>JAQQSE010000045.1:1283902-2567804 GCA_035772565.1 Antheraea assamensis
CAACAGCAAACCAGCCTACCATGTGGCTCGGCACAGAGGACGGGTGCATACACGTGTACAACTGCCTGGACAACATTAGAATAAAGAAGAACAAGGTGAAACTCCAACATAACTCTGGAGTTCATTCCATCGTGTAAGTATATTTAATTAATATAAGTAAATTACATTATACTGATACTTTTTAGTCTATTGCATAATTTACTGAAAACATTTATTTGTTCGTTATGTACATTGTTAGCTTGAAAAAGGTGTGAAATGGATTGTGTGAAAAATGTGTATAAAAATGGTGTGAATAGTGAGGCGACATTAAGCAGGGGAGAATGGAAAAGGAAAATATGTTGTGCCAACCCTACTTAGGTGGAATCAGGGTAGGATGATAATGATGAATAAATGTCCTGTTTTTTGCAGATATGTGGAAGGGAAGGTCTTTGTTGCGCTTGGTAACGGAGACCTTGTTGTTTACTGCCGTGATGTCGGTAAGTAAAAAGCAATGTACTATAATATGTTGTTTGATTGCTAGAAACGAAAACGTGGCTTTCGATTTGTAGTCCACGGACCGCAACTTACATACACTATACGCAGCGCTTGTTGCAATTATAACATCTTTGACGAATTAAGAGTACATTGTAGCTATACTTGGTTACAAGCTGCTTTGTAGTCCACGGTCCATAATTACAAAATCAACATCGCAATGTGTGTTACAAACGTAGCTTTTTATAAAAGATGAAAAACATTACCGTACTTTTGTTGTACGGAAGACGCTTTGTAGTCCACGAGCTATGACGTGCATATTCAATACGCGGCATTAGTTGCAAATACGATCTATCTGATCAAACATAAACTATTTAAATGGTGAAAAAAATAACACTAAAATGTTATAGCCTATGGTCTGTAACTCACATAATTTAGGCTACTGAATTGAATTTAGAATATTAAGACATGAAATCACTGGTTCGATCGTCACATAAATCAGTTCTGTGCCTGAAATAGTAACCTTTTACGATGTTTTTTTAGATTATTTTTATTTCGTCCTGACCTGAAATTTTGTTGGATATGTCGCAAATAAAAATCCCAGAAAGTTACATCCCTTAATATTTATTCTAAGTTCTTTTCTTTAGCGTGAAAATATTTTCGATCTAAAATACACGTAAATCAGATTGTTTTTCGCCCAGAATTCTATGACTAATCCGAATGCCGGTCTATGAATCGAGAATAAAAATCGGTGGTATAGCGATGAGTAGTGGACTGTATTATCAATTTGATATTAATAAGAATGCGACGAATAGAAATAGATATTGGGGGTGGTTACATCCTAAATGCGAATGACTTATTTGCGAATCTATTTATGAATCCACGTGATAACGGGTGTAGAATAGACTAGATAGGTACTCTCACGTGGTCCACGTCCCTGTTGGGTCCTCTTCTCCAATTCTCTTCCATCTGCATAGGTGGCCGGATAGGTTCTAGGCGTCTGCGACAACTCCCAGCGATGCAATCGTGCGACAATGAACAAACATAACAGATTTCCAACGTGGACCGGCTGTGTTGTAGATGGTTGGAACGGGCGGCGAATGGACTTAGGGATGAGGCATTAACACGTCGATTTACAAATACGAAGTCGATAATTAGACGCAAACACGGTGAAATAATAAATCATCCAAATATGTACATATATACATTATGCTTAATTTAGAATTAAAACACCGTCGTGTGTAAAATTGAGTCTTTATATTTATTTTATTAATTACACTTCGAGATGGTTCTTGGACGGAGAGATCCACGATACCGGTCGGCAGCGGCAGCACCCCCGTTAGCAGCATGCTGCTCTCTGCCGGCAAGCTGTGGTGTGCCACGCACGCTTCTATCAAAATCATCAACCCTCACACACTTCAGGTACATACATCCATCCAGTTATTACAAACATCAGTTACTAGTTATTATGTCCTATGGATTATCACAATATTTTCTGTCATTAAAAGCATAACCTTATTGTAAGAATTCAGATTGATATGGTATTCAAAAACATTACTATTTTGGCATCGTCTCTGGCTTGGCCTAATTAGATTCGCGATCCGAGACAACAGTCCAAGCCGAGGGTTAATTTAGATTAGCTAAATTATCAGATTCGAAATACATGTTTGAGTTCATGTGGCACACATGCTGATACACATTTGTGTTTCATGAAGTCTTATAGGTATGAATAATTAGCATAGTTTAGCTTAGTCAGATTTATGATTTTACATCCGAGGCTCAACAATAGCTTAAGCCGAGATTGGGCCACTATAGCACGCTTGAGCTCGTTGCCGAAAATCGGCTGAGTGCCTTAAGCGCTCGCGTTAGTAGTCCGGTGAAACTGTAGAGGCTTGTCAGTGCTATAGCGTAGAAAGTTTGAAAAAAAAAAATAATCGTCTCTGGAATTGGATTATGACCGTTGTAGGTGGACGAAACATTCCAAATAAGTTCAGAGTCGAAGCCGATAAGTCACATGGCGGTCGCGGGAAGCACGATATGGCTCTCGCTGCACAACGCGGCGCAGCTCCGCTGTTACAACGCGTCGAGCCGCGAACAACTCACCGAGATCAATATAACGCCACACGTCACTAAAATGTTGCACGGTATGTATTCACAGAGATGTAACAGAAAATGAAACTTTTTTACATCGCATCAAATATTTTCGCACATCTATTGCATGTCGCATTATACATAAGAAAAAGAATTAAGATAGTTGGATAATTTTTTTCATTGCCAACGACGACATTTTTTCCGATGATGTTCTTGTAAACGGTGTACTTGATGTCAAGGTTGCGACGATATAATACGTCAGCACAAAGCGGCGTGCTTACGCGTGACAGCCCTGCTCGCGCACCGTGATACACTGTGGGTGGGCACCAGCGCTGGGGTACTACTGACGGCTCCGCTACACAACTCGCCTAATACTCGCACAGGAATCTTTTCACACCCGCAACTCTCAGGTATAGTTGCAAAAACTATTGAAAGCTGAAGAGAATATCACAAGTAATAAAATTTGTTCAATACTTATCAACACTCATTATTTAAAAAGAGGTAACAATTAATGGTAATTTCTAAAACTATCACTCATCCACAACTTTTCGAATATGTTTGTAAAAACTGTGAGAGAGGATTGGAAACTGATCAGGATGTCGTAATTATTCAGTTCTCCTCATACATGTTGTTCGATCCCCGTCAACATTCGTTATCTATAAATAGGTTATAATTTGCGAAGTTTTCTGAAATTATCACCCATCCGCAATATTCGAGTATATCTCTAAAAACTGTTAGTAAGGGGTTGTAAACTGGTCAGGATATGGCACATTATTTTCAATTTATGTCTTTTCTGTTAAAACATTGTACATTTACAGGTATAACATACGGACATACGGGCCACGTGAGATTCTTGACCATAGTCGAGAACCCAGTCCCGCAGAAACAGCCGACTAAATCGACACAGACGTCCCTGAAGTCGAAAGCGCTGAGCCGACGTTCGGCGAACGTTGAGAAACTACAGAAGCAAACGGATACGAATCAGAATAACAAGGAAACATTGATCATATCTGGTGGCGACGGTTACGAGGACTTCAGGAGTTCAACGATGACCGAAGACGCCGGTAGAGAGGACTCCACGAACCACCTCCTCCTTTGGAGGGTCTGAACGAATTTCACGGCCTACGCAGGATTCGATAGTAATCCCAATATTGATAATCCCCCCTCACACGTTTAGCTCAAGGGGGGACAGTAGATAATCGAGTATATTTCATTGCTATATATTCCAGCTAGGACGTGCCGGCGAGCTATTGTTAATTAGACGTAAATAAATGTCGTTTTTTTTGAGATTAAATAAACTTTTAATCCGAGACATTTGATGTCGTTAAAGTCGATAGGAACATCTCTCCCAGTATTACGAAATTCATATATATATATCGGATATTTCACATATATTATAATGATTGTGTTTTAGAATCGTTTACATGTGTCTAACCATATCAAGGGATGGATAAATGTCTATTTGCTGTTTGAATGTGATAGTCGTAGGCTATGATAGTACCTATTGATGGTTTATGTACCTAAAATCGATGTTAGGTTTCTCTGGTAAATTGTCTGCTATTACATTTTTTTTTGCATCGGGTACTTAATGAAATTAAGTGCTTACTTTCTCAGTTATTTCAGGAAAACCTTGTTTACCATTACTCAAATGCAATCAAAAAATCTATGTTTGGACGAAGGGGGAATAGACTATTAATAAAAAAGGTCAAAAATAAAAGGTCAAAAAATAAAAGGTCAAAAAAGTTACTGTAGTTTCATTACAAAAAGGATAATACACGTACAGTAATGAGTATAAACATAAAATTAAATTACAAAAAAAATATTCTTAACTGATTAATAATTCTAAATAAACGTGAAGTTTTTTAATTTTTTCTGAACAAGATAAATTTCATTTATTTGTATAAGAAATACCTATACGTTATTTATATTTGCGTTTCGTTGAAAATTTGAGATAGATTCTCTGTATTGAATAAAAGACGGGTGCGTGTATATTATCGGTGCTAAAATGCAACATTTATAGGTTATATCTACGTTTTTATATATTTTATTCGATGCTTAAAAGTAAATGTTCTAAAAATTTCGAACACACATCGTACACTGTTTAGAGAGTGTAATTTTTAAAAATAATCGTTCTCATTATCACCCTATATACACGTTATTATAGACATGATTTTGTGTACCGCACTCGTTCCCGTAGCGTCAGTACTAAACTATATACGGTTCAGTTTCGATACACTGACGATACATATTAACACTCGCACATCGTTACACGTAACCGATTATTATTGCATTAGCGTAACCGAAATCGTTACGGAAGTACTTTTTCTTCCCTCTCATACCGCGACCAAAAATAATACAAAATTTATATACAAACAAGGAAATTAAAATCATTCTATGGAGTTCATTTGTAAATTTAGTTTAGAATTCATAAAAAGAATCATCTGACATTAGACTATAATACTACCTTTTTTTTAAATTGACAAAGTAAGCACTTTTTAATATAACGCACTGTGTTTTTGTCAACTAAACAACTTTTTGAGTTCAAAAGTTACTTGAGAGTTAAAAGATTACAGTCTGTTTAGTACAAATAACAACAGTTCGTACAAAGGAAATTTCGAATTCTCATTCTATTCAAATGTATTCCAACTCGACAAAATGATGTACTATAGAATCAAAGCGTCCGAGAGACTTGGAGTCATACTATGCAATTGGTTTTTTTTTGGCAAATTGACAGCAGTTTATCAAATTATCGTGTAAAATATTCACCAAAATGATATGCAATTACAATAATAATAAAATATCAAAGAAACTTGACTTATTTAATTAGACGATCTTTAAAAGTAACTTCGCAAATAATTTATTTTCTTGTAATAATATATAGAATTACCCGCGAAATTGTCCAGGTCAAATTTGGCAAAAACAAATTGTTTAATGTAAATTTGCGTGTCTTTACTTTATTATATGTGCGCGGAACTCTATTGTTTCTAAAATAAGAATTACTGCTTATAATATCATCTATCTGCCAACGAAAGTCCCGTAATAATCGGTCCCACCGTTTAAGTACCATATGTACTTTCAATTTATTTTGTAAAAATCTATTATTTTGATATTACAAACAGACACATCAATTTTATTTCATTGTTATAGGGGATAATATTAATACTAACTCAAAGCAACTTTGCAAATAACCTTCTAATAATATATAATGTGAGTTATCCTTCAGAGCGACATTTACATCGCGGATTTTTCTGGAAGACTTTTCGAAATATGCAATTTTGTAGTACATTATTTTAATATGTGACAACTAACCAGCCTGTAATCTTGCTTTTTTCGTTTAGACAATGACGTCACACGTAATTATAATCAAACCACATAAGTATGTTCTAAGGCATTAGGTATAGATAGTAGAGGAACCGTTTTATCGATATCTTGTATATTTAATCGTCATGGATATATCTCGGTCAATGTGTAAATCTTGATTGCTCAAAAGTATTATCATTGTTACCTGATCCATCATATTGCGAGAGAGCAACAAATTATTTATAGGATGTTTTGACAACGTATCCTATGTTTCTAATAATACAACATAATTCAGAATAAATAAATAAAAAACGTCGCACTAATTTGCTGGAGTTTTATTTTTACATTTTTTTTATTCTATCAATAATCGTTCCTTCTTGCATTGCTCATTTTATGTAACTATAATAAAATAATTCGTTACAAATATAGTAAAAATCGTTTATACCTTATTTCGTTTGTCTACTTCTAATTATTTTTTATTTTTTTCGAATTGTATACACTGCTGACCTGGCAGTTTCACCGGACTACCTACTTCTAATTAAGTGTAAGCTCTCCCATAATTTATAACTTGTCTTATAAACAGAATATTTATTAAAATATCGTAGCATAATGTATAGCTGAGATAATCTGCATTTGAATAATAATATTGTTGTATTTATAAGCTTTTTTCGCACAGTCAGTTGGCCGCTGTTGGCTTGACGGGCCTATACTGCTTCACCGGACTAATAGGGCGAGTGCTTATGGAGCTCGGCCGCTTGGCAACAAACTCAAGGGTGTTGGTGTTGGGTTGGGTTGTCTTCGATGCAACAATGCGAATCTGACTAAGCTAAACTAGCTAAGCTAATCATACATACACGAATTATTGAAGCACACATGTGTACCAGCATGTGTGCGTCACGAACTCAAATATGTATTTTTTTATTTGTCAACTCGGTTAAACTAAGCTAACCAAGTTCGAAAAACAAGGGAACAAAAATAAAACCCTTCCACCATATGTGTACCTACCTGTGTGTGTGCATGGGTGTGGGGGTGATCTGTGTTGTGTCTATTAAGCTAGTGAGTGAAGAGATGTCACTGTATCGCGCTTGCAGATTTTTAGACTTGTTACAATTGTTTGATAATGAAATATCGCATTGAATACATGCTAAGGAAAATGGGAACTCTCGAAACAATTCATATTTTATTAATTTATATGGTCTTTAACTATTTTATGTTTACTATATAATTGTTTAATGTATTTTAAAATAGAATTAATTATAATTATACATCTATTTTATATATTTAATGATATCCAATATATGTAGTACACTAATTACATTTTTCAGCCAAGTCATTGATAAAATTAGTTAAATCTTCATTTACTGCATTTTCTTCATTTTTTTTCCCTCTACTCACATAATATGGGTCGATCTGAAGTTGTGCTGCCAATTTTTTTAGTATAGTTCGCCTGTCGCGATCGTTATCAATTATTTCCCTTTTTGACATTTCACCTAGCTTTTTGGTAATTATCAAATCTATAGCAGCACACACAAGTTCTTTAGTCTTCAACAATGTGTCGTTAATATTTTCAGATTTAGTGTTGTCAGTATTCTTTTTACCTCTTGCTATGTAATACGGATCATTACGAACAGATTTCACGATTTCTTCAATAGCACCACGTCGATCTCTAGCTTCTTTGAACATATTATGATGACCTATATAGTATTTTTTACCTCTGGATATGACGTACGGATCGTCTTCTGATGAAGAACGACTATTTCTTTCTGTTAAGATATAATAAGGCTGTTCAGCGTAAATTCTGTTGTCATGCACTGTACCAGGTTCAGATGACTTGAAACGTGTGTCTGCTAAATTTATGATAAAGGGTCTACTATTCTCTAATGATCCATTAAATAAATACTTTATTTTGCTATCTCTGCCACGATTTTCCCAAAACGAATTTAATCCTACTAAACGGTCGCTTCGTTTAAGTTTAGATAAATTGTCGATGCCGTTTTCAACGTCATTTAACTCCTTCAGAATGGACCCTTTTAAAAGTTCTTTTCGTCTGTCGCGGCTCGGCCAAGAACTTTCCAAGTCTTTTCGCCTACCGCGATTACCCCAAAACGGATCGGAATCTTCCCGTCTCCCGCGATTTCCCCAAAAGGGATCGGAATCTTGTCTTCTCCCTCGACTTCCCCAGAATGGTTCAGAGTCTTGCCTTCTACCACGATTACCCCAGAATGGTTCATCGTCACGTCTTCCTCGGTTACCCCAAAATGGTTCGTCATCCCGTCGACCTCGGTTTCCCCAAAATGGCGTATCCTCTTTATGTAGGCCGCGATTCCCCATTACAGGATCTTTATTTTGTCTTCTACCCCTCGCGCCCCAGAATGGGTCATAAGCGTAGCCATCGATTTCTTCACTTGAATCACGTCTACCTCTATTTCCCCAGAATGGAGAATATGATTCCATATAATTTTTCAAATTTTTACCAGATGGCGGCAATGGAACTAAACAATCTTTGCATATTGGTTTTAGCTTTTCATTAATATTTTCGTTATACTCGCCATAGTCTTCAGAAGATGAACTATCACGTCTTCCACGAATTGCCCAGAAAGGTTGATCATAATCGCTAATATGATGTGATTCTTTAACTATATTGCTATTTATTTCTTTTTGATTATGTAAGTTTAATAAGTTGTTAGGAATACTTTTCTTTCCTCTGCTGGGCCAAAAGGGTCTTTCATCTTCGTTATTCAGAGCTCTCTTTATTCGTTCTCCTTCAGCGTTTCCTTTTAAACTGATGTGATTTTCACGTAAAGTGTTGAATTTGTTCGTACTATTCGTTTTTGCAAGAGTGGTAGTCAGCGACACACCAAATATGAATACCAAACAGTTTAAAAGTTTTCTGCTCATGGTTTTTTATTTATCTGAAAATAAATGTAATTTACTAAAACTTACAAAATTATTGGTTCGTTATTACTTATGTCTGTGAATTAGTTATAGCAACGATAACGATAACTCAATACATTATATTCAATATATTTTAAATTTACAGCACTTCGAATAATTTAAATCAGGTACATTTTATGCGAAATACGGAGACTAATAAATACTCCATTAAATGCTAAATATAGTCCATCAACCACAGCTGCCCAGTGATAAGGATGTAACGAGAGTTGGTGTCGTCGAAAGTTTACCATAATTAAAGGCACTTATTCGATACAGCTTCAAAGTGGGTTACTCTGATGGGATTTTCACCATGCGTATGATTTTTGTTCTTCATATCTTCATCACGAAATACTAAATTAAAATGTATTAAGAGTATACAAAATTTACCTTTTATCACATAGGACTAATAACATTTTCCAATGTACACATATACAGTGATGGCTTTAGGATGGCCACTCTTCGTTTGAGATTGTATGCGAACCCTTGCTGCTTTTATATAAAAGAGGCTAGTGGGCGAGTTCTCCAGGGGTGTCGCGTGAAATTTTATTTATTTATTTGTCAACCATAGTCCCCTGAGTCGGAGTGACCGTTATTAAATTAAAACAATGCTAGTTGCGTATTGCTTTGGACTTCTGTTGCGGGTATGTGGATAAGGGGAAGTTCTATTTGAAATGTGTTTAGAAAATCTAATAAGTATGGTACGTTTATGATAAAAATACACTTAAACTTTTATTTACACTATAAGAGTGTCCATACATGATATCAGTTAATATAGACATGTTCTTATACTTGATAAAAATATGAAAAATCTACATATTATATACATTTTCCTAATTCATCGACAGTATTATATGAACTAGTGATTGTTCTGTGTTCGAAATTCGCACATAATAAAGGGTACAAAGGTTTTTCTTCACGTTTTATCTGCATTCCTCTTTGATTTTGATTTCTGAAAGGTAGAAATTGTATTGAGTTTTGTACAAATTCTAGATTTTAGATGCAAGGAATATGAAGTATGACAAACAGAGACTTATAATCAAAGGCTTTGAACTCATCTATGGCACAATAAATAACTATTTCCAATTTAGTGTGTTAATAACATTAAATCTCTTTAACAGCTACTAAACTACAAAGAAAAATTAAGATAATCTGTTGATAAACACAGAAGAAAATATAATAAACTATTTTATCTTCGCCTGTTTCTACATAAATATTATTAACAGGAGTAATTTGATGACTACTGTTACTGATTCAACAATTTTGTGTTTGGGTAACGTATTTATTTACACTTGATTGGTTTTAAGAATTTAAACACTATGTGACTGCGGTGGTCTGCGACAATAACAACTTAGACCTAAGTAATTGGATACGCACGTAGGCTGTCGAAACTATGGTTTGACGATATATTCTCAACTTGAAAGTGTGGTAGCTAACCAGACTGGTATTTAAAAGGGCGTACTAGGACGCTATGGATTCTTCTAGATACATCGTTCTATGCGGTGTTGGATAAAATATTGCATATTTCATTAATAAAATATAATACGCAGTATTTTATTTCAATTTTTTTATATTCTTACTAGGTTTAACTTTGTAAGGCCTAATCTACAATATATCGTACATACTAACACAATATTCAGGCCTAAGCTTCATAAAGAAGTCATCTAGAAGCCCATTGTACAATACAATCTACATTAAAGTTTTAGGGATTTTGATTTTAAAGTTTTGCGCCAACTCTAATCTCACCTAATATTGTGATTAATGCAACAACATTCAATAGACGAGTGTCTAAAAATGTTCTCTCATTTAAAACTCAGGATTATCTAAACGCCTGATATGCTATTAAATGAACAAGGGATAAAAAGTATTTGTTATATTGTTTATTTAAAAATATACTAAAACGTGTATGAATGTCGGAACTTGTAAAAATCTACTGTACATAATATTTAACAATGGGTTTTTAACACATCACGATCACTATAGCTTGGGTTTTAGAAGGTTAAATCCTGAATAAATTAGCGAAATTACTTAGCATATTAATTTTATTATTTAAATATTAGTATAATCTTATAGTACACAGAACTGTGGCCATCGAAGAAATATGTTTAACCAACTCCACAAAAAATAACAATTTATTTAGTACAAGCTCTTGCTAGCCGCTTCACTCATGTTAATGTAAATCCTCCCTATCCTTGTCTATAACTGTGACAAAGTGTACGCAAAATAGTATAAGGATCGATTGAATTGTTAATAGATGAAAGTGTAAGTAAATTAAAAGAAACTCATAATCGCCTATAATATTAGTAAGATATAAGTATATAATTCCACTGGTTCTTTCTTTTTCCCAACTGTATACTGTTAACCCTATGACTTCGATATCGAGTCAAAATTAATAAATATTGTAGGTATGGAAGATGTATTCAATGAATATTTTATTAGCATTTTATTTGTGCGTTAGCATATAACCTTGAATCTACTATTTCGTAGGAGATTCTATCTGTTTTGTTTTATATACTAATTTTAGTTTTACGTGCATTTTTTTTATGCTAAAAGGTATCAAACAGGCAGACAGCCCATCTGATGTTAAATGGTTATCGTCGCCTATGGACAACTGCAACACCAGGGGTATCATTGTTTTGTCGCCGACCTTGAAGAGCATGTCTCAATAAATAAGGAAAAATCATGTATATATTAACTAACATATTTTAGATTCGATAATGGTGAAGCGATGGCTCAGTTGATAGCGTGTTCGCGCATCGTAGCGATCGATGTAGGTTCAAATCCTTGCAATTGAGTCGGAGCTTTCGGTGAAATATACCATCGTGATGAAACCACAGCATGGTGTTAGGGATTTTTCTAAGTCCGCCTGGCTAATTACCATCCTCGACTTGTAAATTTCTTGCCAATCATCAATAGGTGTGTTCCGGCAGCTATACTTGAGAGCTAATTAAATTGCAATGGGTTTAAAGTTTTAATTAAATTAAATGACATGAAAAAGGCGAGATTCTGAATTCTTAGCGTAGAAATTAATTTGACTTTGCCAACTAGAAAGTGGGACACGAATAATAATTTTCTTTTAACTTCTGACTTCTTTTAAACTGTAACAATACGTACAGTTACGTACGGATTTTACTTGTTTTATGTATAAATAGGTGTCAAGAGAAAAAATATGTAATATGTGATTTAGTGAAGACATTTTTACCTCGGAAAATTAATAAGGAAATCCAATTATCTTGGAGCGTTCCGCCGTAAATCCTTCGTGTGTTTGATGTGACATCAATCACGATCTCTCGAGGTGAGGTTTAGGATTTTTTGTGTTATCGAAGGCCACAATAAATGTGTTTTTATTGTCATAAGTTAGCATTTGATCACACTGTAATATGCTAGTAAATGATGATACGAGAAGCTTGGAAAACGAAGTAGTGGCTGGAAGGTATAGTTTTTGGGATTTTTTGGTTACTATAAAGATTAAGGTGAATCTGATGGTGTTGGACTGTTTTCCGTGAATTAACATACTTTGATGAAACCACAGCAAGTTGGTAAGGCATTTTCCAAAACCCATCTAGCTAGTAGCTGGCTGAAAGTTGAAACCATATTCAAAGTACAGAAACAGGCAGTACGAACAATTTATAAAATAGGGCCTCGCGAATAATTAAAGGCTAGGTTTCAGGAATTCGGCATCTTAACTCTGCCCTCGCAATATATTCTTGATAATCTAATGTATACTCGCAAAAACTTAGATAAGTTGGATTTAATAAGAGACTTACATTAATTAAATACTAGAAACAATGACAAATTGGTAATTTCAAGTTTCAGACTTACTAACACCAGTTACAGTTTTTTAGGTTAGGTTTAGGTTTTATAAAAAAAAACCAAAGCACATTATCGATTTGCCGGATAATGGATTCAAGCACCATGTCAAGCTGGTTTTAATGTCTAAAGGCTATTATATTATTATAGGGTGAATGACTATGTGAACGATACTGAGTTCTGGAAATGACGCCTTTCTCTGTGCATATATATGTCTATGAGTATATATGTTCGTAAAAATATGTTATAATATTTATGATGGAAAGATAAACCACATTCTTGCCGGTTCTTCTCGATAACCGGTAGTAGTTTCGATGTTCATAAGCGCCTTCTCAGGGCCTTAAATTGTATAAAGTATTTATAATTGATTATCAGTTTTAATTTGAAATCGTTAAACACTTGATATATTCTAACAGATGGACTTAAATCCCACACTAGTTTGGATTCTTGGTTTATATGTTCAGCCAAATTGTCAAATAACATCTGATTAAATAATTGTCAAATGCCAGATTTATCCAATTAGCTGCCCTTCACGACATCATACGGGCTAACTGTCAAAGAAAATGAGACCAAACATACCCTTTACATTACGACCATATAATAAAATAAAAAAATAACGTGTACATAAAAGTACATCTGATCGTTAATTCTGTCATTATTTGTGAATATCTCTTCACTAGCTTCTGTCTCAATCACTTTTTATATAACGATTTTTTAACCCGTTTGCGTTTTTTTGTATATGATTTTTCAAATCATTGCTTTCATACAAACCTTGTTATCCCAATTACACTCACACAACCAAAATTAGTACAATAGGCGCAGCCGTTCTGAAGTGATGCGCTGACATACATTCTGTAACTGATTTTTCTTGGGATCGAAGTTCCTTATTACACGGATGGGGGCTAGGTGGAAAAAGTGTAAAATTTTACGTCACGACCCTTTCAGTGTTGGTCCACACACTTTATAAATAACTCAAACCTTAGTGAAGTATAACGCTGGTGTTACCTCTGTATGCCTTATACCTACGAATAAGAATACAAAATTATGCATATTTTCTCTTTAATTATTTATGACTGGTATAAAATCTTAATTTACTATTTCGAAGTCAATTTAGTATATATAATGCGGTCGCTTTGAATTTACGAAGTACGGTAATCAATTGACGGGTTAATTTCCGAAATGGCTGTCACAGCCCTTTTACGTGCAGATAAAGGACTTACAGAGTATTATCAGGGTTGTGTATGATTATGTTTTCTCATTGGTGCTTAACTGTATTCATAACATATAAATTAAAATTTATTAGAAGTAACTTAACATTGAAGACCAGTTGTAGGGGTTAAGTAGTTCCGTCACACTTCACGTTACTTACATTAACGACCTTCAATATTTGTCTACACTCAATATAGTTTTTAACATTTACAAACAAAATACAGACCACTGGACGGGGCGCCACTAAGTATTTGAAATCACTAGAGATGTCAGTTTTTTTATTACAATCCACTAATATCTGGAACTATCGGTCAAAGTTAAAGAAATCTTTTGTGCATTATTTAAAACTAAATTTATTGAACTAGGGTATAAGTTATCACATCCGTCGCCCTGAGCAGTGTTTATCTGCACAGGCCCGCGTGGTGGAGGCGCATTGTGCTGTGCGACTCCCACAGTTCGTCGGGGGGGGCCTAACACCCGCCCCTCCTGGGGGTCTACCATCTCGACCCCTCAGACAGCAGATGGGGCCCCTGACAAGGGGCCGACACCTGCCGGGGATGCAGAAGTAGTGCCATTGGCAGTTCCTGCTCCCCGGCCAAATAGGTCTGAGAAGGCGCCATGGGGTTTAGTCCGTGGAAATCGGGCATAACCCACCCCCCGCTTGCACGACGGGGTGGGTATCAGTTACGGATTTTCCCCATGTCAAAAAAAAGGGTATAAGTTATAAATAATATCGCATTGAATCTTAGGACTAGAGTGATTACAACACAAAGTGAAGCTCAGGGAATACAGTTACAGTGCAGGCGGGTGATACAATGTGGAGCGGTAAGGAATAGCATGGAAATAAATTAAACGCAAGTATTCGAGTATATAAAAAAGTCTAAACGCTCAAAAAAGGTTCCTGTATCACATCAATCAATCAATAACAAGTAGGAAAGTAACACAGTTTAGATTTTTTTTAATGTTAAGTCGTTGAAACGTTAAACGCTCACGTTGAAGCTTATACTAGCATTTTTATGTTTAGAACTCAATAAATTCAATTCAGGCGAATTTTAAACAAAGTGCTTCGTCTTAAAAATATTTATTCTCACCGGTCACGAGATGTTTGTGTCTCGTTGCCTTGATTACACCCGTCCTTTAGCAGATGTTTGAGGAGGTTGAGCGAAAACGAACAGTTGTTTTATTACAGATTTATTATTTAATGCAAATATTATATTTAACATTGCCGATTAATTATTTAACAGGACCAAAATCCCTTATAGTACAATGTGGGGTATCACGTTAATCTTAGTGGAGAACCGGCTCTTAAGTGCAGCTTCTAGAACGAACACGCCTGTATAATATTCAATTTAAAGTTACACAATCATCAAATTTTCAAGTTCCACATTAAGTCAAAATTAACGTAATAATAGCCATATTTAAAGCATCTTGAATAACCTCCTTTACGCGACATGTTCTTTCACTCGCAATTAGAGCCTGCAGAAGTGGACGTGATAAAGCGCGTACACGTTTAACAAATGATTGTTATTGTTTGCCTTTACACGCACATTGTTTCCCGCGTTTACGCACAGGAAAGAGCGCATTTTGTAAAGGCACTCATTGATCATGATATCACAATAGGCATCTCATATAATTGTTTTATGTTTTATTGGTATATTGTTTTTATGGACATTATTTAAGTGTAGGCATTCTGATTAATAAAATAAGGGTTTTTAATAAAAGTAATGATTTCACGTATTTATAGTGATTTTTTACAATCATCACAAATAGTCCTAAATCGTTAGATTAACAAATAAAAAAATATATATTTCTAGGTAGTTTTCAAATCCTCCTATTAGGTAGAGTTGTCATCACAAACCATATCACAAGTCCTTAATGCATCCTATGAGCTCTACATTAGCAAAATTGAAAATTGAAACTCGTAGTTTTCCTGGCTTAATTAAAAGAATACTGAGCGGTATATGACGCATGTGATTTAGATTATGCACATACCAGGGGAGCAAAACCTTATACTTTGAAGCAAGGTTAAATACTCTTTTTGATACAAATGACTTTCTAATTACTACTTATTTCATTCCTGTAAATAGTGATTAAATATTCGATTCTGACAATCCAGTTTGAAAAAAAAAACAATATTTCGCGATGGTAGCTTTAAATAACAACAAAGTTTATTTGAAATAGTTTTTCTTAACCGTAGAATTTCAAAAATCATTTCTATTTTCTATTTACAGAAATAACATTTCCTTGTTAACTCGACCTCCCCGCGTAGAACTCCTATGTGATTTACAATAACAAGATTGCTTGTGTTTCCATTATTCGCTCCGGTAAATATTGTTTATAAGAATCCTATATAAACGTAGAACTTTTACCGGAACCGTTATTTTTTCTTCAGTCGTCTCACAACACTGAGCTCCTGGAAAAAAAATTATTATTTCGAGGAATAATATCACAATCAATAAATTAAGTATAATCTGAAATGTTTAAATTTTATAATTTGTAAATGAAATTATTAATATTAGTGTGGTTTTCATATCTATTGGTACTCCGAGTAATAATTATATACATTTATTTACAGTTTATTAATTAATGAAACATATGATGGGCTGCACAAGTTCAATACAAAATATCAATATTACATGTACACAGGCCACTATACTACGCGTCGCTAATCTGGCGCAAAAGTAATACGTCACGAGCATGTTGAAGTCATCAGTGACGGCGAACCCATAAGTTTTTTGCTACCAAAAATCACTCAACACGGTTAAAGTAGTTTTCACTTCAAAAATCATGTAAAACAGTTAGTTCAGTGCTTTTCGTTGGATAAGGTAAGATTATGGTTTTGGTAAGGACACTAATATTCCGGCATACAGACAGACCGCGCCACATTGCTTTTTATAAGATGTGAAGGTAAGTATTATTTTACACTTTTGTTGTATTTGATGAAATCTTTAACTTATTAGTTATTGTTATTTATTATTATTTTTATAATTGCTAAAAATTATGCTTCTCCTAAATATCCCACTACAATTTGAAAATATAGTAAATGTCTGGAATCTTTTTTTGAAACGTATGTAACTGCATCATTAGATATACGAGTATCACAAAACATCATCATCATCTTCTTACCCTTATCCCATCTAAGTAGGGTCGGCGTAACATGTTTTCCTCTTCCACCCCACCCTGTTAAATGTTATCTAAGTATTTTACACCTTTTATACATATATCATTTTTCACACAAGCTATGAATACATTCTTCGAACTTTTTCTACTCCTATATCTTAAAACTTTTTTAGTTACATTGTTTTCATCACCTTTCATGACATACCCGTACCATGCTAACCTATTACTCCTCAACTCCTCTAACACAGGTGCTACTTTCAAACTTACTCTGATGTACTCATTATTAATCTTATCCATTGTAGTTACAGCACACATACATCTTAATCTTATTCTTAACATTGTAATCTTCTCTCAACTATCTCTTTCGCAGCCCACCACTCAGATCCAAACAGCCTTATAATAGTTTCTATATCACAATACGTTATCAATAATAATATATATCCTCAAGTTATAAATAAAATCGATAATTTAACAAATATTTGTGTTTGATTATTTTCTTTAACGATGCATCGCTGTAAATCAGCCGCACAGAGGAAATGGGCACTTAATTATAATCTAAGAAAATGTGAGTTGTTCAAAGATTTATTGTATTTCGAACGATATATAAATAAACTATCCCACCACAGGAATATAACGTTGCGTGGTAATTCGTTTATTTTCGACCATCGCCGGTCACGATTTACGACAAGTAGCCGGCTCGAAAATAAAATCATATTTTATATTATTTATCAACTCTTTATATAAAATCGTAAACATTTTCATCAAATCTGGATCAAGGTGACCGTTTCATAACTCGTTGATTTGTAGACGTAAACGAGTGTTACGATTGTCTTGATAATGCGAACCGGTTTAGAATTTTTCGCACCGTATACTTTAAGCACTCACCAAACACGCCCGGTGAAGCTGTGAAGGCCCGTCAGGCCAAAACAGCGTTATTCAGTTGGAAAAAACCAACGTTCAAACCCGCTTGGATCAGAAGAGTTAACAAGAGTCTGTGGATGTACTGTAATAGAATGAAACACGTCATCGATTGCATAAGACTTAACGACAGCTGATCAATTAAATATCATAAAAATCCAAATATTACTAAACTAGCCCCTACTACTAGCTCTTTTTTTGCGTATTAAAATAACAGGACTTTAGAAAATGCCCAGTTATACTCTACAATAATCATGATTTCTTTTATCAAAATCCAGGATCAGTTTAGAATTCAGATTTACGTTGATGGATATGATGTCCAAACTCAATACCTCTAAGACATGGTAGCTTTTAAATTACTAATACCCCGAAGCAAAATATTTTTTAATTGAAGGACTACATCTATGTATAAAAAAAATGTTGCTTGCAACTTCGCCTTCGTTTATGTATATTTGACTTATCTCGATGTCCTTTTTCTGTACCCCTTTTTTTAAATGGGGAAATCCCTGACTGATACCTACCCCGCCGGGCGGCAAAGGTGGGATATGTCTGATTCGCACGGACTAAAAGCCCCATGATGCCTCCTCGCACTTTTTGGCCGAGGGAACAGGGACTTCCTTACAACCACTACGTCTGCTCCCCCGACAGGTGTTGATCCTTCTTAAGAGGCTCCGACTGCGATCTGAGGGATCAATATGGTAGGTAGACCCCTCCCCATAGAACTCTGGTAGTCGCATCGGCGGCCTCACCAGATAAGTCTATGTACTTTAAGTTGCCGGAGCAACAGACATGCCTAACGGTCGATTGAATAGGTAAGGCGAAAAAACGTAACGAACAAAAAAAAAATCCCATTTTTATTTATAATAATAGTTAGGATAAAGCCACAATAATAATTAGAATAGGGTAAAGCCACGGGAGGGGCGCCAGTTACATACATTAATAATAGCGGTATAGCATGACTAACGCAATAGTTTTCGAACAGCAATGTTTATAATAGTACCTAAATTTGTAACGATTTTATTAATTCGACGACAAATTAATGATCGCAGGATAATACCGCGCATACGGTGATCATGAGAGCCGTTGAAAATATGTTATGCGGCGCTAAAGAATTTAAACAAACCTTCCGTGTAACAGGCAACTATTGTAATCATTACCAGATATATTTATAAGCGTTATTTCTAGATTTTTTATAAATATAAAAAATAATACCAATATGAGTCAAACTTTTGTCCTCTCTCAGCATTCGAATTTCACAATTCAAGTGACAGTGATAAAAGCATATTGCACCAAATCTCAAACTGTTTTTCTCTATTCATTTAAATACCGTATAGCTTAATTTAAAACAAGTTAAAGAAGTAGTGAAAACCAGATGACTATTATTTATATACTTTTAACCTTTTACACTTAAAAAAAACGACTAAATTCCTAGATTTGAAAATCATAATATTATAATCTAATATATAGATTTGTTACCTATTTGTAGAAACATTGAACAACAAATTCTTGTATTTTTTTCCAAAATCCATAGCTACGTAACAAGGCCATCTATTCAATATTTAGCAAAGTATTTTTGTACTCAATATTATGAATACTGTACGGTAATAATTATACTATATTGATACTACCATATTTATAAGAACATTCCTAGTAATTGGAAAAGGTTACGTCAATGATAACAGTACTCATTACACTAGCAATAATTATTATTTTGAATAAAATATATTCAAACGTTTTACAATTATAAATATGAATTTGTTGTATATATATATATACATATAGACCGTAAATAAATACAAAGTATCTTTATTATTACACCGACTGACATATCTTTGAATATTTTGATATAATTTTTTTTTGTCCTATAACATTTTTTGACAAACAAATGATAGTACGTTTTGCCCGCAGTGTCACCCTGTTATACTGCTGTTAGCTGTGGTATTTTAAGTTTAGGAAAAAAAGTCTTTTTTGTATAACTGATATTTTATTTTAATTGGAATAGTAATCAATCATCATCATCATCAGGCTGTAAAAGACCACTGCAGGGCCATAGGCCATTTCCCAAAGGAAGCTGTAGGCATAATCACCACGCCAGCCTACGACCTATTCGCGATTTCAAACTCCGAGAAATCCACAATTCTATATTTTCCCACATTCAGTGGCACTACAAGAACATTTCTCAGGTTCAGGTTACCTCACGATGTTTTCCTTTACCATCAGCTGATAGTGTTAACAATTTAAATTAGTAAATATTCGCGAATTCCCATAAACTTGTTGTTACATGCGGGGTTCAAACATGCGGACATCGGATTGATATTCCACCGATCAGTCTACTACACCACCACGACTAGCCATGACTACCACGACTAATAATTAATGAAATAAGGATAGACGAATACACCGTGCAACGGCGAATCCACGAGTGTGGCTTAGTAGCGGAACACTTATATGGAGCTTGTTGTGCTAAGGAGCTGATACAGCGCAAATCGTTGAGTTTTGTATATAGAGCGATAGCTACAACAGCTCGCGTTAATTAGATATAACGTTTCTGAGTTGAGTGAACAAACAAACATACTCACTTTTGCATTTATAATGTCAGTAAGGATTTTCAACTACAGCTATCCTAATATATCATTTGACGTCAGACGTGAGTGTGGTAAGTAAATCAGGAAACCTTTAAAAATGGCCGCTTAAAATAACTTGATAAATAACATGAAAATGGGTCGCAGATTTTCATGGTTTGATCTTTTTTAAAATGGATTATGACTACCACAGACCAAGTGTAATTTAAATTGAGCGTATATACGTGTCGCGTTCCCCGGTCAACCGGTGTTTGTCTAGTAAGGTAGGTATCGGTACCCGATAAACAACTATTATGTATATGGTGGATGGACAGTGACTATTTTATAATTTGCATTTCAGTATCATTTTTAACGACTGGCTAAGAGACTTGCAGGCCAGCATGAAAGCAACGGCCGTCGAAGGATTACCGATACATTGATAATGTCACTATTATTCTTATATATACCAATCATATAGTATAGAGCAGCAACATTGTCTTGCTACTGTAAAAAACACAAGACAAACTTATTAAATTGGACACATTGCTATATCATTTACATTCTCGTACAGAGTTTGCATTTATGCTACCTCATGATGCAATTCTATATAGTAAATCACCATTAGCGTGTTGAAATAATATTATAGCGAAAAGGAATTAAAATATCCATGAATCTAGTTTAAGTACCTATTTCAATATATATCTCTGATAACCGCTTACGTTAAATCTACAAGGTTATTTAAAAAAAAACATATATATGTAGTTTTTTTTTTAAGAACTCGTCGGTGTAATTGATGAGGAATTCTAATAACAAACATACATATCTCTTTCTGAATTGATTGAATCGAGCATTGAGCGATAGGTATTACCTATCTTTTTTAAACAGGAACATACGATCGTATATTTCCTGTATTATGAATGAAAGTATTGTGGGTTGTAGAGAATGTAAACACGCTGTATGTATTGCTGAAAAACGAACTAAGAAGAACGTAGGTAATATTGGTCTTACTAGCGTAGGCAAAACAAAAGTTGGTGGAGCAGTCAACATGATTCCGTTTGAATTCAATTCCGGTGTCTAAAGATTTGTACAGTTCCCATTAGTAACCTACCGTGTCAACTGATATTTATTACCTTATTTGCTCTAAGAAGAAATACAGTTATTTAAACAAGCTCATAAACTTACGACTCAATACGAATTAGTGTTTTATTCTCTTTTAGACGTCTGCTAGCGTTACCCTACTGTTTAATTCCAACACGAAAAGTATGAGGTTCACAAAAATGAACACGTACTAATAACAAATACACAACATATATTATGATTAATGAATTGGATATGAAGTCACCCAAAAGTTTGATCGTAACACTAGAGTAACAAGACATAGAAGAAAGTAGTCGATATGAGTACCTATTTATAATATTATGAAGAACATTAGTAATAATTTGGACAATAGATTGCAGCTGATTGGAAACCGAATATTTGCAGCTAAATAATTATGATAGATGATAAGCATATGTCTGTAATTACTTAAAGCACCTAAAACACTTTATAAGACAAATCTGTAGCTATTTTCTTAATACGCTATTTCAAAAGAGTAAATACGATGAACATTCGTGTACAAACATTTTAATAAGAAAAATAAAACACTGCCAGAGGATATGTTATGGGTATAAATAATGTTAACGTCCAAAATTCGCAGCTTTGAGAGACGTTCAAATATTTGGAAACAAGACAAATACGAGCCGAAATACGAGATGGGTATGTAGGGATCTTATATTGAATTTACAGCTTTTATTATTACATACAAACTTTGAAACGTGCGTAATATAGAATAAGATGTATATGTAATTGAAATATAGGTTTGCGCAATGGCTCGCACCACGCAAAACTTTATATTCGATATAGATTTTTTTTTTATTAGTTTTACTTCTTAGACACTTTATCCTTATCTAAATAAGTTAACGATATTTTAATTTAGTATAAAACTATGTAAGTTATAAGATACTACGATTTTTATAAGCACTATAACAAAGTTTAGATAAGAATTTTGAAAGCAAAGCTTATTTCTGCTTTCAATTTTTTGAATAACGAGTTTCATCTGTATTAAAAATATAAAGCAGATGAAGTGATGGATGTCAACTAATTGAATATGTGATTGGAGAAAACTGTAGCTACTGTAGCATGGACAAATTATTATAGTAGCCTAACTCTTCTAAGTGCTTCAACTGTTATTTACTTTAATTTTTTGTTGTGCTAACATCTTATAAATCAATAAACGCCAGCTGCACGCACGAAAAATCATGACTCATTGTCACGTTCCGCCTGAGCTGAGCGTGCAAGCGAGAGCGCGAAATAAGCGATAGAGAGGCGCAATCGGCCTAAGCGTTCGTCTTGTAACGTATTTATCTCTCTTCCACTCCATCAGCCCATGCGTTCCAGTAGAAGAAAGACAGCGGCAGCATACAACCTACACGCGAACTGTTTTGTCAACTATTTATAAAGTGAAGTGAAAAGTTATGTAGACTTCATTGTTTATTACAACAACAATTGTGGCAGAAAGTATGCAATTTTTCATCAATGTATTTCTATGACGTTATCACGAAAAGTATTCCTTCGTAAACCGACTTTACAGGAAACCATTTTTTAACTATAATAAGGCATATAATGAAGGCATTACTTTGCGTAACTCCATCATAAGTGCTTGACTGGATGTTATTTTGCAGGCGGAATTGCAAAGTAACATTCAATGAAGTACGTAACTATAATAAAACTCAACTAAAGGTTTGAAGGAAACATGTAATTGATCTGACTTACTGGTTACGTGTTCTTATCAGTAAAGCTGTGTTCATGCTTACATCTAAAAAACTAGCATTGCAAACTAAGTATCGTAATGTTTGTCATTATGTTTGTGTAATAGCAAACGATGACTAATTTTGAAACCAACATTTCCCAAAATATATGGGTCCCGAGCGAATATTAGGTGGGCTCTGAAAATGAGATAAACTCCAAAGCTAATGGACTTTTCTTCTTGTTTGTATAATGTTTCATTCGTATATACATACTCCTTTTTACCTTCACGAAAACTAAGGAGGGAGACCCGAATTTGCAAGTTTTTGTCAGGCGAGTCACCGCGGCCTAGACAACATTGGGTTTTATCTTCACAATGTGAGCTCAATACAAAAGTGATCTTATAATAGTTCTCTAATTTCCAGAAGAGCATTCTATTTAAAACTAAATAATACGAAACAATTGACATAAAATTGGCCATTTTACAATGCAAACTTTCCATACAAGACAGAAACTAGTAAATAAATAATTCACTTGGCAAAGGTATAGCTTAATGCTAAACGTGGCCTTTAAATAAATAGGAAAGCAATCCAACAAAAGGTCATAAAATTGAAACAGTGTACCAAATTCGCTTATATTAGCAATTTCACAAAGGTATATTATGCAATTAAATACTGTACCGATTTAGTCTGGCAATAAACATAATGAATTATTAATTTAAACGTAATGCATATAGCGTGAGAACTATGCGCATTCCTTTTAACGAAATGCAGCATTCAATAACTTTACATATACTACTACGTGTGCGTTTCAGCGATTTTCCGACACGCCCGCACTGAAACCTGCTCGACTCTTTCGCACTTTAAATCTACAAATACAGCCGACCTTTTCGCACATTGTAGCGGGAAAATCCTATGGCACTGCGGTCAGACCTGTAGATTCACGCGAAGAGCGAAGACGACTTTTTCGCAAATACTATGTGACGAGAGGCGCGTGAGAAAAACTTTTTATCTGTTTTGTGAACTATCCTCATTTCCGTAGTGAATAGTGATTTCGTTTATTGTGTAAATAAATATAAGAATGCTTTTGTTTTTGTGTTCCACTGAAAGACGTTATAGTGAGGTAAGTCATTTAATTTTAAAAACTACTCGTGAATCTATATTATTGCAATAATTGAATTGTAAATAAAATCCTAAATGGTTTTTTTACTAAAATATTTTTTTCTATTTATTATTAATTTACAACAACCACAATTATATGTTAGGTATAAGTAGGTGATAACAGTAATATAGGTATGGTACTTATAACAAAGGTGCTTAATATTATCGAGCATATTACAAATAAAAAAATTATTTGACACATTAATATGTTTAAGCACAGAACAAATTTGTGCATTCGTGAGAACAGAACCTCATCAAGGTAGACTGTTAAGTTTTCATTATTACTATTAACGGTATGAGTGGTTGCAATTATATCCGTAAGAAATTGAATTGAATAAATAGCCTATATCATCAGTTAGATTCGAGAACAATAAATATCCTAAGATTTATATATTTATATCAATAGAAAGTTATTAAAGAAGTCTTTGTCCGCGAGCATTTTCAATCAAAAATATAAATAAAAACTACATGTGGCTAGTGCATGTAATAAATACCACCTGATTAGCTACCTGAGTCTTTGTTTATAATGAATAAACTCAAAAAATTCAGTTAACCGATTTAAAAAAATTACCTGTAGGAAGATAAATTATTAGTGAGTAATATGTATTGTGTTTTCAAAATATACATTAAACCAAGCAAAAACGCGAGCGAAATTTAATAATATATAAAAAAGAATGATTATATGATGTAATATTTTAGATTAACGTCGTTTAACCAATCACCTTGAAAGTTGACACATCCAAGTGTTTTTTACCGAGAAGGATTTCATATTATCCATATCACTATAACTGACTATTACCTACTCGACAATGGCAGTAATAATATAGAAAATTGGTACTCAAGAAAAAAAAGAAAAAAGACCATATCATTTCGTATTTTGAAAAATACTGAGGAGTCCTGTTGTAACTTTGTGGATTCTGTTAAACGGCGCTATTTTTTGACGTGATAACGTCTTATAAATCGATGAACGCCGGCTGCACGTACGAAAAAGCATGACTCATTGTCACGTTCCGCCTGAGCCGAGCGTGCAAGTGAGAGCGCGGAATAAACGATAGAAAGGTGCGATTGACCCAAGCGTTAGGCTTATGATGCATAATTTTTTAACAATGTTTTCTTATAACGTTATCACGTAAAATCATCGTCCGTAATCCGACTTTATAGACAACCAATTTTTTGTTAGTAAAACCGTGAAAAGATTTGTTTGCGGAACCATATTGTGTAGTTGGATATAATATTGTTTAGATAGATATATATTATATAGTGGTACATATATATAATTTAGAAATCAGTGTATTAAATTAATATTGTATCCTAAAATTACATTCGATACATTTTAGAATTAACTGCACGTCATAATAAAGAACAGTAGTTTGCACATTCAAACGTAGATATTGAATTATACGATACTTCATGAGCGCACAAACGCCAAAACGGTTATCACAGCGTGCTGCTAAAATACCATCAGCCACAGTTCGGTCAAGTTGTCGTGTTATTGCTATATCAGATGTTGATTGGATAATGTACATATTTTTTTCCAGAACATCCTATAGTGATAACTGACAGTGCGACTTATATGTAAATATTAAATGGGTTATTATATATCGAAGCGTTTTTTTTCTTACCAAGTAATTATTCACAAACTATCGTGGAAACTATTATGGTAATTCGCTTTCTTTGTATTGTTTATTGCGTTATTATGTTGGTCGCACTTCGTATATAGCCAATATAATATAAACATGAGTTATAATAAAACATAAATATTGATGAATAATCAATATACTGAAAAAAATATTTCTTGGATATTTGAGCCCTTAATTTTAATTCTAAGTTCACTTTTTTCATACTAAAGTTTTCCATATAAAATAAAAAAACTCATAAATAAGTCGTGGTGGTCGAGCGGCTTGACCGGTGGAATATCGATTTGATATGCGCAAGTTCGAACCTCTGCATCTATCTATCAATTTGTTGGAATTCGTATACATTGAACCGGTGAGAGAAAAAATAGTGAGGAAACCTGAACATGAGAAATGTCCTTGCAGTACCACCGTATGTAGGAAAATATAGAACTGTACATTTCTTGGAGTTCTCCAATACGTCGTAAGCTGGCGTACCCGTACCTTCTTTCACAAACCAAAACGCAATTCGTAATAGATAATAAGAAATAATTAGAAAATAATAAGAGACTCTTTGAAAGTACTTACGGTTGAATGACAGGAACTCGTATAAGTTCTAATTGCTTCCAATAAATCGATCTTTCAGTAACTTAAAAGACATAAAACGAGTTGTTTTATCAATTTTTGCAAATTAATTATTAAAATACTGTGTATACTTTCAATTATTAATCGTATCTCTTTCATACAGAATTTTTTTTTTTAGCAAAATTAAGTTTTCTTTACAATTTCGCTGTTCAATTTTTCTTTAACTTTAACTGTTTCATCGGAAAATGAAATAAAAAAAAACACAAGATTATTTCGTAGAAATTTGAATTTGGTGACGTAGGTATAACAAAATATATGAGTTGACGTCAGACAAGTAGAAATACTTTAAAAAAAATCACCTACTATCTACAAATTGCACTTTATTTCAATACAGTAGCTTTAAATGGCCCCAAGTTATAGGAAAATAGAAAAATCATACCTAAATTTTGTATGTAAAAATTAAGGGAAAATTTTGAAATGAAAAAATTAAATGAAGTCCTCAAACTTTCTGGGATTTTATATAGTATATAGAAGAATAATTTGCTGGAGAAAAGAAATATTTTTTTTTCAAAACAAATCATCATAACAAATATGTTCATTAAGTTTACTTGTCCATAATAGCAGAAGGTTTGTATTAGAACAGTTTAAGGATTTAATTTAAATTCAGTAAGGATAATGGTAAACGATTAAATAGTTAATTCAAAGTAACGAAGAAATCATACTATGTATAACAATTATATTTCATGTGGATGCAATAGTATTTATCCGTGCTAATGATTCGTAGGTAATATTATTGGCAGTTGTTTAATTAAAACATTCTATACATTGCATATTCTTTAAAAGAAATTAATAAGCATTATTTTTTACATAAGTCAATATATATTAGTAAAAATAATAAACATATAATAAAGTAGAAAACAGACATTACATTTTAGACATTAAAATGTTTACCACGCTTTTTTAATATTACTTCTTGGTGAATTAATTATTGAATGTCGGCTGACTTTAAACTTTATAATGTAGACCATAGGGCTTAATTTAAAGATATAATATTCGATATTCAAATCTTATAAATGAATAAATTGTAACTGACAACAATGATGAGAAGTACGAGTTGAATAAATTGAATACGTACATATATTTTAAATAGTGGTTGGTAGTCTTACTTTATTTATACGAGATCGTTTCCAATAAGCACTATTTTGCTGCATTACAATTTTCCAGATAGTATTGCCGATAGAGATATTGATCGATAAAATAATTTACACCTAATTGAACCGTCAGCGAACATTGTTGCATCGTTACATTGTTATTTATATAATCTGCGAATGCCTCAATAGTATAGTGAGAAATGAGTCTAGTGTGCATACAGGGTAATTGTACCGATATTTCAAGAGATTTCATTTATATTCCACAAACTATCTTTTAGAAGTTGTTATTGTAAAACTAAACTTGTATTTACCGCCATCTATTTGTGACTTTTTTTAATAAAATAAGAGCGTCAACACTAATGATTGGCCGCTCTGAATGTAGCTTTAAGTTCTGTCTTGCGCACAATACGGTCAAGAGATTAATACAAAACAAAGTCAAATAGACATTTAAAATTAACCTTTATTACAATTATTACTAATATTCTAAGTACAAATGTGTCTTTGTTTGTTTGTTACGCTTTCACGTTTTAACTACTCAATACCGATCAGTATGATATTATGCACACACGTTATCAAGGGTACTGCAGAAAAGGAAATAGGGTACATTTCATCTAGAAACAAAATACTATTCCCGATGAATAAGTCAAATATACACTAATATAATCGAAGTCGCGAGCACACGCTAGTATTAATATTAATTATTTTTTAAAATTTCCGATACGCGGTTGCCACTACCTTTAGTATTCATATTGTTGTATATCCGGAAACCCTTAGATTAAACTTTATAAAAAACCAACATGATTTGAATACTAGAAATAATCAACAAACTAGCCCTATGTTTCAGATAGACCAGTAAGATGGGTACTACCAAATGTAGGAGAATATAGAACTACGGGTTCTCGGAGTTAGAAATTGTAAATATGCCGAGGGTTACCGTGGTTATTACGCCCATACGTTCTTTCCTGGGAGAGGCCTATGGCCTTGTAATGGGTATATAAATGAATGATGTTATATGTATGAAGATCAGTAAAAGTTTGTTTAACTACAACAAAAGTCACAAAGCTCATAATCGATTTGTTTAAATTATTACAACAGATTGGAAGAAGAAAATATGTTGGTCAGATTGGATGAGAAAAAAAAATAGTAGTGTGTACTTATGTATACGCGTTAGAAGTTATACTTCTTTGACGTAACAAGATAAAAATCTTTTCAAAAATTGTATCTTTCGCCTTATTCTACGTTTGTAGAAAAAACGACACTAACAATAGAAAAAAGGTATTTAATACATACATACTTTTTTTGAATAAAATGTTGTCTATAGTTAACTTCAGGGTGTCGATTTTTCGTGATGGTGTGCGCGCGCATCCTAAAAAGTTAATCTCATCATTTTTCCCTAACGCGCCAAAAGAATTATAACTTCAAAAATAAAACAAAATTACCGCTTCTTAGTGACATTTTATTATGATTATAAAAAATATGAGATGGTGACTTAAAGCATAGATATTACTAGGCATAGTACTGATATTTCCTCCTATTCTGAATGTTAAATTAAAATGCCATTTTACCAAGTCAAATGACCTACTGTTATGCGAGCCTTAATTATACGAACTTTGACATTCATGGGCTCTTGTTAAAATTTCATGAAATATTTAAAATCGGATATAATTATGTAAAAGATTATTGAAATAGGATAAAACATATTTTAAGTATGGTTAAATTTTCCTTATACCTTATAGGATTAGCGCATGGGTACTATGATATCAAATGATAACATACTCTAAGACGTTTTTTTAGCTAGCCAAGCGGACTAAGAGAAATCCCCTACCATCACGTTATGGTTTCATCACAATGTTTTCTTTCACAGAAACCTCCGAACTCATTCGCAAGCATTCGAACCTATGTTGATGAACGCGATATCTGAAGCATTACTGGCTGTCAACTGTAAATATCGGAATATACCGAACCGGAAATGTTTGATAACAAAAGGGCAGATTGAGAAGAATAGATAATCAGAATCACTTAAATTAACTAGTTGTCTAGTTTAATTACATTACGATCTATCACACTCGTTAATTGGAACTGGCCACTAAGTACATCACATATAGTTTGGTGAACCACAATAATTGTTCATTAGTGATGGACTTTCAAGGATTACAGCTACTTACTAGGTTAACATTAGGATATGTCCTACTTCCACGCTATGGTGTCATCACCATGCTTTGCTCCATCGAGGCACACATTACCTTTGTAAACTTGAAACTTTGAATTATCTGAAATATATTCACTAAGAATTCTAGTATGTAAAATGTATTTACTGCCAACGTATCCTGCTTGCTGAATAAGAAAAGGTAAATATTACAGCGGGGCTATATTAAGACCTTCTCGTCTCAGAGAGATTCAACCATACAAATGATAATATAACAAAGCTTAAGTCTTTGGGAGGACCATTAAAAACACCGTGCAGTCACTACTTATATACAATGTTTTGTTGTATGACACTGCACAATTATACACATAATAACTAATCATTACATATTATAAAACAAACTCGTCCGCATCGTCTGTCTGTTCGCGATAAACTCAAAAACTATTTAACGGATTCTAATACTATAATAATAGATATAGTAATACATGAGAAAGGTTTAGGTATACAATTTGTCAAAGTTTTGTGTAAATTGGTTGAAATATAACGATAATTGTTGGAAGTATTGGAAAAAGTCAAGTCTCTTGGGAGGTTTCATCAAAAACGCTGCCCAATTCTTTTGAGATATAACAAAGCAATGCATAGTAAGATATTGCTGTTTTATAAATCTACAAAAAAATCTGCGATGGAATATATCGATCTTTTATGGATAGCTTAATATATCCATCTATGTTCTTAAAAAAAGGGTCACATACAATGAGGTAATTGAAAGGTTGTTTAGACGGATACAGTATCAAATGTTATGAAATTAAATACATCAGTTGCATTTCATGCACATAAGTGTATATTTTTTAATATCAGGGGAGGACAACGTCTGCTGGGCCTACTAGTTCGTTATTATTGCACTGATGAGTATATTAGTGGACAATATTGTGCATAGGTATGAGCTATAATTTACCTCATGTGTCACTATGGCTATAATGCCTTAAAATGACTTTGATATTTTTAAACCAAAGCGACGCTTACTGAGACCACAAAGTCCCAGTACTTGTCAAACTTTTACACGTTAGTTCGGGCTTGTGCGAGTGGTAGTGATTACTTTAACATAAAACAAAGGTAAACTATTATTATTATAGCAATCTAAAATTGGCATTTATATGTCTTTAAGTTGTCTCGATATTATGCATGTAATATAAAACATATCTATACCTAAATTTGTGTACGGCTTAATTATGTACTGAGCGGCCAATAAGTTTGGCGAGGATTATTCCTTATATTCGCTGTGGCGTCCCTTTTTTAAGTTGCAAGCGTACAAAAGCGGTGGTTCGTTCAAAAACGCAACAAGTCGATCAAAGAAGCTGATTGAACTTCATTCGCTGTATATAATTCGTAGACAGAACAATTTAAGTGGAGTCGGTTTCTTGCAAAAAAAAAAACGTGTTTTTTTTCACCTTCGAACGAAAAATAAACAAGCCAATTATTCTAAAATTTACGCTTTAACGTATAAAAACATAAATCATTCTATTTAATAGGAATTTATTTATTTTTCCTGGCGAACTGGTTTGTTTTAAAAAGTCCGCGTACGTAAATCCACTCTAATTGACAGATTATTACCTGTTAGATCCGGATTCGAATTTTTTTTTAATACAGTCTTCCCGATTTATAACGTCAATGAACTTTAAAAAACTTTCACAGTTTTTCAATGAAGAGGATTTTTGGTTTATTTATCGCTGGTCGCCAATAGTATCGCACCGAGCGCTCTGCGTCGTAATGTTAGGATGGCTTCTTTTCATTAGGTTTAAATATGTTTCTGTAGATATTTCCACACTGTATATATATATCAATAAGCAGAGACGAAACAGTTAAGTACATTTCTACACTGTTTCTAAATCGATTTTTTTTTTGTTTAGTAAAGTGGTAGGCAAAGCGCGGCTCGTGAGCCATATGCGTCTCTTTCACTACTTGGCGGTGGCTGTCCCACAAAATGTTTAGTGCACACACGTAATGTTATTTATTAACGTGCCTTGTAAGTGAAGAATTGTTTTTGGAAGACACGCCTACAGAAAAATGGCATATTTTTAGTAACCGACTAGTCGCTTGCATATTTAGCAAAGGCAAGCTCGAGAACTGTACTTTAAATCTTAATTGTTTTCATAATAATGTCTCTACTAAAGAAAAACTCAAGTTGAGCGAAGTGTTCTTTGAATAAACTTCAATTTTGTATTGTGCTTATATTTGACTACTTAGAATGTCCGTTTACTGACCACTGGGTTAGTAGATATTGATGGGCTTTAGCGTTATCGACAATTTTTTTTTTAATATTTCTTAGGGAAAAATGAAAAATTAATTGATTATAGCCGAATTTAAACCACTAGCCTAAATATAAATAGCTAGAGACAAAACAGTTAAGTACATCTTCCTTCACTGTTTTTCATCTGATTTTTTGTTTAGTTACTTTTGACGAGTGGCATTAATAAAAAAAATTGAAAATAGTACTTTTTCATACCATCGTCAAGTCGAAGACTTCATTTATATGTCTCTATTCGTGACTGTATACTCTCTGGTAAGCATAGTTTATCAATATCGAAACCTAAAATCATAATAAATATGGTCGAATTTCAGGCACTGCACCACTAGTACTTATCAAAATATATCTAGGTAACTTTCAAATGCAATAACACAACCACTGGACTTATATATGCACAGGGTCGGCTTAGAGGTGTGCAATTGGGTCTATAACCCACACACGAGAGAGATTAAAAAAGTGTATATCTATCACAATTTACATACCAAATTATCGGGTCTTCTACAATTATGATATCCCAATGGTTCCAAAACTTTAAAGCTAGCCCTGTTTAATGCGACAAAATAAGAGAGTTCCAGTCTGAAAGTGTTCAGTTAATAAAAGTTAGTAAGACTGTAATCGTAGTAATAAATTAAAATCAGACTGATTACATTCTTGCTTTATGTCGTCAAGTAATATAAAAAAACCACGGGTTTGACTTCCCCTAGAAAATAATACAAATTTTATATAAAGGGCCTTGTAGGAGACGTTGTCTTGTCATAGTTCTTAATAAATAATTAATATAACATATTAATTTTAAACTATCGAGAGCTGTTAAAATAATAAAAAATGACAATTATTTTTATAAGAGATATCCAACCTATGTATATATATTTATAAAGAAGAAGAATTTATTTACTAAATTATTACGGGCTAACCACATACACGTTGTATATACTAGCGCCATTTTGAAGGATTTTAGAACTGTTATTTAATGCTTAGCGCTGGACATTTTTTTAATATATTTCCCATGTGAGACGGTTATCATTATTTCTACCTTCAAGAGTGGGGTTCAAAGACAGGGAGAGAGCGTCTGGTGTATCAATGGTTCGGCACGGCGCGGAAGATTCCGTCGCGGATAAAGAGGCGGCATCACTATAAACTTCTATAGTAAACCATACATAGGGTATCCGATACAAGATTTCCTCTCTATAAAAAACTTCCACGTAACACCATAAGTACAAAAAAATAATCAAAAGTGATCAAATCATTTGGGAGGGGAAGAATCAAGAATACACGCAGACCAGGAATTATGCAAATATAGGATTTTTTTTTTTTTTTTTTTTTTTTTTCGAACTGACCTACACTGTTAGCCTGGCAAGGCTCTACAGTTCCACCGGACTACTAAGGGGAGCGCTTAAGGCACTCACCCGATTTTATATGGACGACTAGCACAAGGGCGCACGGCACGCCTCGGCTTGGGCTGTCGTCGAAAACCCGAATCTAACTAGCTAAGCTAAGCCTATCCGTATCATACCTGTATGGGTTCGTGAAATATACATGGTTACCAAGCATGTATGTTTTACGATCCCGTACATGTATTTTGTATCTATCTATCTGTGTTCTAAACTATTACAGTTCGAAGGGCAAAAAAACAAACAAAAACAGCCCACCACTATGTGTACCTACGAGTGAGTGTGTGTGCACGTGTGTGGGGTGATCGGTGTTGTGTTGTAGACGAGTGTTTGATCGAATCAGTGGTACTCTGTTCGCGCATGCAAGCTGCTCGAGGGCTCCATTCCGGGGGATCGGACCTCGGCTAGAGCAGTTGCCGAGGGAGGCCTAAGAATGTGTGCTGGGGCAAAATTCACAGCCAAACCGCGGCGGCGTGATCTGTGATTACGCGGGCGTGGGCGCGCACACGCTGTGTTTCGAGGGACGGAAGGGTAGTCTTGATTACCTAGCGAAATTTCTTCGGGAGGGTCGGTGAAAATGTAACGCGGACGTCTTTTGTAACGCGGCGCGCCTGGCACGGTATCGTAAGTCGCGGCGGATACCACTAACGGATTGGGATGATTCATGGCTCTGTCGAAATAACTAGTCGTGAGAGTTTTTACGTACTCCCAGATAGACGGCATCTCCAGGTCCCTATGGAGGTCGACTCTCCGGATGTACCACGGGGCACCGATCGCCTTTCGTAGAAAACGGTTCTGTATTTTTTGTAAAATCTTGAAGTTCGCTTTTGACATATGCGCGAAAACGGGACAGCTATACGTCAAAATCGGGCGAATACACATTTTGTAAAGTGTGAGCTTATGTCTGACGGACATTTTGCTCTTAGCACATAATAACGGATGCAGACGACCCAAAACCATAGCGGCTTTGTTTCGTACTCTCACTGCATGCTGCTTAAACGTGAGGCGTCTATCTAACGTGACACCGAGATATTTGACCGTAAGGGCCCAAGGAATCTCGGTGTCATACAATTTAAGGGACTCTATATTTCTCGGACGCGGACGCTGAACCGGATCGAAAAAGATCGCAGCGCTTTTCTCGGGATTAACCTCTATACGCCATCGAAGAAACCATTCGCCGAGTTCCTCGATGGCCCTATTCATACGGATAGCTAAATGCGACGGCCGCCAATCGGAAGCGTAGATTACTGTATCGTCAGCGTAACAACCTACCTCGAACCCCGGGGACCGAGGTAGGTCACTGATGAACAGGTTGAAGAGGGAGGGCGCGAGGATGGACCCCTGGGGCACTCCTGAACGTATCGGGTGGGGCTGGGATAACTCACCTTCCACTCTATAGCGGAAGGTCCTATCTGTGAGAAATTCGCGGATGATGTGAACTAAACTATCCGGAATACTAGACTTGAACAGTTTGTAGACTAGCCCGTCGTGCCAGACCTTGTCGAAGGCCTTGGCGACGTCAAAGAAGACCGCTATTGTACGTTTCGGTTTAGGCTTGGCCGGACTGACCTGGGGCTGGGGGTCTTCGTTGAATTTAGAGAATATGTACTCCGTGAGGCGGTGTACTTGGTTCGTGCACGAGTGTTGTGCACGGAAACCGAACTGCTCAGGCGGCAGCAGATTCAACCTTGTTATCGTGGTCTGTAGGCGGTTCAGAAGGAGCCGCTCGTATAACTTGCCTAGTGTATCCAGTAAACTGATAGGGCGATAGCTAGCGGGAAGCGTAGCTTTTTTGCCGGGCTTGTGAATGCCTATCACTATGGCCTTTTTCCAGACGGCTGGAAAGTGACCCTGGGACATGGCAGCATTGAAGATGCATACCAAAAGAGCTATGATGAAGTCAGGAAGGAGCTTCAGTACCTCGTTCCTGATTCCATCGGGACCTGGGGACTTCCTAAGCTTCAGACGCTTGATAGCGGCCGTCACTTCGTCAAAAGTAACCGGGGTTAGGGTATCCGCGCGAGGAGACGCGAGAAAGCTATCTACCGCGGATTTTATCGATTCGATATGGACAGGGTCAGTGTTAGCAGTGTTTGGAGAACATTGCTCCTCTAAACTCGCGGCGAGACACTCCGCTTTGTCTATACTTTCGAACGCGGGAGGCAACCCATGACCTCTGTCTAACGGGGGCATCGATGCACTCTGCTCTGATTTGAACTTACGCGTGAACGTCCAAAACGCCACGTGGGACGGCTGGATATCCTCCAGGAGTTTGTCCCACCTGGCGGCTCGGATTTCTGCGATACTAGTTTTAACTAACTTTTGTAATGAACGTAATCGAACGCGATTGTCTTCGGTCGGGTAAGTGTCGTAGGCTCGGGTCGCGGCGTTCTTTTCCGTGATCAACGCCTTCACGTCGTCAGGGAGTATAAAGCGGCGATCGTTCACCGCTTGTACCTCTCTCGAGGTCACCCTGACGGCGGTCTGGAGGTGGTCGACCAGGGAATCGATAGCCAGATCCGCGTCAGCTTTAGACACCAACACGTCCGGAATTCTATTTAGACTCTCCGAGGACGGATTGTCTTTCAAGTGACTGCGGAGTTTCGCGTAGTCAGCTGCGCGCACGGACTGACAGTCGATATCGAAATCTGAACCTAGTTGCAAGATAACGGGGCGGTGATCTGAGTCTAGTTCCTGTACGACTTGTATGAGTCGCACAGAAAGCTGGACGTTTTTTAAAAGAGCTACGTCTAACACTGTCGGGCGACAGCGATCCTGATAGTGAGTGGGTTCCGGCGGGGCTATGACGTCAAAAGCGAGATCGCCACTTAGTTTGTCGAGTGTCACCCCGTTGCGGGAAGTACTCGAACTATTCCAAATGACGCTCCCACTGTTGAGGTCCCCTGCTATGATAACACTGTTACTTAACGCGAACAGCGCCTCCAAGTCAGACTTGAGAAGCTCTTTACTCGGTTTAAGATAAGCAGAAACTATCGTTATGTTCGCGTGACCGGTCATTCCTAACCTGCACACTGACACTTCCATATTTGTAAGAACGGGTGGCTCTACTGACATACAATATAACGAACGTTTAAAATAAATCAAAGTGCCGCCCCCGCGGGCGACACGGTCGTTTCTGATAATATCATAATTCGCGATACGCGGATTATTCATTTTCGGCCTAAGGAGCGTTTCCTGTACTAACAATATATCTATCTGCCTATCGTGTAAGTAGTCGGCTACTAAGTCGCGTTGCGTACGGAGATTTCTCGCGTTAAAAAACGAAAGACAAAGAGCGCGCGGTTTAATTTTGCTCGGCGGTGTGAATACTATTTATTGTTATTTACTGCGGCGCGGGCGAGGCGTTGTATCGTCGCGGCAACGTTTGGGAATGCAGAGACCGCATTCAAAAGACCGATGTCCCTATTACTGTTTAAAATTTTATTGAATGCGACTATTTCGCTAATGTCGTGCTCGAGTAAGACTTGAGACAGCCAATCGATGCCCGAGAGAGAGAATGAAAAAGCATGAGAGGGCTGAGAGGGCTGAGCGGGCAACGCTCTTCGAGGCTGGGGCTGGGGCTGCGCCTGAGGCTTGGAAGCCTGAGGTTGAGGCCTAGGAGCCCAGGGGGCGACAGGGGCCCGCCAGGACTGGGGGGCTTGCGGCACAGAAGGTGCCACGCACGGCATCGGGGCCGGAGTTACCGGGGTACGGGAGGAGCCCGGGAGGCCCGGGAAGGTCTCAATGGACATAAGAGGTGGAGGCGGAGGGCGGGCAGAGACAGCAGGAGCCCTACGGGCTTGTCTCGCCTGGCGTGGGCGTTGCGGGCGGGGCGCGCGGGGACACCCGCGATAACTCGCAGGGTGGCCCGCGTTACCGCACAGAACGCAGCTGGGAGGCTCGGGAGTGTCGGGAGTGCGAGCGCACTCCTTCGTGGGATGGTCACCGAGGCACTTGACGCACCTGGGACGGAGATGACAGCCTCTGGCTGTGTGGCCATAACTCTGACAGTTATGACACTGAGACGGGGTATGAGTCTTGCGCGGCGGTTCGGCGGTGATGCCGGTGAGGCCGCAGACCGTGGTGAGGCCGAAAATGGCCTTGCCTTCTACGGAACGGTCAAGGATGACCAGAGCCATAGGGTAGGGAGCTTTGGTGCGGGGGTGGTACATCCGGTGTACCTCCCGCACTGGGAAATTTTGCTCCTTAAGGGAGTCTGAGATTTCCTCGGTGGACAACTCCACCGGGACGCGCCTGAGTACGGCTCGGAGAAGGCGCTCTTCTTCGAGCGCGTAAGTGAAATAATTAAGCTTCCTCTCTCGGAGGTGAGAGGTCAGCTTGCGGTGGTCGATGGAGGTGGGGACTTTGACCTGAATACCTTGAGCGGTATTCAGGGCTGAGGTGTAACGGATACCCGACCCATTCATATAGGTCGAAATCGCGAGCCAGGAGGCCTTGTCCTGAATGGTAACGGGGGGCGGGGGGCGGGGCTTCTTAGCCTCGGCTACGGGACCCGTAGCGTCGGCTTGGGAGGGGGCGGGGCTAGCGTTGCCCGAGCGAGGCGTTCGATTGGCTGCGATCGCGGCTGATTTCGCGGGCACCCGGGCGCCATCTACTTTTAATGTTTTCTGAGCCGGGCGACCGGAGCCTGACTCAGAATCAGAGGCGCGCGACGCGGCGGCAATGGGCGGCGTGCGGACGCGTTTTCTATTTACGACGGTGAAGCCGTCGTTAGCTGGCGCGGAACTAATATTATCTAGTTCCATGTCAGAGCCGGCCTCCGAGCATGGAATAGGTGCTACTAAACTAATTCTATCTAGTGGGTTTTCCGGCGAACTAGGGGAGTCTAGCGCGGCGAAAGAGTTCGCGGTCGCTACGCGGGGCGATAATTCGTCTATACTAACCGGCTCAACTAATAGCTGCGGGGCACTACGTTGGACGTGCCTGATTATTGCTTCTAACCAATAAACTCTGTCTTCTATATTGGCCATCCCGGGGCCTGCGAGGGGGGCGGGGGAGGACATAATTAAACCTCCCTGCCTGAAGGGCAGGGGGGCACGCCAAAATTAAATTTACGGGACTATCCCGAGTCCGGACCAAAAGAGCTGTGGGCGAAGTGCAATGCCACACAGAGAAGAACCTACAAAGCCTAGGGGGAGGCCCTATCAAGCCCAGGGCAGAGAACGCAGACCGGTAAACCGGGCTACGCCCAAACAGACACCCGGGGATGGAATGAGGGAATAGGAGGGTGGGAGGGCGATACCTGGACCTGACTAGGCGCACTCGCCAAGGCCAGACAACCCAGGCCCAACTGCCTTTACCGTTTGCCTCGGGGCAACCGGCGAGCGGACAGGGCGCTCTACTCACTCGTTGGCACCGTGACACGTATTCCCGTGAGTAGCCACTAAGCGTGGTCTTCGATTGACAGCGCGGGATGTCGCACCGAAAAGTGCGGTTTTATATTTGCACTAAAAGTGCGGCTTCGCAGCAGATGTTTTCTCTCTTCGAAATTCTCAGGCTCGAGCACAATAGTACCGGACGATGATTCACTCGGCAACAATGCGGGTCGGGCAGCGACGAATTCGTAGAAATGCCAACACCTGGTGCGCAGGTAGGCGAGCGCGGCGAGCCGGAAACGACCGGAGAAAGCCGAGCGCGGCGAACCGAACGGACCGTCAGAGCTGCGAGAGAGCGCACGTGCGTCCCCGACCGCGGCTCGAATCGGACTCCTCTTTTTCTGTGGCAAATATAGGATCCTAACATTTTTTAATTGTAATAAACACTGGTTGGTTATTGCGTCACTGTGCCGCCATCTATTGAACGATATATTTCAATGAAGGCCGAGTTTCGTTCACGCTCAACGCAGAATGACGTCACTATGCGGATTTCGTGACGATAAAAGTTAGGTTTCGACACACCCGCTATCCAAATTTAGGGTTACCGCTTATCTATTGAATTATTAGGTTAGCGATGCGGCTTTTTGTCGATGTGAGCTTTACGGCTTTACTGGACGATACGGGCGAAGTAAAGCACTTTGATAACGAGTTCGATTATTGCAATGTGGTATATACATATATCAAGTAAATTATAGATAACATTAACGTCTTTATATAAGTTATGAATCACATTGGTATAGCATTTTACAACAATTGTTGTTACAAACAGTTTTCACTAATTTTATAGTGGTACAAAATACTGTACCTTTATCGTATTGTAATTTATAAAAATGAGATGAATATTTGTTTCCGATAGTTAAGAGTGTGAAGATTGCGAAATACGCTCCCCCTTTCATACCTAACGGTTGTTGTGTAGTGCCTTCTCGTATGCAAATTGTGATTATATCTGCCGATCTTCTGCCTAGCGCTTTCCAGGCTTGGTGCCAGCTTTCCTACTTAACTTCTTCTACTTTGACTGGCCTTTGATATCCTTTTCTGTGAGATATTTCTCCTTCATGTCCGTTATTACAACGTCCAACCAACGGTTTTTGGGCCTGCCGATCATTTCCAACAATAATAACGGGCAACAGTTACACGATAGCAGAATAATGATTTCTTCAATCGTTTTCTATTAGGTTTTCTGAATACATAGTTAAACTATCTGATTACAATTTTTACAATTACAATTTTCAATAGCAGTAGATACATAATTCAGTTGAATGAAAAGAAATACGAGTAAAATACAACAGTAATAGATACACAAAAGACCACAGGATAAGGTGGAATTGAAGTGTAATTACAAATCACATTTATGTAAACAAAACGTTGATAGCGGCAAATGCTTCTCCGTTGTAATTGAAAGAAAAAAAAAAACATTGTTGAATTGTCTTTACTGAATCACTGATAGAATCCGAATATACTGTTAATTATCTGTAATTGCACAATAAATACGTCAATGTGTAACCTTGCTAATTATAATCTACTGTTTATTGTTTCAGGTTAATTAAGAAAAACAGTTCAGCAAATTGGAAACCTTCTCCGAGTGTACAGATTTAGTGAACTAAATTAGAAGCCGAAGAGTTTAGATAAAGATAAATTTACCTTGTAGATAAATAGATAGTAATATTTGAATAGTAATTTAATGACAAATATGTGTAGAAATAAAATACTTGTAAAAAATGTGTATTTCATTCAATGTTGAAATTAAATATTAGAATAAAATATTGTATATAAAATTGGGAACAACCAAATGAATTTCGTTCTTAGTATTTATTTAAGTAACGAAGTTGTTAAATAAATAAAAATCAAGTTCGCTATCAAAATAACGATTTAAAATGGCGTCTCCGTCAATGACGTCTACACCGAAAGCGCCATCGCCACCTCCACCGGGCCAAGCTCCAAGCAAGATGGAAAGGAGGATGTCGCATTTCAAGGAATACAAGTTTTTCAGAAGTTTCAGCGCTAAAGTTGAAAACTGGCCGATGCGAAAAGCCGAACAGCTATGGAGAAAAATGAGGGAGAGAAAAATTGCAGGCAAGTTGTATAACTTTCACTTAAATAGAAGTAGGGTGTAATAATTGTAAGTATTCGTAAATTAATAGATGTGAATAATAAAAAAAACGGACAAAAAGAGTCGCCCAACGTGGGGCTCGAACCCACGACCCTGAGATTAAGAGTCTCATGCTCTACCGACTGAGCTAGCCGGGCTGTACCTGCTATGTGTAAAAATGTAATCAGCATCAATATTGTTGTGGAAATAATGACGTAATTTTCATGTTTATGCTTGGCGTAACGCGACAAGTAACTATGTCACATCGTATCGTGTAACATCGGCAACGTATCAAGGCCATTGACTGAAATAGAAGTGTTTATTTTCATGAATAAAGATTGAAATTATTTTTATTAGGAAAAATTCAAGGAGATCTCATATTTTCTCTTTAAAATACTTTTTTTTTTCGAACTGTTTACACCGGCAAGGCGTCTACAGTATCATCTGACTAAAACTCTTTAAAATACTGTACATATAGCGTCCCAAGTGATACTTATTTAAAAATAAATATGGCTACTATGGGTTATTCGCTTGAACTAAACATACACGATTAGGTATTTTTCTGTAGATTTGTTTAAGATAGGTAATTGTATAGACTATTTTGGTGTATTGATTTGAATAGCGATCTATTTTTATTCGATTACAATGCATCGATGATTCTTTACATTTTAGTAACATTCTTGAAGAAATTCTATAGGTTGTTAAAAACTACATCAAAATCCGATGCATCGTTTAGGAGAATTAAGACAACATACATACAGACAGACACGAAAAGCGACTTTATTTCATAATATTTACAATAGCTATAGATTTTAATAATTTCTGTACGCTCCTGTGAAGTTAGATACCTAACAAACTCCCTTGAAACATAAATTTACCGAAAAACTGATATTTTGGTCGCTGAGGTAATATTATATAGCCCTTATTACCAATTCAAATTACAGGATGAAACTTAAGTGAACGTATAAAGACCGTGCCTGATTACTCGGAAAGAAACGTCGAGAATATTTCATCTGTAGTTCGTAGGCGTAATTACATGCGATATAATAAAAGAATGAGAAGACATTTGTATATACTTTTAGATTAATTTCTCTCAGTATACAATATGACGTACTGAATAAGTTTTTAGTCAAAGAATAAATAAATTTACAGCTTAAACTCTATTTAGCAACACTTAAGCGATAGCGCATTTTAAGGCATAATTGAGAGTCGTCGTTAAATGAAGAGAAAAAAAAACAATATTACTTTAAGATATACGAACCAAAGTCAAATAATTTCAACGTTTTAGGGAGTTTTTCGTTAAATCGAGTGGTGTTAGATGAAGTTTACACTGTATCTGGAAAAAGGAAGTAACTACAGTTTAAACTCTATATATTCACACTTAAGCGACTATGCATTTTATAGCGTTATATAGAGGTGTCGTTAGTTCAAATGAAAACAAAATGATATTGTTATATAATTCTAATATTTATATACTAGTATAGTGCAAATTGTACAAACGTAAAAGCAACTTAATAACAATGTTTATTGCGTATAGTGTCTTATTTTTGTCTAGCGTTGTTTGCTGCTACAGTAGCTTAATTGTATTTTTTTATGTTTTTAATCGTATCTTGAGATACTGTGAAATCAACTTGATTATATAATAAGTATTTTTCTAATAGCTTTGATGCATCAAGTGCTTGTTTGATGCTTGGTGGAGGCTCAGGATCGTCTATTTCATCTTCTTCATCCACTGTTCCTCAGTTTTTCTCATTTAATCTAGAATTTCTTCATAAGTAAGTGATACCGTAGTAGCCAGGCTATCGTCAACTTCTCTGTTGGTTTGTAGGTTTTCAGTGATTTTTTTTGGCATCTCAAGCTGTTTAACCGACGTAGTTAATGAAGGGTCATCTTCACTTTGAAACTGTGGTGGTACTTCTACCTTCATTACTCGTTGGACTCGTAGAAAGTCCTGCATGACGAAAGAAGTGCTGAATTGTTGCGGTCACTTTTTCCCAGGGTTTTGATAAAAAATTTACTGCATGCAGCATATTCATAAAAGTTTTACCCTTAGATTCGACTAGTTCAATCAATAGATGATTTGTATAGTAACCTTTGAGATTTATAATCTTGCTGTGATTTCTTGGTTGTAATACGCTTATCGTGTTTGAGGGAAAAACGCCAACTCTATGTTTTGAAGGTTAGATACAAGAGGGTGAGCAGGGCAGATGTCAACAAGAAGTAGGATTTTTCATCCCTTTAATTCCAGATTCTGTTTTCGCAAGACTTTTTCAAAAAGTTGACTTGTCATCAAAACTGACTTTTTTGTTTGATATTTTAATAACAACGCGGTTTTTTTTACTTGCATGTAATCATCTACTACTTCGTTTTCTCTGTACTATTCATTTTAGCAGCTACAATTATTTTTATACGCTTTTTGGAGAACTTTCCTCCCATATACTTTTCTTTATTAAATTTCAATGTTTCATCGGGTGTCAACTTAAAGAAAATTTCAGCTTCGTGACCATTATAAATGTTACATGGGGCGTAATTTTCTCTCAATTTAAGTGATTCTCCGTAAAATTTACCATATGGTGCCGTTGCTCAAACGCTTTGAGCTTTTTTTTATTACATATGTGTTCCCTTTGAGTTCCCTTACGCCTTGAGCTTACACAATCAATCTTTTGATGATGATGACTATGTGAAGTAAGATAAATAGAGTATTAAAATAAAGGCTTCATATTGTCGATGGTAAAAAAAAAACTAAATCCAAAGGTTTTATCGTTAATGCTGAAGCTCACAACAAGCACATGTAATTAAAGAATTAAAGAATCGCTTGAAAACAGAAGAGAAAAAGGTATTGAACTGAACTATTATCTTCGTCTACTTATATAAGGATAGGTATTCTTTCAATATCATTCCAGACGTGTCTCGAACAAAACTGTACATATTTAACTAAGTATTTAAATTTATGCAAACAAGCCAACTGAAATGAAACAACGCAGTCTGGTTTTTAAATAAACTTCAATATTTTTAAATGGATCCCTCAAAATAAATATTTATTTATAGAACTTTTGTTTTTACAATTGCTTGAGAAAGAATTTTAGTTATATAAAATGTAAATGATTTAGTTCCAATTTAGTTAATTTATTTATATATAGTTATATTATATGTACATATTTTTTATTTATATTATAATTTATCATCTAGTTAACTTGTTACTAATTCATCATCATCATCATCACAAATAAGTCACAAGCAAAAGCTAGCAATTATATATATCTAAAAAGTTATACACAGAATATTATTTTGCCTTCACTTCATAATCGCTAACGTGTTTTGTTATGATGTGACGGAGGATTACCTTAGAGTTCTTTTTTCTGTTTCACAAATAACTTTTGTATTTATGCTTAGTAGGCTATTAAAGTTTTTTTACAGTGAGACAATAATCCCAGAAGAATAAAACGCAATTGCCGGAATACAAGACTTTCGCGTAAAGAGCTCGGTACGCGACTGAAGAAGAGATTTTCGACAGTGGCCTAATAATAGATGATGTTTATAGATGTCGCTAAACGCTAGTATTACAAAAAAGTTCGCACATTCATTAATGACATTGAATTTAATAAATAGGAATAGGAGGATCACTGTCGAAATAATAATAATAATAGGATAGGATGAGGATGACCCAAGTGGGCGTATTCGTTGAAGGACATATTCGGTACGATTAACAAACAAACAAATGTAACAAGTCGTTCTAGACAAGTTCTCCGAGCGGCGGTCAGCAGAGGAATGCGCTCTGGGCGCTCAGCAGTCCTTTCATCGCCTCGCACGAACTTCAGTCCAGACTCTGTCGAAGCGCTGCCGTCGCAACGCTTGCGCCTCGTCAAAACATGTTCCCGTACTAATGACCTCTCCGACATATATATGTAAACGTATTATATATAAAACAAAGTTGCTGAGACAACAGAGGCCTACAGAACAGACTATATAAATCGACTTATACAACTCGCAAACATTTCAATTTATCAAAAATTCTAGACAAGTTCTCCGAGCGGCGGTCAGCAGAGGAATGCGCTCTGGGCGCTCAGCAGTCCTTTCATCGCCTCGCACGAACTTCAGTCCAGACTCTGTCGAAGCGCTGCCGTCGCAACGCTTGCGCCTCGTCAAAACATGTTCCCGTACTAATGACCTCTCCGACATATATATCTAAACGTATTATATATAAAACAAAGTTGCTGAGACAACAGAGGCCTACAGAACAGACTATATAAATCGACTTATACAACTCGCAAACATTTCAATTTATCAAAAAATAGCTTATAAATTAACTATAATTCCTAAAATGGCCATCTCATTTTTACAGGCCATTCGGTTAAGTACAACATTTATAGACCTCTTTATCTATAGCATTGAGGCAAATTTTATAGCTCACTTTATGACCGGCTTGTCCAATCTAATCTGGTCGAGCGATGAAACGGACAACACATAAACATTAACGAAGAAGAAAGGAGTGTTTGTTGTGGGAGATTTGACTGTGACCTTCAAATACACTTTGAATTTTTGTAAAGTGGAATGATGTAGGGAATGAAGAAAATTAAATAGAATTATAATTTGAAATAATTTCATATAACAGTTGTTATAGAAACTTTCTGTGTACATATGATAAATCCTAAACCTAACTAATATTTTGCACGCCTTAGCTACTACTTAATCAAACATCATGAAATATCGGATACATATTGTCAGGAATACAACAAAAATACATAGAGTACTTTACATTTAAAAACAAAAGACAGCTTCCCAGGGTTAAGTCAAATACCTACATGAAATCGAGCGAATTTGCTAGCTAAAACTGGTATAATTATAAGCGAGAATGTTTGAAAAGATGGATGAATGCTAATTACTCCTTCACACAAGATCTATTACTTACTACGTGGACTTTAAAATAAAATTATATAAATACTTAAGAATAACATATATGGTACAATTTATAAAGATATTATAGATTAAAATTATTAAAATATATTACTTGATATTACTTTAAGAAAATCCTGCCTTTTTATATAATAGGGGAGAAGTTAAACTTGACTGTCTCTGACCTGTTGAATATTCATTTTCCAAGAAGTAATCGGTTTGGGAGGGCTTTCAAATTATCATCGGCAACCTTTTTGTGTGACGGGAAATGTGACGGTAAACTCAGTATCCAATAGTGTGTTGAAAACACCAGTTCTCGTCCGATCACCGAAGTTAAGCAACGTTGAGCGCGATCAGTAATGAGATGGGTGACCGCTTCGGCAAACACATGTGACGTTGACCTTTTTTAACTTTTATAAAAAAAAAACATTTCTTAACTTACGTCTCTAATAATCAAATTGTTCAAAGCTTCTATAAAACCAAATCTCAATTGGAATTGTTAATACAAACAAACTAAACGCAACAGCTCCATTAGAGAAGATCGTAAAATCATCTAATTTTACCTACTTCCTTCTCGGTATTAAACGATAATCGTTACCTAAATTGAAAAAGATGGAATATTCCACAAAACTTTACATATTCAATAACAATGAAGATTTACGGAGTCTTCTTACACGGTTGGAAGTGCATTTTCATTTGCATACAATTATGTAAATGGCGCAAGTTCAAATAGCCACTTACACTATTGAATTTACTTATGCATAAAAGATTAAGGGGTAATGTTATGAGCAAACGAAGTTCTTTTAAAATCGATAAAGTTTCAAGTATATATATAATCTTATGACATACAACAAGTAATACATGTAATGGATTAACAACGATAATAGTCGATTAATATTAGGATAATGTGCGAAGAAGCAACCCTTATGCGACACTTAACAGGTGTGAAAGGGAGACCACGTTAATCGCGCTCGAAGTATCGATGTGAACATCAAATATTCATTCCATCATCATATCATTTTTATAAATTGCACAGCAAATTAGCCAACAGCAAAATAATTGACAGCATTTTAACACAACGATATTTTAAAATAACAAGAACATAAATAATTATTTATATTTAGTCATTATTGCCAGCGACAAATGTTGATGAGATTTTGAAACAATTATGGCTGAGTAGTTGACGTATTCAAACACCACGTCGATCATACATAGTTTCGAATCCTTGCAATTAAGTCTTAGCTCTATATAAAGGAAAAAATATTAAGAAACCATAGTATCTTCGTAGGTCTTCTTCTAAACTCGCCTGGGTAATCACTAACCTCAAGTTGAAAACCCGACTTCAAGCACCTATAGATGTATTCAGGAAGCTGCACTTGAGAGCCAGACCCTCGCTAGATTTAGCGTGTTTACTATCATAGACCACATCGCCATTTAATAGCAGGCTAGGTCGGTATCTTAGTGAAATGAAAACCAGTTGTAAATTTAATCAGGATTCGAGCCAGATCGTCTTATGGCGTTCGAAATGACATAACAAAGATTTGCGACCTAATTTTATAGTTATGTTGTAAACACTATATTGAACTTTGTAGTGTACGTGTTCTTATTTGAGCGTTGAAATCTATGTATATAAGTATAATTAATTAATTTAACATGCACATATATAATATAGAGTGAAGAAAACGTGAGAAATGTAAACCTTAGATATGTAACTGTAGTATCACAATATGTGTGATGAATATAAAACTTTAAACACCTCTGTGAAATTCCTATAGCTTCTCTCGTGATAAAGCCTTTGCCTCAGTAGTGGAACCCTTACTAGCTGGCATTATTATTATTAAAGCTAGCCAACGATTCGATAGTAGAAGCTGACGGCCATTTCAAGTTTTATTCGAACACTCCTAATTATGAGTTTCTTATTATATAATTTACAAGTTGCACGCCCCGGCTTCCCGCGCCGTACTAAAGAAGAAAATGAAACTACGCCTTCCCTTTAAGGTAGGCGTCCACATTTACGCATCGTAAATATCGGATGTATCGCATCAAACGAACCAGAGTATTCTTCGTATAGGAAGTCATACAAGTACGTCCTCTGATCCGGATCGTATGAATCGTACGAATCAACACGTCGGCAATGCCGATGCCAATGCTCCGAGGGGTAGCTTTCGATACGTTCCGATAACGTTATACGGAATGTCGATCTGTGGACAGAATCGTCGAGCGCTCGTCCGCTCTGCGTCGTCCGCCATTTGCCTTCGATTAACAATCCGATTGCTGGTAGTGGCGTCGGTAAATTCGATCACTGATGATACTGTGGACGCATTGTAAACAAATAATCCGTTTGATGCGATTTGTCCGATACTTACGATTCGGAAATGTGGACGCCTACCTTTACACTACGACCATGTAAAGAAATAAAATAGCAACTGGACAGCTGAACATTAATCTGCCAATTCTGACAATATTTTTGAAAATATCCTTATTATTTTCTTTCTCATTCGCTCGTTCACTCACTGACATTAATATATAGAGATTTTTTAACCAAAATTCTTCATTTTTCTGTACGATCTTACACACATTCTCTTTCATACAAACTTTATGTTGGTAATTAGAAATATGACACAAAAGAATTAGCCAAGTAGAAGCATCCGGTCTTAATGGATGTGCTAACATATATTTAATAATTAATTTGAATTACATAGAATTCGTTTGAGTAGGAGCAGAGACGTATGAACATTGAACTATTTTAGGGTTGCCCAAATGCAAAATCAAGATGAGACTTGGCTTGGTCTTGATATTGGTCTTGCGTCAATACAACTGGTTTGTCCTTGTTCTCACTCAGTCTTGCAAATCTTGTAATTACCTATTTGCCTATTGCTATTTATTGAACACGTTAGGTTAGACCTTATAACTATCCAACAGATAGGTATATTTTGAGCTTATATTTAAATAGACATAGTAAAGTCTAGTCAAATTAATTAAATTCATAATGAACAAGAATTTAAAGGAATATTGACAGGAATAAATATTTGCGATTCATGGAAATATAGCAGATAATAGTATACGAGTATACAATAATATTGTATATATAACAATAAAGAGATAATAGAGACAATGAGATATAATTTGCCGTTCAGGCCACCTATGAGTATTTGACAGACAAAATTTATATAGGTAACACATTGATTCCAAATTTTTAAGTCACCCTAACACTTTACGCTGTGCTATTAATTGTTATAGCTATATTTATTCGCGGGGTTATTAATAAAAAAAAAATATGTTATGAACGTTATGATTTTTGTGTTATGAACAAAAAAAAGTTTTCAAGTGTATTCAATAATTTCCTTTACTGCTAATAATTTCTCTGTTTTAGCATTAATAACTTTCCTAGAATAAAATATAACAGTAAGTTTGTTGGTATTTGAAAATGAGGAAACCTCTCATAAATAATTGATAATTGTTTCCGAGTAGATACAATTATATCTTTGATGTCTTTGAAAACGACAGAAACATTCCCACTCCATTACATATAATTGGACGTTAAAATAATTACATCTAACAATTTCAGTTCTGTTTGATTTTAATGATATTCTAGTGGTTAAAATAATACTACGATGATTTATATTCTAGTAATAGTTATAAAACGCCTATAAAATTTCAGTTTGTGTTGTGATAACAATTGCTTTTAACATAGTTCAGGCGCTGAAAATAAACTCAACAATTCTAGTATCTGAATATTATTTATAATTGGAAGCATCAAACATTCTTGTTAATAACATATATTTTTATATTCTTGTTTAGTTTATATGTTAAGTTAGTCGTGGTGGCTGAGTGGTTTGATTGGTGGAATGGCAATTCGATGTCTGCAGGTTCAAACCCCGTTATGTACCATGGAGATTTTCGGATTTTCTCTCACATTTACTAATTTAAATTGTAAAAATAAAACTATCAGCTGACGATGAAGGAAAAGATCGTGAGGAAATCTGAACCTGAGAATGTTCCTTTAGTACCAACGTATGTGAGAAAATATAGAACTGTGGATTCGTCTATGTTTGAAATCGCCAATACGCCGTGGGCTGGTGTGGTGATTATGCTCATACCTTCCTTCGGGTAGAGGTGTATGTTGACTCTGCACTAAGTCTCTTACTGGCTGATACATGGCTGATACATGGCTGATGTGATTGATGTTTACATATAAATAATATTTAAATGTCTATTTTTGTTCAGCCAAATTAGCCGTTACGGTATCGGGTTAACGGGCTCTGACGAGACTTTTAATGGTAGAGAGAAAACTTCTCACGGTATTATTATACGAACATATCACAACGTTTTTCCATGGGGGCTAAGTAGTAACGTTAAGTCTTTACCGATGTGTCATAAAATCGGTAAACGAAGATAACAGTAGAACTTCAAGAGAGTTATTAATCCAAATAAAAGACGGGGATTGTAATAAAGATCAACCCATTTTTGAGAGAAAGAAGTAATAGGTATATTTATATTTTTGTAATATAAATATTGACTATGCTTTGTGTGAAACAGTTCAATAAAATAATTTTGAAGTGATCACGAGTCACTTGTTACCGTGTTCAGACACTGTGTCGCTGGACGTAGGTTCGAAGTCTTAAGAATAAGCCGGAGCTTTTGGTGAAGGAAAACATTGTGATTAATGGAGGTAGTGATCCTTAAATTTGTTGATAAGCACTCGTGGTGGTCTAGTGGTTTCGCCGGTGAAATATCAATCCGATGTCCGCAGGTTCGAACCCCGGCATGTAGCAACGAATTTTTCGTATTTCGCGTACATTTACTAATTTAAATTGGACGCAAAGGAAGGAAAACATCGCGAGGAAACTTGAACCTGACAAATGTTCTTGTAGTACCTCTGCACGTGGGAAAAATATAAACTGTGAATTTTTCAGAGTTTAAAATCACCAATACGTCATGGACTGGCGTGATGATTATGCTCATACTTTCCTTTAGCAAGGAGGCCCATGGCCCTGCAGTGGGTCACTTATAGGTTGATGAAAATAATGACCTATGTGTGTTCCGGCAGATGCACTTGAGAGATAATTGTTTGGACTGTTCGTGATCTTAGACTACACCGTAATTTAACATCAGGTCCGATTGTGGTCAAATGCCAAATATATATAAAAGATTATAAAAAAAAAAATGTTGTTATCAATCAGTTATTCTTGGTTTTTATTTAAACAACGTGTTTACTTTTGTTTGTTATTTTCTATTGCACATCTAAGATAGAATGTCGTAACAAACTTTATATGCAGATCTGTGTGGCAGATGTCGCGTTTCCCGGCACATTTTATGTTGGTTTCATTGTACTGTCGACGGCTTAGGTGGTCCCGCTAGTTTGTATGGGCGCTATGTGAGTTACACGACACTATGCTACTGTGAATTGAATGGATTCCTTGTGTTCAACTATCAAGCCTTCTTTGATTGTCCCGCACTTAGATTATATACGACTACATGTGTTTTCATCCTTATAAGTACGTGGTAAGATATCGTGAGTTGGTAATCGCAAGCAACTGGTTATCAGTCCACTGTTCGACTTACGACTTTACCCAGTTGCCGTACCTAGCAAGGAGAGGTCCAAATCGTTTTCTTCAGCATTTGCTGTATCCATAAGGTGCGGTACCCGTTTGCCGACAAGGGCAATGAGTTATAGAGGACAAATGAAGGATAACTACTGCATTCACCGTAAGAATTGCTTAAAATATCCATACATATACGTCGGAAGAAGAGCTTCTCCATCGCGATTGTCACTCATTGCCTATGTTTATAATAGTGGGTGTCGGTGGGTAGTTGGATAGAATCAATTCGTATCACGGATTAGATATCCATTATTTAAACGATAATATTACGGACAGGATGTAGGTAGGCGTGTATACTTAATAGAATACCTACGTCTCTCAGAACGCGCCATAGTTTTAGTGACGACCGCAAGTACCGACCGCCAACGAAAGAGTGAATCCTTTCGACACTGCAGACTCAATCGCGCTAGTCACTAACTCCATCGATCGCTGCCTGGCGGCGCTGACGTTCCGGATATGACTTGATTTCTGTACAAATTTGACGTAATGTCAAGACTAATCTAACTTCACGTCGAAATATATATTATGTGGGATAATTTTAAATATGATGCGGGACCTCTTAAAATTGAAATTAAGAGCGGTCTTTTGGACGGAATTTTTGTTTGGATACATCCGTTGATATTTAGGAGTGAGAGCGATAAAAAAATATCGACTTTTTCGATACACCCTAATGTATGTATGTATCAACAAACTAGTTAAAGCATATTGCGTTTTTGAGAGTTTTATAATAGTTTTATATACCTTTATCTTATTAATATAATAAATTACCTGATGTAAAATAAATATTCGTATCTAAATTCTTCGTATTTCAAATTAAAATTATGTGTATAGGTACTTTTTTAAATGTTTGATTAATTATGTGAATAAAAATATTTTTGAACTATATCTTCATAATTTTGTATAAATAATATGTATTTATAATTCATTGGGAGTTTAAATACGAATTTAACTTTTTAAGCACTGGGTCAATTTAAATTAAATGGATATGTTGTCAGATTTCTCAGCAAAGCTTTTTTCATGGGAAAGTTATAAGATTCTCAATAAAAAAAAATTATACCTAATTGTTCAACTGTTGTGTTCGACTTTCAATTGTTTTTACGTTCACTTTTAAAACGAAGATAGATACAGCGACAATTCCAATACGAGTTCCGATGGGGGTCTAACGCAGCAGAAAGTGCTCGTAATGTCAATGTTGTGTTTGGAGAAGATACGGATAACGAATGCACTGTAGGTTTTTGGTTTAATTTTGACTTGGAAAAGGATCGCGAGAATGACCAGCCACTAACTTTACTTAAATAACCACGATTTGAAGGTGAAATTACTAGCAGCCCACCCTTGCTTCGTAACGGTGTAAATGAGACTAAATCTATCCTTTAAATTACGATAATGTAACGAAATTAAATAGCACCTGAACAATCAATAAATCTGCCCATATTTTGGAAGACGGAAGTTCTGTCTTCTGTCTCACACACTCGCTCACTTTTTTATATGGAGTTATTCAATCCAAATATTTCGCTTGTCTGTACGATTTTTCGAAGTTTATTTTTATACAAACCTTATCCTGACAATTACACACCAGCCAAAAAAATAAATAATCAAATAGGTGTAGATGTTCTAAATTGGTGCGCTTACATACATATAAAACCTCTTACTACCTCGTTCGCGTATTATTTGCTGCCCTAATGGATGATTTAGCTAGTGTTATGAGTAACACGTAATCGAGAGCGTTGCTATGTGCCGGCATGTGGATCAGGAACACTGAGGTAAACACTCTGATGGATAAACATAGGGCGCGGGGTGACCGACCGATGTGCGTCGCGGCATTGATTAGGTACACCATATCATTTCCTTTAATTAGGAGACATGTAATATATACCCTTTAGAAACTCATCATCATCTTCTTACCCTTATTCCAGCTAAGTAGGGTCGGCACAACATATTTGTCAAGTTGTGATATATGATTTGGTTTATTTTTTATGATATGGCGCCTGACTGACATCAACCCTCATTGGTGTTATCAGTATTATTACCACTATAACTTCAACCTTCTAACTTCGTATGGATGCTAAACGTGGGAATGTGACTCTTCGATAACAGGTGCTAAGGATGCAAACGACGCGCTTGTGTGCGATATATCCGTGGATTGTACCTCTACAAGCTGTGGTTTCAGGTTTGTCGTAGACATGAGGGTTTCTTCTTACAATTCTAATTCAGAAGCTGCACTGGGATATTTTTTTCCTTTTCTTGTCCTTTTTCACCATTATTGTGTTAAAAAATATTATTATAAAGTAAAATACGAGTTTTTTTTTTCAGTTATGTATTAATTTATAAATGGTATAAAACAATGTTGTATTGTCATTGTCATCTCGTTAACAAACGCCCTAGAAACCTATACCAATCAACATTACAAGTAGTACAAACCTTTTTAGGGCTATGTCTGTATCCGTGTCTTGAAACTGTATACTATAGTTCTTTCGAGACTAAATAAAATTAAAACTACTGAACGTATCGGTATAGGTATGATCATTCAAAATTGTTCCTAGAGAATTTTAGGTTGGTTTTTTACTCCATTCACCCTTTATCATCTTATGTAAAAATTATCAATCGATTACATTATTATAGTAGTATTAGTAGATATTACATCGATTATAGTATTACTTATAGATAATATGTCTGCTAAGAAACTGTTTGTTATTTTATTTCTTTGAAGAAGCTAATCTCTGGACTACCAGTCAGATTAAGAAAAATCTTATAAAACACTGTATTTATTTAGATAGGTTTTATGACTATCTAATGTACATAGTGTAGGTCAGAAAGTATATAGAGAAAGAACAAAGTATCTAATAGTGAAAACGGGCTATGTGGTGTGGTACAGAGTATCGGAGATGTTTAGGACGCCCAATTTTACCCTTGCATTACCCTGAAAGTCCCAACTGTGAATGCTTATGTTAGCACAGTACCAAATCACAAGCTTAATCACACTGTCGACTCTCTATGCAATAGTTGTACATTACATAGAGTTTATTTCCGAAATTAATACAAAAACTATAGCATGGTGGTGAGCCTTTTTATAAGCCTGCCTGGCTAGTTACCACCCTTGAGTTGAAAATCTATAGCCAAGTATTTATAGGTTTATTCCGGCAGTTGTACTTGAGTTTTAGTTCTCTTCCAGATTTAGCATACTTACCATCTTAGATCACATTGTAATTTACATCAAGTGAGATTGTGGCCATAGAGATTGTGGCCATAGAGTAAAAGCTATTTAATACAAAAATATTAATTCAGATAAAACATAAATGACACCAGCCGTGAAATGTAATACAAAAAAATGAGTTTAACAATGGATATAATGATGATGGTCACCCTATGATTTCGTCCCATTGATGCGCGGGAGCACGCACTCATTGTATGGTAATTGTTGCGCATGCGTCGTGTTAGCGGTAGGAAGGGTTACGATTGTCTTATTTCAAGGAAGTCGCACTTATGAAATACGATGCGTTTTAACTGCGAACTATGTGAATTGTGCGTGATCCTATTTTGATATGTTCGTAGTTTGCTTTGTTTTATTTACATGTTCTATATGTTGATATTCGCGACTTCGTTCGTATAAAAATTTTGCGCATACGTTTAATTTTGGATTATTTGTGGACTACCCTTTTATTATATTTCTGACTTGGTTTTTTCCGCGGTTTCCCTTTCGTTATAATAGATCTCACCTATCCAAAGGGGACGGTTTCTAGGTAATTGATAAGTACCCTATTCCCCTATTTTGTACTAGTGAAAACATGTATGTAAAATTAAATAATATTGGGTCTAGCAACTAAGATATAAAAACGAAACAAACAAACTCATATTCGCATATATAAAATTAGTTACTTACTACTACATCATTCCTTAAGCCCTTTGTTGAGTTTTAACGTTGCTAGAGAGAGAAGAAGAAATAATTTTTTTATTGTAGGAACACATTACAATTACAAGATAAATAAAGAAAATATACATATGCTTAATTAAAAATGTCCTACAGTGACACCCCCATTCAACTACATGCTGCAATACAAGTGATTGATGATACTACTACCCTGATTTTCAATGGGGGCCCATAGTGGCTACATAGTCTAGTCGGTGGCTTAAGAAAAGTATTACATAACTAATAAAATATATAACAATAATAATTAAAATATTACATAAAATTTACAACAATACAAAAAACAGTAATACCGATGAGTATAAAATAAAACGAAAATATTAGAAGGCAAGGTGACGTAAAAATTGACAATGATTTTACAAATGTGCTCGTCGAAATGCCACTCACTATGGCGGCTGCACATTGGTTACAATAAGCTACTTACAATACAATAATTAACAATTAACCTACAATTACAATTAGCAATTAATACTTAATTGTTACTTACCTCTATATATATGCATAGTAATATGTAGGCGAAATTATTATTTAGTTTACTGAAAACTCTTATATCTTCTACTGAAAGTTTTGTCAAAATCAACTCAGCCGTGTCGAAGGTTAGCCTCGTTAGACAACAGACATTAAAATTTTAATGATATATATATTTAGATGAAATGAGATATATAGATAGGATAGGCAACTATATTGCAAAAACAAATGTCTATTATCAAAAAGCACAAATTGATTTAACTTTTACTCGTAGGCAACAATTCGGGAATATTCAAAAGAAAGATACAGATTAAATTAGAAAAAAATCACATCTATGTTAAAGTTGTAATTGAGTAATGAAATGCCTCTATAAAATAGAAAAAATATATATGTACATAAATATCAAGCAGAAATTAACTAGGCCACTACGCAAGGGAATTATTAAAAATAGTAAATAAAATAACTTGTCTGTTTCTGAAGCCTAAACGTAATTAGATAGAAACCAATCAACGGATTTTCGAATATACTATGCCTGTAGAAGCGGAATCGAAATACCTATTTATTTCGGCCGCTATGACGGCGACACTATGGCCTAATGGGGTAGGCAGCAAACTACCGGTGGCACGAAGTCCTACACCGCTGGATCCTCTCTCACCAATTACAGGGCGAAGAACGATCTCACTAACCTGATGGTGGTCTAAGGCCCAGACCGTGAAGCTCGAGCACGTATCCGTCGCAGCGCCGTCCACGCGACACATATGCACGTGTCACCGTTTAAGTACAATTGTTCAGCACGTCACTATATTATTAGTACAAAATACACAAGTAGCACGGCGAGCACAATGTACAGTTTGTATATATCAAAGTTTTAGATATACGTGGTAAAAACACAACAGTCTTATAGAACAGCGAACTTTTTATATGCGTAGTGTAGGAGCAGCAAACAATAACTGTCGCACGATTGTTTGAAGTAAAAATCGGCCGGGAATAACGCGCGCCGATTGGTTGTGAGAGGCTCCGTACCCGTCATTGGTGATTAAGAAATCCAGTAATGAATCGGCCCAAACATCGCCCCCGGGTTGAAAGACTGCCTTTCAAAAAATGTACAAAAAAGTAATGGATATAACTAATATATCAATAAGAAACTTCAACTAAGGAGTACAGAAGTTCTATGCTAATATATATATAGACGAGAAACTTCAACTAAGAAGTACAGAAGTTCTATACTAATACATATAGACGAGAAACTTCAACTAAAAAGTACAGAAGTTCTATGCTAATACATATAGACGAGAAACTTCAACTAAAAGTACAGAAGTTCTATGCTAATACATATAGACGAGAAACTTCAACTAAGAAGTACAGAAGTTCTATGCTAATACATATAGAAGAGAAACTTCAACTAAAAAGTTAGAAGTTCTATGCTAATATATATACAAAGACGAAAAACTTCAATTAAATAGTATAGAAGTTCTAGCTAATCGTTAACATATATAGATATGAAACTTCAACTCAGAAGTATAGAAGTTCTATGCTAATACATATAGACGAGAAACTTCAACTAAAAAGTACAGAAGTTCTATGCTAATACATATAGACAAGAAACTTCGACTAAGAAGTATAGGAGTTCAAACTAATACCTAACATATAGTCCAGAAACTTCAACTACGAAGTTAGAAGTACTGGTCAAATTAAGTTATCTTAAATTATTTAAATATATATAAACTAAAAGAATGTAAGATAAAAAATATAAAAAAAAATTACTGTGTCGGTAATGGACATAACCGAATAATTGGACGTGTAAGTGTACCAGATTTTGTTTTAACTTGAACAACGCGAGTTCGACGATCAGTTCCCGGGTAAGTGTCCTGGATAACCCCCAATGGCCAATGCAAAGGAGATGTATTGTTTTGCATAATTAATACTACGGTACCCTTCTTAATTGGCTCAGGACCAGTTAACCATTTTTCCCTTGCTTGTAGCGTGTGTAGGTATTCCAAACTCCACCTACTCCAATATGATTGAACTAACTTATCCAAAAGTAAATACCGCGAGATCAGGTGATCTACTTTATCTGAAACAGGCGTAGCTGGCAACGACTTTAAAGGAACGTTACATATAAACTGCCTAAATGTCAAAACAACTGGTTCAGATAGGTCTGAACTAAGAACGCAACCTAAAAGACGAAGATTAAAAACTGCGCCACTTTGACCGATCATTATAAATAATTTCTTATTAATGACAATTCGACGGCAGATAACCCGAAAGAGGTGCGTCTTAAAGTCCCGTATTGTGGCTTCCCAACTTCCACGAACATGAGGCGTATTTGGTGATATTATTTGCCAACCAATACGTCGGTTTGTCAATTGACTATTAGACCGTTCAGGATACTTTTTAGAACCTATAAGTGTCCATACTTTATTGAGGTAAGTGCACGCACCAAGTAAGATGTATGAGTTAAAACAAAAATGTACTATGTTACGTCCTGACATAATGTATAAATATTGAACTACTGCTAAAAGTAAATGTGAACCCGAATAATAATTTTGACGATGAATATAGTCTATTATTAAATTAACATTATGATCCTTGTATGATAAAAGCATTGGATGTATATGATCTAACGTCAAGTCGGAGTTGTCCAATCTGCCACCCACACGTAATATACCGTCAACCAAGATCGGTCTAAGTTTTTGAATATGTTTTAAATACGGATTTTCCGATTTTCTTATTTTTATAATACACGCAAAGTGGACAGATTGCAACGATCGCATAATGACTGCTTCTGCTTGAACCACATCGTTGCTGGTAGGAAAACCACGAGACATTAGTTTCCTAGAAAATCTCAACAAATAAACCGTCAGACGTAAACTTTTTTGCCAAGAAGATATACGTGGAGCCATGGCATAAAAGATAGGTACATCTTGTTGAATTGTAGGAAACGCTAAAGTTTTGATTTCCAGCATTTCTAAATTAGAAAGATTTGCTGACTTCAAAGGCGGTATTTGCCACCTAGAGGCATTCTGATGAACCCAAGACGGTCTTTTAAACCACAAGGGATGTTCCTTGCGTTGGGCTGGAGTAACACCACGCGACAAACAACCACTGGGATTCTCCTTGCCAGAAATGTGATAAAAATTGGACGCATCGAGATTCTCATGAATTTGAGCAATCCAATTCGTTATGAAAGTCTTCCACCGATGTGAACTCCAATGAACCCGATGAGACATTCCTTTTATATTACGAGTGACTTCACCATTCGTACGCCTAATCGCTAATAAGTATTTACATTTTAAATATTCTTTAAAAATATCCTTGCAAGTGTCTGGGAGCGGTGGCGAAAGTTGAAAATTACGTTCTAAAGTTAGCAATCGCCTTTCTTCAATCGCCAACCATCTAACCAAATCCAGAGGATTCAACTTGGAAGGTAACGCAACCATACAACGACTAGTTAAATCATGCGTATTGGTACACTCGTAACAGTTTTCAGACATCAGCTCTCCTCGACAAGGGCTGTCAGCAATATATAAAGACACTTCTTCCAATTCCCAACATTTGCGAACAACGCCATCTGTTGGTGAACTGTTAAATACACAAAGTGCTTTAGTGCGAGTAGGCTTAGATCCTGTAAGTGTCGGAGTTTCTCCCATGAGAACAAAGCCGAGGGTGGTTTGTATCGCATCAGGTTGTCCGGGCGGGCCTAGAATGCGACCGGAAAGTAATAGACGAGCAAACAACTGAGCGCCGATTAATAATTCTATGTCACCCGGAACCTCAAACGTGTCATCCGCGAGTGGAACATTAGACAAATATGATAAAGTCGACTTGTCAATGTTACACGTAGGTAATCTATCTGTAATATAATCGACCACCAACGGACGAATTTTATACGATATGTTCATATTAAAGCGCGACGAGAATTCGAGTTCGGTCTCACCCTTAACAAGGTTCGAACCACCACCGAATCCGTGCACTGAAATTGGAGCAGCCAAAGCATGCGATGGTAAAGCCAAACGCTTCAAACAGCGCTCCGTAATAAAATGGTTTTGTGATCCACTATCAATAAGACAGCGAACCATTTGTTGACGGCCACTCGAGTCTACAACACGAACGCGCGCTGTGGCTAATAACATAGAAGAAGGAACGAAGCTAGAACAAATGGAGGTGTGCACTCCCGCATCATGCAAAGAGCACAACGAAACCCCACCGTCAGCTGTTTCACACATTCTAGCATCACCAACAGACGACACGTCGGTGTGACGCACGATCGGATCGTCAACACTTCTATTAAATTTTACATTGTTCGGAAAATGTAATAAAGTGTTATGAGTTTTAGACTGACAATATTTACATACAGTCATTATCTTACACGTTGGAGACTGATGCCTAAAACTCAAACATTTAACACAACCGTTATATTTTTTAATTAAGTTATAACGCTCTTTCGCGCTAACTTTTAAAAATTCTGTACATCGATAAAATTTATCGTGATCCGCCGCACTACATAACGGACACGAAGTTCCCGCCGCGACTAAAACTCGCGTATTTTTATTATATATATTAGACCTAACATTTTTTGGTATAGGCAATTTGCCATGAGACTGTAAATTTGTATTAACCGTAACATGAACATCTGACCTTTCTAATATCTTTGCTTGCTCCTTGACAAATTTTACAAAATCTTGATATGTGGGTAATTTTACCCCACGAACGGAACCCTCGAATAATCGAGCGGTTTCAACGTCGACTTTTTTTAATGCCATATATAAGTAAAGAAAATCTAATTTATTTTTAATTTCTAACTTTTCGAACGCGCTTATTGAAATTGAAAACTTGTCAATAAATATGTTCAAGCTATCACTAGAAGCTGTTTGTATTCGTTTTAAGCTAAATATTTCGTCTAAGTACGAAGAACCTAACAAGCGAACATCTTGATATTTATCCATTAGAGTGTTATAAATTAATTCATAATTAACACCTGTCGGAGAAATGCCTACAATTGCATTTAGCGCCTTTCCAGAAAGCTGACCGCACAGATAATATACTTTCTCCGAGTCCGATAATTGATTATTACAATGCACAATATTATTGTAACATTCAAAAAACATAGGCCAGCCTTTTGGATCACCATCAAACCTGAGTAATTGAATGGGCTGTAATTTTACAGGGTTTTTACATGACACCCCTTGCGGTTTGTCATTTGAATTTAATAAATTTATTTTATTTTGAATATGGGAATACAAAGTGTCGAAAGAATCCCATTGCTTAAAACACGGTTCGTAGCTAGGATTATCTTCCAATTTTAATAAATTTAACTCTTCTACCTGCTCCATAAATTCAGTCCGTAATGTTAATATATTACAAGTACAACTTAAGAAGTTTGATATTTCATTCGCCTTATCTGTTAAGGTCAACGATAAATCATAAAATCCCTGAATTTTTGTAAAATACGAACGTAATCGAGATTCTATTAATTTAATTTTATTACGTCGTCTTGTTTCGGCCATGGTTGAAATTCAGAAAACTAACTGTACTTATAAAAATTAACAAATATAATAATAAAAGCTATATAAAACGAAGATAAATATCTATTACGTAAATGTGTATACGTATAGTCAATGACCGTTAATCGCGACACCTGGTACACTGTCACGTAGCTTTATTTTAAACTACCGACTTCGAAAAATAAACAGGAGAAAAAATGGAAATTTAAGATTCGTAATATATATACGAGATTTATATTAGGATATAATTATCCGGCTCGAAGGACCATTAAAAATGTAGAAGCGGAATCGAAATACCTATTTATTTCGGCCGCTATGACGGCGACACTATGGCCTAATGGGGTAGGCAGCAAACTACCGGTGGCACGAAGTCCTACACCGCTGGATCCTCTCTCACCAATTACAGGGCGAAGAACGATCTCACTAACCTGATGGTGGTCTAAGGCCCAGACCGTGAAGCTCGAGCACGTATCCGTCGCAGCGCCGTCCACGCGACACATATGCACGTGTCACCGTTTAAGTACAATTGTTCAGCACGTCACTATATTATTAGTACAAAATACACAAGTAGCACGGCGAGCACAATGTACAGTTTGTATATATCAAAGTTTTAGATATACGTGGTAAAAACACAACAGTCTTATAGAACAGCGAACTTTTTATATGCGTAGTGTAGGAGCAGCAAACAATAACTGTCGCACGATTGTTTGAAGTAAAAATCGGCCGGGAATAACGCGCGCCGATTGGTTGTGAGAGGCTCCGTACCCGTCATTGGTGATTAAGAAATCCAGTAATGAATCGGCCCAAACAATGCCCATAGTGGCGATGTAATAGGAGAAACCAGTTTTCTTCCAATTATGCAATTTAATAAGTTCCATACATTTGATTAACGAAGGAGTTGGTTTGCGGAAATTAACCGACGTCCTGGTCAGTTAACACTTCTTGTTTTGTTATAAGTAGCTGGTATAGATGCTACCGTTCACCTTTCTTATAGATTTATTAACAGTTTATAATAAATATATTTGAATGTTTAGAGAAAATATGGCCTATGATAGCTAAACCTACTTCTAGGCATAAATATAAACATTCCTTAGGCTCGATTGCACCAGTTAATGTTAAAGTTAAAAATTCGGTTAAAGTTATTGTTAGGCAAAAAATAGGTTGCACCAATTGACAATGGTTAAAATGACGTCACGATTTAACGTTAACTATTACCGCTCCATGTTGGCCGGTTACCGTTATTGTTAATGTCAATTTTTGAATCGGTTGTCATGTTCACTAGAAAAAACTTTATAATATCATGTCGTTGCTAAGAGAAATCCTGTGGGAAACTGAAAATAGTTCTTCCGATGACGAAATCAATATATTTGAAGATAATTTGCGTCTTAGAAAGAAAAAAGTTTAATTTCCTAGAATTGGAAAATGTCCACAGGACGACAAACGCTAACGTTTTGTCGTTGACATCTGAAATCTGTCATCAAAAATCTGTTGACAGTCACAGAATAACAATAGTGACACTTGGTGACACTTATAACAAAGTCCTGCCAAGTAAAATATATTACCCTTTTCGATTTTAGGGACTAATTGGCTTATTGATGTAGCAACCCTAATAACTTTAACAATTACAAAATGTTTGATGGTGCAACTCGTTTTGGCAAATGTAACTGTTAGCAAGTCTTGTCATTGTTAAAGTTAACTTTAACAATTACAATAACCACGATTTTGGTGCAACTCAGCTGGATCGCCCTTAAATAAATATAATGACTGCGCTCCAGATAATGAGATGTGTTTCTGGCCTGCATCTCATTGATCAAATACGGAGCATGCAGACGCTTTTGTAAATAACACCGCTGTCTGATTTCGACCAAAAAAGAAGAAATTTTGGAATATGTCACAATTAGAACTATAAAAATTTTCTTGTCACCGCAACCACATAACCGCATTAATATTAAATTAATATAAATTGACACCGCAGCTATATACCGTATATAGATATATATTGGAGAAAATTATTCTCCAAAGAACTGAGACTATAATACGCAGTGGACGTCAAAACGCTTTCATTAAATACGCTCCCACTCTTACGAGGTGCTGAGTTTGCAGGTTAGTGCACGCTTTTATTTGGGGTCTTTGTTATTATATTTATTTATAGGCAAGATCACCTACCGCTTTACGTTCTCTGTTCCTTTCGCATTTTTTTTTACATACTTTTATTTTTCACCGCACCCTTCCTGGTGGGACCTATTTACACGGTCCCATCAGCCCCTTCATTGGTCCTTCGGAAGCCGGATATTGTCCACGTTCATATAACCGCACACATAAGTTTTGTTCCTCATTTCTCCGCATATATATTTCACGCTCTAAATTTTCCGCTTTCACAATTATTTTGGTTCTCCATATTCGCAATTATTGATTAATATAAGATTCACGTAATTATAATTGGTGAATTCTTATATTTACGCTTTTCCTTTACTTTTATTATCGCTATATTTCAAAATGGCCCAAGCAAATGCGCAATTCTCTCTAGCGAAGCTAGAACAGAAAAAGGAAATGCTCTTTTCCCGAATCAACCGCATCTACAATTTATCGAAAAATATTACATCTTTCGATTCCCGCTCTAACGAAGATTTCCTGACCGAATCTGAAACTATTGACGATTTGCAACTTAGATTCGAAGCTATTATAGATAAAATGAATGATATAAAATTAACTTTGAATCCAGATCGGAATGCCGACTATTCGAGTTTGGAGTCTTTTGACGATTTATATATTCGTGTAAAACGTGTGCGCAATAGAATTTTGAATGATTGCTCTACGGTTTTACCGTCGCGCTCCGATTGTAATGAGTCCGCTAAATTCACAATAAGATTACCGCCTATTGATTTACCGAGTTTTGATGGAAAGATGGAGAATTGGCCTGTATTTTACGAGTCTTTTAAGTCTAATATACATTGCAATGAGCAATTGTCAGACTCGCAGAGGGTTCAATACCTCATAGGTAAGTTAACGCATGACGCTTTAAAAACAACCGCCGGAATATTGCCTAACGGTGATACATATAAAATTATTTGGAATAATTTAGTTAAAAAATATCAAGACAAACGTGCATTAGGTACACATTATTTGAATAATATTTTAGACATAGAAAATTGTTCATTTACATCAAAAAGTTTAGATTATTTCATAGAACATTTTACGTCATCGGTGTCTGCTCTCAAATTATTAGACATACCGGATTTGACAGACTTCATATTATTGCATTCCGCATTGAGAAAATTAGATATTGAAACCACACAAGCATTTGAAATGTCAGTTCGTAGTATCGAAATTCCGACTACTGAACACCTAATTAATTTCGTTCGAGATCAAGTTAAGATCTTGGAACGATCAAACACGGTTCACTCGCACTTCAATACGAAGAATCCATATAGTGAAACGAATAATAGACCACCCGCAAAATTAAATGAATCACGCGAACGTAATACTTTTAAGAGCTTCTTCGCGAGTGACAACGCGTTTATCTCGGGTGCCGCTGTGTCTGCTTTAGCACCTGCTCCTACTCCCGCTCCCGCTTTTGCTCCCGCTCCCGCACCCGCTTTTGCTCCCGCTTCCGCTTTTGCTCCCGCTCCCGCTTTTGCTCCTGCTCCCGCTTTTGCTCCCGCTCCCGCTCCCGCTTCCACTCGTGTTTCCGCTACCGCGCTTATTTCACGGTCATTTTGTGTTTTTTGCAATAACAATAATCACGTCCATCTTTATCGTTGCATGAAGTTTAAAAATTTATCAACGACTAAAGAACGATTTGATTTTATTAAATGTAAACGCGGATGTATCAATTGTCTAAGTACTTTCCATACTTCATCGAAATGTAAATCGTCGTCTGTTTGCAAAATATGCAATAAACGACATCACAGTCTTTTACATTTTGATAAAGATGTTTCTACAAATAAGCATTCATTTATATGTAAAAAACATAACCGCGATATATCTTCTGTGCAATGCACTCATTTACCGCCATCCGTTGTTCCGCCAACGGAACTTGCGTCTTCTTCATTTACCGCATTAACCTCGAATGGCTTCATTCATAAAATTCCGCAATCAAAGAAATTACCCAAGACGCAGCCACTATCGTCTGAAAAGATGGTGTGCAAAAATATCTCTTCTGCATCAATTACTTCTAATGAAGAAAAACGATACTCTTTTCTAAAATGTTGTAAGTGCCTGCCTGAATATCGTAATACATACCCGCATCATAGAATTATTAAATTTGACACAGAAGGCAAACCTTCAAATCATGTCAGTGGGACATTCTAGTGGTATTTCTATTTAAAATCCTCTTTAGTATAGTTTATTTGTAATAACTCGCTTATTTTATTTACTTTCTTTTAATCGCTGTATATTTTTTGGCCGCTAAATAATTATTCATCAACAACAATATGTTGAATAATACATATACATATTGGGTAAGTTACTCCCGACCTTTTATAAGTTATTCTTCCGCAAACGCAAAATTTTCTCTTGCTCGACGCTTTATAATATTTTTACGCTTTAAATCGCCTCTAATTAACTATCACCTCTTTAACATGACATCATCATCCGATCTACACTCAAAAGTTATCATATCCGCACACTTTTTTAGGCCAACGCCACTATTATATTTAACTGCTGATTATTTCGATTAACGCTTTAATCGTATTCAACGCAAAGGCAGTTAAAACTAGGTAGAGCTGAAATTGTCGTACTCGTTGGACAGAAAAATTTTCCACCTTTAAGTCGACCCATTGGTGTAATAACCGCTGTTCATCCCGGTGATGATGGTATAGTTAGAGTAGGGACGGTAAAAACGAAATTCGATAGTTTTTAAACGCCTTATCGTCAAAGTATTTCCATTACCGAATAATAAATTGTTACTAAAATATTGTAATGATAACCGCTTTACTTAATATCACACTTTATTTAGATATATATTTTCTTCTCCTTTTTCTCTCTTATCAATCTTCTTCTCATACCTTCATAATTCTTTTGAAAGTTCTTTGAACTTTCAACGCGGGGAGCATGGATCGCCCTTAAATAAATATAATGACTGCGCTCCAGATAATGAGATGTGTTTCTGGCCTGCATCTCATTGATCAAATACGGAGCATGCAGACGCTTTTGTAAATAACACCGCTGTCTGATTTCGACCAAAAAAGAAGAAATTTTGGAATATGTCACAATTAGAACTATAAAAATTTTCTTGTCACCGCAACCACATAACCGCATTAATATTAAATTAATATAAATTGACACCGCAGCTATATACCGTATATAGATATATATTGGAGAAAATTATTCTCCAAAGAACTGAGACTATAATACGCAGTGGACGTCAAAACGCTTTCATTAAATACGCTCCCACTCTTACGAGGTGCTGAGTTTGCAGGTTAGTGCACGCTTTTATTTGGGGTCTTTGTTATTATATTTATTTATAGGCAAGATCACCTACCGCTTTACGTTCTCTGTTCCTTTCGCATTTTTTTTTACATACTTTTATTTTTCACCGCACCCTTCCTGGTGGGACCTATTTACACGGTCCCATCAGCCCCTTCATCAGCCTTAGTGTATGTCAACTTTAGTTAGCGAATAAAGTATTTGAACAAGAATATTGTAGTAAGAAATGATACTTACTTCAAAAAAAATCTGTAGACGACGTCATCGAAGACGGCGATCTAGTATAAGAAATTTATTTCTATAGTTAAAAACTTAATGACCTTTAATAACAGATGGATTTAACGTGTGCTTATTAATTCCTTTTTACAAAAAATCTGATTGTAATCATTAATGACGTAAAAGTGAAAAAAAAGACCATTGCAATATTATTTATACATTATACCGAGACTTCCAGCTGCGTCACTATGGTCTGGCGAGGCTAGTAACATAGCATAAGAGCTCAGAAGATGCAAATATGCTACTCTTGGTTATACTATATTACGTACTTTAAAGTTACATTTCTGACACCGTGAGATCCGAATGCATACAGGTTTTTCAAGGAAGTCGTAAGTCATTTATCTCGTCGATACATTCTGTGACTAAAGTGCTGGGCAGAACATCGGTCGGCATACATTGCGAAACGACGTGACATCGCGCTTAGGTTTTTGGAAATGTTTCTAACATTCGTTATTCGTTAATTCACTAAAAGAACTTATGATCGTAATATGAATTTCGTTATCATAGTTAAATAAATAAACATTCGTAAAAAATTAAAACTTCATAATTACTAATCTGCATCAACTATTATAAGTCAAATCTATTCGCATAATATAACACATTAAATTAATTTTATTTATACAATAAAATTATAGCTATTAATTAGAAAAAAAGCGAAAGGTTTCATAAATGTCGGTATAATTCATTTGCGAAAATAAATAAAATCCGAATATAGACAATAATTTTGCAACAACTTTCTACATAATGACGGCTGATTCACCTTTCGCAAGTTAATTAATTTAATTTATCCGACAGATATTTTAATCGGACACAATTTGTTGTAATTGATGGCAATGACAGAATAAATTAAACGTTAGGAGATATCGGCTGTATCTAATTTTGTAATGTTTCTAAAATTTCGTAACACACGAATTTAGATTAAGTTGTCTGGTGTCAAATATGTTGTTCCTTTACCCGTGTTCTGCGAATTACATTTCTATTCATAATCCTACTACCTAGAGCCTTCTGATGAAAACTGTTGACAACTGAAATCATGACGCTTAAAATTAATCACAGATTCATAATGACTACGAGACAGTTCACAGAGAATTCATATATAAATGATTATTATTCCAGTAAGCATACTGACACAATTTACGTTACATTTATTAATATTGTATTTGCTTAACGTACCAACGGATACCAGTGACTTCGTCGACATCGCTTATTATCTTAACAGTTTATTTCATGGAGAATGGAAAACAAATTAGTAAGACACCTCGTTATCCAATTTTTCTAGGGTAAAAGAACACATCCGATCAAATTAAGCCACCATGATTATTTCTTTTTTATGTAAGGATTAAGTGTCTTAAAAGGTAAACAAAAGAAGTTCGATTGAAATCTCTCTATTAGGTAGACCTCTGTCATATTATTTAAATTCAAAAAGATAGATTACTCCGTGTAGTCCAGTTTCGCTACAAAATGGCACAAAATTCAATATAAACCGGTGGTATAGAAAGTTCCGTATTTAGCCATTATTTGCCTTGTATTTTTTAGCCTTCATTGGACTTCGCTTCCAACGACTATCGTTTTTCAGGGACATCATCAGAAGCAGAATAAATCAGCAAATTTTTGTAAAAACAATGAACATCAATTTAGACGTAGCACTTAACAAATAGTACCGTCAATATGGGGGTGTGGAACATATTAAAATGTAAGAGATTGTCACTTGGCAATGGTAGTCGGCCATAGAGCCCGGGTAAACCGCCGAGGTCGCATATCGCTTTGGTTGCATATGATCCCAGTGGTGACTTTCATTTGCTTAGACGTAATTTAGTTAAGCATAAAATTCTTGCAACATTATCAGGTATGACTGTATCATCAATACATTGGCGAAGGAAAATCCAAGTAGCCGAATAACTCACAGAATTGGATCTCGTTAGGAACCAACAAATTCTTTAGAATTCAGATAAACTTACTAATTTAATCAGTAGCATTATTAGTGGATTTTAGTAAGGTATCAATTTCAACTCTAGGAAGTCTGAAGTAGGTACATTGACTAACACAGTGCCTGTTATTTCACCGTGTAAGTTATTGCACAGCGTTATTTCGGTGGGTGAAGTACTAAGTACGTGTAATAGTTTCAAATTATGAAGCACGGCTTTGCATGTTTTTTGCATTATCCTTTTTTTAGTCATATGTAGTGAATCTTTCTTCCGTGTCATTTATTCTAGTTTAGTTTTATTCATTCTATTAAAGTACGAACAATTATAGAGATAATAGAAAGTTTTCAAATGAAATGCGCCGATGGCAGTAAGGACTGGTTCTATTTTTTTGTAATATAACTTATATTTTAAGGGTAAATTTATTGACGTAAGCATAATCTATTTTATTTTTGCCATTTAATACACAAAGGAGCACAATGAAGCTCGACGAATACCCGACGTTAAATCATTATTTTAAAAACATATTATAAATGGGTTATTTTTAATTTTAAACTCTATTGATTTAAAAACATTTTTTATACATTTGGCAATACAGGAAATATTGATTAAGATTTTAAGTTATAAGGGGATCAGAACTGGCTTTTATATTTTATTCATACGCTTGTGTTATTTTACTCTATATTTTGTAACATAGGTGGCATGTAACGTAATGTAGTTCAGTTATAGTGCACAAGTAAAGTAGATGGAAAATAATAGCATGGTATGAATTCTGAGACGCCACAAAAACTCTCTGGAAAGTTTTCACAAGGTGGCCGCTATCTTGCTAGAACATTGAAATTATCACAAAACACGTAATATTTTTACCAACTCGACAATGGCAGTAATTATCTAGAAGATCGGTTGCCAACAACAAACAATATGTCAATTTTAATACATTTAATATGTTTCCCAAACAAATATGCTAAGTTAAACGATAACTATAATATTTTTTGAAGGTAGCATAATTAGTGTTCGTTCCTCTTTTATAGCTATTTAAAGTCAATGTTCATTGATTAGTTTCTTTGTTCTCGGTTTTCTTATGTGCACCTTGTTTGTAAGTAAGTGAGTTTATGGCTCGATTAGGTTAATTATGGTCCGTACCAATTTAGTTCATAGGGTTCATTAAGCGGTTGCTTTTATTGGTTAATTTATAAGTCTTTTGAACTTTCAAATACAACAGCGAATAATAAAATGAGCAAATCTCTATGTAAACAGGCAAAGATGAGACAGTAAGATAAAATAAAATGTTTTTTTTTTAAGGGTTTTAATTAAATACTGAGTAATGGATTTAATTAAACATTCCCAAAAAGCTAACCATATATGTCAAATTCTTCCTTATAAGGTTTTTTATATGTATCTTTATTAATACTTTGGCATGTAACACGGTGTATGTACGTGTACTTGGCTTAGCATTTTTTTTTTTCGAACTGTCTACACTGTTTCAAATAATGACGTTTCTTATATTATTACTCTTTAGCCTGCATTCAATAATGGCTCTGTATTTTTTTTGTTTGCTAAAAATCTTTCTATTAAACATAACAAATAGCCCACTGAATTAATTTAGAATACCGTATAAGTTTTTTCCATTGATTAGCTAACTCGACGATTTGTCTCTATCAACGTATAATTAAATGCTTCTTATGTTCATAGCAGGTTGGTAGGTTCATAACATGTTTGACAAGCGAGCCGTTAGTTCCGAGCATTCATTTGTAGGCTGAATTTGAATAAGTGAAAACACTTCGACTGAACTTTATCTTAAACAAACAGCGAGTACAAGACGTTCGTGTATTGGATTTGTTTATTTACAAATTAATTTTCCAAGTGAGTGGCAGATAAATATTATAGCGTTAGAATGCATGCGAGATTTGACAACGGAAGTACTAGCGCCAGGAAACTAATTAATATTTGCATATATGGTAGTGTTTTTTAGAGGTGATAGTTTTTTATGTGTTTATAGATTTCACCGCAATCTCACCTGATGTTAGGTAGTGATGTGGTCTAAGGCATAAGTAGTGGAGAACTGGCCCTTAAATACTTATGCTGGAGCCCCCTAATGAAAACTTGGGGACAGATTTTCAACTCAAGTCAGAAAAGGTCCTTCAGAGTGGAGCCTTTGAGTATATTGCTAGCTCGATACAGTGACACTGATTATTTTCATATACTAGCTTAACAGACACAACACAGATCACTCCCAGACGTACAGACACACGAGTAGGTACGCATATGGTGGAAAGGTTTTATTTTTTGCCCTTGTTTTCCGAACTTGGTTAGTTTAGTTTAGCCGAGTGGATAAACACAAAATACATATTAGAGTTCGGGAGGCACACATGCTAGTACACATATGTGCTTCATTAATTCAAACATGTATGATTAGCTTAGCTAGGTTAGCTTAAATAGGATCGCGATGTTGCATCCAAGCCAGCAGCCTAAGTCAAGTTCCAGCCACTTTGGCACCCTTGAATTTGTTGCTAAGCCATTAGCGCTCGCTCTATTAGTCCAGTGAAGCTGTAAAAGCCCATCAGGTCAACAGCGTATATTCAGATAATAAAAGGTACATAATCGATCTTGGCAACACTCGACGATATACTAATTTGCGGTGGAGGAAAACCCTTCCTTAACTTTAGGAATTACGGTTCAGTACTTCCCCACAAGCGATGACGCGGCCGAAGTCTAGTTAAAGATATCTTTTACTCTTTTGTCGTTGACCTGTAAGGCAGTGAGTCATGATGCAGGCCGCGGTGCGGCGAAGGTCGCCTGATTGTTTTGGATTATTTTTCTCATTGCTCGTAATTAGATACAAGGGGTCCTTGTTCTGAGACTCGCAATGTTGGACACAATTTGCTTGGAGTAGACTTATTTTTTTCCAATATTGGTCAATGTTTAATCAGTTGAAAATAATGATGATACATATTTTAAATATATGACAATGAGCGTTTGATTTTATAGTATAATATAAAATAAAGGTTGTATCCGAAGATGACAACATACTAAGCTTACAAACAGGATCTCAATTGTAACTTCTGGAACATACCAATAGCTGCTTATTAGAAAGTTTATGTACCTAATTATGACAGTGTTGACTATTAGGAAATACATTAACGTAATTAATTATTTTAACACCTTATTTTATGAGAATACAACTTCTTATAAATATTTATTACAACAAATTAATTTCATTTGTGCCGAGTAAGAAGACATGATAGTGGAAACTTAAACTTGTATTTATACAGCATACCCAACGGCAGCTTCCGCCATAAGCTTTTAATAAAGATCTTTTAATATTGTAAATTCCATTAGTCGTACTAATTATTTATGACTGAAATTATAGAATGAACATAAACGATCGAGATATATTCAGACAATATCGATATTTCATTATATAAAACATAACCATAGATTTCTCAAGTTTTTGAACTCTTTAGAATGACAATGTTGACTTCCTACAAAACAGTTCTTTCTTAAGTAGCAGAATATTAATGTCTATATATTTTAAAAATAGAAAAGAGAGACAGCTGAAGGCTTATTCTCATTATTATAAATGCTTCTCATGCTAATTAATATAAAAGACTGCATAAAGAAAAAGTATATCGAAAGAAGGCTTTACAAATTATTATTACTACTAAATATTGATGTACCTGAAGATCTACGAAGGTATCTCAAAACCAATGACATCGTAATTTTGGCCTACTTAGACGATATAAGCATTAATTCAATTACGATATTGTTTTTATTTTATTGACAAGTTTACGGCTCCACCTTCTTTACCTGTCCGCTACTCGCGTACTCTTTGTTGCCTATCAGATATCTGAACATAAGGGCGATTGTATAAAAATAACATTTACGCAGTATTATTCTGTAAACCTACATGCAGCAGAACTACTTATACTGCCAGTTAATTCGCTATGTTACTTTCTACAGAAAAGAATAGACTAGTATTTCGTACACAAAATGATTAATATTGTATTTGAGACTTGCATACTCATTTGAACAACTCTAAGCAACAAGAGTAAATATTTGTATTATATTTGCATATATATAATTCTTCTGTAAGTGTATATATGACTGAACTCTTTCTAAATGGCTGGACCAATTTTGATGACAATTTTTGGGTGTATTCAGGTGGATCCAAGAATGGTTTATATTCATAACTTGACGGGATAGATGCTAGGCTGTCACCTGTTTTCTGGGCTTTTTTATTTTTAAGGTAGGACGACGTCTCCTGACCTCGATATTTATAAATTAGCAGATTCTCGCCCGCTTCGTTAGGATTAAAAAGATGGTAAAGGGTGAATTGAATCCAAAAATAAATAGACTAGAAGCATTTAAAAAAAAATCTGCACCAAATCGAATACTCCTAGGCAGAAACAAAACAGTTAAGTACATCTTCCTTCTCTGTTTCTCAACCAATTTTCTTTTTATATTTTTCTTTTTTAGTAAATATTGACGAACTTTAACGTTTGTTTCCTTAATACTAAAAATTTAAAAATTAATTAACTTCGGTCGAATTTTGACCACTAGTATTATTTCTAAATGACTTAAAACTTATTTGTATACATACTGTGTTACTATTTTGTAAATTGCAAATGGTATATATAAACTCACTAATGACTTCTGATTAGAAGAAAAACTGGGTATCAGTCTGTCTGTTTGTGTAAATATCTCTTCATCTTATGCTTAAAAGACTCGATCCCGATCTCGACCCGCAAGACATCTCTGTTATGTCTTCGTTGGAGATTCTGCGCATTTAGAAAAATTGATGTATATTCACCACGTAATTTTGAAGTCTCAGAATATTTTCTAAAGGTTTAAATTAAATAAATGGTATTTAATTTCAACACGGAATAAGACTTTTAATCGGAAGTTTGTACTTTTTTGTTAGCACTGTGTAATACTATCCGTCGTACGTATCACGAAGGGCCATTTGAACATAAGTTTTAAGTAATGAAAAATACGCGGGAGTTCTAAAATTAAATAACGGTTATTGATGTGGAACTTCTTTTGGGAGGGTTTTGAATTCTGATCCGCAACCTTTTTGTGTGACGAAAAGTGGTGGGGGTAAACACCGTGTCGGGTAGTGTGTTGAAAACACAAAGTTAGACCACGTTGAGTACTGTCTGTAATTGGATGGGGGACCACCTGGGAACACCACGTGACGTTAGCTTTTTGTTATACTTTTTATAAAAAAAAAAAATACTTCTTTTCTGTGGTCATAATAACACACACCCTTTTTTATTATCGTCGTTTTTCGGTTGGTAAAAGCCTACACATATTTTCTATTCTTTGGTCCTGAAAGCGGTGTCGTTATGTGCAGGAGTGGTATTGTCTATTCTTCTATGCGTTTACATTATTTGAAATACTATACATTAACTTAAACTCAATATTAACAACAATGGAAAAAGAAGACGCGGTTTCGAATTTCCACGCATAAAAATATAAATAAATCGAAGAATATAGCCATTAAGAAACATAAAAGAATTGACACAAAAGCTAATATTATTAAAATAGTTATTTGCGTATATTTTGTCAAAGAGAGAGAATACAGTGCCATTACAGTGCCGCCAAAAAAGATGTATAAGTGAACTATATTGTACTAAATAAGTTGTACATATTTTTCTATATTTCATGTGAAAATTTACTAGCGCTTGATTCTTTTTATCATCATCTCTTTAGCCTAAATAGGGTCGGCACAACATGTTTGTCATGTTGTGATGTACGATTGGCTTAATTTTTACAATCGGCCGCCTGCGTGACATCAATCCTCTTTCGGATTATTATGTAGTACCATGGTTTCTGTTCAACGTTGGCGACAGTTAAAACATAATTCACCTGCGCGGCTCCAGGATTTTGTGTTACGTGTATCGGTGTATATTTACTTAATTTATAAGGTTGGTATCTTCGGTATTTATTGATATAATGTGATATTTATAATTTGATACAATAAACCATTACAATAATATAGAATATAAAAAATATGATAGAAAAAATATATTCAAATAAAATGACATGTCATGCCACAAAAAAATTGTTGTTTGTAAAGTCGGCTTACGGTCGATAGTTTTACGTGATAACGTCATAAGAGAACATTAATGAAAAACTATACGTCAACTATACGTACGTCGGCTTGTTCCGCCCTCACGTTCGCATGCTCGGCTCAGGCGGAACGTGACAATGAGTCATGATTTTTCGTGCGTGCAGCCGGTGTTCATCGATTTAGACGACGTTATTACATGAAAACAAAGTTCTTGATTCTTTTTATATACATTTGGATTCCAAAGTTGATAACTCTGCTCGGGACTCTTAAATCGATATGGCTTTAAAATTATGATATAACTAGCTTTTGCCCTGAACCGTGCTGTTAATGTAAAGACACAAAGTCACATTCAAATTTATAATATTAGTTGAGATTAGGATAAATACGATTGCAATTTAGTCTTTCAGTTTGCTATCTTTTCATATCTAAACCTTTAAAAGGACCGCAATAAAATTTGTAAAAAAGATGACCTCCAACCTAACGAAAGTCATGGACTACTTTTTATTCCGAATATACCAAAATATATGCAATTGTAATCGTAAAAGTAGCTTAGATACTTTATAAAATCGCTACCTCTTTTCAAATGCACCACGCTTATACAGTATGACTCAACGCTGTAATTTTTCATTACTTTATCCAATATGTTTCCTGCAAAAAATTAATACTGTCCTTTATGTAATCAACATCAGATGGTTAATGTGAAGAAGGAACCAGTTGATTATACGGATAAAGTTTTTTTTTTTCGAACTGATTACACTGTTGACCCGGCAAGGCCTCTACAGTTTCACCGGATTACACAGATAAAGTCATTTAGTAAAAAACGAATATACCCATTTAGAAATCTTTCTATAAATAAAATGTAGACAAAACAATTAAAAATATTTGTTTGTACGACACGCACGCCACCTACTGTAACATGTAACGTTTATATTAAATAAGTAAATACTAACAGTGTGCCGGATAGAATTTAGTATCAATAACATATTTGGAACTTTAACCCACCATATAATACCTCAGTGCTCACTTACAATATACAAGAAATTTACGAAAATTTCAAACTATACCATATCTCCCAAAACTGTTAGTATATTGATATAATATGTCAGTATAGTTAAGTTCTTGCGACCATATAAAAAGTAAACGCTTGTCTATTTCGCAAAGAAATATATTATGGAACTTTGAAGGTAATAATACATTTCTGGTCATATATTTTATTAGAAAGAGCTTCTATCTTCGAAATTACTGTTAATTACGATGTTGGATTGTGAATAATGACTTGTTAGTTATTTGAAATATAGAAGAGTTGAAGTCTTAAACTTTTGAATTGATATAAATCAAGATATAAAATTCTATATCAGTATTTTAACGATTAAAATAGTATTTATTGAACTCCATACAATATTCTTATAGGTTGCTATGATTGCTAAATAAAATGGCCGGCAAATTTACTAAAATGTAAATATAATTCAAAACATACATACATACAAATATATGAATTTCGATTATATTAATTCTTGGATTCCAGAAGAACACACACTTCACGCACATGTAAACAGTGAACAACATATTGTTGCTAAATTTGACACGGACGAAGTCTCGGGTGACAGCTAGTATAAAATGTTTGATTTTAAGTTAGTTTTTATAACGTCATATTTACGTGAAAAATCGTTTCGGATATTCCATACGTATGAAGTCGCGAGTAACAGCTAGTGGAAAATAAATTAGCTTAACATAGTTTTCATTACATTAGTTATATGCTAATGAAAGTCCCGTAAAAATTGGTCTAATCGTTTTGAAGATAGCATTCCAGATTAAGTTACGCATAACAGGTAGTCTAAAATAAAAAATCTTAAATTACTTCTTATAAGATCAACTATCTGCCAGTGAAACTTCCGTAAAAAACGGTCCAAACCTTTTGAAGATAGAGTACTGTGAACGAAAGCACGGCTGACAGCTAGTCTGAAACAAAGTAGTCTATGTCACCCGCTGTAATTTTAGCTATCCGTTAGTGAAATTTTTGTTAAAATCGGATCAGACATTTCGTAGATCACCCAGAACAATTAGATAGATAGACAGACAGACAGACAGACAGACCAGCAATAATTTTAAAATTTGTATTTTTGTTATCAGTAGCTTGTATACGGTCATATCCAATCACTAAAAAGGTTGTTATTTTGATATTACATAGAGACACTTCATTTTTATTATATGTATAGATAACTAAATTTTAATATTAAGAACCTTACTAGGACGTTTTTAAGAACTAAAGTTCTTAAATTAAATCTGAAAAGGCGGATAAGTTCTTAGGAAAAAAAGAATGGTTGGTAACCCTATGTTAGACTATTTTCGCGATACCTGTACTACTGTTTAAAATAGCTGTTCATTATGCTTCAACGGTTTGAAATGTCAAAATAGTTCTCAATTCACATTTACACATATCAAATTAATGTAACTATGCGTATTTTTGCCCCGTGGCAGCAACTCGAAATAGAAGGGTAATCAAAAGCAACGATTAGAGTTCAAAGAGAGGATCGACGCGCCGCGCCGACGACGTACGCATCCCGGAACTTGAGTTATGTTTGTTTTTATATCCCCATCCTTCTCGTGTTTCCGTGAACCGCTTCTGTTTTCAATGTAATCTTCATAATCATCCTATGAACGATACATTATTGCTTTTATCATATTTAAGACGAGCTGTTGCCCGCAGCTCCGCATGCGTTTTTTTATAATTGTAAATTACTTCTTATAAGATCAGCTATCTGTCAGTGAAAGTTCCGTGAAAAATGGTTCAAACGTTTTGGAGATAGTACTGCAAACGAAGCCATGGGCAAAAGCTAGTCCAAATCAAAAAAGCTTTAATTACTTTTTATAACGTTACCTATCTGTCAGTGAAAGTCCCATGAAAATAAGTCCAATCGTTTTAGAGATAGTACTACAGACGAAGCCACGGATGACAGCTAGTCTAAAATAAAGTAACCTATATCACCTACAGTAAACAGACAGACAGACAGACAAAAAATTTTAAAATTGTGTTTTTGTTATCAGTATCGTGTATACGTTCATATACAATCAGTAAAAAGTCGTTATTTTGATATTACATACAGACACTTCATTTTTATTATATGTATAGATTCGGCAACTAATACAAAAGAATTTATACGCAAGCTCTAAGTAAGTCTATCCTATTATATATAAGTTTAAATCTTAACAATTTAACTTTAAATGGGACACTCATTATATACTTTCACCTAATTTTCCTACCTTCCATGTTGGTATAAGGTATTTTTTCTAAGTTCGTCCGGCAGGCTACCACTCCGAGGTTAAAAAGTTGTCCTCAAGCAACTGTTGGTGTGTTCCGGTAGCTGCACTTGAGGGTCAGTTCTCTTCTCTAGGTTTAGACCCCACCGTCATTTAACATATGATGAGAATACAGTTAAACGCTTCATCATCTTACCCTTATCCCACCTAAATAGATTCAGCACAACATGTTTTCCTTTTCCACTCTCCCCTGTCAGATGTCATCTCAGTATTCACACTTTTTATACGCATATCATTTTTCACACAATCCATCCACACTTTGTTCGGTCTTCCTCTACCTTTACATTCGTCCACTTTCAAACTCAACACTTTTCAAGCTTTAAGCTTTTAACCCATAAAATATTTAAGAAAAAGATATAGTCGACTAATTTTTACAATTTATTGTAAAATTGTCTATTCTCATTTCACTAATATAATGTGTTAGTTTGTGTTGCAAAATGTATAAAATAGAAAAGATGCAATGTACCATAATGTGATTGGTATAAATGAAGCACTCCGAGGTAAACGTAATCACAAATATTTTTTATTTAGATTTTAAATAACCTTTAAACAGCATAATAAGTCAGTGTACTTTTCTTCTTTGTCGAAGGTCTTTACTAATTTGGCTTCATATTTCTCTTTTTAAATTATTTTTCTTTAAATGCAGCTGTCGTAAACATACCCGTCATAGTCTTAACTTTCTCCAGACCATTGAGTATATTTAATATTCTTTTCATACCATGTATTATACCATTTAACGAAGCAAAGGAAATTAAGAAAATAATAACACGTTTATTGAAATTGCCAAAAGAACATTCAGCATAATGAATCATAATTTCACAAGATAACATTATTCCTTTCCCAGTCTAGTAGAGAACAAAAGTGCATAAGATCTGATCAAACAAACAAACAAAAAAAAAATACCAGGTTAATTTCGTTTACGTTACGAAACATAACAATAAAAATCCATTTTATATAACATTCAAAATAAAGAACAGTTATTACAATACCGAATCTAAACAAAACCACCATTATTATCTATATAATGACAACGCCAATTAACTTGCAACACAGTGTATTCACCTCGATAATTATACTTCCGTGCAAAATAATTGCCTGTTACGAGATATTGCTACGTGTAACTTTACAATTATAGTAAATAATTAAACACTGTTGCCAGATCGGTGCGTTTCCCCTAAAGTCAGGGGATTTTTTTTATAAAAGAAAAGTTGTTTACGATATTTATAGGTGAATAAATGAATAAAAGAGTAGTTTCAAGGGGTTTATGCATAAAGGACGAGATGGATTGCTAATTTTAAATGTAGGATTAGATATATTCTCTATAAAAAGAAAAAATATTCTTAAGAAAAGAGGTCCTCTGGTTGCAAACCTCATGCTTTAGTTTTACTAATAAGGTCCTACTTGTAATATTAGCGAACCTCAAGGGGATTTATTTATAATGTTTTTCTAGTGTATTCATGCATGTTTATTTAATGACACGCGCTCTTTAGCCTAAATAGTATGAAGGATTATAACATATGTAAGGTTACTACAACATTCATCATAAATGTGTCGGTGAAAAGGCCCATATTTGAGAGAATGTCTATGAATAAAAAAAGAGAGGAAAGTATTTTTTTTACTTGTCAATGCTCAACTGAGTAACACATTTATTAATGTAACAAAAAAGATCTTTCATTGCTTTATTGTCGGGGCTTATTATTTTCATATAATTTTACCTGATATTATTAAAAAAAACACGATTTCTATGAAACTGACATATAAATAAAAGTATGTAAGTAAATAAAAACTCACCTATATGTATGTGTGTTCCAGTTGCAGTACTAGAGAATCAATCGTCGACACCAACGAAATTCTAGATTTCCAAACGGTCCTGTTTTCACAGAACTTATCCTGCTTTTTAGTATGACTCGGGCTGTGTTTAAAAAATGTCTTGGATGTTAAAGCGATCTGGTAAACTTCTCTTTCTATACATAACTGTCTGACTGACATATCAACGCACAACCCAAAGTACTCGCGCTATTACCATAAAAATTTACATGCAAATTCTTTTCAGACTGTAGGTGAACATTAAGGAAGGATTTTTAGAAATTCAACCTCCTAAGGTAGTGAGAAAGGGAGTGAAGGCTTGTATGAAAATCTAATATTTTTAAACACAAATCTAAATTGATATTTAGCAATTCAAACACAATAAAAAAAGTTGTACTTCATGGTTTTTTCGAATACAATCAATATCTTATATAGTTCTTAATATATAAGTAGATAGATACAAATGCAGACGAAGTAGCTGGCAACTACTAGTCTTAAAATACACGCGTTATAACTACATTCAATCTTACGCTTTCCGGACTATCCTAGCATCTTCTAAATGATACTTAAAAAATTAAGTTTAATTTACCTTATTCTTATACGTTATGTATTTAAAGCGTAATTTATATAATAAGTGCTTCCAGCTTTATTAAATCCTGTTCAACATTTTAAGATGGGAATGCTAGCCTATGTGAGATTGTACGTATACAAATTCATCAACCACAACGATGTTTTAGAATTCTCTTATTTTATTATTCATGTCAGCTAGTTAAAAATCTGTAAATGATTCGTTCAGATGTGTAACACGTGTAACCCACTTGTGCGATCATAAACCCAGACCATTCGGAATCTCTGTTATAAGTTGTCATAATGGATTTTATTTATAAAAAAGCTATTAGTTTTTCCATACACTGCATTTTACTGGGCGGTAAGACACGGCAATTTTATACGCAACCGCCATGCTCTAGGTACGAAACCAGCATAAGTATCATGTTTATATGTGCCTTGTTCGGGGTCGGTAGATACATACCCACTGATCAAATAGAGTTGTGAAGATTGTGTATATTCAATGGCCAGGTGGGGTATAGAGATCTCTGTTCGACTGGATCGCGACCAAGGTGATAAATCAATCACAGCAACTTTAATTTCTTATGTTTCGGGTTCAACCACTGTATATCCTTCAACCGAGAAGATTGAAGGACAGTATGACAACAATGCCAGCTGATAGATTGAAGATCGGTCAGTAGTCGTAATTTTTACTAAATTGCACTGTACTTATATTAGAAGAGTGGCGTCATTTTTTGCGTGTTACTGTAAAATAATAAAAAAAAATATATATTCGTTCTATTTATAAATATAAAGCAAAGTCACTGTTCGTGTCTGTTTGTGTGTAATATTAATACTTCTGAACTACGCAAAGGATATTGTTATAGTTTTCATTGTAATTTAGAGAATTTCTTTTGTAATAATACATGTCTATTCAATTTATATAACATGGGGAGTATTCGGCGACAGTTCAAGCCGAGGCGCACCGAGTGCCCTTGCGCTGATCGCCTAAGCAAATCGGGTGAGTGCCTTAAGCGCTCCCCTTAGTAGTCCGGTGGAACTGTAGCTGCCTTGCCAGGCTAAAAGTGTAGGTCAGTTTGAAAAAAAATATTAACATGGGGAGAAATCGATATATAAAGTCCTAAGAAGGAATTTTGCTGGCGCTTACCTTTGAAACATTGTCTAAACATTATGAGATACACCAAAAACGTGTACAACGGTATTATACATTTTAGAAATGTCTACAAAACAGCCTATGGTATTTATTATGGTAAGAACACGCCATAGTAATTTTTATCTACTGAATATTATTAAAAAATAATTGGTTATTTGCGATGTTATTTTCACGAATACAGCATTAATTATAATTCAATCAGATACATTAGTTACAAAGACCATTTAATGTAGTTTGATATGGCCCCTTACAGCGTATTCCAATGAATATCTTACAATATATCATAGCTTTAAAGTAACGCGCAACTAAAATATACTTAGCTTCTATAACTATGATGAACTTGTAAATATCGAAATGTTGGAAACGAATTTAATTCGTTTAGATACCTCTAACGTCACATGAGTACATTGCATCCATGCGATGTCTGGATGGATCGTTAGTTAAAATATATACTGCCCTTGTTAGAACGCCGGCTATTATAGAATTTTTTAGATCAATTTTACTTAATAAGTGGCACTCCAGTGTCTAGTGAGCCGCGACGTCTCAACGCGCCGCACCGCACGCCCGCACCGTGATGTAACTCTGGAAGCCACTTATTAGAATATACAGATACAGTAATAATAGTAAGCACTTCTATTGAGCGGAGAGATTGTGAATTCGATTCCCATATATATTTTGTGTAATGCGCATAATTGTCACGTGTGGTATAAAAAATCTTCAATTCAGATATAAAGTTATGCTTAGTTTAGAATTAAATGGCCCTTTATGAAATTGTGTCCTATTAATTATTTATTTTATATAACTTGATGCTCCAAAGAGAATATTTTATGTTTACCAATTTAGAATGAATGATTAAAAAAATATATTTCAGTTTGGTAATGAGTATCAAAAATTATAGTTGATATTTGAAAGTTGAGGAGCAGAATTGCTTATCAATATAATAAATATATAAGGCAGTTTATGTAATATACGGTAAATAAAAAAAAAATTATGTATTGTAACAATATTCACGTTTATCATTCAAAGTAATGGTCACAATCCATGCGACTTGAAAATCCGCAGTGTTCAGAAGCATTTTTTTTTTCTGATAACAAAAATTTTATACTGTAACGTAATGTAGTCAAGTTATTAAGTCATTAATGTTAGAGGAAGATATCAATATTGGATACTAAAGTAATTTTATTGCACAATTTTTAACTTAAATTATTAACCTCCTTTTTTCGAATACTATTTTATTTATTCATTAGGGATTTATATCTTATCCGCATTAACTGTGGTCTGTCTCTTATTTATCTAATTATAATTTTACATTTCTACTTAACGCCTGTAACACTTTTATTGATTTAAATTTACCTATATTATTGTTCACCATTACTGCTTAGTAACTATTAAAAAGGGCAATAGTATGTTGTCTAGAAAAACTCTAAAACGTCCTCTATTTTTTTAATGAAAATATTGTCTAAATCGGTTTAGTCGTTTCGAGGATTAGCTCGAAAAAATAAGAGAATTTACTAAGAATAAGATTAAGACTAACTGACACTCACGACTTTGTTTCGTTATTTATTATCTTGCCAATATATTCTATGTACAGAGGAAAAAACATAAAATAAACTGAGAGTAGAAATATACTTTGCTTACAAAATTTAATGATAAAGAATGTTATACATATATTTATCTTCTCCTGCGCATGCGCTTTACACAGCTTGCTCTACTTCACATATGGCTGAAAGCGTAGTGTTTATAAAAATCGTGGTTTCTTAAAATTGCAATGACCTAATATTGAATGAGATAACGTTGTATTTTTTTTACATAAAGATCAAGTGTCTATGAAGTGAAACTAAAAATAAATGTATATCGTTTTATTATATAGACGATATCAACATTTACATCTTAACGTTAAGATATTAATATACACCACTCCAATGATAAAAATACCACACACGGCAGCCAAACATACCGAAGCAAGACTAATTGCGAACCGCACTCGAGTCCGCGCCGATTAAAATATGTTACCGAATATCACGTGTAATTTAAATAATCTGTTACGTGCGTACGATACTCGTAAAAAGATTTCGGGGCCTTCTCACTTTACGGGAGGTAGCGATTTTAGTGATGTCATTTGTCGATACTCTAGCAAACGTTTATGTCGATAATGCAAGTTTTTAGGACGTGTGCGGCCGCGGCCTCCCGCTTATTGTGACTCGCTGTCTGTTTACCAGCCCGTTCAGTCAAGTCGCTCCGTCGACGCGCAATGCACGCGTACAGCACGCGCGTTCGTTAACCCCGCGTTCGTACGATCGGATCGAATGTCAAATTTTGACATTTCGTAACATTTATCAATGTTTTTGTACGTTTGTAGTGACGAGGCAATGTAAATTCCGCGTGTGTTGAATGAAGTATATTAAAAATTGATTGGTAATCTCTTGTGCCGAGATTTTTGACATGTTTTTGTTGTGCATATAGTGATGTGTTTGGAAAATATCGATTGTGTATTGTTCTATTACTGTGTGTTTACGCTGTTATCATGTTAAATGTCGTTCGATGCTGATATGTCTGCTGTAATTAGCGATCTCCGATGGCTGCACGACGACGATTTGTTTGCTCTGTCGTGGCAAAACGGTATGTATTTTTATCAATGAAATGAAGTAAATAGCTTCAAAAGATAACTACCGGTGTAATTTGTATTACAATGTTGTTTTATAGTTGTATCTTAGTAAGACCTGTTTTATTCGCAGCCTTATATTGTTTTTACAATAATGCATTCCATATGCAAATTTTGATAATAAGGCTGTGTCATATTTATATATGAGTAGAATAAAAAAATGAATATTTATGTTACCTATATAATTTAAATTAGATTTTGGAATTAACTATTTTTTTTTGTGATCGTACATACATTTATGTGTTATTTACTATTATTTTTGAACATTTTGTTAATTTTAATTTAATAATATTATGAAATACTTTTAGTACATTGAAATACATTACTATTGTAGATAAATATTTTAAAAAATTAATTAAAAACTATATATATATTTATTAATTTACAATATAGTAATTTATCATCGCTATATAACTCGCTACATCCTCCTCCTACCTTCCTTCGTAAAGAGGCCTATAGCCCTACAGTGGGCCACTTATAGACTGGTGATGATATAACTTGCTAAACAGATATACTTAGTTTTCACAAAAAATTGCAATTTTACGCAATAATAAAAATATATCAAAATTAAATATCATTTCGTTAATTTAATACTTAAAAAAATCAATTTAAATCAAATAAATTTATAATAAATTCGAAAGCCGCAAGTGAATTTATGTCAATATAAATCAACTTTCGACGTAAAAAAAATCCTTATGGAGAAAAGGACGTAACTAATATTTGTTTACGCATTCAGTTAACGTGTCGCTAACAAGCTCCTTCCTTTAGTGATTATCGATAAGTAAACACGTCATTTCCGCATCCTTAGGGAGGGTACATACTTGGAATACAGACGAAATTATCTATTTGTTATTCTTTATTTATTTTAAGTATTCAAGACTTGTTTAATGACGGTGTAAAAGTGGATCGGGCCTGTGGATTACTCACGATCGAAAAATAAAACAGTAGGTATCCTGACTGACCGTTGTTAAGGTGCTTACTCAAAATAGTTGTTATATTATCAGATAAATATAGTTTACATATACTAAAGTAAAACGTTGCAAACTAAGATTATTAAAGAAGTCTGTAATTCCACCTATTTGTTTTTTTTTATTAATCTAATTGGTCATCGTAAATACATGTATGTACTAATAATATGAACCAAAGGGCAAGATTCGTACTCGGGAGCAGCACCGTCACACCTGTTTATTACACAAAGCAGCAATACTCGCACTGTTGTGTTCCTGTCCGAAACGTGTGCTAAACAACAAATGTCGCCCTCAAAACTGCGGTCCCTTAGTGGCCCGTCATACATAACTATAGGCTGAAAAATTAGCCGTGAACGTCATGTATGCTAGATGCATAACATAATAAACTGAGATTCTAAAGTTATAGATAAATACATGTACCAGTCGATTGACTGCTTTATTTTTTCTGTGTTATCTAAGGCATAGTAGGGCTTTTTATAAGTCCGCCTGGCAAGCTAACACTCTCAAGTTGAAAAACTATCGCAAGCACCTGTGGGTATATTCCGTCAGCTGCAATTGCGAGCCAGTCCTCACTAGCTTTAGCATTATAGACCACGTCATTTAACATAAGACGAGATTGTGGTCAAACGCTCAAAGCTATAGTGTATATTAAAAAAAGCTTTAATTGTATATGATGACTCTTTATCGATGAAATTTGAATAGTGTTTAATTAATTATAGGCTTTATGATTAACAAAATAACGTTTATTTTTCGCGAACAATTATCACGATAGCATCTATAAATATGAATGTATGGAGGTATATTCATAAGTACGATAGTAAGCAAGCAGGAAGTAATACTCAAGGTGAACGAGATTCTTGCAGGATCCGCCTGTTTATTTTGTTTGAGGCATTCATTAAAGCGTGCTGCTACATTATTCTCAAAACCGTTATTTGAGCTTTCTTGCAATTTATTACAAATAAACTAATATCACTGAAAACGTATTCAAAAGTTACATAAAATTATTTTAACAGAATTATTTAAATAAAACTCTATTTTAATGTATGAATCATATAAATAAAATTTGAATGTATTTTGCTTCTAATCTACGAAACGGCTTAACCGTTCCTGATAAAACTTTTAGTGACAGATAAAGAGGGGTTTCTAAAATATTATTTAGGCTATATAACAGTAATGATAAAATTTCATAATGGTAACTTAAAAATCGGTCAACCCATTTGAAATCGATAGCAATAAAATATAACGCAGTATTGAATCTAAATAAAATATATAATTTTCGAGAAACAATAAACCCTTTTTATAAGAACAAAATCGCTGATCGCTTTTTTTTTTCGAACCGACTACACTGTTGGCTTGCTAAGCCTGCTACAGTTTCACCGGACTACAAAAGGATAAATCGCTGATCGCGTTATTTGTAACAATGTTATTTATAACAATATACGCTACTGTCTGCAATTCAGTTAAATAACAAAGTTATGTCGAATTTTGTTCGAAATGTGATATCGTAACATTCAAAGACACGAAAAATATAATCAAATCAACACAACACAGTTGTAATATTTTACTTTGATTCCTAAATACTCCTTGTATGTAGATCGACACGCAAGTAACGTCAGCACGATACAAACGTTCTTATTAAAATATAATCTGTTATAGGCAATGCTAGTCGGAGGATAGAACCACTGTACTCGATCAGCGTAAGTAACGTGACAAGCAAACTTTTACAGCTCAATAAATTTAGTATCTTCACCTATACGTACATATTCAAATAATACTATTTATTATATATGATAAAATGATAGAGGTATGCGGTTGTGCGCGCATCACTCAAAAACTACTGGATAGATTTTGAACAAATTTTTACTCTTACTCATTAGATACTTGGTCCTTATATAAAAAAATATTATCATAGCTTGATTTAATATAAGGTTATTAGCATTTTAAAAGCTACGATTTTTATAAGTAATCCGCGTTCAACGATGTGTAGTTTCTTGCCATGCATAAGTAGGGCAATCGGTGTGGTGTTTACATTTTTTTCCTCTGTACATAAAATATATTGTCACGACAATAAACGACGCAAACGAAGTCGCGTGTATCAGCTAATGTACAATATTTTTCGTAAATTTATTAAATAACTTCGTCATCGTAATTCATTTACTTATTACTCCTTCACTGCATCTTCTTGGTCCCATTGCTTTGGTAACAAATATTATGTACCAAAACCCATGCAATCAATCTTTATATATAAATTAAGTAATGTTCAATAAGCTTGTCTAAAAAATACTTTAACTATACATTTGTAGCTTAAACAAACGAAGCCGCGGTCACTGTTAATTATAAATAAAATTTAAATGGAAATAAAAAAAATCATTTAGTGATTTGGGAATTATTTAATTATATCAAGGAAGAGAAAAAAAATTACAAGGTAAAGATAGAAACAAAATATTCGAAATAATGTTGCAACATAATTCAAACACACAGCCGTACCTTCCGTACAGGTTTCAAAACAGAAATGAATACAGTAAACTACTTAACTGTTAAAAATGTACAAAGCCATTTCTTCCCCGCTGTTAAATCCATCGCCATTAAGGCCATTTTTTGTTCGACAACTTGTGACCTTCAATCGTTGCAAATTGAAATGCAGCATTTTTTTTGTAATGACCGAATAGAGTAAAATAATTTAAATCGGTCCGCTGGTTAACCGTGAAAGCGAACACTTTATTTTAACTAAAATAAAATTTACCAGCGTTATTACCTTCACACATATTTATTGATTCATAAATTGCATATTGGCTTTCAATTCGTTTCCTTGTACGTGACACATTGTAGTAACGAATTCGTGATAATTATAGTTAAACTATTAGTCAGACATTGCGAAGATTTGTATTCAAACAAATAATATAAAAGATGCATTGTAACAACTATGGTTGTAAATTCGATGGAATGTTCTTAATGCAATTAAAATAAAATATTAAGAAAGATTAATATTTGCGAGTAAATATTAATCTTCGGGTTCGATAAATGTAATTAGTATTTATTTATTTAATGTTTATTGGACACCATTACAAATAAACACTATAAAACATTACAATTATGTGATTAGTACAAAGGGCGGCCTTATTGCTAATAGCGATCTCTTCCAGGGAACCTTTGGATGGATATGGTCCATGGAGTGGAATAGGGGGTATTTAGGGTGTATAAACAAAACTAGTAATTAATGAATCGAAATAATTACTTACTAATTCCAATTATAGCATTAGGGAATACTTTTACGATCTTATAAAATATTATTGAAATACTCCGAACGCCACGATGCAAACTATAACATTAGTTTTAATAACCAAATTAGTATAAATTCGGTATGGAATTTTCAAAGAATTTTTATGTACGTGGATAGCATGGCACGGGTATATTATTATAAAAGGTAAGTCATGTAACAAGAATAGTTTTGAGTTTGATAGTGGGCGGATATAGGGGGTAGAGGAAGACCGAAAAAAACATGTAAAAGTTTTAACAAATTACGATTTTTCCAAACATTATGTGTTCAACGATGACTGAAGTGGGGTGACCGGTATGGTGCGTAGAGAGAGGGAGTACAGGGATAATATTATTTACAAAGAAATTTTGTAAGAAAATTAATTACATAAATGGGTTTTAAACTTTATTATATGCGTTCATCTGTACATCAAATATATTGGTAAGATAATAAACAAAGCAGACGAAGTTACAGGTACCAGCTAATTATATAATAAATCAGAATATACATTTATCAATTCTCATCATTTGCAGTATAACATATATATTTTTAGTAACCGATTCCAGACATAGGTTCTCTATTTTCCTATTATGTTTGTATGGGCGCGATTTTTTCAGAAACTGCTTGAATGAGATTTATAATAATTCTTTTGCCGAGGTATTTTGTATACATATTTTGACATCTTTTTAATATATACAAAATTTGTGTTTATTATTGAAGTTAGTTAGATTTTAATTTTTAAGTTTTTCGAGCCGTTAAATGATTGTTTATATTGTGCCATCTGCCGGCAATCGCAGATTGAATTTATTATGAACTAAAGTGAAACAATAATGTAGAAATAAGATAAGAAAGTTATTTAACCATTATATTATGTGATGTATAAAAGTAGACAGATGTGTATATGTATATTTGTGTGGTACGATCTGTACCCTAAACGGCTTGATGGGTTTTAGCACACGAGATGTCATTAAATTCCTCTTAATCCTGGTCATCATTTATTCTATGAAAAAATGACGCCTGTGAATAAAAATTTAGGGGATTGGCGGTTGGCTTTTTCATTTTTTTTTATTAATAATTCTTCTTGCAGTACCATATAGAGGCTCTTATTTCTATGTGAAATCTGTAGAATAAAAGAACTATGTGGTTTTATGAAACTAACGATGGAAGTGAATTTTTTTTCGGATCGTAGGTTTTTAACTGAAAAATTTGGGAAAATTACTCGACTTCGAGTATTAAAATAGCGATTTTAATCTTCCTAAAAACTGAGCAAAATATTAATTTCATTCATTGAATCTTTTATAATTGAGCTATGAGCACCGCTATATTGGCTTTCAATGCTCTGCCAAGCATCTTTCACTTTAATCTAATCTGCGGTCGGCTGTAATACGACATGCGATAGATGAACGAAAAAATTTGAGGCGGCGTAAAAAAGGTTCACTTTATAATTATAGAAATAAAAAACAACTAACATTAATATTTAAAAGTTTTAATAGAGTACTTCGATAGTAAAAATGGGGGAAATCAGTGACGTCGATTTAAGAATTCGATTCGGAATTATTGTTTCCTCACTATTAAATCTCGACAACAAACTATAAAACATATAAATATTATTTTACTTGTATATCTATCTAAGTAGAAATCAATTGTGGAATGTATGTAAGCATACGACTATAGAACGCCTGATTATTTTTTTCGAACTGATTGTATTGGCCTTACAGACCTCTACAGCTTCCTAAGGGAAGCGCTTAAGGTACTCACCCGATTTTATATTGGCAACTTGTTCAAGAGCGCACGATGCGCCTCGGCTTGGACTGTTGCTTTTGGTTTTGGTTTAAATGTACCTTATATAAAAAAGAACGACTGAAAGAATGAGACAGGAGACATTAGGGAGTTTTTCAAAAAGCTGGCAGCTAGTAAACAATAATTTTCACCACAATGTTCTTCCATAAAAAAAGAGATATATGAATGTAATAATATAGAACAAACGTTTATACTGACAGCACCTTGGCTCGTTCGTTTCTAGTTTTGTTTTGACCAACTCTTACTTATTGCAACTGCCATCACAATTAGGAACAATTTTAAAACGAAATAATATTTTACTAGCGGATGTAACACTTAAACTAAACACAACTTAGAACATCTCGGAGCTTAAAAGATCCATAATGATAATGACTAGACTACCTCGTAAAGGTGGACTTAATATAGCGTTTACTTTAGGTAATTACTAACTTTATTTTTAATACGAGAGAGTTTATATTAAACAAAACTGAATGATGTTAGTACAAAATAAAAAAGAACCTGTTCATATTAATATTTTCCTTGTATAACATTAAACGGACAGTATTCTATGCAATACCTAATGACTTTATAATAAATTATAGTATTTGTATAAATGAAATTGTTTTATACAACTTACAAAAATTAATTGATAAGAAAATTCATATTTAGCTTTACAATAATATGCTTTTTAATAACAATACCGAAAGAACGAGAAAAGGAAAAAAATGTCAGTGAACCTCCTGAATCAGATTTGTAGGAAGAAATCCTCATAGCTACGACATACATGGAACCAGAGCTTGTGGAGGTGCACCGCACGGATATATCGTACACAAACGCGTCGTTTCAATCCTTACCAGATGTTATCGAAGAGTCAAATATCCACGTTTGGTATCCATACGAAGTTAACAAGTTAAAGTTATAGTGGTACTACAAAATAATCCCAAGGAACGTTGACGTGAGGCGCGCGCTGTCTATCGTAAAAATTAATGCAAATCTTACATCACAACATGACAAACATGTTGTACCGACCCTTAAGTACTTACGTATCTTACTTAGGTGGGATAGGGGAAAGCAGGTGATGACTTGTATAAAAAAGGTGTGTAATCGCACATACACACGATAGAAGTGAAACTTGGGTAAATCGACAAAAAAATGAGATGAATATGTATAACAAGGGTAGGATAATTACAAAGCTTATTTGTTTAAAATGAAAGTATTTTTATTCACTTTAAAAGATATTTTTTATTTTATTTCACATATGTTACATAATTTATTGCTCAAGTTCCAAATTTTCAGTTTCAATAAACAAGCTATAAAAGTACTCTGGCACACTAATTAGAGGCGACTTCATCCTGCACATTTTTGTATTTGTGTCTCTTACCTGTCGTTTTTTCCGTTGCATCCGGTTTGAAATCACAACGACTCTAAAGAAGTTTCACTTCAAAAATTATATTAAAATAAAAGCATTCACTCAAAATAATAGTCCTAACACATTATAAAAAAATCAACCTCATTCTATGAAGCGATTTCTATGATGATAACTTTTGCTTGTGGCTTCACACGCTTCAATCTACGTATCACCTATCCCTCGGTGACAATACTTTATTTTTCTGGACAAACCGTACCCTATGCCCTTGATATTAAATAGCGAACGTTATGACCTATTATTTTATCTAAATGAATAAATATTAACCAATATAATTCTTTAGACAATTGTTAAAAATATAAATTGATAAAAAATCGGTTTCAACAATGTTTTAGCGTGCGTTTTGTCCACTTAAGTTGGTCCTTTGGAACGAACTCATTATATACCAATATAACTCACAAAGCTTCAAGAAGCGAACCTACTTTTTTACGGACCAGCAACGCATTTGTGATTCCCCTAATGTCGCAGGTGTCCATGGGCGGCGGTGATCACTTACAATCAGGTGATCTGCATATCCGTTTGCCTCCAGTTGCATAAAAATAAAAACTAAAAAAGCGCAACACACGCAAAATATTAAATTATTTCATCACGACAATGTAGTTATATTAGTCATTTACTGCATCCAATTTGGCCTTATTTTACAGGTAATAAATATTTTATGAAGTAAAAGATCCTGCAATAAATATATATATATATATATAAATAAATAATATAGGTCTACGGTTGTCCGCGCATCATGCATAAAGTGCTGAATAGATTTTGATTTTTTTTGTACCTATTACTTCATATACATTTGGTCCTTATCAAAAAATGTTATCGCGATTTCTTCATTTAATGGTTTTGCAAACTACGATTTTTATAAGCACTACGCGTTCATTGATGTGTAAAGTGGGGCAAATGGTGTAATGTGCATACGCAGGAGAAGGTAAGAAACGAATAGTATTATTTACAAAGAGATTTTCTAAGCAGAGCATTTAAATTACTTTCATTTTGCTAATCATTTATCCTCTGTACATAAAATATATATCATAGGTAATATAGAAAGTAGACGAAGTCGCGTGTATCTGCTAGTTTAGTAGCTAATATAAGCTATCCTTCTATAAAGAAGGCGTTTTAACAGTAAATCTGTAGTTCACATGAACAGAGCCGCAGGCATAGGTATACTCAGCAAAAATGAGTTTGCTTTTATGTACGTCTACAGAATCCAGTTCTTAATTTTGTTTTATTGAAAGCTAATTAATTTTTAATTTAAAGATTTATACTGAATGTGAATTAACTGACAAGGTTATACAGGTATAGAGAATATTACCTTGACCTAGTCCGTTCTTTAGATCGTTGATGGAACGCTACATTTTAATTAACTATTTTAAAATGAGATAATTATTTTCTTGAGTGGTATTAAAAATGAGAAAAGGTAATCCTTATCATAAATGAAATATAAGAAAATCTCATTTTACCTTTCAGTATTTCGTACATCTTAAGTACTAGATTTTATATCGTTAAAACTATAATATTTTCGCTTGTAATAATTATTTTTACTATAGAAAAATATACTCATTTTTTTATGATACAAATCATTGAATATTCGAAATTACATTTGATTTATTTTTACTTTTTCTCTTAGGCCCCCTATATTCGTATACTGTGCAGTATTAATTAAATTCCTTCCATCTTAAATATATCAGTATATATTCCCACAATAATCAATTCGTTTTTATGTTCGTATGACTATGACGAATTTAATTCGTTTATAAATAGAATCATGAGAATCCTTAATGTTTTAAAACCGCTGATCGTCTGACACGGTGATGTCATCCTCAGTAAGTATGTAGGTATATATAGTTATGTAGACATGCGTATGGTACACAGACCTATTATGAATAGTAAACAGACGATTCCATAGATTGTTTACATGTGTTTTAAAAGTTAATAAACTCGTAGCGGAATGCCGAAGGTTGGGACGTAATGCAAATTTTATATAATTACTGCTGGTCAGTGTAAGCGACTTCTCTTTTATATGGCTTTATTTTTCATGGGAATAACATGTTTATCTGAGTTAATTGTAGTTTATATTTTATAATTTCTTTATACCATCATTATTCAATTAAGGACTTTTATAAGCTATTTTACTGATTTCATGTTACCCATATTAATGTTTTACTATTACTGCTAGGCCTCTACTAAATACCGCAATGATATATACCTTGGATCATACTCTGAGAAGTTCTCTATCTGCTTATAAAAGCATCGTCACAAAAGCCTTCAGTGGTTTTTGAGAACAGCGTGAACAACAAAATGCACTTTAATTTTAGTTATATGTATAGATTTCTTTTATCTCGTAACAACACGGGTGGTAGTGCATATAACAGAATAATAAATCCCGTTACTAGGTCAAAGGTTTCTTCTGAGGAACAAATTCAGGTATAACTACCACGTCAGTAAGTTGTATGGGCGATTTCAATCACAGAAAAAACATAGTTCTGTATATTTCCTGCATGCGATGGGAAACTACTACATTTTTCACCTTCTGGCTTCCTCAGTATGTTTTCTTTCACCGTCGGCTGTCAGTATTACCAATTTAATTAAATTAATGTATACGAATTAAAAAAAAAATGTTTCTATATGTCGAACTTCGATCCTACGAACATTAAAAATATATTCTTATAATATATAAATTCCGAAGTCACAGGTAATTTTGTTAGCATTTGCTCACAGCTTCGCTTGCATAAGGTCACATCAGCATCTAAAATATTAAAAAGAACTGGTAAGGATGACATCATACCAACCATACCACCTTCCATACCACCATACCACCTTCTTGTAACACTAACAATTTATACAACGCGTGTCGATATAACTCTGATATGGCAGTGTGTTTTTTAATTACTTCACAATTATCATTATATATTGAGCAATTTAAACAATACCTTTGTAAACAACCAGCTTTTGCTCACGTCTACCCTCGCGTTAATATAGATTTATAGATTTGTTATCCCTCAGAAACAGTAATTTTATGTATCAAAGTTACCCTATATCTTTTTTTTTTGTACTCCTAACAACTTCTATGCAATTTAATGATGATCGCTTGAATAGTTAAAGCAACGAAATGTAAGAAATGAACAACGTTATTCGCAATAATAATATTATAGTAAGGACAGCTTATGCGTTACTATGATGTATAAGCTATAGTACTTTTAAATTTAATCAAATCTGTTCAATAACTCTTCCTTGAAAGTTTAACAAACATCCATCCATCTTCATATACTTTCTAGCTTGTAATATTAAAAGAATATAGAAATAAGACTACTTTAATAACTGTAACGTATATTGATCATCTAGTCGTCCGGAACTTTTCGTTACCGTGCAAACTATAAAAGCTTGTTAAGGATGTTCGTTAAAATGAATATTTATCGGCTTTTCATTACGTGTCAGGTAATTGTTCTAAAAGCCTCCTGAGTCAATTTTTCCTCACTGCCCTGAAGAACAGTAATGTTTTTCCAATGCATGATAAATATTCATTTCCATATTGACGTTAATTTATTTAGTCTAAAGGCTTTGTTGATTTTTAACATATAATCTGTTCTTAGATACATCTTTTAAGTTAAATATTACGTGTGTGCGAAAAAGTACAAACGACACGTAAGTATTATTTATATGAATTATCTATTATTAAGCGAGCAAAATTCAAACCATTTATCAATACCAAAGTGTGTACACAGATAAGGTACAAAACTGAGTAAAGTTAACAAATTCCCCTGTGTAGTTGTATCAATTGCGCATTGCGTATAAATTCCGACCATATTTCAAGACTGGCTTTAGACTGGAATCCACAAGGCGAGCGCACCGAGGCCGCCTAAACAAAGCCGACCGACCACCATATTAGACGAGACTAAAAATGTTAGTACGCTCCTAGTATGATCAAGTGCCGCTACCGACTCCCGTACATTGAAAATAAATTACATTCGCAATAAATATCAGATATATTTTATCACTGATATAAACTATAGATATTAATAAAAATCAATTCTCTCTTTCATCTTTTCGTTACAATTCTTACTTACTAACTTAATAATATTTTATTAAATATGACTGAGTTTATTTGTCACGCTTTCACTCCTTAAATACCGAACAACTTACTTACAACTTACAATTTTGCACACAGGTTGCCAGGGGTACAGAAAAGGTCATTTCATTTCACTCAGAAAAAAGTACTGTTCCTGTAAGGGACAGTCCAAGTCAACATAAAAGCGAGCGAAAAGCCCCACAAGTAGAACCTTCAAATAAACTAGACGCCCAATATCTATGTAATCTATAAGGTTTTTTTTATGCCAAAGGGTAGATTACCCATCTGATGTAAAATTGTTACCGTCGCGTATAGACAACTACAGTACCAGAAGCATTACTATTGTTGTGCCGAAGTTGAAGAACGTGTTTTAATCGCTTTGAAAGAACTCATAAGAACATTATGGTATGAACCTAAGGGATGCCGTACCGGGTAGCCCAATCCACAACGCTATCTTGCGCGTAATGAGGGTTCTGGAGCACTTCACGGTTCTCGTTATTTTGCTAGATTGTAGGGTCTTTCTAGCTCTATCTTTATTTAAATTTTCATTCAATGTTAAATGTGATTAAAAGTTAACTTTTAATGACATATAAAATATCCCTTCTACCTTCATTTCACCGTCTCAAATAACCCTGATCTCAATCCAATTTTACGACCTCCCCGTAAACCCATGTCAGCGCATTATCATTTATCAGTTACTATATAATTCATCTCTTATTTGAAACATCCATGAGTAGTTTCCAGTAATAACTTAATCCGTACGGCCTTGAAACAAGGCCGAAACACTTTGGCAGAGTTGCGGCTTAAAATCAGGTATAACGTTCATTTTAAGCGTTTGTATACAGCGAATTATCTGCATAAATATTTAACCTCGTCTGATTAATGTATATCTGGGTTATATCTATGAAATTAACAGTTATGAAGTTTGTTATTTAATAATATATCTAGTTGTATGAAGATTATATTTTTGCTATGTAATAGATAGCTCAGTAATTATATCAAAATCACCTGATTTGGAGGCACTACGATTTCCACTTTAACCAACCGCATCCCTGTATACTGTCAATATTAAAAATAATGGTCGAATTTATATACCGTGTCCATGGATATAGGTTCAAATCTTTGTAAATGAGCCGGAGCTTTCGGTGAAGGAAAATCTCGTGATGAAACCATAGCATAGTGGAGAGCGTTTTCTAAGCCTGCTTGGCTATCTACCACTCTCAAGTTAAAGAGCTAGTCCCCCTCTAGGCTTAGCGTGTTTACCATCTCAGGCCACATCATCATTTAACATGAGGAGAGATCATGATCAAACGCTAAAACGATTGAAAAAAAGTATGCCCTGAGAAGGCGGTTCGGAAAATAACCAAAAGTCTTTGACAAGGGTCGACCAGAAACTCGATCTGGCATAATTGTTTGTTTTAGTACAACTATACAAAATGGTATTTTAGTAGATGTATAAAAGTGTCTCTTCCAGGCATTAATATTTTTCACATAATAATAACATTTTGAGAGTAAAACCTACTTAATATGGTGCTTGAACTGCTTGATGTGATTTAGGACCGTATTGTAGAACCAAAAAATATTACCAAAAATATTTTGGTTTCACTAAAGCTCACATACGAGATAGCCAGATGAGTATCGTGCGTTGCCAGTTGTAATAGCTTCAATACTGTACACATGTAATTTCATTAAAATTTCGTTATAATTATCATTTTTTAAGTGACACTTCTTATGTGAAAAGTTTGAAATTCTGATCGGCAATCTTTATGTGACGAAAAGTGGTGAGGGTAAGCAAGACTGTGTCGGGTTGTCAGGTAACGTGTTGAAAACACCGATTCTCGTTCGTTTGATCATCGAAGTAAAGCAAAACCGCATAGCGTTGGCTTTTCGGTATATTTTTGCATTAAAGTATTTCCCTGTGATACAGAAGTTTCATTTCTGTCGTGTGTCGTAATGTGGTGTGTTTTTACCACACCCCCTACCCTTATTTTATATAATTTATAGTTCACTCATATTTTGCCTAAAATAGTCAATTAAACTATTTAATTTGATTCCCTATTTTAGGTTATTTGCGATGAACTCCGTTCCGGACGGAGATCCCTTAACATCACACGGATTTTATTTATTTGTATTTAAATAGGGTAACCAATTCATTCAAAATTAAAACTGTAGGTAATTAAAGGTGTATCAAATTAAAATAAATTGTATTTTATACCATAAAACAAAAATAATTCTTTAGTTTAGCGTTACAAAGCCGATTACTAAACGATCATTCGACGCGTCATTCTGAACTGAAGCGGCGAGACTATGATGTCATCGTTTCCTTGTTCTGTCAGTCGGTTTCCGCTATATATAATTAAAGTAATTGCCTGTACTGCTATAGAACATTACAATTTCTGATGTTATGATCGAGGTCTAAGACCGGGTGATGTGCAATGCTCTCAACGGATTGATTGTTAATGGTTTGCCTAAATTTGACCGCGCATTGCTTAAGCTGCTGCGACTTATCGCTGCGTGTTTATACTCTAAACAGTATAATTATTCGTCTGATCAATTAATGACGGTTCATGCTGATTTGTGTTCTTTAATCGTACGTTTATAAATTCCCCCGCGACTTCGAATTGGTTCCAAGTACTGACACCGTCTTGTAGAACGCATAAAATGTTTTATCAGATAAAAAATTTTAATGTTACATAAATATTTTTTGCATTATTTGGAGATGCAATATGTATACATATTAATACAATTATAATGTTTATTGTTTGGACTAATCTTCGAAACTGCTGCAATAATTTTGATGAAAGTTTTATAGGTAGAAGACTTGTCAGGACATGATTACCTGGGTTAAAAATATTTACGCTTTTCAATAGTAGGTAAGCTATAACGATAATATGTAGGTTACTTGAAATGGAAAGGGTTAAGTATGTAGTAATAATGACAAAACTACGAATTAAAAAAATGTACCATATAATTAATCCAAATAAAAACATAGTAGGTACGTATGAAGACATAAAAGTAATTTAGAGGAATAAAGTCGCGGGTGGCCGTTAGTATTGCTAATATAAGTGCGAGTAGTATTATTGATTTATTAACCAACTTTCTTCACTTCTACCGCATTGTAACTGCACTGATAATTTTTTTTTTCCTATCTCTAACTATAATAAGTCGTGCCATAGTTCATCAACTTTTATACCATTCAACGTGAACGCGGAATATTTACACCACAACTACGTAGTTATAACAACTATTTATTGCCACAAACAATATTGGGTATCGCTTGTTCCGTCATGAAATCAATCACGTGATATTTAAAAAGCTTAAATAAACAATAATTTTGTAACTAAAGCGAGCAGAGGCACGGGCACATCTAGTATATTATATATGGAGAGACGATTGACAAAGTAACGGATGTAGGTTTTTAAGTTAGAGGTACGTATATGAGGTGAAGCAGATGCATGCGTTATCAGCAGGTCGCATTCCTGACTGACTCGGAGCTTGATTGATAACTTTGCTTACGTAATTTGAATCTTGTATCTCTATAACTCTCCTTACATCACTCAATATACCTGTGAATACATAGTTTAATTATTTTAAATATCTATATTTAAAGAATGTGGCGGTCGAATTGTTTGAACCCCGAATTTCCTTTAGTTCGTGCTCATTCAGTAATATAAATTGTTTAAGTATGGTGTAGGAAAATAGTGTACCTGTACCTTTTCTTAAGACAACTATGACCCAGAAGTGGGAGTGTTTAAAGGTTAGCATTATTATTAACTTTGTTTATACATGCCTTCTGGATCAATTGCAGTAGGATGTGAATTTCTTAAAATTTGAATTAAGCCGATACGTCATAGCAGTTGTGATAATTATGCGTACTTTGCCCAGGAAGAAAACAATGGCCCAGCAGTAGGACGCTTAGAGGCTAGCATTATTACTATCTTTATTTATAATAATTAACGTCATGGTGGTCTAGTAGTTTGATCGGTGGAGTATTAATCCGATAACCTCAAGTTCGAACCTCGGTATATACCAACGATTTTTTCGGAATTCGTATAGATTTACTAATTACAATTGGTAACTCTATCGGCTGACGGCGAAGAAAAGTATTTTGAGGAGACTTTAACCTGAGAAATGTTCTCATAGTACCACCGTATGTGGGAAAAATATAGAAATGTGGATTTCTCAGAGCTTGAAACCGCCAATACGCCGTGAGCTGGCGTGGTGATTATGCCCATACCTTCCTTCGAGAAGAGACCTATGGCCCTACAGTAATCTCTAATAGGTTGATGATGATGATGTTGTATAATAGTAATCCGTGGTAGATAAGGCCCCGGGTTTTCTTCCGTACAAGACTTTCTGTTAAGAGTATCCGGGTCTTAAATACCGGTTCTATGTACTTATATCCTACTTGAAATAACGATGCCTCAGTGTTGCATGTTTGTTTATAGTTTTGATCGATATAGATTTGAAGCCAACACCGGGCCTGCGCTTCCAGTGAAGGAAGATACTCCGATGAGAGAGATTGTTTTTTGTCACCTGGTTAGGTATAACTTTTACGTTAGAAATGATTACTTAGCTTGTTAGTATTAATGTCAACACCATAATTAATATTATATTATAAATGGCAATGTCAGCGTCTGTTACACTTTGACGTTTTAACTACCTAACCGATCGTCATAGACGTAAGGTGCCTTTCACCTAGAAAAAGTACTGTTTCCAAGGGATAGGTCAAATGTATATTAAAATGAGCGAAGTCACGAGCGAAAGGTAGTATAAAATACGTAAACCAATTATTATTTGAACTAAAATTAATATACTATAGGAAATAAAATATAAAATAATAATTCTCAAAATTAACACACTAATCTTACTATATAATAATAGTAAAGTTACCTACTCAAATGTTTGTAACGCGGGTTCATCGACTCCCAAGCTATTATATGGATGGGATACAACAAAAACAAACCATTTACATAACTGAAATACAAAACAATGACGTGTTAAAAAGGTGTCATACTTATTAAACAACCCGACTAAATTTTCATTATGGTGCCCATGTTAGGTAAGCAGTAAAGGTGGAGTAACTACATTTTTATGGTGTACTCCTGATATTTTGTCAGTACATTTTTTTTCCGTTTCAAGTTATTTAATTCTGTATTTTTATATGACATTATGAACGTCATAAATTATATTTACAATACCTACTCTTTAGATTACAAGTTAGTATCCCGGTCGTAGTAAAATGATATCTTTGAAGTGAAAAATCCGTTAGGTAGGTAGGGGAAAACTGATGGATTCGCGTCAACGATGACCTCGACATGCCGGTGACGTATTACGCTGGTGCTAGACTAGCGCCTCGTAGTATAGCGGCCTGTGAACATGCAATATTTATATTTCGTATTGAGCTTGTGCAGCCCATCGCATGTTTGACTGATTTACTACTAAACTGAATAAAAATGCACATAACTATTGCTCGGAGTGCCAATACATGTGAAAGCCAGACTAATGTTAATAATTTTAATTTACAAATTATAAGATTTATATGATTCACACTATAATTGATTTAAAATTTCAAAAAAGAAAATTACTATCTCATTGTTTTGGAGGTGCACTTTTGTTGGCTTGTTTAAAACATTTATTCTTAAAAGTTACCTGATGACGTATTCTAATGACGATTAAGGTAATGTCCTAGAACAATGGTGGTTGTCAAAAGATATAAATCAATCACTCTAATGGGTATCGTGCGAGCATGCAACGCAACGCCTCGGCGGCAGGATCCAGCGCGACACCAGGCCACCCACCGATGGAGACAGCCCGGTCGACCTAACTGTCTCCCCGTCTCCTGAACCAGTGCAATGGAAGGTCAAGCCGCACCGCCTCTTCCCCTCTTGGCTCTTGGTCCGGTCAGGAAACAGAAGAGACGCCTTCTCTGACTGCTGTATTACTTTTCGACATGTTTTTCTCCTGCGAAAACTTTTTAAAGACATTTTCTCCGTCCCTCTGCTCTAATGCTCATATCCGTATTTTTTACCAACGTTATCGCCCCACTAATAAATATAAACTGGCTGATTACGAAATGAGACACTAAAAAAGAGTCACTGTGAGTAGTTATAATCTTGCGCATAATTATCGCGTCCCGATCGGTTACGTACACCTGAGCGCTTTACCCTACCATCATGTGGCTTTTGCCATATGTTATGCCATACACCAACCTTTTTAGTCCAGTGATATGTCTAAAGATAGTTCAAATAAAAATAAAAGTGAAGAATTAAACAGCCATGAACAGCGTGAACGCTATCAGTTTCTTTTTAAATTATCAGACTGGTTATAGTTTTATCTCTTGAACATTGTTTTACTCAGGCTTCTATTTATTAAAAGTTCGTTAACCTGTTGGTACGTATTCAGTTTTATTTGGGGCCCAAATATAAATACTTTACCGGTTTTACAATTCTCCCAACTTTTTTATAACTTTAACCAGGAAAGTTAACATTTAAATACAATATCAGTATCATTTTATTGTAGGTATTGTTATATTTTCAACTAGCTGGTACCCGTGACTTCGTTCTCTTGAAAACAGTTTTATTACATGGGAATATTTTATCTAGATTAATTGGGAACTGTACCTTTAATTTATTTTTTTCATTTTAATTTACTTATCACTATTGAACTTCTACTATTTTATGCAACTTTAAATTAATTCTGTTAAATTCTATATTACTGCTTAACTCTATATTGAAAACCGTAATGATAGTTTTATAAGCCACGTGTTACTTCACAATAGTTTTTCTTTAGAGCAACAACACATGCTTCAATTTTACTTATATGTGTAGATTAATAATTATATTCTTATTTTGATAATCTACACATAGCCTAATGTAAATAAAACTTAAATAAAATAAAATGTATTTTCTTGAAAATGGGGGTCAATCCTCCCGAACACTATCATTAATACATTCCCTATGTGTTCAGTTTTAATTAGATAAAACTCATAGTACTCGTCGAAATGTAAGCGATAGCATTTTTTTAACAATAAAACTAATTAAAGTTGTTGGAAATCGTTAAAGTTTTCAGCGTAGCGTAATGTAAACAATTACTATACAATGTTTGTTGATCTCGTACCATGCTAATTTTGTTTCATTAAGCGGCTAAGTATGACCTGATTTTTAATTCTGATTTTACAATCAAAGTTGATGTGAACGAGACGCTCTTTTGAGCAATTTATCTTGCAACGTCGCAACGCGAACAACTGTCTGTATCTGAAAGCTATATGTGACAATATCGTTTAAACATCAATAACGAGTTACGCTGGAATGTTATTTTGTGACAGTTGTTGTCAATTATCCTGCTGTTGGGTAATTTGCTAATTTGTATCGTATTGCAATTTGAAGCAATCGTGATTTTGAGTATACGAAACGTGAAATGCTCTCTCTTTCACACCTACGTCTAATTGTATATCCTTGTTTGAACTTTACGATAACACTGGGTAGTCGTTATTAAAAATAATAACGTATAACCAATAGCAAAATAATTATTCCTTCAGTAATTTTTATCTTTTCCTTAGGAAGTAATACATTAAAGTATAAAATAAAAATCGACTGTCGAATGTATGTAAATGCGTCACTTCAGAACTGTAGTATCTATTTGGCTATTTTTTTTCTTGTGTTTGTATTTGTCAGGCCAAGGTTTTGATGAAATGAAATGTTTGAAATATCACACGTAAAAGTGAAAAATATGGGTTAAAAACTCTCAATATATAAAAGAGAATGAATGAGTGAGCGAGACAAAAGATAGCAAATTTGGTAGTACTGTAAAAGGAAGATTCGGTCTCATTTTTTCCGTTAGGCACTTCATCCGTGCGAATACAAGGCGTCCAGCTAGTTTGTAATAATAAGGACGAGTCCAAATCAAAACTAATTGTTTATTAGTAAATAGCGTTGCTAAATTTTACGATACTAGCATACGCCCGTGACTAATTTCGCGGTAATTACGATATAAAATGTAATTTAGAATAAAGTTACTCAGAAAGATTACAACAGCTACCTCTCAAATTACACACATACATACATACATACTTTACCTCTTTGTAATAATAGTTTAGGTAATTTTAAACGAGTTTTATCCACTTGACTATGATAATTGTGAAATAAACAACTTAATTAAACTAATACAAAAATTGGTCGGAGCCGTTGAACGTATTTAAAATTTCCACCATTTAAAGCGGCGATGGCCTAATGAGATAACATATATGCAAGTAATAATTATGTTGAGAATCTTTACCAAACATCTTGTGAAATATCTATTTATAATGACTATCATTACGCTATCACACCACTGGGATGGGCGGTATTTAATTATTCCTTACAATATACATTTTATTATACATTAATTTAAAATTATTTACTTATTATTTATTACTGTATTCCAAATGAGCTAGATAGAAAAGATATAGAACCACTTCTTTCTGTCCTTGATAATTCTCTTTTGCATCTTCTAGATTAATACAAATTATAGATTAATAGTTTTATACTAGCTGTGCCGCGTGGTTTCAGTCCCGTTTTATTTTTTCTACTCTCATTTCTACACTAAGCGACTCGTCAACAGTATGACTTCATTCTCTCTTCGTGTACTTTGTGATCCATACTTTGTATGATAACTGATCCACTCTAAAGTGTCTTAGCATGACTTTTGTCGGCCTAAAATTTCTCACAATCAATCTTGAGTAATATTATAAGTGCGCGTGTTGGTTTGTTCGTTTGTCATAAAATTTGATATACGCTTCGTCAGATATATAGAAAAGGAGATAAAATACTATTCATGCAGAAAAAAAATAATGTTACCGAAGGACAAGTCAATTTTTTTATACTGTATAGGTTAGCGTTTGACCACAATCTCATCTGATGTTAAATGATGAAGTGGTCTAAGATGGTAGTCACGCTAAACCTAGAGGAGACTGGCTCTTAAGTGCAGCTGTCGAAACACACCAATAGGTGCTTTTTAACTTGAGGGTGGTAGCTAGCTAGGTGGAATTTGAAAAAGCCCTACCACCACGCTATGGTTTCATCACGATGTTTTCCATCACGGAAAGCTTCGACTCAGTTGCTAGGAAACGAACTTACATCCTTCGACGCTGTGTCCGAACACACTATTAACTAAGCCATCATCGCTTCGACACCATACTAACGCTCCTAGTAATAAACAATATCTTTAACTTCATAACACTAGTATCGACAAACTCAATAACAATCAAAACTTTTAATTCTGACACCTGTAGATATAAGTCGATATTTGAAACAATGTATAATTGCCAATTATTACAGGAACCGTCCCAAAAGTTAATCCCTATTAGCGTTTATCAACTTTGATATTCGCAATGCCTGATTGCTGATTGGATGTCAATGACAAAGATCAGACACTGAAGTGATTTTAAGTAATAATCAATTATCCCATCCCTCTGTTGTCAAGTTCTAACTACAGCTTACTTATACTCAATCTTAAAAGGATCATAGTCTTGACGTCAATATATTGTTGCCACCCCTACGTACTGATTTGAAATGCTCAAATCTCTAAGCGTATATTTTGGCAAGGCCTAGTAAAGCAAAGAGATAGCTTCAGAATAGTAAATTCCTACGTCATTATTACCAGCTTGTAAAAGATCCACTTTAGACCATAGGCCTCTTCCCGAAGGAGGAAAGAGCATAATGACCACGCCGTATTGGCGATTTCAAACGCTGAGAAATCCACAGTATTATATTTTTCCCCACATACAGTGGTACTACAAAAACATTTCTCACGATGTTTTCCTTCACCGTCAGCCGGCCAATTTAAATTAGTAAATGTACGCGAATTCCGAAAAATTCGTTGGTACATTTTCGTTGTTCGTTGGGTTCGAACCTGGGGACATCAGATTAATATTCCACCGGTCAAACCACTAGATCACCACGACTCATATGTCATATAAACTCGTAGGAATATATTTACTATTATGTGTACAGAAGTAGCACTTTCGTTCGTATGCTACTTGGTAAGAATGGATATATAATCTGCATTTTCAGTTAACACAACATCGCTGCATTTTTGCTATAGAAATAGATGAAACACATCACGTATCCAAGCTCTTACTTTTACTTAATAAGTTAGTAAGGAATCTGCATTTATTGGATCGTAATTTTACAGTACATAATCATAATAATTGATTGTGTCAAAAGACACCAGTTTTTCAGCATTACACTAATACTCTAACAGTTATTCGCAAAGTGATATTGATTCATTTGTTAGTTTGTCCGAACATCGCGTCGATCTATGGAAATTCCAATAGTTGTGAATGAGCCGAAGCCTTCGATTAAAGGAAACATCGCGATGGAACTATTACATAGTGACGGGCCTTTTTATATTGCTCGCCTTGCTAGCTACCATCCTGAAGTTGAAAATCTGTCGCCAAATACCGATAAGTGTGTTGTGGCAGTTGCAATTGAGAGCCAGTCTCATCAAAGTATGCCTTTGTTAATTTACTTATCTTGGGGTATAATACTACTAAAAAAAAACAAACAAATGGCTGTGTTTCTAAGGAAGATATAGCGAAATAATGCGGACATAGAATTTAATATTTTGTTAAACCGGTTTCCATTAGTATTTTAATCGCGTATATCTCTAAAGCATCAAGCTTTAATGTGAAATCTGCAATAAAAAACTCTACAGTCAAAAACATGAATGATACCACCGCCTTGTAGGTTGGCTTCTTCATCTCAGAAGCGGACGGGCGTAAGTCATAAGGAACTAGTTTTGACATAAACCCATATGGTTTTAGATGAATGTTGCATGTGATATCTTATTAACATAAGTTTTTTTGTATATTTGAAAAGTTAATATGATAGGAATTAGGATGAATAGATATTGTGTTATTTATTGTTCTTTTTTTATTATTGAGATATACAGACAAAATTATACTCCAATTTATTGGTTATATATTTGAATCTATTTAAATTTATAACAGTATCGAGTGACGGCAAAGCAAATATTTTAAAGAAACCTTAACTCCTTGAGAAGGATTTTTTTAGTATTACAATTTGACCAAGGAATTCATATTTATGACTGGCTATTTGGAAATGCTAATAATACATTGGTATTGATACTTCTGGTAGTCATGAATCCCATGCCTTTCCTCAAGTTGACATTTTTCTCCTGCTATTAAACATAGAACATATTATATATCACTGTGATTTCACACGTAGAATGAAAAATAATTTGCTATGTTATAATTGTGCATTTGTTCCACTGCTGTTAATTATATTGTATAAATGCATTTGTGTTATTAATATTTTTTATACTGTAATATTTTCTGTATTACAAAATATGTCGAGGATAATAAAACTATTGAACTGGGAGTCTATTACATCACATCTTTAATTTAGTTATAGGACATTTCGTTTGTCATCGGTGAAATAGCAGTGATAAATAAATGTTCTATAAAACTAAATTAAAATAGATATGATTTCCAATCTGTCTACTACATATTATATTGAATGACCTTAAAACATAATAAATCTAGATATTAGGAATACTAGTGAACCATTAAAGAAAAAAAATGTGTATATTATAACAAAAAATGAAAGTTCGCGCGTTAGACAAGTATAGCGCCTTAAGATTTACCTTAGCATTTGGTTCCATTAACTCTAGTGCAACGGTTAATCCTTCTAAAAACGAGAGCGGTTTAAATGAGAAGAGATATTATGGCGGATACTGACTCTTCAATCATTATCATCCTCTTGGACAGCTCTTATCAACCCACTGCAGAGCATAAGCCTCCTCCCGTTTATGCCATACGACTCTTCGATAGACAACAAATATTTTTCAAAGCCAACTCTCTGTTGACTATTGGAATGTGTGTAACTAACATATCCTTTGGTTCCCAGGCTAACCCGAAACTAACGTTATTGTTAATTCGTGATCGTCCGAAGCCGCCGCACCGTATGGCTTGATACTCCATATAGAAACTGTATTCAAAGTGCGGTCAAAGGCGGCACTAACTGTACTGAACGTTTATGGTATAACTATTGTTTACCTTTGCTCCGCGAATATGGGTTAGATGACTCATTGATATCGGATACTTAAACTACGGCCACAAAGAAAGGAATTCAGATTGTTGATTCTCGACAGAAACTTTGGAAAGAGACCTAAATGCTAAAGAATTATCCTAAGTTTATACTTTTTTAACAACCTAAATTTGTTACAAGCAACATGTTTTATGTATCTCAGCACCGACATAGCAAAGATGCTCTTTCAAAGATGATCTTTTACACCGTCAATATATCTTTGTTTAGAGGTAAAATTGTTCTCATTGAATTTGAAATTAGGAGTAATATTATGATTGCATTTTCGAATATGTTTAGAGCTGACCTCCGTTGATCCGTATCAATTAGCATGTCCGTTTATATAAATTACTACAAGCAGTAAAACGGACGTTTGGCGGTAGGGCCTATTCTAAATCCGGTTGGCTAGCTACTACCCTAAGATGAAAATCACTCGCTAGGGATCTGTTGGTGTGTTCCAGCAGCTGCACTTGTTAAGAGCCAGTCACTCCCTGGATTTAGCTTGCTTACCATCTTAGACCACATCGTCTTTTAATATCACATGAGACCGTGGTCAAACGCTAAAACTTATAAAGTATAATAAAATGTGTCATAATTCCATCCATATAGTGAACGATCTGAAGGCCCTCGCTTATGTTTCGGACCATTATGATCCTAGTTTGGGTATCAATGTATTATGTTTATTTCATTCATAGACACATGCTATTAATATTAATATCGATATTGGCTATTTCCGCGACTTCGCACGAGTGCGTTAGCCTTATGGTTTAATTAGACAAATGAACTGGGACAGAATTATCCATACTTATGAGAATCAGGATGCAATAAATCCAAATAAACCTAACTTTTTCATTTTTTCGCACTATAAATTTAATTGAAATTATGAAGTATTATTGAAGTTTTTGCCATCATTTTATTCGATTTCGGATCCTACAATGAGCTGGTGCTTTTGGCGAAGGAAAACATGGTGATGGAACCATAGCAGCATCAAGTTTAAAATCTTCACCAAGCAGCTACAGATGTGTTGCGACAGCTGCAGTTAGAGCTCTTAGAGCACTTAGAGTCCTCTAGGTTTAGCGTGTCTTCCATATTAATCTATATCGTCATTGACTATCGAGTGAAATTGAGATCAAACGTTAAAATCTATAAAGTATATAGAAAAGCTTATCGGTAAAACTTCTGTACATAATGTTCGTTCGTAGAGAACTGTTTAGTGTTTGATTCCTGTTCCATGTTCCATTAATTTTTTTTTAATTATATATTGTGTTGCTTATTAATATATGAAATTGAATGATCATGTCTTTATTTAATGTTTTCACTTCTATCGTGCGGGTATGAAACTCACACCTGCTTATTTCTCCATAGATCAGCATATATTAATTGCTAGTGGATAGTAATATTTTTACCAAAACGAATTGTATAGATACATTTTACGTAATCAACATAACCCTTTCTCATACATGTTGTTCCAATTTTACGTAGAATTTTACTTAAAAGAAAAAACGGTCGCTAAATAAATAACACTATACTATGAAGTAATGCATTAATTTTAGCTTCTGATCATTAGATGATCAAACTGGGTACCTATTATGTAATGCTTTATATTTATTATTGTAATTTGACCTTCGAATATTTAAGATACTTGTTCAAACAGCATAGTTGGCACCAGACTCGCGACTGGTTTCAAAAGCGGCACAATGGTTTACCGTGTTGTTTTTTACTGATACTTATAACACACGATGCATTCATTTTTAAACGGATAAAAAACGTTTTGATATATACAATTTACCTGCAACACAATTTAAAATTCTAATACAGAATTGTTTACCTCTACGTGCAAATATGTGACTACGTGCTTGTAATCGTCCATTTTATGGATAAGGTGTTTTCATATAAGTAATATCGTGTAATCTTTCATTTTTCTCATTCAACTGTTAATTTTGAATCGAATCTTCGTTCAATATAAGGAAAATTGATTGCAGACTCATCATGGTAGATTGAATTGTTATATTTCTGGGAAATGTTTTTCTTGATAAATGTATTATAGATTGATTTAATATAGATAAATATAAAGTTAATGTGTCCGTTGTTTGTCTTGATCTCCGAAAATGCAGAACTGATTTGGTTAAGCTTTTACTGAAAAATATATATAGCATTATTCTAAGAAGAAGTAAGGAGTAATATACGATTAAACAGAGTGAAATTAAAGATAATAAAAGTGTTATAAAGGGTTGAATAGTAATCATAAAACTACAATTTAGACAATAACATTTAGCCTATAATTAATTCAGATGAAACACATAATTCTTATAAAAAAATCTGTGTGTTTGTGTATAACAGAAGTGAATTGTGAAATAAATTTCATATTAAAGCTGATATAGTTTTCTCAATGCTTATATGTAAATATATAATAGTAACATTTAAATACGCACAATATACATGAGCCGAGAATATACGATTCGGAGCCTCACCGATCCGAACGTGATGGTTCGCATTCGTTCACTGATCAGTGAGTTTAAAGAAGTTCTCACTTTAACAATCAACCCTATTTTATGGGAACCATCAAGTTGTAAATATATTTCAGTATTCAGTAAATTAATAATGCGATAAAAATTATAAACTTTATGCTTTCTATTATTCTATTATATTACATCATCTGTATTTTTGTATGGTGTTAGGGCATAGCAACAAAGTTCGTTCCGAACGCGACAACCACACACCAAATGTAATACCCGCCATAGTATGTTACACTTAAAATACTCCTACTGCAAAAACAGCCGATACATATCAGCAATCAAGTAAGCACGTGGGTTGTTACTACTTTGCACATATTTATAAAATAGTCACAGTGTCTGACTTTTAATTTACCGCCTTTCGGGATGAGCCAGTGTATGGTGGGAAAGCTTGGAAGACGCCATAACAGGGAAAGCATCCCTGTGGTCGTAGTTGTTTTTGGATTGCACTGTGCTAATCATATACCTTCAGACCGTCACTACGTTGTACACAATATAAAAAATCTTGTCAAACATGTACGAAAATTGGGAATTATTTCTCATTTTAATTTACCTTTGTCGAACTTAAAAACAATATCTTACAAACAGATAATTGTCGGGATAAAAATTTTATCATATAAAACTGAGAAAAAAATCGATTATAGATTGTCTTTTATTTAATGTATTGAACTTTTCAATCCATAGCGAAACAAATGCGCATCCAAGCGTCAAAAACTAGAACTATATATGCGTTTACAGATGCGTTTACAAAGCTATCATATTATTTATAAATATTGAACGTTTAAAAAGACTCCTTTAAATTTATAATTACTTAACATTAATAATAGTGAAATTTGAAATAATTTATCACAAAAGCAACAAAATTGTAATTATAAGAAATCAAAACATTAATCAAAGCGAATATTTATCGCTTCACAAGAACACAAGTAATAAAAATAACGCAATATGCCAAAGTGCGATATTTCTGCGAACTTGAATTTTATAAAATACGCAAAACCTTATTTGTTTGACTTTGTCAAAGGTCGTTTTATTTCAAAACCAGTTTGTATTCATTTTGTTATAATGAATTTATAATCTATATATATAAAAATTAATTGCTGGTCGTTTGTCTCACTAAAACTCGAGAATGGCTGCACCGATTTGGCTAATTTTGATCTTAAAATGTTTCTGGAAGTTCAGTGAAGGTTTAAGTAATAGATTATATGATTCTATTAAAAAAAATCAAAAACATACTTATCTTACAATATTTCTTTATAAATAATATTATCCGTTTACTTCGCCTCTGCTGCGCATGCGCATGACGCAGCTTGCACTATTTCAAATATCACTGAACGCATAGTGCTTTTAGTAATCGTAAATCGTTTCTTTTTAATAATATTATATTCATTGAAGATATGGGGTTTTTTTCCTGGTAAGGACCATTTGTTAACAAAAACACAAATCGAAGTAAATTTAAAAAGTCTATAGCAATTATAAATTAAATTCCACAATCTGAATATATACAAAGCTGAATATACCGAAAACCGGCAGTCGCGTTCATCTTTCTTTGGACGGCAATATAGGCCTTGCGCTACTTCTTCCAAAAATTACTATTAATTAGCAATGACGAATCGTTTATACTAATTAATACAACTGTTAAATCATAAGTTATGATTTCAAGGTAAAAATATCCCACGCGTGTGCCCCATCGTAGAATGTAGAATCTGAACCCTGGAATAAGATTTATCCAGAATTTTATAAGAATTATCTGCTTAGTTTGAATCCGTTGTACAAAAATCAGTTATTCGATTGATAAAAATGTTTTAACTTTGCGGAAATATGCTATAAATAGTTTATTTCATACTTTTTAGACAGTTCCGCCTAGAATTAATTGATTTCTATTACATTCACCTATAATAACAATCTTTGATTTTATTTGATTAATGTGTACCTGAAAATATTAAATCTGAATCTAGTGATGAAAATGATGAATGGATAAGGAAAAACATAATAACTGAAACTATCAAAAAAGACATCGAACCCGCAGACTAATTTTCTATGAAACTGTAAAGAGTAAATGTTAAAATAAATTATTGTCTAACAACTTCGTGCGCGACTGTCCTACGGGACGACAGACGTTGGCGGGGCCGAGGTATTCTAGATATTGACGGGAGCGGGTGATGTAGTGGGGAAGGTTAACAACGTACTAGCTCTCCCCGCTTACGTCTGTGGCAACCCCAAGGCGGCCCCGCACGAACTTATTTAGATATAATTAACATAATAAATAACTTTCAACTATCATTTTTCGAGATATACAAAAAATAAAGATGTTTTTTTAGAGGACGTGATAGCAGTCATTCAGTTCGAGTTGAAAGTAGCTAAGAAATAAACTAAATTAATCAGACTCGTTATTATCATCTCGGATCATCCTTATAATTGTGACTATGCTCAAAAAAATGGTCTGAAGCAGAAGAAAGTATTATATAAAGTACTTACTCATGTCTCAAAAGCGTTTAACAATGATAAAAAATATAATATATCACGGGCGTACAACTTAAACGTTATTTACTGAATAAATATTAGTTTAAAAACGCAAATTTCTCACTTTCTATTGCTATTGGACATAATCATATTACTGTTGGTGACCGAACGCTTTCGTTGTATAAACATTTTGAGATCTCAAGTGTTCAAACACAACATGGGAGAGTGAGTTTGAATAGTGAAATTGTTCGACGTGTGAGAAATAGTTTTCTTTTTACATTTGTTTGAACTCATCACTCTTGAATTAATGACAACGTTGTCTCCATGACATATTAGTTCAACAAATATTATCAATATACGTCTGTATGTCTAATTGCTTATTTCGTGACTGTGACTTGTAACTGATCGCAATTTCTTTGGCGTAAAAGTAGTTTAGATCTGCAAATGTAATGAAAATCACACAGAAGAATTCGCAGGAAAAAGAGAAACAACTATAATGTTATTTTCATTTATCGTTACAATTTTTAATCATTCTTAATATTTATGACTATCAAGAATAGACAAGTCATGAAAGATTTTTGATAGGTGGAAAGAATATTCAACTTTAAGTATGAAATGAATATAAAAAAAAATCAAATGACCATGTCGTGATTGTCATACAGTTACATAATTAAAACTCATGTTAATTACAGAACCCAAATCCAAATATTCTGAGTATGCTGGAATAAAATCATTGATGGTAAGCTGTAATGCAAATTAGATAATTTGCAAATGTTCTACTATGCTATGAAAGAACCTAACCAATCGATGAACTTAGTCAACCAGTAACTTTTTTCTAAACAAAGATTGAGAATGTTAGAATCTGTGTTAGGTTGCACTGTCATAAAGTGCTCGTACTTACGCTACAATGTTTCCTCTATAGAGTAGTTTGGCGACCTGCAGTGACAAATATGCCGTTCCAGTCCACAGGAGTAGCAACCTAATAATGACTGATCTCAGATAGAATTCCAGTTTCCCTTCAGGCGAATAGCGAGCAAAAGATGATTCTTGGTGGTAGAACGTTAGGACACCGTATCAGCTGCGGTGATTTCGTACTCTGTAATAAGACTGAGTGTTTGGGAGGAATAAACTATGCTACATGATAATAAAGTTTATATTTCTAAATATTCAATACTTCAAATACAAAACGAATATATGCTATTTTTATTCCAGTAGGTTACACATGGTGGTCCGATATACGTCATTGAAATGAGGTTGATTACAGTGAAATAGCACACATATCATAAAACAATACTGTACAATTCAATAATAAACCCTGACCCAATCTCTTTTTGCTCTCAACTGCTATTTCGAATAGATACACAATAAAAAGAAAATAAGAAAATCAAATATCAAAACTAATTCCCGGCAGTGAAATCCGTTTTAGACCATAATAAAACTGTAAGATTTCAATTTAGACCACCCAAGTGTTGTGAAAATAATCATAGACTCTGTTCTATCGATATGAATATCGTTGAGATTATTATTTATATCGATGCAAGTAATTGTTACGATGTATCAGTAAAGCTTCAGGCATTATTTGATGATGGAACCTGATAAAATGTTGTTAGATTACATTTAGCTGCAGGGTTAGGTTTACCTTTTAAGATTTTTGATAACGGCTAAGCATCGAAAAGTAACGAATCCAAATTTTTACTAATGGGTTATTGATGTAATTTCAGATTTGATATTTAACTGATGTTATGACAGGAAAAAAAGGAAATTGTGGTGAGTGAACGGTTCGATTGGGAAATATCAACCTGACGTCCGCAGGTTGGAACCCCAGCATGTACCAACGAAGTTTTTTGCGAATTCACTTACATTTACTAATTTAAATTTGGTAACACTATCGGCTGACTGTTAAGGAGAATATGACGAGAAATCTGAACCTGAGAAATGTTCTTGTAGTACTATCGTATATGGGAATAAAACTTGTAGTCCGGATCAACTGTGTAGTCAGTTTGAAAAAAAAATATGGGAATAATATAGAATTGTGGATTTTTCGAAGTTTGAAATCGCCAATACGTTATAGGTTGGCGTGGTTATTATGTCCATTACTTCCCTCGTGAAGAGACTTTTGACCCTGCAGTGGGTCTCTTACAGGATGATGATGAAGCGAAAACTATTTGAGTATTATCAGATGATATTGTGGTCAAAACGTTTACCTATAAAGCATAAAAAAATATATGTGTTGAATCTCTTTACGTGACTTTTTTCGTTAACTTTTATTGTCACACTTTAATTGATTTACCATATATCGGAATTGTCTTTAACACCAAATTCATTAAAATTGCTAAAGGATATAGACATGTACAAATCATATAATTGGTAAAGTTTTAAGTATGAATGTAGATAAATACAGGAGTAGAGGAAGACTGACAAAGTTATGGATGTATTCCGTGAAGAATTATATATGTATAAGAGGTGTGAATACTAAAATTATATGTGACGGAGGAGAGTGGAAGACGAAAACATGTTGTACCAATTCTACTTAATTAGGTAAGAAAATGATGATTACGATAATTTCTTGAAAATTTTAAATAATATATATACAAATACTTTAAATAGAAATGAAGATAAATACCCGTCAAGTCACAATTTGGGCTTTTTAAATCGAAAAATAATAAAAAGTATAAACTTGATACCTTACATAAATCTACTACTACTTACTTATGACAAAATTATTTACTTTCTATCTGACATGGTAATTAAGCCTACCATATAATTTAAAATTAAATCAAGACGAAGTTCTTTTGTACGGCTTACAGGATTTGCAATATTGTTTGCACTCATTAGCCTAACTCCTGTCATGTCGTTTAATCCCCTAACTTGATTTAAAGCTTTATTTTCTCTGTCGTAAAGGTCAATTTGGAAACAGTACTGAAGTTGCGAAATTTGCAAACAATTGACTGTATCGTGACGTTTGATTTTACAGTGTCACATCTAAAATCTTTCGTGTATATTCAATTTTATTTAAGCCTTTATACTCAAGCTCATAAGGTTAAAATACTTATTTTGCATCAGCGAAATAAATCCTGCCTTTAAAATCTTGACAGTTTTTATAAAGTGATTCGAAACACATAATATGAGGATTGACATTAATTCTCCATTATTGCGCTACCGATTTGCATAATCTTTAGACTGGTTTCTAATATGTGACTCTTCGTTCGTGCACAACGATTGTTGTGATGACTTTGACATGTGCTTTTTCTCATTCCATATAAATTTGTTTCGTTTCTATTTCATTGTCATTTTTATACGTTTTAAATGTTTATACATATATAACATAATGGTTAGAATTTTCCAATCCGAAAGTTGAAGAAAGCGTTTATATCTCTTATTTTTTGGTAAATCTTAGATCGATACTTCTACATCGCGGATGACCATGAAAATTGTCTCACTTAAGTATTTTTTCATGGAGAAAAGGCCTTTATTGACTTTACTGGTAATGATAACTAGGTATTACCAGTCGTTATTTTATTTATATTATTTTATAATGCTAACGAAGTTGCAAACGGGGTTGCTGATCTTCTATATTATAAACAACCCAATTGTTAACACACCTACTGCAAATATTTATAAAGCATATGTTTATATTATTTTATTATTTACTTTAGTCAAATAAATAGCGATATATTCAAGATTTGCTTTATTGAATCATCAAAATAATCCAAAGGATATTAAATAGTATATATTTTACAAACTGTTTATGTAGGTAACCAAAGTAGTGGAATGGTGAGTAGCTGTTTCATTTAAATTGGTCACCGCAACTCTTGCTATCTATAACAAATTTCAAACATTTGCACAGCTTAAGAGATAAACCTAATAACTGTGTAAAGTTAACATTTTAACTTAAAAATATTTAACAGCTTCACCCATCTTTATTATACAGTTATTATTTTTTATTTTTTTTATTTTATAGGTTTTAGCGTTTGACCAGCGTCTCCTCTGACGTTAAATAACAATGTGGTCTAAGATGGTAAGCATGTTAAAACTAATGGGGACTGGTTCACAAGGTCAGCTGATGGAACACACCTATAGGCTAGGCGACAGGTTTTCTACTTGAGAGTCGTAGTTAGATAGAAGACCTTAGAAAAGTCCTACAGCCATGTTAAGATTTCATCACAATGTTTCCCTCCCACGAAAGTTCAGGCTTATTCCCAAGAATTCGTACATACATCGACAAACGCTCTGACTGAACTAAGCACACTGATCACTGAGACCTTACCGCTTTGGTTCACTCATCGTTCAAGTTTTATATTTATGTTTTTCGTAATAGGTTGAATTGCAGAACTGTATCTAATTGCATAAAAAGAGCAGTTCAATAAGACACTGTCATTTCGGCAGGCGTGGCTCTGCATGATTCCGAAATGTGATAAGGTAGAAGATATACTGACTGGTTCAGCCACCCTATCACCTCTTTTGATAACCAGGCCGACTAATTCGGCAACGGGACTCTCCTAAGCGTCCTAATAGGAGGTGATAAAATCTTAAACAACTTTCCTGATACAAAATCACATCACATCTCATACAAAAATCCCAACATGTTTCTTAGTACTATAAAACTTAACGACTACATTGTATTAAGTTCTAAATAAAGAATGAAATGCAATATTTTAATGAATTCAAGCCAGCTTACTCTATAAGGCGTTCGGTGCTCATAATCTTGGGTTTTCCTTACAGTTTTCTAAGAAATAAAACATATGGCTTATTTTGTATGATTGCGCCGACTCGTGACCTCATGGTTTAGATATTGTAAAATACGGCAGTCGTTTTCTATTCCCTATGGGTGTTTATTAAGGATAATGCGATGCAATCATACGATTCTGTTTTTGCATACATAATTTTGCGACAAAAATATTCTATTGTGGAGTAATTCATAAATGACGTCAAGGGGAATGGATGGGTTCGAAAAAATGTAACATGGTAGAGAAATATACAAATAAATTTAAGTTGTGCTGTTGTAATCTAATTATTTCTAAATTATATGTGTCGTCGCAGGGAGGACGAGGTCAAACACAAATGTGACGATTTGAGACAATACGGAGGGGGGATCCAAAAATATGATATTCTGATATACATATATACATTATAGATACGTATATTATGTACAGAAAGTATAAAAAAGAGTGAAAACAAAATTATATTTTGCTTAGAAAATTTCTTCAGTTTTTTGTAGTTCATAAAAATCAGTAGTTTCTTAAATCCCTGTGAACTTTATACTTCATGAAGATATCCTGATATTTTTAGATATGGACCAAATATCTATAGAATAGTTGTTGCGTGATGCGCGCACGACCTGTATTATCTTATTTATATATAGATAACAATTTATTATAACTTTATTATTCAACTCATCAAATTTATTACAACAAACCGTGATTAAATCAAATAATAAGGATAATAAATAATAAGAAATTGGTGTGGAACCGCGAGCATATCTAGTGAAAATGTTACCATTTTCATACATAGGTTTCATACATATACCAGTGTGCGTATATTTATAATTATTCGTACACTAAACGGCCTGACCGATTTTGATGTACTTGCACTTTCGAGATTATCTAGATCAGAGGTTCCCAAAGTTTTTTTCCTCATAGACTCCTTTCAAGATTTTACTGGTTCCGGTGGACCCCGTACAGGTTTAATACTACCATATGAAGTCAAGCCAACATTGTTGTACGACCAATTTTCATAGACCCCTGTTTACTAATCGTGCACCCCCATTTTTTTTGTCACGCCAACGTACATCCCCATCGAGTCTCTCGTGGACCCCTGGGAGTCCATCTGGTCCACTTTGGGAATCACTGATCTAGATGATCTTCAGCTATATTTGGATCCGTCAAGTGGCGTTGTTGTCGAGATCCATAATTTTTTTTATTTCTCATGTCAACAAGAAACAGGATCTCAAATAATCAGCCTTCTAATATGTTCTATGTTCATTGTTTTTTAAAGTTTGTGATAACATAATGTATTTTACTGAGTCCGTTAGTAAATAGTAAAAATTAATCAAGAATATTCACTATTAAGCAGTTCATCAAAAGGAACGGTTAAAACAAACAAGCATTCCATTCATGCTAACAAAACTCTAAAGCAACAAACGATATTTCGAAACTTATTTATTGGCTCCGCCATATCTATCGTTTTTAACATTCCGTGCGATCGTACAAATAAATTTATTTACTACAAACACACTAAGGAAATATTTAAAGAATCAACCAAGACATAAATTAATACGAAAACCATGAAAACCTAATGTTTATTTATGATTAAAGTTACCGGAAATGTCCAGAACATAGCAATATGTAATACTTTTTTCATTATCTATGTGTTAATAACAAAAATACAGTTCCCTTGAGGTTTAGCCACATCAAAATTACTGCATGTATTGGCATAGTACCTATGACCATTTGACACGGTATTTTTCGAAAATGGTTTTAGGCTACTTATATTATGGATTCGATTATCCTTTTTCCATTTTTATATGCCCAACGAAGTGGGTAAGAATCAACTAGGATTCGTATTTCTTCTGTATATCTTGCTATATACTCGTATATAAATAAATATATTGGAAATAGAGTTGCTTTCAAGATCAATCATATGAAAGCTGCTGAACGTTTTGACATAGGGCTATGACCGTTCGATGCAGAACTGTTCGTAGATGGTTCTAGGCTACTTATATTATGGATTCAATAACCTTTTCCATATTTTCAATGCCCAACAAACCAGGGAACCAATTAGTTATCTTATAAAGAAGAATGAATCAACCAGATTTCTCACCACCTTTGTCTATATATAAAATAGTGACCAATTCCGGTTATGCACGGGTGCAATGTACTATTGTAGCGTAATGAGTGTCTAAATGATTTACGTCCATTTTTTGGTGTCTTGGCATTTACAGTTCATCAAATTCAAAGAAGCTTCACATAACCAATTTTTTGTTACGCGTGTGATTTTAATTATGTGATATCTTCTAAGATATTTATTGAAATAATATGGAGTAAAGTGCAATTCTATTTCACATAAAATGCCTAACGTAACTTTTTTTTTTAATATTATAGGGGGCAAACGAACAGGTGGGTCACCTGATGGTAAGTGATCACCGCCGTCCATAGACACTAGCAACACCAGGGGAGTCGCAAGTGCGTTGGCGACCTTTTAAATATGTGGGCCTCCGGCGCTTTCACTGACCGAACGAAACGCAACAGTGCAAGCACTGTTACTTCACGTCGGTTTTCTGTGAGAGGGTAGTACTACCCCGGGCGAGGCGACCCATTCTGCTGAAACCAGTAATAGCTACAGCGTAGCTCTACCACTACAATATTGTTAAGTTATGGTGCATTTATATTCTGACAACCCTCTGCCATCGGTGTATCCTATTGTGTTTTTTAACGTGTTGTATTTTCCTTCTAAAAAAATGTTAATAGAGCTATTCTTTTCGTGTAGCATTCTAACAAAAACATTTAATTGGATAAGGATTAATACTACATTGGTCAAAATAACGTCACAAATAGGTAATTATTTTTTACTGTGCGTTATCAGACATATAGCAGAGCTGATATTTCTGTAGGTTCGATCCGCTTAAGTGAAGCCTTCAATTTAGAAACATATATTTGTAAGTCAGAGTTAATTAGTACTGAGCGAAGCAGTTATATTTCTAAAGAGAAAGTATTTGAAGCCTTTAAATTTTCTGACATTTTTATATTTACCTAACCGTTCGAGACAATATTAAATTTTACCCCACGTCCTTGCAACCGTTCGTTTGACGCTGTAGATATGAGAAGATTAAATCAAAACAAACTCCATAAGACGTAAGAAGTGATTTACGCACGACCCTTCATATTTGAAATGAACTCACTCAAATACTCTTCACACCAAGCGATTAGGTCGGATCGTTAAAATAAATAGTATTTAATGAAAACTCTTTTAACACTTTTAACAATTTTTTTTATATCCGTACTTATTTTTCACGATTATTTCAGTGTAAACGATTTTAATCGATTTGTCTAGCATTACAATTTTATCCAATACCAATTCAATTGCTTACTAGCACATACAACGTTATCAATATATGATATGTAGTCATTGTACCAAACAGTATTATTCGCATCGAGTTTAATTAAAATTTAAAATTCCTGTCGGTACTTTACGAGATTCTAAATTTAATCTTTCCATAAAGAACGAGTGTCGCGTAGGGAGTCGATAACAAGGGTAAGCTCGCTGACATAGATATTTCCAATTCGGCCTCTCTCGGTAGTGATCGTTTTTCGTCGGACGGTAATTTCGCTCTCGGTCCGAATATTCCGTGCCACATGACACATCATTTCATTATCGGTTAGCGTTCTTTCTGACCAATACTTTGTAAGGTAATTGCTCCACTTCTTAAAACCGTAAAAAATAATTTTACTGATCTGGATAGTATTCACGCTTTAAAACAAATAAAAAAAATATGCAATCTTGAGCTCTATTAGCATTAAATTAGATTTAGTTGTTTCGATATTAAAATTTTAATATATTTCAAACCAACAATATCTATATGAAACAGTATTAAGTATAGGTTTGCAAAATTCTTGTCAACACAAAACTATGTCAACATATTATTTCGAAACTTATTTAATCAGACTTAGCGATTTATCGTTAAGTATAAAACAGGTTACGAAATTTTTACGCGAAATCACGTTTCTCATAAGTTTCCGTGTCATCAACCTTCATCTTCAAAACGCATTAAATAAATAAACACTGAGGGCGTATGCAAAATTACGTCGTACGGCTTGTTTTCTTAAAGTACTGTGTTATTCGTAACCGAGACAGCTTTGTTAGAACTGAGTCAGGTCCATTCAAGCATATATCGAGAAAGGCATTATGATGTTGTAGGATGATGTATGCAAATATTAGTAAATAGCGATATGGATACCATTATATCTGTAATTTCCAAGAATAAAAAACATTGATATATGCAAAGCGGATAAGTACCTGTAGAGCTAAACGGAAGTTTTGTGTTGGAATTTTAATAGAGAAACTAAATTTATAGCGTAGCAGAAGTAGCAAATATACATAAGTTTCGCCAAAATATTAACACATACACTCTATCGAGGACAAAGTAAAAAACAAAGTTACATGAATATTAGCCCGCAATTTGCTTATATTCCTCTTACTAATATTATAAAGGCGAATGTCAGTCAGTCTGTTTGTTACATTGCCACACCTTGATAACTCAACTGAAATGAAATTTTACATTAACATTGCCAGGAGTGGAGAGAAGGGCATGGGGTACCTTACATTCAGATAAAAACGCTGTTCCTGAGAGATACGTCATATTGACGTTAACTCGAGCGAAGTCGCGAGCAAAAGTTAGTGGTAAATAAACAACTAGTATACATATGTATTTAGTTATTTAACAATTAGGCACCAAAATGATAATTATGCGTACAACTTAAAAGTCACCCAATCAAAACTACGATTTCTTAGTTCAATAGTAGATACTAAAGCTTATTTTATCATTGCGCACACAAAGTAAATTGTATATATAATAATTCATTATAGAATTAGTTAATCGTTTTCGGCAACAGCGACTGCTTCATCTCTGACGCAATAATGTAGCATAATAATATAATAGTAATGTATATATATAATTTACCAAATATAGTAAGTTCGAGTAATTCTGTTCTCACTAAATATGATAACCGTGAATATATTAAAAGTCGCTAAATAGGCAGTTATATATAATTAAATTAGAATTCATTCATTGTGCTTGCTATACATAATAATAATTTATTGTTTCGCGATATTTCAGACGGACCAATCATGACGCGACCTTGCTTCCCGCGCGTCTGTTTTCGTAACTTGTGTAATGCTAAATTATACACATTAATAAACCATTGATTGGGTATTTCGAAGGGTTTATCCATATTAGACTACTTGTTATGTTGAACTAACGTATTATATGTCCAGTTCAATAAAACCGAATTATGCTTATGACACTTATTGTTATTTCTTACGATGTTTGAAATAACAATGTTTCCATAATGCACAGAAATATTTTCTATCTTCTACCGAAATTATCATACTTAACTATTACTAAAACCAGTTGTCTACTTAAACAATTCTAGATACTAATAAATTAGTATAAACAAGTAAGGGCTTTTGTTATACAAATGCACTAAAAAACTTAAAATTGGATTTTTGCAAATTTATGTGACGACCATTTTGAAATTTTCCATTTTATTTTTAAGTAATTTTCGTGTTATGGCATCAGGACTGAGCAAACATTCAATGCTGCAGAGTCGTAGGTCTAAAGGAACTGGTCCTAATTCAGCTTGCAACGTTTGACCTAAACAAAGTAATATACATTAATGCTTGTAAATAAAAGCTTGTAATAAATACATATAGTTTAAATTATATTGATTGCATGTCGAGCTGTCTTAAAGAATGTTACAGACTGGATATTCTGTACCACGTGTCGAAAATTAGACCATCAAATATTTTGCCAAACTATTTCTCTTCCACGTGTTATAATTAATTATTATAAATACCAATTTCATCATAGAAGTATAGGTTAATAGGTATACACGTCAATTCTATACGTGTCGAAATAAATCTAAGTCACTTTTACACCGAAATCCTTGAACCGCCAAGTATACAATAAATATTAACATAACGCAGTACCCAATTACAGCAGGATGCGGCCCACGCGCCACTCAAGGCTTCGAGAGCGCGAATCAATGACCGACATTGTACGATCAGCTTGTCTATGTATCGTGAGAATTACTGACTTATTTAAATATTATTACAAAGGCTGGTTGGGGATGGTGACTTTGCAAAGCTTACGATGTAAATTATAGCCTAAGAACACAGGGAGTAGCTTACGTAGGGCAAAAAAAAGCCAGAAAATGGTATTACAATTTCTAAAGTTTCGCGTTTACGCAGATAATTTGATCTTTAGACTACTATTGCTTTTTAACTAAGATATATTTAATTCTGCGCATTTTTAATAGTATGTAAGTTAAATTTCCACTTTATGGTAAATAGTCATCTATATGTTATAGTCAAAGGTCAATGTGCAGTCTCTTCTCGGAATGACTGGCTTACCGTAGACAAACCTATGGGCAAACCTCGATATAAATTCCATTTGGTTTGGCCTAGTCTGTATTGATAGGGAAAATTCAAAATGAAAATGTTTGTTTGGTACCATGTGCTCTATTCTCCGTTTTCAGTTAGGTTAGGTTAGATTTGCGATGAAAGAAAACCGCGAGCCGACCACGGCAGCGGCTGGAGAGCGTCCCGCCTGTACGCCTGGATTGCAAGAAAAATAGGAAAACATGCTTTGTTTTGAATGAATGCAGAGATGCTCGCCGACCGCTGCCGTGGCCAGCTCGCGCTTTGTTTTTATCACAAGTCTAGCATAACCTAACCGAAAACGGATAATAGAGCACATGGTCTTAAAAATACTTCAGTCAAAGACCGAAAATGCAATTTATTTCGGGGTTTGTCCAAAGGATTTGGCGAAACCTACGATAAACCAGCCATTCTGGGAAAAGACTGCTTATCGACTTTTGACTATAACATATACATATAATAAGACTGTAAATTGTACGTGTCTGTACTTGTACGTGTTTGTATTGCAAGTGATTAAGAATAAGTAATTAAATACATTTCAATCATTTTTAGAAATGTCTGTCTATCTATAGGTTAGTTTGTGCACGCATCACCGTTAATTTAATGTATGGCCGATAAAACCTAGACTTGCTATTTATAAGTAATAGTGTTAGGTTCTATTCAATCACCATATTAAGTAATTTTCTCTGGGAAAAGGTTATCATATGTTGGATCGTTACGAGAATGATAGTGGTGTCTGGTTCTTCTCTGTACATTCGCCGAAAACAATAATAATCTACTGTAAACCATTACTTTTATGGCTTTAATAAACGATGTACAAAAAAAGATAAATCAAATCGAGTTTCTTGCTGATTATATTCGATGGCTAGGATATTTTCCTAAACATTGGTATTATTTTAAAGTTCATCATTATGCTTATCAAAATCAATAAAAAAATACTTTATTCAATTTGGACCACAAGAAGACCCTTATAAACGTCAAAATTACCACCGGTTCGGAAAACAACCCAGTCATCGAGAAGAACCGGCAAGAAGCTCGATCGGGGTACATATATTGATGTATATTTCAAATTCATCACACGTTACAATTCTTTTTACTGGATGCACAGAGAGAAGTCAATTCCAGACATCACCATCGTTCACATACTGTGATCCATTCTTAAATAGCCCTTTGACACCAAGACTCGCTTTACATGGCGCTTAAACTTACAGTCCGTCAAATCGCTAATATGCCTTGGGACTTTGTTATAAAATCTAAGACTATTACCTAAAAAACTGTTACTGGTTTTACTGAGTTGGAAACATGGGGACATTGACCAGTTTGTCACAGTTTCTAGTATTTAAATCATACCGTCTTTTGCGAAATGCAGCTTTTCAAAGTTTTTGTGAACATACATTAAATTATCGAGAATATATTGGGAGGGTAGAGTAGAGTTGTCAAAGACTACCTAGAATTAACTTTCTTTTTTTTTGTATAATTGAATGAAGCTTAAAAATAAATAAAAGCATTTCTGAAGAGACAATATTTCACTTATAATTGTCTTGTTCAAGTATGTTTTATTGTTGAACTTTCTACAAGCACAACTATCAAAAAGTCAAAACATCTCAATCACTATAAAATTCGGTCTCACATAAAACGTTTTACCTTAAATTTATGACGTTAAAATAAATATAGGCGGGTAAAACGTTAATAAAATATGTGATAAATTAATAGCTTCACTATGATAAAACACTCTTACTTGACTGTAAAGGTGCTCATATCGTGCGCGAGCATTTGCCGTGGGCGGTAAAGTGGCGAAGCATAGGAAATAACACCCACTTTACAATTTAGAATCTTTCCGATTGAATACGGTCCTATTCTAGACCTATCTGACAACTTTACTTTGAATTATTATTTATTTTGTAGCGTGCTTTAATATACCCATGGATTTCACGGCGCTCATCACCGTAGGGTGACTACATTTACTAATGTTTTGACAAAAATAATGTTGTGTTGAAAAATAATGTTAATAATAATGTTACTGTAGAAGTAAGATATTCTACAGATTATCTAGATAATGCTTTGCTTAAATAGGATGATCCGGTCAAGTGCCGAAAATTATATTGTTTCTCATTTTGATGGTCTGGACGTACACCGGTGAGTATTAAATTCTATTGTAAATCAGTAGCGACGCGCTAGGTTAGAATAGGTTGGAATTGAGATGAACAGTAATGGGCGAGCAATTCCCAGTTGTTGAACCGTCTAGGTTGCTTTGTAAGAGCACTGTGATAGTTTTTAGTGATTATTGCTAGGGTTCATCCGTAGCGATTGTCACGTACATCTATACTTGCCCGTTTCAATTAGAGGATACCCGTAAATAGACTAACACAAATTTAAAAAAAAAGGTTGGGATTGTAATAAAAACGCACATCAGCGAGGACTTGGGTCGTTTTTTTTCCTTATTTATGATCACTTACGAAATGGGGGGATCTGTGCGTATAAGTATGATACATGATGCCCGCGATCTTATCTACTGGGCTACCATCACTCTAATAGCGAGCCACTATAAGAAGTTAATTTCTCTGTAGACTATACATTCCTTATTTTTACAATTTTAACTGGTGCCCATGAATCAATAAAGAAATCAGAACATATTAAAAATACTTATATAAATATCGTATTTATGTAAGCATTGGAGGGGGGTAAAAGCATTGCTTAATTTTGCTGAAATTGCAAACATTCTGCTTACATATTACTTGAACGGCCCCATATATCTAATTCTTAGAGATATGTTTGATTATTATAACTGTTAATGCATAGAGTGCGATTAATAACTGTACTGAAATGAAAAGACACTTTGAAGTTATAAATTGGGATTTATTAAAAACAAGTTAGGTTATACAAAAGTAATAGTAAAATACACATTCATCTATAAATATTATGTTCATATAATGAAATAAAAACTAAGGATTCTATGGCGTCAAAACGATTATAGAAGCACAACGTGACTGCACACTAGTTGCTATCATACGTGTTTGGGGTCATTCGCTTCTTAATTTACTAAAAATATATATTTTTGATATTTGATACGTGGCTGTGATGAGGGTAAGTGATAAAAAATTAAATGTATAGCTTTCTACATTCTAGGTAGTAAGGTTGACTTATCCTGTATCGATTTGAAAATTAAGTATAAGAACTCAAGTTAAACTATAATATCCTAGAATAGATATATAAAATTATTAAACATAGTTAATTTAACGATAAGTTTAGTCTGTAATATTAGTGTCCCCTCTTTCTTTCTTACTCAGACTGTTGTACTCTGTAGTACACTGTAACCACTTTGCCTAGACCCTATAGAAACTTAAGATATACAAGACTAATTATTGTCATGTTCATTTGTTTTTGACGGCCTAAACTCTTTGTATAGTGACTTAAAGCTTCAAGAACTTTCTAGTAGTTACGAGAAAAGAATTCCTATTTTTTACCGAAAGAAAACGGTTAAAAAGCCCATAAGAATATATTTCAAAATTATTAATGTAAAATAGAAAAATATACAGAATAGTACCTCAGAAGTCTTCTATTAAGGTTCGTAAACATATTCCAATATGTTAGGTTTTTATTCTAAAACATAACACTTATTAACCGGCCACTATGTTTTAGTGTTGTGTAGCATTTGCATGTGACATTGATTTTATCTTAGTAACATATTCGAGATGATAGTTTACATTATTAAGCTTACTCTGGTAAGACAAAATACGAAGCGTTGGAGACTCAGAGACTTCGCATGCACCATGTCGATCGACGTAGGTTCGAATTCTTGCGAATGAGCCGAAGCTTTCGGTGAAAGAAAACATCGTGATGAAACCTTAACATGATGGGTAGGGTTCTTTCAAAGCCCGTTTGGCTAGCTACTACCCTCGAGTAGAAAATCTGTCGTGACACAACTACGAATGTATTCCGGCAGCTGCACTTGAGCGCCAATCTCCTCTAAATTTAGCGTGTTTACTATCTTGGACCACACATAGTCATTTAGCATCAGGTAAGATTATGGTCGAACAGTCAAACCTATAAATTGAAAAACCTTATATATTTATAATGTATCATTATAAATATTAATATTTTGTACAAACTTAAAAGCGTGAAGACTGCAGTTACAGGTTTGGCTTATTTACTTGTTTAAAGCAGCTTTCTCAATACGTATTACGCAAAAGCAAAACCATCAAAGATATATATGGCTAACTGCTTCAAAATGACATAATTTAGATTAGGTACCAGACATAAGTAAACGTGGTTATTAGTTGTAAATAATAATGTAATGTTATTTTCCCCCGTGATGAATAACATTTTCGAGATATACCAGACGACATCTTATTTTATTCCGTTTACTGTGTTAAGAGAAAAAATAAATAAAAGATTATAAATCAGTTACTAGCTAGATAGCTAAGCGCTTAAGGCTCTCAGCCGATTGGCAACAGGCGCAAGGGTACCAAAGTGGCTGAACCTCGGCTTGGGCTGTTGCCTTTGATGCGATATCGCGAACCTTTCTATATACTGAACTAAGTATTCATACATGTAAAAGTTCTAATTCTGAAGGCGTTAGTCTACTCTTATCGCTTCGCTACACAATATGTAATTACTAAGCGGTTTGTATATGTATGCTTTAGAATTATAATTTGTGTTCATTCCAGAGACTACGAGTTCGATACCCGTCCAGATTATTAATTCTGTATCTGTTAGTTTCATGGATTAGGTGTTGGACACCATTTCTTAGTAGAAACGTGTGCTAAATACACAAATATACATGACATAGGGTATAACATTTATGTGTGTATGGTCAAGGACTTACATTTGTCACAAAGTGTAAAGAATCGTATGTATATATATGAAATAAATTAATATAAAAAAAGTATTTTTTAAAACAAGCTTTTATTTAAATGCGTTAAAAAGCTTAATCGGATTATTTATTTCATTATATATAGCGGCCATTTTGAAATTCGCCATTTTGTTTTTATTTCATTTACGTGTATTGTTGTTATCATGAGGACTGAACAAATATACGAAATTGCAAAAAATCGTAGGTCTAAAGGAATCGGTTCTAATTCAGCTTACATAATTTTACCTAAATAAAGTAACGAATATTGCAGGCTAAATAAAATCTTATAGCTTGCTACTACTAAAATAAACTGACTTGAATATCAAAAAACACTGAAGAAACAAAAAAGTGAAGAATACCTAAATTATTCAATTAGTCAAATTAAATAAAAAAATATTATATAATATCCCATTATATTAAAATATTGCTAACCCAAATCCATAGCATCTATGTACAAAGTTTAGATCCACTCTCGCGTCCCGTGTATAGATAGCATATATATTTTTCTACTTACTACCAACTTGGGTTGGCGTTTACTTCAAGTATATTTTTAGGTAGCCCATATAGTAATATTCTTTATATAATTTGATTAAGTTGGTAATTAGCTATTTCTCGCTTTTTACTACATTATTATTTCTTTAGTAGTATTTTAGTATAAATAAATGTACGGTTTCTATTAGGTATAAAACAAGAAACATAATTAACTTAGCATGTGAATATATTATTCCTTCCGCCCCGCCCCACTTCGTCTCTGCATTTCTGCTCTGTTCATGGCTGCACTCTTTTTGATAATAGTCAGAATCTAAGATGTAAGTCCTCGTCAAAACGAGTCATAGGAGTCTAAACACAATATAACTATAATATAGCTAATCTATTCCATTGCCTCGTTTTCCACGATCAAATCAGGTTTAAGGCACCATATATTTTATTTTTATTACAACTACAGATTGTGCCAAGTTTTTATTTAAATTAGCTGATGCGAAATGAGTGAAATTCGTAAAAGCGCTCTTCATCCCTTTATTTTTTAACGTTAACATTGGATTCTTTTTTTAATTTGAATAAAACCAAGTATCAGCAATTCAAATGAAATAAAAGTCAACGAAATCGGCTTAAAGTCGACAAAAAACGTAGACGAGAAGTGAATGAAAATCAAATAAGTGCTATTTCGCTTCTTTAGTAGGTGACTATCTTTTTCAAATTTAAATTGGAACATTTCTGAGTGGAATATTTCCAAATTCAATAAAAAAATAATTATTAAAATCGGTTCACGATTTACAAAAATATGGATTGACATAGGTACATAAAAAATGCATACAAGCGGACATAGTAACCTCCTCCTTTTTTGAAATCGTTTAAAAACAGTTAACTGCTTTGCCAAATTTGCTATATGGCGAATAAGGCACAAACTGCTTTTCTTTAATCAATGGTTTTTTCTTAAAACAAACATTTTTGGAAACTTATATAGTAACTTCTTATAACAAAGCGCAATTATATCAACTTCGCAAATGGTAGACGCTTATGAACTTTAAGACACTACCACCGTTTCAAAAATATAGGACATTATTAAGTTTAATAGGCACACATAGAATCTATAAAATGGAATGGTCACACGACCTAAATTACAATGTCAATTGACACTGAAATACAGATAGCGCTGTCGAGTCGTCAACGCTACAACTCATAATTATCTCTGTTAATTAACTGACAGAACATTTGAATAATTTGCGAACCTTCTATGTAATTATTAAATAACATCGGTTTGTTGATGTTTGTCCTTTAATCACGCTTGAATGATTGAAAGAATCCTGTTGAAATGTTTCATAGAAATCGATTATACAGTTAAACAACTATTACCATCAACATTGTTATGATATTCATAAAGGAAAATATCTAAATAATATTTATTTTTTATTTCAGAGTCTTTTCAAAGAAAGGCACCCGTAGGACTCGATTGTGGTCTTATTAAAAAAGTTTTATCCATTCAAAGACCTATACGAAGGGACTTTTATACATAATAAACTACGAATAACAGTTGATACTGTATCACTATGAACTGTGCCCACACACATGGACGTAAATTTAAAGAATCGAGTAGAGCTCGTAATAATATCGATAATGCCCCGTTATGGTATCGATTGTGGCGTGCCCAGTAATAATCGAGTTTTATCCCTAATCTTTAAAGAAAAACAATAGCGAATTTACATAGTATTTTATTAAAAATAAATAAACAAATTCCTTTGTTTTGAATTAAAATGTTTAATACATTTTCATTTGTAATATCTTACATAAATTATGACATGCAAAGTGAAAACTGATCTCTGCAATTGAGAGTTTTGAAAAACTTGTCACAGAGACCTTGACCTCATTGAAAGTAGAAGCATTTATCTAATGAATTTTACAGTAGAATTGTAAGAAAGTCACAAAATTCCTCATCTCTTGATATTCGTCACTGTTCCATTTACTTACCATCAGGTAAGTCGTGGTTGTTAAATGGTTACACGCAACATATTAAAACATAATTTAACTTATAAGTACTTACTAATCTTAATGAAAAAAACAATGGTTAGTGTAGAAGGAAAACATGCTTCAGAAACCCCAATGTTATTATATACCACCTAGAGGAAAATACGGAAACAGCTCGGTCCGATTCGAGCCGCGGTCGGGGACGCACGTGCGCTCTCTCGCAGCTCTGACGGTCCATTCGGTTCGCCGCGCTCGGCTTTCTTCGGTCATTTCCGGCTCGCCGCGCTCGCCTACCTGCGCTACCTGCGCACCCGGTGTTGGCATTTCTACGAATTCGTCGCTGCCCGACCCGCATTGTTGCCGAGTGAATCATCGTCCGGTACTATTGTGTTCGAGCCTGAGAAATCGAAGAGAGAAAACATCTGCTGCGAAGCCGCACTTTTAGTGCAAATATAAAACCGCACTTTTCGGTGCGACATCCCGCGCTGTCAATCGAAGACCACGCTTAGTGGCTACTCACGGGAATACGTGTCACGGTGCCAACGAGTGAGTAGAGCGCCCTGTCCGCTCGCCGGTTGCCCCGAGGCAAACGGTAAAGGCAGTTGGGCCTGGGTTGTCTGGCCTTGGCGAGTGCGCCTAGTCAGGTCCAGGTATCGCCCTCCCACCCTCCTATTCCCTCATTCCATCCCCGGGTGTCTGTTTGGGCGTAGCCCGGTTTACCGGTCTGCGTTCTCTGCCCTGGGCTTGATAGGGCCTCCCCCTAGGCTTTGTAGGTTCTTCTCTGTGCGGCATTGCACTTCGCCCACAGCTCTTTTGGTCCGGACTCGGGATAGTCCCGTAAATTTAATTTTGGCGTGCCCCCCTGCCCCTCAGGCAGGGAGGTTTAATTATGTCCTCCCCCGCCCCCCTCGCAGGCCCCGGGATGGCCAGAGAAGCAGAAATGATCGAACTCAGGTTGCTAAAAGAAAGGGTTAGGCGCGAAGCCCCGCACTTGCTTGTAGAGCAAATAGATGTAGTCTCGCCCCGCGTGGCGACCGCGAACTCGTTCGCCGCGCTAGACTCGCCTAGGTCGCCGGAAAATCCGTTAGACCGTATAAGCCTAGTCGCACCCACTCCATGCTCGGAGGCCGGCTCCGACATGGAGTTAGATATTATTAACTCCGCGCCAGCTAACGACGGCTTCACTGTCGTAAATAGAAAACGCGTCCGCACGCCGCCCATTGCCGCCGCGTCGCGCGCCTCTGATTCTGAGTCAGGCTCCGGTCGCCCGGCTCAGAAAACATTAAAAGTAGATGGCGCCCGGGTGCCCGCGAAATCAGCCGCGATCGCAGCCAATCGAACGCCTCGCTCGGGCAACGCTAGCCCCGCCCCCTCCCAAGCCGACGCTACGGGTCCCGTAGCCGAGGCTAAGAAGCCCCGCCCCCCGCCCCCCGTTACCATTCAGGACAAGGCCTCCTGGCTCGCGATTTCGACCTATATGAATGGGTCGGGTATCCGTTACACCTCAGCCCTGAATACCGCTCAAGGTATTCAGGTCAAAGTCCCCACCTCCATCGACCACCGCAAGCTGACCTCTCACCTCCGAGAGAGGAAGCTTAATTATTTCACTTACGCGCTCGAAGAAGAGCGCCTTCTCCGAGCCGTACTCAGGCGCGTCCCGGTGGAGTTGTCCACCGAGGAAATCTCAGACTCCCTTAAGGAGCAAAATTTCCCAGTGCGGGAGGTACACCGGATGTACCACCCCCGCACCAAAGCTCCCTACCCTATGGCTCTGGTCATCCTTGACCGTTCCGTAGAAGGCAAGGCCATTTTCGGCCTCACCACGGTCTGCGGCCTCACCGGCATCACCGCCGAACCGCCGCGCAAGACTCATACCCCGTCTCAGTGTCATAACTGTCAGAGTTATGGCCACTCAGCCAGAGGCTGTCATCTCCGTCCCAGGTGCGTCAAGTGCCTCGGTGACCATCCCACGAAGGAGTGCGCTCGCACTCCCGACACTCCCGAGCCTCCCAGCTGCGTTCTGTGCGGTAACGCGGGCCACCCTGCGAGTTATCGCGGGTGTCCCCGCGCGCCCCGCCCGCAACGCCCACGCCAGGCGAGACAAGCCCGTAGGGCTCCTGCTGTCTCTGCCCGCCCTCCGCCTCCACCTCTAATGTCCGTTGAGACCTTCCCGGGCCTCCCGGGCTCCTCCCGTACCCCGGTAACTCCGGCCCCGATGCCGTGCGTGGCACCTTCTGTGCCGCAAGCCCCCCAGTCCTGGCGGGCCCCTGTCGCCCCCTGGGCTCCTAGGCCTCAACCTCATGCTTCCAAGCCTCAGGCGCAGCCCCAGCCTCAGCCTCAAAGAGCGTTGCCCGCTCAGCCCTCTCAGCCCTCTCATGCTTTTTCATTCTCTCTCTCGGGCATCGATTGGCTGTCTCAAGTCTTACTCGAGCACGACATTAGCGAAATAGTCGCATTCAATAAAATTTTAAATAGTAATAGGGACATCGGTCTTTTGAATGCGGTCTCTGCATTCCCAAACGTTGCCGCGACGATACAACGCCTCGCCCGCGCCGCAGTAAATAACAATAAATAGTATTCACACCGCCGAGTAAAATTAAACCGCGCGCTCTTTGTCTTTCGTTTTTTAACGCGAGAAATCTCCGTACGCAACGCGACTTAGTAGCCGACTACTTACACGATAGGCAGATAGATATATTGTTAGTACAGGAAACGCTCCTTAAGCCGAAAATGAATAATCCGCGTATCGCGAATTATGATATTATCAGAAACGACCGTGTCGCCCGCGGGGGCGGCACTTTGATTTATTTTAAACGTTCGTTATATTGTATGTCAGTAGAGCCACCCGTTCTTACAAATATGGAAGTGTCAGTGTGCAGGTTAGGAATGACCGGTCACGCGAACATAACGATAGTTTCTGCTTATCTTAAACCGAGTAAAGAGCTTCTCAAGTCTGACTTGGAGGCGCTGTTCGCGTTAAGTAACAGTGTTATCATAGCAGGGGACCTCAACAGTGGGAGCGTCATTTGGAATAGTTCGAGTACTACCCGCAACGGGGTGACACTCGACAAACTAAGTGGCGATCTCGCTTTTGACGTCATAGCCCCGCCGGAACCCACTCACTATCAGGATCGCTGTCGCCCGACAGTGTTAGACGTAGCTCTTTTAAAAAACGTCCAGCTTTCTGTGCGACTCATACAAGTCGTACACGAACTAGACTCAGATCACCGCCCCGTTATCTTGCAACTAGGTTCAGATTTCGATATCGACTGTCAGTCCGTGCGCGCAGCTGACTACGCGAAACTCCGCAGTCACTTGAAAGACAATCCGTCCTCGGAGAGTCTAAATAGAATTCCGGACGTGTTGGTGTCTAAAGCCGACGCGGATCTGGCTATCGATTCCCTGGTCGACCACCTCCAGACCGCCGTCAGGGTGACCTCGAGAGAGGTACAAGCGGTGAACGATCGCCGCTTTATACTCCCTGACGACGTGAAGGCGTTGATCACCGAAAAGAACGCCGCGACCCGAGCCTACGACACTTACCCGTCCGAAGACAATCGCGTTCGATTACGTTCATTACAAAAGTTAGTTAAAACTAGTATCGCAGAAATCCGAGCCGCCAGGTGGGACAAACTCCTGGAGGATATCCAGCCGTCCCACGTGGCGTTTTGGACGTTCACGCGTAAGTTCAAATCAGAGCAGAGTGCATCGATGCCCCCGTTAGACAGAGGTAATGGGTTGCCTCCCGCGTTCGAAAGTATAGACAAAGCGGAGTGTCTCGCCGCGAGTTTAGAGGAGCAATGTTCTCCAAACACTGCTAACACTGACCCTGTCCATATCGAATCGATAAAATCCGCGGTAGATAGCTTTCTCGCGTCTCCTCGCGCGGATACCCTAACCCCGGTTACTTTTGACGAAGTGACGGCCGCTATCAAGCGTCTGAAGCTTAGGAAGTCCCCAGGTCCCGATGGAATCAGGAACGAGGTACTGAAGCTCCTTCCTGACTTCATCATAGCTCTTTTGGTATGCATCTTCAATGCTGCCATGTCCCAGGGTCACTTTCCAGCCGTCTGGAAAAAGGCCATAGTGATAGGCATTCACAAGCCCGGCAAAAAAGCTACGCTTCCCGCTAGCTATCGCCCTATCAGTTTATTGGATACACTAGGCAAGTTATACGAGCGGCTCCTTCTGAACCGCCTACAGACCACGATAACAAGGTTGAATCTGCTGCCGCCTGAGCAGTTCGGTTTCCATGCACAACACTCGTGCACGAACCAAGTACACCGCCTCACGGAGTACATATTCTCTAAATTCAACGAAGACCCCCAGCCCCAGGTCAGTCCGGCCAAGCCTAAACCGAAACGTACAATAGCGGTCTTCTTTGACGTCGCCAAGGCCTTCGACAAGGTCTGGCACGACGGGCTAGTCTACAAACTGTTCAAGTCTAGTATTCCGGATAGTTTAGTTCACATCATCCGCGAATTTCTCACAGATAGGACCTTCCGCTATAGAGTGGATGGTGAGTTATCCCAGCCCCACCCGATACGTTCAGGAGTGCCCCAGGGGTCCATCCTCGCGCCCTCCCTCTTCAACCTGTTCATCAGTGACCTACCTCGGTCCCCGGGGTTCGAGGTAGGTTGTTACGCTGACGATACAGTAATCTACGCTTCCGATTGGCGGCCGTCGCATTTAGCTATCCGTATGAATAGGGCCATCGAGGAACTCGGCGAATGGTTTCTTCGATGGCGTATAGAGGTTAATCCCGAGAAAAGCGCTGCGATCTTTTTCGATCCGGTTCAGCGTCCGCGTCCGAGCAATATAGAGTCCCTTAAATTGTATGACACCGAGATTCCTTGGGCCCTTACGGTCAAATATCTCGGTGTCACGTTAGATAGACGCCTCACGTTTAAGCAGCATGCAGTGAGAGTACGAAACAAAGCCGCTATGGTTTTGGGTCGTCTGCATCCGTTATTATGTGCTAAGAGCAAAATGTCCGTCAGACATAAGCTCACACTTTACAAAATGTGTATTCGTCCGATTTTGACGTATAGCTGTCCCGTTTTCGCGCATATGTCAAAAGCGAACTTCAAGATTTTACAAAAAATACAGAACCGTTTTCTACGAAAGGCGATCGGTGCCCCGTGGTACATCCGGAGAGTCGACCTCCATAGGGACCTGGAGATGCCGTCTATCTGGGAGTACGTAAAAACTCTCACGACTAGTTATTTCGACAGAGCCATGAATCATCCCAATTCGTTAGTGGTATCCGCCGCGACTTACGATACCGTGCCAGGCGCGCCGCGTTACAAAAGACGTCCGCGTTACATTTTCACCGACCCTCCCGAAGAAATTTCGCTAGGTAATCAAGACTACCCTTCCGTCCCTCGAAACACAGCGTGTGCGCGCCCACGCCCGCGTAATCACAGATCACGCCGCCGCGGTTTGGCTGTGAATTTTGCCCCAGCACACATTCTTAGGCCTCCCTCGGCAACTGCTCTAGCCGAGGTCCGATCCCCCGGAATGGAGCCCTCGAGCAACTTGCATGCGCGAACAGAGTACCACTGATTCGATCAAACACTCGTCTACAACACAACACCGATCACCCCACACACGTGCACACACACTCACTCGTAGGTACACATAGTGGTGGGCTGTTTTTGTTTGTTTTTTTGCCCTTCGAACTGTAATAGTTTAGAACACAGATAGATAGATACAAAATACATGTACGGGATCGTAAAACATACATGCTTGGTAACCATGTATATTTCACGAACCCATACAGGTATGATACGTATAGGCTTAGCTTAGCTAGTTAGATTCGGGCTTTCGACGACAGCCCAAGCCGAGGCGTGCCGTGCGCCCTTGTGCTAGTCGTCCATATAAAATCGGGTGAGTGCCTTAAGCGCTCCCCTTAGTAGTCCGGTGGAACTGTAGAGCCTTGCCAGGCTAACAGTGTAGGTCAGTTCGAAAAAAAAAAAAAAAAAAAAAAAAATACGGAAACATTTATTTCAAAATCAGTAATCGATCGTCAGTTGTCTTGAGACTATATTCGTGCAATTTATCACAAAACCTTTGCCTTTTACTGGGAATTTTTAATACATAGGTTTGTTTGTCAAGCCATTTCGTAAATTTTCAATGTCAGCATATTATTATCGGTATAATAAACCTTAATATACGATAATCGGCATTGGAATGTATTAAATATTGTAAAATATCTCAAATTTTCATTTTTTTTTAAATTTAAATTCGGTTAAATTTCATTATGTTAAGTTCTTGCCACGAGACTTCTACCTATCGTTGCCATATGGATGCCATCTGAACGTGTTTTCTGAACGAACGAACGTCTGAGAAAATATTGTTAGAGTTTTTAGGTTTTATAAACAATACCCTTTTAATATTTTTTAAATAAATTTTATTCTATCATGATTTTCCCTTTAGTTTACTACATAAATATATTTGGCTTATTATTATAATACATTAATAATGTGAATAATAATTAATTTCCAATATGTTTTATCGATATCTTTGTTACTTAGGATACCTTAACAACAACATCCCTAATTACTTAATGAGAAAGTATTTTACATTTTAATAGAATATATTAAAGCGATTTTAGATATAACATAAAACATATACAATATAGCTATTTCACAATTGTATATTAAACTATGCCTTATGCTATATGGTTACTACACAGAAACAGACGTTCAAACAAGCTATTGAAACGGCATCTGTACAAACAGACGCGCCATACCAATGTTCTCTAATTACCGTATTATTGTAGTTCTATTTTGTGCGTAATTTTTTATTCCCCCGTAGCCAAGTTTGTAATATCGTAAATCAGATGTTGATGATTCAAAAAGTATTATGCATTGACAAGGAATAGAGTTCGGATATCATTTTTTTGTTGTAGTAGATATGAACCGACAGGTATCGTGGAACTATGGTATTGAGTCTTGCGAGAGATAATTGGTAATTATCAATTCCGTGTCTAGGTGTTGAACAGTAAATAATAAGTAACAGATGTGTAGTTGCTATAATATAGGTTATGCTTTGACTGAATCTTAATCACATAATCGTGTCCTTCTACTTATTTATATATATGATAAGCGCATAAGTTTTAGAATCATTTACCTTCACTATTAGCAGTTAAAAATCATGAGACATCTTCTCATTACCCTTATCAGTGAGCAGAATATGTTTATCATGTTGTGATGTATGATTTGGCTTAATTTTTACGATCAGCCGCCCGCCTGCCTAACATCAACCCTCTTTGAGATTATTTTGTAGTACCATAATTTATGTTCAACGTGGACGACTGTTAATATAACATAATTCGACTGCGCGGCTTCAGGATTTTGTATCACATAAATCGGCGTATATTGACTTAAATTAATAAAGTCGGTATCTTTCGGAGTATTCATTGATAAAATTTGATTCAATAAACAATTAATATAACATAAGATATAAAAAAATATGGAAAAAAAATAAATGCACATAAAATTACCAGTCTTGTCAAATAATAGTAGTTAAAAATTATGAGTATAGTATATATTTCTAAGCCGTTTTTTTATGAATCAAATATACATTCAATGCACCTGATGTTCAGTGAACAACATATCCTACACTTTTTTTATAAGCACACTCATAAAAGACCGTAATTTAACCGAAGTTAGTGATAGGTCGTTATTCTAAAGAATTAAATTGGAGTGCCTCCTGTTTCTTTATGTATTTGGACGCTTTAAGAAAGATGATTGATTTGATTATAACACAAAGCGAAGATAAGTCGATAAATTTGTAGCATACTATAACAAAGTACGACAAATTCGTTTAAAAATTAAGCGTAATTCCATAACAGAAGTTTATAGACAAAGAAAACAATAATATTTTACATGCGATTTTTTACTTGATTTTAAATATATAAATATCTAATATTGCGAAAACCGACGGATATATCAATTTTCTTCGAACGGTAGTATTGTCAATGATAAGTTTGAAATGTAGTAATACGAGCACTACTTGTGTAGTCCGGTGAAACTGTAGAGGCCTTACCAGGCCAACAGTGTAAGTCAGTTACAAAAAAAAAAATCTTTATGGTAAAAGCAATATCGCAGTGGCGCTTCCAAAGTCGATTCTTATAAGATTCTATTACTCGTAAACTGTAATACAGTACTATATATAGTTAATGTAGGACTGATTAACGATATCATGCCTAATTATGATTTATCGTTTCGTACCCATTACGACCAACCCAATTACAATGCGATTCTGATGCTCGTACGACATATATTTTTTTGTTGCTATTTGGAAATATACTTGTTTACTTTTTGATAGAACTACGTATATTACTGTGTTTGATTCGTTCATCACCACTATTAACCAGGTTTAGCACTGGTCATAGGCGCATATATAAGTATGTAGATATCCTAAAACAGCCGGTATGTATAACAACCCAACGGGGTAACGAGGATGATACTCGACTGTGACTTTAGTTTGTCGAGTTTCGGTATTATTGTATATATTAATCCAGCAGCGAAAAGGTTTTATGTATGAAGGGACTTAACCAATTGACAAATAATCTATCTATTGCAAAATTATTGTCTAAAGAGCCTGAGAAAGTAGGGAATAGAAGAAAACACGATTTATTTCGTAAACATCTGTGTTTTACAACCAACTGGTAAATTAAAATAAATCTATTTTACTATCCTATAAACTTCATATTCATTGCGAGTGCACGATATTCTTGTTTGTATATATAAAAATAAAACATAAGTGTATGTTTGTCATGTCAAAATAACAGCATTTCACTAAATAAATATTAAAGTATAAATGGTACTTAGAAAACAAAATTGCTTGGTTTGTGGCTTATCTTCGAAACGGTTGGATTTTACCGGAGATTTCACTGATAGATAATTGATGTTATAAGGTGTACTTAAGTAACTTTTATTTTAGAAGTAAATATATTAGGATTCCGCGCAAATATAATAAACTAAAGAAGCCGTGTTCAGAATCGCGTTTTTTTTTTTATATTATAGGGGGCAAACGAACAGGTGGATCACCTGATGGTAAGTGATCACCGCCGTCCATAGACACTAGCAACACCAAGGGAGTCGCAAGTGCGTTGCCGGCCTTTTAATATATGTGGGCGTCCAGCGCTCTCACTGACCGAACGAAACGCAACAGTGCAAGCACTGTTAGTTACTTCACGTCGGCTTGAGAGGGTGGTACTACCCCGGGCGAGCCGACCCATTCATTCTGAAACCAGTAATAGTTTCAGCGTAGCTCTACCACCTACACGAATCTGTATCTCACACGAGTGTTTACACACAACATTAATAACAAATTGTACACGGTCGAAGTTGCAGGTGACAATAAGTCAACAATATATTTTTCATTATTGTTAGACAAGATAGACATACAAAATCAGTATTGAACGGGTTACTGAAAACCGAGCCATACGTTACACGACAATTTGTAAAAAAACACTTCATTTCTTTTCTTGTCAAAGATCGTCCTTTTTCGATCGTATGTTTTTATCTTTCTACAAATTAGCTTATTAAGGTAATGCTATTGTCTATTAACACTAACTCGAATGACAGCTTAAGCACTAGTTTCATTGTAATGTTCCTCATAGAAAAAAATGACCGATCTCATGGCCTCAATTAATAATTTTCCGGTTCGAAACGAGTTGAAAGACCCCATTGTTGGCCGAAACAATGAGAAATTGGCCGAGGCTCTGCTACTACAAAGAAAAATTAGGTAAGCCAACGCAACTTCACTCTAAATCCCTGCGATGGTCTGTGATGCAATTCGTTACGATTAGTGTCATTCCAGTGGGGAAATATCGACATCGATAACATTCGAAATTGAATATTTTTCATATATGTAGTTCTTTAAGTAAAAAAATAAAAATATAAAAAGATCTATCGCTACGCATGCGACGGTGTGTGTTTTCTTGCCATGGAGAAGTGAGGCAGCCGTTGTGGTGCTTCCTCTGTACGTAAAACATATTATCAAATTAATAAAACTAATCTACTATTTTTAAATATGCATAACAGTAACTATTACTAACAAAGCTATATATTTTACTTAAGTGTATGCTTTTGTTCACAGGTATGTCAAATAATTGGAAGTAATAATCCTGTCAAGTGACGTAAGTGGAGCTTAATCCTATTTGATTTTATGTTAGTTGTGTTTGTATTTCAACCTGATATCAATTACAGTTATGTAATTTATTAATTAGTAGTACTGTCAATTATAAATAATATACTAGAGTATTCGCAGTCCGATGAAACTGTGAAAGCCCGTCATGTCATGTTAATCAGTTCGAAAAAAAAACTAGTATATTTAGTGTAAAAAAATTATAATTTATGATATTATTATTATGATTCTAGAGGCCTTAGTACTATATCACAGTGACCAGTAATAATCTAATGTGATTGGCCCCACATTACTAAAGGTCCCTGCTTAGTCCTATAGAATTTATTTACTACAGGATTTTTTTGGTTGATAGCATTTGTCATCTGGGAGTAATACGTGCTTTCCTAAAAATCGGTTGCGTGTAGGCTTCAGTGGATTACATTCACACAAGAGGAGCTTTCGAGTCTCATCCACATTATTGTAATTTGCGATAATATTTAAATATGTATTTTTCCTTTTATTTCACATTCATGTAGCTTATATAATCCTATTAATGTTAGAAACGATAAAGCTGATAAAGATGGATATATAATTGTTGCTTTTTCTTGCATAAACTACTTAACGGATTCTTATGAATCTTCACATTAATATAACCATATAGAATAATATATAGGCTATAATTTATAAAGTTGTTTAAATTTGTCAAAATTTAATGATAAAAGTCAAGATGCTGTAAAAAAATATTGCCATCTGCTATTTTGGCGGACATTTTATAAACTGTGAAAGTTATAAGAAGGTAATTTACGATGTCATCGTGACTAACATTATAAATACAAATATGAATTTGTTCGTTACGCGTTTATGCCTTAACGATTCAACAGATTGTTATGAGATTATGTATACTCGTTGTCAAAGACAGAAGAAAGAGGTGAAATTTTGGTATCACAGGGAAACCATTTACTTAAAATTTAAAAAATACAACAAAAAACCTACGTCACGCAGTGTTTCCAGGCGGTCGCGCATCCAAATACTAATCGCACCCGACGTTGCTTAACTTCGGTAATTGGACATCACACGACAATCGGTGGTATCAACATTCTACCCGACAATGTTTACCGCCACCATTTTTTCGCCACACAATAAGTTTGCCGATCAGAATTGCAAAGCTCTCCACTAACAAGTATAATTTTTAAAAAATGTGTCCGAGAGAAGCGACGAGAAAGAACTAGTTACATATATTGCTAATATGTTATACGAAGTTCCAGAAATACTCACCTCTGTGCATCGTATATCGATAATGCGTATGTTTAATATCACAACACTATCTCGCTCAAATTTGACCCATATCATTGAAAAACACGCTTCCTCGTTGATTCACAAACGGCCTACTGTTCAATCGTAGTGCTGCAACTATGGTATTTAGGTCGATGACATCGATGTATGCGTTTTGTCGACATTAAACTTTTTTCCGAGTGGATTATGTAAATGTACAAAATGTAAACAATGGTACTATTATTTCTGGTTTTACAAATTAGTAGTGGTTTGATCTGTTACACGTGTTTTATTGAGTTGGAATGTTACGTCGATTAAGATACATAAAATGTGTTATCTATACTATATTATAAAGTTCGAGAAGATCGTTTGTTTGTGTGTTTGCATGAACGCGCAAATTTCTAGAAATACGGGTTACATTTGAAAAAAATATTTTTGAGTCTTATATCCTAAGTCTTGAGGAAGATTATAGACTAATATCATAACGCTCTGATCCTTAGGTGTGAAGCAATTACCACACAAATTGCAGGTGAGAAAGTAAGCCAAACGAAAAACGAGTCGTTTTTCGCGGTCCAAAGTTTCATAGTCGAGGGCGGGTTTACCATATGTCGAGGCCTGAACATTACCGAGAAGGACCAAACTATGAATACTTACATAAATACCATAAAGCGCGGTTTAGGTTACTAGTGTTTTTTTAGGTTACCAATATGCACTGATAGTTATTTCTATGTTTAAAAAAATTAGACGCTTGAGAAATCGCTTGGCGTAGTAAGTTATATAGACTCGGTTTAGATGGAAGTTAAAGATTGTGATGATTTATAAAAATTCCATTAACAAATTTATTATACGAGTTATTCAGACTGTAATCGAGAAGAGACGTTGTCGTCTCGGAAACTATTGATTTAGAAATGCAAACGTGGTAACTCTAGACTGTCTTAATTAACATACGTTTTGGATAACATTGAATGACTATGAATCTCGGAGTCCGGTTCTATATTGTTATGTCGTCAAGCGAAAAGAGTATTTTAATATCCAAAATATTAAATACAAGTAGTAGTTATTTTATCCATCGAATCTACGTAAAGGTTTCATAATAAAAAAGAAGCAATAGTAAAGCGTATACATACTGCAGTAATAAAATTATGGAATATAAAACACTTTCTATATATAATAAAATCCCGAAGTACTTAGAATCGACGCTTGTGTTACGTGCACTCGTGATGATTCGCTGCGTCGTACTGAAACGTGTAACACTCAAAGAATTCGCTAAAAAACCGACAGCGGAGTGGAGCGCTTTGTTACTCGCTGCAAGCGCCTTGTTTTCCCGTACTGACTGTATGAACGCATGCTGCGTAACACGTTACATTACCCTTTGTAACGCCGGTTAGTATTCACCATTAGAGTCACAGGGAGATATTGTGTGGCGTCATCCCAAGTAATATTAGAATGTGAATTTTCTTCTTTGCTACGCTTTCATGCCTTAACCACTTTACCTATTATCATGATATTTTTTATATACGTTATCACTGGTACAAAAAACGACATAAGGCTACTTTGCTAAAGGAAAAAATACTGTTTCTGAATTTCGAATTCTTGCGAATAAGCTAGAGCTTTCGGCAAAGGAAATCATTGTGATAAAAACATAACATAGTTGCATTTGCAGTTGCAGGGCCTTTTCTAAGCCCGCCTAGCTAGTTTCCACCTACAAGTTGATCCTAGTACATATAGCTATGTTCCGGATGCTACACTTGAGAGTCAGTACCAAGTTTAGCATGTTTAAAGTCTTATATTATATCGTTATTTTACATCAAATGAGATTGCGTTCAAAGGATAAAACTACAAGGTATTAAAAAAAAGTCACAGGCAAAAGATGGATGTTGATGAAGACATACATGAAGACGAAGTTGCGGATGGCTGCTTGTAGAAAGTAAATAGGAAATCGCTGAAGTAATATATAATTTGATTTCATAATATTCTGTCTAAGGAGTCGACTACTGTATCTTTAATAAAATAAATCACCACTGTTACATACTCGTTAGTAAACTATTTACTTTATGGAATTCATAGGATGCTTGTGTTTCCTGGTAGGATAATCACACCTTATTGTTCCTAATTACGATCATGCGTTTGCAGATTACAGTTATGTAGTAACCATGGCTATATTTTAACACTCCACCACCGACTGTGAATTCACGTAAGTGAGGAACTCCACACATAAGTATGTAGACAATGGTCCAAGATATTAGACAAGCGCGGAGACGATCGAATTAAAACTATTATTTAAAATCAAAGTACGCCGCTTTTAATATCGTCCGACTTACAATACTATTTAATATAAAACTAGTATCTTATCTAAACCTTAGTTTCTCATAAGCATTCATTACTTTATAGGTTTTAGCGTTTGAGCGCAGTCTCAGTTGATGTTAAACAGCAATATGATCTAAAATGGTAAACACACTATTCTTAGATGGGAACTGGCTCTCGAGTGCAGCTACCGGAAGATACGTAGGTGGTAGAGCTACGCTGAAGCTATTACTGGTTTCAGCATGAATGGGTCGGCTCGCCCGGGGTAGTACCACCCTCTCACAGACAACCGACGTGAAGTAACAGTGCTTGCACTGTTGCGTTTCGTTCGGTCAGTGAGAGGGCCGGAGGCCCACATATATTAAAAGGCCGGCAACGCACTTGCGACTCCCCTGGTGTTGCTAGTGTCTATGGACGGCGGTGATCACTTATCATCAGGTGACCCACCTGTTCGTTTGCCCCCTATAATATAAAAAAAAAAACGTATAGATTGTTTGGCAATATATTTTCAACTTGAGGATGGTAGGTAGCCAGCCGAGCTTAGCTTTACACACTATGGTGTTATCAGAATGTTTTCTGTCACCGAAAACGCCGGCTAATTCGTAACAATTCGAACGTACGTCAATTAACGCTGTGTTGGAACAAGCTAATCATTTAGCTATCGTCGTTTCGGCATCAGCTTCAGCAGTTTTTAATAAATTAAATAAATTTTAATCAATAAATAAAGTCATTATACGCGTCTTAATGTGTATTCCTAAGTTCTTACAAATTATGTAACGGATTTTGATACCGTCCTCACAAACATTTAAAAGATTTCTTTCTGAGGATTTATTTGTATTCATACAATACAACACAAATACTTCTCGGGTCCATACATTGCTAACTCAGGCTAAGCCTTATTAGTTATTAGATATAACAAAATAATGTACTGTAGACAAATCTGAGACAGTATATCACTATCTCCTAAGAATAATCTATATTAACAACTTTTACATATTATAAAAAAATAGTTTATTTCGAAGCGGTTTTAATTAATGTATTGTCAACCTTCTAAAACATCGTTTCAATCAATAAAAATCAAAGTTAAATGCAAATATCAAGATGCCAAAAATGGATATAAATCTTAGAAATAGCAACCAAACGCAGCTGGGACTGATAGCAAATACAAACTAAATTCGCCAACATTCCCACACTTGTACCGCGCGTTCTATTACGTCACACCATCTTGTTAACACATCGACGTAAACAGGGAGGCTCGGCGTTTTAGATAATTGATACATTGAATGTCTTATACCCGTCTTACGAAACGTCGAATATTATATGCGCTCCATGTTATCGGCGTGTCAAATTTGACGGTATTATTAGAGACCTCGTCAATCTTAAAGATATCTGTAGGCGATAACAGTCCTCGTAAATCTTTTTGGGAGCTCTGCATGTATCCGTACGTTCAAGCTTGCTAATAATATAATGAAGAGTTTATTACAAAACAAAGTTAAAATATTATTATAGGAATCTAAAATGGACATTTATTTATTCCTTAAGTTGTCTCGAAGTACATAACATATGGATAGCATACCGTGCATATAATATTATACGTATTTATAGCTAAATTAGTGCATATTCAGAACCGTCAAAAAGTTTGGCACGGGCTTTTTTTATACTTTATAGGTTAGCGTTTGAACACAATCTCGTCTGATTTTAAAAGATGATGTAGTCTAAGATGGTAGTCACGCTAAACCTAGAGGGAGACTGGCTCTCAAGTGCAGCTTCCGGAACACACCAACAAATGCTTGGCGACAAATTTTCAACTTGAAAGTGGTAGCTAGCCAAGCAGACTTAGAAAAAACCCTACCATCATGCTATGGTTTCATTACAATGATTTCCTTCACCGAAAGCTTCGACTCAGTTGCTAGGATTCGAATCTAAATACGTCCTTCGACGCTGTATCCGAACACACTACTCACTGAGCCATCATCGCTTCAAACGAATTTAGATATATAAAATTAAATAAAAAATAACTGTGACCGATTCTAGTACAGAAGTAATTTACTCTGTAAACTTTTCAAACGCTTCGACAACGTAGAAACGCATCGCAGGCGTCAAAGTGAAAACAAAATACGGTGAATGTTTTATTCATACTATAACAATTTAAACACGTATTTATTTCGGCCACGGATAGTTTATACAATCAGTTAATTAAACCGAAACAGGTGCCCATAATAAGTCATGATGTTTCTTGTTAATTGTCAAACTCATAAATACGTTGGGACTTGTTCACCCGAAATCGGCCGGTTAACTTTTCACGGTTAATTTATATCACCTCGAGATGAGACACGCCGACAAATTGCCGTATGTGAGATCGGTCTCTCTTACAATGTAAACATATTTTTATTTATTTAAGTTGTTCGCCATTATCTTGAAAGCCTTCGCAAACTGGACGCAGAGTTAACATGGAGTCTCGATGAATTCGTTTTTCAATAATTATTGTATTATATATAAATAAAAATCAAGAAAGTGCATCGCTTCAGAACGACTGCATTTTTTTCTTCCTAGTATGGCCTTCTGCCTATGTTGGCAATTTCGCCAGTGTCAAGTGTGATAAATACACGTTTTAAACTTAAATCCAAATATTCCGTGTAATGTAGTATACTCGTAATCTAAAATAACACGACACAGAACAATCAGAAAAGAGTAATTTTGTGACATGGATACCACAGAGATAATATATAAATATGTAGACGCCATTACAGTTTTATATTATTACGATAAATGAATACAGTAAATGAGTAAATGAAAGCAGAATAAATGCAAGTAATGTATTAATATTAGTAGAACGGGGGATATTCGCAGGAAGAATATCATATAGGGAAGATGATAGTTTGCGGGTAGTTAAAATATATATGTTCCACTGATTGCCCATCAAGCCTACACGCCTAAACTAAAAAAATACTTAAGCGATTTTAAAAATTCTTTCACTTATAGTAAAACTATATTATCAGCGAGCAACATGAGCTGTATCTGTGTAACGTCAGCGAAGCTGGTGATAAAATGTTGTTATTAGTATTCAAATATAAATGAAATAATAAACAAAACTAAAATGAAATAAAAAATCGATTACAATTATGAATATTATAAAATGACGTATACAAATAGATCAATTAATATAAAATTGATACAATAGATGAAATAATTAGTGACTTTTAATACTCAATATACAATAAAAATATGGAGATTCTGAATATTTGCGAAAACTATATAAAAAACGGCTTATTGGTCTCGTACCGCGTACCTAACTTTTTTTTTATAATTTTTATTACTACAACTTCTCGCGGTTAACCGGCTTTATTCAATTACGTTTTATGGTAGCCAACTGGCAACACCGCTCTCGGAATTGCACGGTGATTTATTGGTTCGTTTATTCCCAGACTTTATTGTTGCAACCCCGACCGTTATGGGTTACGTGTGAAAATAAAAGGGTCCATAACATTAACTGATGAAGCGGGAAATATTGATAAGTATACTATAGTAATAAGTTTCAAGAGTACTTCTATCTTCTGGTCTATCCTTCGGAAACATTACTTTTTTTAATGAACGTATGACAAACAAACTCACTCGTATTTTAATACATTATAGGTTTTGGTATTTGACGTTTTGACCACAATCTCACCTCATGTGACAATGTGGTCTAAGATGCTAAACATGCAAAATCTGAAGGGTAACCCTTGGGTATTGTTTCCAAGAATAGCGGCCACAACATACCAATACGTGCTTGGCGACTGATTTTTAACTTGCAGGGGGTAATAAGCCAGCCACAAAAGTCTTACCACCGAGCTATATTTTCATCAAGATGTTTTACTTGAGCGAAAGTTCCAGCTCAATCGCAAAGATTCAAACTTATGTTATTAGACGAGGTATCCGAACACGTTAACTAATGAGTCAACATCGCACATCGAAATGCATTAGATGGATAGCTAAGTTGCTGAAAAATAATAATGATACGGCTTATTTATCATTATTATTTTTGGTCTGGTTTCTCAAAATAATAACATTGTTCAGGACAATAATTAGTGATTAATCATTAAAATATATTAAAGAAAGAAAATGGTGAATGTTACATCAGTTTTATTTCCTTCAGAATTAATTAATAAAAACTGCGGTAACATCATAATGTGTGAAATATTTTTAAATGCATGTAAAAATATAACAGTCAGTCGTTCTACCAGAAAAGACGATCAAAATAATGTTGTTAAAATTTAAGTACAACCTTTTTACGATACGTCAGAATTAATATCGCATGTGCGTTTAATTTTAACAGCTGACCAGTTTTATTTTATTATGTTTACACATGTATAATTGTTTTCAACGGACGGACTCAGGCCGTACGTAATATTAATCCCCCAATTAATAACTTTCCGATATAATAAAGTAATCACATATTATACTAACTAATATATATGCGAGTATGAGTTTATTTTGTTTATTATGTTACACTTGCACGCCTCAACTACGAACCGATTATTATGAAACTTTGCATACACGATGTCTGGTTCATAAAAAAGGACTTAACCTGTCATCTAGAAAAAATGCTATTCCCGAGAAGCAGGTAAACTCTATATTAACGCGAATGAAGTCGCGAACAAAAGACGGTTGTATGTAAAATCATTGAATTTAACCAGATACAATGTCTAATTTGTAAAATAATTTATAACAATTTAAGAGAAATGGATTCACTATATTTTTTGTTACCATTAGGTTCCCTTCTTCAATTGTTTGTTTTGCAAGGGTAATAAAGCTTTTTGTTGTTACTAGAGAACCCGTTTTTATAACTCTAACAAAAAGAAAAAAAAAACAAACGGGAAATGTGAAATTTTATTCGTCTTTTTACCCTTTAAAGTATTCACAAAACTTCTTCCCTATGTTCTCACATCACAGAAAAAACTTAGGGTTTGAATAAAATACTTCGAGTTTTAAAGGCTTTACGTTTTCTCTTTGGTAAGATTTTGTAAAAAAAAATGTTATTAATATTATAGTTTTAGCAGTATGAAAATACGTCATATGCATATTAAGATTATTTTACACGAAAAATTCCCCAATTCAACATCTAAATACGTCCACTTTATTCATTTTTGTTAAGTTTGAAAGAAAAAAACGCAAAATGATTAAACGATTGGTGCAGTCATTCAGCAACGATGTTATAACTTTTAAAACCGGCATTCCATTGTTCTTTTATATCGGTACATAAAAATGGCGCATTTCTTCTAAGAATAAGACTCATATCTCCATCTCGCTCTCTCTGTGTATTGCTTGTGGTGATAATAGAGCTTTACAGCTTATTACTGTTTGACTTAGGCGTAGTCAGAAATAAAAGCTACTCAAATCAAATCAAAAATACTTTATTCAGTTTAGGCCCTGAGAAGGCGCTTATAAACGTCAAATTTACCACCAACTGTGATATCTATATAAAAATACAATTAGAAATGTCATGTCATTCCGTCTTCTTTTCACTGTTATAGCGACTATCTGTACATCATTTGCGTACTATTCCGATCCTAAAGCTTCCGAATGTTTCTCTATATTTCCGCAGTGCATTTAGATAACAAAAAGTATTAACAGCTATTCCGTCATGTTCGACATCTGCGCCCAAATGGTACGCCTACGAAACTACATAATGTAGACTTATCTGACATCACATTGCAGTTTGATGAGTCTGAGTGATTCAAACCACATTACAACTAGAACTTTTGTTAAATTTTAAGCATGGCTTACGTTGAAGTCCAGATGGGCTTAAAACTTAAATACCCAAAATGTTCTTGTTATTAAGTTAGAATATATAACTAGTTAAAAGTATGGCTTTGTTTCGTCGTGGTGGTCGAGTGGTTTGATCAGTGGAATATCAAGCCGATGTCCGTAGGTTCGAACCTAGGCATGTACCAACGAATTTTTCGGAATGCGCGTGGATTTACTAATCTAAATTGGAAACACTATCGTAATGCTATTCGGCTGACGGTAAAGGAAAACATCGTGATGAAACCTGAACCTGAGATTTGTTGTTGTAGTACCACAGTATGTGGGAAAATATAGAAATGTGGATTTCTCGTAGTTTACATTCACTACTACGTCGTTGGCTGGCGTAGGGATTATGCTCATACCTTTCTTTCGATAAGAGGCCTATGGTTCTGGAGTGAGTCTCTTACAGGCTGATGATAATGGCTTTGTTTGGTTTTCCCAAGGAGATGAATTTGTAAATGAATCAAGAATTTAATGTTTTATAAAATTAACTGCCGATCCGCCTCGGTTTCGCTTGGATACAATACAATAATATGGAATCATAAATTTCTAAAGGATATAGATTGACTAATAGTCGATATTCGACCATAATAAGGAATGCAGACTTTTTCTTTACATGTTAATATATAAGTTATTATTATATATATTGACTTAAAAGTGTAAAGTATGGCGACATTTATAAGTAAAGGCTTCATCGTTGAGGGTACGAAAAAAAACATTTCTATTATTTTTTAATTGATAACACTAAAACTCTTCAATAGCTACTAACCAAAAAAAAGGGAAATTTGCTGGGAAACAGAGGAGCACCATTTTCGAACCCTGTGATATTTACTGTTTATCGAAGTCTTAGAAGAATTTTCATAGAGACAACTTTTTATTTAAGTGTAATTTTTTTTTTTTTTTTTTTTTTTTCGAACTGACCTACACTGCCAGCTTCTTAGGCTTTCACAGTTTCACCGGACTACTAAGGGGAGCGCTTAAGGCACTCACCCGATTTTATATAGACGACTAGCACAAGGGCGCACGGCACGCCTCGGCTTGGGCTGTCGTCGAAAACCCGAATCTAACTAGCTAAGCTAAACTAAGCTAAGCCTATCCGTATCATACCTGTATGGGTTCGTGAAATATACATGGTTACCAAGCATGTATGTTTCACGATCCCGTACACGTATTTTGTATCTGTCTATCTGAGTTCTAAACTATTTCAGTTCGAAAGGGCAAAAAAACAAACAAAAATAGCCCACCACTATGTGTACCTACAAGTGAGTGTGTGTGCACGTGTGTGGGGTGATCGGTGTTATGTTGTAGACGAGTGTTTGATCAAATCGGTGTTACTCTGTTCGCGCATGCAAGCTGCTCGAGGGCTCCATACCGGAGGATCGGACCTCGGCTAGAGCAGTTGCCGAGGGAGGCCTAGGACTGTGTGCTGGGGCAAAATTCACAGCCAAACCGCGGCGGCGTGATCTGTGATTACGCGGGCGTGGGCGCGCACACGCTGTTCTACGAGTGACGAGAGGGTAATCTAAGTTACCTAACGTAATATCATCGGGAGGGTTTAAGTGTAATTTTAAATCTACGATATTTTCTAAGACATTCAATGATATGATATGCTGTATAGACCTGTTTTGATCTACATTCAATGCCCAATACAATAAAAGTATTAGATTAGATAAGGATGATACTATATCGGTGATCGTGTAATGATCGACATTCTTAGTTGGAAATGGTTAATTTTTTGAAGTTTTTTTTTCTACCTTATAGGTCAGCGTTTGACCACAATCTCATCTGATGTTAAATGATGATGTGGCCTAAGCTGGTAGTCACGCTAAACCTAGAGTGAGACTGGCTCTCAAGTACAGCTGCCGGAACACACCGACAGGTGCTTGGCGACAGATTTTCAACTTGAGGGTGGTAGCTAGCTAGACGGACTTAGAAAAAGCCCTACCACCATGGTATGATTTTATCACAATGTTTTTCTTCACCGAAAGCTCGGACTCAGTTGCTAAGATTCGAACCTACGTTCTTCGACGCTGTGTCCGAACACACTATTAACTGAGCCATCATCACTTCAAAGTTTCAATATTATGGGGAAAAAAGTGAATCTTATGTTAATCAATTGTGAAGCAGAGTAGGGAGTTGTACTTGTACTGTTCTGTCTCTGCCTATTCATAAGTACGAGTGTTCATCCAGCTGTTGAAATTAGATCAAGTTACAGTGTTAAAGAAAGGCACGAATCTTATCCTATTTTTTTTATTCATAACACTATAGTTCATCAATAGTTATTAAATAAAAATATAAAAAATAAATTCGCTTAAGAAACAGTAAAGAAAGTAAAAAAAATAAATATTTTGTCTCTTGTATAGATTTAGATTTGTCAAAATAGCTCTGCAAATAACAAATTACGTCGTCCTGCCCTGATATTAAAAAAATATATACTTATGTGCATGAAACGCTTAAGGCGGCTTGACTTTTTCCGATTCTTTTAACAATTATCATTATATTTCAACTAATATACAAAATTAACAATTTATATACCTATACCTTCCCCGTGAATTACTCTATCTATTGGTGAAGACCGCATTACAATCCGTTCAGTAGTTTTTGAGTTTATTGTCAACATCCAGACAAACAGACAGACGCGGCGAACGACTTTGTTTTATAATATATAAAAAATAAAAATGGATACTGTGAATTATCTTTAGAAGGACGACATATATAATTATTTATTTTTATGACTTCATTAAAATGAATCAATTTTCTCTGCTATATATAAAATACATGAATTATATACATAAACCATCACAAAGAAATTCTCTAATCGAAAACCCGTAATCTGAAAAGCAAGTTACCTTATTAAAAACAATTAAAAGAATACACCACCAGACGAGAAAGCTACTTTATATATAGTATTTTTATAAATTCAAAATAGCAATATTTTCCATGCGATTTTGATAATACAACATACGAGAATACTTCGGTAAAGAGTTAACAGACGATTGTATTGTATTCCATATTAATTTGAAAAAGAAGAATATGATTTTGTAATGTTATTAAACGTTTTATAACATTATTTAAGTACAACAAATAAAAATATTACACCAGCTTGTAAAGTTCCACAAGTGATACAAAAGTCTCTTCCCAAGAGAAGGCGCGGGCTTAATTACTACGCCTCCCACGGTGTATTGGCGAACTCTAAACTCCGAGATATCTACATCTCTATTACAATAATATTGATCAGGTTTGGGTTTCCTCACGATTTTTTTTTTCGCTTTCGCCATGAGCGAATAGTGTTACCAATATAATTTAGTAAATGTACTACGTGAATTCATTAAAATTCGTTTTTAAATATCGGTTACCAATGTACGAATATCGGAATAATCGATCAAATCATTCGACTACACACACATCTTTTTATAATAAATGTACATCAAGAAATATAGCAAGACACGATATGTTTGAGTTTTTTTAAAAAGGTCCAAGAAGGTGTAAATTAATGTCATTTGTTTTTCTTTTCAAAATAACAGACTAGCGTAATTTTATATTTGACCTTAATTTCCATCTGCATATATTCATCATAGGATGTGAATGATATTTATAGTATAAAAATTATATACAACACATAAAATAAAGAGGTCATATTTAATCTCCATAAGGTGCTTAATTGTTAGTCATTAAAACAATTTGCTACTACTAAGCACATAAATAAAACATTACATTTCTGCTGAGTTTTAAACATTTAATGATTTCAACGTTATATAATTTTATTTTATAATTTCGTATGTGAAAAGCACGACTAAATTGGATATTAGGTTTAATTTTAATTATGACGTCAATTTTCAAGTAAGACCCGTACCATGTATGTCTTTTTCGTTATAATTAACATTTCAAAGCCACGTGCTCAGATTAATGCACGCACTAAGTATTCATTAAGACTATCATATCGCGTAAATTAACGTTAATATTTAATTAATAAGTATTAAATAAAGCTTAGAAAAAAAAAGTTGTAAGGCGCCAAGTTCAATACCATTTTAATAAACCTGTCCATTCATTAATAACATGTATAAAATAGGACACCGAACATGTTCGCCGTGATCTATTCAGAAGCCGAGGCGGCTTCGAGTACAAATTAGAATAGCGTGACGTCACAGGCGGCCATGTTTGTGTGCGTCGCTTACGTCATGCACGCGCGTAAGGACGTTTACCGGTATGTTGTTAAGTTACTTGTACACTGATTGCATTTCAATGTTACAATTTATTTGATCTTCGTAATTGAAAAAACGATATATCTAGAAGGTTAATGTGTTCAGATCAATATATATAACAATATAGTATAATTGTGATCGAATGTATGAAGGCATAACAAGAAATAGTTAAATTTAATTTATGTATGTGAAATTAGAAATCGGGTCCAGTGAATTGTTTGAGTCTAATGAATATGTACAAAAGTAAATATGTCTACAAGGAAAAATAGAGCTCTACTCCTTCAGTGGGTCTTGAAGTGACATAGCGTGATAAAGATACACATAAATATTGATAACTATTAATAACAATTATAAAGCAACATCTAATTTAAGTATAATTAATACTATATATCGGATTTTAATCATTGTGATATTTTTTGGTTTTGGTACTAAGCAAATATATTTTTACTGCCTCTTAAAATAATAACGATTGATATATAGCGATTGATTAGCATATTGAGATTTGTTGTTGTTTTATACATATGATTTGTTCACACTATCACGACATGGCACTTTATTCGGAACACATTATAAATAAAATAAGAATGTAATAATCTAATAAATGAAATGGAAGTCAATTCAATTAGTACTGAGAAGAAAAAAAAGTCTCACAACGTTTACTTCGCATTTTTTTTAAATAGCTTTTTATGCGTTAGTATCCTGTACTTACCGAAATTACTACTAAATATCTCTACTACTACTAGAAAACCACCGCAGGTCTGTATAATTACTAACAACAGCACGCCTGTCTCATAAGATAACAGGCGTTAACACACGCGTTCGCTTCAAAGATAAATACATGTAAAGACACAATAAAAAACCTTTTAAGTAGGTTCTTAGTTTACGTTATCGCTCCCTTTCTAGATCAGCCGCCAAAAGCTTGTAGCGAAAGAACGCGCACGAGTTTCGAATGTTAAATTAACTTTAGTTAAGGCCAGCACATAATATCCTCTTTTTTAATTTATTAAGCTCTCAGCTATCTATTTATTAACATACTGTGCAGGAGGATAACTTTTTCGAGTATAGGCATGCGTGCTTATTTCCTTGGAACAATACTCTTTAGTTTAAACAGCGTAATAATTTAATATATGAGGTGTCATTAGATTCGCCTCAACTGTTTGTGTTCGTCTCAATATTTAAGTATTACTCGTATACATAAAAGGAAAGAGGTTTAGCTGTTTTTTCTTGTGTTCTTCTACTTAAAATTAGTTCGTGTTTTTGTCTTTTGGCTGTTAGTTATTATTTCTTTAAGTATTTGTCTGTCGTCTTCTTTCTTGGTTCATTTACCGTAAATCTAAAGGTAATATACATTTGTATTAGGAAATAAATCTTAGAATAAGGCATACAGTGTAGCTATAAACTGCTATTGGCAATAAAAGGCAATAATTGAGACCAGAGGTTCGAATCGCATCAAGTTTTTGTTTGAAAAATGTAATTGTCAATTGTTTTTGGGTATCTCATTCCGATATATGAAACTATACTATATTTTATTTACCACAATATGATGTATAATTTGGTTACTACAAATATACCTGTAATATTACAGTAGATATGTTAATTATAACTAAAATTGACATAATAAAACATATAAAGTTTAATGTATTTGTTGTAGTGGCATTCTTCATCTTAGGTTAAAATAAAAATGTTTTAATCTTCATTTATCAAACAAAATGTTTTTATAGTTGATCAAAGCGGAACCGTTTGAAAAATCTCTGTATATTTATTTTCTATGCGTTATAAAACAAATAGCCTACGCCTTAAAGGTCAGTTGTCAATCACCACCCGCGTCGCGTCGCGTCGCGTTGACATTCCAACGGTTCGACATATAATATATATACGTGTTTCAGTGGCCGGCAATGTATGACATCGTCTAGGAACAGTGTTTAATTAAATATCACCTTTTTACAAATTTGTTGCCACTAATTTCTAGCGCTTTTAATTAAAAATAATGAAAATAAATAAATTTATTATTTCAAATTTCAGACGAATATGTTAGTTGCATGAAATTTACATCTTCTTTTTATCATTTCTATCTACCTATTGCTGGCTACAGGTGCCTTCCATCACTATTGGACTCGATTTCTGCTCCTTCACATCGAGTCCATTCTAATTAACCTGAGAAGTTCGTAGAATCCTTTTCCATGTGAGTGTCCCGTTTTACATTTCGCCTAAACGCTGTCATCGTTCCAGAACTTATGTATTACATAAATTCTTCGGTATATGTACCAAGTGCTTGTGCCCTTTTGGAGACCTAATCTCTCGATTTTTTTCTATAAGTTGTAATGTTATTTCTGTCTAATTTAGTAGAGTAACTTTGAATATGGCTCTGTTCATAGCTCACTGAGAACGGCTTTAATATTGTAATCCAGCTTCACATTGAGTGCCCATGTTTTGAGTAACTGGGTCATGTCTAGGGTTGCCACCCGTAATTTATAATAAAGTATTGTACGTTATTTCAGGTAATTGTATTCTATACTTTATGAGAACAATAAAGTACACGAAAATACTTTATATGGCATGATTTGGTTTTTTTGGGATTTTGAACAGTTTATTCATATGTATTTTTTCATTCAGAGAAATACATCGATTGCTCAATTGATGTTGCCACTCGCTAACGCCACATCACCTAAGCACTAGTTTCTTTAACAAATATTTTGGAACGCAACTTAACCTCAAATGTCAACAATGTCACTGTCATTAATTGTCACAATTTCTTGTTTGTTTCGTGCGAAGTGGTTTAAATTCAATAACAATAAGATTTAAAGTTTTATAGGTTTATGCTTAATAATAACAAAAACATAAAAAATAAATTGTACTTTATTTTAATACCATGTACTTTTTTTCCTACCTATAAAATAACCAATGTACTTTATATGCAAAAAAAAGGTGGCAACCCTAGTCATGTCCTGTAGAAACGTTTAGTTAAAGACTCTTGTGTCTCCAGACGTTAAACTACGTGCACAATCGACGTGATTTCCTGAATGTAGTCGAAATTAAATAGATTTTTCCATTGGTTTCCTTTTCAAAACAGTTCTTACCAAGCTATAACGATTGCAAGAGGAAGATGATGGTAATGGGAAACGGTTATAAGATACATATTTTAATATAATTTGTTTTATCACACGTTACTAATGAACATGTTTGTATACAAAAGATCACGTTCGTGCTACATTTCCAGAAATTTAACAAGGTCGTCTAATCATATTCGTACTATGTAAAATTAGTTATCATTTCATTCGTTACTTACTTAAGAAATAAAAATTACTTACAGTGACCTAACTAATACGTGAGAACGGGAAGAAGCTGTCTTTTATCTAACTTTTTTCAAACTGTCTAATTCTGTTCGCTTGGAAGGCCTCTGCAACATTACAGGGTTTAGGGGAGAGCACAGAAGGCACTCATCCATAATTTTTTATCACTATATTTCTAAATACAGAATCGTCTGATGGAGAAGAATGGAAGAGAAAAACATGTTTCGGTGATTGTACATGGGATAAGATATAATGTATAACAGACCCAACAATAGCAATTATGTTAAACTAAATTAGATGAAAATAAATTTATATAAAAAAACATTGAAGTATTTTCCTGGTACTCAAAACCAACTATTTTTGTATATAGCTACTACTTCATAGTCTTTGTATAGACGGCATAATTGTCTCTTATGCTAAAGGTCGTACAATGTTGAAGTTCATTTTTCTCGTCTAACTGTACGCTTCAGTGCGTTGTCGGTCGGTACGGTTTCGTTGCCCGGTCCTCGAGTTCGGACGCTTGTGCTCTTTCACACGAACTAAACGATCGCTGCGTTTTGAACTTTTGATACACTTTAGAACTAATGACCCGAAAAATTAGCTACCAAATCCAAGTGTTAGACACGGTGATATTTAAAATATATATATTATAAAGCCAATATCTCTCTGTTTGTATGTTTTTAGTGTGTTTATAGCTCAGAATTAATTGAACTGATTTACATGATTCTTTTAGATTATAATAGATTTACACTTTGATCAAGTTTTAATGTATATTTGTTACATTGCGTAATTTATAGAATAAATTAATGGGTTAAATAATTAATTAAATCATTACGAAAATATATTTTTGCCATATTTACTTAACCTATAAGATATTAACCCATACAATGAAGTAAACAACTACTTAGAATATAAATAACTAAAAAGTCTGTTGTGTGCTACCAGACCAAATTTTATATTAATCGTTTTTATAAGACAGATGCAAAATAAAATCTTGAACACAACAAACACACAAAGATAAAATAAGAATATTTCTACTTAAATTAATTTCCAGTTGTCTGCCTAAAGTATATCGAGTTAGTCGTGATCATTTACGAAATATAGACTAATGTATCTATAGCTTATACAAATATATAATATAATAAAATATTTTAGTCTAACGAAAGAACATTTTTTATCAAAGGATTTTTTTCTCTATGCTCGAATAAACACCACTCACATTTCGTATGTCAATAAATTTTTCTTACGTAATTCACCTCGTATTCAAACGATAAAGATAAAATTTGCTTATTTACTCATGTCGAAACGAAATCTAAAGAGAAAGAGAAATTCTTCAATATATTATAAATATATAACACATATATTAGCAAAAAAACACGACTTTTAGGAAATAATATATCTTAACTAAAACTACGTCGTAAAACTCCATTTCGCTCTTAATTACACCATTCATTCTGAACTGCTAAATAAAATTTAGATAATATTTAAAACGTATACAATTTAAAAAGCGCGACTTTCCTACAAACCGTCTCGTATACCCTTTACGGCGCGCAATCATGACAGATTCGATTCTTAACACCGCTTTGTAATGCATAACGGAATTTGTTCTACGGAGAACTGTTGCGTAACGCAGTTTTTTCTTCTACCCGAACCAATAACAGTACCATCCTTTGTTTGGATCTTGTTAAACAGATGAATATCGATACGCGGCCCGCATCAAAGTTCTAACCGAGAACCATTACAATTGTAGTCGAATTAAGAACCCAACCTTTTTATGTATGTATATTTTTGGCGGTAATCTTACATAATATTATTTACGCTGGTATATAAATTATTGCTTGTTTTTTAATCCATTAGTTATTTCAATTTTAAGCCCTGTTGATATGTTTTATTGACTGTTAATGTATATTTGTCATACTTGTAATCAATCTATACCTCTGTTAGGAAGTCGCAAAGAACGAACTGCGGCCTATCCGTTCAGTTATCGTAGTAGTTTTTTGAAACTAAATAAATTGATTACACTTTTCCATTTATATAAATCAAGCATTTAAACAATACTAGGTCTATTCATGGTTCCACATTTGTTTGTTGTTATATATTGCTATTTGTACTTATTGTTTATATTATTTTCTGTTAGCTGAGATATAGCAGTCATGTGAATGTGTTTCTCCAAATTTTCTGTGTTGAAATGTTTTCAAATACCGATATTCATGACGATGGATTGAACGGTACGGAAGTTTATATCCTGTGACGCCATCTAATGGCGAATTATAGTAAAAATGATAGCATAAGAAACTAACATATGCAAAAGGAAAACAGCAGTAGTGTTAATTTTTAATGTTTATCGGTCAAACGGTTTTGAAGCTCGATATCTCAGATACCGCATTCATTTATATATATTTATATGTATAGATAATTATTTCGGAAAGAAAATACTAAATAACAATATTTAATAATTGCAAGTAAGTGATAATAACAAGGAAATACTTTATTACAACATCATAGTGCAATAAGACGAAACAATCCGACATTATATTGAACATAACCGTTTTGTTACATCGCCCACGCCGTTGCAAATGAGGAATAACACTGCCTTCCTTATACAGTATGTAATTAAGGGTTCGTGTAGGGCCGAACGACGGTGGTTTGTTCAGGTTATGATGTAGATAACTCGAGAGCTTTATACGAACAAGTTAAACAGAAATCGTTTAGTTTTCACAAGTTCCAATCTAAATTGGCGTTAATTTTATAACATTTTATAGATTATTCGGTTTCTTATCCCACGTTATATAAAGCGTAATTTTAACATGCATGTCTTTAGTATATCTGTCATAGTATATCTTACTTTCAAATTGATAGAAATCTGTTAATTGACTGGTCATTGTATGAAAATTCGAAACTTTTTTAATTTACCTAAACAAATATTAATTGTTCACAACAAGCTGGTTATTTGTTGAAGTTATGACATTATAGATTATTTTATGTTACACGGAATATTTGGCAATGGCGAAATACCATAAAAGGGCGGATGCCATAACGAAAAAAAAAAATGACCTGGCATTTTAAATTCCTTTTTATGAAGCTAAGTGTACGAATATGGCGGGAGTCACACCTGGTGTGTATGCTGGTAATGTTGCACTCAGATATAATTGTCATATTCAATCGCTCGCCTGATCCGACCGAATATGTATGTACCTCTGGTTTGAGCACACTATACATTGAAAGATTAAATAAGATATAAGAAAATATTGCTAATGTTCATGCACACATTCTATTCTTAATTACAAATATTCAATACTAGCGATTCGTCCCGGCTTCGCATAAGAGCAATGTATTAATGCAGCGTCATAAGTATCACTATGATTTATATTCATATGTTCAGTTAATTATAGTCATAAAAGCTACGAAAAAGCTTCAAACAAACAACTTTTCATAAGTTAGCCCCAGTGTTATTAATGTTAACATCCGAAAGCTCCTCTTACGACTTCATAAGAACATATCGTCTTCTTCTACATTATATAAACTTAATGTATATATAACATATTTAAAAAACCTTTCACAAAAATATTTTTATTACGTTAGTGAAAACTATATCAAAATCCGTTGCGTTGTTTAAAAGAACTGCGGTAATACAGAAACGAAAAGCGACTTCGTATTTTAATTTTGTTTGGATTAGCAGCTACCCGTGTCTTTGTTTGCGTTTGTGTCTTTATAAAGGCTTATTTGCCGTGGAACCATATTTTTTATACACAAAAGAAGCCTAAATTACTTCTTATAACATCAACTATCAGCCAGTAAAAGTTCCGTTAAACTCGGTCCAACCGTATTGGAGATTAGCTGGAACAAATAGACAGACAGACAAACAATTTAAAAAGTGTTTTTTTTTGTTAATAATATCGTATATACTTTTATATCCATTTAGGGAAAAGCAGTTATTTTGTCTTTACAAACAGATACTTGAATTATATTTATTTGTATAAATGTAAAAGTATTTTATATATATGTATAGCAGGGCAAGGTAACAATAGGACTTACATATATGAATTGCATAAACTCCATCCAAGAGTCAAGAATTACAACGTTCAACATTAAAGTGGGTACGTATACAGCGCTTTTGAAGTAAGTTACATTATATCGTTGGCCCCAGTGAGTATCCCGTACAGAAGCTTTTAACGCAACCGCAGGTTTCCTTCGCTGAGTGAACAAATGTAATAAACAGAAATAGAGTAATGTTAATAGACATTATTAAATGTACTTCAACTTATACATTACAAGCGACTCGCCCGGCCTCGGCTTCGTAGTAATTTAGTGTACTAATGTGGCATAATGAGACTCTAACTGATTTAGATCTGTTATTTGGAGTTTTTTAGTGTTATATATATAAAGATATTTACAATTTCTAAAAGTCAAAAAAGTTACGTAAGTATATTGACCACAAGCAACATTCTTTTGTTGCGCATAATTTTAAATCTGAAATGTCTTCCAATGTAACATTGAAATACTACGCTGTAAAGGTAAATTTTGATTTACATGTAACTAATGTATAGCATAACGGATACATTTAATTGAATAAGGATTTACATTGAAATGCATAATTTCTTCATTTTTACCCAAAAAATAATGTGATATGTGGAGTATTATACAGGCTTATAAAAAAATATACAGGTTTATAAAAAAAACAACAAAATATATTTTGTAGGTGCTAGTAATAGTATAATTTTTTTTTTAATTATAACTTCCAAAAAGGATCCAGTCCAAAGAATTCGTAAATCTAAAAACCATTAAAAAGTGAACAGATATAAGTACTATATTTATTTGTCTCGAGCTACTATGGATGCAGTTGGTTTCCATACACCCAAAAACTTTCACTACAGTACATATTTTGTATGTATTTAAGGGTTATAATAGTATATCGGTCAATGTAGTTTAACAAATAACCCTTCATTTTTTAATAACATCTAGAAAATAGAAATTATGATTTTAGATTTCAAATTATCTTTAAGAGATGGCAATACATTATCATCGTGGACTTTTATTAAGATATTCTATAGATATTTAATTCAAACTAGCATTAGGAATGTAGGACATAAAAATATTGTTTACGTCTTGTTAACAATACGTCGACTTTACATATAAATTTGTGAGGAAATGGAAATTTCTACATATGGAAACTATATCAAAATTTGTTACGTACTTTGAAATAACTAAAGGAACACATTAGGGGACACGAAGAGTGACTGTATTCTAAACTTGTTAAGGTTTGTAATAGGATATCGGTTCCGATAATGACTAATATAACTCTGTGTACCATCATTTAATAATAGCTGAGACCTAGAGAAACCTATAGTGTTTTGAACAATATCTTTTATTTGTTACTTCAGACATTTTATGATGAGAACGCATTAATAGGTCACTGTAAAAAATTCAACAATATTCTTTGTATTACGCAAAAGATAAATACCAGTGTGAGGTTTACTCCGCCCAATGACAGTAAGTAATCGGTTAGAACATGGAACCCGGCCAAGACTAATAGTTTTTTCAAGATTAACTTTCAAATATACACCGAATCATTAGTTTATTTTAAATTGTAATAATCATTCAATATTATAATAATTTTCAAATGACTCCTCTTTAATACAGAATTTAAATTACACACACTAATTCCCGAATTTATATTTTTTGTAAATATACGGGACTACTCATGCTCCGTGACCTTACTTTTTTTTTATCGAACTGACTACACGTTTTTGGACTGACGAGCCTTTACAACTTAACCGCGCTTTTGGACGAGCGCTTAAGGCAACGGCAACTAGCGCAAGTGTGCCAAAGTGGCCGGACCTCAGCTTGGTCTGTTGTCTTAAATGTAATACCAATACGTGTATGCTTTAGTGTCATATACATGCATATATGTGCCTCACGAACGCGTACGTGTATTTCGTATTTAGCAATTTTAGTTAAGGCTTACAAAACAAAAAAGCCAAGAAGGTTCATTATAGAACGTATGTTCCTACTGCCTGTTGAGTAATTATGTAGGTTGCAGCGTAGTATGCACTGTTAGCTATTGAATACGGTGTCGCTGTTTCGCGCTAACAACGTGTTTGAGGGTTCCATTCCAAGGGACTGAACCTAGGCTTGTGACGCTGCTGAGTGGGACTATTGCAGATGAATGGAAGCGTAGTTAACCGCTCGTCCACGGCGTCGTGATTGATGGTTTCGCCGGCATGGACGTAAGCATGGTCTGTTTAAAGAATAAGAAGGGACGAATAGTTTGCTACAGTTATTTTAATGCACCCATCAGTGAAAGTTTCGCGGCCATTGTTTGGGGCGTTCATAGTCGAGGTTAGTGATAAGCGCCTTGGTCGGGAGTGATCAATGAAGACGCATGGCATAGTACCTTTCTGATATAGATGTTTAGTTAGGCTCTTCTTGCTAGTTATCAGTTATTGGTGGACAGCTAATCAACGCTCGATCCTCGATAGTCCGCGCAACGTCACAGGGCCACCAGAGTTATTACTATGTTTTCACGTAAAGTACATTGTAACCAATGCTTTGTATGATACTGTATGGTCTTGAGAGATGCATATAGCCTTCCACAATAGATAGATTATAGAGTGCAAAAAGGCTTTTTAAAATCTAACTGGTAGTTTCAGAGATTAGCGCGTTTAAATAAACAGGCTCTTGAGCTTTATAATGTTGGTAAATATATTTGATAATTATCACATTATTACTTATATATAACTAAATGGAAAGACAACTCTTCGAGTACAATAATCCTTATATAGTACAACATACATTTTTTTTTCAAAAACTTGCTACATAATCTTCATATTATAAGGTATCCGGAGAGACTCTTTCCTCCATTACGAATACCTCAAGGCTTCTTCCTGTGAATTGTTGAACATAAAAACAAACTTACCGAACATAAAGTATTTTACCCAAAACATTAACTTAATAAGTTTTTCCTATCATTTAATGTAACAAAAAGAGAAATTTCATGACGGTGATGCAGAAAGCCCTACTACTACTGGTTAACTTTTATATATTTGTTATTGCATGTCTATTTGTTGCTGGGTGTTGAATTATATACCTATATAATAATAAAAAAATATACCTATGTATACCAGCAATTTGGAAATAAATGGCCGTATGTAAAACACTATAAGGTTCAAAACATTATTTATTTGAACGCGATAATCTCTGGAAGTACCAGTGACACTGAACAAATTCTTTTTACATGTTATCGTTTATTTATTAAGAAAGATTACAGAGTACCTATCATTATGTCATGACTATTAGGGGCGGAGTAATTATCACAAAAAATGTAGGTCAGAAACTACACTAAAGAACAGTGAATTACTTGAGCGCGTATGTCGTATGAGATGGCGCGGGATAACGAGGCCCAGGGTGAATAAAACGGGTGAAACCGCTACGTCAAGTTAGTAATGTTATACGATTTCGTGTATGTTTTAATGCATTCTTTTTGTGCATTAACAATCAAAACAATACCACTTATTTGTGTTTATTTAAATCTATTAGTGGATTCAACTGTTTGAATAGCATACACTGCGTGTGTGGTCCGTCTAAATTTGAGACAGCTGTTTACTCGATATCTGTATATTAGTATGTGATGGAATAGCTTTGTACCCGTTTTTAAGAAAATTGCGCTTGCGGACGTGTGTGAAATTTGGCATAGCTAGAGTTTATATGGAGGAGGCGTGTTGAAAGGTAAAAATGTATTTGTAATACGTTTTTCAAGTATAAATTGTATAAAAGAAAAATATTAATTGTTTACGTTCTTACTAAGTTTCAAACACATAAAAGTCAAACATATTCAGTCTATGATTAAAATTAAATTAAATTTATAATTAATTTTTTTCATATAACTATTATTTACAATGTAATAGTACTAATAAATGTATATCTATTTACATACATTTTACTATCACACACGGTTGTACATATACTTAAATTAATGTCTATCTTTTCTAATTTATGATTAAATTATGTGCAAAGCACCAGCCTAATTTACCAAAAAAAAAACTAATTTGTCATCATACTCATTTCTATGTCTGTCTTAAGCATAGTAAAGCCATTAAAATATTTTTATTTGTCATACAGTACGTTAAATAACCGTGCGAAGATTTTTTGATACGAATGATACTGATGTATGGAAACGGTAATTACTGTATGTCCGCTAGACATAATCAACGACTGTGAACAATATATTATTCTATTACTCTATATATGTACATATATACAAAAGAATAATCCCGATCGAATTTCTTCTCGAATTTTCTCGAAGACTAGAATGCTTTCGAACCAGTGGTAGGTTCTAATGTTCATAAATACTCTCTTATTATCTAAATTGAATGAAATATTTCTTATTCTAATTATGAATATGAATATGTAATGTGTAATATCTCAACATTACTGTTTGTATTGTATTCTTTTTGATTTAATATTCATTATGATCTTTATAAGATTTTTCAAAGATAACATAGGTTTTAAAATAATTTATACAATAAAATTTTTCGTTGATGGTTCTAGGTTACTTTTTCGATTCGATTGACCCTTTGCCATTGTGTTTAATGCCCAACGAAGCGGGCGGGAGTTGGCCATTAAATTTGTACGTTAATTTCAAATTCTGATAGTATTTGAAATCGGAAGCGATTATAATTTTAGAAGTCTGGTAATTATAGACTGGGATTTAATGAAACATTGTACTTGTATTGTGCGGTCCTACGAAACGGAATGCGCGTTATAATGACCCTCACAATTACAAGCACGTGTTATTAAATTAAACGACGCATATATGGTTGTTCTAATGGCCGCAGTAAGATATGGCGTTACGCTGTCCGTTGTATTATGGGACTCAGCGGGGAGCTTAGAGTAAACATGTTACTCACGGTTAATAAGAATAAACAATAAATTTTTGAACGTGACATATGTTTATGTTATTATTATTATTTATAAGTTTTGCCGTTTCTTTACAATTTAATCTGATGTTAAATAACGATGTAGTCCAAGTTGGTAAAAATGCTAAATGTAGAGGGGACTAGCTCATAAGTGCAACTGACGGAATATCAATAGGTGTTTGGCGAGAAATTTTCAATTTGAGGATATTAGTAAGCCAGACAGACTTAGAAAGAAGTCTACCATCATACTAGTGTTCTATCAAAAAGCTCCAGTACAATTGTATCTATTGAAATTTACGTAAATGGACGTAGTATTCGAACACGCTAAGCAATGAGTCATCATGACTTCAGAATTATGTGTGATATTTTGTGTGGTAATTTTTTCCATATGAATGGTCTTTGCGTAGTGTAAGATAGTTTAATGAGAGTATAAATTAATAGTATATATTATTAAATTAATAGTTCCAAAGAAATTTTAGCGTATTAAAATAAGCAAGAAAACATAATAACAGTAGTAGAGAAAAGTTAATGTTCTAAGTTGATTTTCTGACTATTAAAGTTATAATTACATTATTTTTTGTCTTCTCCTTCTCCTTCCTAGCGTTTTCCCGGCTTGATGCCAGGGTCCACTTTCCGACTTAGTTTCTTCTTCCACTTTGCCCGGTCTTCGGCATCCTTTTGTGCGAGGTTGTTCTCCTCCATATCCGTTTTCACACCATCTAGCCAGCGTTTCTTGGGACTACCGCGAGATATTACCCCTTCTACAGTGATTTATGTGAAAATATTAGTTTTATGCTATTTATATAACGTTATAACGTAAAGAGAATTTAATAATTTATTATTCGTTCTGGTCACCTGTGTGTAGCACAACAGTTGATGTAAACACACGTACATTAGTAATGTCACAATAATTTTAGTATGAATACTATAAAATAAGTTTTATTAATTTTATGTGATTAATAATGTTACCGTCTATGGAACTTTGGTTATAGAGTTCTATGAAAACAATTTTGTACATATATAAAATTAATAGTGTTTAGGCGTGCCTATATTCTGTAAAGTAGAAAAATATATACATATATATATGATAATTATTTTTTTAAATTAGGCATTATTATAAGAATAGACATTGGTCAATAAATAAGGCCAAGAAATATTAAAATAAATAAAAATCTATTGTCGAATGTATGTATGCTTCACCTCAGAATGGCTGCATCTGTTTGTCTGATTCTTTTTTTGTTATAGTTGTAATTGTTAGAACTAGGTTTCTATTTAAAATATGTTTCAAAAATTGTTCAGAAAAGTGACAAACTTAGGTTAAAAATCTCTGTATAAATAGTTGATGACTGAAACAGAAGACGACACTAAGGAGATATCTAACCCCTGGACTATCAAAAAGAGGTTTAAGTTCCATACAAATAAATGCAGACCTCACGAGGTCAACAGACTGTTTATACAAATGATTTATTTTAAAATTATAATTTATATTTTTCAATTATTTTCTTTATTTGTACCTACTTCTTATTACTAAACAATGAAATCTCCAATAGACGATGTTGGAAAAAATACCTAAAAATAAAATCCAACATTTTGAGATCTGCATCTTACAAAATCAGCCGAGAGGTTAAAAATATTGATAGTATTGATAGAACGACATTCAGTTGTTCAATATCCATTTTACTTCATGACATCATACACGGTTGTATTGTAAAAAAAAAAATATGGTGTCACATTATCTTCTATAGTAGACCTGTGAGAAGGCGAGTCTGGCGGTTAATTTTCTTTGAATATTTTTGAACGGTATTTCTAAAAATGACACCATCCGTAAACACGCCTCTGTCTTAAGTTTACGCACATTTATTGAGCGTATACTTTAGAATTTATTAGAGGATTACCTACAAGTCGCGTTTTAACTACGAATATTATTGATACATCCAATAATTACGAGCCTTTTAAGACTGAAAACAGGACTGTAGTCCATTTAAAGCTATACAGAATTAAAATAGTACCTGATTTTTTTATTTGGGTTTTTTACTGTTTGATTAAATGGCAGTGATTGTTAAGCAACCTTAAAATGTAGTCTACGTATTTTTTTTTTTTTTTGTTGTTTTCGAATACATGTGTTCAGAGGTAGCAATATATTGGGAGAGAGAGGTGGTCGCAATTTTATACGATTCACTTCCCTTCCCCTTGATGCGTTACTTGATCATCATATAATAATATCACAAAGATAAGTCAGTCGTGAATTAAGCAAGTAAAAGAGTCACGATAATTTCAAAGTCCGTTTAATGACTTTAAATTTATGATTATGTGCTTTACAAATTTATCAATTTATTTGACGGCAGACTCCTACTCCAAACATAAGTATTGTTACAGAGTATTATATGCTCTAATTTCTTCATATTCAATCTGGGGCATTATTGAAATAGATGATCAAAATTTTTCATTGATGCCTTATTTATTCATCATATTCATAATTATTACTCTACTATGAGGTCTAGGATAATGAGTGAAGCGAAGTTATTACAAATCGTCTCAAAGTCTACGATGAAAATGTAAATGAAATCGTTGGACAAAAGCGCCTCCATTAAATTCTTTAAACTTTGTCTTTCAATGTTGTGGTGTTATGTGGTGCATGTGTAATTTGCTGTGTTTGGTCAATGATAAAGGTGCCAGTGGAATATGTATTATAGCTCCATAACATTGGCTATCCGATCTAGTACTTGACCGAACTTATACAATAAAATATAAAAATTATTTAATTTCACAGTTACGTTTCTTTCTACGCAATATTCAATTACACGTAATACGCAATATCCGCTGTAGGTATTACATCTGCAATTTAACATTAATTGGTATAATTTGTTATAAACATCAGGTATACTCCGCACACCTCGGGGAACACGTTTTAATGATAGCCCATTAATAAAATCTATTAATTAATACACAACTTATTTTAATGCATGTCTTCCACACATAGTTTGTAGCTATTATAGCATTCTATTAGAACTTATAGGTGAAGAACAGCGTGTTTTTAAAATTCGTTAACGTAAATAATATACTTTCTATATTTAATTTTCTGTTAATGTACATTTTAACTATTTCTCGGAAATAGTACATTATTTCAGGATAAAATGTATCATATTTTCCTTTTTGATTAATTAACATTGTTCCTCTTCTTTCATGTTTTTATTTATATTTCTCGTTCATTTCTGTTTTTACATTAACAATGTCACGTTACATAAAACTAATAACCGTAGAAACTGATAATTATGAGTGATTTAACTATAATAAATGGATTAAAAAAGATAATACATGTGTAGTAAAATTCATGGCGTACTTCGTAAAACATGTAAATCGGCATAGGAAATGGCTACGTTAACAACACGGCATTACTACTATCAATCGATAATTAAGACGGTTGGAAGAAATTCGGGAAAAATTGCTGGCAATCACTGAGAAAGCACGGAGATTAACAGCGAATGCGGACATCACAGGTCGACTTTACAAAAACCAAACTACATATAAATTACAGAATTGATGGTCACAATACAATTCAATAATATTAATATTTACTAGCTTTTCTCGAGGTTCCACTCACGTTAATGTACATTTGCCCTTTCTCTTGGAAACAATAAACGTACGCTATATCCTTTTATGTAGCTCTGATAACGTGTATGCAAAAGTTCATGACAATCGGTTGAGTATTTAAACACAAAGTCATTTTGCATTTATGATATAAGTTTGTATATTAAACATATTTTTATTTCCCTAAATTCACTTCGTGTGCTATCGATTAGTACCCAACAATTTAAACTAATAAAACGCTAAAGTTGCGTTACAAATACAGTAATAATAATACATATACAATTTTTAAAATGACGGGCAATACAGTTTGAAATGAAAGTAAAGTGTAATTGATTCTTTGATCTGTAACGATATTTCTATAGAAACTTCGAGTATTGAGGAATCGATTGTCATTGCCATAAAATATGAGACATATTATATATTAAACAAGCTTTAGGTTTATACTCGTATTATTATTTTTATGTCTTTTGCAATTTTTATTTGCTAATATTTAATTATTTTATCACAAAATAATATCTATCAATCATTACTTGAAATACAATACACCAAAAAGAAATAATGTTATTACTGAAACGCCCCGAGAGATCGTTCAATTATTTTGCCGTGATTGGAAAACTAAATTCGTAAACCACAATAAGATCGGCCGTACACAGAAAAGATTAATGATGAGAAATATTTTCTTAATGGATTTATTAAATTGATCTCCGTATGTTTGTGAAATAGTAATTATGCCCAAATTGCATAATGTTGTTAAGGATGCCTTATTAAAAAAACGGAATCTAAATCTCCAACACAAAATGCTATATTATTCATGACTTAATTTATAAGTTTGCAAACTTTATTGCTGATGTTACAAAAATTATATTTCTTATTAAGATTACGTGGTTAAAATTATTTTCGAAAATATTTGACTTTGAATAAGAGCCTGCATTATAGTTAAAATTAAATGTATTGTACAATATAATAGGGTCAATATATTTGAACTAATTGTTGTTATTATATGATATAATTAATACTATATTTTATTTCAAATATTATATAACAATCCAGAAGCGTTAAAAATTTAAAGTTCACTCTTATAAAATGTGATAACAGTATGAGAAAAAAATGTATTCAATCATTATTATATACATTACATAGAATCAGTAGTAAATTGTCATATTATTTTAAAGTAGTATTTTATACCCGAGTAGTTTATATCAAAAAATTTGTAGTTCTGTCTGTCGAAGTTTATGTGGAAAAGAACCTGACCTATTTTTATTAAGTATTGTATACAGGATATATATAGAATTTCGCAGTTCATACATTATAATAAATAAATAACACGTTTAGAAAAAGTACATTAAAATAAAAAAAAATACTTTTTATTTATACAGAATTTATGTTAAAGAAATTTTTATAGAGAATTCACGTTTCGTTCCAAAATTGTTAGCCTGTAATAATTATAAATAATAAAATTTGGAAATTAAAAGAATAAAAATAATATTACGCGACGAAATCAATTACTAAGTAATAAAAAAGCTAATGAAATATAAAAGAGACGGTATTCTTAAATCTATAGCTATAGTGTTGCAGTGGAAGATCACCTTTCCTTACAAACTGCTTTTTTACGGGAGCAACATCATTTATAATTATTTTATAGTATCGATTTGGTGTTTTTACAATTCATATTTTACTGTAACTAATTTAAAAATACACGCTGTTATGAAACAGTAATTTTAACGTTGATTGAGCACCTTTTATAATTTACTGTCGTATAAAAAACATGTTTAAAAAAACAGCTTCGTTTCACACTTTGTTTAATTTTACTTTCGAATTAAATTTTCATCGTGCAATAAAAATGTGTGATTTAAGACATACGTATGAACTGTGAGTTTAGGCTGTAAAGCTTACCGCTTTACGTACGCCGTTAACTCGAGGGCTCTGAGGTCAGGCATAAATGTACACAGGTGATAGTTTCTACGTTTGATAGTATCAGATTAGCAGGTGTTTCTTTTAAAATTTATTTGTATGTCTGTCATGTTTCATCAAATTAAATATATATAAAAAAAATACAGACGACATTTTATATTTGTACTCATGTTACTGAGAGGCAGTGTTTGTGAATATGCTTGCGGGAGATAATCTCTGGAACATTACTCCTCCAAAATATAGGCTATTTTTAAATTATTATACAATTTTTAAGTTGATAATTGAGTTCTATAATTATTTATGACCGATTATAAAGAGGACAGGAGTATTACAATGTGTGTTGTCAACTTTACACTCCAGAAGAATTCTTTGCGCATGGAAAATCTAGGTCGGTAAGTGTGATTTTACTACGAACGGCATGATAGTGCGTGCGAGCCGTGTAGCACGAGGCGGAGTATCCTGGAACCGAAGGCCGAAAAAAATGGCCGAACCGTGAATGTCTATATCAGTGACGCAGTACGCAGCGTAGCTCAGGTTTTGTAGTCCGGTGAAACTGTGAAAGCCTAATAAGCTGGCAGTGTAGGTCAGTTCGAAAAAAAAAAAAAAAAAAAAGCGTAGCTCAGTCGCATGTTTGGCTACATACGCAACAGTCGTGTAAGGTTACATAATTGGGTTGAAAATAATTCAAAATGTTTAAATGTAAATGCGAGGTAAACTGTTTAGGGACTTCTAGTGAAACAATATGAAACGCACTCTTCCAATGAATTAGCTTTTAAGGAATATATACTACGTTAAACTATATGGCATATTATGTAATATTAATATAAATGTAACTATGATTAATGTTTTATTATGGCCGGATAAATCCGTGACCGATTGCAATTACGTTCCACATCAAAACGGATTATTCATATAATGATTTATATGAATAAAAATATAATTTAAACCCGCGATCCATTCGCTTTAATGAACCTTAGACTTTTCTAGTAGAGGTCTATTATTTATGAGATTATTACATTCAAATTTTTATTACGAAAACTCTATGTATCAGAATATAATTTATGTAGGAGATATGTAGAGTAAGAAATAATAATATTTCTAGATCTGATGTGTCTGTTTGTTGTGTAATCTAAGACAGTAGCAGCGTGATTAAACAAATAAAAGTAATTTAAAAGATACATCACTTCATTCGTACAAAACGACGATGGCATATATATGGATGTAAGGAATCGAAAGATGTCTGAAGTCGTCTGTGGCTCACGAATGTCCTTGAAATTCAAGGGAAAGGTGTATAAAATTATTTTAAGACCTGTTATTCTATTATATATTCATTGAGCTCAACCAATATGGGTCACGACTAATTTGGTTAACAAAATATAAGCGTGCGCGTTCACCTGGAAAACATTCATATTTACCCTCTTTCCTGCTCTTCAGAAGATCTCGCTCGCAATGCGAAACACTCTCAATATTTTTGGTATAAACTTTGTACGCAAATTATATTTTTGTTTTAATTTTTTTTTACGGATTTTCCTTAGTATATAAAGTAGATATTATCTATAAATAACGCAAATGAAGTCGCAGGTATGAACTAGTTTTTAATAAACCTGTACAATTACCGTAGAGATATTCTATTATCTGTCTTAGTCACACTTTAATGGAATTATATCAATGAGAGTATTGTCATCAAAACTCTACAATCTTCCGTTAACATCTCCGTGCCAACCCTACGAATTTCCTTTCCACTTCTATGTAAATCTAAAATTTATTAAATATTTTCTTTTCCAGGTAAGTTGCTCGATTCCCAACGCCAGGATCAATTACATAGCGCCAATTTTTTGTAAGTCTTTTTATGCCATCCGCAAGGCTGATATCATCTGACCTACTAAAATACCTTTGCCATTACAGAATCTTGTAAAAAAAAAGTTAAACAGTCATTCGATCCGATCTCGCCGGATCCTTTCTCACATCAATCATCTTTTATAAAATCCAATAACTCCTTATATGTACGTTTATTGTTTCGATCTTTGTTTTATTTACTTGTAATTTGCTTTTTGTAAGAAACAAACGAGTAGTTACCTTCTATTTAAATGAAGTTTAAGGACACAGATTAGTCAGGTCAGATAGTTCAATGCAGAACAGTACATTGTACGACTTGAGCCAGGGAGTCGCAATACCGCACACTGCGGTATATGGCTCTCCATTACTATTATTTTGTTGTCGCTTAACATGTCTTTGAATGGTAATAATTTCATTCGTAAAGGTCCTAGTATATGATAATATATAATCAGCTTAACCTTAGTATATTCATTATAAGATGCAAAAATAATTTTTCAAATGTGACTGTTAGTTCCGAAAATTAATGTGTTTAACAAAATATAGTATCAGTAAGGTTGCTATAGAACTAGTGAAGGTAGAGTTTGGGTATGCAGGATTTATACAGGTAATAGAACAACGGCGAAAGGTGTCTTTATGCATATATTGCGCTGATCTAAGATTTACTATGAGTTTTTACATAAATTAGAACTTGAATATCCTTGGATACTTTTCAAATACGATTTCGTTAGAGGTACCATTAAGCAGCGTCCCAAGTGGTATTGGAGTTAGACTACAATTTACATACAGTGTTTTTTTTAGGATACGAAGAAATCACAATCAAAGTACTTGATTTGATTAAGGCCCTTATAAATGTTTGTCAAACGTCTTAGCTTTTGAGAAGAATAAGTAAGACAATCCATCTTATTTAACAATATTATTATTATAGATTTTTTATTAACTACAAATGTATTATTTAGAATTGTAAATTATCGTATCGTATAGTAGACATCACTATCCTTCATATAATAATCCACACAGTAGTAAATGTTCCGTATTAAATTGGTTTTTCGTAATTGTTGAAGTTATTTTGAAAGTGAAGGAAATAGGAAATAGATGTATATTTCACCGTAGCTTGTAATTATATGTAAATTAACTTGAAATAAGAGAAAGGTTTATATTACTGAAGACTAAATTGAGCGCTTCACGTACCCTTGTCAATATTGCACCCTTTAAACGGAATCTCAGTAGAGTCAGCAATACTGATACACGGCAAAAGTTAGTAAATGATGATGTTATTACTATACCAATTGTTATAGCTCATACATACTTGCATTATAAAGAATGTACTGCAAAATTAATTTGCAATTTCTATCATTTCCACTGCTGAAATTTCAGTAGGTCCGATACAGTGTTTTGTTCCTTATAATAGATTGATTTCAATGTCATGAAAAAAATTATGTTTGTCAGCTCCGACGCACGACTGGAGTTTACTCCTTAAGGAAAGATTGACTTTGAACAGGCACAAGAAAGGCTTACTATACTAAAACCAAGACCGATGTCATATCGAATAGTAAATAAACGCATCCATGAAAATACTTAAGGAATGTATATATTTTTATTATATTTATACATTTTTTTAACTATTCGGCAAAATATTATAACATCAAACATTTTACATAAATAGAACCAGACCTCGTCATCTTCATTGCTCTATCAGAAACAATATCTAAATTAAGTTCGGATTTTAAAAATTGTATTGATCTCGATACCTCATATTGTGAAAAGTGCGCACAATAGGCTACGCACAAAAAACGTAACGCAGTCATTCGATCATTACCACATTTTACTCATCATATTTTTTTCATACCGAGCACCTTAAGGAGTAAACTTCAATAAATTCCAAATAATGATTGTGTCAATTAGTTATTTCAATATTGCCTTTATAATTAGTGAATACAGGTTCAAATATTTCAAAAAATCATGTCCAGTCTCCTGAGTACATTTTCCTTTACCGTTTATGTTATCTATGTCAATAATCCTCCGGTATAATGCATAAAATATTAGAATCGTCAAAATAACAGCCTAACACAATATCCAAAAATAATTATTGTATCATTGTAGCACAAACGAGTGTTCAAGAAACACTATTGTCATAAACTCTAGAGAAAGACCTCTTTTAGATATCCAAATAATTTGAGATAACTTGGGTACAAACCCATACAAATAAATATTAAGACATATGCGCCCATACGTCGTAATGTAAACGGTTAAAGTTGAATCAATATTTGTGCATAGCCTACACGAGGACGCTGCCAAAAATGTATACTAAGTAAATAAATTCCACAAATCTCTGTTATCTGATGAGTTTCATATATAAATTCGATGACTTTGTGAGATCGATATTGACTAACTCATATTTTTACATGCAAAACTACTTTGAGGTCATGTTTTTGTACATAAGAAAAGAATAATAGGTAATAAAAAAGTACACGTGTGGACTGACACGCGGTAGAAGTGAAACCTTAAAAAAATGATTAAATATTCATATAAAACGTTAAAGTCATAACATCCTAATCATGACACGTTTTCCCAAGATTTCGTAATACATACGTAGGTACACACAAACATACAACGTTCGAACCAAAACAAATATTAAGTAGTGTAATATACAATGAGGAGACCGTGAATATAAGAAACACTGTAAAATGTATTCTATATATGCATTTTACTAGTTTTTGCTCGCCTTTTTGTTAATTTAGATTCGACCTGTCCTTCGAGAAGATTACTTTTTTCTGAATGGAAAGTATTGTATATCCTTTTCTATACCCGTAATAACATATATGCAAAATTGTATCATTATAACTTGTGTAAAATTTATTTGCGAATATAAATAACGTCATTTTCGGCTTTTGAAAATTTAGTATTCTAAATCCATTTAAAGGCTTCATAATTCTCGTCACATAAACAACTTGTTTTTTCTTGCACTTAAATTTAAGTTTGTGATTTCTTCTTCTGTTATATGACATTGAAGCCTCTTTATGACATACTTTTGACATGTTTCTTTAAATATATATATTTTGCAATGAAAACTTCTTTAGCACTGTTGTGATTTTTTTTCCTAACGGGCCTAGGCTGGTGACACCACCGCCCGTTGTGACTTGAAACGCGATGATATTTATAACATTGATGACACAGGATTTAACGTGCGAGAGAATGAAAATCAAAAAGTAATACAAACAATATTTTTATTAGTAGAAATATTTATCTTATAGCAAATAGTACATTAATTTTCGTTTAAACTGTACAGCTTTTTCATCGCGAACCGCACATCACATCCCTTGAGATGTCTGTACCTTCATTACGCCTAATGGCTACCCTTTACTACATTTGAATCTTTGTAATGACGTCCAGTATATTATGAACTTACATTTGATCAGATTAATACATATTTTCAATGCATTTTTTTATATACCAATAGAAGTTTTATGTATACTGGTGGTCATTCAACAAATAAAATACGACTACAACAGGCGACACAAAGCTAATATGTAGATTTTTTTTGTAATTACTTAAAACTGTAACTAGTATTGTACAAACGGTTTTAGACATAAGGTGTGTGACTTATGACGGATAGAGTCTTTTAAGGAAATGAATAAATGTATTGCTAATTGGTTAGCATAATGGAATTAAATGGTTATAGTGTACTTTTTTATTATAGACGATAAAATAACGGTGCTGTATTTCATAGAAGCACAGTGTAGTCTAAAACAACTAGAAGTTTTTAAACCCATTGGCGGTCGTCGCTGTCATGCCGGCCTGCGAGCCTTTCAGAAGTTTGTGACCATAAGTACAGTATCCGGCTTTTGATCTGGTACGTCGACGAAAAGATAGAGATAGTTAAAGATCTGTTAGTGTTTGTTATCTTTGTCTATCACAGTCATTGCATTGTGCGATAGAAAAAACGCTTTACAAAACCGAAGCAAGCCTATGTAAGCCGCACAACTCACGCTTCTCCTTGACGTGCCCAATTAGATACCAGGTACTAACTATATGGTGACCGCGACTTTACAGTATGATTTAAATCAGACTATTAACAAAAGAATGCACATCGAACCTTCTGTACTTTAATGTTTTGTTGTGTCAAACAATTACACTATACGACCATCTGGCGTAACGATTAGGGTGCATTTCTATTAACAAAGGCGAATTACGTGGATCGATTTCGTCACCTTCCAAGGTGTTCATTTTCAGACGTTTTGTTTAGTAACGGAATATTTGACCTGATAGCGATCAATTGCTGGCTCGCTCATGTGGGACAGATGTGTTTCATTCGCAATATGTATGGTTTATTTTATTGACAGCTGTTGAACACATCTGCTTCGGGCTTAATTTTAAAATGGTGGCGTTAAGCGAATCGTGACGGGTATCGTTTTAATATTTAAAGATGACGATTAATCAGATAATTATACCTGCGAAAAACAAAAATTCATTTATTAAATATTAGTTGGTGCCCGTGACTACTTTCGATGGTTCATGGGAACACGTCTTTTATTTGTCTTTTTTAATTGCATTTTTGTCTTTATTTTTCAAATCCTGTAATGCCAATTAAAAGCTACTCCGGATAATTTTTTTCATGACTGCTTAACCTGGAACAAAAAAACGTTATGATAAGTAGCTTATATAATACTTTGAAAAGTCCTCTATCTGCCATTAAATCTCATCGAAATCAGTTCATCCGTTTCGGGGATTACTAACCCAGAGAAAGAACTCAATTTTATTTATAAATGTAGCTAATATTTTTAAACAAATAAAGTACCTTATGTCCTTCTCCTGGCTATCCATATAACGCATACACCGTGACCAGGTATTTACATGCGTAAAGGCTACAAACAGACATAATTACTTTCGTGTTTATAATATTAGTGTGGATTAAATTCGTATAAATGTAACTCACAAGACAACAAAGCACAATTCTGGTTTAATTCGTTTTAATAACACAAGTAAAGAAATAAATATTTACCGCTCAATACACCATTTAAGCCAAAGTGTGGGGACATCGACGGAGACATACGACAGAGTCGCGCTGTGACGATAAGAGTTCCAGACTGGTCGTTTTCGTCGTCTATATTATGTCGCACTGAATAAATTAACATCGTTACATAAATTAACTCTATATAATTTCCCAGTACATCCTAAGTATTCGAGTATATATTACGTGTGGCACGTATTTGAAAATATCAAGTTACTATTTATTACCAGTTTTTATATAACTAGCTATTGCTCGCGGCTACGCGAGCATTTATATAAATTGATCTATCCCTAGGGAATAGTACATTTGTTCCGGATGAAGGGGGTACCCTATGTTATTTTATCGTGTATGCAAAATTTCAGAAATATCGGTTGACTAGTTAAGATGTGAACAAACAAACATACTCACTTTCGCATTTATAATATTAGTTAGTATCGAAAGGCATTATTTTGTATATATATATTATAGACATTGATAAATCTGTATGAACTTTAATGTTTACGTATTTATTTTAAAATATCACTTCTCTCGTGTGGTCATAAGAATACACCCTCTTTTTTTCATTCTAACAAGTGTTTCCATTATAGCTAACCTCATAACGCAAGAACATACTAAGCACTATCATCATCATCTTCTTACCCTTAACCCACCTAAATAGTCAGCAAAACAAGATTTGAAACATCGTTTGATCGGATACCATAAAATATACACATCTAAGCTATCTTCAATCGAGAATAGTTTATAAATATGAGTACAAACCCAATATATTATATTTTTGCGTTATGAAGTTTGTTATAGCGCAAATATATATTACAATAAACAAGAGTGGGTGTGTGCTTATGACCACACGATAGAAGTGAGCTCTTCTAAATACTACATGCACATTAAACTTCATACAGATTTATAAATGTTTATATGTAACTAAATAATAGCAATATTTAAAAACGCACAATTTATATACTTGGAATATTAAATTGGTTATATACAAACACATACATAACATTATCTCATTGTTATAATATATATAAAAACCTAATTATTGTAAGTCAGTGAACGTGGCTGATGACGAATGTAGCTGAGTATAGACGATTGTCACATGTGTAACAGACTCTAGCGCACTTGATACCGAGTCGAGTAAACCCGACTTAATGTCACAGATTCCAGTGTGACGGTTTTCTTTCGTTCAATATTCAATGCATCTAATGAAGTTTTACTTCAATAATAACGAAGCCACGGGCATAATTAGTTGTAACATTAATTTAAATACCACACTTTACTGATTTTTATCTTCATTACTAAGTCAGTTGATTCGAATAAAAATAATCCGGTCGTCTGTTTTTAAATTTCCATTAAGTTGAACTTAAATAAAATCATCATTCATAAATGGTATTGCCAATATGACGGTAATAAACATAATTGAAACATCTGTTTATCATAACAGAATGACGTAAGTAAATAGGTCACCACAAATTATACATAACATAATTCGTATCGCCATTGTTCCTGATTCATCTGAAGGATTACCGAGGCGTGCCGGCGAAGCACCGACAATGAACGCATCAGAATTTACAATATTGTGCGTTCAACATGTTCAAAATAATTGTTGGGCATATCAAATTATTGTAAAGACTTATTGTGCCGGAATCGTGTGGGTGGCGTCACAAAACTGATTTTAGAGTTGCTAAGTCTATCGATAATCTACGTGTCGATGAATTTGCTCACCAATGACACCGTGGACTGTATGTTACTCTATATAGTATAGATTGGTCAATTTCTCCAAATAAGAAACCGCATTAATTGAAATCCTTATCGATTAAATATCAAGATGGACGTTACTTTGCACTTCCGCTAGGAATTGATTGGCCGCCCGATGGCATCAGAAGAGTCAACATACATCTGAAGATACTCCGTTATGGTGCGAAATACGTTTACATACCAAGTACGTCAATCATCGGCAGATTCAACCATCCGCTAACCGAGTTGTGACTACGGTCAATATATTCCTGGCTGAAGTGCAAAGTAACGTCCAATCACGGATTTACCCAAAGTGACGCCTTCATCAATCAACAATTCTTTATCGATTTTTAATTGTATATTGAAGTAACGTCTTTTCTTGGTATTTTCATTATACTTCATTTGATTTCGTTCGATTCCATGTTGGTAAGAGAAAAATGTATTTCGAATCTTTCTCTCCTTTTGATTCACCGCCATTATATAAGTTTTTCTATATCATTTAACAATTAAGATGAATATAAAGACACATTATAATCAATCAAGCTGAACAGGCTATAGAATATGTCAAAACATTCATATGTGTAGGTACCAAAATATACTTGTAAACATTATTCATATAGTGAGCAGTCGAATAAAAAATATTGGTTTCAAAATCAGCGAGGTTGCATGAATCTTTTGTAAAATCATTTTTATATTATTTCGTTGATAAATTTATTACATTCAATTTTAAATGGTTCATGGCTTAGTGGATAACGTCTTTAAATATTACGTCGATCAATGCAGGTACGAATCTTTGCCAATGATCCGGAGCTGGAATGAAACCATACAACGGTGGTAGGGCTTTTTCTTAGCGCGCCTAGCTACCTACCACCTTCAAGTTAAACGTCTGTCGGCAAGCATCTATCCAGCAACTAAGCTTGAGAGCCAGTTCGTCTAGGCTTAGCGTGCTTACCATCTTGGTTCCCATAATTATTTAATATTAAGTGTGATTATAGTCAAACGCTAAATCTAATAAAGTATAAAAAAATAATTTAAACATTATTTCATTGACTATTTCTATATGTATATATTCCTATGAGGCATAAAGTAAAATGACATATATGGGATATAAAATAATCAACACACTGATTGCAATTTAAATGAATTCAAATTAACAACTCGCAGGAGAATGAAAATAATTATAAACTTAAATTCACTCCGTATATTATAATCGTATATATAATTAAAACTTAACCCTCACGAGACAATCAACACACAGAATTGTTTATGAGTAATAAACTCAATTTTAAGGTCCGTACAACTTTATTGTCACGATCCAAGTTTATTTGCGGCCTTGTTAGATGTACGCTTAGGTATATATATCAACTTAGATGTCGCTCCCTTGACGTGTCGAATGAATTGTCGATAATTTCAATACGGTATCGACAACTTTCAGGGTACTTCCTTATCTTGTTTTATAATCTAGAAAACCGCCAGTAACAACTATAATATTACTAACATGGTATAGTTATTAAATATTAGTTGAATTTACTAAATGAAAACTTTTCATTTATATAACTATATAAGATAAGAAATGAGACCGCACTCTTGATGCGATGGTGGCTCAGTTGGTACTGTGTTCGGACATAGCGTCGAATGACGTAGGTTCGAATCCAAGCAACTGAGTCGGAGCTTTCGGTGAAAGAAAAACTTCGTGATGAAACCATAGCATGGTGGTAGGACTTTTTCTAATTCCGTCTGGCTAGCTACCACCCTCAAGTTGAAAATCTGTCGCCAAGCATCTGTTGGTGTATTCCGGCAGCTGCACTTGAGAGCCAATCTCCCTCTAGGTTTAGCGTGACTACAATCTTAGACCACATCATCATTTAATGTCAGATGGGATTGTGGTCAAAACGTATACCTATAAAGTATAAAAAAAAACATATTTTTCACTTTTCACCTAAAGGGGATAGAATTGACTGTGAAGCTTCATTTACCATAATAATTAATCTCTGTTCGCACATTATGTTAAAAGAGGATATGGTCAAAGGTGTTAAGACCGTAAATATAATCACGAGGCTTGATTGCAAAGTGCTACTGATGAAACGTACGTTGATGAAACGTTTTGATGAATTGGACGGTTTTTATCCAGAGGATGGTAACTAGTTAGATGAGACAATGTTCTATCAGCATACGACCAAGAGAGTTTTGCTTTGCTTTGTGCTTTTTTTTAAATAGAATCTCTGATCAATGGACGTGTAACCGGAGTATATTTATCATCATCACTTGCAATACACTTGACCGCTCTATAAGAGAAATATACATAATATAGTGCACCTCAAAATATATAAATTAAAATACCTATATAAAAAAGAAAATACTTATTCTCCCTAACCTTTACAATAGAAATGTATACAGAAGTTACAATAAGTTTAATAAAATGAAAATCTTTATTACAAAGGATACAAGGAAACTTGTTATACTCTTGGAATTATTGCATCTCATACCAAGGTTCACTTTATTAATCAATTTTCTCTACTCGCTCCACCATTTATTTGCGTAAGGATTCACAATTAAAATTTTTACCGAGCACTTACTAAACTTAGAACATTCATCTTCCTATCGGTTTTCAGGACAGTACACCTTTTATAATATAAACATTCACATCTGTAAAATCTGGGCTTAGTCTGATAATTATAATAATTTACAAAATATTCCAAAAGCCCGATAAAGAAAATAAGTAGTACCTAATTAAACAAAGTACCCCTGCGGCTCACGTTGCAATCACTTTGAAATATTTAATGCTAATATATATGCAACTTCATTAACCATTTTAAAAGCTTTCAGTCGCATTACCACTAGAAATTATTAATAACCTTACGCATAAACCACGAGGCTTTTATGTAAATCGATTATTATTATACGGGATTTTGTTGGTTTTGCATAATGAATTCATTAAAACAGGTACTTGTTCGTGGGTAAATTTATTAATACCATAATCATAGTTCATCAATATATTGTCTTTTATATCATTTAGTACCTACATATATAGACATATTATTTAAACGACTTATAATAATAATTATTCTAAAGGTTTTGTCCCATCCCCTAAAGTCAATTACTTTTTTCTCTTCTTGCATAGTGCATCTTTAGTTACTAAAGGTTATCTATCAACTCTTTTTAGGGGGCCGCCGCGGCTTGGATATAAATTTTGCCCCAGCACATATATCTAGGCCTCCCTCAGCAGATGCTCAAATCGAGGTCCGATCCTTCGGAATGGAACCCTTTGCCTGCGCGAACATAATAACACTGAAAAAACATTTTCAAACACTATTTCTTACAACATTACACCGATAACCCCCCACACACACATACACGCAGGTGCAGTCAGCCGGGGCACAAGGCCGGCGGATGCACGTCCCAGCCACACTGTGCGGTGTGCGCAGCGGCTGGGAAATCCGCCGGCCATAGAATGGGAAGCAGGGCCTGCGGGAGGCCTGCGCCGCCTGCGTGGCAGGCAAAACGAAGGAGGGGGAGGAGGGGGAGAAAGCCCCAGGCCCCGAAGGACCCCCGTGGCGGATGGACCGCGTTGGGCACTGAAGCGCCTAAACAAGGAGGCGCTTCAGGAGGCCGTCGTCGTGCAGGCCTGGGTGACAGGAGAGTTACCGGACAGGCCTGCCGACGTCGACCAGGAGGCGGAGTCAATCCGAGCGGACGTGACACGAATCTGCGATGCGGCGATGCCCCGGATCAGGGGGCCGATCCCCGCCAAGCGTCAGGTGTACTGGTGGACCGCCGAAATCGCGCAGTTGCGCGAAGCATGCACGGCGGTCCGTCGCCAGTACACCCGTCAGCGACGCAGGCGGGGCCGCTCGCAGGTCACGTCCGCAAGGGAGGCAGAGCTTTACGAAGGGTACAGAGCAGCCAGATTGGCGCTCCGTAAAGCGATCGAGCAGGGGAAGGCCCTTGCTCGGGAGGAGATGCTCGAGACGCTCAGTCGGGATCCGTGGGGTCGCCCGTACCGCGTAGTTCGCGGAAAACTACGCCAGGGTGGCCTCCCGGTAACCCAGAGTCTCGAGCCAGATCTCCTCCACGAGATTCTGGCTGCTCTGTTCCCTTCGCGGACAGAGCATATGCCTCCCACGATGGCTCCGCCCACGCCCAACGCGGCTGGCTGCGGCGAGGACGACGTGGTCCCTGAGGTGACCCGGGAAGAGTCGAGGGCGGCGGTGAAACGCCTACAGGCCAAAAACACCGCCCCAGGACCCGACGGCATACCTGGCCGCATCTGGGTCCTGGCTTACGAGGCCCTCGAGCCCCGACTGCGCAGGATTTTCACTGCATCACTTCAGCAGGGCCGGTTTCCGAACATCTGGAAAACCGGCCGTTTGGTCCTGCTGAAGAAGGAGGGGCGCCCGGCGGACAGTCCGTCCGCCTACCGGCCCATAGTGCTGTTGGACGAGGCGGCGAAACTCTGCGAGCGCATAATCGCAGGCCGCCTCGTCCGGCACTTGACAGAAGTTGGGCCGGACCTGGCGGATAACCAGTACGGTTTCCGCCAGGGGCGCTCCACCATTGATGCAGTGGTGATGGTCAAAATCCAGGCGGAGGAAGCATTTGCCCGGGGTGAGGTGGTACTGGCGGTGTCGCTCGACATCGTCAATGCCTTTAACACCTTACCCTGGGCCTGTATTGAAGAGGCACTCAGACATCACAGAGTGCCTCGCTACCTCCGCCGAGTAGTCGGGGCGTACCTCTGCGAGAGGTACGTCACCTTCCCGGGTCAGGGAGGGAGGATAAGTCGGCGAGACGTGGTATCCGGTGTTCCGCAGGGGTCTGTCCTGGGCCCCCTCTTGTGGAACATCGGATACGATTGGGTGTTGCGCGGTGTGCTCCTCCGGGGCGTCAGCATTGTCTGCTATGCTGACGACACTTTGGTGTTATCCCGGGGGAAGACGCACCGCGCGGCCGCGATCCTGGCAACTGCAGGAGTCGCTCAAGTCGTCGCAAGGATCCGGCGTCTGGGACTAGAGGTGGCGCTCAGTAAAACCGAGGCCCTGTACTTTCACGGGCCTCGGAATGCGCCACCCGCAGGGTCCCAGATCGTCGTGGGAGGCGAGTCCATCGGTGTCGGGTCGAGCATGAGGTATCTCGGCCTCCTCCTCGACAGCCGATGGACGTTCAAGGAACACTTCCGGCAGCTGGCCCCCCGTCTAATGGGAGTAGCGGGCGCATTAGCCCGTTTGCTTCCCAACTTGGGGGGGCCCAACTCCGCCTGCCGGAAGTTGTACCTCGGGGTCGTGCGGTCGGTGGCCCTTTACGGGGCCCCCGTATGGGCGTGTGGCCTGACGGCCGTTGGCAGCGCCCTGCTGCGGAAACCGCAGCGCGCGATGGCCGTCAGAGCCATCCGCGGATACCGCACGACCTCGTTCGAGGCGGCCTCCCTTTTGGCCGGATCCCCACCTTGGGACCTGGAAGCGAGAGCCCACGCGTCACTGTACGAACGACGCGTGGAGGCGCTGGAGCAGGGCCGGAGACTCGCACCTCGGCAAATCGAGGTGCTCCGGTCCCAGCTCCACCAGGTCCTGGTGATAGAAGAATGGCGACGACGACTTGAGCGACCGAGCTCGGGCGTGGCTATTATAGGAGCCGTTCGGCCGGTCATGGTCGAATGGCTCACCAGGCGGCATGGCACCCTGAGCTTCCGGCTGACACAGGTGCTGTCGGGGCACGGTTGCTTCGGCAGTTACCTGTGTCGCATTGGCCGGGAGCCGACGCCAGGGTGCCATCATTGTGGCTGCGCGGAAGATCGCGCGCAGCACACTCTGGAGGAGTGTGCCGCCTGGGACGAGCCACGTCGCGAGCTCGTCGCGGCCATAGGCCCGGATCTTTCGCTCTCGACCGTCATCGTCAAGATGGTCGAGAGCGAGGCCGGGTGGATCTCCGTCGCCTCGTACTGCGAGCGAGTCATGCTCGCGAAGGAGGCGGCGGAGAGGGAGAGGGAGCAGACCACCAGGCTCCCCTCCCGCGGTCGGCGAACACGGCGGCGACGGGTCGGCGACGACCTCATGCCGCCGTAAAAAGGGTCTGTGGGCGACGGGACGGGCGGGCTCGTCCGTCGCCCTGAGCAGAGTTTAACTGTACAGGCCCGCGTGGTGGAGGCGCTTGTGCCGAGCGACTCCCACAGTTCGTCGGGGGGGGTCTAACACCCGCCCCCTCCTGAGGGGTCTACCACCTTGACCCCTCAGACCGCAGAAGGGGCCCCTGATGAGGGGCCGACACCTGTCGGGGAGCAGAAGTAATGCCATTGGCAGTTCCTGCTCCCCGGCCCAATAGGTGTGAGAGGCACCGTGGGGTTTTTAGTCCGTGGGAATCGGACATAACCCACCCCCCGCTGCCCGACGGGGTGGGTATCCGTTACGGATTTTCCCCACGTAAAAAAAAAAAAAAAAAAAAGGTGCAGTCAGCCGGGGCACAAGGCCGGCGGATGCACGTCCCAGCCACACTGTGCGGTGTGCGCAGCGGCTGGGAAATCCGCCGGCCATAGAATGGGAAGCAGGGCCTGCGGGAGGCCTGCGCCGCCTGCGTGGCAGGCAAAACGAAGGAGGGGGAGGAGGGGGAGAAAGCCCCAGGATCCCCCGCTGCCGTCAGGGGCCGCTGGGGCCAGAACGGTTCAGCTTGAGGAAGTGGAGTGTCCCTAATGGCGGCAATCCGCTTCCTCCAAGGGAACCTCAACCACTGCGCCAGGGCTCAGGATCTTCTATTCCAGAGCATGGCGCAGTGGTTGATCCACGTCGCTGTGATGGCCAAGCCGTATTTCATCCCGCCCGAGGATAACTGGGCGGGTGATCTCGACGGCTCGGTGGCCTTAGTTTCCCAGGCCGCCGCCGGCTCCCCCCCCCCCCCTCTCTAACATCCTGAAGGGTAGGGGATACGTAGCGGCACATCACAGCGGCGTGGTGGTGGTGGGGACGTATGCGCCTCCCAGTATGAGTCTCGCCGACTTCGAGGGATTCCTCGGGGACCTACAAAGCGTCGTAGGCCGCAGCCACCCTCGCCCCGTCCTAGTGCTCGGGGACTTCAATGCCAAGTCTACGGCTTGGGGTTCCCCGGCCACGAACGTCAGGGGTAGGGTGCTGGAGGAGTGAGCCATAACATCGGGCCTACTCCTCTTGAACAGGGGGTCCGTTAACACGTGCGTGCGACAGCAGGGCGGGTCGATAGTGGACCTAACGTTCGCTAGCCCTGCTCTAGCACGCCGTGTTCGGGGCTGGAGAGTCCTTGAGGGGGTGGAGACGTTGTTGGACCATCGTTACATACGGTTCGACGTCTCCACCCAGACCTCGGACGGACCAGCCCGTAGGACCCCCGTGGCGGAAGGACCGCGTTGGGCACTGAAGCGCCTAAACATCGAGGCGCTTCAGGAGGCCGTCGTCGTGCAGGCCTGGGTGACAGAAGAGTTACTGGACAGGCCTCCCGACGTCGACCTGGAGGCGGAGTCACTCCGAGCGGACGTGACGAAAATCTGCGATGCGGCGATGCCCCGGATTAGGGGGCCGATCTCCGCCAAGCGTCAGGTGTACTGGTGGACCGCCGAAATCGCGCAGTTGCGCGTAGCGTGCACGGCGGTCCGTCGCCAGTATACCCGTCAGCGACGCAGGCGGGGCCGCTCGCAGGTCGCGTCCGCAAGGGAGGCAGAGCTTTACGAAGGGTACAGAGCAGCCAGATTGGCGCTCCGTAGAGCTATCGAGCAGGGGAAGGCCCTTGCTCGGGAGGAGATGCTCGAGACCCTCAGCCGGGATCCGTGGGGGCGCCCGTACCGCATAGTACGCGGGAAACTACGTCATGGCGGCCCCCCGGTAACCCAGAGTCTCGAGCCAGATCTCCTCCACGAGATTCTGGCTGCTCTGTTCCCTTCCAGGACAGAGCATACGCCTCCCACGATGGCTCCGCCCACGCCCAACGCGGCTGGCTGCGGCGAGGACGACGTGGTCCCCGAGGTGACCCGGGAAGAGTCGAGGGCGGCGGTGAAACGCCTCCAGGCGAAAAACACCGCCCCAGGACCCGACGGCATACCTGGCCGTATCTGGGTCCTGGCTTACGAGGCCCTCGAGCCCCGACTACTGCGGATCGTCACCGCATCGCTTCAGCAGGGCCGGTTTCCGACCATCTGGAAAACCGGCCGTTTGGTCCTGCTGAAGAAGGAGGGACGCCCGGCGGACAGTCCGTCCGCCTACCGGCCCATAGTGCTGTTGGATGAGGCGGCAAAGCTCTGCGAGCGAATAATTGCAGGCCGCCTCGTCCGGCACTTAACAGGAGTAGGGCCGGACCTGGCGGAAAACCAGTTCGGTTTCCGCCAGGGGCGCTCCACCGTTGATGCGGTGATGTCAGTTAAGATCCAGGCGGAGGCAGCATTTGCCCGGGGCGAGGTGATTTTGGCGGTGTCCCTTGACATCGTCAACGCTTTTAACACCTTGCCCTGGGCCTGTATTGAAGAGGCACTCCGGTATCATGGAGTGCCTCGCTACCTCCGCCGTGTAGTCGTGGCATACCTCTGCGAGAGGTACGTCACCTTCCCGGGTCAAGGAGGGAGGATAAGTCGGCGAGACGTGGTATCCGGTGCTCCGCAGGGGTCTGTCCTGGGCCCCCTCTTGTGGAACATCGGATACAATTGGGTGTTGCGCGGTGCACTCCTCCGGGGCGTCAGCATTGTCTGTTATGCTGACGACACTTTGGTGTTATCCCGGGGGAAGACGCACCGCGCGGCCGCGATCCTGGCAACTGCAGGAGTCGCTCAAGTCGTCGGTAGGATCCGGCGTCTGGGACTAGAGGTGGCGCTCAGTAAAACCGAGGCCCTGTTTTTCCACGGGCCTCGGAATGCGCCACCCGCAGGGTCCCGGATCGTCGTGGGAGGCGAGTTCATCGGTGTCGGGTCGAGTATGAGGTATCTCGGCCTCCTCCTCGACAGCCGATGGATGTTCAAGGAACACTTCCGGCAGCTGGCCCCCCGTTTAATGGGAGTAGCGGGCGCATTAGCCCGTTTGCTTCCCAACTTGGGGGGGCCCAACTCCGTCTGCCGGAAGTTGTACCTCGAGGTCGTGCGGTCGGTGGCCCTTTACGCGGCCCCCGTATGGGCGTGTGACCTGACGGCCGTTGGCAGCGCCCTGCTGCGGAAACCGCAGCGCGCGATGGCCGTCAGAGCCATCCGCGGATACCGCACGACCTCCTTCGAGGCGGCCTCCCTTTTGGCCGGATCCCCACCTTGGGACCTGGAAGCGAGAGCCCACGCGTCACTGTACGAACGACGCGTGGAGGCGCTGGAGCAGGGCCGGAGACTCGCACCTCGGCAAATCGAGGTGCTCCGGTCCCAGCTCCACCAGGTCCTGGTGATAGAAGAATGGCGACGACGACTTGAGCGACCGAGCTCGGGCGTGGCTATTATAGGAGCCGTTCGGCCGGTCATGGTCGAATGGCTCACCAGGCGGCATGGCACCCTGAGCTTCCGGCTGACACAGGTGCTGTCGGGGCACGGTTGCTTCGGCAGTTACCTGTGTCGCATCGGCCGGGAGCCAACGCCAGGGTGCCATCATTGTGGCTGCGCCGAAGATCGGGCGCAGCACACTCTGGAGGAGTGTCCCGCCTGGGACGAGCCACGCCGCGAGCTCGTCGCGGCCATAGGCCCGGATCTCTCGCTCTCGACCGTCATCGTCAAGATGGTCGAGAGCGAGGCCGGGTGGATCTCCGTCGCCTCGTACTGCGAGCGAGTCATGCTCGCGAAGGAGGCGGCGGAGAGGGAGAGGGAGCAGACCACCAGGCTCCCCTCCCGCGGTCGACGAACACGGCGACGACCTCATGCCGCCGTAAAAAGGGCCTGTGGGCGACGGGACGGGCGGGCACGTCCATCGCCCTGAGCAGCGTCAAACTGCACAGGCCCGCGTGGTGGAGGCGCTTGTGCCGAGCGACTTCCACAGTTCGTCGGGGGGGTTTAACACCCGCCCCCTCCTGAGGGGTCTACCATCTTGACCCCTCAGACCGCAGCCGGGGCCCCTGATGAGGGGCTGACACCTGCCGGGGAGCAGAAGTAATGCCATTGGCAGTTCCTGCTCCCCGGCCAAATAGGTGTGAGAGGCACCGTGGGGTTGTTAGTCCGTGGGACTCGGACATAGCCCACCCCCCGCTGCCCGACGGGGTGGGTGGGTATCCGTTACGGATTTTCCCCACGTAAAAAAAAAAAAAAAAAAAAAAGATACACGTAGTGGTTGGGTTGTTTTTTTTTACCATTTTTCGAACTGAAATAGGTTAGATTTTAGAATAACACAGTAGTCAGATACGAAATACATGTACGGGATCGTGAAACCTACATGCATGGCACACATGTATATTTCACGAATTCATATATGCATGAAATGGATAGTTTAGCTTAGCTAGTTAGACTCGGGATATTCGGCGATAGCCCAAGCCGAGGCATGTCGTGCGCCCTTGTGCTAGTCGTCTACATTAAATGGGATGAATGCCTTAAACGCTCCCCTTAGTAGTCCTGTAGAGGTCTTGCCAGGCTAACAAGTGTAGTCAGATCGAAAAAAAAAATCCATTTAGAGATACTAGTTCAGAAGAAGCTTTATTAGCTAATCGACCGTTTTACTACCAATGAATCTTTGATGTCACATAACTATAACATCACCTATTTTGGATTGTTCTAATATTTTAATCATCAAGATAAATTTTACAAATATGTAATGGTTATATCATAAATTAAAGCGTAGATATGTCATTTTCCTTAGTTTCATATTTCAGAAGAAACTAGCTTTTATATAAAATACCACTTACATAATCGATATTCCGCATCTATGAGGAGCAGATAGCCAGACCTTTAACTATAATATTGTATTAGGGCACAACTTAATGGTTCCAATTCGATGTTCACCTTCTTGTAAGATATTATTATTGATGGATACCATTTCGAATCTAATAGTATATAGCCATTAAAATTCACGGTAAAGCTTCAGACTAGTCTTAAGAAACATAACTCAGGAAGCTCGTAACTTGAAGATACTATTTTTGATTATTTGCTACGTTTATAGTATGGTAATCGAATAGGGTATTATTGTCTTATCGGACTCTCGCTAATTCCTTACCAATTCTTTAGCATGCCATAATTTTCTTGGGCTTATGTTCCACATACATATTTCAACCGCGAACTATGATGAAAGCATTAATAATAATATTATATGAAATAGCTGATGTTTTATTGAGTCATACAGATGTTTCACTTCTCTATACATTGAACCATACATTTACCATTCGAAAACATAGTTGGTTAAACGTTATATAAATAGTTTTCCGATTTTTATAAGCATCGATTCCGTATGCGTGTACTGTCGCTCGGGAAGTAATTACACGAAACCCATTAGAGAGGTTACAGCCGTGCGGCCACGTTCTGTGGTCATTTCGTGATTGTACGTTAAGTCATAGGCTGTTAACGAATTGAATACGGTTTAAATATTTTTTTTTTTTTCGAACTGATTATACGCTGTTGACCTGATGGGCCGTCACAGCCTCAACGGACTTATAGGGCAAGTGCTTATGCGCGAACCTCGGCTTGGGGTTGCCTTAAATGCAACAACGGGAATCTAAGCTAACCTAGCTAAACTAATCATACATATATGAATTAGCTAAGCACACGTGTGTACCAGCATGGATGCCTCGCGAACTCAAACATGTATTTTGTATTTGTCAACTCGGCTAAACCAAACTAACCAATTTCGAAAAACAAGGGAAAAAAAAGGAAACCCTTCCACCATATATGTATCTACCTGTATGTGTGTACGTAAATGAGCGTGACCTGTATTATGTCTGATAAACTTGTAAGTGAAAATATTCAGTGTCAGTGTATCGCGCTAGCAGCGTGCTTGAGGGCTCCGCTCTGGGTTATCGAACCTAGGTTTGAGCTACTGCCAAGGGAGGTCGCGGCGGTACCATATATTGTAAATATATATCAAAATACTATAGTTAACCTAAATTAAATAGACAACTTTGGTAAAGTATCATGAGAGTTCAAAGAGTAAATAATTTACATCGGTAATGTTTATACTTTTCATAAACAAGCTGCGTCCTGCAATTGTATTTATGTTTAGTTTTAGAATCTTATCACTTAAATTAATCGGTATAAAGCACAACTGTTGCATAAATAATCAATCATGCAAATGAGCCGAACGGCGTGGTGCCAAGCTAACAAAGATATTCACAGTTTGATTCTTCTCAGTAATGTTTGGTTTTCATTGGTGTGTATGACTCGGCCTTAACTGTAATATTCAATGCCGCACCACACGTCTCACCCGCACGAATAACAGTCTTCGTTTAGCGCACTTTCCGTCCTACACTTTGCTCCTAAAGGCTTCTAAAAGTCGTACCATGGTGTTAAGTATATTTTCTAGGAGATATGTTATTGATAGCTTATCCTGAGGTATATTGATATTTAAATTGGTCATAATCACAAGGTCCGGTTTTAAAAACCAACAGATATACAGTTTTTAAATTTTCTTGGAAGATTATTTATTTGTGCCAGTGCAAACGCGGCAGTAGCTTCAGTTATAATTGGATCGGATTGGATGGCTGATAAAACGGCTGATAATTGCAATCCTCCCATTAAATCGGTCCATGTTGAAATGTATAGGTTTTTGTTCTGTAACACACAGATTTTTTGCTGTTATTGGGAACTTAAAAGCGCTACACTCTAATAACTGTAATCGGTTGAATGTATAAATAATTAAAGATTGAACAAAAATTTCATAACCGCTAAAGTATTTAATTCAAGCCGACACCTAACGGAAGCTAAAACGATCTATTGTTGAAATCAATTGTGATTCAACTGACAAATCAATTTAAACTTAGTACTCAGTGTGGTCAGCAGACATTACGTTAACGTAACAGTGTTCACTCATGATAGTATTTTATTATTTACTTAATTTATATTATTTCCCGATTCTTAACTAACCAAGAAAAGATAAACGAGTTCGTGTTTTTCAAACTTCATCTAACAGATTTTGATTTAAATAAATAGACATATGATTAGTATTATTATTTGATTCTGTTGTAGTTAAAACATATTTTCCCTTTATTAAGTAGTTACTATTAATTTAATATATTTTATATATATGTATATAAATACAATTGAAGTGTTTGTTATTTGTCTGGGTCAATTTCCGAAACGGTTCCATCGATTTTGATAAGACTTTTACTTGTAGATATACGAATTTTCGAGGTATTATTATATAGGTTACAAATGCAGACACTTTTACGTGGGTGTTAAGCAGTAATGGCACAATTATAAATGAAAAATAAACTGTAACCAATTATTCAAGGTAAAACAATCATCTAAATCTTGTGAAGCAACAAGATTATTTTGCACAAAAACGAAGTCGCGGTCATCAGTTAGTGTGAGGTTAAAGGCTATGTGTGCCTATATCGACATGAAATATAATTGCTTAAAATTATTATTAAAAACTAGCTGATTTACGCGAATTTCTCCACTTCATTTTATTATATTAACAGCATTATATTATATGTATTTATATTATATGTACAGAGAAAAAAAACCATAAGCACCACACCGTTTGCCCCACTTCGGCAGGACATGAAAACACGCATCACTGACCACGTAGTAATTTAATATTAAATGAAGCTATCATGATTTTTCTTTGACAAAGACCAAGTGACCAAGAAGTAAAACCAATATAAATTGTCGGAAATATATCCAGTAACTTTTTCGTGATGCGCGTACAACGGTAGACCTTTATCATTCTATTTAAATATATAAAAGATTTCTTATATTCAGTGTTATTCAACTTTTGTAAAATTTATAACAAGTATTGCTTTTATATAGGTACATATTTCCACAATTTATTCAATTTTCTACTGATACCGATTATAGCGCTTAGAATGTTAAGAAAAAAATAAAATACACCTAACATTTTGATAAAACCAGTTCTATCTGTGTTCACAGCGTGATAATATGACGGATGACATGCGGATATAACATGAATCAATGTGTTAAATAGACGGAGTCATTACAATGACGACGTTCGATGATTCATTAGACAGATCAGTATCTCCTTGATAAATAATTAAACTTACTTACCAGTTCGAGTGTGACTCAAATATTTTAAAATAGCTCGAGGCACCACTAATACAGACACGCGAATGATTGATTGATAAAAAGTTAGTACTTAATTTACTACCTCCGTGGTATAATGTTTGACGAGTGTTACAAAGACCATTTAAAAACTTTAATGGACCTGGCTGGTGGGGTTCTTTTTTAAATTGATATTTAAATTACGTCTGCATTAAAACCTCCTTAGAAAGTTCTCTTAAAACATATTCGATATAATAACGTTGAATGTATTTACACAATGGGGAAACACTTTTTGAAATTAGAATATGAGAACGATTTTAATTGAAAAGTTTAACTTCCAAGGCGATAAAAATGTCGACACTAGCAAAATGTTTTTTGGCACTGACTAAAGAAAAAAAATTTTCTTCGAAATTCGATGGGATATTAGACAGTAGTGGTTTTTTTTTTATTTATAATTTTCCGTTACTTCACCATATATTGTGTATAATATTAGTGGCATTTTACGCAATTACTTATTGTGTACAAGTGAAGTAAACAACAAATATAACGGAACATGCATTATAAGATGGTTAGGATAGGAGAGGTTCTTTTATAATAATTGAATTAAAATTGTCTACCAAATAGCTCAACTGTTAAAGGCCGATATGCCTATAGATTGTTCGTATATAATGTTAAATCAAGTTTGGTGTATTGGTCACTAGCTGTCCTAAATAAATAAATAAGATGTCACATAGACTTCCTGGAATGTTTTAGAAAGAGTTCTCCGCATTTCAGAACACTGGAAAAATCACAAGAGAAGGCTGTAATTATTACGTTTTTGATAATAGTAGTAGAAATAATCGTCTGTATGGAGGACCACCTGATACTCGCGATTTCGTTTGCGTCACTTATTTTCTTAACAATATATGTAATGTACAGAGCAAAATATAAGTACCACACCGCTTGCCCCACTTCTCCACGGAAATAAAATACACATCGCTAAAGGCGCAGCGGTTATAAAAACCGTAATTTCTTAATTTTTTAATAACTCTATAATAAATGAAGCTATCGGGATACTTTTTTTTACGTAAAAACTAAGTGTCTTAGAAATACAATAAATATCTATCCAGTATTTTTTTAGTAATGGCCGCACAACGGCAGATCTCTAACACGTTATTCGTATAGAACAGAAGATTATTACGAGACGCCATTTCGGCCTCCTATTTACCTAATTCGTTAGAACAAAGAGAATAATTAGGGGACGAAGAATTTATATATATACGGATACATGTATAAGAACCAAACGGTATTTTGCTTTATCGTGGTAATTTGCTCATTACGTTGTGCGAAGTATAGACCGACTTGTTTTTATATAGTAACAAGAAATCACTTGAAAAATACATGAGTTAAGTAACGACATTGGAGACATGTGGTGCCAGATGTTAGGGACGAGATAACTGGCGTTTTTATCAAAGTACCTTGTAGGTATCTCTTAGGCCTTTGATTATATTACTTGTACCGACCAGGAAGAAATCAATGAAACATAGAGAATAAAAAAAAACTTGTGTTTGAATTTAATTATATAAATCAATTTTGGATTCATGACACTTGTAAATTTTTGGATTCATGACATTTGTAAATATTTTATTTAATTTTGTTATTTTTTTAACATAGAGTTTTAAACAAAACTTTTGGATTGTAATATTAGATACAATTTTCGCATTACAATTTAACGCGAAAACTGCTAAGCTATTTTTTATGAAACTTTACGCTAATATAGATTATAAATCAGAACAACACATAGGTTATAATTTACAAACAAGTCATTGAAATTGGCCAAAATAAAACACGAAAGTGTCAAATAAGTTGAAAAAATCGTGCCATATGAGAGTTATCTCGACGTACAACGCTACATTAACCGTTTTATAAACATACACAGACAGACGAAGTAGCTGGTGACCACTACTATTTGATATATAGTATCCTGAATTATTCATTATTTGTGTTTGTATGTATGTGTATATTATATTATACGTATATAAACAAAGCAGAAAATTGTTAAGTTTTATTTACAGAAACGGTATGTGTTCTAAAACCTGGGTATTTGTTAACAACATACTTTACTTTTTCACAATTGGATTTTTTTTTATTTAATCACATCGGATATATGGATGGTAGTTATGTTTTTATATAGATTGGATATTCCGACCTGGTTACAAGACCGTGGTCACGATCAGACCGATCACCGATTAATGATATAATTATGGGGACAGACTATGGCGATATGTGGAGCGGCGTCTACTCAGTGAGTGGAATGTGATTTCAACTAACCGTTAAAACCGACTCTGGCCTTCATCATTAAATATATCACGACGGACGATGATCACGGCATCCAAGCGATAATCTTATAAAAAAACACGTAAACATTTACACAAATCGATCCTAAAGGTGTGCTATTTAGATCAAATATAGTTGTATCGTAGTAATAAGAATATTTTAATTTGGGCTTGAATGTATCAACAAATAATGCATGAAGTCATAAATTAATGAGTATAAACAGTAGTAGAACATAATCTAAATATATATATATACAATGTGTGTATTAGAGGAGCAATACCCAGCATTTGAATTGGCATGTCGGGGAGAAGAGTGATACTTCTGATTAAGAACAGATTGGCTGTGTAAAGTGTTGCCTCTATCGCACAGCGCAGTGATTGCGATAGGCAAAGATTACGCTATACGAAACCGAATTCAACCGACTATCTCGGTCTTCTCTCCGACGCGGAGTCGTTTTCTTTTTTTCTCGAACTATCTACGTTGTTGACCTGGCAATAATATCCAGTTTCACCGGACTACTAAGGGGAGCGTTTAAGGCACTCACCCGATTTTATATAGGCAATCATAATAGGCAACCAGCAAAATGGCGCACGGCGCGCCTCGGCTTGGACTGTCACCGAATATTCCGAGTCTTTTTTTTTTTTTTTATTAACGTGGGGAGATCCCTTACGGATACCCACTCTCCCGGAGGGGAGAGAGTGGGTTATGTCCGATTCGCACGGACTAAAACCCCACGGTGTATCGGCCGCCGCTTTCGATTGGGGCGGCATGGGACCGTACTGTGGCTATCACCATGCCGCCCCAGCGGTCAGCCCGGCGGAATGTAGCCGCCGGGCTCCGTCCTTATAGGGAAGTAGACTGGGTACACAACCAGCTACCTCCCCTCGTCAGCCGGACCTGTGCAATGAGGAGATGGGCCCCCGCCCCATCCCCTCAGGTTCGGCTACGGAGGTGGCAGGAGGCGGACAAAGCGCTTCCTCCTTCCACCGGCCCTCCTTTGGCGGAGACGGCCGCTGCGAGGGTCCACCTCTCGCGCCCGCTCCGCCGCCTCCTTTTGCGAGATGACCTCCTCGCAAAAGGAGGCCACCGCATTCCACGCCTGTTCACTGCCGGGCATGGCCGCCACCACGCTCGGCAGCGACAAGTCTCCCGTTCCTCCCACCGCCGCAGCCAGATTGCGGCGCTGTCTCTCCCACGCAGCACACTCAGACAGAGTGTGCCGAGTCTAACTAAGTTAAGCTAACAATTATTTCATACATATATATTCCATTCCGAAGGATCGGACTTCGGCTTGAGCCGCTGAATCGCGGTATCGAATGAAATGGCCTGCATACTTTATATTCTTTTGGGACTTAAAAAAATCAATCGTTATCGAATTTCAGCCACTGGACGAAATATGATTAAATTATTTGACGATAAAAAATCATCAAAAATTAAAAATAAAAAAACATTTTTTCCTACATATGCTAGGTTTTTTTTAGATTACTATCACGCTGTGTCTATCCTAAATAAAATAAATAACGGGGTAATCGAATTCGAAACCACAGTAACCACGAAGCCAAATGGGACATTAGCCAACTATAGATTGCAGCTTGCCTTGACACACCGAATACGACGTGACGGGTCTTGAATTCAGTCGCGTAGGTGTCACGAGAAATACAAATCAGCTTGTTCACTGGACGGGTGATGACAGTAATAATTATTTTATCAACAGATTTAGTGAATCAGAAGAGAAAGAAATAGCAATATTACTTAGTTAGTCGCAGCCATAGTGACAAGAGTACAGCACTCCTAGATCAGCCTAGGTAAACTCACTAAATATTCTTTTAGTACTACTGTATGTGGGAAAATGTAGAACTGTGGATTTTTGCAGTTTCAGATCTCCAATACTTTGTGGGCTGGCGTGGTGATTATTCACAAACGTTCCTTCATAAAAAGGCATGTGGACCTGCTGCAGTAGGTCTCTTTCAGGCTAATCTGTGTATGTGTGTGAGATTACCACTAACGAAGTGGGATGGTATGAATTTGTACCCGACGGGCTTCAACCACCATGCAAATGATGAGAAACTTGTCATGGTGACTTTCTTTGATTGCTCATGTTCCGGAAGCAACCAGTGATTATCCAACCATTTACTATATTTACCATCGAATACTATGCCGTCATTTAGACTTATTGCCATTAAAAAGGTGGGCCGACATAGAACGCCCGGCAGATTTGAAACATTTAAATTAATATTAGAATTACCTATACTAAAGTTAGATGGACATAGTATGTAGCTCACACAGAGAAGCAACGATGTATACGCGCGCACATACTCACAAGGAAGTCGAGAGTGAGCGTGACGGCATAAGATAACGTCATGCCGTTCACCGTGATGATATACGGGTCGATTTTAATACCAAGGCGAACCAATAGATGTTTTACATCAATAATACATTTGTGTAACACACTAGATGACGCGTCACAGACTGACATTCAGTTGTCCAGTTGTCGTTTTATTTAATTATATCAAGGTACAATGAAGGGAAAATTTGGTCTCATTAGAACACGCGTGCGAAATCAGGGCGAGTAGCTAGTTACCCATAGAGTTTAATTTTCAAAAATTACGAAAAATACAACAACAAAATAAACGGATAGTATAAAATCGTTGACAAGCTTCGTATGAAAAAAATTAAAAGTGAATTGTTAGGCTTACTAATTCCATGCCGGTTGGTAATACTTCCATTTGAATCGATAACGAATAGATTCAATGGCGGGTGTCACTGATAGCGCAATGATGTTTTTAATACTATTTGCGTTTCAACACGCCGACTGCTACTCACTGACTAAATGATGTTGCGACAGCTTTGATTAATGATACAAGTTCTATATCAGAAACTTACAATTGACAGCTTTTGATATTCATTTTATTTACTCATTTATGTTACAATGCTCTCTGTATATGTAATATACGATTATACCGTATTGACAGATAGATAGTAATTTAAAGAGAGGATAAAAAAATGATTTTTTTTTTAACTGACTACACTGTTAACCTGACAAGGCCTCTACTATTTAACCGGACTACTAAAGGGAGCGCTTAAGGCATTCACCCGATTATATATACGAAAAAATTGTAAACTAATAATGCTCAATAGATTATTTGTTTGTTGGAACATGTCAATCTCCGAAATTACCAGTCAAGTTTCAAAAAATGTTCTTGGATTTTATAGTCTATTTGAGAATGTTCGCAACTCATTCGCCACAATTCGATACCTACGTCGGTCGACGCGATCTCCAAACATGTTCACCACTCAGTCATTCTTCTTCATCTTATCTTTATCCCATCTAAGTATTGTCGGCACAACATGTTTATCATGTTGTGATGTATGAATTGGCTTAATTTTTATGATACGCTGCGCGCGCCTGACATCAACCCTCCTTGAGATTCTCTTGTAGTACCATGGTTTTTGTTCAACGTTGGCGATTGTTATAACATAATACACCTGCGTGGCTTAAGAATTTTGTATCACGTAAATCGGTGTATATTGACTTGACTCAATAAAGTTGGTACCTTACGGAGTATTCATTGTCGAATAATTGATACAATAAATCATTACAATAATATACAATATTAAAAATATACTAGAAAAATTAATGCAAATAAAATGTTATCGCTTTAATTCGAATTTAACTATTAGAGGATATAGCAAACGTGTTTTCTCAACAAATCTGAGTATTAATGTAAATTACAATTCATATCATATATATTTATCCAATACATGGAGATAACAACCCGTTTTTTTTACTTTGATAGACTTTAGACGTCCTGTCGATAGCATTTGTTTATTGATTAATTTTGTGTCACCTATTACTTTTTATATTTCAACATACATCATAATCTGTAGATATAAATAACATTGACACGTTTGTTGTTTGTCCGAGTTAATATCTGCAACGGCTGAAAGTAGAAGAATTTTCAGGGTAGTGTCTAAGGTACATACCACCTCGCTTTCTCATAAAATTTAAGCAGGAATTATAAAATTTTATAAAGGCAACTTAAAGTCGGTAAAAGTGTTACTTGGTAATAACAGAATTAAACCAAATATCATTCTTAGTTCCCATAAAAAATCAAAACTATTTCCACGAGAACAAAGTCGTGGACAACAGCTAATTACAATATAGTTCGTTGCCATTAGAGAACCAGAACAACTAAAACTGCTAAAAGATAAACAAACGGACAATATGAATCTTTCCATAATCTGTCTTAGTAACTTTCTCTTAGTATTGTATCAAGTAGTATGAAGTAGGGACTATAAGACACCGCCCCTACAAATTTATGTTAAATACAAAATCAAACAATTTTTAACTTTCCCCGCTAATTAAATGACTAGGCCTTATTTATTTCCCATAAACTATGGCTTATAAATTACATTTTTGTTAAATCGTCCCATAAGTAATTACGCTACGCCATTGAATACACCTTCATGTTACCCGCGTATAATTTACTTATTATAATACTGGAAAATTACTGTCTGTCTAAAGTCGTAGTTAATGTCCCAATTACGAAATCTTTTTAAATTGGTCGCTTTATGAGTACGCCATAAAACCAGACAGAATTAAGTCGTCAGTACATGAAGTGAAATTGCTTTTGATTGACGCGTTGGTGCTGCATTTTATAGTGTTGGGTTCGAACCGTGAACATTTTAATACTAAGTTTGATACTCGTGTGCAAGTTTTATATTGCGTAAATTATTAACATACAGTCATAGATCAAGTAACTACTTAGTCAAAACCGCAATTTTACCAGAATTTTGAACACTTGTCATTGTCTAACTACATTGTAAGTGTAAACAAAATTCGTTTAAAACACTACGGTTACATAGAAAACTAATCAGGTGACTGTATCACATAGCATGGTACCACATTAACATAGGCGTTCACAGTTCGGTTCTACTCGGTAATGCTCGGTTATCCTCAGTCGATGTACTCGCACGCACGATATTCTTCCACACCATACTACACGCCGCGCCCGTATTCGCTAAGATTTTAATCAACACTTTGCTATAAAATCCAAAAAGAACTTTTAAATTTCCAAAAATTTCAGAAATTAAAGCGTTCAAACAAACAAAGTTGCGAAAATTTCGATAACTATGTGAAATAAAACTGCATCATATTTGATGTGTACCAAATAATGTGGAACAATCTATATTAATGAACAGTAACATCGTGGAATCAAATAGACGTATAAAAATTCTCTCCATATGTATTTGACCAGTTTTCAAGACGAGCAGTTCGAAGCAAGTTGTTTCATGCTATTGAATCACCATCAGTAACTTTTCTTTAAAAGTTTTACGCTATCCGTATATTTATTTAGATTTGTCTTTCTTCTCACCTTATTTCCCTATTATTCCCAGTTTCAATTGGATTTTTTTACACATATTGTCGAAGGTACAACACCAAATCCAGGACCAAATCAAATCAAATCTACATTGACGACAGTAACGTTTTTTTTTTTCGAACTGACTACACTGTTGACCTGGCACGGCCTCTACAGATTCACCGGATTACTAACGAGAGTACCTAAAGCTTTTTTTTTTTCGAACTGACCTACACTGTTAGCCTGGCAAGGCCGCTACAGTTCCACCGGACTACGAGAATAAAGCCGCGGGTAAAAGCCAGTACTTTGTTGGTTTTGACGTTTGATCACAATCTCACCTGATGGTGAATGATGATTAGAATCACTGACTCTTAAGTGCAGCTGCCGGAACAAATCTTTTAATTGTTAGCGATGGATTTTTAACATAAGCGTGGTAGCTAGTCAGGTCGACATTAGAAAAAGTCTTGACATTATGATATGGTTTCATCACAATATGTTCTAATACATTTTTTAACCTTCAATTTCTTGTATTTTTTTGTAAAAAAAAAACGAGTATTTGGATAAATACTCAAATACACAAAATAAGGAATAAGTAGAAAAAAACGTACAATTCAAAGAACGAGAAAGAGTCGTATTTAGTCGTATCATATTATCTCCGGTTTTATAAGGTTACTTTTATTAAAGTGTAAGCCAGACGTGACTAGCGAAAAGTAGAGACGAGTTGAGACGTTTTTTATGTTAAAGGTCAAAGGGAAAATGTTCTGAGTGAATTTTTCCTTGGGCTTTTATAAGTTATACCGTTAGTTGAAACGTGAGAAATTCATTTTGTTTGTTCCAATAAAGTATACTTTATACTTATTATATCGCAATGCAAATATATAGAGACTGATATATATTAACTTAACAATATTTATAATATGCTGGCTGCCATGATAAAGGCAACCGGTGGTCACGGATATTTTTGGATTATAATGTGTTTACGACTAGACATAATGTACTTTGTCGTCTGGCAATGAAATAAGAGAAATTGAATGTTGATGGACAAGTTCATCAAAAGCGAATTCGAGTCGCGTACCGATGGTTCCGTGCTACTGTACCGATAATATTACTATGGTGTTTACATTGTATTGAAAAGAGTTGTAGTCCGGTGAATCTGTATAGGCCATAGGGCCAACAGGGTATGTCAGTTAATAAAAAAAAGTGAATTAAAAGGATATTTGTTTTATTTAATTCACTTTGAGATCCTCAGTACAATCCCGAACACCACATAAACATATGTGTACCTACTGTGTATTCATCAAAAATGTTTAATTCTAAATTCTTCTAATTCTAAATCATTAGCGCGAAACTACGTTAGACTACTATGTATGTTGCCATTTCTTGTCTTATCTCGATTTTTTTTTCCATTTTCACATGAAGTTTGACGTTTATATATATTATCTATTCTACTATAAAATAATTAAACTTTTTTTTATAATATTTTTACTTATTATGCCTTATTAAACCCTTTATATGACAATTATAACCGACTACCTATTATGGCTTCAAAGATATGCCCCGCCCATTCAATAATAGAATGGACAATGTAGCTTTCTCTGTGAACGAAAGTCTAAAATCCATCTTGGAAATACGTTTGGTTCAGGAACAGTATATATGTCGGAAGATGAACAAATATATATATAACCATGGACGTCGGTGAGTAGTTGGATAGCACGCACTTGTATCACGGAGTGGATATCAATTATTTAAGCGATTTTATTACAGACAGTATGTAGGTAGGCATCTATAATTAATAGAGTACATCTCTCAGAGAGTGCGATAATTTTAGTGAGGACCGCTCGCGCCGACCGCCGACGAAAAAATGAATCCTCTAGTCACTGCCGACTCGATCGCGCCTGCGTCTCTAACTCCATCGAGTGCCACCTGGTAGCGCTGGGGTTCCAGATATGACTTGATTTCGACACGAAATTGACTTGATGTCAACACGAACCTGAGTTGATGGCAACATATATATATTAGTGAAGGATCGAGAAAACTGTCAACGATAGAGCAAAGTAGATAGCAAAATACGGAAGACTAAACCTACTAGCATGTGGGTAGAAAGAGTGAAATACTATTAACGAAAATGTAAAATATTCTTTCAAGCCCGAACAGTATCCGACATTTCAGTTTCCACGTCAGCGGGAAGAGTGAGACGTGTGGATAAGATCATCTTGTTCCGGTATTGTAAAGCGTTCTCTCTGTCACACAGTGCAATGAATACTATAATCAAGGATAACCTTATGGAAAACCGTATTTAGCCGAGTATCCCGGTCTTCTCTCCCACGTGACGAATCAAAAGCCGGGTACTGTAATATAATATCGGCGATGCACTTTTAAATTGTACGCTTAGATTTTCAGGTCAAATCTTTAAGTGGTAAGAACAAAAAAACAACAACATTCCTAAACGTCACCTCAGTAACGAAACAGACGGGTGAAAGTGACGTTGCGCCGGGACATCTGTACCCTGCAGTCATAATACACTTTGTAATTATCGAAACGTGTACACTCATTAGGTCTATAATAAAAATGTCTCTAAAATGAGAGCAATAATAATCATATACTTTCGTAGTTTTGAAACGATGGCGCAACATTCTTATGGTACCTAGATAGCTGACAATATTGGGTAGGATTTTTTTTACCTCAATTCATGGTGTTTTTTTATACATTGTACTTTTAGCGCTCTGACTACAATCTCACCTAGTGTTAAACGATAATGTTTTATCCAAAATAGTAACTACGATAAACGTAGGTGGACTCTTATGCTAGTCCCATACCTGCGTGACGAAGCTTCGGTCCCTTGTGTCGCTAAAAAGTAACCTCAAAATTAATTCCGATAAAGGTGTAGAAAACCGTTTGCACACCATTGTCATTTGAATAGTAACTCGAAATTAGCGTCTCCAAGTTCCTTTGATGCGTGTAGAAACCGCGGTCCCAGTTATCGTGCTGCGTATTTCGTGTCGCAATCCGATAGTTCGTAACGCATAAGGATAATATCTTCCCACATCTGCATTTAGTCTAACCATAGATAAAACTTCGTGCCGATACACGCAGGTATAGGAGTAGCATTAATGTAGCTGTTGGAACACATCCTTCTAGTAACTTGGCGATAAATTTTTAACTTGGGGCTGGTAAGAGCAAGCTTAGACAAAAACCCTGCATCCATGCTATGGTTTATTAAAATGTTCTCCTTTACCGAACGCTCTGGCTCATTCGCAAGGATTCTAATCTAGTTCGTATTAAAATTTTAGAATTCCCGTAGATCTACTAATTTAAATCGCTTAAACGCTCTATTGACGGTGAAGAAAAACATCATGAGAAAATCTATATCTAAGAAATGTTATTGTAGTATCTGTATCACCGTATGTAGGAAATATATGGAACTGTGGATTTTTTTGTAGTTTGAAATTGTTATCAAAACATGGGCTGCAGTAGTAATTATGTCACAAAGGAAGAGGCCTTGCCCCACCAGTGGGATTCTTATAGGCTGACGTTACTATTATTCGATAATGCCGACTCTAAATATAATCTATCTAACTAGGTACTGTTTTCTAAGGATCTATTACAAAAACCAGTACTTCAAATATTAGGATATTTCAACATATAATAAGATGGTGATGTTGTCCTAAATTAATACCTAAAATAAAATAATACTTTCTTGTTTGCTACTTTTACAATGTATACTTATAATTATGAAAAGTAACTGTGCCCTCAGGTCCGCTCGTATGAAATACAAAACTATACACAAAGATGTTTTAAGAAAAAAAGCTACACAAATATTACGTTTCTTTTTATATTGTGATTTAATATTAGTGCACAATCTTTTTATACACAATATTTAATATCTATGCAAAGAGAAATAAGATAAAGGGAATCGAGAATAACAAGAATAGTTGAAAAAAAATCTGTTTAGTGGATTTTGCGCTATAAGCACATTAGCGGTCTGATAGATAGGCGTTGCTTTGGTATGGATGAATTTTACAAATTTTTTGTATAGGTTTTCCTAAATTACTCGTCAGATTGCAATAAAACTTAATTAATTGTAGTTCGCTTTAAGCTTTAGACTGTATGGGTAGGTTTAATTTTTTCATGGTGGTAGAACTTTTTTCTAAGTCCGCCTAGCTAACTACCACCTTCTTGTTGAAAATCTATCGCCAAACACATTAGTGTTTTCCGGAAGCTGCGAGCTCTCTATGCTTAGCGTGTTTACCATCTTAAATCACATAGTCACTTAACACCAGATAAAATGTATAAAGTAATAAAAAATAGTAGTACGAAGCCGCACTAGTCGTTTCAACAAATTACTGTGTCACGTGCTTTTGTTCTGTGATTATGTACACATAATAGATATATCATCAAATTAAATTAAATGAGACGCGAACGAAGTCGCGAAAAACAGTTAGTATTTAATATTATTACATTTTAAAATATTTGTATATCATCATATCAAAACGGCCTCGAGCACTCTTACAATTAAAACTAGGCTATCACATTCGTTTCATTAATGTCATATCGATTTATAATTAGCTGGCGCAATCGATATGTAAAAAAAGTAATTTGCAAGTACTAGCAGCTTGTTAGCTGCCTTACCAATGAAAAAAAAGAAATAATAATATATACGTAACGTCAAAACAAATTGGAATCAATTAATTAAAAATTCGTATCCTTGGTTGGCTGTCGCGTACGATAACGTTCGAATTTCGAACTCCGTCGAAACCATCGACACAAATTTAACGGATTCTCGATTTGTCCTTGTAACCTTAAGGCATTATTTTGTGTAATATAAAACATTGTTTCCATATACGTTTATGGGTAACATCTCACTCGAATGTTTTCGGATGGTTAATTATCGAGGGTATCGAATATCTCTTTTAGAAATGTTCCAAAAGGGATATTATGTACTTTGCAATACTGGCATTTTAATTATACGTCGATCAATTTGCTTACCAAGGGCTTTTATAAAATTTAATTTTATTAAGTAATTTATTTCGAACGGCTCACCTAATTTGTTGATATGTATATTATGTTACAAAGTTGTTTTTTTTTTAATTTGAATTACAAATACTCTGTTGTTTCTCGAGTTGTTTCCATGTCGCAATTAGTTTTGCATTCGTTATTTTAACTTCTGATAATGGTTTGAATATTTATTATGTACTTGGGAATTATTTTAATGGAGGCTAAATTTACATATGTAAAATAGGTAAGTGTTAAGGATAAATACGTTGAAATAATAATAGAATAAAAAAGAATTATAATATAACAACTAGCTATGTACCGCGTTAACTCCGCATACGCGGTATCCGTATCACCTATCAATACTGCCCACCCGTAATACTTTAAACTCGCATGTGCACCCTATGTCCTATAATTTGTATGGTTATCACTCCTAAAAATAATATAGCGAGTTTAGGTACCTTACAACTTTCCTTGATAGATATTCTGTATAATAAAAAAAAATCTTAACCTAACTTGTACTTTCAGAGATCAATTTTCAGTTAAAAAATACAATGATTGAACAAGCTCTAATATTTTATAAGTTTGTCGACTCTACTTAGGTAAGGTAAGGGTAAAATAATGATGAGGATGACTACTTATGTTTTATTGCTACCAACATTATAAATGCAAAAGTGAGTTTCTTTGTTACACTTTCACGCCTAATCACTTAACCGATTATCACGAAATTTTACATACGTTTACTGTTCCCGAGGTATAGGCCAAATGTACACTAACGCGAGTGAAACCTCGAGAAAAGCTAGTAAGTTTTAGTATTATTAAATAGGACTACGTCCATGAACTCTGTAATTTATATGTAGTTGGTTTTTGCAAAGTCGATCTGTGACGTCCGCATTCGCGATTAATCACCGTGCATTCCCCCCAATGATTGCCAGCAATTTTTCCCGAGTTTCTCCCAACCGTCTTAACTATCGATTGATGGCAGTAATGCCGTGTTGTCAACATAGCTATTTCCTATGTCGTTTCACATGTATTACGAAGTACGCCATGAATTTTAATACACATATATTATCTTATTTAATCCATCCATTATTGTTAAATCACCAGTAATTGTGTCTATTTCTATAGTTATTAATTTTATGTTATATGATATTATTAATGTAAAAACATAAATGAAGGAGAAATATGACTTAAAACATCAAAGCAGAGGATCAATGCAATTGATTAAAAATCTATACATACAATAAGAATGTAAATTTAACGTATTTGCAATAATTTCTAGTGATGAATGTGTGTCTCGGTTTGTTTATTTGTGAACGCAATACTGCTAAAGTACAACGTTTATGATAAAACATCGCAATGAAAATCGTAGAGTAACATTTAGTCTTGGTTTTATTAAAATCAGTTCACTCTATCAAAAGTCATAGCAGTTTGAATGCAATTTCATATTAATTTGGCGAGCGAGCGAAACCACAAGTAAAGGCTACTTTCTTATATTACGAAAATAAATTAATTTTAATCACATTTAGTATTATTATTTACAATAACATTTAAATATAATGTGAGAATTTAACGTTATTAATTACATGCCGTCATTTTCCCGCCCTCAAAGGTAAGATACGACATGACATACTTGCATTAAAAATTCATAATTTGTAATGACCGCGTGTATTTGTGCGTGTAATATTTTATACATAAATGGCTTTCATTTCCATAATAATATAAATTTAATTTGCATTTCTTGATGACTTAATTCAACCGTTGGTGAGAGACCACACACGCTTTTTATTGTACCACGTTTGTATTTTTAGGTTATGTTTCTTATTTAAAACATAAAATTTTTGGCATTAAGGATTTGCCTATATCCATATAGTTTTTAACTTTAAATATAATGTCTTCAGACATTTAGAAGATCTCTAATTGCTGTAAGATATAAATAATCCTATCCGAACTAATCAAATCAAAAATACTTTAGTCAATATAGGCATAAAGGTATAAAGGTATAAAGGTGCATATGAAGGAATATATTACCACCGGTTCAGAAAACAACCCAGTCATTGAGAAGAACAGGTAAGTAACTAGATATGTTTTATCTTTTTATTGTTTGTATTTAATAACAATTCTTTATATTTCTTATATTATTTATATCTCTTTAGCGGATCTACAGAGAGGGGTGTTATTTTCAGATATCACAGGCATACAGGTAAATGAAAGTGTACTGTTGCCGACATAATATCTACATTAATTCGAGTAAAATCTGGTTATGTAATAATGGTGATTCTCAGGTATCCAGCATTTTCAGACACTGTATTCAGACGTAGGTGCGAATCCTTACATTAGCCAAAACTTTCCGTATAGGAAAATATCATAGATAAAACAGTACGATATTCATATACCTTTTACTAATGCTTGCTTGGCTAGCTATATTCTTCACGTTGAAAATGTTTTTCAAGACATCTGCCGGTATGCTTCTGCAGCTGCATTTAAGAGCCAATTCTCTCTGAGCTTGGCGTGTTACCATCCTGAGCCACGTAAACCTTTAACAAATAGACATCTTAGAGTAACATTGAACTCTAAATGATATCCATCTTCGAACTAGAGCCCCATTACATTGACATTACGGTCGTGAACTTGAATATCGTAATACCATAATATACAATAATATCAGCGTGAGAGATCGTTACAAAATAATTTTCACGTCGGAACTTCGATCGACAAGATAGCCGACAACAAACAAATAGTCAGGTATTAGGTAACTACGAGCGCGATGACAGCTATAGAGATTGATAGCAATGTCTTATGTCAATCAGTGGTATATGGTGAGATAATTTTAAAATGATTCAAGTTTTATTCTTTTATTGTACTATTGCGAATTGATCAGGGTTCTTAAGAGTTGCATAAAGTGGATCTATCTGTAATGTATTTCTGTTAATAAATTCTTAAATTATACCTTAATTAATTTTACTTACATAAAAAAACGTAACAATAACCATACGTTTCTTTTTTAATATACTATATATGCTTTTGTCTTGATGGACCTTTACAGCTTCACCGGACTTTTTTTTTACTACACTGTTTTAGCCTGGCAAGGGCTTTACAGTTTCACCGGACTACTAGCTTTATGGGACTTTAAACTACACACATATATCGTACTGAGTGCTCCGATAATAATTGTGTCCTATTGGATCGCAACCAAAATCGGGTATAAAAATGCTTAAGTGTTATGCACAGGGATCAGCTACTGTATGATTAGTAACATGTGGAATTATAAGAATCTATACCCGATTGGGCCGCGATCACTATGTACTTGGCGATAACCTGTTAATGATTATTTTTTAGTTAGATAGTATTATTGTTGTTAGCTAGTATGTCCAGCAGCTGTAGCGCTTCGATTTCAGTATGATTGTAACGACCAACGATTGATAGTTTTAGGACTAAGTATTACAGTATTTCTTGTGGTCGCGCTTGTTTTTGAAATTTACTATGCTTACCATTAGACACAGTGCAATCACTTAGTCGTACTAATATAAAAATAAATCATTTTTTTTTTCTCTTGTATACTAATTTTCTAATTCTAACCTAATCTACTCTAACATTATAAATGTAAGCTTAATGTCATATAAGTTATAACGTACGTTTGTTTTTTTTTGGTACGCTTTCACACCTTACCTATTGGAAAGATCGACAAGTAATGCCAGCGAAGCCACGAGCAAAATATAGTATTTTATATAAATTAGAATTACATTAAATAAAAGAAATATTAAGTAGCTTTTTGTGCAACAAAATACTCAGGTGTCACGAAGGATCGGCTTCCCTTAAATATATTTATAATAGTAAATTCCAACAATGGCTATCAATATGTATTAATATGTAATAAAATCCAAACGAAGTAGATCAACACGTCCTATTTTCATGGTAAGACTATCTTAATCTACCAATTTCTGTATTACAATAGATAGCAAACACAACACAATATCTTCGAGATTTATAACATTGCATCACCCAGCTCAATCACAATAGGCGAAGTTATGACTTTGAAAAATATATGGAACTGTGAAATGGATGGCATTTCTATTGTCGATGTCGAGGTATTGTGAAGTTACAGACATAAATAAAGGTGTCTTTCACTGTATAGGTTCGTAACAGAAGCGATGAACGTTATTAATAATGGTTTGAGATAATTTATCTTTTTATCATACGAAGCGTCGACTAGCTGTCACGCTAAAATTACTGCATTTATCGAGACCGTACAGAAAATTTCGATGTGAGAGTAGCATTATAATGAAATATAGATTAATAACTAAAAAGAACGTTACTTTTTTATAATACGTTTAAAAATAGCACTAAAATTAACACGATTTTATATATATTCAAACTTTTCTCTATTATTTGGCATTAAAATAATTCTCTGTAAAAACACTAAGGTATGCCGAGAAAAATTAAGCATCGCATTTTAAGAAAGAAAATCTACATTTAATAACTATTATAATAACACATTATACATTAATTGTAAGGTATTAATTAAAAAAAAACGTACATGTTACAAAAAAAGTGATATTATTTCCATGTTTAGTATGCACATAGTAAAGTAAATTTTATTTTTCACACGCCTATAACTTAGACTACACTTCGAAGCCTGACTCACGAGTATTGATGTCGCTTCTAGTATTACCTTCAACACTTCCTATGTCACAATATTCCCAGAGTCAATAAACTGTCTACATCGATCACGAAATATTATCTGTATTACCTCGAAATAATTTGTTTGTCCGTCTGTTTGTTTTTTCTTCTTCTGCTTATTGTGGTTCACAAAGTACCATGGTGTTTACTCCCATCACTTTTCGTGGCATAAAAAGTGTTGCGTATCAGAATTTCAAAGACTTCCCATAAGAAGTTTCACTTCAAAATAAACAAATACCTGATACCAAAACCTCTCTTTTGTTCATCCGTAGATATCATACTTAAATAGTATTGGACAAGCTTAATCCTTTCTATCCTTTCCCTGCGTAAAACAAAACGCACGACCTCACGATTCACGCGGCACTAGCGACACCTGTGTAACAAAGCTTTGACACATACGAAAAAGCAAAAATAACGTTCGCATCGCCGCGCGAGTGCTCCCTTAAAATCAATCCAAAGTGAAAATAAACTGTAATATAAAACTCTAGAAAGTGGGACAAGACAGGGAACGATTCGAAGTGTCGAAGTAAGTGAGGTGAGTCCCAGTGTCCGATTATCCTTTACCTCTGATAAGCTTAAACAAGTATATTAGCCTCTGTCATTCTCATAATTAAAACGAATCTAACGACACCTCGTATGTTAAAATTCATCAAATCGTTTATGTTATAGGGTGTATCAAAGATGCATATATGTATATTTCAGGTCAACAACAAGAAGACAAATAAAACTATGACGACATGCATTATGACGTCACGTCTATGATTTAATCGATTAAACAACCGAGAGCAATCGAATATCAATATCAAAAACGTTAACCTTCAACAGCAGCTATGGTAATGCAATACTGAATATAGTTACGAATTTATCCATAGATGTTAAGAGACCAATGATCTAAGCGAGAATGCCCAGTGCTGTTTTTCGGAATGACCGACCGCTGTTAGGCTAACGGACCTTCACAACTTAATCGGGCTTTAATAAATGCTCCTTGCCCTTTTTTTCGAACTGACTATACATTAGCGGACTGATAGGCCTTCAGAGCTCCCCCAAATTTTTGGGCGAGTACTTAAGATACTGAACCGTATGGCAACAAGCTCAAATTGGCAAAGTGGCCAAACCTGCGAAGATAACATCTTAAGTCTATCGAACCTTACAGAGCTAGCTAAACTAAGCATACGTTTATGCTTTAGTGAGACATATGTGTACCAGCATGTGTGCCTCAATAACACAACGTATTTCGAATCTGGCAATTTGTCTAAATGCATCTAGTCGTGGGCTACCTTTTGAGGTAGACAGTCAATAATAATCAAGAATATTATGATTGACTGATACTTTGAGTTAATTCCAGAATAGGTAAATAGTAGCAAGTCATTAGTAGTCAATAGTACGCATGTTGGTCAATAACACTTCTTCCGATATATAATATGCTATACACTAAAAAACCGTTAAACCTTTCTGTGAGGGAATTGAAAATAAATTCAACTATTAATCGCCGGAACTACAAGATGTCTATAGAATGAAAATATTTATAAGCCCGGATTACACTTTCCATCGACAAAGGTAATGCACGATCCACAGCGATTCCCACGGACATCCTGCGATATAAGCGACATTGGCAAATGGTTTGTAGGATCACAATCAATAAATAACTTTCCAAACATTTCATTTTATTTTCGTTTCCGTGATTCTACAACTTCTCATAATATATTAAATTTTATCGTGAATCATTTCCGTCAAGGAACGCTGCGATATGTGTCTTGAATAGTTTTATAATGTTTAAAACGAATGTTTTTTTCGAACAACAGTTTCATATCAGTATTTTTATAATTAGCCGTTATGATTAACTAAAGTTGCAAGATAATATATATGCATAGAAAAATAAAGTATCTCATATCTCAACGCAAATAAAAAGTGCTACAAAATTTAAGCAATACCAATCCAAGGTAGCATTTTACAGGTAAAGTAATATAGAAGACTCAGAACATAGGTAAAAACTGTATGAAAATATTTAAACAGAATTCTTCGCCACTGTAAATAAAATAAATATATCCTATATACTAGACACATACACACATATACTAAAAAAAACATAATATCCGTCCATCGTTCACCCGTTGACGCCAACAACGATTCACTAAATGGAACTAAACCTAATACGATCGTGTGAGAAATGATATCTTCGAAATATGATGTGAGCTATTTTCACATCGCTTATTGTAACATTCGAGAATCCCAAGAGAGGATATTTTGGGAAAATCTTTCACGGTAAATCATTATGTGAGTTATCAAATTGGATATGTTTACTTGGAATGATATTTATCGAACACTCAATATATTTTTAAACCCAATAAAGTTTATTACATTTTTAATAAGTTTGTTCATATTTTTGTTATATTCATCACAGGTACGTAGGTTTTCGGTTGCCTTACCATTTCTTAGAACACAACATACCGACATCTAGCTACGTTTCGCTTTTGCACTTCTAAGCCATAAATACCAAAGAGCAATTTTTTTGACTATTTTATATTCAGATTAACTAAATACATAAGGTATGTTAACATTAATATATAGATAGGTAGCTCAAATAGTTAATTCGATTCAGTCCGTAGAATTATATGTGCTGCGACAGCCCCAACTCTCGGCGGTATCCTTGCGTAATTTAGCATTGTGGCAGAGAGGTTTCTCGGCTGCCACCAACTAGTGAAACTATATTTAAAGCGATTTTATTTTACTTTGAAGCGATGTTGGATTAGTTAGTAATGTGTTCGGGCACAGCGTCTAACGACGTATGTTCGAATCCTAGCAACTGAGTCGGAGCTTTTGGTGAAGGAAAACATCGCGATGAAACCATAGCATGGTGGTAGGGCTTTTTCTAAGTCCACCTGGCTAGCCCTCAAGTTGGAAATCTGTTGCCAAGCACCTGTTGGTGTGTCCCGGCAGCTGCACTTGAGAGCCAATCTACCTCTATGTTTAGCGTGACTACCATCTTAGACCGCATCATCATTCAACGTCAGATGAGATTGTGGTCAAACGCTAGCCTATAAAATATAAATAAAAACGTTGTTACCCTTATTGTGATCGGTGATCGGTTATTATTCTATGTGGCTATATTACCGCCGTAAAACTTGGGCGTACAACTCAGACACAAATTGCAGAAAAGTTGAAAAGTTTATTGCTTGCGCCCTTAACGAAGTACGTCTATCTCGTTTTTTGATTAAGTGTACGAGTATCTTGAAACCAAAAGCTCATATGTGAATAAAAATAAATTATCAGAGATACATCTTATTCCTGATTCCGAATATTCACGAAACTCATTATTGTAAATACGGTAGATTCTCTTTAATTTTTTGGACGGTAGCATAATTGATTTTGAAGGTTATAATTCACCTTTCAAGTATAAGTATAAGTATAGAATATAAACCGCACGCTAAAAGCACACCAGACGCTGCTGAAGTCAGCTATAATAAAAGTATTCTTGGCGTATAAATCTATTTAAAATCAGATGGGACGTTTAAAATACATCTGATTGCATGCTTCTAGTGATCTTTTTGATCTAAATTTAAATCGATCGAATGGTCATAAATTTTTAATAATCGATTCGGCCCCTTTGAACATTGAATCGACTTTTAATCGAGTAGCTAGTTGTTTGTTTAGTTAATTTCAGAAACACGTCTTACGCTTGAAAGTTTTGTGTATGTTCATCGCGTCAGGTGTTCGAAACATTTCTGTTTAAGTTCGATAAGTCGACAATTCATGTAACAATAGTTTCACAGGGTAAGTTGTTAACATTTCAAAGAAACTATATATATATACACAGTAGCTATAAATTTACATATGAAGTATTGTGTTTGAAGTTGTTGTTTTTAAATTGGGTTATAAGTGTTATATGTTCACATTAATTGTATGTATCTTTTTTTTATATACTTTATAGGAAAACGTTTTGACCACATTCTCATCTGATATTAAATGATGATGTGGTCTAAGATGGTAAGTCACGCTTAACCTAGAGGGAGACTGGGTTTCAAGTGCGGCTGCCGGAACACACAAACAGGTACTTGGCAGTAGATTTTGAACTTGAGGGTGGTAGCTATCCAGACGGACTTAGAAAAAACCCTACCACCATGCTATGGTTTCATCACGATGTTTTCCTTCACCGAACGCTCCGACTCAGTAGCTTGGATTCGAACCTACGCCCTTCAACGCTGTGTCCGAACACACTACCAACTGAGCCATCATAGCTTCAAAATTCGTATATCATGACTTCATTCACGTTTGATTGGTTTCACCCTCTCGGGTTTCCAATACTTCGCAATGCGTTACACGCACAATGCGCGGATTACAATTTATTTATTGAATAAGTCTAAGAATGAAGTAATAATATGGGTGTCCACCCATAACCCACCCACAATATGAGTGGATACCCATATTATTACTATATTATTCGCCTTATTCAATAAATAAATTCTAATCCTAAGTAATATTATAATTATAAATTTAAGTTTGGTACGCTTTTACACCATAATTGCTTAACCGATAATTAATACATTTTGTATGGACGTTGTCATAGGTACAGAAAAGAAATAGAAAATCTTTTATTTAGATTAAAATACTATACCCAAGGGGCATTAAATCTATAATAACGCCTAAGAAGTTGCTGACAAAAGCTATATAGTGGCTATATAGTGCACAAATATATTATTTCCAATCTAACTTGTAGTGTCAGAGTTCAGCACAATTCAAAGTGAATTTTTCTTGTGTAAAAGAAACAACAGAAAATCATTTACTTAAAATTAATACTCGTATATATTTCGACAACAATATGAAATTCTTTCATTGTTCTACGACACAGCTAACGAGTACACATAGAAATGTCTTTATTTCCCCCGAGCACTAAAGAATCTCGAGAGAGAAAAAAGAAATTAAATTTCTGACAAAAACGTATACTTCAAAGACAAAAATATATTATTGTTGCCTACTTTATTCTTTTTGCTTAGCGGTACATATCTTTTAAATTATAATAGCGTTTACCTGCGGCTTCACTCTCGTTACTGTATTTTTGGCCTATTTACTTTATACCTATATACTTTTTTTTTAGATAAACGGTACCATATGTTCTTTCTTGTACTCCTGACAACATATATAGATTTCATGATAATCATTTGGTTAGTTAAGGTGTAACTAACTAGAACTCAAACTCACATTCACATTTATAATATTAAGAAGTTAAAGCAAGCTGTGCGTCAAGGTTACATTCTTATTTAATTTTTACTGTCAATGTAAATAAGTAAGCTTAAACTAATTCCGTATAAATACGGTAAGACTAGTACACTAGTATATACGAGCCTCTCCGTCAACGCAGAGTCGATGGGAGGAGGTGGCATTATGTCCGTCTCCTACAACCTCCGTAACGGAACCTGGAGTGACGGGCCGGGTGGCCCATCTCCCCATTGCACAGGTTCGGTTGACGAGAAGAGGGCGGCTGGTGTGTACCCAGCTTGCCCTCCTTATTAGGACGATGCCCGACAGACACTTTCTGCTGGGGTGCCATGGTGATGGCTCTGCACGATCCCATGCCGCCCTAACCTAGCGGTGGTCGGTACACCGTGGGGTTTTAGTGAGTATCTCACAGTACCAACTCTCTCCCCCGGGAGGGTGGTGTGTCCATGATGGATTTCCCTACGTTCATAAAAAAAAGTGTACTAGTATAACTAAAATAGGCATTCACATTCCGGGTTTTTTCGATAATGACGCTGAACTCACCCTTGTAACGGTCCATGAAATCACGAGGCTCTTCGCGACATTTGCCCAGTTTGCACTTTTAATTAATTCATGCTTATAGCACATGTGACCTATATACTTAGGTCGGTAATTGCTCCTAGAAGTCTTATGCCCGTTTTCACCAACGTTACCTAACTTTAAGGGACACTTAAAACACGTTTAAGTGACAACTTAGAGAGATTTCGTTTTCACCAACGTCTAAGGGTCCCCTAACACCCTAAGGGTTACCTAAATTTTAAGGGACGGAAATTCTATCACTTAGTGCTAAGTATTGTTTATTTCACGAACATGTCAAAACAAATTTGTAGCTAATTCGTTTGTTTATCGTAAATTAAAGAAATATTTGAGTTTTTTCTAACTTTGGTAGTTAAAAAAACCAGAGAATTAATAAAATGTCGAAATTCATTTGTATACAGACATTAAGCTTATCCACATATTGTTTTTGCCTTATTTTTAGTGACATCTGTTGGTTTATTCAATATTGATATATCTTTGTGTGTAAAAAAAGTTTTACTATTTTATTATTTTCTTCACTGGTCCAAGTCCGAATTGCCGGCCTAAGTTAGTAAACCTTAAAATAGTATTTTTTTGCGGCACAAAGTCAAAGAAAAAAAACCGTGCACGTGGTAATATTTTAATCAGCTTAGTATATTTTTTATTTTCATTTTATATTTGTATTCTCTGTTAGAAATAACAAAACTAAAAAGTAGGTACTATACAATTAGTGATCAAAATTATAAATTTCCATTACATAAAAATTTACTTGACAGGCACCGATTTTAATGCAAAGTCCTTACAAATTTAAAACGGACCCCTATAAAACTAAAAGGTGATCCCTGCATGAACACAATAATGAAAAAAGCTCTTTTCAATTAACAGTATTTTTTTAATAAACATATCATGGTGACTTATTTTATTTTAAAATTGTATTTTTTTATTTTAAAATTGTATTTTTTTTATTTATTTATCTTAAAATTGTACTTTTTTTATTTATTTATTTTAAAATTGTATTTTTTTATTTATTTATTTTAAAATTGTTTTTTTTTATTTATTTATTTAGGTAAAAAATAGCCATACATAAACTTATTATAATTATATTATACGCAAACAGGCTTAAAGTACCATTATTTAAAAGCAAAACATATTTAGACTATTTTAAGAAATTGTAGCATTAACATGGTTTAAATTTATTGCAATTTACCTTTTTTTCTGTATTTGTATTACTTTTACAAAAAAAGACATTAAAATATTGCATTTAAATTGTTAACAATACATGTTCCATCTATTTCAATACTGGCTTGACGAAAAAACTGACGCTTAACTAAGTGCTTCCCTACTAAGTGACCCTTAGCATGGTGAAAACGAAATAAGTTAGGTAGCTGTTTTAGGAGACACTTTAGCCTAGGGATCCCTTAGTTAGGGGTACGTTAAGGGAGCGTTGGTGAAAACGGGCATTAGCATAGTATTATTTCACTTATAATTTTACTGAAAATATAGGCAAATATCATTTTTCACATGTAAATGTTATTTGGCAAATAGCAACAGAATTCTTAATAATAAATCGAATGTTATAATAATCATTAACTTAATTAAGCTTATTCGAAAATTCAGTGGGCACGACAAAACATTCGTGTGAACCGACATATTGTCAGTTCGCAAATAAAATATTAATAATTTTATGAAACGAGAACCGAGTTTTAATGGAATAATAAAACGTTGCCTACGCTGGAATATGTGAGGTCAGTAGAATAATTTTATGCAATAAATATGTATGGCATTTTATTTGATATGAAAATTTTATAAGATTTCCGTTGTTACTGTACGAATATGTGAACTTTGCATGATACATGTGATACTGGTACAGCGTATTCGGAAAGGATTTTATTTCATTTTTTGTTTCGTTCTTCAGTCTATCTTATTTATAATATCATAGATCTGTCAAATATAAATGGCTTTTGTACCACGACAAACTATCGCTAACTTCACTGGTCACATTAAATTAATACAGAAAACGAATTATACGTATTAAAAACAAAAAAAACAAGTATATAAAATTTACGTGATTCGGTCAAATAATAACAATAATTAAAGTGACTTTCCAATCTTTTAAATTTATTTATTAATTTTAGCGCTGTTAATCGTTGACGTAAAACTTTTATCAAAAATTATAAAAAAAACATTTTCATTTTAGTGGTAATTTTTCTTTCATTCTTTCTTTTTCATTGCTGGCAACCCAGTCCTCTTCGACGACTATTACTGCCATAGTAGTAATTTTATCACTATTTAAAATCCGTTATAGTGCTATATTATAAAGTTATAATGTTACTTTAGAGTTTATAAAAAAACTAACATGGAGCAATTAACATACATGTAGCTTAATAAGATGAAAAAAAAATATACTGCCTTCATAGTGCGACCATTTTATACCTTATTTATGCAATGTAATGAAATAAAACTGAAATCTGAAGACATTCTGTCAATTCTATCAATGTTTATGAAGACTCTGAGTCTGTGTCTACATTCTCATACTTTAACTTTTTGTATGGAGATTTTAAACCCAATTTTTTCACTTGTCTGTAAGATTTTTCAAACATTTCCTTTCATACAGACCTTGTCCAGACAATTACAGACACAGCAATGATATAATTAGACAAATAGATGTAACTGTTCTGAAGTGATGCGCTTACATACATACGAGAATTGATTTTTTAATATATAGATAATAATGTAAATAATATTTTTTGAGTGAACCCTAAATGTAACTTTGTATGAGTGACAACGCGTCCAATTTTCGACACAGGCGGCGACCATGTTTAATTCATTGCATCATTAACGGTGCCAATCATTAATTTACGCCATTAATGGTAGCGCCGAAAGCCAAGATTTAGTGTCGGTTCGGTGAGGAATTTTGACGTTTATACTCGTTACCCCAGATATACAGGCCCAGTTTTACTGAACTATTTGAGGTGATATGCCCATATACGGTGATATGTTACTTTCAAAGACTTCGTATAGCGAGATATTAATTTATTAATAAATCTATATAGATAAAATTATAGATCTGTCGTTGTGTACGTATCACGCAAAAAGTACAATATTTTTTTAGTTTAAGACACTTGGTATTTATTAAAAAAGAATATCGCGATAGCTTATTTTAATATAAATATATTAAAGTTGTACAAAACTACGATTTTTGAAATCATTCAGCGATGTTTGAAGTGGGTCAAGCGATGTGGTACGCATGTGCAGGAGAAGATAAGTAAACGAATATCAGTGTTTAATAAGAAAATTTGAAAATAAACTATAAAAAAGCTTACAATTTGTTTTATGTTTTTTATTTTCAAACGAACTTGCGGGTATCAATTATTAAACTATAACATTGTGACATTAGTATTTTGTATTGCAGAATTAATAACGTAAAAGTAATAATAACATTTATAAACTGTAGAACAAACAACAAGGTTTAAAAAAATAGTCCTTTTTGTTACTTTGTTTTATGTGAAGTAAATAAATAAATACACGATTATTTAGAAAAAAGTTACTGTATAAACTATAATATAAAACTAACTTTTACATTTAAATCATAGTAAGCGCGACCATTAAATAAATGTATCACGTACCTTGATCGAATTAAATAATTTCTTCTTTATAATTAAATACAAGAATCCTTCACGATATCCAACTTGGACTCAATGTTTAGGCAATAATTATTATCTACAAGAAACCTGCAATCAATATTTCGATATAAGTAAGCCATGTGATGTGTAATAAATTTTATTATAGAAGCACAATACATTTTATGATTTGCACAAGCAAATCTGCGATCGCAACCAGTGCCTTGATGTTGATTTAAAGCGAGTCCTGGCCCCGGGTTAAAAAGGTTTGAGTTTAACTTAATAACTGAACTATAGATATATTAAATACTATATAGTGACAGCTGCGCTTTATATTCATTGTAGCTTAGTTTAGACTCACTTACCTTGTTACCATCATAGGTCACATGATCATTTAACATTAGGTCAGACTGTTTAAATGCTAAACAAATAAAGCTTAAATAAACAGATAAAGTCTAAAAAAAATTTTTTTTTTCCTTACTCATGTAGTTATTGAAGGATATATTCGTAATTCTATCTCATAATATTCTTTCACTTTATATCAACAGTTATTTATTGTTTCATTTATATTAAATGACTTTTGGATTTATACGAAAGCATGAACACAATTCGCGCCCGTTCAAACAAGCCGGCGTCGTATTGAAGATCTTTATCTCGCCTTACCATAAATTCTCATTAAGAAGTCGCGTCTGAATAATAACAATAATTGTTCGAGTTTTGCGAAATAGTTAGTCGGCGGCAATTGATAAAATTTTTAATTAGTAATAAACGTACGTTTAGAAATTTCGTTGCATTAAGTTTTAGCAATTAATACAGGCGCTTTATTACCTGCCGTATTTCAGTTATTTTCCACGACTTATTTAATTTATGGTAGGGACAATTAAATTGTAATAATTTGGTTATACTTTATTTAACTTAAGTATAGCTGTTTGTCCAATAATGATAGTGATATTAAAATAAAATAAAAAGCGTTTAATAATACTATATGAGAGTAATTACCACGTTTCTATTGTGAATTCAAAAATTGGTTTAAAGGGCGTATATCAAAACAAATAATGTACTAGTTATGTAGTTCATACTTGAGATAATATACTTATTTAAACAATATTATAAATGATAGTACTACTAATAATGGCTTGAATATTAAACGTTGATGACTTAGTTTATAGTATGTTCCAACCCTTACGAATGCGAACGAGGCAGAGCTTTAAACGAAGAAAAGCACTGTGATGAAACCCTATCATTGTGGTAGAACATTTTCTAAGCCTGCGTGACTAGTTCCATACTCAAATTGACAGTCCGTAGCCAAGCACTTATAGGTATATTCTGGCAGGTATCCTTAAGAGCCAGGCTTTCAGTAGATTTCGTGTATTCACCATCTTATACCACATCGTCATTTAACATCAGATGCGATTGTTGTCAAACGCTTTGAATCTATAAAGTATACGTAGTAATACCTATAAAAAAAAACACCTAAGAAAACGAGTGTGCAGTGCACTTGATGTTAAGTAATCACTGCAAACTAGAACTATGGTTAATTAATTTCAGTAGGACCGCAGTGCTTAAACTAGTTATAGGCTACTACTCTAAAGGATTATGTTGGAATGCCTTACGTGATAATACATTGCTGACAACATCCTATTCATCGAAACACAACAACGTAAGTACTACACAAATTAACACTCATTTCACTTACTCACTCACGGGTACACACCGTTGCCACGATGGTGCGTTTGCAGTAAAATCTTGCATAGGTCCCTCGCTTTAGGAGCTGTTAAATTGAATCACTTTTGTAAAATATAAGTTTCTCTCTATATAAATAAAATGATACAAGTCTGTTTGCCTTTATGCGTGCGTCACTCAAAAACTGTTTAGTAAATTACGATCTTTTTTATTACTTCTTATCTAAAATAAAATTATCGCAATTGCTTCATTTAATATAAAATAATTAAAGTCTTAGGGAGCTACGATTTAATAAGCACTACTTATGTATATATGTTTTCTTGCCGTGGAGAATTAGGGTATGCGGTGTGGTGCTTATGTTTTTTCTCCTTTGTCTATAAAATAATAAATAACGCAGACGAAGTCGCAATTATCAGCTGAGCTTTAATACTTTACGCGCAGAAATTCCATTCAAAGTGAACTCGCAGTGAGAAGTAATTTCGTAGCAAAACTTATAGTAGTGGTAATTTACAATCTATATCCTTCATCTAGATTAATGATTTAAATAAGATAATTATTAGGCAACAATGTAAAATCAAAAGTGAAAGGTGGAACTGAAGACAAAATAATTGTTGACACGCCGGATACAATGTGTGTTTTATTTATTTAATTATGTGTTCTGTAAGCGCTACGCTGAACACATTGATTAATAAACCGAGTTAAAAGTTATGGAGAACTCTATTTGCATATTCATTTGGTATAAAAAATAAATATTTAATAATAAAAAAGTACGAGGTAAAAATAGAAGAAAAAAACAAGTACGTGTTTGTAATGTCGATTATAATTAAAATGAACTGATTATTGAAGTTACTTTACTACATGATTTTTCTATTATATCTTCAATAGTATGCACCTATATTATAAAAATAAAAACATTAAATTTTGACTTTTATACTGAGAACTAATATGATTAAAACATCGTGCCTCCTTAGAGGCCATCCATAAAGTACGTCACCTCATTGTTATGGGTTTTAAAACCCACTCTCGTCTTTGTCACATGTGTTCACCTTTATGTGACGCCCCTCCTCCGCGTTGACGTCACATATCTTGCAATTTTAAACTTGGAAATGACTAATTTAAAATTAGTAGCGCAAAAATTATTTAAACATTTTTGTTTCAAACCTTTACAGATTTTTGTTTTCTGTTACGTTTGAAGTCTAGAATTCTGTTAATATTTTAAACTTAAACATTGATCGTCACGAAGTTTATGATTCCTCCCGAAAATTCCTTCTCTCTCTGTGGCCTATACCGTAATGTATAGATAATAACCCTTCAGGTTAAATAAAACAGAATCAAAGTGTGAAATGTATGAAAATTATGATTTCGGACCATTATTCATACGAAACATAATAACAAAGCAGTGCCTACCCCTAAATGGTAACGGCGTAAACATTATTGTAATTTAATATGGAAGTGAACGCGAACTCATAAACCATATTAACCTGTCCGTAACATCACGGCGGATCACGAGACGCCCGGGGGCGGTCAGAAATAATTATCAGAGCTACATCGCTATCGTGCATCGCCATCGCCTGGTCTAGACGTAGGCCAGTCCGCGCAATTTTGAATTACAGTGACGTCTGCTCGATCCTGTAATAAATAAATTCGTTTAATATTTATGCCTTCACAATTGTATTTATAACAAGCGTATGCCCGCGTCTTCGTTCCTTTATTACTACATGTGATAGGGCTAATGGAACCGTGTAAATAGGTCCCACCAGGTGGGGTGCGGTGAACCTAAAAATATATTTAAAAAATGCGTGAAAGAAAGAGAGAGCGTGGAGCGGTAGATGGTCTTGCCTATAAATAAATATAATAACAAAGACCCCAAATAAAAGGCGTGAACTAACCTGCAAATTCAGCACCTCATACGAAACAGCGGCGTGTCAGGATCCTAACTGTAAGCGGCGATGAAACCAATAATGTGGTTTACGAAGCCCAATGCGTAGTATATAGTATTTTTGCGTTTTTCTTGGAGTGTAATTTTTTCTGATAAATATTCGTGGTGTTCCAAGCGAAAAATCTATATTAGCGTTATATATCGACGATGCCAATAATTTTATTATTCCAAAATATTTCTCTTTTTTGTCGAAATAACAGCGATATATGCGTTGGCATGCTCCGTACTCGATCAATGAGATGCAGGCCAGAAACACATCACATTATCTGGAGCGCAGTCGTTATATTAATTTATATGAGCGAACCAACATGTATACTTCTTGACTAGTTTTTGTCGGCAACTCCACTCTCGTTAATATCAATATGACCTCGGGAATATGTCCTTTTCTGTGCCTGTGACAACGTCTATGCAAATTTTATGATAATAGGTTGAATAGTTAAAGCATGAAAAAATGTAATAAACAGACAAACTCACCATTCTTGTTTATGATATTCGCTAGGATTACAATTATATGCGAACTCTTTTTTTAACATAATTTAGTCATTACTATTTAACCTCGGGAACATATTATATTGTGTATGTTAAATTAAATTACCTCTGTTAAAAAGTACTATTTCTACTTAGCTACTATATAAATGCGTTATTATATACAACTCAGAAAGTACTACGAAAATTCTAATTTTCATAATTGCCATAAAGTCATAAAAAAGGAGGGACAATAAAATTTTATTGATATATATCTATATATATATATATATAGATTTTATTTCTTACTAGTTCTTCCCATTAATTGTTTGCAGTTTATTATGTTATTTTGTATAGACTCGTGCGCCACCTATTGTGGAATGGTTGTACTTATTCAGAAAAACTCGTGTGCGTTTTGTTTACCATACTAAGATGATTGGTATAAAAACGCATAGGTACCAGATAAATACAAAACCATGTATGCTTATCGCTAATATTATAATAGCTTAAGTCTTTGTTTGTGAGAGGTAGGTACTTTTCATAAATACTGATTTAATTCTGAAAATTCACTTATTTGTTTATGGAAATATCCCATAGAAGCTCCTTCGTCATTCACGTTTCTTTAACATCCTTTAACAGTATTTAACATTCGTGTTGAAACCATTGCATGGGGGTAGGGTGGTTCTTCTAAGTCCGCCTGGCTCGCTACCTCGACTCAATTTGAAAATCTGTCACCAAGCACCTGTTGGTGTGTTCCGGCAGCTGCACTTGAGAGCCAGTCTAAGTTTATCGTGATTATTATCTTAAACCACATCATAATTTAACATCACATGAGACTGTGGTGAAACGCTAACCTATAAAGTATATAAAAAAGCATGAATCACCTTAGAATTTTAAAACCCCCTTTAATTTAGGGGGAAACTCGGCTACTTTTTAATACGAAACTATGTCTTTAGTCGAATAAAGTAACTAAGTCCAATAACAATAATTTAATCGCGGACTTACATCCTTTTTTTTATATTATAGGGGGCAAACGAACAGGTGGGTCACCTGATGGTAAGTGATCACCGCCGTCCATAGACACTAGCAACACCAGGGGAGTCGCAAGTGCGTTGCCGGCCTTTTAAATATGTGGGCCTCCGGCGCTCTCACTGGCCGAACGAAACGCAACAGTGCAAGCACTGTTACTTCACGTCGGTTTTCTGTGAGAGGGTGGTACTACCCCGAGCGAGCCTACCCATTCATGCTGAAACCAGTAATAGCTTCAGCGTAGCTCTACTACCTACAAAAATAAAAAATAAAATAAAATAATCCTTCAGAATGGAATAAACACGCGTCTTTAATTATCTCTATTGACGTTAAATCGCTACACTATACGTAAACTTTCGATATATGTATAACATATAATCACCCATTAACGACACGATCTTATGTATAACAACACGAAAGGTCAACGATAACATGACTATTAATAATATATTTATAAAAAGATAATAATCGTCACAAGCGCCACGATTTTGCTCGTTAAGATATGAAATTAATGAGATAAGAATATATAAAAATTTATAAAAGGTCAGTTAAGTTGCTCGAGTATCGGGGAATTTATCTCAACTGATTATTCCAATAGTTACATTAACATGAAAAACTGTTATCTACTATGTTTTTAATAAGTTCTATTTCTGATTTATCATTACTGTAAATAATTGAAATCGTTGCGAAATTAAAATATTGACACTGGCGAACGTTACTGCGATATAAATTAAACAAAAAATAGGGTTAACAAGTTAGGGGTTTTCCACGCAAACTTAGGAGGTAAATAAGCGGGATTGGATTTATATGTTTCTGGGTATTTTAGGGACTTTTTTATTTACAAGTAATTATTTACACTGACATAACTTAATCGAGACCATATTTTGGAAACATTTTAATTAATAGACATGTAATGCACATGTAGAAATTAAACAAGTAGTAAGTGTAATTGTTTTTAGTCGTAACTTATAAATAAACTACACATTTTAAGAGGTTTGTCAACCTCAGTGTTATAATTATTCATTTTTATATTAGGGGCATTTTCTGGTAATTATCACAATATTAGGTGGATTTTTGAATTTGAATTTAGATACAGGGGTAAATATTTTTGGGAGTTGGTAACATTGGGGAAAAATCTATTGCTATTAATTATGCTTGCCTTCGTGTGACTACAACTGAATTCTAATTTAGTAGCTTGCTCACTTACCAATACGTTGAGAAAACCTTAAATATATATTTCTATGTGTTATTTATTAATTAATAATTTCATTCTTCATATTATTATTACAACTATCAAATTCAGTGTAACAAAGTATTGATAAATCTCAACTGAACTCTAAAAGAGTTTGAAGTTTTAAAGCAATTATTAAGATTTTTGGGATTCGGCGTTTAATGTAATCATATTAGTAATCTACTTTTGATTTATATTCCCTTACTTAACAGTGGAATATAAACTCATAAAATATTCATTTGGAAGATTACACATAAAAAAAGTTGCCAGCAATTAAAATATAAAGATCCTGGAGCAGAAAATGTTTTTCACATTTTTTTTTAAATAATCTTTTATATTATAATCAAATGAAATAATATATAATTGTGATAATGTATGATTTTTAATTGCAATATGTTAAATATATATATATTTTTTGTTTCAGGTAATAAATTCGGAGTCACACTGCGGTTGTCTTCAAGGAACTAAATAGAGTTATCAAACATATTATATCGGCTAATTGACTAACTTATAAATACTATTAGTGGCTTGTTAGTTAATTAGCCATTCCACTGTCAATAAAATTATTTGTTCATTAACACTTTTTTTTTTTTTTTTTTTTTTTTTTTCGAACTGACCTACACTGCCAGCTTATTAGGCTTTCACAGTTCCACCGGACTACTAAGGGGAGCGCTTAGGGCACTCACCCGATTGTTTTTAGGCGAAACATCTCAAGGGCACTCGGTGCACCTCGGCTTGAGCTGTCGCCGGATTCCCGAACTAACTAAGCTAGCTAAGCTATCTATCCATACAATACTCATATATGAATTCGTGAAAAATGCATGTGTGACCATGCATGTTTCACGAATGTATATGTGTATTTGGTATCTGACTACTGTGTTACGTGACCTATTTCAGTCCGAAAAGGGCAAAAAAACAGCCCACCACTGAGTGCCTAGATGTGCAAGAGTGTGGGGTGATCGTGTAAGTGTAGAACATGTGTAAATCACTGTATTCGCGCGAGTAACATACTCGAGGGCTCCACACCGAGGGACTACCTAGGCTCGAGCAGTTACAAGAAAAATCGCGACGAGTGTGCGGGATCGAATCTTCACCCCCCGCTCACGGAGGCGTGAGCAGAGAGAGTCGCGGGCGTGGGCGCAAACACGCATCTTTTGAGAGGGAATCGAGCTAAAAAATAAAGTACAACGGCACGGTGCCGATTTAACTAAATAATTACGTAACAAATCCTAATATATCGGTCTATTATGTATGAACACGCGGGTTCGATCTGATATTTTGATTTACGCGAATTTATTTATGCGCGGCGCGGGTTAATTGCTGTACCGTGGTCGCGACGGCCGGGAAAGCGGAGATAGCGTTTAAGAGCCCGAGCTCAGACGTACTATTAATTAACGCGTTAAATGCGATTATCTCTTGTACATCGTGTACCAAGAGTAAGCGAGCTATCCAGTCTATACCGGAGGTCGATGCTGAAACCGCGATAGGTGGCGCAGGAGTGGACAGAGCCTTTGGGGGCTGGGGCTTGGCTTTAGGAGCCGAGGGAGCTGGCGGGGAAGGCCTTACGCGCCAGGAGAGCGCGCTCGGCGGAGTGGCGGATGCTGCCGGCGCACTGGAGGTGCCCGGCAGTTCGGGGAAAGCCTTCTGGCTTTGTATGGGCGGAGGCGGAGGCCGATTCGTCCGAGTCGGCGGGCCGTGCGCCCTGGACCGGGTCGCACGACCGCCGCGACGGTGATAGGTCGAGCGAGGCGCACGGGGACACCCGCGATAGTTCGCGGTATGACCCGTTTGCTCGCAGAGGACGCAGCTCGGAGGCTCGACGGATTCGGGAGTGCGGGGGCACTCCTTAGTGGAATGATCCCCGAGACACTTGACACACCTGGGACGCAGGTGGCAGTGTCGGGCGGAATGACCGTACACCTGGCAGTTGTGACACTGCGAGGGTACCTGTGACTTGCGAGGAAGCTCGACGTAGACAGGGGACAGGCCGCAAACTGAGTTGAGGCTGAAAATAGCCTTGCCTTCCAAGGAGCGGTCCAGAGTGACCAACACCAGGTTGAAGGGGGCCTTCGTGCGGGGATGGCGCATGCGCTGCACGCTCCGGACTGGGAAGTCCTGACCGTTCAGGCAATCGCAGATGTCGTATTCGGTGAGTTCAGAGGGAACTCCCCGAATGACGACACGGAGGCGGCGCTCTTCCTCGAGCGCGTGGGTGAAGAAAGGGAGCTGACGCTCCCTGAAGTATCTGGTGAGCTTGCGATGCTCATCGGGGGTCGAAACACGAATAGAGATGCCGGCAACAGTGTTGACGGCAGACTTGTAGACGATTTCCTTCGACTTAAGGTCTTCAGAAATCTCTACCCATCGAGCTTTGTCACGGAAGGTGACGGGAGGCGGTAGGCGTGGCTTCTTAGCCGCGACCGCGGGTTCCGCAGCCGAGGCTTGAGCCGAATTCGCGGCAGAGGGCGTGGGAGAGGCTCGGGGCACCCGAGCGCCACCTATATTGGGCTGCTTTGGGGTCGGACGTCCCGCAGCAGAGTCGCTATCGGTCTGAATCGCGGCGCGTGGGCGTTTACCGCGGCACGTGACGGTTGTGAAACCGTCATCATCGGCGGGCGTGGTCGCGGGCGCAGGCACGGTCGCGGGCGCAGGCACGGTCGCGGCCGTGGTTTCCGTCGCGGGCGCGGTCGCGGGGACTGTATCGTAGTCCATGTCCGAGTCGTCATCGGAATCGAATTCCGAGAGCCTCGTGAACGGGTCGTCCGGGAGATTCGCGAAAGGGTTCGCGGAGAAACAACGCGGTATCTTACCGGGAGGGTTGCGCGCGTAGACTTTCCGGAGTCTATTGTATTCCGTGACGAGTTGCGGGTCTTCCTTTTCGACGAACATGTGGAAGCGTAACAGTTCTTCGAGGTGGACGGTATCATCAACGGCCGGAAGGGCCGGATGGGCACGCGGGGTCGCGGGGGTAGACATGACTAACCTCCCTGCCTGAGGGGCAGGGGGGTGCGCCTAATTCAAATCTAACGGACAATCCGTGTCCGGGCCAAAGGGAAAACGCGACGCGACGCGAACGCGAATCTTCTCTTCAAAACTGCACACGGCGCGGCGCGAAGAACGACGCTCTGCACGGCACACGACGCGCTGCACGACTCTCGAAGCGCAGCACGAGGCACGACGCGTAGCACGGCGACTCGACGCACTGCAAACAGTGTGCACGGCTTCGCACCGAAAAGTGCGGTTTAAATGGTGCACTAATGGAGGTGCACCGTCGCTCTGAAAAGAGCGTACGATCGACAGTAGCCGCTCGAACACACTAAACTTCCGGACACACACGAAAATATCCGACAACTGCGCGCGAGTTGCCGAACTAAACGGACCGTCAGAGCTGCGAGCGGGCGCGTGCGCACTCGGCCGCTGCTCAAACGAGACTCCTCTAAAACATTTCTTCATTAACACTAAAGTAATCTGACATATTATACTCGAACATACATTCAGTATTCGTCCATCTTCTTGACCCCTTTGAATGTAGTCAAGAGTTTAATACAAAACAAAGTTAAAATATTATTATATGAATCTAAAATTAGCATTAATTGATTCTTAAGTTGTCTTGATATTATATGTATAACGTACGTATTCATAGCCAAATTTGTGTTCTATGCATCTGTATTCAGAGCGGTCAATAAGTTTAACGAGGACTTTATATACATGTAATTATGTATATATTATGTTATTCGAAATTATTACTAAGCGATTAATCACTATAAACTTTTGTTCTAAAATCGATCAACATATTAAAACTGGACTTAAGCATATATAAGTTACCCGGATTTCTAATTTTCGGTACCAATCAATAATCGAACCTATTACATTTCGTCGTAGAATTAAATCAATCGTTTCTTTCTTACTCTCTAATAGACTAAACAATTATGGTAGTGGAGTACGTATGACGTCATACACAAGCCGTTAATGACGCGAAAAGGTCACACTAAAGGAATACACTAAACATATAGCTAGCGTGACCCAAACGAGGATAACATCATTTAGACTTCACAGAATTAAATAAAACATGGAGCCCTCTAACACAATACCAGCGCGATACAGTGACACTGAAAATTTAAATCACTAACTGAGCAACATCACAACACAGATCACCCCCACATACGTGCGCACACACACACTAGGAGGTACATATACAGTGGAAGGTTTTTAGTTTTTTTCCTTTATTCGAACCGAGTTAATTTAGTTTAGCTTAGTAATAGTAAGTAATAGAAAAAATCTGCAATTAGGAATTTGAAACGTCCGTGGATCTACTCAAACATATACAAAAAAATCGTCAAAATTGGTCCAGTCGTTTAGGTGGAATTCAGTTACATTACAGAAGAATGATATATAGAAAGGTTTAGAAAGAATATTATACTCGAATATATTTAGACTTCTAATATATTTATAATCATAATTTATTAACTATTTACAGGTTTTATTTTATTTTATATGTTTTGTAATTTACATCTTAAATGAAGACTATATGAAATCAACATTGTAATGTATAAAGTATTATAGAGTAATATTATTAATTAATTTCAACAAATATACAAACAAATATATTTTCATTGCTAATATATCTATCATCATTATATATTAATTTTAAAACAAAGTCGTCCGCCGTGTCTGCCTGTCTGTCTGTCTGCATGTTCTCGAAACTAGTAAACGGTTTGCAATGCGGATTATAATATAATCACCAATAGATAGAGTAATACATGAGGAAGATTTAGGTACATAATTTGTCAAGGTTTTGTGTAAATTCGTTGAAATATAACGATAATTGTCGGAAGAGTTGGAAAAAGTGAAGCCGCTTGGGAGCCTTTCATCAAAAACGCTGCCTAATTCTTTTGAGATATAACAAAACAATAATGCATAGTGAGAATAGATAGATTATTATCTATTTTATAGTTCTACAAAAAAGTATGCGATGGCATATATCTATATTTTAAGGATAGCTTACTATACCCGTCTATCTTCTAAAAACATGGGCACATACAGATAATTGTTCCAAGGCTATTTAGGTGGATACAGTACTAGTCCTTATCAAATTGAATACATTAGTTACCTTAAGCACTTCATGCATATAAGTATACATTTTTTATTATTCGGGCAGGACAACGTCCGACAAGCCTGCTAGTTACAGATATAAGGCAACTACTGAATATTTTAACTTTTAAAATCGTAAAAAACCAATAAGGAAAACGAATAATACATTCTTTATCCAAGCAATAAGTAAAAGTGTAAAAACCGTTTTGATTAATATTATTTTATGGAAATCGGCCTTCGACACGACTATCAAAAGCCATACCGGGAAACAAAAGCCAATTATTAGCAATTTGTTTTACAATTTCACAAACCAAAAATGGACGACTTATAAAACGAGACACGGAGACCGGATTCGAAAAGTTTATTACTTCTAGTATACGTTCAAAATAAATTCAACACAAAGGTAATAGTCGACTTGCTAAGGAAACGATAACCATTACAGCCTTTGCTAAGCACCTCGACAGGAAATTGATTGCCCATCGGCCATCAAACGCAGTCTCACTCCATTGTTCGCTTTACAACGGCGAGTTAATACACAGAACGTATAAACAATAGGTTATGAGAGTGCGTTGGATAACATTATACATGTTGTCTCATTGTTTATGAGTCAACGCGTGCGGTGGTATTGACGTGAGATGTCAATGAGAACAGATAGAAACGCGTCGGGGTACGCGGTTGCTGTTGCTAACGAGATAAGCTATTGTTATTAGCGTTGCAATAAATAAAAATCGAATACAAACTTACAATAACAAAATTAGACTTTACAATAAAATTGTGTAGAACAATTTACCAGAAAAATCATTTAACTTTTTTGACGTGATAACGTCTTATAAGTCGATGAATGCCGGCTACATGCACGAAAAAGTATAACTCATTGTCACGTTCGCCTGAGCCGACCGTGCAAGCAAGAGCGCGGAACAAGCGATACAGAGGCGCGATCTGCCTAAGCGTTCGGCTTGTGACGCACCTATCTCTCTTCCACTTCATCGGCCGATGCGTCCGAGTAAAAGAGAAACAGCGACAGCACACAACCCACACGTGAACTGTTTCGTCAACTGTTTATAAAGTGAAGTGACAAATTCATGTGGTTTCTCCATTGCGACAAAAAGTATGCAATTTTTCATCAATGTTTTAAAAATTATCGTCCATAAACCGACTTTACAGACAAACAATTTTTTTTAAATACTTTTTTAAGATACAACGTCTGATCATAATCACATCTCATGTTAAATGATTAGGTGGAAGAATATAATTAGGCTAAATTTAGAGAGGGACTGGCTCTCAAGTACAGTATTCGGAACACACCAACAGGTGCTTGTTGACTAATTTTCGAATCGAGAGTGGTAGCTAGCAGGGCGGACTTGGTAGAATACCTATCAACATGCAAGAAAAAAGGTCATAAATAAATGTATGTCCAACCGAGAAAACCGAACAGTGTTAACTGTTTCTGTTCTTAAATTTACTACCAGTCTGATTTGATAGCCCCCTTTTGCATTTCATGGCATAGTTAGTATGAATATTATAGGTTATATAACATAATACTACGGCTCTTAAAAGCAGAGAATTTACCACACAAAGTACCAGCGGGTCGTATGACGCAATGTATGATATCAGAGGGCGTGAGCGGATAACTCCCCAGAGCAATACCGATAAACGTCGAACTGTGAATGCATATTTTAATAAGGTGCTGTACTGCTAAAGCGAGTGCAACTAATTATGCAACAGCCGTACCTTATATCGGATTTTCTTGAACTTAAGCAACATCGTTGATAGTAATTAAACGTGTATGAAATCGCGGGATTCTGCTAGTTATATAAGTATTGACATATGTCAGTAAGAACTCATTATAAATATAGACACAATTGTAAGTAAACGCGAAAAACATAGATGACATAAGCAAGGTCAATACCATGACCTAATAAAATGTGATGAAATACCACTCAATGTGAATTTATTGGGGTTTCGTATAACTTAATTTGCAAACACAAATCCATTTGCTTCAAGTAAAAATGTATTCATATGTAATTAAAATGACGGGTTACGATTATTTACTGAAAATTAACTCATTTCTTTATAATGCTCATTGAATACAGATCCTTGTAACATCGAATTGAATTACTAATGAGATAGTGTTTCTAGATGGTGCAACATGTTGGCATCATTCAATAATTAGTCAATGAAACCTAAACTTTCTAGATATCTAGAATATTTTAGCGCTATTACTAAATTATAGTAGAAACATCAATTCTGCAATGCATAACACAGAGTGTGTAATCGATTCTGCTAATTAGATCTGGAAATTTTCTCGAAGTATTCTTCTAGTGTAATTAATTTGGATGAATATATTTTCCATTCATCAAAGATTCAGAACACAGTTGTAGCAAAAAAAAATATTAATTTTCAAACTTAAATAAATGTGTATTATTCAACAATGACACTGTTCTAATACTTCTAATTACGCCTAATGTTATTCTAAGCTAACCTAACTATATCGGCTCAACGATCCAAAAACAATTTTCGTTTCGAAAAACGAAAGCACGGGTCTTATTCCGTTCAGACGCACTCTCTTGCCAAATGTTATCATGAAACTTATACAAATCCACCTTCAGTTTCAAGTCACCGATGTCTAACGCGACTTATCAAACAACAATCCAAGTAAGCATTTTTAACTAGTCGATCTTCCCTCATTCTAAATATGACTAAAGTGACTGAATCAACTCAATCCATTCCAGTGTATTTATCTCTTCTAGCTGGTTTTAGGATCTTTCGAAGCATATTCCTTTCCGTCCTCAGGAGCTGATTATATGTCTTTTTGTATAGGTAGGTGTCCATACATGACACCGTAGAGATACTGATGAATCTTCTAATAGTTTTAAACCCAATAATAAGTAGATATATACTCAAAAAAACCACAAAGTATTTAATAATTAACCCAGTCATGCAACGTTTCACAACAGTATGTTCTAAATAAGCGAATGTTTTATGCAACTCATGTTGAATATTTCAATAATTCATTGATATTAATGTTCTCTCAAACATGTCGATCCGGGTTTTACGATTTTTCTCAATGTTACAAATTTACTTTTACCTCCCGATAGCCTTCAAACGTTCGAACATCGCATTCGGATACCTGTTACTTTGACTGCATTTAATGTTTGTTACACTCTTTGATTTACCACGTTACGCTTGCAGTTAGATAACTAAAGTTTCGTAGTTTTTTATATTAGCAGCCGTGGTAATGGACTGCATAAAGAGATTTGCATATTTTTTGTTGACATCCGACCACGGTCGACATAGTATGCAGACTGCATGACGCTTACGGCGCGTAGGTCTTGTCGTTTTGCAACCGGACGAAGGTAAATAATTTAGTGTTGTCACGTATATCGATGTTGATTATAATTACTATATATTTTCTAATGTTATCAATTAATGATTTGCTGGTGTGTACAAGACAGTGTTTCTGATTTAAACCACTGAAGTCGTGAATTCGGTTCTTCTAGTTCATTGTTATTAATCATAGTTTATATAATGGTAAACATTTTTTTAATAATACTCTGGTTAGACCCTAAACTTGTAAAAATTGATTATCAACAACCTTTCAATGAAAATATTACAGCTTAAAATTAAACTTCAATTTTAGATATTGTACGATAAATATAAAAGCGGCAAAAAATTAGTACATTATTATCATTACCATTCTGTATACTGTATACCATTTTTAACCACCATTTTTAACCACATTGATAAAAAATTGCATACTTTTTGTCGCAATGGAGAAACCATATGAATTTGTCACTTCACTTTATAAACAGTTGACGATAATACATGAAGCTTAGAGGAATTATAGTTCAAGTGTATCACATGAAACACATCTACAAGCGCTTGTTAACAGATTTTCAAACTGAGCTAACTAACCGGATGGACATGAGAAAATACCTTTTTTTCTATCTTCTATACCTTTGTCATCATGTTTCCTTTTCATCAAAAGCGCATTAGTATGATACCTAAGTCATATCTAAAGACGTATCACTGCGCCCTTAACGAATGTGAAAGTAACTGTCTGTTTATTGGCTTTTTAGGACAGAAACTCTGAAGTATTCGTAATATTATTTGTTACTTTTCGTCCGGAACATAGCGAAAAACATGTGGACAAAGATCCAGCTAAAAGCTAGTTATCTAAAAATTACTTAAAATTCTATCTTATCGTTTAAAATTTTTTAACTTTGACACAATAAAAATAAATATTAATGGAGATATCAAGTTCCTATTTCCTAGTTTTGGTATACATATTATATTCGTATATTAAGTAAGTTACGGTAACATGTAAAGCATGTTTCTCTGAGAAGTCTTCTAGTTCTACTTCGTTACTTACTGATTAAATATTCGGCCATTTCATCTCTTGATAATTCGGAAAGAAACATTGTGATAAATTTCCAGGCGTTCAACATCCTAACTTCCTTATTAATATTATAAATGTGAATGAGAGTTTGTTTGTCTGTTACTCTTTCACTCCTTAACTAGTCAACCCGTCGTCATGAAATTTTGTATACACATTGTCAGGAGTAAAAAGGACATGGGATACTATGTACTGTTCTCGAGGAATAGCCACGGGCAAAAACTAACGCCCTATAATTATATATTTGCATGAGTTACTGTTACAATTAATCTCACTCTGACTTGTTAATTTCATTTCTGGAGTGTTTTCAATGGGTTTGCTTTCAATTTCCTAGTACACTTCATTGTTTTTCGCAATCATGCGAATTCTTAACCTTATAAAAATATAGAAATGTTTCAAATCACGGTCATTTCTCTCAGTGTACAAAATCTTCTAGTACTGGTATCTAGGGTATTTATGAGTGCCTCTTTCGATCTCTTACACGTTCGAAGACAAATAAAATGAAAAGCTCAATCGTGGTAATTACACAAATCTTATACATCTTTATTATAATCTAGATTATAAACACGTAAAACTTCATGCTTACTGTTTTTCATATCTAAGAAATTAACGTCAATAAAAGCTATAAAAACACATTTGAAAGGTTGTAAAATTAATTAAATCAGTTAAACTAAAAGTTTTCTAAGCAACAGATTAAAATGGCCGTCGAAATTCAATGTCTTACTAACGAAGCCGAAATAATTTCGACGCCCACTTTCGAGGCAATCTCGCGGATTAACTTGATCAAAGAGTTACTGCAGGTGCTTAATTACTTTATTTTAACATTTCATCTGAATTTTAACTGCTACTATTTGAGAAATCAATCGATTTACTTTTAAAGTGAAATCAAATTCTATGCTATATTGTTTAATTAAGTCGAATTATTAATCATTTCTTTGAAGTTAACGGTAAGTTTACTGTCATTTGTTTTTGTACTTAAAAGTCCCAAGAACAAATATGCTGTACTTTCCATTAATGAGACATACAGAACACCATAAATACGGTACTTTCGTTATTATAACTAAGTAAGTGGTTACCAATATGAGTTCTCTAATGTAAACGATAAAATTTTGAATTTATGAGTTCCTAAATATTACTGTATTTGTAAGGCAGTAGTGGAAGTACGAGTATAGACACAAGAACAATCCAAGGAATGAGACAAGCGATTTTATCATAAAACATTAAGCTGAATCTCAGCTTACAAAATAAAAGGAAACAACAATTTGAGCCGATCATAATCTGGTGGAACAAGAGCAAGACAAAAACGTTACAACTCCTGCTCAAATTGGACGAAGGATCCGTCTAGCAGATAACATAAATAATGCCTGTAAAATGATCTTTGAATTGATGATGGTGACCGTGGTGATAGTACTCGGACATTGCATCGACCGAAGTAAGATCTAATCCTCGAGAAGGAACCGGAGCTTCCGATGAAGCTTTTCTATATCCACCTGGTTACCCGTGAGTTGCAAATCTGGAGCTAAGTACGGTGTGTTATGGCAGCTGCTCTTTAGAACCTGTCCCATCTAGATTTAGCATGTTTACTATCTTAGAGCACATTATTATTTAACATCTTATGAGATTATAGTAAATACCAGCTTTAACAAAACAACAAAAGTGCTACTTCGTTTTACTTAGTACCAAAATCTTTTTACGTGTAAATAAATCTATTAGCTATTTCTGCTATCGCTTTATTTTAATGAAATACGTCATTACAGAGGCCGCTTTTTTACTATTTTTACTCGTCGCTACAATTAAATCTAGTAGGTTGATAACGTTATCATACTTTATTTTTTTAGGTAAAAACCTATACAGAATAATAGCTTCTAATATCGGGCTATGTAGAGTACTTTAATCGTAAAAGATATAAATATAGTGATGTCGCATGCCAAAGGTTATCGACTCAATGTATGTCAATGTGGTGTCAATGAATTTTGATACACAAGTACGACATCCTCCATCTGCTCCGGTTATTACAACGTGAATCTATGCTTATAAAAGTTTTTTTTTAAGTACGAAAAGCTCTTAGCAAATGATGAGGTCACGCAGCAATGCTCACGATCTCATTGCGAGGTTATATTTGCTCTTGTGTTATCCAATCATAATATAATCTCCCTAATTGAATACACATACCGATGTCAGCATGTTTATTTATCGACCGGAGACTTAATTTGGTTGGAGTGCAATTTCAAAATATATCACATGTCATTTAACCGTCATGGGTCATTGTATTATATACACAGACATAAATTTATGGTACTTATAAATTTCTACTTAAGTGTAATTCTACCATTAGCTACCTTCACACAATACGGTCTTTACCGCGTGAAAAGAGTTTTGCGCGGGAAAGAGTTCGCGCGTAAAGCCAAACAATAACAATCACGTGTAAATTCGCGTACACACTTCTCGTATTCATATAAAGACAGCTACTGACTAGCTTTGCAGCGTGGTCTCACGCATGCTTAATTTATTCAATTATGAGTCAACGCATTTAGGTAATTTTAAACGGATGCTATACTCGTATAATGCCCAATTAATGCGCGGGGAGATGAACTCACGATTGAGGCGCTCAGTATAGTACCTTGTTGACATCAGCATTCACAGTTCGATACTCTTTGTTGAGCGTTCAACATGACCTCAACCCTGTGCTACACCATAGAGCTCGCTGGTACTATCATATTATCCTCGCTTAGTGCATTTTCTTGCTTACTTATGGTAATTGCACTTTTTCAACACCTTCCTTCATAAATAGGCTATGAAGTTAAAAACAAATCGAAGTTAAATGATAGTTCTAAGGATTACTGTATTGAAACATACAATCTCTCCAGTTTTATAATATTATCATTATAAATAATACTGAACAATTTATAGACAATCATGTCTAATAAATTATTATAAATATTCATTAACTTACTAAAACTTTCTAAAGAAAATGTGTGATACATTTAAAAGTAATCAGTTATGTACATAAAATATAATAAAGCTATTTCGTTTTTTATGGCTTTTTTAATTGACGTTTATAGCAAAATTTCATTAATTATTTTTATTTCTTAAGCCCACATGTCCGTTCTTATCAAAGCGAGAAAAGATTAAAGTATAACCAAGCGATAGAAACTCGATTTAAAGTAATTACAATGCAAGCACACAACAGTAGAACCTTGTAAATATGTAATCATAATTATAATTAATACAAAGGATGGAATTAATTTTGTAAATAATAGATTAAAAAAAATTACCTATGCGAAATAATTATCGACAAAATCCATCCTTAACCGAGAAATGTCGATGTACCGGGGTCGCGGAGCAAATAAAACGGTACAAGCAGGCTTTTAAAGTTTTTACACGTCCGTTCGAAGCTGTCTACATCTAGTATTTGATTACGTTAAATGCCTAGATTTTACTCCGTTCATGGCCTTGAACTGATGAGATATTTATTTAATGAGTGACAGAACAAAGGTTCCTTTCCAAACTGTGATGTATAAATAACTGTAAAATATAATATCTCAACATTAAACGGAAAGTAAACAAAAGTGCTGCAAAATTTGTATATTGTGATAAAATTTTGGATATATAACGTTTTTTTTTTTCATTCTTTTATGTTAACATTATAAAGAGGTGTTCTTTTAAGCTTGGGTTTCGGAAATAATCTCTAGAACTACTGATCCGATTCTGCTTTATTTTTCACCATATCAAGCCACAAAACGAAATAAAGTGTTATTCAATTTATTTATTCATAAGAAGACGCTTATGAACGTCAAAACTACCACCGGTTCGGACAAACAGTCCAGTCATCAAGAAGAACTGGTAAGAAGTTACAATTATTTTAGTGGATGCACACAGTAAGGAATGTTAATTCCAGACATCATCATCGTTCACATATTGATCCACCTTACAATAGCTTTTTGACAACAAAACCCACTTGCCATGGTGCTTAAGCTTACGATCCAGAAAATATCGATTTGCTTTAAGTTTAATATTGCACTTAATGCGAAAAAGTGTGTTTATGTGTGCTTAAAGCTACACGATAGAAGCGAAAACTTCTTTACAAAAAGTACAACAAAACCAAAAGCCAATACCGTGCGGTGTTCCCAAGCGGTCATCCATCCAAGTACTGACCGCGCCCGCGCCCGACCTTGCCTAACTATGGTGATGGTGCCTAATCAAAAGCCGGGTATTATAAATGTTAAAATATGTCAATTGTAATGGGCTTATTGTGAATTCAATTAGTTCTATTGAGAGTAATTTGATTTTACAGCTTAAGAAAGATTTTCCTATTGCTTTTTACTATTCGGGAGATCATTATCAAAGGAACTGGTGTCGTTCTAAACTTATCTTAGTACTAAAAATTACTGAACGACCACCTCACACCTCGCTTGATCGGTGTTAATCAAATCATTATAAATATTCTAATTTATAGCAGTAAATTAGTAATGAACGGAGTTAGATAACGAAACACGTTAAATATACAACGTCTATTAACTTTACGAATGGTAATTTCCATGAAATTAATTGGTCTTTTAAACTATACATGGAAAACTGTTTAGTCTCTACGTAGAAGGTAGGAAAGGGGCTCATCAAGGTTATACTAATAAGCTCTGGAACATCAAAGTTATATTTCACGATCCGATGAATCCTAAAGGTTAATATACAAAGTCACTTTTACTAGAAAAATTGAAGCTGTTTATTCGAGCGGTAGTAATTCTGATGCTTCTTCTAATATAAATTAAAATGACTTTATTTTCTGTACTAACATTAACCAGCAATGAAACATTATATTAAGTGATATAGCATTTGAATCTGATAACACAATTATATTAGCGTTGGTCAGTCGTATTTACATGATTTTAAATTTGGAAAATGTTATATAGGCTTAGATGCATTGTAGATGCACTTAGATGATGTCTTAATAATTAGCGGGTTTGGACACTATAGGAAGATTGAAATCGTTGCGAATGAGAACCAGAATTTTCGGTGAAAGTTAACATCTTGAAACCTATCACCCTTAAGTTGAAAATTGAACACCAAGTATCTATACTTGTGTTCAAGCAGTTGCACTTCAGAGCCAGTTCCCATTTCGCTTAGCTTTACCTTTTACGACTACATATTCATTTAACATCACGTGAGATTGTAATCAAACCCTAAAACCTATAAAGTATAAACAAATTATAAATCTATGTCTTTTAACCGCATCAAGTTGTCCAAGAGATCTCTGAATGCATAATTACGTTATTTTTACGTGCCTGGTTCATATTATTCATTATTATCCAATTAAACCGATTAAAATTTAATGTAATCCTCAAGAAATACATTTCAAACCAGCTAAATGTGAATATAATTTCGAAAATATTCTTATATTTGACGTTGTTAACTGTGTTAATAAAGCAAATGCCAGAAGTCAATTTTATGAGCAAAGTTAGAGAAAATTCAAACAAAGTAAGATTAATACCTGGCCAAATCAATGAGTTAATTAGATACCTCTATCTCTTGAGCACTCGACTTTATAAACTTACATAGCAGCTCTAAGATATTCACAGGAGTTCCTGTGTGATTAATTCCTGCGTTATTTACGACCGACCCTCAGGCATCAAACGCAAATGTATTCTGATGTACCTTTAAAGTGTTCGTAGATTGCACTTCTAATTTATTTCTTTTTTGGTACGAATTCCGAGAAACGACTGTACGGTTTCATCAAATGTTAAGTGCATTGTGATATATTAATGTTACTACAAAATCTTATATTGTTCGAAAAACATAAGTAATACTTAAAAACATTGTAAAACTTGATTTTCCGACGAAGCACAACTTAAAGTAGTGCGTTCAAGAGTATGAAATTTGGCACAGAATTGTATTATACAACATAGATGAACATTAAAAAAAACATAATAGGATGCAAAATTGAATAATAATTGAGATACTACTAATAGAAACTTCTCACAACTAGATTTAGGATACTATATAAAAAGAAACTCTTTAAATAAGTTGTTTTAGGGCTATTGAACGACTTTATTCGAAATAGTTGAAACTTAGATAATGCTAATAGCGTATAAACCTTAAAAAAAATTAACCAAATTAATTATTTCATTAACTCATTGCACTTCATTTTTTTAGACATATAAAATATATAAATTTCCTTTTCAAAAATACATATTTTGGGCAGTGATTCAAATCGTTGATAAAGTAAAAATTACGCTTAAAGTTTTCCACATCGTGTGGGTACTAATGGGTAGATCTGATAATTAGATAATATATTCTTCCCTATGTGAAAATACTAATACGCTGATATACAATACAAATTTTGACTTAGTCAATACTTCTAATGCTATTAGAATTAGAAGATTCGAACGGACGATGATATATCGAGAGAAATTCTATTACGTTAAACCCTAAACAATGGATTTCACATACGAAGACAATGCTCATAATTACTCCAAACTGGCTTATTAGAATTTTCCCGTTAGACGCGACTGATAATTGAATATACCGCAATAGAAAAACGATAGCAGAAATGGTTAATTTAAATTACATATAAGAATCAGAATAACAAATAGTCTATAATATAACAAAGAGCCTATAGATATTGATTAAACTGACCAAAATATAACAACAAGTATCAAGTAAGTAAATCCTGCCGTCTAAGAACTATCATGACGTATGCTATATAAACTGTTAATACTACAAATGTGAATATGGTTTTGTTTGTTACTATTCAATCGCTCATAATGAAATTGTATATATACGCTTAAGAAATATAAAAAAGGACCTAGTTATCTTTCGTCCAGAGAAAAGAATACCGTTCCTAAATAATAAATGAAATTTGCATTAACCCGAATGAAATCAAGAAAGTAACGAAAGGGCTAGTAAGGTCATAAAGAATCTCAATAAGGCAATTATACATCCAAGTACATTGCTCTCCCCATGAAGATGGTAATAAATGTGTCACATCGTCATCATCTTACCCTCATCCCACCTAAGTAGGAATAGAAGGTCGGTACAACATGTTATTCTTGTCCACTCTCCCCTGTCAGATGTCATCTCATTATTCACACCTCTTGTGCAGATATCATTCTTCACACAATCCATTACTTCATTCCTATCCTATATCCATCCACTTTCATCTCTCCTCGTGACACGCCCTTATCTTGCTAGCCTATTTCTTCTTAATGTCTCTATTACTGGTGCTATTTTGAAATGTTTTTTGATACTAGTTCCTATCTATTCTGGTTACATCACGCATAATTCCGTCACACTAATGCTATTTTCCATTTGTTACGTTTCTTAGATCATTTAATGTATATGGAGTGGGTGTAACAACTGTTGAGGGATTTTCAATGGCCGTCGTTCTTTCTAGATTGTTTTGTGTTTAATTCTGTTGTCTCAATACATTCTTGATAATTTTATACATGTCCAAAAACAGTAAAAAGCTGAATTTAGTAAAAGACCGACATGATTTAAATATTAGAAACAGTTTCAAATTGGTAATTCTATCTTTCAGGCTCAGTAACACTATTAAACTCATTGCCAATTTGCGGGATAGTAAATTCTAGCATCAAGTCAAGCGAGTTTTGATGTCAAAGTGTACGATGTGTATGTGCGATAGTGATGTCTGGAAATAACAACCCTATTTGTGCATACGCTAAAAATCAATGTTACTAGAATGCATTAAAAAAAAAAATTGTACGATGAAAAGATGGACCAGATCGAGTTTCTTCGATTCAGTTCTTCTCGATGACTGGGATATTTTTCGAACCGCTGGTAATTTTGACGTACATAAGTGCCTTCTCAAGGTCTAAATCAAAGTATTTTTATTTTGATTTAGCATCGAGTACAGTGTCGTAATTTAATCGTTCTGTAATAAAATAAATCAACACAAGCTTGCCATATTTTTTTACAATAAAATGATCGACGTTTGTCATTTGAATAATGGAGTGCTTTTTTATTGTAAAAAATCGATCTCTAAACAGAATCACGATGGTCACGGACAATGACAACTTGTAATCAAGCTGGTCACGTTTTGTATTGTATGATAAAATTTATGAATAAATAATGTTGTAAAATTTGTTACTTTCTGTTACACAGCGACCGATATACGTGACCGAAACAGCGTTCTAAGTTCGAAGTACGCTGGGTTTTTGTTGCACTTTAAATTGCCAAAATTACTAATGGATGGACAGTTTTCCTCGGTGTGTTTGTGAAGTTGTGTATGTTGAGTATGTGAAAATATACTCTACCATATTTCCTCTAGATCCTTGGACTGAGTTTTCTTATTATGCTTTTTACTCATGAGATTTTAAAATAAGATAAAAACTATAAATAAAACTGAAATATCTGTTGGTTAATCGTAAAAAGTAGAACTAAAAAAGAAAGTCGAGGCAGTCATACAGACTGCCGATAGAAGTGAAAACGTGACACAATAGAATAAATGTGTTCTTTTTTCAAATTTTGTACCAATTCTAGTCTGAACTATTTAAATTTTATAACTTGAGAGTTAAAATTATTAATATTAGTCTTGTTTTCACATCTATTGGCACTCTGAGCAATAATTATATACATTTTTATACAGATTATTAACTAATCAAGATGTGCTGCACAAGCTAAATACAAAATATCAATATTACATGTATGCTGGCCGCTATACAACGCATCGCTAGCATGGCGCAAGCGCAACACGTCATTAGCATATCGTGGCCATCAGTGACACGAACCCATAAGCTTTTCCCCTGGCAAAAATTCCTTCAACATGGCTAAAGAAGTTATTTTTTATGAGAAAAAGCTTATTAAAATGATAACATCTTCAAAAACAATAATTGATCCACATATCACATTCTTTTTTCTGCTCAGAGATAAAAATTGTAAACTTCAAAACGAATTTATTTAGTACAACAGTAAAATGTTATGGTGTCGCAAAAGCTATTAAAATTATTATAACGCAAAACATGAATACATATTTTACCCATCGTGGACTACAAGTTATCGTGCCATCTGTTTTCACCGCACTACGGTATCGACACGCATAGTGTTGTCAACTTATCTGTTAGAAATATCGATAAGCCCGGCGACCGCTTATCTTCAATCGACAGCTACTCGATTGAATTGTGCGGAACGGAGAATATGAAATTGTTTTATCACATCGATACGATCTGACGTCTGTTTGTTGTTACATATTGTTTAGTTGGTAAACGGTAAACAAGATCATGATTTTATTAATTCTATTCTTATTATAATGTAATTATATTACTTCCGTTCTTAGAAAATGTTAATTTAACAGTTAAATATTGCATAATATGATTGCTTGTATCACCATCTCACATTGTGATTATGATTAGTGAAAGACGCACTATTTATATCTTATCTTTTTAATCATGCTGTATATTTTTTAATTTACCTCAAACAACTTTTAAGATATTTTTAAAATAATAGATTAAATAGTACTGTAATTTTTAGCCAAATAACTTAATATAATTTAAAATTATTTCCTTGAAAATACATCGAATGATTAATTTCTTTATGCTATACGAAAACAGACTTTGGTATAATAAGTTAACGTATATTCTGTATAAAAATCAAATAAATCTAGTATATACCAAAAATTCTTCTTTCTCTATTTACTCAGTGTTGAGACACAAACAACTTAACTAATTATTTCAGCATGATATTTTCTGCGCAATAATTACTGGATATAAATATATGAATTTTTATATTTCCTTTTACTAGTTCTTTAAATAAAAGAACGAGGTCGTTCTACAATCACCTCGCCATATCCGCACAATCACCATAACAATTAGAGAACGAAACTCAAATCTGTATCTCCATAAATCTATAACTACGTCCTGCAATTAATTCTGCTCCACATGTATTTCTGAATTAGTCTTGTACCTTCTGCCGGTTAGTTCGAATGGCTGGCGTTTCAAAAAGAGTCTCAGGTGTTACATCGTTTTTGGAGACGCCCATTGATCTATTAAAGTTATGCTGAATGAAGAATGACATGGAGAGTATAAATGACCTGTAATAAACATACGCAGATAGGTGAATGCAGGACATATTATCTTATTCAACCACCTCCATAACTGATACCTGGTTGAAGTTATTTGAGAAATATTCATTACACCGATAATAATAATAAATAACAGCAACTTAAAATCGACACGAACCCATCGCTTATATTGTTATCTAGAAGCATATGTCTTATTATTATTGAAGGCTTAGTCGCCTGTGCGTGTAACATAATACAAATGCAAAATTAGCAGGTTTAAATTAGTTATATACAATTAATTCCCTAGCACATTTAGAAGTAGGATCAGATAATAAGGAGTCATACAAACCAATGTGGAACGAACCAGAAGCATTGAGCCCAGATCTTATACTTTTCACTTCGAACACATTATGTCAAGACGCGGTGCACGTCGTTGAAGATCCCGGAACTTTTTCATAATGGTGATGGCACTTTATGGATCTTTTGCCGCGAACTTTTGCATGGAATGTGTCCTGAATGTAATCTCATCCCGTGATTACTTCCCGAGAGCTATCAATAATTAATCATAATTTCAATACATTACCATTGTTGAGACAATCATTTAAAGTAAAATGAAAAAAATCTCATTCGTATTTTTTTTTAAATAATTAACCGTCTTTACACTGCGGATATCCCTGCGGTAATTTTTTAGACATTAGGTTACCTTATTATCTATTTTGTTTATTTATTATATTAGTATTATATAACATGGTATCTCACTGATATAAGCAAATTCAGTATTTCTCGGTAGTGCTTGGTAATAGTCGGGCTACTGATCCGCCCTCACTCATTCGCACCCCGCACCGGTACAAGGTCCGGCCGAACTATTACATCTTTGTCGCTTTGTGTAGTTTCTAACCTATAATTTGTATGGCAATAGCTCGTAGCATAATATTTCATAGCCTCTTTTAAATGTCTTCAAAATTCAAGTAGATTTTTTTCTTATCTGACTGATACATAGACATAATATTCTTATAACTAAAACTAGTTAGAATAGGTTATACGGGAGCAGTAATAATTCTCTATCGACAAACAAACGCTGCATGTACCGTTCCACTTTATACGCTTAGCAGGGGTTCCTGTTTTGACTACGTTAGGGTATGACATTTGTGATATTGTTTGTGGAAGAACGATACAAAATAGGGTTGACTTGTTCAGCTATACATTATTTACATTGCTTGTTCTTGTAAGAGGTATTTCGATGGATAATTAAATCCCATCCTAAATAAAATTCCAAACGGATATGTATGTTTGTCTGTTTATTTCTGTTATACTTTTACGATTTAATATCTCAACTGATCATCAAGAAATGTTGCTTAGACGTCGTCAAGAGTACAGGAAAGGACATATGCTAACTGTCAACTAAAGTCAAACACTACAATATTCTTTTCTAGGGATATAACAAAATAATATTAAAGCCAACGAAGCTGCGGGTAGAACGTAGTTTTTTAGTAAACGAAACTTCAGAATTTTCAGCTGATTACATGGTGTTATCTGATAAGAAGAATATATAAAAGAAGAAAAATACCCTTTAAATAATTTCATTATTAAGTTATTAGTTTTTTTCAACTAAATAGAAAACTATAATAAAAAAATCAACTGCTGAATGCATGTAAGCGCATTACTTCATAACGGCTGCACCTAATTGGCTAATTTCCTTTTTGTTGTGGGTCGTAATTGTCAGGATAAGGCTTGTATGATAAAAAATATTTTAAAAATAATTTAGGTAAGAAATACACACAAAAACAGTAGAGAGAGTGAGACAGTTTGTCTTCAATAATATTGACGACATTTATAGATTGACGTTCAGCTGGTACTTTATTTCATTACCTGAGCGTACTGTTAAAGGAAGATTTGTTCTTATTTTCTTGATGATTACACCGGTGTGTAGCCGGGATGGACTACTAGTGTAATATAATATTAAGCAGTATCACTCCTAATACAATGGTGTTTACTAGATATCAGTTATACCATCTGCAATAAGAGTGTCGTGTACCCGGAGAATATAACCAGTATTCTAGTGTGTTACCATGGATTACCTTCAAGTATAATACGCGAGAAAAAAGTTTTTTTTAAGTAGCTAGTGCCCGCTGACTTGGTTCTCAAGGAAATTATTTTGCTATTTTATGTGGACTAACGTGTCTTATTTGGATTATATTTCGACTGTTCTTTTTTAATTGTAATTTTATTAATCTCTTATAAATGTTGTCGTTGTTGCTTAGCTCCTATTTAAATAATTGATTATATAATATAGCCTAGGTAATACTCCAAAAAGTTCTCTGTCTTCTGAACTGTGGTTAAAATCGGTAAATTTTATAAGCTACTAGCAGGCCCGGTGAATGTTGTCCTGCCCTGATAATAAGAAAATATATACTTATGTGCATGAAATTCTTAAGGTAACTAATGTATTTAATTTGATAAGGATTAATACTGTATCCGTCTAAATTGCCTTCCAATTACCTCATTATATCTGATCATTTTTAAGTAGATAAATGGGTATAGTAAGATATCCTTAAAAGATAGGTATATGCCATCGTAGACATTTTTGTAGATCTCCAAAAAAAGGAATATCTCAATAAGCATTGTTTTGTTATATCTCAAAGGGATTAGGCATCGTTTTCGACGGAAGCTCCCAGGCGGCTTAACTTTTTCGGTTTCTTTCAACAATTATCATTGTATTTCAATCAATTTACAAAAAAATCCTTGACAAATTATATATCTACACCTTCTTCATGTATTACTCTATTTATTGGTGAAGACTGCATTACAATGCATTCAGTAATTTTTGAGTTTCTCTTAAACATACAGACAAACAGACGCGTTAGACGACTTTGTTTTATAATATGTAGTTATTAAGGTTAATTATTTGTAAAAAAAGAATTGTAGACACTTCTCGCCAATTTTTTCTAACTACTCTTAATATAAATACGTAAAACAAAAATTGATATAACATAATTAGAGGAAAATTTTCTATTTTATGGGTTTTACTAAGCAAGAGTCATGATTAACATTATTATTGTACAAAACTCGTATATCCTTACCTTTTCGATTTTCCAGATTTCAAAAAGTAAATTATTTTATTACCAATGTATACTAAAACCATATATTCGTTATAATTGGTGTATTTATATTTTATTTTAACCTATGATATCTAGTGATGATGATGATATCTGGCCATATAACAGAAAGGGAGAGCATAGACAATAATAGACTACAAACCCTATACAAAAAAGCTCGTTAAAATATTACACGAACTTATATTTTAACTAAATCTCCTTATTTGAGTTTTTGGCATAATCTCAGTCTGTCATGTAGTGGATTTTATATATTATTCAAAATCTTGTGATACTTGACTGTATATTTTATAATAATGGTGGTATTTTCAGTAATATAGGTTGGTTATTGTGCACAAGTGGAGTGGATCGGAAATAATACCACGGAGCATTACTTCCAAGATGCCACAAAAAGTCCATGGAAAGCTCTAACAAGGAGCCACCATCTTGTTAGAACATCGAAATTATCACAAGATACTTGTAATATTGTCACTTACTTGACAATGGCAGTAATAATCTAGAAGATTGATTGCCAAAAAAAACCCTCCTTATCTGTGATTCGCCGTCGTTTTAGGAGCGCTGTAACCGGTAATGAGAAATATAAATAGTTCAAATAATAAATATCGCAGAGTACAACAATGCCGTAGTTTATTAAGCTTTGGAAGAGGCCCCACAAATCATTATCACACTGATATAGATCTTGGAGATGGTGTGAAAGATCAGGTGGTCATGAGGTCCCGTACGTGGGATGCTAGGACATCGTATTGTTCCAGCTTTGCACTTTGAGTTAAACCCTGAGGCGATAAAATATATAGCGATATATTCTTCTCACAAAAATTGAGGCAGTAAAAATAAATTGTATTTTCTTCTACTCAAGTTTACCAAGTTACTTATGCAGAATTGAGAAAAAATGGGAATCAAAATTTTTTTTTCATTCCTATGAAAATTACAAGAGCAAAAATCTAATTTCTTTAATTTTTTTTTAAACCTTGAATAATCGGCCTGAAAACCCCGCTACATAAATCGATCAGCTGATTCACGAGCTTATTGGGGATACATTGAGCTGTAAAAGTTCCTAAAAGTCTTAGCCTCATCACCAATAGTTGCATGATTATATTCGATTTATCGAAACAAGGGAAAAAGTCACTTTTTTAAAGTGGATATTGAGGGAAGAAAATCAATTATTTTTCATATATCTTGAAAGGATTTTGTAGAGCGTTTATTCCAGTTTTTAAAACCATCCTCCAATTTTCTGTACGGCCATTGGTTGCTGAGATATCGGTGATTTTTGTACAATATTGGATATCTCCACGGCAAATAGACGTAGCGATAATTAAAAAAAAAAAGAATCGGAAACTAAATAAATGGGCTATCTGGTCCATATGCTCGTTTAACAAAATCAAAATTTACCGAACCCTGGAGCCAAAAAAAGTAGAAAATTTTGAAAAAAATCTTTTTCGCAGTATATCTTCGGGTGGCATTATTATTGTGTTTTATTTTCATTAATCCATCTTTTCAAAATCTTTTTTTTAAATTTTCTATAAAACCATTTTTGGCTTAGATACAGTGTATCAAAAATCAGGTAAAAATTGCTTTTTTTTCTTCTCTTACGTTGTTTTGGCTAGAAAAATAAATTTAAAAATAAATTTTGAATTTTTTAAAAAGAAATTAAAATGAAAATACAGTGCTTTTGAAGTTCAATTACGTCAAAACTACTGAAAATTTCGGCATAGGACCATGGCTACATATTTTAGGATTCGATAGACCCTTTGTCATTTTGATGCCCAACGAAGCGACTAGAAAGGAAACAACTATAACAAATATATATACGGATACAATGTCATGACTGGCTAAAACAGGATCTAACAATTTTGCGAGACTTAGATATGGTTAAATCGAATAAATTATAAATATTTATCAACTGATGAGATTATGTCACGATGATTACATGTAATAAATAATTTTATAAAATATCTTGTATTTTACACCACAGATAAAACTTTGTTAGGTTACGAAATACCTCATAGCCAATTATCTTCGCTTATCTCAGACGTTTGTCTGAATTATCATCTTGCCATACAAACTGTAAAAACCCCTAGAACGTTATAAAATAATAGATTTTTATTAGCTAGCATAACCAAGTAATAGATGGGATATAATCTTATCTCATAACCATTATTTAGTCAGAATTATATGTAAGTATATTTTCTTATTAATATTATGGTTTGGAAAGCTACAGAAGGATTAATAAATGTTTTTTCTCTATTTTATATTCTTATGATGTTTTATAACTTAAATAAGTATTATTTAAAGTGGCTAAGATATAAAGATAAGTATCCAGTAATTTGCACGCAGCTGCTAGTAAGACGAGAAGTATTCTAATACGAACGCACTAATCTCTAAAACTATCCGTCAAAATTGTTAATTTGTTTTCGCATTTTGAAGTGTATTTATTAAGAAGGATTATGATCTGTGTAAGATCACGATATGGTTCTTAGGAGCGGTACAATTAATATACAAAGTATATGTCACAAAGGTTAAACGAAAAGAAGTATTAGTGCGAGCGGGCCATGTAGTGCAGTGTGGTGGTCGAGGGCCGAAGATGAAAAAATTTAATGCGAGTTAACCACGTAGCCAGTTATGCATCGATATTAGAAAATTAATATTTAGTAATAAATGATAGTCATATGCACTGTACACTGCTTCTGAGAGAATCTAGATTAACAAAATATTATTTCTTATGAACACGAGTTCGCATTCTCCCAGTGTCTTACCTAATTGTGGTATTTTCTTTCGCCAGTATTTAGTAAGGAAAAGTACTAATTGCACACATTTATTCTATTTTTAGTGAACATATACGTCTACACTCTTTTATTAACTCTAAAGGCAGGTAATGATTCAAGAAAAGAAATATTCGCTAATCGCTTGCCAACTCACAGAAGTCCGTTTGATAGAAAGTTGAATATTAAATATTTGACTCATCGACTCGAAAACGTGTCGGAATGGCGATGTGTTCCGCGATTGATGTCTCATACAAGCGGCCAATGATAAAGGGTTTTTATATTATCTTCATATTAATAAATTGTATAATATTCTTTAATATATTTCTAAAAGGCAATGTGATTTTTATTGAGGCATTCTGTAAAATGCAGATATTTAAAGAGAACGCTGAACTACGTCTATGTATCATAAACCTATAAGTTTATAATATGTGGCTTAGTGCATTAACGGAACTTAGCGAAATACGAGTAAGCGATTGTGGTTGTTACATGTTAATCTGCAACATTTTTTAATTAGTTATAAGTTTAGATTTTACAATTAAATACCAACAGTGTCAACTGACGATAGGTTTAACTATCCGCCAACGTCGGGTTCAACCGTCGACCAACGACACGTTTTGTTTACTTTTTGTCGTTTCAATTACCAATACTTCGCTCTTTCTATTACTAGTTTCACATTTAACTTCTTTTTTACTAGCAGGATTTCTCGCGAGAATTCAACTTTGTTCTATCCTTCGGGAATATCACATTTTTTCAGGATGAAATGTATCTTATATCCTTTTCACTAGCCCTGACAACGCATATACAAAATATCATGATCGTTTGAGTAGTTATGGCGTGAAAGCTTAACAAACAAACTCATGTTAGCATTTATAATATCTATACATATAATAAAAATTAAGTGTCTGTATGTAATATCAAAATAACGACTTTTTGCTGATTGAATATGAACGTATACACGATATTGATAACAAAAACACAATTTTTAAAATTTTTGGTGTCTGTTTGTTCCGGGTAATCTCCGAAACGGCTGGACCGATTTTGACAGAAATTTCACTGACAAATAGTTAAAAGTACAGCGGGTGACATAGGCTACTTTATTTTAGATTAACTGTCATCTGTGGCTTCGTCTGTACTACTATCTCCAAAACGGTTGGACCTATTTTCATCGGGCTTTCACTGACAGAAAGCTAACGTTATAAAAGTAATTAAATCTTTTTTTATTTTGTACTAGCGTTTACCCATGGCTTTATTTGCAGTACTATCTCCAAAACATTTGAACCATTTTTCACGGAACTTTCACCAACAGATAGCTGATCTTATAAGAAGTAATTTACAATTATAAAAAAAAACGCATGCGGAGCTGCGGGCAACAGCTAGTTAGTAAGTATTATAAAAGCTCATGAAATTATTTGATTGAACGTGTTAATTTCCGGAATTACAAGTCAAATTAGAAAAAATATTCTTCGTTTTTATATTTGACTTATTGAAGAAGCTACAGGCTACGACGCATATAGGAGAAGCAGTTACTGTGCACGAAGGAATTTACAGATAGATAATGTGACACGATTCCTTTATTGTATAAACAAACTACTTTAAAATCATGTAGTATCTAAAAAAAACATACAAACATCAACTTAAACTTTTATTTTTTGAAGTCTCTTAATAACATAGTAATTTCCTCTTATTTGTTAAAAAAATACTTCTCAAAACACTTCTTCAATTGTTTCTTCCGGCGAACGTCTCGTTAAAGTCACGCATCGAAGTTAAAAAGTTAAGGGCCATTACATGATCGAGAGAAATGCTCTCGACAGAAGTTATAATGAAAGATAGTTATCGCGAGATAACAATCGTATCGGATCAGTCGTGCGTACTGAACAAGTGACGCGAACTGGTTTTGTCGATAAACGGTAGCCAATGAATCGATTGTTGATCGACTCGTCTTATCGATATAATTGTGTTAGGGCTGCCGAGTTTCAGTAATATATGTTTTACTGACTTGCTAATTTATTTTGATTAAATAAAATACTTGAGAGAAACGCGGTACTGATATTTTAACCCACTACGTAAAGGGACACTTTTGTTTTCTGGGTGTCTATCTTTGACACGCTTTGTAATGTAAAGGGTTTGATCGATTTTCATAAATCAGATTTCGTTAGATTCATCTTAGTTATGGGAGTAACAAGTATGCAATTAAAAAAACATGGGTTGAAGATATATATATTTTTAATACTACTCGTAAATCAAGCAACTCTTTCATCAATATAACTAAAACAATTTCAATGTTTTTGTAGTCGATATTTTTTTCTTCATTATTTTTTTAAATTGTTATCTACCTGGTTATCGTCATTTTATTAATTCTTGCAGTATTCAAAAAACTATACAAAATGGGTTCCTGTTTGACAAATATGTTTATACTATCAAAATTAATAAAAAAAGCACTATCGATCTTTACGATTCTTTTGCTGAGGTAATCTATATATTTATGAGAAGAGTATGAGAAATACCATTCCCATTTTGCAATCTTATAAATATAGAAGTCTTGATTATTGTTGTTAGTCTTTTATTGATTAAGCAGCTTTAGTTTCGTTTTTTTTAGGATTGTTTGCTTTTTTATGGGTAGGACTAGAAAATATATTCGATTAAAAATTATTAAATTACTATTCTTATTTCGTTACACTTTATTGAATGGTAGAATCCGTATAATGTTCGTGTGAGGCAATTCCACCGTCGTAACTATTTTTGAAAAGCAGCAGTACTAACGGTGTTCTGTTTAAGACTGATGGCTGTATTTGGTAATATGCGCTATCACAAGAGGCGTACCAACATATTATAACACCTATGAGCGTATTTCGGCAGCTGGACTTGAAATCTAGATTGAACGTGTTTATTATCTTGAACTAAATTATCATTTAACATGACGTGAAATTGTAGTGAAATGCTAAAACTTATAAAAATATAAAGTTAACCGAGCGTGGCTCGGTCGCCTAGGTACTAAATATCAAAAGTGACAACCCTAACGTGAAACAGTCCGACTAGATAGACGGGGTCATTTCGCGAATGTTTGCGGTGAAATTGATTGAACCGAGAAAGGTGCAGTCACAATCGACGACGGTTACCGCCGATGGTAAGAAAGTGTTCGGGACGGCATTCTGCGGCGACATGTGATTTCACACGATCGTTTATTACCCTAGGTGTTTCCTCTATGGATGCATAAAACCATCGGCTATGTATTGATGTTCTTTAACAGATTAAAGCCAACCGGAATGTCAGCAGTCTCGCACGTTTCAATTAAATAGGGATGCCACATCCCAAGTTGTCCTACTAGTCTGTAAGGTAGATGAACAACGTTTGTTTTTTACGTAGACGTTCTTCCGATAAACTAGTTATGTACATGAATTGATTCTTTATTAGTTTTTAAGTGTTTTTCTTTAAAAGGCGTTTCCAGTACAGATCGTGATTCTATATCGTTGGTTATTTACGTGACTTGGACATATGTGTGTAATGATGTTTGAATTTAATAGTGAAATTCGAAATTACGAGTTATTTTTTTGTGTGGGTTTTATGTATCTGCTTTTTTTTTATAAATATATGAATGTGTGTGTATATGGATGTATATTATGGATCTTATGCGACAACAAAGATGTAGTCAAAGCGCTTACTGTTTTCAAAATATTATTTCATATAAGCAAGCATTAGAATGTCATATGTAAAGTTTGTATGTCCGGGATAATCTTCGAAACGGCTGAGCCAATTTTAACCTACACTTTACTAAGATAGAAGATACTTTAGAATATTACTTAATCTATATATCGTAACTCTGTTTTTCTATACAAATAAAATGATAGATGTCGCTGTGCGCGCATCACACAAAAACTACTGGTTGGATTTCGTATTTTACTTTTGTTGTTTAACTTCTTAGACAATTGATATTAAAAAATGACTACGATATCTTCATTAAATAATGTCTTATTAAAGTTTTTAAAACTATGCATCCAGCCATTTGTATTTTCTTGCCGTGGAGAAGTGTGGTGCGCAGGTTTAGGGCAACGCAAACGAAATCGCGGGCATCAGCTAGTTTAGAAATAAATATTTTTTTTTGTAACGTTCAAGATATTTGTTTATTTGTATTAGGCTTTTACGTAGTGGATAAGTAGCAATGATAAATTTACATTAAAAGAAATATATATTGTTACAAATTAATCAAAACAAAATGCGTATATCTCATAAAACAAAAATAAAACGTCTTAAAATAAAGCTGCGTGTATTAACTAGTGTTTCATAAGCTTAATAAAAAAAATCTTGTCTATGTCACGCTAGCGAAGCCGTCGGTACACCCAGTACTCGATTGTACATAACAAGTAGTCTACTATATCTAAGTTGCAGTGAGCAGACATCAGTCAGTAGTTCGCGTTGAAAACCTGAAATTGGATGCAAATAACGCATGCTTATTCAACACATACGAGTATTGAAATAGAAAATTATTGACGCGAATTGATTTGCGAATGGCTCGACTCTGACAGTTTCAACTTCTTGATGTAAATTGAAATAAACTTGTGCTCAATTCCGAAGGCATTGAGCGCCGACTCGTATGGAAATGTTCTGAATTTTCTCTTTACTAATACTGTGTTGAACCTCGTTAACACAAATTTCGATATGTCGAAAACGTCCGTAACTTTTTTTTCTTCCATTCAAAGTCTAATTACTCCATCAATCGACATGTGAACCCTCGATAAGTCGTAATAAAATGTATTTAATGATTTTAAATTAGTGACGTTTATAGCTTGAAAACAAAGTAAGATAATAACTGTTTATAAAAATACTACCGAAATCCTTTGTTATATAATAAATGCGAATATTAGTTTGTTTGTTACGTTTTGACAGCTTAACTACTGAGGTGATTATCATAATATTTTGTATACACATTCACAGGAGTACAGAAAAGGACATAAGATATCGTTCATTGAGAAAAAGTATTGCTCCCGAGAGATAGATCAAATGTATTCAAGTATTAGGCTTTATAAACATAAAAACGTTGATGAATTATATACTGTATATTACAAGATATTTATATGTTCTAACTAGCTAGTGTCTGCGACATCGTTCTCTAGAAAGTGTTTTCGTTATTTCATGGGAACTATGTATTTCATTTGAATTTATTTTGAGAGTAGGAGAGAAGTAAAACTTTTTATGGAAAGGCTTTGAAAATTGGATCCGCAACCTCTTTGTATGACGAAAAGTGGTGGTGCACACAAACATTGTGTTGTGTAGAGTGTCAAAAGCATCGGTTCTTCGTTCTTCAACGAAGCTATGCAACGCCGAGCGCGGTTAGTACTTGGATGGGGGACTGTTTGTTGTACTTTTTATATAGAAATTTTCAGCTCTTTCGTGTAGTCATAAGCACAGACACACTTTTTTATTGTAATTTTATAATAACTACTTTACCCCCGTTAACTCTTCTACTCCTATTAAATATTCTTGACAATCTTTTTGACCGCTCTGAATATAACCGTAACCACGTGCTTGCGCGTAATATAACCAAGAGAGATTGATACAAAACAAAAGTTAAATTATTATTATAGGAATCTAAAATTTTTATTTATTTATCTTTAAGTGGTCTCGATTGTATACATTTAATATAATAAGTATTTATACCTAAATTTGTGTTCGCTGCAACTATCTTCAGAGCGGTCACAAACTTTGGCAAGGATTGTGCTGTTAGAATACTATTTAAATTATATACAAAAAGAAAAATAATAAATAAAAAATACTGTGAAAAAATCCACTGTCTGTTGGAAAAATTCTCATTAAAATCGGTTCAACATTTTCGAAGATTAGTAGTTCTGACAAATAACACACACTTTTATTTATTTATATGTATAAATTGTAGACTACGAACCGATGTTAAAAATAGTATCTAAAGGTCAACGACCGTTTAGATTAATTAACTATCTCATATCTACATAATTCCGTTGACAATAGTAATTGAAAAGGGAGAAGCAGGAAATGTATTAGTAAATTAGGAAACGTTCGTTTGTAATGTGGGTCTACGCTTTAATTAGTTTTAATTGGTGTATATAGCCCGGGTTAATGGTAGAAAGGGATCCAATGAAGTGAATTGACAATAAACACATGATATAAAGTTGAATAAAATACAAAGAAGCATAACTGTAATAATTATAACGTATATTTTTTTCTATTAGGCTTTTAGAATCATATATCATATATTTGCTGCCAAAACTCGACGAGTTCAGTGACGGCAATTTTTCGGTCGGTCGTCTAGTGGTAGAAATTCGACTCTAACTCTTTTTTTTAAGTTTCTACATTCTGGTGTATTTTTGCCAAAGAGTGTAACCATAATCATTGCATAATTTATTAAAAATATATAAATATAATTAATCAATGTATTCTCATGAGTCAGCAGTGAACGTGTACAAATACGTCATAATGTATTCATTTTCAGTTCATTATAATGGTAACAAAGAAATTATCCATTTTCTAATTTGTTTTTTTATTGAAAACGCCAATTCTCGTTAATATCTACAATAAAGAAAATCGATTTGAAAACTGAGGGGGCAGAAATACCTAATCGTTTTACCTCTGCCTAATTACAATATAATTTATACATCATATAAATTGAGTCTTGAACATATAATCAATGAAATAGCTAAAATTTCTATAGCTTTTACATATACTGCATGGGTGCAGAACGTCTGATCGTAAACGATAATCGCAACGTATGGACACTCGCAAGACCGGAGGCATAAAATGCGCGTTGGCGACCCTTTTAAAAACCTGTGTACTCTACCCCTCTTAAAGAACCCCATAGTACATATAGTATTTCCTAAAAAAAGTCTGGAAATTCGGAAAAACTATTTTCATATGCTTTTAGGAAACACGTAAAAGTTGTCTGTTTTTGTCGTACGAGAAACTAGTATTTCTCAACATTCCACGTATAAATCGTGCGGATACAGAGTCCATCTTGTCACAGAATGAGTAGCTCGGGACAGTTCGTAACTTGCGATCTAGATGTAGGTTTCAAGGGTAATACCGATGCTCATTAACACTAATCTCTGCTGCCGATTCTAATCAAATCAAATCAAAAATACTTTATTTAGTTTAGGCCCTGAGAAGGCGCTTATGAACGTTAAAGTTACCACCGGTTCGGAAAACAACCCAGTCGTCGAGAAGAACCGGCAAGAAATCTTCTTTATCTTTTCTAAGATCTGCTTTATCTTTTCATTAAACATATTATAACTCATATTTTTAAAACATAGTTATAAACATAGATACATATATTTATATTCGGTTTTGGTGGTTGCACAGAGAGGGCTTCATTTCCAGACGTCACCATCGTTCACATATTGATCCACCATGTAATAGCCTTTAGTCATTAAAACCTGCTTGTCATGGTGCTTGAACTTAGTATCGGGCAAATCGCTAATGTGCGTTGGAATGTTGTTATAAAACCTAACACTATTACCTAAAAAACTGTTACCGGTCCTAGTGAGCCTAAAACATGGAATGAACAATTTGTTATTATTTCTGGTATTCAGATTATGTTGGTTCTTTATGAAATCTAGCTTATCTAAGTTTTTGCGGACGTACATAAGATTTTCTTCTCTTGTTGCCTTGTTAAATTTTTGTGGGGACCTACTAAGACCACTTTGGTTATTTTTTTCCGATAAGAAACTTATGGTTGCCCTTGAATAGGTAAAATATTTTTCTAGATTACATAGAAATTTTACTTATGTGGCTTTCGCACCCACTGTTACATACATAAAGTGCTCAGAAAGCAATATGTAGTCGCGCAATATTTTTTTAACTACAGGTGGATTGGCTCTCAAGTGTAATTGCCGGAAACCATAAACAGATGCTTGGCGACAGATTTTCAATTTGATGGTTGAGCTTGTCATGTGAATTTAGGAAAAACCTACCACCGATATATCCGATATATGGTTTTATTGTGTTTTCCTTCACCGAAAACTCCGACATATAGTTTTGGGCTTATGTCAATCGCCGCGATGTTCTAATGAGCCATCATTGCCTAAAAAAGTTTTAATTATTGTAGTTTGTTTAAAAAATAAATTTGAAAATGTTACTTTCACCAGGCTCATTAGCGAATTAAAATATTGCGTACGTATATAGGCTCTTCCAAATTCATAAAATAGATCAGTACAAAACTACTCCAGAACAAACAATCACATTTCAATTGCGTTAAAATTAGTCTCACTACAGAATAGAAGTTGCTGGCTTCGCGTTACATTTGTATTCACCAAATAACCAAGCGTCCTTTAAAGACGTTCGAGAATAACGAGGTACATAAAATAGGAACTAATGTTTTGATATTGTATCAAAACTTATATACCTACTCTTGATTTGTGGTTGGCTGCGCGGGGGAGCGCGGGTAAAAATAGACCATAGATGTTACACGCGAGCCCGCATACTTATTAGTGTTTTGATTATATCGATAATAACAATTAAACGTGCTGTGGTACGGTTGTATTTATAATTCAAGTTATAATACGTTTCTTTTTTTTAATTTTAAATGAATATCTGGTTTAAAAGTTTGGTAGTTAAGACAACTCATTCTTTAACAACAAAAACTCATCGCAATTTCATATTTCAAGTTTTAGTGCTGTTTTCACTGTCACTTTTATGTAAAGTGTTAATATTTATTGTAAACTTTACGAATTATGCAATACTATGTTATCCGTTATATGAAATGATGTTTTTTTATTTTTCTTGAGACTTATCGTTATATTTTAGCTATTTAAAACAATTATCTTTATAAATTATAGCCTATATATATTGTTCTGATGTACTAGCTATATTACTGTAATGTTTCATTAAAATCCGCTCTATAAATTTTGCATGAAGGAGTAATAATTACTTATCTATCGTTAGAAACTATCACAATTATAACAGAGCTATTTTTTAATAGTGGCTTAGCTCGCAATAATGTGCATTCGGTTTATCCCTCGGTAGCAGTTAATATTTTTCTAAAAGAAAGGTATCCTATCTTATGTCTTTTTTTGTACTCCTGATAACGGGTATGCAAAATGTCATGCTGATCGGTTAAGTAGTTAAAGTGTGAAAGCTTAATAAAGAAACAGACAAAGACACTCACTTCTGCCTTTGCAATGTTATTTAGGATAGTTGTAAATATATCTATACAATTGTGTCTGTTGAAAACAGCAAGTCTTATAATTTTCATCATATATTTTGTATTGAAAAAATTACCTTATTACTAGAATCTACTAAATTGAGAACAGTAAGTATTTCAAAATAATCATAAATTATATTTTGGGTGATATTTTTCGACCTATGAATTCGTAAATTCGAATATAGTCTTCATTTTTTCTTGCACATTTTTTTATTTCATTATACGACGTGATACGATAACGAATGGATTACATCCATTCCCAACGAGACACTATAAACAGCTGTTGTTTTACCGAACTTAAGATTAATTGGATGGAAACAATTAATACATTTTATATCTATACCTCTTTACTACTTTAAAGTATTAAGAAACTTTTGTGAAGGATATATTGTTGTTTTAATATAACTGAATATTATTTTAATATATAATAACATGTAATTTGACATACTCATCATAATATATCGATATATGGAGGTACAACACTAAACGGGAGCCCTCCAACCGTTCCGCACAGTGGGTCCACATCGTGGCTGACTATAAATAAAATAATAGACATTCGAGATAAAATTGTGAAATAATTATTGTACACACCACGGTAACATTATGAGGCGAAACGTGAGATTCAACCGTGCCGGCGAAATTGTACAGCTGATAACCAACCACCGGCATGTACCGGACCTTATGTGAAATGAGTGTAACGTTTCTTGGTTCTGTATGAATATTTTTATTTTAATTGGGGTTTAAAAAAGTTACCGCGCGATGCTTTTTGAACCATTACACCGATGGGTGTTTTAATTGTGCTTCGGACCACAACATTATTAGAACATTTTATATTTATATTAATTCGTTCATTAGATACTCCAATAAAATCAACATAAACGATAGTGGTATCATTCTACATAATATGTCACATAGTAGTATCTATAAAACAGAGAAATATATACTATATTAAACAAATAAGATTATTAGTAAAAAAAATCTACTGCAAGATCCCACCTTTTTATTCACACGCCATATTTCAATATGTACACCTATATCCTTCATACAAATAATATGACAATGAATATGATAACCCTTCATATGTTAAAATCTATCAAACACTCCAAAAATATTACCCCTCTTTTGCGCAATCTGATAAATAAGGCATAGTGAACTTAGAATTAGAAAAAATAAAATAAGAAATGAAAATGACTTCTAACTTTAGAAAAAAAACCTACTATATTTTGAGTCAAATCCGCGATTCGCTACTACAAATATGATACAATATAAGTAAAGTTTTCTAGACAAATACGAGAAGAGACTCATAAAATACTATTTCTTAGAAAAGCAATACATATTAGAAGTATTAATAGTAATAGATCTTTAAACAAAAGAAAATCATTAGAATGTCTAGAGAACACTAAAATGTTAACATGTAAAAAAATAGCAGCAAAATCTTAATCAAGCTATTAGTATGAACTTACCGAAGCACGAAGGTTTTGCACGATACGTTTAATTAATAGCCGGATAGCTTGTAAACTTCCAGCTTAGATAAATTAATATTTATAAGCTAATATTGAAAAGTTGTTTCATATTAATTGGAAATTAGTTCTGGAGTTCTTTCTCGAATACATCGCATTTTCGAAAGAGGTTATATGTGTCCATATATACTTTATAGATGTCAGCGTTCGACCACACTCTCATTTCATGTTAAATGACGGTGTGGTGGAAAATGGTAAGCACGCCAAACCTAGTGGACCCGGCTCTTAAGTGCATCTGCTGGAACATACCCATAGGTGATTGACAACAAACGTTCAAGCTTACTAAAGTAGTTAACCAGACGGGTTTAGAAAAGTTTTACCACCATGCATGCATGTTTCTTTGGATTCTTAATATATTATTGATGCAAGTTCGATTCTTGCAATTAACCAGAGCTATTAATTAAGGAACATATCGTCATAAAAGCATAGAACAGTGTTAGTTTTTTTAATTCCTCGCAGCCTATTTACCGCCCTTATATTAAAAACCTGTTGCCAAACAACTTTTGGTGTGTTCTGGCAGCTGCATTTTAGAGCCAGTATCTCCATTTTTAATGCTTTATTATCTTAGGACACATCGTCATTTAATATCAAATGGGATTATGGTCAAACACTACAACCTATATAGTGTAATAAACTAAATAATTTGCAATTATTATAATTTATATTTTTGCCATAATGAAATACAACATATTAAAGAACTTTCGCTTGCATTAAGCTTCCTTGTTATCGATCGTAAAACTCAGTCTTCTATGACCATTTGATTGCACTATATATTCTTACGATTCTAGCTTCTATTTGCATAAGCTTCATATCTGCTTTTAGACCCAGTGAACATGACGACCGGTGTTGGCAAATAATCGACCTATCACAGATATCAAAGCTGAGTGGACTTACCAGTGATATAATATTGGTTACGGCACAACTTTTGATGAAAGAAATACTGTAAAATTAATAGCTCCAACAAACGCAGAGCAATTAAAGACATTGCTTTAAGGCCTGTTTGTATCAAGATAAAAAACATCACTCGAATATATACATTTATAACGGATAATCTCGAAACAGTTGACAAATACTAATAAAAACAGAACAAAATTTAGTTTTTAAGATATAAGATAAAGATACCGACGTCTTAAAAAAACATCTAAGTAATAGAATTGCTAATTTAATCAAATCAAAACATTCTAATTAGGACTGCAAGAAAGCTCAAATTAACACCAAACAAATCGAATTATTAGTCTAAAATACATTTCAACACAAAGAGACAGACAACATTTTATCTTATAATAAATGTTAAAAGAAATAAAAATTTAACATTCCAAAGATCTTAATCTATATAACTTGGCATAGATAAAACGAATTACGACTTATAATAAAATTTACGGCGTCTACTCCAATTGAAAGCTGTGTATATTGAAACCAAACGGCTCCTTTGCTTGTGGAAAGTAAAAGTGGTATGTGGGTCTCTTTTTATGAATGATTTATGCGTTCGTATTTATACGGTCCTTTGTAAATGTTTATTTCTATTTGTGTAATGTCAAGCTAAATGTTCCGATGGAGTTATGAATTAAACATTATTTGAAATTTTCTACACTATAAGCTCTTATGCCTTATGGAATATTCCAGAATTTGTGTCGACGGCCTTAGGAATATGGAATAAATAAAATTAAATGAAAGGTTATCACCACTTTTATCTCTAGCGTTACCTAATTTGAAGAGAGGTTTGGTTGTTAATCTTTTAAACTTGTCTTAAATTTTTGATATTCTCAATGCAATTAGAGACGAATTTAGACATTAAAATGTTAAAACTAGACGAATGAAATAGATAGTGCCGTGTAAGTCAAACTGGATCGCTAACACCTAGAACATCAAAGGGTGAATGAATCATTTCTTTGACGCAATAACGTTTCATTTTCTTTGATGAATCAGAACATTTCTTGTCAATAGGCGTCTACAATCTATTGTGATCAGAATCGTTACTGGCTTATTGCTAAACGATCGACTCATCCTACACGTAAATGATTTTAGACAATGCGAAAGCGTAATCCTGCGATCGATGCGCGTGGGTTGGACAATTATTTAGCTGGTTTTTTTTTATGATTGTTATTTCTTATCCGATCGTTTAGTATATCGATATTGGCAATTGTGTAAATAGAAAGTTTTTCATAACAAATTTCCGATAATTATTACTGTGAAATTTGATAAGTCTTAGTCTAAGAGACTAGTAAGTTCTTCTCAATTAAAGACTAAGCTATCTAACCCAGTATATGAGATGTCCAGGTACAAATATATGTAAGGGAGTATATACTTTAAGTGTGTTGAGTACTAACTTATTTGCTGTACTTTAGAGTTGAATCACGGTCGCGAGACTTCGGGTTCGAGTTCGGATGTCGCCGAACTATTATTATTATCCGACTTAAAAAAAGGAGGTTCTGTATTCGACCCGTATGATGTCTGTTTGTATGTTCGTGATATTCTCAAAAACTACTGCACCGATTTGGATGGAATGTGAGATACAATTACAAAATTCAAATAATACCTATTACATATTTAATTTGAAGTTTTTTTTTCGAACTGACTACATTGTTAGCCTGGCAAGGCTTCTACAGTCTCACCGGACTACTAAGGGAAGCGCTTAAGGCACTCATCCGAATTTTGTAGTCAGCGCCATTTAAAATTTTATGCCAGCCAAAAAGTGATAATCTGAAATACTCTTTAAAGGTCTTTTATGTAAAGATATAGGGACTTGGCGCCAACTTAAAAAAAATGTGATAGGTATTATTTGATTTTTTTAATTGTATTTTAAATATATTTTTTTAATATTGAGAGAAAGTGTTATGTAAAATGAAGTGAATAAAATATCATTTTACACTTTTAATTCGCGTTTTAAGGCAGTTCGTTTTTTTTTTAATTATACCCTATCATTTATTTTATCCATGAAGTTATTTTCCTTTGTTATGTAATCATACTGTGTAATAACAATAAAAATTTTATATGTGCGGCATAGTATATTAAATGCGTTTAGTTTCAATTTTCTATAAATGTTTATTTTGTATTACTTGTCTACGTACTCCTTATTTACTTAACAATACAATAAAAACTACCCTTTTATTTTATATTATATTAAAGGCAAGGTATTTAAGGTAAGCGAGTATATAAATACGTGATCTATTATATTCAAAGCAGTATTGTAAAAGCATCCGTTGTATGATATACTCAATCCCTACATTTACTGTTCCATTTACAATGTTATTTTAACTTAAATTTTAATCACGAGTCTGTACAAATCGTCTATATATATAAAAATGTTTTGCTGTTCGTTTGTCTCGCTAAAACTCGAGAATGGCTGGATCGATTTGGCTAATTTTCCCTGAAAAAATTCAGGGAAGGCTTAAACGAGAAAAACATAAATGATAAGTGAAGGAAAAGACTAGAAAAGATAATTTAATTTTCAAATACATCATTTTCCTAACTATGTAACATTTGATGTGTTTTGTCATTTTAGAAATAAAAAATTGTCATACGTTTGTCAAATATTTATAGGTGCGTTCAGAAATTTCTCAATTTCATAACTGTAGTGTTGTTGGAATACACAGCAGTTCTGTTTCAGAAATAAAAATACTACATGAGAAAGCTTTAAATTGATTAAGTGCATAACTGTGTTGCATTTATAATGTAAATAAAAATGTTGTACTAAGTTTTGACCACATTTTAATATATATTGCATATATCTAAGTCATACGCAGCTCACCAAATCATCTAGTCATGAATAAAAATTCACAAAAATAAGTATCAGAATGAGAAAGTATTTTAGATTTATTAAAACAGTTTTATGCTCCAAAAAATATTGGTATCTGAGACTTGTCTTACTTGTACGAATTATTCACTTATTTACTTTCTGCTGTATCAAGTTTCACCATTATTACTAAATGTTAATACGATATATGACATTGGAAATTGTATGTGTAACAATAACTATTTACTTTGTGAATCGAGATTCGATTGTGGGTCAATGTAAAACGTTATCGAAAAGATTGAGTAATGTAATCGAACTCTAGAAAGATTTAAATTAAAGTCGAGTAGAATAAAAATATATGTCAATAGCAACCACGTATTAGAATACTCTGGGATAATCACAAAAGTACAAATAGAACAGAGTTTTTGGTTAGATTTTGGTTGGTCCTTTGACAGTTTTTAATTTAATTCATAGACTTATGTTATTAAATTCTGTATTATGTAAAATTGGATGAATTTTAATTGAGATAGTTTGAATATTGTTCGCTAGTGTAGTTAACTAACTCCCGAGATAATTCAAATATGGGAACTACCAACTTGGTAGATGATGATTGGATATCAGGAAAATAGTACATTAGGCTTAAACGGACGTGAATCTAATGACTTTAATGATAATTAAAAAAAAGGATTAAAATCAATTGCAATAGTTTGACTCGTTTCTTTTGAAAACCAAACTATCCTATTCAATATCCATATAAATAAATATTTGAATGGTTTTGACTGGTTGGTTGCTTTGGTGTTTTTAATTGCAAAGACACGGTTTGTCTGAAAGAAATTGTTCGAATAATACACACACAATACGAAAAAGTGAAACATGTGGGAGTTATTGTCGGGCTCTTAGTCTGTCATCTAGTGGATTTTATATTTTGTTCATAATCTTATATTATTTCAATTTCATATTATGTCATATTGGTGGTGTTTTACGTAATATAGTTTGGATATTATGCACAAGCGAAATTGATGGGAAATAACACCACGGAGCATGAATTCTGAGATGCCACAAAAACTTCATGGAAAGTTCTAACAGCAAAGCCACTATCTTGTTGGAACATTGACATTGAAATTACCACAAGATACTTAGTCCAGATGTAGAAAACACGATTAGTCATTATTAAAAGCCTGGAACATATTTTCATAAGGAGAAAATAGCATAAAACTGAAGAGACTAATTTAATACGTGGAAATGGCAGTAACAGTCTTTGAAGAAGACTAGGTTGCCAGTAGTGATAAAAATCTAAATTAAAAAATCTCCATTTAAAAAAGCGAGTGGGTAAGAGTGCCAGTAGACAGTAAGGAAGATCTTCAAAAATATTGACAGAACTGACAGATTTAAGTTCAGTTGTTCAGTTGCCATTTTATAAAGGGAAAGGGAAAGGTGGGTCATTTTTTTCTTAGTTCACCCGTGTGAAGCCAGGGCGGCCAACTAGTTTATTATAAACATATGTATATCTTGTTTATAGGTGAAATATATTAAATTAACAATTATAACATATATATATATATATATATTTAGTCAATTTATCTATTTAAGTAATTAATTAATTAATCCATTATTAACGAACAAAAAAAACAATTATGTTGATAAAACCAATAACACCTACTTAGTAAAGCTTTAAAAAAACGTTACCATTGTATTGGATTCATCAGCATAACTGATTTTCTTGTACGTCTAATACGAATCGATCAAAATATCATTATGTTGGCGCGTGGTATAAAATGTAAGCGGTAGTGGTTACATCGTCATAAGTAGATTAATTTTAAAAATCGATTATATTTTTTACTGGTTAGTAATGAACTGCCATTTGCAAATAAAACAAACGTATATAAATAAATACAAAATTAAAACGAGAGTCATTATTATAGGTGTTTTCATTCGCAGTATTGGTCCTCTTACATATTTAGTTGAGGCTTAAATCCAAGAAAGAAATGTCATCAATCACACAACTACAGTAGCTTATATGAAAGACAAAAACGGAGAGTTGAGCTTAACAGAATACAATAAAGAAACTGATTTATGACTGGCCGATAACATTTAAAGGAGAATGTTTCAAGAGATTTTATTTTTATTTATTTAGGATATATATGCGTGTTAATTGACGCGTTAAGGATGCATCTTATCTCTTCTACATGTTCATCCACGACATTTATAGAGAATTCTAAATTTATCTAGCTAGTTAATTAATGTTGAAACTATGTTTTTATATCGTGTCAAAAATGTAGGGTGATTAGAAATGTTAAAAGTTCTTTGTTTCCTTTATCATCTATAGAATTATAATGCTACAGTATGGGTCCTACTGTTGAATCGACAGATCACGTTTTATTGTCGCCCATGATGACTTTTGCTGAATAGAATTGTTATTACAGTATTATGTTTCTAATTTCAATATTTACGTATCTTAACATATATATAACAACCTTTTCTGCTATTATAACTCAGACTTCATTGATCATTACATAGTCTCAAAACTATTTATTATAAATAATAAACTAAGTCTTCCTTAAATATCAAGCTACAACTATACTAAATTTCGCTGCGATAAGTTCATAGGTTACGTCGTAGAATGGTAACAAATAAACGTACAGAGTTATTTCGCATTTGTAATATTAGTACTGTTAGGTTCATTATACTAATACATCCAATTCAATATTCAGTCTTATTTTCATTTGTAAAATGTGTGAACCGGAAATTGGTATATGGAAATAAGATGAACTTTTTTTTTAATAATTTATAATACAGAAATTAGCTAAATTCATTTATATGTAGTTTTAGTATTATTGAGTAAAAGTTCATTTAGGAATAATAAATGTATAACATTTAATATGTGAGCCGGAAACTGGGAACCGGAATTAAGGCAGAAGAATACGCACTTGAATAAAAGTGATCTGCTGATTATAAAAGGTATTTGACTCGTTCTCGTCTATCCCTTCAGTATGGATTAGTTTTTCCATGACTATATAACAAACTATATTTAGATGGGATCATATCTTACGTGAAATAGTCGTATAATATATACATACAAAAAGTCGATCTTTATTTACTTGTACTATATTGATTTCAAAAATGTTGTTAGTTTAGAAAAATATATATATTTCCTGATATTTTTAATTTTTATGCACAAAACGCTGATAGCTTAATAGTTGTACCAAAAATAACGTTTTTAGATATCAGTCTATATCATATACTAATACATTATTCACCGTTTTATATAATCTGTCCCATTACTTCGACAGATCCTTCTAAATAATCAATTAATTCTGTATACACTTTCGTATTTCCTAACGATACTGTCTACTTTATTATCCTTTTCTTATAGTAATATACCGGCATAGTGACACCACTGTACCAAATAGTGACCATCGATAGTCGCCATTATCATACCAACTTGTAAACTGTACAAATAACTAGATACAGCCTGGTTAATCCTGAAGAGCAACTTAGAAAAGAGTCATTGTAACGGGTTTCTCAACATGTGTATGGTTGTCGGGACCCAGACAGCTACAGATTCCTACCACCCCTCTTGGTTATTAAGTATACACTGGTTTATCTCGGAACGTGACATCCATAAGCTTACTTCTATTTCAGTTGTTACACTAAGGAGGTCACGGTTTAGTCGGAAATAATCGTCGTGACCTACCACAGTGACTTGCTTTGATTGAACTTTGTCAAATTTCAATAATTAAAGTTATTGTTTTCTTTCATTCTTTTAAATTACCATTTGATAGGAATTATAGCAACACTATTCGCTCTTGGCTTCACTCACCTTAATACAGGTTTGCTGTACCCTTCGGGTATAGAACATATTTTATAGTTTTCCTTGACAAAATGTAGGTACGAGGGTACTTTTCAGTATCCCTGGCAACATAAGTTACCACAACATAACTTAGGTAGTTAACGCGTCTAAACGTAGTAAACTCACATTCGCCTTTATAATATTACTAGCTTTTGTTTGCAGCTTCGCCCGTGTTAATTTAGATTTATGTTCGTATATATGTTATATTTAGAAGAACCGATTCCGCATCAACTACGACATCAACCAGAGGCGAAGGCTTTCAAGCTGCCACGAGTTCCGCTATAATACTTTACGACCAACTAACTTCATGGTGTGTTACATTGGCGTGCGAACTTTCATTTCAAATACAAAATTCACCCTCAACAATATCTTATAATATGCCAAAATGGATATAACTTCAAAAATACTTTGCAATCATATTTATCTATGAGACTTGTGTCCAATCTTAGGGCCTGTCTACCTATATTAAAAAATTCTGTACACTCTCGTGTCATAAAATTGATTTATCACTGTTTTACATTAATAATATAAACAAATCATAATGTTTAACCGCCTAACCAGCTTAGATCTGATCCCATTTGACATTAATTCGCAAAATTGTAAATACCTCTAAGGTATTTATCATATAGCGGCACACGGAATTGTCGACTCAAGAATGTTAATTCATTTACCTCAATGTTCACACTAAGTAGGAATTGAACGTTTCATGCATAACTGCTATGTATCACGTGACATTAAAAGTAACTGTGATATAATGTTATGAAATTTTATCATTGTTCCTTTTTTTGTAATAAAATGAATTCTAATGCCTATGAATTATAATTTAACCCAAAAGCAAAAACATTAAATAGGTGAAAATATAACAAATTTTCATATTCATATAGCTCGAAAGTGGAAATATAGCAGTTTTTTATTTGTTGCCTGTGAAATAACAGTGATCAAAAGTTTTATTGCGATACTAGTACATTAAAAGAGCTTTAATTTCTAAGCCTCCTTCTATGAGCATTAAAGTGTATTATTTTAATTACTTAGTGTATTGCCTTTGTAACTATCTCTATTAGAATAATAAGTAAAGTTGTCAAAAAAAGCAAAAAATATTGTATTATTATAGTTGCGTTTTGGTAAGTATAAACTATCTATCTCTCTTTTTCCTTTATGGGTGTCATATTTAAATGTTATGTTCCCTATGTTACCCCCATAAATTAGGTTAATCTGAAATATAGGACATTGTATGCCTTGATATTAATCATTAAATAGTTTATTCTTCTTCTTATCCTTAACACTCCTAAGTAGGGTCGGTACAACATGTCTGTTATATTGTGATGTATGATTCGACTTAATTTTAACTATCGACCACCTGCCTGACATCAACCCTGCTTGGGATCAATCATTAAAGCATCATATACAGTCACTATCTACTAAAGACAATTTAAGGTTACAAGTATTTGGTGGAATAAGTTGGGGTCCTTGTAGCATTATATATCATATATAATATTCTGAGAGTTCTTCTAGCACATATTTGTAATATTATACTTTAAAGTTTTAATTTCAAATAATGTCAAGTTCATACATAGTTCAATACAATTGTTTTTAGGGGTAAATTCTGAAAAAGAACTATAATATGGGTTTGGGGTATAGTTAAGTATGAATGTACAGTATTTTCGCCTTTCTAGAACAATGAATATAAGGCCGGGTGCCCACGGTAGTTCTGCAACGATTACCGTCCTCCACCATTGTTCGTGATCGTTCGCGGTCGGCTGGTTTGTAATTACACGCTTTACTGACACTTAAGGGTAACGCGTTTTGTAACTGTTTTTGTCAGTTGATTTAAGTAAATATTTGCTGCTTAGTTCCCCATACGGTGAAAAAATCAATGGAAATCGTAGAAATCTTCCTGGGACAAGTGTTATTAATACGTGAAATTAATAAAACTTTGTTTTGGATACATTACTCGTTATTTAAACTAGTTCTGTCCCTATTTTCTACCTCTTATTATATTCTAACCATTATGGATTTATTAGGTTCAGATTTGTCTAAAGTAAAAAGATCTAAATGGAGAAGAGTACAGTAGAATATAACAGGTTGAAATTAAAATTTTTGTTAAACCAAGTTAAAGAAAAATGCCTTCGGACAAAATATAATAAAATGGTTTTGACAAGATTATTAAAGCCCCTACTTTGTAATTTAGAACAACGTTAATTAGAACCGGAAGATATTCGTAAATTCTCAAAATAATAGATGAATTAGATTTAAAAATATAGGGTTCATACCGTTACTTTTTTACCAAGTTGAATTAATTCATTAATTTTAATCATTACAATTATGATATATTCACTCTTAAGGCTTACAATCCAAAGATTTATTTTTAGATTGGTACACAGATACAGTAGTTAAAACAGTAGACAATGATATCATTACTTTTGTCACTGTATGACAATACAATTCTTCTGCCGCAAGAGACATGTACCAATAAAATATTCCATAAAAGACCTCGAACAGTCAGTCATTGTATCAATAATGTATCATTCAGTCCCGTTACACGGTTACACGTGTTCATTGTAATTCAAATTGTGTGTGAACAGAGTACTTGTGACGCTTTTGTCTTGAATTTGAGCCACCATGAACACCAGCTATAATATTAAGCCATTAGTTTCGGGGCCTGGGAAACACAATTACTTAAATTATTCCCAGTGGTAAAGACAGCAATTTGATTAATGCGATCTAACTGAACATAGATATAAGTGTATACATAGTAACTTAGCTATTTTTAAAGGGGATTTTCTATAAAAAGGTATGGAGATGTATTTTTACTGCTGAATTATATCATACTATCCATGGAGTTCCTATCTCCTAGAGATCATTTTAGGCTACTTATATTTGGTGGCACAAGTTGGGGCCCTCGTTGCTCGAAGAGATCACTGAGATGGTTGATACTGCGGTAGCTACATCCCTGTGTAAATACCAACAATTATACAAATTACGTTGTACAATAATCTAAACGCAAACAATATTCTTGTATATTTGTCCACCAATTTTGCCACCAATTTAAGCTTGAACAGATACTTTTTTATTTCTGGATTATGACGTTATACCAATAGTCATGACTAGAAATAAATTATTAAAGATATTAGACAATCCAGCAAAGCAAATTATCGTTTAGGTAAAAAGGTATAAGTAATAAATAAACACAAAATAATTGCATAAGAATTTTATTCACAGTTCATCGCTATACTGGTCCTAGTGTTAGGGATTCTATTGTACTCGTCAATAGTACATTACGTCTAATAAATCAGCACAAAAGCGGTTATGGTATTAATCTTATTTATAACTTAATCCAATGTGCAATATTTGCGCTGTCATACTCTCGGATAACTAATTTCTCAAACGTATCAACCTGTGTCAATGATCTCATCAATAAAAACGAAAGCTAATACCTGAAGACTTATACCGTTTTCTCAAGCGCGTGCCGCGGACTTTTCCGTCGGTTGACTAATTTCCAGTAATCGGTGACTGGCGTCATTACGTCTAAAGTGGAACGAGACTTAATGGCCAGATGTGAATGTGAGCCGAACACGGTTTATTGCGGTTTTCTGTGATTGGTTTGGAAGGAAAGCGCTGTTGTAACTCGTTACATAGTTGTTTTACTACCATGAAAACCTATTATTTCGTCTTTATATCTCATATTATGTACGTGTATTAAATACCGGTAAAAATTACATAACACCCACCGATGTTTCACCGGATCACAATACGATGTCGAGCGCGTGGCAAATTACCTCGTCATTTCTTGAAAGGTAAATAAATAGAATTTTCTTTTTTATTAAAAAATAATAATTATATATTTAGAGGAAAAGTTAATTGTTTATTCAAAGTTTGTTCTATTTTTGCACTCTGATATCTTTCGAAAAGTTCAAAATATCGATAGTGATTATGAAGAAGTTGCTATGAACGATAATTTCGAAAAATTAGATGTATTTTTAAAATGTTATTTGGTAATAAACAGTCATATCTACAATGTTTTTTTTTTATTAAAAATAACTTACTAAGTGCCATTTAAGTGATTTACTGAGTGAGTTATAAAACACTCAGCACACATATTAAGTTTTGTGTTTATTGAATAATAAAAAATTTCGATATTACTGTTAGAAAACGTGTTTTTGATGTTTTTCCTTGTGCCTAAACAAATAAACGTATCTGATATTTATTGTACGGAGTACAATAACCATTTAACATTGTTTATAACTTAGATAAGAATATAAATGTTACATTGTATCTTGCTGTCGCTAATAAATTGATTTCTAAAAATTTGTTTACATACAATACAATATTATGAATGCGAATGTGAGTTTTTTTTTTATTTGTTACTCTTTCAAGCCTTAGCTATTCAATCGATCATGTCACAATATGTACATTAAGCAATAAAAATATAGAGTAGAACATGCGCCAAGTAAACATGCGCTTACGTGTCGAAAATGTTTATCATAAAACGGACAGAACTTTCCGGTAGACCTTAAATATTGTAGATATAGCCATAGATTATTACAATTAACGTTAGCCTACATATTTTTTTTATATAATAGTAGGTGTGTCTTGCGTCTCCGGTCATTAATGTGTTCCTATTTTTATTATCTCTGCCGTTCCTTATAAGGTTACAAGTGACTGTATATTTTATGTCGAGCCTGTATGTGCTATTAAATCAGTATAATATCAAATGATTTCCTCGCCTCGACAACTGATTGATAGCTATCTACATATAATGTTGGATTGTCTGTCCGTCCATCCGTTTCCTAGTGATTCTCATGTGTAATGCATATCGCATTGCGCGATGCACTCAAATGCATTCTTATGAACAACGACTATAGAAAAGTGAGATCAGATGGTGCATTCAACATTTGTGAAACGTTATTGAACTATTATGTTTCCATACAATAACTATAGTATTCGATTTAAATTCTTTTGTTTTTATACTTTATAGGTCAGCGTTTGGCCACAATCTCATCTTATGTTAAATGATGATGTGGTCTAAAATGTTAGTCACGCTAAACCTAAAGGAAAACTGGCTCTCAAGTGCAGCTGCCGGAATACGCCAATAGATGCTTGGCGAAAGATTTTCAACTTCAACTCAACGTAATTCGAAACATTAAAATTATTTAAATATAATAATACTAACTAATATAATACTAATTAAACTTTTATCTTATAAATTTACACATTCATTCGTTTCCAAAACCAAAACCAAAACTCAAATGAAATCAGTTTTACAGTATGTCAGTCGTATACCAAATGGCATATTTACATAGCCCTCTCTGAATTTTCCTTTAAACATACTCACATTTAATTTAATTTCTCAGGGTTTACAACGAAAAGGGTGTTGAGTGTTACTACTGTTTTTACTGAATACAAATAATTACTGGAAAAGTATTTTGAAAGATAATAAAAGTGGGTATGGATGTAGTTATGACCACACGATAGTAATAATATCGCGTAGACGAGTATACGATCGCTCTTGATGTCGAGCACAGCCGAGTAAGCCCGATTCAGCATCATGAAACCCAGCGTGACAATCGTCTTTCGCTCTCAGTTCAATGCGCTAAAAGAAGTTTTCGCTTCAAAAATAAATAAAACGTGTCAAAACAAAACAACTCGCGTTCTGCGATCCAATTTGCTAAATTTTCCAACTTTTACAATTCATCGGATGCCATGTTACCTAGTTTACAGTATAAGAAAAAACATAAATTTCATTATTATGCGACATTTTTTTTTTCAATAAATAAGTGCAGTGACACATATATTACATTTCAAACCTAGACTTCCACTATTTTTTTTAATAAAAAGTATAAGAAGATGTAAATAATTGGTCACTTGGTATTTATAACTAGTTTTCTAATAAAAAAATGCATGGGAAATTTATAAATATTTGTACAACACAGGCATCACTTGAAGCTAATTTGTGAATACTAGTAAAAATATCTCGTTTTAAAATAAATCAATAACAATCCAGAAAATAAATTAACTGTACTCACGGGTATTATATAAATTACATAACTCAGTCTTAGTGGCGAATGTGAATGATGAAATGATGAATTATTAGTCATTTATTAATTAATGGTCATCTAGTTATCTAAGTTTAACTTTAATCCATTTGTTTTTGTATGAACAGTACTGAGTTTTTTTTGTAAAAAAAGACAAATAACTTAATAGAGTATATATAAATATCATAGAGAAAATATTTAATCTGTGCTACCGTTTGACCACAGTTTTTGACGTTGACAGATTTAAATCATTCGTATTTCGTATTTCAATCCGTAGACTTTTTATATATAAATAATCTAAATAAACTCCCTCTTGGAGTAGATTTCATTGTAGGATGATTAGATTAATTATAATTTATTCACTCTACATTCATTCACAATTCAAACTGCATTTACTCTGTAAATTTTTTATAATCTGTGAGCGTAAACGTTTGGTATATTTCATTTGATGTAGCCATTCGCAACATATCTATGTTATACATAAACTTAATTCTACTGCATTTTTTCTCTATATGAACTTTAATTGTGCATTTCTCAAAACTCCCATAAAAAGTGGTACTCAAAGTCTTTTCTTATTAATAAATTGATAGTAAAATATATGTAATTATAATTAAAGTTCAAATTATTTAGTACATACTTTGCTTTATTAACCTCATGAAATAAATACAAACATCATACAAACACCCTGATTGTGGGTATTTCCCATTATTTTCATGTTATATTGAATAACCTTGTAGGTTTTTCCCGTAATGGCTAACTAAATATTGTAGTGGTTTTGCTTTAGTTATGTATTCCATTTACCCCGTGCTTAACAAAATAATGGCACTATGAAGCAAAATGTAGTATACCTATATGAGACTTTAGGTACCATCTCTTATATAAAAAAACCACATTCAACGATAATACGCGAAACCGTAAAATAAAGAATCACTATGATATTTTGAATTAATTTATTTATATTTGAATGGAATTGAATATTCTCATATGAAATATATAGATTACTTTTATTTGCAATACTAGAATTTGATGACGGTTTCGCTCGTGTAAATATAGATTTTGAAAGTAAAATATAGCCCATGCTACTCGCTGATAATGTAGTTTTCTGTAGGCAAAAGGATTTTAAAATCAATTAAGTATTTTATAATTATATCCATTACAAACAGAAAGTCAAATAATTTCTGTTTATAATAGCAGTATTCAAAAATTCCTCATAGGTGTACTAACTTTTGTTCGCAGCTTCGCCAAATTTGATCTATTTCTTGGGAATACTACATTATTTCGGAATTAAAGTCTTAAATAAAGGGTTAAAATGCCTTTTTTGTACCTCTGGATAAAATATATGTAAAATTGCATGACGAAATGTTGAGAAGTAAAAGCGTAAAAGGTAACAAATAAACAAGCAAACATTCACATTTATAATATTAGTAAGGATGATTTTTATATATTGTTTTATTTGTTACAGGTAAGAAGCGACATAATGGGAGTGAAATGATCAGAGTTTTAAAAAGTCCATGCACAGTAGCATTTCTTACGCACTCGGAAATTATTGAAATTCTTTTATTTCGACTCAATGAATCCTAAACAAAATGGAACAAAATTCGTATGTGAAATGCGATCGAGAAACATATAGTATTATACGCTTTGCTTCCACAACTTGGAACCATCGAGTCACGTCCAAAAGCTTTGGATTAGGATTGTGTAATGAAATTTTCTCATCGAAACGAGTTTTTTGCCTTTCAGTACATTTTGTACGTGATTTTTATGAAGAATATTCCCGCTGTACCCGACCTAATGGACGGTATTGAAAAAGCAAAATGTGATGGATTACTTACACCAAATTGTATAAATAATTTGTGAAATCTTTATGTACAAAAATAATCTGAAAATTTAAGGATTTAATTATTAATATTCAGTAATTAATATAGATTGCTCTATCTCATTTCTAAATGAAGACATCTTTTTTAATCGACCTATTTAAGTACTCGATTTGCCTTCTAATCCAAGCTTCGGGTAATAAATTGCTGGTAAGTGACTTTAGACAACTATATCAATGGACGATTCTGGAGAGACTCAATTATACACGAGGTAGTTTCATTAGTGCAATACATTTTGGAATAGAATTGTTTGAAGGAGATGAAAAATGGCGTTAAGCGGCCATTGTAATTAAGTTTATGTTTAAATATTTAAATTTAGATATACTTAGAATAGAAATAAACCTATAGATTCTATCTGCTTTTTACTCCAGTTAATGTCCGAGATTCAACTCCTAAATATGGAACTTTTCATAATACTATCTACTATATATATCATTATGCTTAAATATGTGGGTAAAGTAATCACTGGTCACAGATGTAACATAAAAGTGAAAAAAATATATATTAAAAAGGACAACCAACAATTAATTCAGATAAAATGCGTAGTTCACATGAAAGAACGAATACATTTATTAAAAAAATACTCGCTGATACCAATAACCAATAACTCTTATAAATATCTGTTTTTACTTCATGTTGTTAATTGTACATTATAAGGAACTCAGGAGTATAAATAGTTGATACGTTGCGCTACCAGAGGGCTGTCGAATAACTTGCTCACTATACAAGCTTTGGCGTATAACATGACAATGCGGCCAGCCATCTGAGCACATTTCCTTCTGGTAAGGATTGGAAGGCATCAGCAATTTTAGTTTAACGATAGCTAGATGATGATATATTTGGAGTACTGAGTCTTAAACATAAATATTTTTACTTATATCCACTTGATTGTAGTCGATTGCGAACGCGCGTAATATTTTTCAAGAGATATGTCTATTTCTTTAGCATGCTTTGTAACCTAAATAGTTTGATCGATTTTAGTATGCAAGATGTCATTTGATTCGTTTTTATTGTATGAGCAATATATGATTTAATATTATTTAATATTATTGAGATATAAGTGTAAGGTGTTGCACACAAATCTTATTGCCTTGTTCAGAACGAAGTTACTCAACACAGATTGTAAAAATTCACTGGTAGAAATCATCACGTAAGGAACAGGCGTTCTCGTTCATGCTACTTTTCTCTCTCTCTCTTTCTCTCTATCTCTTTCTTTTATGTATCAAAATACTAACAGACGTGCATCGTGCGCTCGCGGTTGTACAACATTGTTATTTTCAATTATACACGGGTTATAAGTCACAATGAAGATTCGACAAATGAAAACTGCAGCAACTACGTGTAATGCAAACTTCGTGCAACCATCAACCGTCGCATAGTATTAGGACCCTTTATAAGCCCATCTGACTAGCTAACACGTTCAAGTAGAAAATCTGTCGTCAAGCCCCTATGCGTGTTCGGGCAGATGCACTTCGAACCAGTCTTTCTAAGCTTAGCGTATTTACCATCTTGAACCACGTCGTCATTCAACGTCAGGTGAGATTATGGTCAAACACTAAAACCTATAAAGCATAAAAAAACTTAGTAAGCTGACATTTTAAATGATTTCATATATTGAAAACAAAAACAATAATGCTAAAGTATCATTAAATTATACAAACACCGTACAAGAAATTTCTATCATTACCACACAGATCGTGACCTCTGAATAAGACGCCCACGGGCTATAGTCTTATAATACTAATGCATATATATATGTAAGTGACATCTGGTACGCTCGATTGTCTCGTAAATTGGACTGTATACGTACATATCACAGTAGCCCTGCAATGTACTTAGCTAAAGGTCAGGCAAACTAGAGGATGTTAAATATGGAGACGGACAAATTTCAAGTTTGGAATAGAAGCCACATATGAAACAAGAAAATACTTTCCATCTGTGCCATAAATTAGTGATGTGTTTAGAGAATTATTATATAAATTATAGAATTAAACACATTTTTATTAGCGCATAACTTTTTGTTATTAATAAATTTGCCATAAATATGGGGCTTAATGATGCATCTGAATGGGTATTTAAAACATATAACTTATCAGTTATTTGACAAAGTTGTTATAATGTTTACGTTCGTAAAGAAAATTTCGCTTTAAATTACAATGATGCTCCAAATTTCTATAAAATAGGAGCTGGCCGTGACGTCGTCTGCGTATCTGTGTCTTTATCAATGACGACACGATATATCTTAATGGCTTATTTTGTAGATCTCGTATGGCGAGATTTTTTCGCAATTTATTGGACACTTATATATTTTGTCCAATTTTTAAAATGTCTTTATTAATTTATCATCTCTTTACCCTTATCCCATCGAATTAGGGTCGGCACATAATATTTGTAATGTTGTGATATTTGATGTGATCTATTTTTTACAATCGGCAGCCTTCCTGGCATCGACTCTCCTCGGGATTATTTTGTAGTACTACTATATGTGGGAAAAATATCTAACTGTTGATTTCTCTTCATTTACTGCGATGATGTGGGCTGAAACGATGACTATGTTAGTTGATTCCTCCAGGCAGAAAGTTTTGCCCAACAGTGGCTGACATTATGTAACATTTCTATATAGAGTTATGGAGGTATTTTATGTGATATAAATTGGTAAGGCCGCCAAAATTATAATTTTTACATAGAACAAATAATATCAAAATATCGACATGAATTTCAAGAGAAAACCAAATATTATAACTATCCTGATGGTTGAAATGTCTCTCTTGGTTTACTCTTTGTTGGCAACCTATCAATAAATAAAATAATAATAATAATACATACTATATATAGCCTATTTATATTCGAATTTATACGCTACGTCACTGTACATTTTCATTGAAATCCGTTTTCAGTAGCGTTTGCGTGAAAGAATAACAAACATCTGCCCATCCTCACGAACTTTATATAATACAAGTATTACTCAGATGAAACAAAGTAAATAAATAAACGTGAATAAAAAGAGTTATAATATTCCACAATATAGTATTCTGATATCAAATCAAATCAAATCAAATCAAAAATACTTTATTCAGTTTAGGCCCTGAGAAGGCGCTTATGAATGTCAAAGTTACCACCGGTTCGGAAAACAACCCAGTCATCGAGAAGAACCGGCAAGAAACTCGATCTGGTTTATCTTTTCATTAACATATTATAACTCACATTTTTAAAACAGCTATAAATAATTACATTCGGTTTTGGTGGATGCACAGAGAGGGCGTCATTTCCAGACGTCACCGTCGTTCACATATTGATCCACCCTGTAATAGCCTTTAGATATTCAAACCTGCTTGACATGGTGCTTGAAATTAGTATCCGGCAGATCGGTAACGTGCTTTGGAATTTTATTATAAAACCTAACACTATTACCTAAAAAACTGTTACCGGTCCTAGTGAGCCTAAAACATGGGATGACCAATTTGTTCATATTTCTTGTATTTAGATTATGTCGGTCCTTTACGAAATCTAGCTTATCTATGTTTTTGCGGACGTACATTAGATTTTCAAGTATGTATTGGGAGGGCAGAGTTAGGATACCGAACTCCTGGAACTTATCTTTTAATGATTCGCGAGGTCCCATATCATAAATTGCTCGAATTGCCCGTTTTTGTAGTAAAAATATGGTGTCTACCTCAGTTGCTGTCCCCCACAGCAAAATACCATAAGACATCAACCTATGAAAGTAAGCGAAGTAGACCAACCTAACAGTGGCAATATCTGTTAGTTGGCGAATCTTGCGAACTGCAAATGCAGCAGAACTTAATATACAACACTACGCAAGACGGTTCCACTAGCGTGCCAATTTTAGAATGTTGAGTTAGTGCCAATCTAGAAAAGCTTCACAAATTTCGTATAAAGCATAATTATTGTGTAAAAACGGAGCAGCGTAACGCATGCGTCTCTCGTATAGGTGTTCACAATTCGACATTTCTCAAAAATACCCGGTTCCCGTAGAGCGACCAACACGTCCTGAGCCCCCGATAACCCCCGCTTCACACAGCACTCCCGTAATGTTACTTCGTTCGCGCTTAGCATACTTTATATGATGTAATTCGTATGATAATCACACCGCTCTTAAAGGTCATAGCGTGATGATACTCGCAAGTAATCTTCCTCAATAACTAGGCTGTAAATGGCTGTAAATATTGTTTCCAATATGACTTGTAAATCCAGATATTAACACGTACAAACAAACAATCACTTGAACTTTACAATACTGGTACAGATAACGACAGTAGCTCTAGTTCACACCGCATCTATGCCAGTCACGCTGAGTGGGTCTTGCGCAATAGTCAAAACTCACCTATCGTTTGAAGCACGAACTCGCGCGGGAGTCACCGTTATGTTTTTATTTTTTTACTACACTCATTTCAATGGGAAGTTAGTTATTATGAGATAATTATGAGAAATACTATTTGCGTGTTTGTTTGAATTTTTTTACATACTTTTGTTAACATATCTTTATATTAATTTGTGTACGTGACATATTAATTTTGTTTTTCTGTACTATACAGGTTTTTTTTAACATTCGACAATAATCTCAGTCATTTATAAGTCTTTATTCATTATGCCCCAAGCAATTACGTCTATAATTATTGTTAATATTATAAATGCCAAAGTGAATTTCTTTATTTGCGTATTTCTTACGCTTTCTTCACGCTTAAATAACTCAACTGATTATTGTGAAATTTTGCAAACACGTTGTCAGGGATACAGAAAACTTTTCCACTAGAAAAATAGTAATGTTCCCGAAGAACAGGGTAAATCTCTATTAATGCGAACGCAGCCGCGGGCAAAAGCTATTTTAAAAACTTTTACAATACTATAAATTAATTTTACCATTTATAAAAATAAAAAAATAAATAGAAAGAAATACAGACCATAATATAAAACGTGAAGAAAAATCTTTGCACCACTCATTACGATTCATACCTCTATATTTGCAAAAACATACTGCAGTTCGAGAAAGCTCGTAAAACGTCGTGTTTATAAATATAGTTGCTTACATTTTCACTGATTTTAACGTGAATTGTATGTCTATTGTTTAAGGCGAGCAAGCCTCAGAGTGTGGATAGATGCGAGCCAATTAAGAGCGACAGGCACAAACGCTATTGTCCCTTAAATTGGCGGTTTCGTGACTCCGCACAACTAAGGGTACACTCAGACTACACTGCACAATTATTGTACATAAATGGATTTAAATGGCATTCTACAAAACAGATACCATTTGTTAGGAAAACGCAAAAGGCTAAAAAAAATGTGTTTGCGTGCGGGCTACATGTGTGTGACTACATGAAAGAAGTAAAAAAAGCCAATGTCACGTGGTGTTCCTAGGTCATCCAGACCCATCCAAGTACTAATCGTGCCCGATGTTGCTAACACCGGTAATCGAACGAGAACTGTTGTTTTGAACACTCTACCCGACACAGTGTTTACCCTCACCACTCTTCGGCACACAAAAATTTTGCGGATCAGAATTTCACTTCAAAAATTTAAAGAATTTTGGACGAATAATTATTTATATACAATACTTAAGCGTTTAAGGGGTTCTTAAAGATATTTAAAATTTAAAACCTATTTGGTTTTGTTATGTCATCAAGAAATATTATCATTCAATTCAATGGAATATTGAATCATACATTTATATGAAAACCTACGGCTTATATGCAAGTTAAATCAATAATAACTACAATTCGTTTAAAATAAATAACGAATATGTAATCTGTACACACACATTAATATAATATTTGTTAACTAGATGATACCCGCGACTTCATTATTTTCTTAACAATAAACTTTATGTACAGAGTAACAACATAAGCACCACACCGCTTGTCCCACTTCTTCACGGTAAGAAAACACATACCATTGAACGCATTGTACTTATAAAAATCGTAGTTTCTTAATACATACATTCCTTTCTTAATACCTTTACATTCCAATCCAATGAAATCAATCAACCAAATCAAAAATATTTTTATTCAATTTAGCAATTTTATTCAATACATTATATATTGGCATACGCAAATTAAAAAAAACTGTGCGATGGTTTTAAAACCTATTAAATACCTTAGCACCTGTGGAATATGTTTGAAAAGGCACCTTAAATTTTTTTTCAATTCTAAAAAATTCAATCTGATTTTCAATCTAATTTCATTAACCTCAAACGCTTAAGAATGTGTATGTATTTCTTAATTCTTTATTATGAACATTTGAATATATTTCGTTCGGCATTTGAATACATCACATTAGAGGTTGTTGAATCGATATGACAATGTAATAATGAAGACGGTCGTACCTTTCATTGTGATAAGAACTTTAGTCTTATTATTTAGCTATACTGTTATAGTTTTAGTTGGTAGGTGGTAGAGCTACGCTGAAGCTATTACTGGTTTCAGCATGAATGGGTCGGCTCGCCCGGGGTAGTACCACTCTCTCACAAAAAACCGTCGTGAAGTAATAGTGCTTGCACTGTTACGTTTCGTTCGGTCGGTGAGAGCGCCGGAGGCCCACATATATTAAAAGGCCGGCAACGCACTTGCGACTTCCCTGGTGTTGCTAGTGTCTATGGACGGCGGTGATCATTTACCATCAGGTGACCCACCTGTTCGTTTGCCCCCTATAATATAAAAAAAAAAGTTTTACATTTTTCATACATCGCTGCGATACACTTTTATTGTCACATACCACAAAGCATTATTTACCTAATACCTAATTGTCGTTTTTGTCCTTTCCTTCAGTAAATTCAAGTTTATGATAATATAAAAAAAGAAAAATCTATTTACAATTAATAACACGGTTCGTATTTTAAATTTATGCTTGACGCGAACATACACGATGTATAACCGGTACAAATGCAACTGGCAACATATTCATATTTCCAATTGGATTCTGTACTCGAAGCAACTAGCCATAGAATTAATCAATTAACACATGCCAAGTTCAAATACCAAAGTTTGGTATAATTACTAAGACAAGAAAAGCGAAACTTAGATATCAAGTGACAATTGTTCGCGTCTTCTAAATTTTCTTATAAAAAAAACATAACTTAAACTCTAGATCTTAAGTATTATACCTCAAGAACAAGAATGTAGTCCGGTGAAACTATAGAGGCCTTGCCAGGTCAACAGTGTAGTCAGTTCGAAAAAAAAAAAGATATGTTCTCTGTATTTGTTACATTAAAACACACTTTTTTTAAAGTATCACTAACTACGGAATACCGCCATCTTTTAAATTGTTTGCGAAGTGTTTATATGGACAATATTGTCAATATTATACAAAAACGACTGAACTATATTTATGTAAGCATTACCTAGTAGTTGTGTTCTTTAAAATTAGTGTATTTTTGTGCTTTAGCTACTTTACTGAGTAATGCCTTTGCAATGAATGAATGAATTTAATTATGCAAACATTTATTAAATGAACTATAAATATTTCTATATCATCAATTTTGGATTTTGGGTTATATTTATATTAACGTATAATATTTTACGTAGTTTATTAATTAATATTAATCTGAAGACATCTCACCTCGCCCATTGTTAAACGGAAGTAGATCGCGGTGAGTAATTACTTCGGATATTGTCGGTTTACCATCCATCATGGAGGCTCCATTTACATTGAATGGTTATGCTGACTCAGGGTCGACGGGAGGTCACTTTGAATTGTCACATGGAAACACCCTTATCGGGTTTATATTGTAATTATATTTACATCAAAATATGGGTAGAAACTTTATAACGGAGTCTTTTTTATGTCAGAGTAACATAACAACGAAAACGTTAAGTCATTTTGGGTTTTTAAAATGATTAAAAAAGATTTCTCTTGGAATAAAATGTTTGTTTAGCCATACGGAGGTTGTATGAGTTAGCGTTTTTCTCTATATTCTTAACGAATACTTTTTTTAACGAACTGACTAACATTGTTGGCCTCAAGAGCCTTGCCAGCTTATTCGTGCTTAGTGGTTAAAACACCGAAAGTATCCAATCGAAATGGCTAAACGCAAGGGTACCAAGGTGCCTTTTTTAGGCGATTGAGGGCAAACCAACATGGGACATCACAGATGTGTTGCCAGTCCTTGATAAATGAGTAGGCAGGTTTCTTGAAGGTTTGTAAGCTATATCTATCGATACGGAAACGCCGCGTGCTGGGAGTTCATGCTAAAGAACCGACGTACGTGGAAAAAATACACGCGGAAACCACACATTAGACGACTTCCAACTTTCAAGATGACATGAATTGAATTTCGATTTGTTGCGAGTCGTTCGGTAATGGAACTAAGCAGCAGATTTTAATTCGAACAACTTTTCAAAACACTCTTCGTGGTAGATTTTGTAAAGATGTAAAGATACCGCGTCTCTACAAAGGGCCAAAGGATCAGGCCTTAAGAAAAGCACCTAGTCACCGAGGATTTGTGCCGATCTGCATTGAATTCGATCCAAAGAAAGTAGATGGTATTAAGGCGCTCGGGCCGAGAGTTAAAAACAGTATTAAACGGAGGTTTAATAAGGAGTTAAAAATACATTAGACATGATATCCGAGGATCATAGCAAAAAAACAATCTCGATTTAAACTTGTGAGCCTATGCCTAAGCGAATTATCTTTTCAGGTGTTTGTAACGCATATGAAATCATTAATTACCCCTTTTCGATTATGAGACTTTCTGAGATGAGACAGCACAAGTAGAACTTCTACAACTTCTTTGATTTTATCAAACAGAGTTATACCAAAATACTATGATAAATACGTACATATTTTGCCAGCTTCAAATTGTATTCACCGAGTCTCTATTGGTATTATTATTACATATTCGATCCATTTTGTTCATCTTACCCAGTGCAGCGCGGCGTTGCAATAAAATTATTGTGAAACAAAGAAGTGTTCTTATTAATAATTGTAACTGTATTTTTTGTTTACTACACAAAGAAAAGAAATAATGAAACAAATATTTTTAATCATCAACAGATATCATGTCAAATAACAATAAATTATCGTGAGAGTAGAACGGAAGTAAAGTTAATAAAAAGTGCTGCCCGTTCGCCGACATCAAAGGATAGAGATCGCTCAAAGGAAAGCGGTCACGTCGAAATTAGTGCATATGTAAATAATAACCTTTTACTTAAACTTTTAACTTACAAGAATTGAATTCAACTTTTAGTTATTTTTTTTTTTTGCAATGATAATTTGGGTTGACATCAGTATTTAAAATATACATTTTTTTCAACTTTTGTAATTATAATTAATCAGTGTCACAAAATGTATCTACATATTACTTTCAACTCTCTTTTCACCTCAGATTTTTGAAAAATGTTTAGATTTCATCGAATACCATTTTAAGTGTATGAATAACCTAATAGGTATATTAAAAATCTATAAATATAAAAGTTATAAAATCTTTATTCCATATATATAATGTTTGTAATTAAAATCAATCACTATATATTTGTATAAGTCGTAGAGAAAATAAAATAGATTCACGCTTCATATTGTTTCTAAAAGCGTCAATTTACATCTAAATCACGAGAGTAATCTATTTCTGAATTCATTTTATCGAATTCGATTAATTCCATTTTATAGTATGCAAAATATTTTCCATCAGATTTCGAGTGAAAGACTTTAATTAATATCGTAATAGATTCAATAACCGAACTTCGCTAATTGCTTTAGAATTTCCTACAAAACAGCTCAGTATTAATTCTATACATTTATTAACCTATAAAGTTGTTGAAATTGTTTTACGAAGAAAAGTAAGATTTGAACTAGTTGTTGCACGTGATTTTGTTCACATCGTAATTGATAACCCAAAGTAAAACCTTTCCGAGGAATAGTAGGCACTTATATGCGAAACTTGATAGTGACCGCGACTATGTTCTTTTTTTTATGTTATAGGGGGCAAACGAACAGGTGGGTCACCTGATTGTAAGTGATCACCGCCGTCCATAGACACTAGCAACACCAGGGGAGTCGCAAGTGCGTTGCCGGCCTTTTAAATATTTGTGTGTTCGCGTTATAACAGATTTAATGTTGACCCTTTAATTTAAAATTACTTGTACTAAATGTTGTTATTAATATTTAGCCCCTATAGAAAAGCGTAATTGTATGTAACCTAGAGAGTACTCTGAAAAGTTCTCTATCAGTCAGTACAAGCCTCATAAAAGTCGACTTAGCCGTTCCGGAAATAAGCCCGAAGAAACAATAGACGATTCCCTCTTCTATATATGTATAATGAAGGTTCAAACAAACTCAAACACACGTCAACACTACTTAAATCGGTATAACATTTTTATTGATTATTGTAGGTTACTTATTTTTATTCGATTGACTCTTTGCCATTTATTTAATGCCCTAAGACGATAGGAATCGGCTAGTATATGTATAGATTAACGTACATACTCTATGTAACATATAATACCAATAAACTTTGAGCTATGAACGTTTTAATAAATTCCCGTCGAGTAGACAGCAGTTCAGTATTACTTATAGAGAATACAATAACAATTGTAAAGAAACAAAAATGATTGAAGAAAAACAGGCCTTGTCATTTATTTCTGAAAATACCTCTCTAATTTCCTGTTTTATATTATACAAGAATATTTATTTCCGTGGCTTTCTATACGCTCATAATTGTAATCTGTCGTAAGAAATCGTTGAGTAATAGCAAAAGAGATTTTGGTTTAATATTTTTACGTGTTCAAACACATACCAATTTTCATAGGAACGATTAAACTTTACAAGAACTGATGCGGTGCAATACCATCTAATATTATTTTTTATAATTTGTACGTTTTACCATTTGAGCAAATATCGATGTGGTCCAAGGGACTAGCTAGCGCTCAAGTACAGCTGCCGAAACACACCTCTAGGTGCTTAGTGACAGAGTTTCAACTTAAGGTTAGTAGCAAGCAAAGAGAGGTTATAAAAAGACCTACCTACAACCATATAATTAATAATCTATAGTTTAATCGCGATAGTAATAGTTACTTTTAAATAATTACACTATTAATTCTTTCAGAAAATATATTACTCCAAACCTTTAAAACTCTCTTGTAAATAAATTTTCAACCAAGCTTTATATAAACTCTTCCATTAGAATAAAAAAAAAACATATCGTACTCATTATAATCCTAAAACATATATTATAAATATCATCTATAAACCAATCCTCATAAACATATCACATAAATACATCATTGATTTATCTTAATCAAAAGTACTAAATAATACCCGCAGCGTCTTCCCACCGCGTTCACATATCAAGCGTTAATTTGTCGGTTAACTTTTATAAACTGCTGTTATCTCGATTGGCCTGAATAACGAAATCTTATGGTCACGATACCGACCCAGCTGTACACACTGTCTTGTTAAATGTCGAACAAATATGTTTTCTTAACGTTAGTTATTGGAATTTATACATGCCACCAAACTGTCATAACTGTGAAAATATGTAGTAACTAGTAGAATTAAACGTACGTTATTTTTTTCTATATTATCCTATAGTACGGCTAGGGATTGAAATTTGTTTTAACGCCATCTACCCGCTAATTCTTCGTATTATATTGATAACTGTACATGTATTTAATGTTTGATATTTAATATTACCCAAAAAATTGTATTTAACACCATTTGCAGACTTATTATTCGAAAAATTTTAATCTCTTTTTATTAACTTTGAGTAGGATTTAATGCTACGATTTTTGTAACTTGTTCGGTTGTAAAATTATTCAGCCGACATAACTTGATTTGTAGTCATGAAATTAATTATTAATGTACGTAGCAGTTCTATTTGATAAAAATAAAATATTATATTATTATACAGATTTAAATAACCTTCGACAACAATGGTTCGGGTTTTGGTGTCAAAGGGTTATTATAGAGTGGATCAATATGTGAACGATGGTGATGTCTGGAATTGACTCCTCTCTGTGCATCCACTAAAATCGATTGTAATGTAAAATGAATTTTAATTATATAAGTATATGTTAAAAAGATAAACCCGATCGAGTCTCTTGCCGGTTCTTCTCGATGACTGGGATGTATTCCGAACCGGTGGTAGTTTTGACGTTCATAAGCGCCTTCTTAGGGCCTAAATTGAATAAAGTATTTTTGATTTGATTTGAATGTTTTACATCTGCACAATGAATCTCCATGACTGCTTATTTCATTATCATTTTTGTATTAACGTTTAAGCATAGCCACCGGCAAGTGTCGATAGTTGTTAATCGAATTAGATTGTAACGTAATTGTAGTAATTATATAACTGTATTATAGTTAAATGTGATTAATTGTTGAATTTAAGCCCACATGGAGCAATGTTCAATCACATATCGGCAGTATGGTTAAAGATTTCTCCTTGAACATCATGGTAACAAAGAAAATTATATATAAGAAGACCTTGTTCGTATAACATGGATATACCAAGTAATACAAGATATTTTTTTCATTTACACAATCAATTGTCAAATGGGCAAGATGTCGCAATAGCCTCACAAATTAAATGTAATTTCAGTATATATAAAATATTTGGACAAATTTGTTTACGATAATGCTTTAGACCTTAGTATTAGAATGTCTGAGAAAAGAAAAAAAATTATAATTCTATGTATAATAACCCATACAATATCAAATACTCTTGAATTTTATATGTAAAAAGAATTCAAAGGTTAAATTAAGCTCAAAAGGATATTTGACATGTACGAAAAGAAACGAAGATGACTTTATATTTATAAAGATCGATGCAGTGGAGTTTAAATTAAGAGTCAAATGGAATTTATTCAATCTTTAACTCAATTTCGTAATTTTTTTATAATACTTTCAACAATTCGTGTTCATAGAAATCTGTTAGTTATAAGAAACGGTCCACTTAATACTCTACTTGGAAGAAAAATAGAACTGGAATCAGATAATATTGATAAAAAATACTATAAAGCTAGCAGTGACGGATTACTCTTCTTTTTTTTCCATGTAAGCAGTGTTGACACAGCATGATTTCCAGTTCCACTCTCCTTTATCAACTGTCATTTTAATATTCACACTTTCCATAAAAGGAGTAGAGTATATGTTTTCAATTTATTCTTACACACTTCTAAAATGAGTAAATATTGGTTAATAGACTGTGTAAATATTCTAAATTAATGTACTTGAATAAACGTTACAAAAAATCTTTAATTCGGATTGTATGAGGTAGCCACCTAGTAATGTTAATTATTCACATGTTTCATATGACTTGTTACACTTCAAAGTAAATATGGAACAAAATACAAAGAAACGAAACATCAAAACTCAAAGTTGTTCTGTTAAGAGTTTTTTTTTATATCATTAAGCTAAACGATTTCAAAGGGGCCTGAACGTGAAATATACAGATAAAATTTCCTATTTATAATGTCCGAGTAAAAATGACATAGGGACAATAGATACTCTTTCTTTGCTATGTCCGTGTGTACAATCTAATACTTCTGCTACAACTAAGTAAAAGCTTGACATCGAAGACAAAATTAAACCTCACGGGTCACGTTTATAACATAAATAAGATGATATGCAAAGAAATCTTAACGAGATCTCCGATTTAACGCCTCAAGTTTGATTATTTAGAAAGCAATCGGTTATATAACGATTCAATATCTAATATATAATTATTGCTTTTATGGACGATTAAAATAATCTGTTGAAAGATCCTTTTGAATATTACCTTGTTGTAGGTTAATGTGGTAATACGGAAAGCTGATCTGATGTTAATTACATAAGAGATTAGGATCTAATAATGCCAGTGGTTCGGGTCACAATATTATTAACTGAATGAGGTGAACAAGGTCCAAATTGAGGCAAGGTAGAATCAGATGGAGAGTAAAAATACATGCAATATGTCGCGATTATGTTATTAGGTTCTAAGAACGGAATATTGGTTTCAATTACGACTCATAAGATTACAGCCGATTACTCTAATGAAGATGATGAGAATTTACTTTAGCTTATTACCTTTTTCATACATATTCTCACGAAGATTTACTGTTACTGTAACGTTCTTATACATACATGAATGTACTTTGAAATAGTATAAAGCCCCAGTGAAATATTGAATTAAATTAATACAATTTATGCCACCCTGCTGCTGCAATAATCAATAATATTGCGAATAGCAAGGAAATCTGAACACCAGTAATTTTATGAATAATATTTAAAATAATTGCATAAGCTGCCGTTTTATATAAAAAAAATTATCAGCCATACATAGTAAACAAATAAATACATTTAACTAAACGCAAGATTTCTACAACAATTTCTTTTACGTCTCTTTTCAAACTCGAAACGGATTTGCCTTCGAGTAATCTTTGGTTCCTTGACAGCGATGTTTGCTTGCGCGTCTGCTTCTCTAGACCTCCAGTCAAACTCGAGAGGTACAAATTGAGACCTATCATAAACTCAAAGTTATGGACCAGGTCAATAACGCGACGTACGCAACGCTATATAAATTTAGACTTCCGCCTGTAAATTACATCTTTCAAGCAAAGTGTCAAAAATATTACAGTATATAAAATGTCTGCACACTGAATATTTTTTTCTTGTTCCTTTTCATTCAATTTGCAGTAGAATAACAACGACAGACTTTTTTTGTTCACATTTTTGGATTTTTTATCACGCTGGTTGTGTAATTTTGATTCCTGTGTGTTGTTTATCTTTAATTTCTTTGTACCGACCCCAATGTATCCAAAAGCAATGTAATGAATATAGATTTATAACAATTTTATGATTAAACTTATGGATTTCTCGAAATTATTTTATTCATTATAAGTATCATTTCAAGTTATTTAATTTTATTCAATCAATCAAACCTTTGTAGGTACTTCACCATACCAAAACATGTTCTAATAACAAAAAAAAGCAATTATCGAACATAACTTTCATTTAATAATTTTATAAGTACCTATATACAAAGGTAGTTAGTGCTAGCAAATAATATCTGAATTTTGCTTTTCAACTACATTTCAAAAATTCGCTAATCACAGCAGCTTTAGCTTATACATAGAAAACATCTGTTCTTATCCGGCTTCGCAAAACGAGACCAATATTTATAAAGTGTATCATCTACGTTCATTTATTTGGCTTACATTGAATTTTAAACGGCTTAATGGATTTTTAACTTATGAAATGGTCTTATATTCGTCTTAATTATGGGAATAATATAAGTTACTTTGCTATTTATATTATTTAAGTGTGATATTTGGAATAAAAAAAGAGAAGTTTTCCGGCCAGAACTATAGTTTTACTTGTTAATAAGTTTGCAAGTAATAATTATTACTTTTGTTTGGCCAAATAAAGTTTAATTGAAAGCAAAACGAGGACCTTAAAATTAACCTATAACTGACACAAAGAGATATTAAATAAGTAAACTAAGAATAAACTCCGAAACAGTATCATGTCAAAACAGCAAAAAAAACTGAAAAGGGTTCAACAAAAGTAAATTAAATAAGGGGTTCCCTGTATTGAATGAATACCGCTATTAAAATATTGAATAGAGACACACAGACAATGGTTTAAAGGTCTGCCTTGCATTAAATAACAATATGCTATTAACGATGGAAGCACTTTGAGGTTTTTTTTATTTTTTGACCTTTGTTCGACGTCGAGTTAAATCTTGGGTGCCGCGGTTGAATGGATATGACCCTGGGTGGTTGAGAATTTGGAATTAACTTCTGCAGATATAACAAACCCTGACAATTTATGAAATAAATATTTATTTAGGCGCATAGAATAGTGAATGAGAGTGAATCGTCACGCTCGGGTCGATGACGCCGAATCGGGTATACTCTGCTCCACTCAACTTCAAGCAAAATCGGGTCTAAGTAATACGTATATTATTAATAATAAAATAATATGATGTACGCTTTGTGAATAATAATCAGTGTAATATTACATGTGTATGTAATGTGCATGTGCAGCTAATACTTAATTTAAAAGTTTTCACTTCTATCGTGTGTGTGTTTGTGTATACGCTTAATTTTTTTACTTAAAACTTATGTAAATTGTACGTTCCACAACTGAATACACTGCAACGAAATACATTATTAGGAAGACGCGTCATTAATAAATATTAACATATGTACGAGTATTTACTATTTAATTTTGTGTATAAAAACAATTTCACCCTACATCAAACCTACCTTAAATTTATATTTAATTTACCCATTTCACCTAACTCAAACAATATCCCGGTACGTCAGCTGCCAATCATTGTCACCTTTCTATCACCTTATAAGCCCGTGCATAAAAAAGTATTCATCGTATTATGAATATATTACGTACTCTTTTTTTTTTCAAGAAAACTATATTATTATTGTAATCGAAATCACATTTTATTTGATTCGTGTTTTAACTTTTTTTTTAAATAAACCATTGAAATTATTAACTGAGAAATATACTGTGATTATATGTAAAACTATATTTCGTCAAAAAAACTTCTATATATAACACTAGCTCAATCCTGTGGCTTTACTCGCATCAATGTAGATTTTTCTGTGCCTTTCATGACGTCACTCGCCGCGACTCTCCTCAACAGCGGCTAGAGACTAGGTTCTATCACCCGAAGTGGAATAGCTTAGATAGATTCGCGATATTGCATGCAAACAGAGGTTCTGCCGTTTTGGCACCTTTGAGCCTCTTACCAATCTACTGAATGCCAACACTCAGCGCTCACCTTAGTGATGCGGTGAAGCTGTGAAGGCCTTTGAGGCCAATAGCGCAGTTAAAAAAATAAATAACGACGTGTATGCAAAATTTAAACGGCTTAATCGATCTTGTTGTTTCTTTTTGTTATTTATTAATGATGGGGTCATCTGGATAGTTCATATATTCATAGTTGAACCCGGTAGATGGAGTTGTTGTCGAGATCCAAAATTTCTTTTCCGACCAAACATTTTTTACCCGCTTTATTCCACACAAGAATATCAACCTACCAACATATGGTAGTCTAAGACTGCCTATGTTTTACACGCGCTGAATTTCAAAATAGCCGGTGGTAACTTTGACGTTCATAAGCGCCTTCTTAGGGCCTAAACTGAATAAAGTATTTTTGATTTTGATTTCGATTTGAGCTGAATCGATTTTGGTGAGTCTGTTAGTGACAAATAGGGAAGTTTTCAAAGTACTATCTAGGATATATACCAAAAGACTCTTTTAATAGATTAGTTATAAAAAAGTAAGAAAAAATGTAAGATAAAATATTGAAGATGGTAATTCGTTTCAAAACTACATAAGCATTAATTAACCCAAGAATTATAAAGTGAATAAAATATGCTTTTTCATTAACTTTTAAAAAAGTATGCGTGCTTATGTCCACATGAAAGAAGTGAAAACTTCTTTATAAAAAATATAACAAAACAAAAAGCCAACCTCGAGCGGTCACCCATCCAAGTATTGGTTGTTGACTGCGCCGATATTGCTTAACTTGGTGATCGGACAAGACCCGGTGTTTTCGACACTCTACCCGACACAGTTTTTACTCTCACCACTTTTCGTCACACAAAAAGGTTGCCGATCAGAATTTCAAAGCCCGCCCATATACATTTTCACTCAAAATAAAAGTAAACTAAAGTAGGTAAAAGATTTAAGTAGGTAATTAACTTCAAATTAACAATAACTCTACTTTCCGAAGCATATTAAACTGAATAAATTATATTTTTTCATTAAGTGTAAACAGGTCTACCGTATTTCCCATAAGCATCCCCTCGTCCCGTCGACGTTCATTTAGCAAACAAACATTACAATAAGCACCTTTTCAAAAGATAACATCACCGAAATTGGAGAGCGTTATCTGCGAGCTTGTTAAATTGGACTTCGTTACTTTGGGGTAAAAAAAAAACAACAACAACAAATAAGGAGATGTTATTTTATAGTTCGCTCTACGTCGACGGATTTATGGTGTAACGGATTGATTTATGTGGCAGTTATCATGCCGTAGTCGTAGTTATTTTATAGTTATAGTACAAAGCTCTCAGTTGGTGCATCGCTGTTAAGGTTAACTACTGGTGTATGTTACGTTACCGGAACGATCAATCTCAAGTTTTAAATTTTGTTTTGAACATGATGTAAAGAAATGAAATCACAAAACCACTATATTTTGCTCGCGGTTTTGCTTGCGTTAATGTAATCTGTAAAATTGTACTGTTTCCCGGAGATAGATAAAAAGATATAATAGCCTATATTATCACGAGCGTAACCACAAACGAGAATTAGTAAACTATCTTAACAGTGCCATCTGTTAAATGCTTAGCAAAGTGTTTTTATTGACAACTAGCTTTTACTCGCGGCTTCACTGACGTTAATGTACGAGTATATAATGTATATGCTATAGATATATTTTATCTAAATATTACATATATTTTATTTTCTTCTATATCCTTTTATGTGCCTCTGATAAAGTGTATAAAATAATCATGAACATCGGCACAATAGTTAAAGTGTAATTAACAAACAAACAATGTTCTCGTTTATAATTTTAGTATGGATTAGAATATTTACCACAAAATTTAGAAAAAAAATACATGTACCGACAGACAAATACAGATTACTTATACGAGTCGTCATCTAGTTGTCAAAATATAAACATAATTCATGCATTTTTAAATTTTCCATAGTAAATAAAAAATCGCAACTTTTTCAAATGTGTACTTTATCGATAGCACTGGAGCTCGTCATTATCTGCTAAACAAAAAAAAAACATTTGAGAAGCAGCTGAGGAAACTAACTGTACATAACTCTTCTATCCCCATTTGTTTATAAACAAATAGATAGAGGAGTTTTATATAGCAAATTTATAATTCAAATCGAGACAATTACAATTACAACAGAAAACGAGTACACGGAAGAGTTAAACGCTATGCGTTCGAGAATAATAAAATGAAGTTTTTTTTTTATTAATAAAACATATTATACGAAGACATGATGATGACAATAATGAGGTATAAATTTTGAAATAAGTTTAACCTCATGTCAACATACCAAAAACCAACAAGACAAGCGTATTTTTAAAATTTACACGTAAATCACAAATTCATACGTACACTGCTTTTACAGGCTAATAATACCTCAAGAATGACTGAAGCAAATTCGAGGACAATAGTACTGGCAAATAAAGCATGTTTTAAAGTGATACGTACCTACACTGAATACCGTTCCATAGATGGTAAGCTGTGTTGATAAAATTATAAGAAGTTACTTAAATTTCAGAAAAGAGTTCTAGGAGTCAAGTAGCTATAAGATAAAACGTATATACCCCATGTACCAATTAAATCATTTTCACGAGAACGTAGCCGCGAGCATCGGTTAGTATTACTAAATACTATGTTATACTATATATTATATTAATATACTATATTCATATTTATACTCTATATTTTATACTACCTTTATTATTAGTTACTAATATTTTTAATGTGAATGTGCATTTGTTTGGTACGTTTTTACGTTTACGTTTTAATGAACAGATTGTTGTGAAATTTTGCATATATGTTATCAAGAGTACAGACAGGTTTTATCCAGAATAATAGTACCTACTACTTGCGATGGATAAATCAAATCTACATTAATGCGAATAAAGCCACGAGGAAATACACGTACAAAATAAATATTCCGGAAACACGGCACGATATCGTTCATTGTATATCTAATATTTTAATTAAGTACCTTGCCCGTGACATTTTGACCCTTTCCAATAACTTTTTCTTTTCTTATCTCTCTGAATTGTGCATGTTTATTAAAATACATTTTCGAGTTATGTAATTTTAACTCTATTAACGTGGAAAGTCGATTTTATGGTTACATATTATCTATATTCAAGAACATAATCCATTAATATTCTCTCCAGAATCGTATAAATACATTATGAAACTGTGATAATGGTCCATTTTCTCTGTATTTATATTATAGTTTCTTCTTTTCTTTAGGGTACCGTAACCACAAGAAAAAACCCCTATCGCTAAGACTACTGTATCGCGCCGCGCTGCGCTCTGAATATCACCTTCCTAACCGTAACAGAAGCAAACTTAAAGTCACGGCTTAGGTGATAGTGTCTTCGGACACCGCGTCGATCGACGTACGTTCAAATTCTTGCAACTGAGTCGGAGCTTTCGGTGAAGGAATACATAGTGGTGAAAAAATGGCATGGTTCTATGGCTTTTGTAAGTCCACTTGGTTAGCTATCTCCCTCTAGTTGAAAATATATCGCCAAACACTTGTTGGTATGATCCAATAGCTGAGCACTTGAGAGCCAGTCTTCCTATAGTTTTAGAGTTCTTACCATTTTAGACCACATTGTCATTTGACATCACATGAGATTATGGTCAAATGCTAAAATGTATAAAGTAAAATACCTACATAAAGTAATAATCACTTGAAATTTTGACAAAATGTTTTCTATTTATACGGCTTATATTTTAACAAATAATAAAAATACACAACAGTAAAACGTCAACGGCTCCGTACAATAAACAATGTTGTTTACCCGAGTACCTAGAACAGGGATGATAACAGGCATGATGTTTTTCTAATCTATATACTTGTGTCCACCACTTTGACATGCTCTATATCCAAAACACTTTAACAGATTTTAAAATATTATGTCTTGTTAGATCCATTTTTTAATTATGGTATTTCGATAGGCCATTTAATATATAAGTGCGTCGTCTTTGAATCAAAAAATGGTGGAGCGATGGAAATAAGCTCTCTTTCTTAGTAAAACTCAGGAGGACAAGTCATTGGCAATATAACCACATACGAATAAAACACAACAAATAAAAGATTACCAAGAAAAAGGTTTTTTTGGTAACCGGGTCTTTTCTTTTTCTTTATTAATAATAATTTTACTTGTTCAACGTTTTTTATTTTTGTATTTCACTCTCTCGTAAAGACAGTAATACATACCAGAGTTAAACCTAATGCAATTATACTAAAAATGCTACAACAAAATCCATAAATTATAAAAATCAGTGGTTTAAGTTAAGCTCACATTAACGATCATGAATTTAATATTAGCAAACATTTTTTTTGTGCTACAACGGAACCCCCGAAGTGTAATTCTGTTTTTTTTTTAATAATACATGATTTTTTTATACATCTTCATTTTTTATATATATACGTTGGATACATTATTTTTTACAAGTGCAGAACTTTTGTAACCAATTGAAGAATTCAAATAGATTTTCATAATTTCGTTTTTATTTTTGTAAACAGATATAAGCTTCTGACCTTTAACCATAAATCCCCAAATCCGATTTTGGGTTAAAGATTATGTTATTACCTCCAGACGGTATCGCAACATAACTAACAAGTATACTTACCTGTAGACAAATAACTTTTCATAGACTAGCTACCGGTTCGCTTTACACTCTCCATTAAAATCCTTCTGAGCTCTTTAAAAAATTTACTTAAACGCCGCTTTGTATATACAGCATGTTAAAAATGTATTTAATGATTATATTTATAATTTATTAGTAATCTATAAGCACTATTATTACTGAAATAAAATTACGGATTTGTGAATATTTTTACAGCCAGGATTTTGTAAAAGAAATTGCCATCAGAGGTGAACGTCTAATTAGCATTGTAAGGAATTCTATTCTTATTATTTCCTTGAAGTAGTAATCAAAATATAAACAAAGGTATGTAAAAGTTGAATGCCCAAAAATACTGATGAACTGTAATATTTGAAGCTTTAAGTAAATGAGTCGTACAAAATAATAAGTGGAAAGTAGTGAGGTTATAAATAATGACATAATTAAATGGCATTCATTTGTTACTTTTAGCGGATTTCATTGGTTTAAATTCGTTGAAAAGTGATAAGCAATTTTCGCCACGATTATCTATGGCTACAATTTAAAAAAAAATGTTTTTTTTGTTACCAAAATCACCAGTTTTACCGGTTTTGGCTTTATACAACAAAATAATATCCTTCTCGCTGGAGTAGCTATCATCATGTATTTCGATTATACAAAAATAATTTATAACGTCGATATAATTTTAATATATTTGTTTAAATATTCGAATAAGTATTAAGTTTGAAAGTGAACTACGGGTATAGAACAAAAAGAGATCCTACTAATGTATGGATTATATGAATAATTATAGTCAATAGATGTTTTAAATATTCTATTTAATAATTAAAATACTGGTTGATAAAAATACACAACATTTTTACATATCAACCTTTATAAGTAAAGTTTAAACCGCAATGCTCAGCTGAGCTCATGTCTCTAGCCACAGTAATCGGATTATATCAATAAATAAGGAAAGTACTCAAATCCTGCGGCGTTCCCTCATGCAAGTCTACACGCTTTTTATTAGGTATTACCGCGAGCCGATATATTCATCCGTGGACGTATAAATTCTATGATTTATATGGGGGCGACCGCATTCTGTTGTGTCAAACTCCGTGGGTCCGATATTTCGTATAAATAGGACTGGTATTCACATGGGCTGTGGCGGTTAGTTTTTTACTCTTATGGCATTTAACAGTCTAAGATTTATATCGAGGCTAGTACTTACGCATTGTAGTGAGGGTTACCACACATACTTTATAATATAGCATTGCATATTATAAATACTTTATTCCACTGGGTCTGATTTTTATAGGATTCATTTTCAATAAATTGTTAAAGGTCCACAAAAAATTTATAGTATTTTCGCTTATCTAATCGGCCAAAGGCTAATAGGATAAGCAATAGAATCACTATTGGAAGCCAATTGTGGATTAGAATTATTAATGAAAGCTTGCAATATTTTTTATTTTTTTTTATATTATAGGGGGCAAAGGATCAGGTAGGTCACCTGATGGTAAGTGATCACCACCATTCATAGACACTAGCAACACCAAGAGAGTCAGAAGTGCGTTGCCGGCCTTTTAAATATGTGGGTCTCTGGCGCTCTCACTGACCGAACGAAACGCAACAGTGCAACTACTGTTACTTCACGTCGGTTTTCTGTGTGAGGGTGGTAATACCCCGGGCAAGCCGACCCATTCATGCTGAAACCACTAATAGCTTCAGCGTAGCTCCACCACCTACGAAAAGTTTATAATTGCAAAAGTTTATAATTAAATTAAGTTTAATATTCCTTCATATGCGAAATAAATTAAACTTTAACAAAAACAAGATCTAACTTATTCATATTTCTTCTGAAGACTTTTTACGTAATACTTTACTTGCTCGGATAAGACGTGACAACCTTAATTGCAACACTAATGTATAAGTCCCATGAAATGTGATAACAGCGGACAATCAATTCGAGGCGGAAGTTACAAAGAAATATTATACAAACTATCTACGATAGATTTCCGCAAGTGACGCCTTTGTTAATCAAATATCCTCTGGATCCTTTTTAGATGAGATGCCAAGATATGACCTATACCTATACCTATACCTATGCCTACTTATATAACCTAGTAGTGAAAACTCATCGGCGACGATCTTAATGTGATCGTATATAAAACAGATTATAATTAGTCTGATATGTACTTTTGAATAGACATAGTAAAAAAGAGAACTTAAAAAAAAATACAGTGATCAAAGTACTTGCATAAAATGTGCAAAGATTGTATTTGAAAAATTTCATATAATATTGTGAACATAACCTTAGTTGATAGTTTGATATAACAGGATAATATATATCAGGATAGGATAGGATAATCAGAACTACTTTTTTAATACTTTGTACGTTGTCACGTTCGGCCACAATCTCCCTTAATGTTAAATGACGATTTGCTCTTAGATAGTAAACACGCTAAGCCTAGAAGGGAAATGGCTCTCAAGTGTAGCTGCCGGAATACACTAACAGTTGTTTAGCGACGGATTTCAACTTGTGGGCTGTAGCTAGCTAGCCAGACTTAGAAAAAGCCCTACCACCATGCTACGGTTTCATCTCGATATTTTCCTTCACCTAAAGCTTCGACTCAGCTGCAAGGATTCAAACCTATGTCCATCGACGCAGTGTCCGAAACGCTATTAGTTAAACCATTATACCTTCAAATAAATTCAAATTCCCAAGGATTCAGGTAAATCTCCAAGTTATCCTATCAAATTATCTTAACTCCAACAACATTGAGTAAATTCCCAAATGCCTGAAAATTGATACACCATCAATAATTTAAAATGAATTCTAGTGTAGACATTGGGCCCTGCTTATTTGAGTGCGTAATCCGATATCATTTTTTTTTATTAACGTGGGGAAATTCATTATGGATACCCACCCTCTCGGGGGAAAGAATGGGTTATGTCCGACTCGCACGGACTAAAACCCCATGGTGTACCAACCGCCACTTTGGTTGGGGCGACATAGAACCGTACGAAGCTATCACCATGTCACCCCAGCGGTCAACCCGGCAAAGTAGCCACCGGGCTCCATCCTTATAGGGAGGTAGACTGGGTACACAACCAGCAACCATATCTAAGCATCGAAAAACAAGAAAGTTCTTTCACAGTGTAAGCATTATAAGGCACTTGGAGTCAATTGAATAAGATCACAGCATATCACAAATAATAATTCTTCAAAAACTTGTGAAATTGATTTCATTCGGTCACGTAATTGCTTTTCATTCCTGGATCAGACAAAATAAGATAAGTAGCAGTTAAATTTTTTAATTCATATCTATATTTCCCAAATTTTAACTTTCTTGTGACACAAAAGCCACCATAGTTGTAATCACATACAATATAAGCTCTTGCAGATACGTTAAAAAAGATAGCTCAAGTCTGGTAGAACATAAAAGCAATACAAACAAGACAAACTTCCATTCCTGAATTTAATTATATGCTTATACTCATTGATAACAAAGTAGGTTTAACATTTATAGTCAGGCATATGTAAAAACAAGAAACTGGTATTGCAAATTCGATGGGTTTCAACCGTTTAATTCCAATGTGTATACACAATAAAAACCAATTAATAAAATAAAAAGAGAAATAAAGTGCATACAATAAACTATAAAGTTTTTTCTGTTTACATAATGCATTATTCAAGGCGCAATACGACTCAGTTGAAATTCAATCGACAAAAAAATGCATTTAAACGGCGTCTTCGAGTCGATTGTCGGGACATAAATGGCCCGACCGGTGTGACGGTAAATCCACAGAATATTTACAGTTCGTTGCATGGACTGTTTATTCTCATTTTTGTCAGTCATTCTAACAAAGTATCATATAATAACTGTATGGCGCGTTTCAACATTTGGTAGCCCTTAAAATTTCTTACACCACATAAGTCTTATTTGTTCAATGTATTGTAAACTAACTATAATTTTACAAATAAACATACAAATATACAGTATAAAGTAGACGAATGAGTACACACAGAACAAAAATGAACATTAAATAGAATTAGTCATCTAACTTAGTTATCTAAGGTACTTAGAAGGGTTGAATATGTAACGTACCGGAGGCTTCAGTAAATGAAAACATCGTAATTAAATCATAGCATAGTCCTCGTCTAATGCCTTCAATCCAATGCCTGCCTCACTAAGTACAGCCTTTAAGTTCAAAAAGGTGTAGTCAAACATTTTTAATTTTATACGCATTGTTCAATAGCCGAGCTTGAGAAGTACTCCCTCTAGATTTAACGTATTACCGTTAGTTACCCTTTAGTTACCTATCAACATTTAACATTAGGTGTTATTATGAACACTTAAATATATACAGAAAAATGTCCTAAGCTAATGCGTAGTAATTCCAATTACATTCCAATGCTTTTTTTTTCATGCAAAGAATTCAGCGTTTAGCCTCATTACTTTGCCTTACTACTTATACTTTACTATTTTTGTTTCTTCTTGGAACGATCTTTAATTTCTCTTCTTGTCATGTTAAGTAGATTTTAATGCAATTCTGTAACTACTCGATTCATTATCTTTACTTGAACGGTAAGTACTACTAAAATTTAACGTTTCATTCGTTCACTACTCAAAAATCAATAAAGTACAGCGAACCGCTCATAAAACAACACCCATTAAATAGCATTAAGGCTTCGCCAGCGCCTATCGTTGGTGAAATCGGGGAACGTTCATTAATTTATTCCTGAATTTAAAGGGAGAATATTTTATTTATAATATTTGGAATATTACGTAAATTTCAAAACAATTTCAACAATTTTTAAAATTAGATTTGTTGTGGACAGGTAAGTATTTAGCACTACATTAATATTACATACGACTATGAAAATCTAGTAACTTTAAATTAGTACTGGCGTCAGTTTAACATAAGTCGTGGTATGAATTTAATTACTCTTCCCTATTTAAGCCACCTACGTTATGGCAATATTGTCTTAAATAAATGTATAAATTTCGCTTCAGTTACTATTAGGCCCAGTAAAATTTATAGTTTGTAACAAACAGAAACTCATAATATGGTCTCCTGATCTCTATTATTCAACAATCTGTAATATAAATGTATATAATCGAATTATATTATGAGTCGCATTGGAATATAGTATAAAAGTAAATAAAACTTAAGACACCGCATTAAGTATCTTGACGATATCTTCGATAAGAACAAAACAAACTGCTTTAAAAGAATATCAATGAAATATTAACTCACGATTACATGAATTCTTTACCCGGTACATTGACCAAAAGAAAATGTATAATGCATTTTTATTCGATGCCGCGCAACGGGAAACTCTTATAAGGGTATATACTTTCTGATCTTTCATTGAACAATCAGTCGGTGTATTTAAAGCAACGTATACACGTCAGGAATTTGTATTCGTCAACGCTTGAAGTTTAAAAACATACTGTTTGTGTAGTTATTAAGCAAAATGCACAATCTATTTCAAGTCTTAGCACAAAATTGCTTTGTCTTAATATAAGTAAACAATAAAAACTTTTACGTTCGCTACTTATGTTCTTTTGACTGCATGGTGCCTGGACAATACTTTCTAAAATATATTTTAAAAGAGTGAAATAGGGGTTTTTACACACATAAATAGATAAATTTATTGTAATAGTAGTGATGACGCCATTTATACTAGTAGCATCGAGCGTGGTCTCACTGTCCGCAAAAGCGTTAGTCATCTACATCGGCCCATCTCGTCTGGACTATATAGGAGAAACATATAATTTAACAGTATTTGTTATAACAATAAGCGATTAGTAATTAATTTCGTGTATCATTTATTTACCATCGAAATTGCTAAAAATATAACCTCTTGAAAAAAATTGTTATAGTACCATAAATGTTGCGAAAAAAATAGAAAACACTTGAAAACTTTAGGCACTTGAAAACGCTAATAAATCGTAAACTGTTCAGTGTTTAAACCCTCCTTGGCTAAGAAGCCTTTACCTAGTAATAATTTAGGAGTTGTTATTTTTATTTATAATAGTGACATTTAATTTTATTAACAAAATCGTACTCGTTATTAATTTTAAATTATATTATTTTGCAAAAACATTTATATCCCAATTTCAATAATTGCGAAACCTCCTATAACCGTCCGATCATTTCTACTCGTTTTTATTTCTCCATTGCAATTCACCCATTACCCTTTAAGGATTACGTCCGCATTCAATAAGTATACGTGAATTTACTTTTTGAGTATCAAAATGCGAGAAACAACTCTCGGAACGTTGGGAAATGCTTTCATTCTTCATATTTTTATGTAGTATGTATTTATGAATATGGAACGCGCCTAACGTCTTGTTCTTATTGTACCATATTTGGGGTTTACATTCTCCTTTATGTCTGGTTTAAGTCCTATTACTTTTATCATATTTAGTATCGTGGGCAGATGACTAAAGGTAACAATAATGACTATAAATTAACAATTACTTACACACCCTTGTATCATTTTAGAACAATTCTTATTACATACTTTTGTCAATGATTCTGCTGTTGAGTAATTTGCTGTTTTATAGCATTGCAATTTTAGCAGTAATATGATAAGCAAGGAGGAATACTTTCCCTTTCACGCCTATTGGTTATTGTATAGTGTTTGCTCGTTCGTATGTTGTGATGATATCAGGCTGACTATTGTCGTCGACAATAATAATTGCAGCTAAATGGTTGTAGCTTCAATAATTTCTTACTCAACCTTTTGGAATAATATGTTACATTATCAGTTACTGTAACAAAAACCAATTTTACAGATAATATTCCGCAAGTTCGTTCTGGTTCTTGTTTCTTTGTATTCACTGTACATACTGTATACTGTACATATTATATCATACGCAATCTCAAAATAACCTAAATAAAGTTGACCAATAAAATACATTTCTTCATAACACCTCATTCAATAAAATATATTATTGTAAATTTATTATATAAAATAATGGCCTTATTATGTTTATGTAAATAATCTAAATGCAATTATTCATCTCATTAATTAAAACTTTATGTTGCATTACTTAAAATTTACAACACGTTTTCCTTATCACTGTCTTATTGCGACTTGCCATCGTAAACATCGACACAAAGACTTGGCGTAATTAAAAATACATCATTAAGAGTTTATATTTATTTGTAAAGAAATCAACGAAGTTCTTGTCACACGATTCAAAGTATTTAATACCACTTGAAAGAAATAAAGCTTCAGTTACTTTGTCTAACATTTTAAATAGCTTGAGTATTATGGAATAGCATCTTGTAGGACATTAAAGCAGTAAGCTCAAAACGTATAGTTTCTTTTTAATTAAAAGTAATCGCGCTTTTATTGCAGCAATAAAGTGGTGCTACCGAATTATAAGGACGGAACAATCGACAAACAGTAGTTATAATTAATGAATCTACAATTCACACGTAGATTTTACTGACAAGTCGAGCTATATAATTCTTAACGTTATATATAGTTATAATTTCTCAAGAAATTAAAACAGAGTAACTCTATAACAGGTTTGTCATCATGTGCACGACGTTAGGCATCTAGTTTTTTTACATTTTAGAGATTTTAGCGTTAGACCACATTTAATCTGTTGTTAAATGATGATGTATTCTGAGATGGTAAGCACGCTAAACTTAGAGGAAGCTCGCTCTCAAGTGTGGATGCCGGAACACACCAACTAAGTACTTGGCAATAGATTGTTAACTCGAGGGTGGTAACTAGTCAGGCAGACTTATAAAAACCCTACCATCATGCTATAGTTTGATCACGATGTGTTCCTTCACCATAAGCTCCAATGCAATCGTAAGGATTTGAAACTCATCAATCGACGTGGTGTTCGAGCAGGATAGCAATTAAGTCATCATTGCATCAAAAATAGTTGTATACAAACACCTAATACTTAACCTAATACTTGGCTCTTACAATGTGACCTACAAGTTATGTTCATTATCAAAATAATCATTTTTAAAATTAATTGGAGCTTTTTCTCCAATTTCTTAGAAGAGATAATTAAAACCCAAGGGCTTATTTTAAAATTGTAAGAAATCTCATTAAGGTTTAATTGATATCAAAAATTAAAATGAATCTTTCTGAAAGTATCTTTAGAGAATGTTAATTAAATGAATGATATTTGCATTTCTATATGCACAGATTATAATTACTAAAGTATCAAAACTAGTGACTCTTATATTTTAATGTGTCCTATAATATATCTCTGTCAGTTAGTCATTGAAGTTATAGATGTACAATTTGGTAGTTTGTCCAAACTAATAATAATAATTGTTTACTTCTCTGGGTTAATAAATGCATTATTTCATTATTAAATTATTTATCTGGGTAGCCACAGACTTGTTAGAAATGTAATGTAATTTCTGAATTGCCTTCTGTATTATACTAAGCGTATTATGGCCTGCAGATGCTCCATCACATAAATCAAGTCTGTACTTTTTTAAACAGTATACTGTAACAAAACAGTATTTATATTAAGCTCCATTGTTAAAATTCTTTGCAGTGAGTGTTTTCCCCTTTCGAATATCAACGATTAATTAAATTACTCCAACGACAAGGAAGGTCCCATTCATGCGATATCGTTAAAAACAGTCGGACGTGGTTCCCATTGAACTTACGATACTGTTGCAAGTTACAACGAATGGGTATCGGTTTTCATTGCGATTTTCTCGAAGACATCATAAAGTCGATTCGAAGATGTAATTGAGGAACGAAGTTATGAACTAAAAGCGACATTATTAATTATAAGCTAGTTTAACGTAAAGGCCAAAATAAAAATACACTTATCTTGTTTGTAAACACACTATTATTCAATAATCTAAAATATATTGAAGTCGTGGGAGTATAAAATATAAATTTCAGTATACTTACCGATAGAGAGAGATTATACACACGTGGCTAGATTTACAGGCTAGATACGTTCCAGTAAAGCCGTTTATATCATACAAATTTTAATAAACAAATTCATGTTGTCTAATATAGTAGAAAAAATAAACGTAATAATCATTAATTAAATTAAGCATTATTAGGAGATAAATGATAATTCTTAAATTTTCTGTGCAATACCACTTCTTTAACCAATTGCTTTAACAATTCCAAAGTGTGGCTGATAATTCATAAGTGTTCATTTCTTTCTTCTATCGGGATAATTTGGATACTTGGCCATATTTATCCTATTAAGAATTTTAACAATTTTCAATAAACAGAATGTATCATAAGCCGTGTAACTAAATATTGCGGTCCATAAAAGAAAAAGGCACCATAATTAAATTGGTTTTTAAAGCGAAACTCATACACGTAGCTTAAATTTAATTTTTTAAACAATTATTAATCGCTCTTCAAAATTGTTTTGGACCACAAGCCAAACCTTTTTATACGGCGAGTGACAACGTGTCGCGCATCGAAATACGCTAAGACAAAAAATACGCAGCGGGATACATTGACAGCTAACATTTCGACTTCAACCGACCGGTCGGTTACTGTTCCAGCCTTTTTTTCTAGACAATTAAAATCAACGAGAGGCCGCGAATAAACCGCGAGCCTATTAAACATGTTCAGCTTGTCGCAATTTTTTACTAGTCTAATTACGTTAATTTAAAAATAAGGCTCGGCTGGAATATCCTTAATTGCTTGTGTGCGTTTTTTGATCTTTTTCCTTCTCTATTAAAATTCTCTCAGAATACCAAATACGGCTACTTTATTTATTTCTCTCATTATAAGACTGCTACTACTATAATTGTGGTAAAATAAATACATATATGCATTATAAGTAGCTTATTATCGACAACTAATGTAAGACAATGTCCTAATTCTAATTGATTTTTGAATAGAATACCTCTCTATCTCCGTTGTGATTTGAAACTTGATGAAAAAGCGACTTAAAAAGAACCAAACATATACATTGAAAGGATTTAACATGGGAGAGAATGAGATAGATTACATTATACAGTGTTTCTTATATTCACGTTATCCTCGTTATATATTGTATTATCTAATACTTGTTCTGGTCCGTATATATGAGTGGGCTTTCTTATTAAGAAGCCTCGATTGAAAACGTTGTGATATATTGTTCACGTGTGTCATTTATATCAATATTTTTAAAAGTTTTATTTCCACAGCGTGTGGTTGATTTTTGGTAATGATTATAGAAAAAAAAATCCAAATAAAATGACTACAGTATATTTCTCATCACAAATATTAGTACAAATATTGTAGATAGTTGGCGTAAAGAGTGGAAGTATGACGAATATATAGTTATAAATAGAGGTTTCAACCACTCGATTATAGGTAAAGAAGTACTATTTCCAATTGTTTTGTTATCAATAGCTACAAAACAAATATATATATATAAAGAAAATCGGTTAAAAAACAGAGAAGAAAAAGTTCATCGTCTAATATATATGTAGATTAAAAAAAAACAAAAGTAGGTTTAGGAACGTTTACGAAATTCGAATTCAAAAATACAACCTCCTTTCGATATACCATAAGTGCTTATTAGTTAGACGTCTAGAATGTAGCAATCTGTCGACATGTCTCTCATTTTCTAAAGCACACCCACTAACCACCCGCCCAGGGTTCGTCCGTGAAAGCACAGACCACGGATATAATTGGCGAAAGTTCACATTTGAATACAATACTAAACGTGTATATTTCGCTATGAATAATGCATTCATGAGGGCATCGGTTTCGACACATGTTGCAACGTTGTATCGTTGATGTAATTACGTCCGTTTTGATGTGGGTTCGCTAAGGATTTTGTTTGTAGATCAAATATCAAATTGCACGACAGTTTTGTTCCAGTGAAGTTTCTTTTCCTATTATATTTTCAAAGAAACGGCTACGTCTTTGACTTAAAAATCAGGTGGGAGGACATCTATAATTTTTGTGGCAAAAAAAATTACAATCCAAAAGTAGTTGTAGGGTTATTGCTCCAAGGAATTCAATCATAATATCGATTATGGATATTTCATTCTTACTACACAAGCTAACAGCCGCCCGCGGCTTCATTTTTGTTTGTTGTCACTGTAAATAATAACACAATATATTATAGTCACATGGATCTATAAAGCGCACGCCAAAATATTATAATTATCAGGTCGCAGGAGTGGAATGGAAAAAGAAATCAATTTATTTGACAATTTTCCTTATATCTTGAACAATTTATACAATGCCTTTAATCTTAAAGCTATGTTAATGTAGAGTTTTATCAAAACCCTTTCAGTACTTTTGCGTAAATGAGTAACAGAAATCCAATGATCCTAACACACTTCCTCGTTCATAATATTAACTAGCTGATACTCGCGACTTCGTCTGAGGCGCCCTTCGCATGCACACCACACCACTAGCGCCAATTCTCCACAGCAAGAAAATGCATACCGCTGAGCGCATAATACTTATTGAAACCGTAGATTGCTAACAGTTTAATAACTTTGTATTAAATTAACATTAGATAAGAGCCAAGAATATCTTAGAAATGAAATTGACAAAAAAATCGAAATTTATTCAGCAGTCTTTGCGTAATACGCGTATAATGCCAGACCTCTATTATTTTCTTTATATGAATGGCAGTCCAGTCGTTGAAATTCGACCATACATGATTGTTTCAATTTTCAGTATTCAGGAAAAGAAATTTCCAAATGTTTTGATTGACTATACTAAAAAGGTCATCAATATTTACTAAGCAAATAAAGAATAAAAAAAAACGTGTCACGTATGCGACAGTCGCTCTAATTCACCAACTATAGAAATATGTTACATTACAATACATCAGCCTGTAAGAGACACATTGCAGGGCTATTGACCTCTTCCCGAAAAGAGGTATGGGCGTAATCACCACGACATATTGGAGATTTCAAACTCCGAAAATTCTACAGTTCTATATTTTCCCACCTACTGTGGTACCTACTACAACAATATTTCTCAGATTTTCTCACGATGTTTTCCTTCACCGTCCGCTGATAGTGTTACCAACTTAAATTAGTATAAATATGCGAATTCCTAAAAAAATGTTGATTGAGTGCCGGTTAAACCACTCGACCACTACGATTTTTGAAATAGCTTGAATTAACTACATTTTAATAGTTATATAAATTATATTTTGAAAAAGTCAATGACACTTTAAAAATTGTTCTCGTGAATCCAAATCCAAATGATATTATCGTTCAATGAAATAAATCAGATATTAAACAGAAATGTATATATGCAATTACTATTGTTTCAATAGGAAATCAATAATAATGTATCTTAACATATAATCGCGATACCCGGTGGCCTTATGCTCGACGCGTTTATCTGACAAAATTTGACAAATCACTGGCAATGCTGACAAATTATGTCAGATATCCATTTGTCAGCTATTGTTTTGGGACACGTGCGTTCGTATGATTACTTGTTTTGTTGGTATTTGCACAATTTTACGGAGAACAGCTACTACAGTTTGCAAACCAAACTATCTTAAATTAAACGCATGTATTGGATTTAAATTTGTATCTATTTAACTGCCTCAGAAGTATATATATATGTATGTAAGTGTGTATGTATATTTATTTGTGTCACTCTCTGTAGCTTAAAAGTATTGTTAGAGTCATCTTAATCATATAAGTGACGTAATATTTCATTAAATATTACAACAGAAAAATGTGAAATAAATAAGATTTTACTTACCAATACTCGCAGTCATGACAACAGGCGTTAAACAGTTTCAGCTGAATACGTATGAATTTGCTAGATTTAATCGTACCTTTACATAGTTTACTTTATTTAAAATAGATAGCGCTATCAATATCTTAACTAATGTATGTTTGTTTCTTTGTTATGATTTCATGCCTTTACAACTTGACCAGTCATTATAAAATTTTGTATACACAATGTCAGGGGTATAAAAAAAGACACGGGATATCTTTCATCCAGAAAACAAAGTATTGTTCCCGAGGGATAGTCCAAATCTAAGAGCGTCAGCGCGGGTAGAAGCTAGTACATTATATATACCTCAGATATGCTTATTTTTTCATTGCATAAAATGAAAACGGATTTAATGTGTAATACTAGTACTAAAACTTATCTTCTACATTGATCATATTCAAGCGAAAAGTTGTATGAAAATTTTATCGGAATACTGTTATTACCACTGATTAATTCAGCATTGGTTAAAGTTGTCAACCAAATAAAAGGTCGTTATAATTGCTATTAGGAACAACTATCACCTTGGGATTTTTATTTGTCATCATCATTATTATCAGCCTATAAGAAACGCAGAATCATAGGCATCTTCCAGAAGAACGATATGGGCATAATCACCGCGTCAGCCCACAACGTATTGACGATTTAAAACTCTGAGCAATGTCCAGTTCTATATTTTTCTCACATATGGTACAGTGGTACTATGAACATTTCTCAGGTTCAGGTTTTCTCACGATGTTTTCTTTCACCATCAGCCGACAGTATTACCAATTTAAATCAGTAAATGTACGAGAAATCCGAAAACTTCCATTCTACCTGCGGATACAGATTGATATTCCACAGATCAAACTACTTTTTACGTGTAAGATAAGTTATTTTCATAAATTATCACGAATGAAATCGTTCTTCGTATGAAATAATAAGACAGCTGCTTTACTTAAACTGTAGATTACGTTTGAACGTATCATATAACAGTACATCAGCAAAACTTTTACTTCTGTTGTGATTCATTAATGTATATATACGCATTGTATTCGCGAAGATGCAATTATTTTCTTTTAATTAAATGTACTGACATTGATGAATTCAAATATCACGTTACAATAGAAATTCATGCATTGTTTCATTGTTATTCACAATATATTGGGGATTTGAAGACCGAGAAGTCTAAAGTTTTGTTTAATGTCAAAATAATAGTCCGAGGGGTACAGCTGTTGCGTAGCTCTACAAAGGCGGGTCTTGCCTTCTGATTAGGTAATGGTTATTGTTACCCTATTGTGAAATACAAACTACAATTTCACAAACAGTTTCAAATCAATTCAAAAATAATTTATTCAATTGCCTAAAGTGCCTAAGAAGGCGTCCATGGACGTCAAAACTACCACCGGTTCTGAAAACAACCCAATCATCGAGAAGAACCAGCCAGAAACTCGATCTGGTTAATCTTTTTACCGTACATATTTTTGTAGACATAAATAGTTACATTCGTTTTCGGCGGATGAACAGATAGGGGCATCATTTTCAAACGTCACCATCCGTCACATAGTGATCCACCCTATTTAAATGTATGCTCCCTAGATATACTCGTATAGTCCATTCCCTAGAATGGAACATGAAATTGTATATTTCTGAGCTATGTTTGGTTCATTGAATTGTAATTTCTCTTTTAATTAGTAATAGACAATTACTAAATACGTAGACTAAGACTCCGTTTTTAATATTCAATTGTATTTTGAACCGAATAAAAATATATCTTACTATAACCACCAAACAGCTTGTGGTCATGACTATAATAACCTTATACGCTATTACGTAGTAACCATTTATAACATCGCGCTTTTAGTTGCAGGACTGGAAGTGAGTACGTTATATTAGACTTTGAAATAAGCGACCTTTTCATTGTATCATCAGAATATAAGAGACCCACTGCAGGATCATAGGCCTCTTCCAGAATCACCATGCCAACCCATGACGTATTGGCGATTTCAAACTCTGAGAAATCGAAAGTTCTATATTTCCCTACATACGGTGGAACATTTCTGAAGTTCAGGTTTTCTCACGATGTTTTCCTTTACCGTAAGCCAATAATGTTACCAATTTAAATTAGTAATGTCTAAAAAATTCGTTGGTACATGCCGGGGTTTGACCCTGTGGACACCGGATTGATATTCTACCAGTAAAACCACTAGACCACCATGACTATTCGTGGTTCCTTCATCTACTTCTTACTTCCTCCATTGTCAGTTTATAGTTTTATTATAAACAAGATATTGCTAGCGGCTTCGCTCGTTTTATATATATATTAATATTGATTTGGCTTATCCCTCTAAAATAGTATCCTTTCTTCTAGATAAAGGTTACGCTGTGTCCTTTGCTATATCTCTGAAAACGTTGATCCAAAATTTCCTTATGATCGATTGAATAGTTAAGGCGTGAAAGCGTAACAAACAAAAATAAATTAGCGTTTACAATATCAGTAAAGATTCGATAAGTAACTTGAGTATAAATCTCAGTTTTACGTGTCGGATATGACAGGCCCGTATACTTACATTACAACGAAAATCATTGATAAACAGTTGTACTATTTAATTATACTTAAGTAAAGAAAGTTTATGTAAAGAAAAGAAATTTTTCAAATCATTCTTCTCGACATATAATTAGACTAATTATTTCACTTCGACTTATTTTGATTGTAAGCACAATCATTAAAAAAATAAGATCCTTGGTAAGGGCTATTTTCACATATTATTGATGAAGTGACTCACCGAGCTGACACTCGACAGCGATTCCGTGAGAAACAGCGTCAGGGTAGGCGACAATCGAAATATCTTTCCTTATATGCCGCCGACCTGCTTTTGCCTCGTAATTACTATTTAATTTAGCAATAATATTTTATTCAGCGTATCATTTTGTATACTCAACGGACCACCTATCTTGTTATAAGGCAGTTTTTTCATTTTCTCCACTGTATATTTTTCGTACCCCTTATTAACTTATAAACTTTGTATAAGAGATGAGGATATATTCGGAACTAACCTGTTTTGTAAGCTATGCGTTTTTCAACTTTCAAATACTACATTAATATAGAAGAAGTAGGCCATTACTAGGCTTGATTTTCGTTACGTTTTTAATGAGTTATTTAAGTAAAATATACATAAATATGATTATAAAAAAACAATAATAAAAAAAACACAACCAATAAAAATGTAATTATTCACACATATAATACAAACATTCAACGACAAGGAAGTAACTAGTTGTTGTATCGCCATTAGTAACTTTCCTTTTTTATATTTTTATTACGAACTAATGAATTAATACCTGTGACTTCCTCTGCATTGTCTATTATCTTAAAAATATATTTTATGTACAGAGGAGAAAACAAAAGTAGCACATCGTTTGTCCCACATCTCCACGGGAAAAAAACACACACCGCTAAAAAAAACCTAGCTTCTTTTTTAAGCTTTAATAGCTTTTGTATTAAGTAAAGCTATCGTTATTTTTTTATATATATACAAGAACCAAGTGTCTATGACGTAAAACTAAAAAAAAATATTCGAAGTCTATTAAGTAGTTTTTGAGTGATGCGCTCCCATTTGTGACTTCTATCACTTTATATAGATGAATGTTGGTTTATGTTTATTTTACCTATTTTATTATTGTTATTTCTTCTTTAAATGAATATTAGTTGTTTTTTAATTCTTTTTCTTATATTTGTATTACTTAACCCGTTCGGAAAAAGCGTGGAATGATCTCTGGGCCTGATATAGAATTAAAAATATTAGTAGAAATAAATATAATAATAAAGATAACCGCCATTTTTTATCGATTTATTGCGCATGACATTACTGTTCTATGATGTTAAGTGACGATTTAGCCCGAGAAAAAGAAAGACGCTAAGCCTATAAAAGACCTCGCGTCACAAATTTGATTCCTGATCACATCACTAAATACTTGACACTTCGAAGAGAAGATAGCTAGCTACGTAGACAAGCATTAAAAATATCTAGACCATTATGTTTTATGGTTTCATCGCAATGTTTTCCCCATTCACTTCAATCGAGGCGATGTCAGAACACGTTAACCACTGACCCATCGTCTCTAATCTAATGCCATAAACTTTAACATACTGTCAAATAAATAATACTGGTTCTAATTTTAACTTATTAATCGTGAATAACAAATTGTATTTAAAACTACGCGCGTGTCGTCACGTACGTCGTTTTTAAAATACGCCTCGTTTAAAGATGTGAAAGAGCGAGATAGATAATGTTGACCTTGTTTACATTGTGTTCATATTTTTTTTTTATAAATTAGTGTTTTAAATTACCAATGGAAAGTATTATTTTCTTTTACCTTACAGTTACGTAATAGAATACATTTAATTATGACTAATTCAATTTAAGATGTTGCATATTTCTGTTGTTATATTTTATCTTTCGAGTCTAATTAAAGTAAGATTGTTAATCATATCAGATATAAACAATGCAGAAAACAAATAGGGTCCGACGAGATTCGCCCCGCTTTCCTAAGTGTGATTGCGTGTTCACAAACAGAACTAAACGCAACATATTTGACTGCGTTCGCGAGTGCAATGCCTTAAGTGTAAAGATGTGGCGTAAATATAATAGAGTTTAGTAAATGTAAATAGTAATACATAATAATAAAATTAAATAAATTAAAATGGTGTGTAACTTAGTATATATAGAGATTTTTGTATATAAATTGCTGTATTAATATTATTGAATGTTAAGGTTTGCTTTTTAATACACTATGTTAAATAACGTTTTCTTTATCTTACTGAAATCTCACTAAAAAATACGGTTTAATTTATGTAAGTAGTTGGATGTACGTTAATTTTATAAAGCATGGAAATGAGACTGACCATGTTAATAAGTTTTTTAACGTATGTTTCACTAAACATTTGAAGTTGAAGTCACAATTCAGTCAGTTATGCGGCCCACATCAAGATCTTCATTTCTTCATTTATTCAGTAAAGTATAACAGTTGTAGGGTAGGTAGGTTTGATTACTTCAAAACATGATTCAACACCTGATTCATACAATCAACGTTTTTTTTATATTTAAGAATATATCTATATTACTAAATTTGAAGTTCCATCTGTGAATGTATTTCTGTTTTCAAACTTTATTATGTTTTTTTTGTTAATATAAAGGATTCTAATCACTACCAATATATTTTTACCTGCATGTTTATGTATCTAAATTTAACTCTATAGTAGTTTGACCAATTTCTATGAAATTTTATATACGAGTAATATTTATATTTCTTTACTTTATAGTCAAGGATTATAATATTACTTTTATTAATTATACAGTATAAGTAAAAATAGAGTACTTACTGTATAATAAAAGTACGCCCGGCAGCGGTAGTGCAATAAAAATTAATTTAAATTATCGTTGTAATTTCATGATATAATTAATTTAAACCTACACAATAATTCCACAAATACAAATTCGTACGATTTGTGTGATGTTGATATTTAAGAATTTCCTTGTGATAAAATAATTCAGCTAATTTTATAAACACGCTGTCCGCTAATGAATTAAGCCAACATAACATGAGTAGTGCATGTAAGATGATGTCACTCATCTCGGGGTTTAAGTGTTTGCTTAAGATTTAATGTTTGTTGAAGTGGAATTAAAAATTCAACACATTTATGGCATTATGTAGGCGTGTTACGAAATATTGGATAAGATACGAGCAGCTGTGTTTCGTAAAGGAACGTCTGAAATTAAGTCACGATTACATTCAGTAATTTTTTTTTCTTAAATGAGTCATTAATTTGTACACACAAATTATTTACGTGGTACGTAAATGTGTAACTTGAAATAATTTGGACCATTCGTTATCAATGTTTATTTGTCCACTATGTTTGTATAACATTGTTCAGATTTGATAAATTCAATTTATGCAAATCCTTTGCTATTGAAACCGTAGAATTAGTTGATTCTATAGAATTAATTCATAAAAATATTTAAAATCACGATCACTTTTATGGCAGTAAAAAAAAGAATATTTACATTGTCTTAAAGTTTTTTTTTTACCTGTAAAAGAATAGTAGAAAACGATGCTAACACATTACTAGTAAATTTGAACATCGCGTTCAATAATGAAAGTTTGAATGTTACAATAAACTCTTCTTTCAAACCTAAGCTTTCAGTGAACGATAGCATAGTTCTATTGTTTATAATGTCCGTTTGGTTACCTACCATTCTCAAGTTTTTTTTTTTTTTTTATTTATTGAAGGCTTAGTCGCCTGTGCGACTATATCGCCTAAGTAACATTATACACATTTAAAATTAACACTGATTAAAATTAAGTTTATACAGTTCTCTAGCACCTTTAGAGGTAGGATCAGACAGTATAGAGTTATACAAACCAATATGGAATGAACCAGAAGTATTTAGCCCAGATCTTATACTCTCACTTCGAACGCATTCTGCCAAGATGTGGTGAACATCGTCGATGCACCCGCAACTTTGGCACATTCTCAATTTGAAAATCGGTCGGCAAACACCTATAAGAGTGTTCCAGCAGTTGCATTTAAGAACCGGTCCTCCTCTGGATTTAACATTCATTTTAGACCACACAGTCATTTAATATCAAGTAAGATTATGATTAAATGCTAAAGAAAATATTTCCTTGTCATAAATATTCAATTTAAGGTAATTTTAACTAAAGCTGTTTTCATATTCATGTAGGATACAGAATTTTATTTTATTGCAGAACACGTCTTTTTACAACTCTTCTCGTCTCTTCTTATCTTGCCTACTTGGCTACTCTTGGTACGTTCACAACATTATCTGTTGCACGTCATCATTCACTCCATACCATAAACAATATACCATAGATACTTTTCTTATTTCGAATATGCAAAGGTAATCATTTCATACATCCTAAATTCATTCTGGTATTACTATAAAAACAATTATATATAATTATTATTTCCACTCTTAATAATTGTCGAAAGTTGCGAGTTTTCTACTCTTCTCTTATACTTAAATCGCACTCATCTTCTCGATGTTTCTAATGAAACCATTAGATTCTGGAAATGCCAAAAATTCCTTCGTAAATTTACTTTACTTTCACAATTTATTACTATATCCCTAATATAAAGACGAGTGAAGAACAGTTTTAATGTACCGGGGTTAATTAAAATTGCTACTTTCTCTTCTTGAATTAATACTTACGGCGACAACATAATTAGTCCTACTAATTCTTTTACCGCCAACGAAGTTTATTAAATTTAACCACATTCAAAATTCATCTTTACTGCTCGAGGAATAAGATACAAATACATTAACTTTTCACCTTGATAATTAATTGAAAAAAAATTCAAGACGATACAATAAATGAATGTTCATTTCCCTTTGAAAGTAGTATCAAATTTGTTTCAGTGCGCGAGATAATTAACTAGGGAGAGGTAATAGACAATATGTCTTGACTACGTTATTTTAGAGTCGAATACTAAGATAAATAATAATATACGATTGAATTAAATTGTGATGTTTTGATAGAGCAATTCCATTCTCATGTTTGTAGTGATGCTTGTTATGATTGTTATACAGCATGATTCTCAAAACAAATAACAGTTATAAATAAGCCGCCGTGATACCTGATTAGAAATTTATACTTCTATATATTATAAAAATGCGTTTGTTTGTTTATAATGACGATTTGATTATGATAATTATTTTACTAATAAAAGACTAGATTCTCCATTATTGGGGCAGACCAGGGGTTCCCAAACTTTTTCAGTTCATGGCACACCTACAGGTTTAGGTATTCTGTCTCGGTGCCCTAGCTAATTAAAGTAGAGTACAAGTAGATGTGCAAAAAAATTAAAACATTCAAAATATGAAACTGAGTTTTTATATATATATATATACATCAGAACAATTATTATTTAAAAAAATAAGAAATAAAATACAACGGCACGTTAGTCAATGTAACGTGTGAGCTTGGTGATCTCCACACATTTTTTCACGGTGCCACTCTTTCCTCTCTACGGCACACAGTTTGGGAACCTCTTATATAGACTATATTATTTATTGTGTTATTAACTTGTATTTTAACAACTAGTTGGTGTCTGAGACATCGTTCCCGGGAATAGGTTGTTTATTGTCTCGTAGTGTCTATTACTTTTATCTAAAGATTGTGACCTTTTTTTTATTTCATTATTATTAATTAACCCCTATATCCGTTCTGATGATTACAAATTAACTGTGTTAAAATGTATTTCTATCTGTAATATCATTTATATACAACAAAATTACAATGGTCTGTCGTTGTGCGAGGATCACGTAAAAGCTACTAGTTAGCTGATGTCGATCATTTTTTTAGTTTTAATACTTAGTCACTGGCCCTTTATTAAAAAATATATGACGATAGCTTCTATTATTATACAGTTATTAAAGTTTAAAAATATATGATTTTTATTGAGCACTGCGCGTTCTAAGATTCTATGTGATTTCTTACCGTGGATTGGTGGGGTAAGCGGTATGTTGCATATGTTTTTTTCATTTATACATAAAATAATATACTACGCACACGAAGTTGGAGGTATCAGTTAGTGCTAACGAATTTATCTAGAAATACCTAATAATATGTAGCACTCATAATACTTTGAGAACTCCTATATTTACTAATAAACTCTCATCGATTTCGGTTCAGCTGTTTTGGAGTACAAGTGTACGATTACGACGATTTGGAGTATGGTGCTGGTGCAATTGTCCATAAGCAACAGTAACCATTTACCATCAAGTGGGCGGCCTGTCTGTGTGCTGCCTTTTTTGCATACAAAAATGGCAATTGTGTTAATTAGTAATAATTAACCAAAAAAATAGTTTAATATAAGCAATGAGATTGTGAAAATAAATTTTAATCGTCAAATTAAACCTATTGTGAGGCAAGTATAGACAGACAAGATTATAGAAATTCATAAATATAGGCGCAATGTTAAATACGTCTCGACTTAGGTGTGTCAGAGTTCAAAGCGTTCGCATGTTTATGATCGTGATTGGTCGTCCGTGGGTAGGGACGTGGGTAGATGCTAATTCATAACAGATGTATCGATTATTTCGTCAGATTTCGAACAGTCTAATAATGCAATGTGTTAGAATGACTTTTGCAATAGTTAGCGAATATGATTCCATTCTAGAATGTATATAACCATTAAATCTTTTAATTCTCTTTCGTATGGAGTTAAATGAATAAATAGTTTTAGCTTTTGGTGAACGGCTAGGTTAATATGAAAGCATAGCATTTTCCTTGTTCATTTACGTCGCTGTAGTTAATTTGTCATCAGATTTATCCTAACAGCGAAAGTCCAGAACAAATTCACCTTTCTATTTTGAATCCTTACTCATATTATAAAAACGAATGTCAGTTTGTTTGTTTATGTAGTAATTCTTGAGAGATCGGTCAAATCTACATTAATGTGAACAAAGCCGCAGACAAAAGGTAGTAATATAAGTTAATAATTAAGTTTTTTCCATCTATTTATTTTATTTCAATTTTATACGAACAATTAACAGAGTATGTGAAACCTGTTTACTTCGAAACAGTACCACATATAACTGATAGTAGTGTCAATGACAGTTTATGCGACTTCCTGGATGTGGATTAATAACACAACTATGAACTAGCACGGTATTGATATGTTATAAGAATCGGTGAAAGTCAAATAACCAAGCATGTTTAGTCGGAAGTCGGACGGATATGAGAGTACAGAGAGAACGAAGAAGGCAGGGAAGAATTAGGTGAAGGTGAACACGGAGTTGAAAGTTGATAGAGGCGAATAGAAGAGAAAGACATGTAATGCTATTTATTATGAACGGCATGTTGAATGACATGTTAAAGACATGTTATAAGTGGAATAAGAGTAACAAGCCCAAACTCCTTACCGCCTGCCCCAAACATCAAATTAGCTTACTTAGTTTAACGATGAGCTGCAAATTCGAAGACACAAAATTATAACTTTGGTCGTAAAGGACGAAAAAGGTATGGATGAATTAGTGGAAGAAAACATGGGCATTAAAAGTGTTCATACTGATATAAAAGCAGATAAAGAAATAAGACCCAACCGAAGGAAGCAAACCCAAAGAAGAAAACACATAGAAGTCAAAAAGTGTTCACTATTTTCATTACTACTTATTCTTAAAGTCAAGTAAGATTATTACGATGAGTTACTAAGTTAAAGAAAAAAATAAAAAAAAACATAAAGACCATGACTTTGATCAACTGTAGTTACGGAATCAAATGTTAATTCTCTGTCAGATCCATATTTATTTTTTTACATTAGTATTTGATTTGAGTATTAGAAAATTACATACAGATATATAAATAAAGTTTACCTATAGTTAAAATTGAAATTTTTGTTGTTTTATACGAGTTTTTCTCCGAAATGAATAAAATAAATTTGATACGATTTTTACTGGTAGATAGAAGACTTACTAGAGTATCATTACGCTTATCCATTTAAGTAGTAATGATAAAATTGACTATAAGTAGCTGCCAGTTACTAATTTAATAAATAATTCATATCTTATATATCTTTATTGGTCATATAAAATCCAAAAAGTCCACTGAGATAATCTTTGAAATTAAGCTATAATTTTTCCTAGAGCCAATGCGCAATTATTCTTCCATCCGCAGCCAACTCGATTGGCCTACTTGAAGCCAATCTCCAAGATCCAAATATGGCCAATAACAGCAATTCTGTGGTCCGTAATTCTTCGTTCAATGTATTTCCATATTAGTACCGTGGTCTGCGTCGGTCTAATATGGTATAACTTTTGTTAGTTTGACTCTCAATTGGAATATGGTCATCGGTGATTCTTTTGATCGATCAATGATTTTTTTTACTCACATTCTTCAACCTCATTATGATCCTGAATGTTTTCCTGTTATATTTTTTTTATTTTATATTTGTTCACTAAGTAATATCTTGTATGGAATTATTACATAGTTAGAAATGAAATGAATAAATATTAGGCTTGGTAATATTAAGAGACAATTCATCTCTTCATTTATGGAATAACTAACAGCCGTCTCCGACGTCGTCTGTGTTTGTATCTCTACAGAGGATTAATTTGCCTGGAATACTAATAAAAAAATACCTCGAATGAATGCTCGGCACAGTAATATATCCTTGTAATTTCATATTATGTACTAAGCAAACACATAAAATTAAAGTTTGTCATTTAAAACCGCACCGTCGTGCGTTGAAAACATTCGAGTGTGTAATGACTGTATACACAATATTGATATAAAATACACGATATAAAAGTTCTACTCACTAGTTGATCATTTTGAGCTACAAAACAGTAATTAGCAATCTGTATTATTGTACTCAATAAAGCAGTATTTCCATAGTACAACAATATATGTTTCATAAATTAAATAAATAATAAGTAGTCAATTTCAATTACAAATTTCGAACACTTTCTTTTTAAGTCTAAGACATACAATATGATTAATATTTGAAAGTGACACCGCTCGTTAAAATTTTCAGTATAAATATACCTATAGCTGGCTATCAATTGCCTATAAAATAGCTGCGGATACTCTTGTGTCATTTTCCATGGTTATTGCACGAATTTACGACCCGTTAACATCAGCCGTGTCTGTGGAATATGCGATAGACTTTCAAATAAGATTTAAACCGAAACTCTATTTTCTCCTTTTTATTTTGTTTTCTTCAGTGAACGTACTACTGCGTAAATACAATCCACATATTATTGTGCTTTATTAATCAATTGTACATCGTCATTTGATGATAACATGAGCAAAAATCATTGAACCTATAGACACCGCGAATTTATCTAAACGCTTGGTAAAAGCAATTAAGCGATGATGACTTAGTTGGTGTTCGGACACCGTATCAATTGGCATAGGTTCGAATCCTTACCACTAAGTCAGAGCTTTTGGAAAAAAAAACATCGTGATGAAACCATAGTATGGTAGTAGTGCTATTTACTAAGCACGTTTGGCTAGCTACCAATTTCAAGTTGAAAATCTTTTTTTATATTCTTTATAGGTAAGCATTTGACCACAATCTCATCTGATATTCAATTATGATATGGTCTAAGATGGTAGTCACGCTAACCCTAGAGGGAGTCTGGCTCTCAAGCGTAGCTACCGGAACACACTAACAGGTGCTTGGTGACAGATTTTCAACTTGAGCGAGGTAGCTAGCCTAACGGACTTGGAAAAAGCCCTACTACCGTGCTATGGTTCCATCACAATGTTTTCCATCACCGAAAGCTCTGAATCCGTTATTATGATTTAAAGCAATGTTCTTCGACGCTGTGTTCAAACACAGTATCAACTAAGCACTTGTTGATGTTTTCCAGCAGCAGTATTTAAGAACCAGTCATTTAATTTTAAATCTATAACCTCTTGATATAAGTACTACTCCATCATTATTGGTGGCTTCAAGCGTTAACAGTCTATATTTCAATATTCTCCCAGATAATGGAGTACTTGTATTATTTCTTAAGCGAAAAGGGAACTAGATATAAAAGAACAATATGTCTAGATGAATTCAAGCCGCGAAACAACTCAAGGATGAATATGACTTAAAGGAAACATATGATATAACTAAGTATATACTACTAACTATTTATTTAACTTTTTAAATTGTTTAATATGTAATCCAAACATGTTGTAACTGTATATAAGAATGTTGTTTTTAAAAGCCAAAAAAAAAACAATACTTGAGAGAACCATAACAAATAAACAATGACAGATCATGCGCAAAATCCGACTACCAAAGCATTAAAATCCACGGAACAGTATAATAATAAAGAGAAATTGTTGCGTTTCGAATGCCCCCATCACATCACTTACATCACTAAACACTTCGACTACTAAATAAAGGAATTTTAAACAACCCATAAAATGTGAGTTCTCGGACGGCACGCGGCCAGTCACTCGTTGTCGTAAAAATGTCGTAGCACCGTGGTTTATAGCTAACCCCCCATAAGGTCCTATGAATTTGTATGAGGCGTTTCTTTGACTATCGGAGGCTCAGCTCAGCACGTCAACCGTTTAAACGAAACTCGAATTGGAGTTACATTTTTTTACATTTCATTGTTTATTTATTCTTATTGTTTTAATATCGAGTATGTTAATTGAATTTGGAAGGATGTAATTAATTTTCAAAATAAATTGATTTATTTCATATTTAACGGTTTATTTTTTTGTTCAATATTACATTGTTTTAGCATCTAATTATACATTAGATTGAATATAATCGTTAATAATAATTGATTTCGCAAAATGTTTTATACGAATAAACTTGGTTTAATCCTGTACTCTTGTAGCTTATGTAATCAGGTATCGGAGTTTTCTTCTATTTTACAATTTTTTTAATCCCTTACTTGAGAATTAAATTTCAAAATATTTACATAAATAAAATGAGAAGAGCCAGTCGTTGTACACGCATCACTCAAAAGCTACTGTATGGATTTCGATGATTTTTTTTTAATTTTACTTCTTAGACACTTGGTCGTTATCTCAAATACATAATTATAACCATAGCTTCATCTAATATAAAGTTATTAAAATTAAATATATATATATGTATGATTTTTAAAAGCATTACGCGTTGAGCGAAGAGTATTTTCTTGCCATGGAAAAGTGGGGCAAGCGGTGTAATGATATGTTTTTTTCCTCTAAACATAAAATACATTATTAAGGTAATAAATATCAGCTAATAATATATAAATACCCTTTTATAACGTACTTAAATACTTGTTTTATTTATGATTTTATTTACCTTGCATATATATATTGCTTGTGCATGTTTGTATATACGAGTATGTAATAAGTATGCTTGCAAAAATATATGACCATTATATGTGTATTTTTGAAGTTTAATTTATCGGTACTTATCTTCAAAGGAAATATAAATAAAAGTGAATGAATGTAGTGTACTTTATAAATATTACTTCTGGTGTGTCAATGTTGCACGAATAGCAAATGTTTTATTTTCACACAAGTTACTGGTGCGAGTTACTTGCCAGCATACAAAGCAACCTTCATTATAATCTCGAGCATCGCCTACAGTGCGCTGCACCGAATGGGTTACTTTATGAATTTGAATTTGCAATTGTAATGAAGAACTAATATATTACACGAGATAGATCCCACTTATAAATAAGTTTGATAATCTCGTAAATAATTTTTATTTCACCACATTTTGCTTTGAATATACGTTGAAATGTATATTATATTTTATTGTAACATGTATTGAGTATATTTTTACACTGCTCTATAGAAAAAGGGTAACACGTTTTTCGTGTAGGTAATTAGTTTCGCCATAATTAAGGGAGTGACGTAAGATATATAAATGGGGTTTAATTAGTAACACTTCTTTTAATAATACATATAAAAATATAATTCAACATTTATGCGTCCGTTTTTTGCTCTTTATGAATAACTAGCTTTTGCTCGTGACTTTGGTCGCATTAATGTATTTTTTACTGGATTAGAGGTACCTTACTGCTGTACCCGTGGTCACGCGTATGCAAAATTTCAGAACAATCGGTTGAATAGTTTAGGCATGAAGGTGTAACATACAAATAAACATAAATTAGTATTTATGATTAGCTTTTGTCCGCGGTTTCGCTTACGTTGATGTAAATTTGTACTTACCCCTGGATGAAAAGAGCCAGTACTTTTCTGTACCCCTGACAACGTGTACGCAAAATTTCACGAGGAGGAAACAAACAAACATTCGTGTCTATAAAATATTGAGACGATTAATTACGTACGAGAAAAATGGAGGAGGGGGTCAAGCCGAATCTCACTAAATCTCAAGTGGGGTTACAGAGGGCATTTCAGTAAATATCACGTAAGTTTATTTTGTGCAAAAAATAGTGTAAAAAGTGAGAAATCAGATTAATTTAAAGTAAAACATGTTTCTAGACTAACTAAAATATACCGAAATGTACAGACAGCAGTTTGACAATCATAGCTATAGAAGGGTACTTAAAACGATAATGACCTAATAATTAAACTTGATAGACACCGCGAATAAAGTGTGTGTATTTTAAACACGCACAAACACACACACGCGACGAAAAATAATTACAATATGTCTGATAATAATACTTATAACAATTACGTTAATTCAAAATTACTATACATAACGCAACATCGTAACATAAAACACGATAAAAACTCGAACTCTGTGTGCGGCCGAATGACCGAGATGCTTTTTAAAATCTTTATTGAATCTTTATTTTATAATGTCGCTCGGTTAAGATCTCGGCAGCCGACTTACTGCAACGAGGTATTAAGTGTTCATAAGATAATCCCTATTTAAACGCACAAACTGACGTAATCTTGTAAGTGTGCTCGTAATTAAAATTTGGCTTGGGTGACGAGCGATAGCGAATTAAAGTACTAACATATAATATTTAATACTTTATCTTATATAATTAAAGTGCGAATGATTAAATTTAATTTAATAATATTTCAAAATAATAAAATGTTTTTTACTTATTGTTTATTAATTCTATTTTATTTGTAATTTGTAATATACATTAAAGTTGTCCGTTATCAAAAATGTAATTATTATAATATATCATTAGCTTTTTATCGACTATTTTATTTATTATCTATATGTTTTAGCATTTGACCACAATCACATCTGAAATCAATTGATGATCTACCTAAGACACTAAGTCCAGCACACAAGTGCAGCTGCCAAAACAAACCTGCAGTCGCCTGACTACAAATTTTCAATAAATTAATAGCTCGCCAAGAGGGCATGCAATCATCATGTTACGATTTATAACAATAATTTTCGTTTCCGGCAAGTTTATAATATTGATCAACGAACATACTACGATTGAGTTACCATTGCTTAATTTGTGTGATTACTTATTGGCAAAAATTAAATTAAATTACTTGTTAAGGGAAATAATAACTTAAATATTATTTTATATGAAACAAAATGTTAAATAATTAAATATGTAATAATAGTTTCTGGGCAAAATATTAACACAACTTAAATGAATAGTAATTATCATTATTATTACATAATTGTCGTATCTAAAATATCTTACCTGTTACCAATGTTTGAAACTTTAACCCCTAGGCTAATTTTTTAAAACCCAGGTCTCAAAATAGCGGATTATATTTTTTATTTTATTTTTTAATTTCACGATATCGTACATTGTAAATTTCATGGCTTAGTAAAAAAAGTTCGTACAGATAAAAAAATAGTTTAAAAATACATTTTACATAAAAGTAATTTTTTTACAACACATAATTTGCTATTTTTTAAAGTTTTGTAATAAAACAGGTATTTTATTACGCTTATGTTACCAACAGTCTGTTGATCTGTGCCTCATGAGGTCTACATTCGTTTTTGTGGAATTTAAACCTTTATGGTTTTGGACAGTCCAGGAGTTAAATTATAAAATGATCAAGATTATATAATTTTCCTCGAAATAGGTATTTTATTGCCTACAACGTTATCTTAAAAGTATAAAAATTGAACACCGAAAAAATATACACGCAGTCTCGCCTACAATATGTAATTTAAAAAAAATGTCCTTTATTATTATTATGACCTTAGATTTGTTTAACGACACCTTTGAACATTAGTTTGTGGAGTTAATATTGTGTGAACCATTTAAATATAGACAAAAAGTAATATTACAAACGCTATCTCTTGTAACGTAGTCACGTGTTTATTGAGTATGCGCCAATCGTTAATCGCCACTTTACGTCGAGTGAAGGTGACCGGGTGGGCCGGAAGAGTACAAATCTATACAAACCGTTTACACGTGGACAGTCCTCTTCGATTTTACTGACTATCTCATTGTTACTTAAACTGTTTAGAAGCAATGTTTCTTTTTCTTGGCTTTTTTATTGTTTTTTTTTATATTGTATTGTTTATGAGTACATCATAATAATTATAGTGTACACAAAATACATATAAGATATCTAATCTAAGTCTTTCAAAAAACGGCCGATATTGTTCTCATAGGTTTCTGTATGGTGATTGAATTTATTTTAAAACTGTCTGGCTAGCTACTACCGCCAAGTATTTATTGAGAGTCAGCTAGAGAACTAGTTTATCAGTTAACGGCACTGTTAATAGTCAGTACATATCGAATTTTTAGGTATTTTAATTTTTAATAGAACGGATTATTATAAATAGTTCTACAAGGTGTAGTATCTCACAGAAAGAGTAAATTTTCATGGCAATGATGTTGTAAATCAGTGAGTTAGGGCTAATTTTGTAAAAAAATTGTCATCGTCCATTTGTTTTTGCCGTGTCCCAAAAAACTACTTTTCTAAGTTAAGCCTTTACTTTACTAAGGGTGCGATATAGAATATGTAATTTAGACTCACTAGTGGTTGATTTAAAATGTATCACATGCAAATATTTGATTGTACATTTCTGTTAGAAAACTGGCTTATGAATAGTTCACAATAATTTCCATGTATATTACTGAAGTAACATACATATATATATATATTAGAGTTCTCAGATCCATAACCAACTATTGTTTTATATAACAATATTACAGCATTATACAAAGGCCTTGAAGACTTAAAGAGAAAAATGTAAATAGTACATACACTAAGATAACGCATAAAAGCCTAATTCTGAAGTCATTATTTCATTTTTCGTTTAATTTCATTACATTCAAAAATGATTTAAGAAAATAACTTCATTAGAAATAAAGGAATTTAACTAAATCATAATTATCTATGAAGTATAATTAAGTAGAAAAGAGCTATTAAATACTTTTGCGTTGATTTCTTTTGTATTTTGTTTTCCGTAAATCTTTTTTTTTAATATTATAGGGGACAAACGAACAGGTGGGTCACCTGATGGTAAGTGATCTCCGACGTCCATAGACACTAGCAATACCAGAGGTGTCGCAAATGCATTGCCAGCCTTTTAAAGAAGTGTACGCTCGTTTCTTAAAGGTTTGTAACTCGTAATGATTTGGAAACACCGGCACCGGAAGTCGATTCCACAAGGTCGACGTTTGAGGTAGAAACGATCTTGAGAACCTCACCGTAGAAGACCTCCAGTCATCAAGGTGGTGTGAATGAAATTTCAGTTTCAGGCAGGTTGTATAATGTAGTGGAATGCAGCGGTGAGTATCAGTCCAAACAACTCCTCGAAACACTCACAATGGTAGAAGCGATAATCGAAGCAAAGATTCGCGATGAGATGTGATATTTTCGACATTCGAAAATTAATTATAATATTTTGTATACATTTTTAAAGACACTTCTTACATTATAAATTAAGCCGTGTTACCAGGGACTTTACAAATATACAATCAAGGCAAAAAGTGGATCACATTAATAATTATTCTTCCTATATGAGATTGAACCAGCATCATACAGTGCTTGCTGCACGAGCTTGAATCATTTAAAAAATGCATTATCCGTGTAGTCATCACATATTTTCACTCATATTTATTTTACACAGACATATTATTGACTAATTTATTATATATATATTTAAAATATAACGTTATTTGTTTGATATGCATGTATAAATTATATTTGATACCTGTTGTAGCGACAAGTTTATACAATGTTTTTGTAACTGGCTCACAAAATTCGTTTCCTTGCATAGCGTTTTTGAAATATCTTGACAAATTTTAGTTCCTATTAAAAAATCCTAAAGTTTTAAAACTACAACTACTACTTTACATATCTTTCTATACAAAATCCTGGTGAAAATATATATTCGTAATTCTTCTCATGCTAAACCTTTCAACCGATTCTAATGATATTTTTGAAGTTATACTTCTTTTGGCGCGTTAGGGAAAAATGATGAGAATTAATTTTGACGATGCGCGCGCACTCCGTCACGAAAAATCGACAGCCTGAAGTTAGATATAGTCAACACTTTATTCAAAAAAAGTATATATGTATTAAATACCTTCTTTCTATTATTAGTGTCGATTTTTCTACAAACGTAGAATAAGGCGAAAGATAAAATTTTTGAAAATATTTTTGTCTTGTTACGCCAAAGAAGTATAACTGCCAAAGCGTACACACACTCTTTCTTGTATTATAGAATCTTTGACTATAGATAATACTTCTGCATAGATGGTTGCTTGGTTCTTAGAGATAGACCTGATAGATGGCCTTATTTGCGAGATCTAGATTATTTGAAATTTTCGCATTTCTGGTATTAAAAAAAACATAGGATTTACACGTAACCTTACTTATATCCTACACCCCCCATTTTTTTATATTCGTGACGCATTTAGTTTTCTAGCAGGACGTCTTCCTCAAGCATTTTTTTATTATTAATAAGATGCATATAGGGGAGATCGATCTATGTAATGATTCTTATATTAAAATATACACATCTATACATATAACAGGATTGTTGGAGAATAAATGTAAAAAAGTTAAATTTCAACTATTTCAGAATAAGCCGCGTTATCTTAGTTATTTGTTTAATGTTAAAGTACGCGTGTTTACTTAGTATGAGTAGAGTTATCGCACTTTAGTGTTACATAACACAGAGAAGTCTGGATAAACGTATATTTGAAGAATTAAGAATATACGTTTACACCTAGGTTATTGTATAATGCACTGTGAGAGTTCTATACATAAATAGATGTAGATATGTATATCTGGCCAGTACCTTTTTCTCCTTTGTTTCTCAGCACTTTTTCTTTGTTGATGTCTGTACTAGTTTTTGCTCGGGGAGTCACTCGCGTTAATGTATACGTGATCTAACCTTCTGGAATAGTATTTTTTTACGGATACAAAGTTCCCTATGTCCTTTCAATTTTATGATGATCGGTTCCGTAATGAAGGCGTGAAAGCGTAACAAACAAACTCATATTCACATTTATTATGTTAGTAAGAAAGATTATCGAGTTTTAGTGTTATTAAAAAATTGTAAATCGTTTTTTTTTATCCCATCGATGAGTCCAAGTCTTTATTCATCATACACTATATGCTACAATCTACAATATTTGTATAATACAGTTTCTAATTACAAATACAACAAAACAAGACTTACGTGCATATGTTCAGCGATTGTTAAAGCTAAAGTAGCTAAAGCGATGATGTCTCAGTTGGTTATGTGTTCACACTCAGCGTCGAAGGACGTAGGTTCGAATCCTAGCAGCTGAGTCGAAGCTTTTAGTGAAGGAAAACATCGTGATGAAACTATAGCATGCATGGTGCTACAGCTTTTTTACCCTCAAGTTGAAAGTCTGTCGCCAAGCACTTGTCGGTGTGTTCCGGCAGCTGCACTTGAGAGCCAGTCTCCATCTAGGCTTAGCGTGACTACTACCATCTTGGACCACATCATCATTTAACATAACATGAGATGATTATTTATATAGATTAAGATTACTATAAGGCACAATGCTAATTAATTTGTCGTCTATGTATTAAAAAAAATATACCCACTTATATACGAGTACACCGAAGAAGAAATATGATTAAATATTTTTGACATCGTAATATTCATATTATTATCACTCGTACCCTAGTTTTTAATTAAATACGGCCAGACGGATATCTGGGCAGAATAACTAAACAGTTATTTCAGTATTTCTAAGAACATCTGGCCCAAAACTCTTGTAACCACACTTCAGGGATATGGCTCTTGGCTTTATTATTGCGATACCGACCGCGAGATCTGCGTAAAGGAAATTTATGAGCTAAGGTGACCATGACCTGCTTTCTTAGTACTAGGATATTACCGCGTATCGGCAGTACTCGGTTATTTTATAGATTCGGTCCACTAAATATTTAAGTAAACATAAATTTTGACGGGTTTCTTGAAAATATAAACATTTTAATACATATATTGTGTAAGCTTAACCAACAAAAAACTTTCTTTTGTTTTCTTTCTTCGCAATAGATCTTGAGACATAAAATTAATTAGTTTACCACTTAAAATATTTCGATTCGTCTTTAAATTATAACTATAAATTTATAACTTTATAAGTGTAATACATCATTATTATATATTTATGCACAAAAATATAATAAAACTTATCTACAATCATATATTGACATCTCAATGGTAGCGTGTTCAGACATCAAGTCTGTCGGCGTATGTTTGAATCTTGCAAAGAATCGGAATTTTTGGTAAAGAAAAATATCATGGCAAGGCTTTTTTTCTAATATACACCCAACGAGGCTACCATCTTCAAGATAAAAATCTGTCAAAACCATTGCACTTAATAGCCAGTCCCTCTCGGTTTAACGTGTTTCCCATCTTGGACCACATCATCATTAAGCATCAGGTGAGACTGTGGTCAAACGCTAAAACCTATAAAGCATATTAAAAAAATATCTGGACTTTAGAGATTACCATTTTAAGCAACATCATCATTCAAGTTCAGGTGTGATTGCGATAAAACGCTAAATCTTATAAAAGTTATAGAATATAAAAAAAGTGTATGCAATAAAATGAAAATAGCCATACGGAATTTTTTTTACACGGAGCATTGATTTAAATGTCCACTGTTAAAAGAGTTTTACTACGATTTTTACAAAGCAAATCGTTGAAATGTATGAAGATAAAGTATATGACTAAGTAGCGTCATTGTTTACTTGAGTCACAGCACACCGAGTTCCGATAACTATTGATTTATTGCGCAGATAAAGGGAAACATGCAATCTCAAAACGTTCTCCGCGATTCGCTTGAATGAATTATGTAATTCTTTGAATACGTATACAATATCATTTTTGTGAAATCAATTGTATAATTTTGAATCATCGATTATAGTGTACTCTGCTCGTAGTTTCTATAGAGAAAATAGAGAAGAGCTGTTTGGATTGATACCTGGAATTTAGTTCCTTTACCGAACGACTCGTCACGAATTGGAATTCCATCCGTGTCACCTTGATGGTTGGAAGTAGTCTACTGTGACGTTTTCGCATGCGTTTTTCCCATGTATGTCGGTTCTCTGGAACGCGCTACCAGCGGCGGCGTTTACTTATAAATATAACATACCAACCTTCAAGATGCAGACCTACTCTCCTTTCTCAAGGGCTGGCATATATTCTGTCGTGTCGCAGGTGTCCATGGGCGGCGGTGATCACTAACCATCAGGTGACCTGTATATCCTTTTGCCTCCATTCGCATAAAGATTAAGTTTAGAAATCAGTCTACTTTCAATGCATAAATTATACATTCAAATAGACTTATACTTATAGGCAATAAGTATAGTACATTTTTCTCTTATGTTTATCAACAGATTTGTTTTTTCGTTTAGTAACTATTGATGTGCATTGACATTATCAATTACAATAAATGTGGAAATAGTATTTTTTCATACCAATGACGATTTGAAAGCTCAAGAAAGTTTAAGCCTCTATTCGTCATTCTCGAAGCTTCTTTCTTCTACAATCTCCAATATTTATACAATGCTCAATAGAGATAGTAGCGTCAATAATTTAACAAGTGAAAAAAAAACTTTGTGCCCTTTGTTATGATCAACTTTCGAGCGCTGAGCGGCCATTAGTATTAATTCGTTCAAACAAGATAATTTAAATACAAATCGTTAATGTTATTATTTTTTAAAACATGATAAAATAATTTATGATTAACGATATATACATATATATATATATCAAAATATTACTGCATTTAAGTATAACAAAGAAAGGAATAGCAGAAAGAATACAACAATTGTGTCTCACTGCCCCACATCCCATCACAGTCGAGAGAACCTCGCAGGCCAGTATATCAAAATGATTGGCTGTGGTCTCTCGAAAGTCGCCGCTATTTTGATAAAGAAAACATTGATTAAATGTGTGGTTTTTGAGAAAAAATATCACAAATATGCAGATATAAAAAAATGTTGTCTTTATATAGGCATTTAATATACAACGTAACATTGCAAGTTGGTTACTACAATACAAGAAAAAAACAATAGCGCACACAGTACAGTAAAAAATATTGATTTTTGTTTACATACTCTTGATAAAAACAATAAACAAATATGTGAGTGTACAGTGCAGCGTTTGTTTAATGTAACATTATTGAATGACAGCAGAGATAACTGGCCAGCAGTTCTAAATATTTCCTTAATTTTTAAAGTCATTCGTTATGTGGCGTCAATGAGCTACGAATGCAGTAATTTGTTAATAGAGGAGATATTGCGAAATTAACTGAGTCAGTGGGACTCATGTCGTTGTATTTTATTTTATAATACTTACTAGCTTTTACCCGCGGTTTTGCACGCATTAATATACATTTGACCAATCTCTCGGGAACTGTCTTTGTCCTTGTTTATATCCCTAATAACATGTATTCAAATTTTCATGACTATCGGTTGAGTGGTTAAGGTAATCGTAACAAACAAACTCACCTTCGTATTCATAATATTAAAGTTGGTGGCAATTTTCAAATCACTGACTGATTTCTGTGACCTTCCTTCTAAGACAACGAACTAATTGCGACACTTATACCTAAGGGCAAGCACTCTTCCTAAGCTAAGCATTTTGTCGACCACATTCATATAATTTTCACTTAAACTGTGTTAAGTCATTGACCATAACTATGACTATAACAATATTGCCTAAACAGCATAAAAACTTTATGACATACATTCATTTTAAATGTTTACTGTCCACAAGAAAGAAAAAGCAAGTTCTTGGTTCTATCCATATAAGAATACCAAGCTAATATTGAAGGAATGTGAGTAAAACAAGGCACATGTAAATGACACCTGTACACATGCATTCCCGTTATCAAATTATCAGTTTAGGGCCAAACACTCATGCGTGCATTAGGCAGACGATAAGTCAATTTACCATATCCAAACAAGAAAGTAGGTTTTACACATCCCAAAAAACGCCACACTATCGGTGACGCGTCCAGCGATTAAAGGAGGCGAGTAACGACCAAGCGATAAACACTGATAACTAATCTCATTATTGGCTAGCTCCTTTGAAGTGACACTTGTTTGTTTCTTACATCCGTGTAAAACGTTCGAAATACGAAAATTCAAATTTTATAATTCGTTCAGTGTGGGCAGCGTTTATTATTACATAAGTTATCACGTTATTATTAACTCGCATGTTAACGCTTTTTATACCGTTACAGAAAAAAAAAACTATTTGAATGAAACACGCATTTATATGTATGGACAGTGCATATAAAACTGTAGTAGTCGGTCGTGCGACACGCATAACTCATTAAAACGTTAATATAACAGGTTTTATTGCGTAAAATGCAGGGAAATTTGTTATTTAACGTGTTAATTTATTACAAATAGCCGTTAATAGGTACGTGATCGATTTTCGGTATGAAACTTAGTGATTCAGTGTTTGTAAAGATGCGCTTCGGTGTACCGGTGTTTCTTGTTCTCGATTTATAGTGTTTAGTGGTTATTAAAGTGTTTATAATGAGCGTTCCCAATTTAAGCGCTGATCAAATAACAGGTAATTTCGTTTCTAAGTAATTCTTTATCTGATCTAATTATTTAATTCATTTATATTTGTGTTAGATAAACTAGTAGTTGTCGAATTTATATTAATGTTAATCTAGTTACAAATTATATCATATACATCGTATTTGTTTTGTATAGATATTTTAATACTATGGAAGTATATATTGTGTTTATACGAATTGTGTATTGTTTAGTGTATATTGTAGGCATTGTTTTATATAGTTTCAATAGTAATACATATGTGTGATTATTAGCGTATTTTTTTTATGAGTAGTAAATACTGACTTTTATTTCCTACCGTATTTATTCAACAACACTTAAATAAAATATTAGATCCAATGTAAACCAAATACATAGTATTCGGCCATGACTTTATTTCATCTAATTTGTTTTTTCTAACGTTATTTCTACATCAACAATAATATTTGATCAGTGATTAGCAACTGTTTATGATTTTGTAGGCATACATTAAATATACAACTTTTCGGATTAAGAATATAGTTTTAAAGATTATACGCGACAAACATACAAACTCTTCACAATAACTGATTTATAAAAAATTAAAACACATAATTAAATTGAACACATTTTCATCTGGCATCTTGGGACAGTATAACCAAAGTTGACATGACTATAAGGTTTGTTTGTTTTGAACTGACTACCCGTTTTTAGCGTGATAGTACTTCATAGCTTCATCGGGCTCTCAGGGCTCTCAGCCCAATGGTTACAAGCTCAAGGATGCCAATCATAAGATTCGAAAAGAAACGTTCTTTTATCCAATGGTGCGTTCAAGTTCGATACCACAAGCATTGATATTTATTAATTTCTTATCTATATATATAAGAAGGTACATTTGGAATGTCTGTTGTTTATCTATGCTACTCTGCAAAAATGTTGATTAATTGTCACGAGACTCTTCCTGTCAGGTAAAGAAATTTCCAGAATATTAAGAAGGATACATATTAATACACTAGGATTACCCGTAACATATCATATAACTTGAGAAGTTGTGATGAAATTTAAAAGACGTAACTTAAATTCGGTAAATAGTTTGCAGCGGCAAAACAATAAAAATAAAATAATTATAGTATAAAAAAATGATCCAAACTCCCATGAAATAACAACACATATTTTCACGAGAACGAAGCCATAGGTAAGAGCTAGTTCAAAAATAAAACATGGGAATTTTTCATGGTAGACAACATACACAATTTTTATTAATATACCTATTGCTGAATATCTGAGTACAATACTATACAAAAAGCTTTTTTAATTATCGAATTCTATGTTAATAGTTCTTTTTTGGAATTCAACGTGTACCTTTTGTTCATGACAAGTCTATCTGAAGTTTGTTATCTCGAAGCCCAGTCGAGTTACATTTCGAGTCAATTAAAGAGTCATAGACGCAAATGGCGTATTTGTTACCTGTCCGTCTAATTGTCGACGATAATGACGAGTCCGTCGAACAATAGAAATTTGAAAACGACCGTTAGGAGTCCGTACTAAACGAGCATTTTAACCGTCGCGTTTACAATTCTCCATTTTCGCATGCGACAATACTTGAATAAAAACTGGAAATTTTATAGTAGCATCTAGAGATATCAGAGATATTGTCTAAATCTACTTAAATTTCCATAATAATCCTATTAAAATGTTGATAGTTAAATTCATAGTATTCTCCTCCGACACTTTTCAACATGAGATGTTTCGAATGTATACAGAATCCAAACCGTAACACAGTAACCTTTGATTACTCATTCTTTCCTTTAAATCGAACCTGCATTGTAGCAAATAACGGAATTTAAACAAAAAAAAATAAATAAAGGACACGTCAACTATTTACGTAGAATACTTATATAGTGACGTTATTTTTGCATGACGTTTCCTTGGATGACGCATCGCTCTCACGTACAAGGTCATTGCAAGCTAATTTTCAAATGACTTTATTGACACTGGCAAATACATTTGTAGTAATAAGTGGAACTGCAGGAAAGTATATGTATCAATATTGGCACAATTAAATATTTTAAGAAAGAAACAACGTAATTTGCAGAAAACTTTATCGACGATTTTTTTAAGACATTTTTCTTTATAATTATTGCTATAAAAATGTAGATGTTTCTACTATTGCTTTCGAATCACAAAGTTAGATAATTAATATTTCTGTTACGAGGAATAGCCAATATTTGTTTTTTTTTTTAAATAAGCGAAAAAGAAATTATTAAACTAGTTTACTAAATCTTTTTATATTGAAAATTTACTGATAAATTGTGTTTTGTTTGGTATGTAAAATATTTAGGTGTTTTGACGTCTTTCATTAAGAAGGAGCTTTCTTGATTGACAAGACATGGGACAAATATTAATTGCGTGAAGCTTAAAAACGGCATATTGATAAATACTCTCTCTATTTTGATCATTATCATCTTACCCTTATCCCACCTAAGAACGGTCGGCACAATATATTTTCCTTTTCCACTCTCCTCTGTTAGATGCATCTCAGTATTCACACCTATTATACACATACCATTTTTCACACAATCCATCCACTCCTTTTCAATCCTCCTCTACTTCTATATCCGTCCACTATCAAACTCAAAAGATTTCTGGTTACATGACTTTCATGTCTTCCCATAATATGCCCGTACCATGCTAACCTATTACTCCTCAACTTCTCTGTCACTGGTGCTATTTTCAAACTTCCTCGTTCTTAATCTTATCTATTCTGGTTACACAATGTATCCATCTTAACATGCGCATCTCTGCTACATATAATTTTTCCTCATCCGTCTCTTTCGTAGTCCAGCAGTCGGATCCATATAACACGGCTGGTCTTATTATAATTTTATACACCTTCCCCTTGAGTTTTAACGGCATTCGTGGGTCACAAACCACCCCAGATACCTTTCGTCAATTCATCCACCTCCTATCCTATTCCTCATGTTCTTGTCTATTCCACCCACTTGTCTTGGATCAAAATCAAATACTGTTTGATTATATAATTCTAAAAAATTTATAATTAAGTTGAATTTCGTTAATGAAATTAACAGTTAGGTATTCACAATCGTTCATTTAATTTTCATTTCTTGAGAAATCTTACAGCTAAAATACAAAATGAAATTACACGTGTAGACATAAATAAGGAAAGTTTACTAGATTTCGTATCTAGGTATAAGAAAATATATAATAGAGAGAGTTACTTTCAGTATTATAGGAGTAGGGTATTTGTATAACAAAGACTTATAAAATGATAGTTAACTAAAAATATCAAAGTATAAACCGTGACAATGTAAAATAGCCAGTAATTTATCACGTTCAGTCGTTCAGACCACACACATGCGAGATAAATAGATGAATGCACTCATATCGAAACCAATAAATTGCTGTTATTTATTTATTGGAGATATAACTTTTAAAATTGAAAGTGTTTTGGCTTTTATACCCCATCCTTATTTTTTATTTTCTACGTCAACCTGTATTTCGGACGAAATCACAAAAAGTTAATTTTGGGGTCTAATGTTTAAATAAATTGTATAACACTCGAATAAAAAGAAAAGGTATTTGAAGGAATAGATGGATAGAAGGAATGGTGAGGATAAAATACAAGTAAATGTACTGTATTGTTTCAAGTAAGAAGATAATTGTCAAACGGTCATCTATTTAGCATATGATATCGAAATATAAATACAAAAAATAATCATATTTGCCTTGTAATTGGCCATGTATTTATGAAACACAAAGGCTTATGATTATATTAAAATTAATTAATATGAATATCTATTTTGCAAATTCATTCATTAACTAAGATTCATTAAGAGAAATAAATTCTACGAAACTTGGACATTTTATTAGTTAGCTGTTTTTTGTAACAGATATAAGCGATTCTTAAACTGCTAAAACTATAGAAGGTTCAACGATAAATCTCATAATTTATAGTGTTATTTGTTAGATAAAATAACAAATTAAAACCAAACAACTAATAATAATTTACGACTGAACGCTTATAAAACGATTAGTCTCTTTTGTGTTAATTAGTGGATATTTTAAAAGCAATTATTGTATGCGTTTTCTATGTGAATTTTATGATCAAAGATACAATTAGTTTTATTAATCTAATTTAAACACTAATGTTATCGGTAAAATAATTGTCGAGACAGTCATAAAGACTACCGATAAAAGTGAAAAGTCAAAACAATGGAATAACTGTTTCTTTTTCAGAATTTTCAAATCGATTCTAGCCTCAATTATTTAAATTTATTAACATTAGTTAGATTTATTAACATTACTCCCGTTTTCACATCTATTGGTACTTCGATCAATAATTATATACATTTTTATACAATTTATTAGATGATCAAACATATAACGGGCTGCACAAGCTTAATACAAAATATAAATATTACATGTATACAGGCCGCTATACCTACTACGCTAGTCTGGAAAAAGCGCAATACGTCACGAGCATGTCGTGGTCATCGGTGACGCGAATCGTTAAGTTTTTCTTGTACCAAAAATCGCTCAACGCTGCTAAAAAATTGTGACTTGTTTTTCTTTATATATCATTTATTTATTTTTCCTTCAGACTCTTAGCTTGCACCTTTTTTCTGAAATCATTTTAAATCTAGTGCAGCTTGAATACATAATTATAATGAGAAAGATTTTTATACTTAACTAGTTACAGCTTTTTTTTTTTTAATTTGTGTTAGTAACACTAGAAAAATTGGAAATAGTTTTATTTTTCATGCCATCGATGAGTCCCAAGCCTTTATTTACGAGTTTCTATTTGTCTTTGTAGAAAAAAAATCGAAAAGAAATACATATAATTATATAATATTTCGACCACTGGACGAAAACTAATTTATTTAAATTGTTATAAGCCACATATATTTCTGTTTATACCGATTGCATTTATAAATACAAAGATAACATCTGGTTAAAAGCTCGTCTGTAATCGCGTCGAACGTTGCCTAGCCCATTTTGGATTGTTTACCGAATCATTTAACCGCTTAAACGAAAGTCCAAGTTTGTTCGGATGCGATAAGTGCCGGCACATTCTGTTCTAATATTTAGGTCACGGCATATTTCCAATCGACCTATTCGTGGTGCCTCGAAAATTCGAGAAGTTTTAATTGAATGTCATCCACGTTTTCTGAAAGCGATTAAGTAAATTCATCACGTCCTTTTTAGGATTCTGTAGTATAGAGAAAAAACCTTACTGCCAACTCTACATAGCCCAATGTCCGTCACACTAGGATTGTGTATTTTATGAATCGTAACAGTTAACCGTTTGTTATAATTACTATCCCACATATCGTTATTTAAAATTCTAAAACAACAAAGTGACTGAACTATACTTGTCAGCACAATGCAATACAAAAACATCGGTGACAACTAAGAAAATTTTACTATTTCTTAGTTGTAAATATAAATCTTTACTATCATCCCGAACTATATAACGTTCGGCCTCGACAGCTGAATAAAAGCTAAATATAACCCAAAATATGACAAACTAAATGAAAGTCACTGTGACTGGTTTAGCAATCCAAACACGTACAAACATCCTGTCATTCCTTATTTCGCTTGATTTACTATATATACATTTATTAGTTGCGAAATACGCGACACGGTAAAGAAGAAACGCGTTCAGTAGGTACACGAGCGTATTCCTCTGTTTTATCCCTGGATAATAGAACTAGATCAAATATTTTTATACTATACGATCTACATTTATTACTGTCATGATCCTATGTTTTGATTTTTTTCATAAATTAAATTGTCAAATGAATGTTCCATCCAATTTACTTTGTCTTATTACTGATCTGATCTTCTTCTTCTAGGATTCTTCTAAAAGTACTAAACTATCCAATTATTTGCTGTTTTTAGACGTTCAGCAAATAAATTTGATAAATAAAATGGATAAAATAAAGAAATACGCAGATAAGCCAATTCCTTCATATCCCAATTAATAAAACAGAATTACAATTATTTCAGTTTTGAAGGAGAAAGCTTGGGTATATCAAATCATAATTTATTCTATTTTATGTAGGATTAATTAGTTCAAGCTGCAGTTGCTTCTCTCGCACTCTATAGGAAAGCTCAGATAGACTAGGACAGGAATAAACTTCTGCTTTAACTTATTCCACCAATTTCTTACCAACCGCGTTTTTTCTTACATTCTTGCTCGACTAATGCTCACATTGAAAAAAATATATACATATTTTGTGAGAGACTCGCACTTGACCGATTTTTATTGTATTAGTATGTCATAAGATCTACTAACTTAATACGCAGGCGGCATAATAGTCTCTATATTTGTATAAAATAGAGACATCAAGTTACGATTTATCTACTAAATCTGGAGTCGGTATGACCTAGGCATTCAGTTAAGGAGATTAGTAAATAGATGGATATGGTATATTGCGTCATTTTGTTTAAATTGATCAGCATTTAGATATCAAAATGCCAAGGTGAGAATAAATTTAAATAATGGAATTTATACTATTGTTTTATTATACGCAAAATCTATATAAATAAAAAATCAATTGTTGAATGTATGTAATCGCAGCACTTCAAAACAGCTGTAGACGTATTTGGCAATTTTTTTCTTTATGGTGTTCGTAAACTGTTAGGATAAGATGTGTATGGCGGCGATGGACGCGGGAGACCCCTCAGCCTGCAAGACGGAGGCTCTCGATGAGGGATCGACAACTGTTAAGCCGAGGGGATGAAATGCATAGGCAAAACCTCCTCCCCGGCCAAAAGATGTGTGAAGAATATAATGGGGTTTTTAGACAGTAAAAATCTGATATACCTACCTCCATTGCCCGGCGTTGAGGTGACGATCTTATGTAAGATTTTGGCCATTAAAAATATGTATATATATTTAAAAATATTAACAAAATTGTCAAATGAATGTTCCATCTAATTTACTTTGTCTTATTACTGATCTGTTCTTACTTTTATCCATTATATTAACATTTGTTTACGTCTTCTAGTACAATGATACTGATTGGATCTTTGGCTTAACACGACAATATGAGTAGAGAACAGTAGCATAGCTTTGCACACAAGTCAACTTCACTTAAGTTAAAATTATAAGTCGTATCATCATGATCTCACGTAGTTAAAATTAAGTTTACTAGTGGTTTTTATGTTCCATAGACTACTCTGCAGATTTGTATTTTAATTATAAAAATATCGAATAATATCTCAGACACCTTGTAAAATATATAAATATAAAGTAGTTTATAACACAGTGGCAGTGAGTAAGAAGACTATGCCAGCAAAATCCCAGTATAATCTACCAAAAGATCTTACTCTCCCAAAAGTAAATATTCCTTATTTTTGGTTCTTAGTAAACTTGTCAATGTAGACAAAGAAACACGGAAAGTGATGATGCGTAATGTTGCATACGCTTAGGAGCCTTTTAAAGTCACACTTGGATCGCAAGTCCTAACCACTACCCCGGCTTCCTCACTCTGCAATACAACCCGGGGCACCGGCACAATGAATCCATGTAATGCTAAGAGTTTCGTCTCTGTTAGAAACTTGTATAATATTCGGTTAATACACTTCTAAATATTTAATTATTTCTTATCCATTTTACCATCTTAATATATATAAACGAAAACCAATTGCTGAATATATGTAAGCGCATTACTTCGTATTTATAATTTCCAGGACACGGTTTACATGACGGAAAATGTATGAAAAATCGTACAGAAAATCTCCATATAAAACAGTGAGTGAAATAGAAGATAGTAGAGATATATTCAAAAATATTGACATCATTTACAGATTACTCTTTAGTTGCCATTTTGTTTCATTACCAGGGCGGGCAAGTCCTTTGTTATATTAATGTCTATAAACATTCCGAATATCGATATGTCAAAATCTATAGTTACATTACTACACGTTCCTTACATTGTGGCATGGACACGACATGGATAACGTTCGACTTAACATGACCATTATTGTAAGATCTCAACCACACGACTTGAATCGATCAATCGGTTCAAATTTTTCCAAATTCCAGAGTTCTATTATTTTGGTCAGTTATAAATATTTATTAGGAGAAAGCTTTGTATTATCCCTATTGTATTAGGAAGGTATTTGCCGTATTGATTGCATAGAATTTTAATAAGTAAGGTTCTTTGTTTCTATTATCATAGGATAAGTATTCTTTTCATAATATGGAAATGGCTTAATCTTACATAAGTGCATTAGATATATGCATACTATGTACATTAGATATAATAATAGTATAGCGTGTACCCGGTTTTGAACTTATATAGTTTTATTTTTTTTAATGAAAACTACGTGTTTTATTCGACGGCATGGAGAAAATTATTCCCAAAAATGTATTATTGATAACAACTGGAGCTCGCCAATAGATGTAATATAAATCATATTTAAAAACCAAGTTAACCATCAACGAAGAAAAAAGTACTGATTTTTTTTTATATTTGCCTATTTAAGCTAATTAATCCTTACAAGCGTTTCAGCGTTAAATTTTGTTATTACTGCCTAGTCGCTTTCAAAAAGCGTAATAGGATGTAGTAGCCTATATAATATTATACTATGAAAAGTGCTCGAATTAAAAATCTTGTCATAATCAGTTTAAACGTTATGGTCTTCTCGAGCAGACAACATACACTTAATTTTAATTTATTTGTTTTAAGCAAAAATACGTTTACAATAGGCGATTTACAATATGATGTTCTTTCACAAAATGTTGAATTTATTTCGCATATAACATAGGACTTTTTTTTTGGTATGAGGCCAGCCTTCTCTGATTGATTTGATGAATACGCAAAAAATAAGTTGATAACTTATTTTCAGCCATCTCTTGGCCTCGATGACAAAATTATCATTTGAAACAGAAGTCTTATTCAGCTAGGCATCAACAGAAGTTATCAGGACTACGCAATTAATATTATGATAACTTACTTTGTGATAGTTATTAGAAATGATTACTGATGCGAATATCGAGGATTCCAATACAACAAACAATCAGAACTTTCAATGAAGAAACACATCATAATAAGATCAGAGAACGCTCGTCTGTTGAAATCTATAGCCTAGATCCCAATTCATTGCACTTTCGAACCAGTCTCCTTTCTAGGTTTAGCATTTTGTCACCTTCAACTACATTATCATTTAATGTTACTTGAGATTATAGCTAGACAAAAATAAATTTACAAAACATTATTTGTAATAGATACAATTGTAAGCAAAACTGGTACCTCTCGATAAATTGTAATGGAGATTAAAAACAAAATGTTTTTTTTTTCAGAGATCGAAGCAGCTGAAGCTTGCAAATGGCTAAGAGCGGCAGGATTCCCTCAGTATGCGCAAATGTACGAAGGTAAGGTTTTTGTAGTCCACTATATTTTCTTGATATTTTCGAAGACAGCGTTTGATGGAAGACGCTAACGCGCTAAGCTTTAAAAGAGAATTTGGCCTAAAGTAAAGATGCAGGAAAAATGTGTCGTCAGATTCACTTAAACAACAGTATATTTAAGGTCAACGTGTTAGCATCAGTAATCTATATGATTGTTATAATATATCAAGCGTTTTAAATAATATGATAATTGTCAAACGGCCATCTTACTTCGAATTTCGCATACAAAATGTACAATCGGAAAAATAAACGTTAACTATGACGTATATATACATTATCAACCACAAATGAAATAGTATACAATAGTTTATGCATTTTTATTAATACTTTATTGTTACTCGGAAGCGTACCGAGTGGTACACTAAAGTGTAATTGACACAAAACGACTGCTATTGTGAACAATAACAATTCTTCACCGTCTTAATCTAAAATAAAGTAATTAGACAGATAATAATTACTTTGTACATGCATATCTAAATACAATGTTTATTGTTCTACTTGAATTCTTATTTTTGTATCGTAATCCTTACTAGTATTGTAAATGCGATTAGGAGTTTATTGGTTATTATTGCTCATGTTAATGTAGGTTTGACTTGTTCTTTTTTTTGATAAATAATACTTTGTGTCCTTTTATGTACCTCTGACAACGTGTAAGCAAAATTCCATAATGATTAGTGGAGTACTTGAGGTGTAACAAACTTATTTTCGCGTTCATAATATTAGAAAATATATTTTAGTGCTAACTGTACAATTTTGATAAATTGTGTAAAGTTTTATTACGCGGTTATCTTCTCATTTGAAAAACATAATTAGACACTACTGTTTTGTTTTCTGATTTGTTTATTATTAGGATATATTACATAAAAATTTGCTAAATATGATTTGGACTCGAATGCTGTACGTTCTCTTTCATTATACCTACATTATATTTTTATTATGTATTTAATAAAAGCATTATTTTCTTTTCATTCGTTTCAGAATCCTTAATTTAAATCTGTCCTTTTTTATACTTTATAGGTTATTAACATGTCACCACAATCTCATCTGATGTTAAATGACGATGTGGTCTAAGATTATGGTGAACACGCTAAATCTGGTTCCCAAGACCACCCGCTGCAAAACGCCAGCAGGTGCTTGACGACAAATTTTCAACTTGAGAGTGGTAGTTAGCTAGTTTAACTTAGATGGTTTCATCACGATGTACTCCTTCACTGAAAACTCAGATTCAGTTGTAAGGATTCGAATCTACGTACATTGACGAGGTGCCCGAACACGTTATCGACTAAGCCATCATATCTTCTTAGACCATTATCTATACTAAGCGAAGTCTTATATTATTTGTTATAATATCTGTTATAATAAGACATAATATGTTAAATTCAAAAGATGCGTCACTTTGAAGATAGGACAGTATTATCAGCGCAAATGGAACCCAAAAAACGAATAATTTGTTTGCACTTGATTATTTCAAATTTTATAGTAAGATTTGAAGCACCAACTTATAATACAGCAAAAATTTCTTCCATCCTCTTCATTCATGTAAGGGTATCGAACTTCGAAACCGAAATAGGCATGTCAATTGCCGAAGATTGAAAGCTCGTAAATCTTTATTCGCATTTCGCTCCATACTTAAGAATGGGGTTAGCAGGAAATCGAGCCTATTAAGGACAGACTCGGAATAGCGCGCGGTCCCGACCTGTCCCAAGGAATCAATTAATCATACTTACCGATGGTTGTCTCGCATTCAGCTTAGGACGACATAGGGTGTTATAAATTTGAATGCTGTTGATTTGTTACTGGTACACGCAGACTACATTTTATTGCGTTTGTATTTATTTAGTAAACGAAACAGAGAGGTTTGTAAAAAAAATCAGTAATTAAATGTAAAAAAATATAATTATATAAAACCTATTTAAAAAAGGCAGAATTAAGAAGATATTAACTGATGCCAAATTTTTTTCAGTCCTGTAATTATAATAAGCTATTCTGCATCCAACTACTAGTTATATACGTATGTCTGTAGTAGTATGGTCTACCAGCATTTACACAGAAAATATAAAATAATCAATACTCAAGCTTAATTAAAGCCAAACTAAAGCGTACAATTAAAATACTGTAAATAAATAAAAAATAGAAAAGGCTATGTAATAAGTTTAAAAAAGTATGCAAAGAGATTATACAACTTAAAACGAGGGTAAAACTAAAAGAAGTGAAGTAATGAATAAATTAATACTGTAATGGAAAAAAAGTCAAATGAATGAATGAATAGTCAAAACCAAGCAAACTTAGATTTTTTTTTAAATCAAATTTTTCTATAATTTCATCAGAACAACTAAAGGGAATGAGAATCGAAATGTATTTTTCGAACGCCCTGTTATGTTTGTTTGTGACGCTCAACTGTGAGATGAAGCCAAATCCCCTTCAAGTGACCGCTATTATTACATTTCTTAACGTTGAAGACATATGGATATTCCTTAATACTACTAAAATATTTATCAATTTAAATACGTAAAAAAAGATTGCACTATACTAATTATAAATATTACACAGATTTATATGTTATTTCATAGCATACTAAATACACAATTAAGCAACATTTTCTATGAATGTCCTATATTTTGATAAGTCTATGCTTACTAAACTGGCAGTCGCCCGCGATTTCTTTTTCGTTTATATTTTAATAATTTTAAATTTTAAAGCTTATGTAGTGCACGCTGAAATTCCTCACAATTGGCAATTTTTTTTGTCAAACTTACTTGACACGTATTGTTATATTTTGACCAATTTAATTTACTTCTGCAAACTATAGGGTATATATTATTATTCTAATGTATAGGTTATATGTTACTGTGGAGTTTCAGCAAAATCCATTCAATAGGTACATTTTGCGTGAAAGAGCAAAAACGTCCACTCTTCGCCACAAACTTTTTAATTTGTTACATTTATAAAGTATTAAAAGAATCAAGAGATTGTTCATTTTATTGCATATTTGTAATATCCGTAACCAGATATCAGTTTAAAAAAAATTTTTTTTCGTTTTATAGTTCATTTCTTAAGAACGATTATATCTATTCCACATCATGCTACAATCCTTAAAAGCAGAGTAATTGTCATACAAGGATCATACAGAGTAATACCATAAAGGGGGCCAAACGCGGACAAAGTAATAGTGCCATTAAATCGAGTAACGTGGTACGAAGTACGAGGAGCCGAGGGATGGCTGGCTCCATGAAGAGAACTGTGAATATCTATCGGTGAAGTTGGTACTTCATACAGAATTTAGGTATATGTAACTGCGAAAATAGAGATTTAAAAACTAAAAATAACTGAAACCGTGTATCACTTTTCAAATTTATACAGTTACAATTTTATTTTTTACCATGACTATTTTATTAATTATCCAAAATTATCCTCACAAACCAATGATTATACTATTCAAACATAACATGAAAGTGCATGTCCATATAAAAATATCGTGCATCGATGACAATACGAAGTAAATTATCCTTTAATAGCAATCAAAGGACCAAGCTTACTCTCACGTGAACCGTGTTCTTTAAGCCCGTACGGGTAGCCTTGACAGCTAGTTTCCAAACATGGCCACTGAGGGGTATTTTTTGTGAAGTTCCCATATAATTAAATAAATAAAAGATATTCAAGTCTCATTATGGAATGTGATTTTTTACTACTTCTCAGTATAAAAATACTAGTACTGGTACGAAACTATTCGGCATATTTTATTTTTGTTCACATAAATCTTCGTTTTATTATACTTACATTTTCCTAGTAGGTGAATTGTTTAGTGCGAGTTAAAAATAATTTCTTATGCAGAGGTACGATAGGTTACTTATAATATATTACAATAATCGTATGTGGAATTATGAATTAAATTTTTATTTATAGATAACTAGCTTTTAACTAGTAATGTAGATTTTATTTGTCCCAAAAGAACAGTACTTCTTTTCTTCTGAACAAAAAGAACCTTATGTCATTTAGTTTATCCCTGATAATGTGTACGACTAGAGTTTTATCGTCGATCGACGTAGCTTCGAACCCTTGTGACTGAGCCAAAACTACTGGCGGCGGAAAACCTTGTGATGAAGCCGTAGCATGGAGGTAGGGCTTTTTCTAAGCCCGTCTATCTAGCTACCTCCATCAAGTTGAAAATCTGTAGCCAAGCACCTGCTAATGTGTACCGACAACTGCACTTGAGAGACAGTTTCCCTCTGGGTTTAATCCCTGGACTGTCCAAAAACATAAAGATGTAAGTTTCATACTAATGAATGTAGACCTCATGAGGCACAGCTCAACAGACTGTTGGCAGCATAAGTTTAAACAAATACCAGATCTATTACAAAATTTAGGAATATAACAAATTATGTATTGTAAAATATTAATTTTAATATAAAACGTGTTTTTAAATATATTAATTTTTTCATTTGTACAATGTACGATGTCATGAAATTAAAAACATTGTCTGCCATTTTGATATCTGGGTCTTAAAAAATCCGCCGACGAGTTAACATCTTTACCACCTTAGATCACGTTGTCATTTAACATCAGTATAGATTGTGATCAAACGCTAAAAGCTATAAATTATATTGAATTATGTAATTTATATGTATAATACAGAGAGGCAAACGTAAATTAATGAATATTATTTTTTACCATTTTTAAATTTTTCAATAACTGTAGTTCTAAATAATGAAATTAACATTTGTTCTATCAGAATCAAAGTGGAAATCGAATCATCGTTTCACTGATCTAAAGATATTCACAAAAACCCTTCTTTCAACCCATCATCCAAATATTTATTCCATAGTCAAATATCTTCCTTGATTTATATGACTTATTTCGTCGGGATAGAGATCATATTGCTATAAATTATTCTAGACTATTTTGATAAGGTGCCATTGCGGAAGTTTATCGTTTTATTTATCGTATCACAGATAAGATAGTAATGTAAACTAGGGAGCGTATGTTTACATATTAAGATTTGTCGATACTGAGATTTCACAGTTATTATCAAAATTTGAGGCTGTCAACGCATTTTTTTTAAAGTTTAATCTTTTATTTACAATCTCACTTGAGGTTAAGTAATAATGTGGCCTAGGATGAAACATTCTAAATCTCTAAAAGAACTGGTCTTTAGTCAGTGGAATCCTTATTCTAATCTTCATTAATGTTATAAATCCAGATGTCAGTTTATTTGTCAGGGATATAGAAGAGGACATAACCTTGTTTCAAAGTGCAGGTGGATGGCGGTTGCTTGCGGTTACTTCAAATCTACGTAGATGCCGCTAGCATCACCGTGAATGCTAGTAGCGGCGTCTCGGTGCATTTGAACTATACGCAACCGCGCAAGTACCCGCAGAATGCTAGTAGCGACGTCTGGGTACATTTGAACTATACGCAAACGCGCAAGCATCCGTAAAATGCTAGTAGCGGCGTCTACATACATTTGTACTACACGCACGCACGCAAGCACTCGCCACCGGCTTGCATTCTGAAACAGGCTATAGGATACCTTTCATCAACACAGTTTATTTGTACAGTACTTCTTGATACAATACTTGAACGTTTTTGAGATGAACGTCTTTAAAAAAATATACCCGACTAATAAGCATGGAAATCTTTATAATTTGTTCCGTGTAGTATAAATAGTACCGGATTTTTTTAAAGCTCACATTCACATTTATTAAGTGCGAATTCGTATGGCAATTGCTCATAAAGGACAGTATTGACGAAATCCATTTCCAATGATTCATTATAAGTAGTTACTGCATATCATTTCCTTACTTATTTACAAAGTTAATTGTTTTGAGGAATCAATTAAGTGTGTTAATTTATTTTTAACAATAAAATATAGCGATTAAACGACCAGTTCTTTTAATCGTTGGTCAAATTATTATTACACTTTATTAATGACAATAAAGTCCGCATTGAACATTTAATGTGAACTCTTTTCCTTATGAAGCGTTGTTGGCTCAGTTAATGCGCGTTTGGTGAGTGCATCAATTGACGTAGGTTCAAATACTTCAGCCAAATCAGCTTTTGCTACAAGAAAGTGATCTGTCCGTGGCATGACGGTACCACGTTCAATTTGAAAACTTATCGGCAAACATGTCCCCTTATATATTTAGTATGTTACCATCTGAAGACCGCATCGTCAAAATATTGTGACCGAATCCTTAAACTTATAATAGGTATAGTATAAAAAAAAGAAAATATGAACGAATAATAAAACCGACTTCAAAAAAATCTACTCTATAGAATGCAACCAAAATTACTTTGACATTAGGTAGGTGTGTATCTAGGCTTTGATTATCTCAGTCATTTAATTTTAAGGAGTACCCTAGTGTACCTTTGAAATCTAAGATTCAATCATCATCATCAACAACTTGTATGAGACCCACTGTAGGCCCATAGGTCTCTTTCCGAAGAGCATAAAAAATCACCACGTCAGCCCAGAACGTATTAGCGATTTCAAACTCTGAGAAATCCCAAGTTCTATATGTTTCCCACACACGATGAATCTGCAAGAACATTTCTCAGGTTCAAGAATCCTCACGATGTTTTCCGTCACCATCAGCCGATAGTGTTACCAATTTCAATGAGTAAATGTACACGAATTTAAAAAAGTCGTCGACACATGCCGGGGTTCGAAAATAAATCAACCGAATTAAAAAAATACTCTTTTTGAAGTCGGTTAAAACTACTATGAATATTTATCTGATTAAATACTTATAAAACGGGTATAATTTCTTGCCTGTATTAATTTAATTCTTCATATAAAGTGACTTAATAGATTTAATATATAGACTAGTTAACAGAGCACTGTTTATTAATAGGTACATGCTTGAAACATATATTACTTACATACAAATTAATACACATATATGTGAGACCATAAACACAAGACCGATGTTTCTTTAAGTTGTGATACTTAAAGAGACACACCAGGAGAAGATTTGTATTGTAAATATGTTTTCTTGCTCTGCACTAGATGGCGCTAAACTGTACTTTATTGTTATTACGTTCTCTGTAATTTAATCCAGGCAAATTCATTGTCATTTCCTTCACTAATAGTTATCTGCTTTGCTTTAAACTATAAGAATTGTGAATGCTTATCACTAAGATATTCAATTTTAGATATTATAATTAATCACAACATTCCGAATTAATGTTTTAATGCTAATGTGAGTTTGTTAGTTACACTTTCATGCCTTATCAATGACCATGACATTTTGCACATACGTTGTCGACGACACAGGAAAGTACATAGGCGTTTGAGCACAAACTAGCACCCTAAACCTAGAGGACTACTAACTGTCAAGTCCAGCAGTCGAGACGTACCTATCAATGTTTAGTTACAGATTTTCAACTTCAAGGTGGTAGCCAGATAGATATAAAAGTGAACAAAGCCGTTTACGAATATTAGTTTAAAATAAATTCACAATAAAACCCACGTTTGCAATTCTATGTTTAAGACTTGTGTTACCATTCTGTAGCTAACAATTTACTATAGCCGTAGTCGTAGATTTCGATAAAAAACTTCAAATACAAGAAAAACTCGAGAACCGTAATAACAGTGAAAGTGATAATTCGAACCACTTTTTTTATTCGAACACTATACCCACTAAACCGTGACAATTGCATTCAGTATCACAAATCTCTTATATTTGTGTAACCGTTTCGAAATCCCTAACAAAAAAAATATCGACCTGCAATAAATAAAGCGGCTGCCTGCTCGAGATACTCGGACGACATAATTTAGAATTGTTTGCTAAAATAAAATTTTTGAAGGGCCCAATAAAAAAGTCGGTCAGAAGTGAGCCAGTTTTTTGCATTAAGGAGTTCCGTTCCTAAACTTAATACTTTTTTTATTTATTTCCAAAAAGTATGTTTTCTCTTATTTAATTCATGATCATTAGCATATCCAGACTCAAACTATAGCGTTTCTTATTAGTTTTACTTAAAGGGATTGGTCTATAACCAGACCAACCTTGACCATAGTATGTATGACAATAATGACATTGATAGACCAAAGATAAAAAATATTTCTTATATGAGGACTTCTTTTATTAATCTACATTTTGCTATTTTTAATAATTCTTACAGTAATTAATGAATGGGTAACGTCCAATAGATATAAAAATACTATTTAAAATAGATATTTATTAAAAAAGCAGAATATATAATTAATCTTAACTTCAAACGTCTGGCTAGTGATAGAAATGTTATCAACTAATTACCATTAAAACTAAGAAGATATATGTTATTAGATAGTCACAGGTACTATAATACCTAAGTACCCTATTCCGAGAGATGTGATAACCGATCGAAGTGTGATCGAATATTTATCATTAAAAATTGACTTAAAACATATGACTACCGATTAAGATAGAACAGAATAGACGGAGCTAAACCCTAACCTAATAGACGTCACCATCGATTGAAGTGTGATCAAATGGTATTCGATATTCGGTGGGAAATTCAGTAGGATTTGTTATGCTTAGCGATTCTCATCGTATCGTATTTAAGTATTTATTAATACAATAGGGCTGTTTTGCGTATACAACATTTGTGAATAATTCAACGTATCACATTTTCCGGTTCAACTTTGAAATAATGTACGAGCAACTCGGGGAACCCTAAAAGGAATACTTCAGTGAAAGCGTTCGCGTATCTATTTGAAACGTTTAAGCGTTGAGCTAACCGACGATCGTTTACGTCACACCACGGCCAAACAAAACATAACCGATTAGTCTTATCGCGGGAACAGGTAAACATTTTTTTTAAATGAGTAAATAATATTCATTTTATCACGAAAAAAGGTACTTCCATGCCGAATTGGACTTTATGTCATCGCAATAAAGGTTTTATCTTCGGCTGATTTTTTGCTTAGTGACAAAAATAAAATTACCGTTCGTTGATTCATTGCTTGTTAAATAATAAAGCTTATTATGTTGATAAGAAGAGAGGTGGGCGTTTTGTTTAGCAGTAGAAATGTGTTCGTTGAATAAGGGCGGTCGAGGTCGTCATTTTTTGACAGAATAGCATTCGTCATAATTTTTTTTGACGATTCGTTCAGGTAAGTAAGCCCAGTTTACGGTCCCGTGGCTCCACGAACAGTTCTATCAAGTAACAGTGTATCTAATTTTGTTATAAGTGTGTAATTATATTTTTTTTTTATTTGTAAACAGTGAGCCGTTTGTGCCAGGTGGGTGTTTTTTATGTCTCGCGCGTGAGATAAATGTTTTAACATTTGACCTTATTCCATAGAAATGTCGCTTTTAAATATGTGGTGATATTTTTGTTTCCATTAATAAACTGTTAATATGTTTGTATCCATAGTTTTATGAGATGAACATAAACAATCGTATAGCGTTTGCAAATATTCATCATTACTACTAGGGATGCAAGTTTTACAAGGTTCAATAGATATCGATGGCGTAAAAATATCGATAAGCGATATATATCGAAAGTCTTAATAATAATTTAGACAGTCTTTTTCCTATAACCTATTCATTGAACGTGTATCAGTCAATTCTGTCTTCGAAAACAGACGTTCGGCTAATAACGTTATAATGACATTAAATAATTATCTCAAAGCTATTTTACACACGGTCAGAAGTATCCATAGTCAAAGTGTAACCAAAGTAAGGTGTTGTGAAATCAAAGTTACTTTTTTTAAATATTTTATAGATTTTAGAGTGTGAACACAATTTTACCAAACACGCTAAAGCTAGAGTATGGCTGGCTCTCAAGTGCAGCTGCCGGAACACACTTATAGATTCTTGTTGACAGATTCTTAAGTCTAGGATGGTAACAAGAAAATCGGGATCAGAAAAAGTCCTACCGCTATGTTGTGGCTCCATCACGATGTTTTTCTCCACCGAAAGCTCCCGGATTCGAATCTACGTTGATCGATGTGGTGTCCGCATACGTTATGAACTGAGCCACCATCGTTTGAAATGAATTACTATAATCATAATTTTATGATTTATTTTTCTGTAAGCATCGATATATTTACCCTACTATCCACTTTCCAGTCCTGAATAAATAGTTATCAAATAACTATTAATATCTTACATGCATTTGCTCTGACACAATAATACAAACAATTTCTATGCCATGATAATTGTAAGTAGCAATCAAGATATATTCTCGTTCCAATGTACTATATATCTTTTTATTGTAAATTCACTGTTGACATTAAGTTTAGTACCTATATTATATTATCTTACGTTATATAAATACCTTATAAATACTAGCGGCGCATAAGGGACCCTTTTTCCTTTTTGGTTAGTTAACCTTTGTCAAAACTATCAGGCACTATATACACGTACGCCTTAGTGTAACACATATGAAGGTATGCATATGTGTCTCATTAAAGTATACACATATGGTTAGCTTAGCTTAAATGGTTAGTTTAGTTCGATTCGCGTTCTACCCAAGGCAACTGCCAAAGCCGAGGTTCGGCCACTCTGGCACCCTTGAGCTTGTTGCCTTTCGCCTCAGTGCCCTAAGCGCTCGCCATAAAAGTCCGGTGAAGCTGTAAAGGCCCGTTAGGTCAACAGCGGTTAGTCAGTTTGAAAAAAAGCGGCGGGGCGTTTACGTACATTTGAAATACACGCAACCGCGCGAACACCCACCCGCACGCGCCTGCACTCTGAAACAAACCTTACTTTCGCATTTGTAATATTACTATAGATATCATATTTGGAATTCTAACTCTTCGTTTTTATGTATGTATAATGAAATTACAGTTCCTTTATAATTCAATCTCCTCAAAACTACTGAATGTAGCAGGAATATAACTAAGATTATACGATGAGGAAGTTTTTGTAGATGATTTTTGCCTATATTTTATTTTTATTCAATTGACTGTTTGGATTTTTTTTTACTGGTCAACGCATGAGCGATAATCTGTTAGTACACATAAAATTTTATACACAATATAAAATGTTATATAAATGGTTATTTGCGTTACTCTATGTATATCTCACTATTGACTTATAAGTTCTGATAAGTCTTTTATGTTACAATGAACATTAAAAATATATAGTTTGAGTTTACGTGGGCATATGACTGTTAAAATGTCAAGAATATTGAGACAAGATGGCGTTAACCTAAACTATTTCTAGATAAAATTAGGAATATCCCTAGGAATTTATGTAAATTTCATGTTTGTACATAATAATTATTTTATAGTTCAATCGTGCGAATCCGTAGGTACAGTTAGTCGTAAATAGATGTACCTATATAAGTATTGTAATATATCTATCGGACTCACTCTTTAATAAAATTATGTTAATGTTCGCTCGTTTACTGTCCGCGCCACTCACGACTAATAATTCACAGCCGAGCCCTTCGACATTATGACCGAGTTTTAGTTCCAAATTACTTCTCTAGTGAATATATAAAGTCGTTGACTAGAACTTTTTATTTATTCTAGAAGCCAAAAATATATATACATATATATTTTTTTTTTGCTTTATTTGGGGTAAATTTAATGACATCTTGTATATTATATATCAACCAAATTTAACGGATTCTAAATCCAAACGAAATAAGCTTAAAATAAAATACATTATTGAGATAATAAACAACTAATAAATAAATTAAAATTCATAAAAAAATAAGTTTGCAATAAAATCTTCAACATCCAATTTAGTAACGGCTCTGAGAGTTTAACGAGAACTTGTTATTTATTCGTTTACCCTTTTCGGTCGCCTTTGATGGATTATTATTTGTCGAAGGGTTGGTATATGATGTGCCTTTGATGTCGACAAAATTGCAGGATCAACGGGTAAAGAGTTTTTCATTTTCTATACAGATTTATTAATATTTCAATTTATTGCGGTCGTTATAGACAAATTTACTTACTGTAAGACTGGCTTTCGTATTGCCAGTAAATCTAAAAGAAACTCTACATTTTGTAAATAATACATATAAATAATTTTGTTACATTTAGTTATTTATATAAGCCTTATTAAGATTATTAATGCAAATATGACTGTATAAAAGCGTGCATGCCTTAAATACTATTCCCGAGATAGGTTAAACGATTAATTCAAATGTAATGCGAGCAAGGTCACGAGCAAAAGCTAGTGAATTTAATAAATGATATTAAAAACATTTATAACCGCATAGAAACGTACCGTTGTAGATAAAACCTCTTAACACAGACATAAATCATTTTACGATTTACCTACTAGATGGCGGTGCGGGGAAACATTTACACATGGCATCATTCGGATCTTTTAAGATTTTATTTGACAATAAGCTAATCTTACTAGTTTCATTTATTGATAACAGATAACTCAATACAATAAATACTTTAGAAGCTCATTTTAAATTAAATAAAATATCATACATAATTGTCTCTGATCGTGTTATCTTCTAAGGTCGCGTCGAAATTTCTCGAACGTTTTTTCAGACTTCTAACACACCCGTATTTATGTTTCTAATTGTCTTGTTTATTAGGTATCCCATATTTTATAGATTTTAAGATATAATGAAGACTGAAAATGGATTAATCGATAAACACTTACTCGTACATAGTTTGTTTGTGCGGTCTGGGCCGGACCGCATCATGTGCGATTCGACCTTGGCCGTTTCGTTTGAAATCACGCGATCTTTGCTCACCGTGGTGCATTTTATAGGATTCTGAAAGTATTTAATCACTCATGATAATATAAGAATGAGGTGTGTTATTAATACCACTTTTTATTTCTCAACGCTTATTATAAAGAGGTAGTTATAGGACGTAATCTTCAGAACTACTGATCCGATTCAGAAAATTTTATCACTTGCATACAAATAAATGCATACTACAGCTGCTTGTCAATCAATTTTCTTTATTTTTTATTTGTTCAGAAGCTATTGACGTGCTTCCGTGCTATCGATAATAAATTTTGAAAGAATTATTTTCCTTATCTTTGTACACGGACATATTTTAAGCACATTGTCCGAAAATGATATATTTATACAACTGAAGACATTGATGAGATTGTTTGTAGTGAAATTTCCAAACAACAAGTTTTACATATTAATTGATCTAAATTGCATTAAAATTACTAATTGAAGTAATTTTTTTAATCACTTTATTTAATTCTTTGGATCAGTTTTCATTCATGATTATGGTTGAATTTCAACCAGTGAACGAATACTGTCAGATTTAATTCTTTAAGCTTATTCCTGATTGATCTAGTTATGTGATCAATACAGTAAACTTTATCGCCAAAAATATATTAAAACTTGCTTACTAGTTATATTGAAGCACAACTGAGCCATACTATTATAGCTGGTATTAATGGTATTAAGTGACCACCAAGATATCTACAATTTCTTAATTCTAGTCGGTGATCCCGTAACCTAACAAACTAAAAGCGAGTCACTGTGATGATTTTATTATCATTTATATTGTAGTGACAAAATCCTATGCAGACAGCCTATTACTTTCACTATTATCGAGGTGCCCGATATAAGTGCGTGGTATTATGGCAAATATTTCAACTCAGGCTATTTTTATTTTTAAAGTGAAACTTTTTTACATCGCGTCAAATTTTTCGTCTATTTATCGTATGTTGCATTACAGTTAGCCGTGGATTAGGGGTAAAGTGAAAGCCGCTCGGCATAGCAGCAAAGACCGATATAGTGGCGCCTATGGCATAATTAAAAATGATTCAATGATTTAAATAAATATTGTGCTCAGTTTTTTGATATATTAAATACGCGATTTTAGTACACTTGAATAGTTTTGCGAAAATTTTCAGTTAAATGCCTACGATCCGAAAAAAATTTCATTTGCGTCGTGGTTTCATAAAACTATACAATTTTTATTAATTTTTTTTATACTGGATAAGTTGTAGACTTTAACTACAATCTCATCTGATATTTAATGACGATGTAGTCTAAAGACGGTAAACACACTAAACCTAAAGGGGACTGGTGCTCAAGTGCTACTGCCGGAACTCGTCAACAGGTTGGCCATACATGTTCAATTCCAGGCGGACTTAGAAACAACCGCACTACGATGTTATAGTATCATCGATATATTCTATTTCATTGAAAGCTCCGACTCAGTCGCAAGGATACGAACCTACGTCTATCGACACGGTGTCCGAATACTCTATCAACTGCGATTATTTGAATATAATTGCCTCTTATCACTCTATATCTTAGAAGCAATTAGGGCTTATTAATAGATAGATATATATCGGTTCGAGCGACGCTGTTTAGATTGAACTAGTGCTTTTGGTGAAGAAAATCATCATGATAAAACTATGGTTTGCTGACATGGTATTTTCTAATACGTTCCTAGTAAGCTACAACTCTTAAGTTAAAAACCTGTCACCAAGCACCTACAGGTGTATTGCAGTAACTGCACTTATTACGCCCGTTCTTCGGGCTTAACGGTGTTGCTATCGTACGCCACATCATCATTTGGCATAAGATGATATTATGATCGAACGCTAAAAAGTTCAAAATATAAAATTTTACACAGTCGCCTGAAGTTCACCGATTGAATCACACACCAAGATCCGTGTACGATACACGCTCTGACCTTAAAACCTTCACATCTGGATTCAATTGTACGTTCAATTGAGCAAAAACAACACATGCGGTGGAAAATCCTGTATTCCTGGCGAACGTTAAAATTGTTCGTTGCAAATTTTTTTTTCCATATTATACAGAAATTGATAAATAAAATTGAACTGTCCTTTGTTTATCCGGGCTAATCTCCAAAACGACTTAACCGATTTTTACAAGAGTTTTGTTAACATACATACAACATATCGCCACGCTGTTAAGCTAAGTAGTAGTATTGATGAAATGTAAAAAACGCAAAATGAAATTGGTAAAAGAATTGTAGGGTATAAGTAGGAATGACAAAAATACAACATAAATAAATCTACATTTTACAAAAAAAGACCTGGAATTAATATGATAGGATAAGGTAGTACGGGCTGACCGCTGGAGCGACATGGTGATAGCCTCAGCGCGGTCCCATGTCGCCCCAACCAAAAGCGGTGGCCGGTACACCGTGGGGTTTTAGTCCCTGCGAGTCGGACTTAACTCAATCTCTCCCCCGAGAGGGTAGGTATCCATAAGGGATTTCCCCATGTTAATAAAAAAAAAGGATACGATTGTATAGCCAGTATTAATTATAAGAACATAATTTCACACATTTCTATTTAATTCCAAACAAAATCATAACTTGTATTATAATAATTACACATGCATATATATACATAATAATACACGCACTAACTAATAGTCTAACATTATACAATTCGACTCATCGCAAAAAAGTAATGTGCAAGATTGAACCTGCGACCTCTTGGGTTAGCACCAAAGCTTAATGCGCTACGATGCCTCATACAAAAAGATACGTAAAAGTAGATTCCGTAAAAGATTTAATTTTAAAAATACCTGTTTTATATTTATTATTCAGTAGTTTTATTTATTTATCGGGATCGTTATTAAAACTATACTATTGACCGGTTTCTTTAAAAGGCGGCTGACGAAAAGATTGCCGACATTCTCAATTAGTTCGCCGGATCGTTTACATCTCTGCAAATATCTCACAACTATTTTCAGATTCCTATTACTGTGTTAAGAATGTAGTGTTTATTATCTACATTCAATTGGTTTTGATCGACCAAAACGATTAAACATAAATATGATGTCTATTTTTAATGTCGTTCTGTTTTTATTGCCCAAGATATCTGCATAAATTCTCATAAAGTTGGGTACTTAATAAAATTGTATGGAATCGAACCCGTAAATTATTATGATATAAATATTCGCACAACAGCCCTAGAATTGAGCTCGTAAAATAGAATATAAAATATACCTCTGACTAGAAGTTTTCCATTATTATAATGTGTTTTTAATATGTATTTCGCTACCTTTATTTTTCTTCATTTAGTTTCTTTATTTTCCTATGAGAAATTTATACTCGAAGGGGCTAATTTGAACCTAGTTTTCCTTGTAACGTTCGAATAATAAAGATACTATACTAGTTGTGACCCGCGGTTTCACTCGTGTTTAATTTTTTAAATGTTGAATTACTGTCAACGCGTGTCAAGTAATATAGGCATTCATGCGACACATATAAAGATACGCATATATCATACTACATGCAAGGCAACGGCCCATACCGATGTTGTCTCCCAAGTCGAGTCAAGTTATAGAGGCTCCTCTGGTCAACACCATTAACCAGTTGGAAAAAAATTACATATCAGTTTTAAACAGAACTAAACTATTTAATCTACAATCTATAAACATAGTATAAAAACCATTATTGATATATCTGAGGTTGACAATCACCAAGTGTGTCTGACCTTTTGCCGTAAAAAATTACACATCTAGTGTGTTTCTTCATAGAATGGATATTTTTGCCAGGTGGTGTTAAACCATCATTTATCATTACTATTAACTTTTACACTGTAACTTAACGCAGACAAAGTTGCTATTCTTGTTTTTTCAACTAATCTTCTATATTATTACTACCATTTTCGAGTGGCTAATAATATTACAAGTATCTTGTGATAATTTCCATGTTCTGACAAGATGGTGGCTCCCTTTTCAGAACTTTCCAGAGAGTGTTTGTGCCATCTCAGAATTCACGCTTCATTATATGATTTTCGATCCACTTTACTCGTGTACAATAACCGAACTATATTACGTAAAATGTCACCAATATTACAAATAACACAAGATTATGAATAAAATATAAAAGCCACTACTTGACAGACTAAGATCTCGCCCAAAAACTCCCAAAGTTGCTAGTTAAATTTATGGAATAAAATATAATGGTGGCATAAAAGGCTGGTTTCTAATTAAAAATATGTGTAATAAATAGTTATTTTCTTTACGTTTAAATATGGCCGCAATATGGGCAACAAAACTATTTATTCGTATAGTCTCTGATCAAATTACAATTTGTTGTATATTTATCATCAGAAAACAATTTATTTACAAATAATTTTGTTACTACAAAAACCAATTACTGTGATTATGATTTTGGAATCGACATTGCGATTAATAACTTTAAATATTTCTTTCCTTACCGGTAAGGTTTTGTAACAAGATATATGATTCAGACGTGTATTAATAAAAAAATCGTTGCCTTACAAAGAAATACTATTGTATGTTAACTATATTCGTCATCTAAGTCGTTAAACACTATTTTTATTATCTATTTGTTGATATTATTTTGATAAATAAAAACAATGTGAACAAAAAAATTATACTAGGTCTGTGAATAACCGACAGCTAGACCATTTTCTGTCTTCTTCAATGAATCGGTCACCGTTTCCCGAGCTGATCCTTATAAAATATTCATTAGGTAGGCCGGCTCTGTACATATGCTTTCATTAGCATATTTCCAATCAAAGCGTGTATGCAAAACATGATAGCACAACACAGCCTACGGGCACTGGGGATTGTGACGTCATTGTCACAAAGGCTCCTCCAATTTAAACATGTTGTATATACACTAGCTGGAGACTGTGGCTTCGTTTGAAAATGGTTTGAATTCGCAACAACTAGGTGTTTTATCTTGATCACTTGTAAGTAGTCTCGCTTTGTTTATTTTCGCAGTACTACTTAGCCTCTTTAGAAAAGTGTAGTTGTATGTACTTAACAAAAATAGTAGCCATAAGAAAAAACTATAGCTTGAAGATTTTTCACAAAAAAAAAGTGAAGTTACAGTCATGTCTATTGTAAAGTAAACAATAATTACTGCGTTCCTTTATTACCCACATGAGTGTTACTTATTGTTGCTGTTACTATATCTTATAATGATTACCTATTTTAATAAATGCAACTTGAGATGTAACGAAACATCTATATTGTACATATAATCCGCGTTTAAATATCTACACAGATTTGATTGAACGATATAAAGAGAAATGTGTTACAACGCCATCTAGGCGCAAGTTGTAGTACTTGGTTGCTTAGAAACTTCTTCCATAAAAATACATATGTGTGTAAACGTTCTCAATGTTCGGACAAATGGTGTTAAAGCTTATAATTCGAATATATGTCCACCAGCACCATTTTTATATATTTTAACTTGATAAATACAGTAAAATGAATAAAGACCGTCAGATTTTTTTGAAAGTACAGTTATTACATATAGTTAATTTGATTATCACCTTTCAAAAATATTACGATAATGACTTTATCTCCTATAATCTAAATCCAATATTAAAATGTACCGTTTCCAAATGGAGTTTGTTCTGTTAACGCTAAGTGATCCGTAGACAACAATAGACCATTATCTAACTGGTAAGTATTTTGATAAGTGAGCGATTTGAAACTCATTTGAAATATTCGCTTAATGCATAAAACTGATTAACAAAATTATTGTCCATTGTTTATTAAACCTTACACGAGCGGAGTTCCTTTCACAGGCGGCTTTATTTATACAATTGGAGTAATGAAACAAAGATATTTATTAGAACTGAGAAATATTTACATAGTCGGAAGTACATAAGTATGTATTACCCAGCAACAGCTTTGGCATCTCCGGGAGAAGAAGGACAAATTTCGACTAAAGTCTGCTTTCATCGGTTTTGTGAAGCGTTCTCTTTATCGGCGATAGACAACGATAACGCTATACTAAACCGAACTTAACTGATTATCATGGTCTTCTCCCCGACGTGCTAGATGAAATGCTAGAGTTCATTTCCCAAAGAAAATTTACAGCAAAAATGGCTGAATAACAGTTTCAAATCAAGGAACGTATATATTTATTAAATTTTTTCCAGTCAACCCGTTAAGTGTGGGCTAGTTATAAAGTGCTTTTGCAATCTGAGATTCCACGAGATAACCTCACATGAATCGCTGAGACGCGCAACTGGAATAACGCATCTCATCTTGAGCTTGTACAGTCACTGTCAAAGTGATAGACTTTCCTGCATCTATCACTCGCTTGAGCCCATTTTACGATAGCCGATACATCGCTTCTGTTCGGTTCGTCAACTACGAAAGAGGAAATCGCTCCTTTCCTCTCTCCGCCACTTATATTACGAATATAATTTGCGCTCAGTGCGTAGTAGCGCTAATTCACCACCTCAATAACCATAATAAGCCAAATAAGCATTTTCTTTTAGTAAAAATCCAACATACCCTATGAGTTATATAACATTATACGAGTACAAACACATTTCTACATCATTGTTCGCAAATAATGAAAGTGATTGAATCGAGACCTGTTGATTTGAAAATAGAGGTATAAAAACATGTTATTCAGTGGACGAGAATCCATTTGGAGTGGTTAATGGAATATACGGCTCAGTGGGTACGAACCTTTGTTCGCTTTTAATTTGCGCCACTTGAGCCAGACGAGAGTAGCCTATTTGTAGACCGGACAATCGCGGGGGAAAGTTTTCCACTTGAGTTCTCTATTATAGATTAGTACTTTATTTAAAGAAACACTGTGAAGGTTGACAGGTGTTATTGGACAGAGGAATTAAATTTAACGCGTGGCGTCACAGCGACATATTTATTTTTAGTGGATGGAATTATAGATCTTCTGTATATCTGTCTGGACGTCGCAGCGATCGATGTGTTTGAGAAATCCTGCAATCATTTGGTGATGGAAAATATTACGACAAAAGAATAGCTTGGTAGCAGGGCTGTCTAATGTGTTCTAGCAGCAATATTCAAGCACAAGTCCTCTTTTAACTTTAGCGTGTTTATCATTTTAAGCCTGTAAAATATTTAAAAAAACATTACAATTAATAGCGATGAATATGTTTTTTTTAAATGTCTGAAATATTTTTGTAAAATTTTATTACACTCATCTGGAATTATATTTTCCAGGAGCGGCAGATGCAGTGAATGTTCTTGTATATATAGAGAAAAGTCTATTCAAACTGTATGATTTAAGCACCGAAGAAAATCTTCATACAAAGACTGCACCAATCAAATTTTTTTTTAATTATATTAGAAACAAACGGAATCCTATTTGTTACAATAAATAACAACCACTGACTAATATAAATAGATGTTATAGTAAAATATTCCCTGCGGTTCAAATATTTACACTGTATATGAAATTTTATGACGATCGGTTGAGCGATACGCAGCGCGATCTAGTGGCGATTTATAGGAAAAAAGATAATTGGATCGACAGGTCTTCTCAAAGAAAAATCAGTCAAGTTTACCTCATGTACCACATTCTTCGTCATGGTTTAATGATATTCAAGCTTATCACTCTCACACATGGGTACCAGTATCCATTCTTATCTTAATAAATCACGTATAAAAATTAGATCCATAATTGTTAACACTTAGACTAAAAAAACTTAAAAATACTCATAACTCAGTTTAAGAGTCACAGTAATTTTCATTTTCTCGATTTTTGTTCCAATGTTGCCTAAGAAATAATCTTACTTATAAGTTATTTTAATAAAATGTTATATTAAAAAAAAATCAATAATACTTTTATTACTAAATTTGGCCTCTAACTTTTTTTATAGCATAAATGAAGTAAGACAAAAAAATAACTCGGATTTAAAAAAAAAAAATTAACGAATTAAATTCAACATATATTTTTACACATATTAATCTTCTCCTTTAAATCGCACTATAATACTTTACACATCTTACTACTGAGTAAAAGCAACAATGGAAAGATTAAAAACATAACCTTATACATATTTTTTGGGAAAACTTCAACAGAACCATTGAACGGTCAATTACGTAGCCATAGCTATTTACCTCTGTGAACCAAGAAAACATATATTGCGTAGCAGTTTCTTTCAATTTTCACAAATTCAAACCTATTTCAAAATCCCGCTGATATCGGATACATATATTTCGTCATTTGTACACGCAAATCGTGATATATTAGCTCCATTTGGATCGGGATTACTTTATGAAAAATATCACAGTCATGCTACTCTTTATAAATTACATATTTTAGGAGGAGTTTTTGATCTGAGATATCATCTACAATTCAATAATCAAAAACAAATCACTTCACATGTTTTATTTTCATAAATCCATTCTTTGTCTCAATTCTACATAGTTTGAATACGGTTGTCAGTGATATATGTAATTAATATCAATCATATAGTTTGCTATCCGCTAATACAAACAGGTCGGATGTTACTATATTTAGATAGCGCCGACGAACTGTGAAGTGCACGGCCCACTGGGCCGCACCTTTTATCCTAAATCACCGCTGCGCCACCGTGTGCTACATTGTGTGTTATAATGCTTATATATACCACAAACTCACTTTAAAAGTTAAATTATAATGTGATCTAAGTAACACGCTCAAGAGGGATTGGTTCTCAAGAGTAGCTGCCGGAACACATCTATATGTACTTAACGATAGAATTTCAATTTGACAGCGGTAGCTAGCTAGGCAGCCATTAGAAGAAGACCTACCACAATGTTGTTGCCCACCACGATATTTTCTTTCACACAGGCTCATTAAAAGAATTCGAACTCAGGTCGATCTATACCACAGAATATATTATTACAAAATCTACACGCTGCCCAAACATGCTATCAGTGAGCCATTGTCGCCTCATATATTTTTTAATGTTATCTCGTTTCTTTTTTCCCTTATTTAAGACATCTCATACTCGGTCGGTGAAGAGGGTTTACCGACAGGACAAGCCTATTTATTCTTTCTTGTTATTTATCAAACCTTTTCGATTTCCTTTATCAATTTACTATATGTGCTCGCAGGAATATAAATTCCTTATTTATGAATAACAAGTTCTTATTCTTAGAGATATTTATTTATTTCAAAACAGTAACAAAAATAATTACATCATGATAATCCTACATTTCTGAAAGATTATGACCCTAGACAGAATGCAATCTTAGATAAATATATTTACAATCGTAAACAAATAAATGATCAAAAACCTAAAAATATAAAGAATACAATTTTATCATACTGCCTGTGCTCTGTAGTTTCACTAATGTGTCATTTTAAATAAAGTACACAGAGGAGCAGTCCACGTTACCGAGTCGCGGTAAAATACTTCGCAAACATAGGCATTCATAATATTATTTCATTCTCGTTTAAATTACTTAAAGTTTGTATGAGAATTGCTTCCCTCCTAAGGGTCGTAGCGTGATGTTAGATTGACTATAATATTCTTCAATAAATTGATAATAACGTATAAGAATATTATTTTTTAATTTAATAAGTAGTTTTAGACATTAGAGTGTTCATACAAACAAAAACAAACTATTTCTTTAAGCTTCATAATAATTTAGGTATATAATATTGATGGTTCAAGTATATTTTATTTATTTAATTAATTAGATAGATAGATTTATATTTTGTAAGATTATTTCTATCAGAAGATACAATATTTATTTTATGTTTGGTTTGTTTCTAAATTTCACTTTCTCTTTTACCTTCAGCCGCTTTTCATAAAACCGTAATTACAAAATCAATATTACATACTTCATATTATCTCCCAAACTACTAAAACTAAATACAAAGGGCAAATTGTACGCACATTAAATATTTATTAAGACACAATAATTTATGTGTAGAATTAATCTTTCACAGGCTGTTAGTCCACGTGGATACAACTTAAATAACCTAAAAGCAGACCTGTTCAATTAAGTATTGAAGTTTATCTAAATATTAAGTTTTATTTTTTATAATTCAGCTAGTTTTTTACTGCGTTGGATCGTTCCATATATACTGGTCTAAGCAGCGTGCTACTAAAAATACGACGGTATTATTGCTTTATTTACCTGATGAATGTATCTTTACCACAGATACATATTTTCTATACTACATGACGTAATATCTCCAGTATAAGATTTGTGACTAACTATTCAAATTTCCAATATAATTAATTAAGCATCGTTTATATAAAATGCGTTTTACGCTTCACAAGGAATTTTGACTTAAATATTTGACAAACATGTATGTGCTTTACATATATTTCGAGTATAAGTATAACCGCAAATTTTAATAATCAACATTAAGAATATTTACGCAAAACCCATTTTCCCTGTAACTCAATTATTTATTGCAATAAATGATTATTAATTCAGGATGATGGGATCGTATAAAGAACCTTAGAAAGAGTTTTTAAAAAGGTAAAGGAGGAGGAGCGATACGAAGCCTTGCCTCATAAATAAATCCAATAAAAAAAGAATAGAAGAGAAAGAGAAGGAATAATAATAAAGCGTACGCAACCCATCACTTTTATCTCGAGTGTCAACAACTTTGGAACAATATCTTCTGGTGTGATCTTCTAATAATATACTGTCTCCAAATATATCTGTGTTCAAGCTTTTTTTGTTATAATGCATTATGTGTTCAGCGACGTCTTCATATATCTCTTACATGTGGCCTGAAAACCATAGAATGATTTTCTTCAACAACGATGACGAAAGAGGGTTTTTGGGTATTTTGGATAATTCATATTTTGCCTGGTAGCTACAGTGGTTCTGAACTAACATGGCGCGACACATTAATGTGTTGCAAGCACCTGTCAGTGTATCGCAAGATTTACAAACTTTTACTTTCGTTCACTTTGTACTATCAACAGTTTTGCATATACATAAATATGTAAGGGTGTCTCCAATTTGTATAGATTATGTTAGTGGGTCGCTGGGTAAAAAAAGGTTGAGAACCGCTAGGTTATTCTATGGTATCACACCCTATTATTTCGCACTTCTTGGAGTAAGAAGTTATTACATTTATTTACAAGGTCCAACACAGAGAATAAAAGAGACATACCGAACCACGAACAGAAGTAGATAATTATAAATTACAGATTTTAAGAATAGAACATAAATGTTAAGGGTTAATTATATAAAAACTTCACTTGCCTTATGTCGTATATTGATGCGTTTTTCAAACTTTTATATTTCCTATATAACCGATGACATCTAATATGTTTTCTATCATTTGTTCGACCCAGTTTCGCGGCAATCGTTTCTCGACAGCACCGGAACCTTCCCCGTGCTGAACACCGGAGGTATACGTCATCATAGGACGTTGCTACCCTCGCAACCAGTGACACAGTTTCAACATATATTTTCCACTCTTCGCTTCAATTTTCTATTTGAACAAAGTATTCAGTTAAATAGAAAACTGTACATAGTTACATTATCGTTTTAAGTTTAAAGAGATATTAATTATATATTTATTTTAGTATAAACTATAATGAACCAACAATCTCTCATATTATAGCAATAGATCTATTATTTCTACTAGACCATAAAACAAAACGTATTTCAGTTTTTCATTTCCAATGTAGACAACTTACTATCGACAATCTAAGAAAAAATCGAATTCTTTGAATTAGATAATACTTTGGACAGGAACTGTAACATTACAGATTAAAAAGACAACTTGCGTTTTTTCTCCTTCTTTTTAATAGTAACTTAATGCTAATAACTTATTCATCCCTTAACTAAGACTGACTATTTAGAGAACTAAAAAATTAAGATGAATTAATTGGTTTCGAAATTTGTGCATTTAAACAATAATGGTCCTTATTTTTGTTTTTGAAATTTATTTAGGACATCAAGGTTCGGGACCTCTGTGTCCTAAGTAATTATGTTTCACTTAATAAGTCCTATTTAAATTCGTAACTTATTTTTACTTCCATAAATTTGTCGTCCTTAGTAGTTATCGTCTTCGACATGTCTATTACCTTATTAAGGTGAGCCACTCAAGACTTTTCTAGAACTTACAAATTAAATTAAATCAGAAAAAGACTCACCTTTCTAGACAAACTCAATATACCCGACTCGCAGTATAAGAAATGCAATTTGGTTCAGGTCTCACTTGGTAACAATGTTACTCAGAAGAGCTTTGTCGTTGACTATTGATTTACGTAGAAACTTTATCCTATACCAGACGTAGATTTTGCTCCATTTTAACTTCAATTAGGTTTATTAAGTATTTATACCGTGAGGTTTATAAAGTAAAAACAGATTAATTAATTATAATTGATTTTTAATTCTGTAGTTTATCTTCTTCAAGTTCAGTCTAATTTAAATTTATCATGTTTAGAGAAGTCTGTAAATTTGTATTAACCAGAATTTCAAATTAAACCATTAAGATGCAAAATTTCTTACATAGAACAGTATTGGATAATATAGCATAAAAACTATATTAAACTAATAAAGACCAGTGAAAACCTAAAGTCACGAAGGATGTATGAAAAGTTTGTCTTGACACACGACATTGCCAAATTTTTTTTTTCGACCTATCCTACACTGCTTGCCTGGCAAGGCCCCTATAGTTTCACCGGACTACTCACACATTGGCACAATAAATAGGATAGTTAGTAATTTAATAACTAGAGAAAGTTGTCCAAGGATACTTAATTACTCGCTACATTTTTATGCGAACATTTTCACGTTAAACGCATTTATTATTCGCTAATGTTTCCCTTCATGCATAGTTAGAGACCACATTTACTGTTGCCGACCTATTCTCAAAGTTTATTCTGAATAATTAAAACACAACGAGTTCTGTTGGTTTTCCCAAAGGACTACATTATGTTGTGAAGCATGAAAATATTTTTCACCTCTGATATTGTTTTTGTAAAAAATTGAAATAAATTGACAATTGATTTAAATTGAAATATTTTAAAAATGTAACTTACAATTTTTGTTTCATTGAATACATTGTACGTTTTAGTGCATAGCGTGTTGCGGAGATTTTCATCGCATCGACTCCATAACGCTATTTCATTACGAGCACAACCTTTTATGTGCAGAGCTCATGATTGGATTTCAGCAGACACCTTACATTTTTCATTGCAGCCATCTAGAGGTTGTGAACTTACATGCTTCTACTTTTTCCAAGCTCCAAACGATAAGAAAGGAAAAGATTTATTATTGCCCTAGGTCAATGTTATTCTATATTATTTTGATGTGAATTTAAAATATATAAGCATCAATTTTACATTCTATTATGAAATTAATTTTACAATTTGACCTGAACAGGCGATTAGTCAATGACAGTATTTTACAATGAAATTACTTTTAATTCTGCATTATACTTTAGCTACCAATGAATCTAAATTATAAATTGTAACTATGGTATGAAGAATGATTACACCAACTTTATTAAGGGAGCATGTTGTTGTGCCCGGATGACTTTACTTGATAGGCATTTTTCTAATTGATTAAATCATTTCGTAACATCTTTTAATGTTAGGGATAAAATTAGCAAACGAATCAACTAATTGTAGTACATTTTTAACAAAAAATTCCAACTTTCACTTTAATACTTCTAGTAATAACAAATGCCGAATACAATGATATAAGTCGTCTTTTATTAGATCCTCTTGTTTAAGATCTATTTCTGTCCGCTATTCGAACTACAGATAGTGTCACTATGATGTCATTGAAGCCGCTTTAGATCGACATTTCCTTCCATATTGTAGAAATGGGACGTGAATGAAGAGGAATGCGGGTGACATGGGTACATCTGAATATACACCTCGTATCTGTCAAATTTTACAGAACATGTATATATTATATAATAATGTATAAGAATATATTCTGTATAGCCTGCCCACGAATTATATAACACCTTAAACAAATTCATAGTTTTGTTACTGTGTCTGTATGCTTTTTTGTATCATTATACTAGTGAAACTTTTGATACGTATATAGCTATTTAATCATGCATGTTATTTGTTAGCCAATATATCATTCAGCTTATAATTTTATTTATCACCTGTAAAAACGTGAAAAGAATCGTATGTGTCAAAAAAAAATAATTAAATGAATATATTTAAAAGTATCAAATTTGTTCGTGTGCATTAGAAATACACAGTCACTTAGATTTTGTTTTAATAAGATCCCAGGGGACTTTTAATATTCATACTTGTAATTATTATATTAATGACTTGTAATTATTATAACATTATATTGACCAATCTCCATGTAAATTGGCGTACGTAACTCTTTTTTCCGCGAAGATCATAAAGTATCTATTTTATTATAATTTTCCACCAGGTGGAGATAGGCCATATTTTATTTTTTACTTAAATTCTATTTTGGTAATTTAACGCGGACTGAATCGAGGGTAATTGCTAATCGAGAATATAAATAATAAAGGAGACTTACAGAACCAATTTTCCACAAATATTAAAAGATTTTTTCTTAGGGATCGGAGATTTGAAAATCTATTGATTTCATCCGGTAATTCAATTAAGCACCATATAGCTTTCAAGTGTTCAGTTTAGCACCTTCTTCCCACTCATCATTAATAGACATCAGTTAATTGTTGTCAAGTTTAAATCTATGGCTTAATAAAAGACATTGGACCGTAAAGATTTCTAGATTTGAATTATGATGTGAGATTTAATTTAGTAGCGATGACGTAGGTTGAGTTGCAGCTTTCGGTTAAGAAAAACATAGTGATAAAACCATAGCATACTGGCTTTTTTCTAAGCTGTCGTGGCCTACTACCACCCTTAACCTGTCACCAAGCAGCTATACTGTTTGAGAGCACCTGCACTGGAGAGCCAGTCCCTTTATAGGTTTAACTTATTTGCCATGTTAGATCCCATCATTTAAAGCCAAATGAGATTATGATCAAACTCTCAAATCTATAAAATATAAAAAATTGATTATTAACATAGGTAAATTTGGTTACAGATTTACAGTTCCCTATCGATGTATCGGGTGTACAGAACGACCATCCGTTTCTGGATGCGGACTCGTTACAATCACTATTCCGAAGGCTGACAGCGCTCAACAGATGCGCAAACATGAAGCTGGAACATCATCATCATCAGAAGAGATCGGTAAGATTATTGTTATTTTTTGTTTTATTTATAAGGATTAGAGTGCATTTTTGCATGGCATTACGCTAAAGTATTTTTAGTGTTTGATAAAATAGCTACCATCATCGAGATGTAACTAAGAAATCTATGAAGAGGCTTCTGATGACTTCAATGCTTTAAGAAACATTTCCACAATGTTTTTAAGACATCACATAACATATGTTCCCTGTTGTTATTTCTAATTCATTTCACTTATGGACGATAACTAAACTATGATACACTTGATTTAGCACGTGGAAAAAAAGACCAAGATAGTCGGCTGAGTTCGGTTTCGTATAGCGTTATCTTTATCTATCGCAGTTATTGTGCTGTCCGATAGAGAGAGCGCTTTACAACACATCGAGGACGTCTCACTCTTTTACCCAACGTGCCAAATTAAATTAGACAAGTTTATAAAATTATACGACGGACCAATTTGCCTTCTTACAACTCTATATCTAAAGTGGGCAAATACAATACAAATTACTAGTATTTGCTTCAATTAAAATCATTTAATATAATACAAGTTAAGGTATTCATATTTTAACTAACAATTTCATAAATTATTAGATAATATTACGCGTAAACAATTTCCTCTACAAATCGTTTCCTAGATCATAAAATAGTTCTAAAAGCCTTCGCAAACGCGACATAACCTCAACGGTTTATGTTTATTACTTTTAGTTGAAACACTATTTATTTATCGTTAATCAGATTTCTACTTCCCTCGTATATTTAAACTACAATAAATAAGTAATATAATATTTACTAAGTTATATTCACGGTTCGGCTGGCATGAAATTTTTGTAAGGATGTTTCATCTTCCATTTTCGACATAATTCCTTCAATAATATTTGGTTTTTAAAACAATGTTAATTACACACGTAACGGGATATATAGTTATATTGGTAGGGCTTTTAGTAATGTAAGTTTTCTGAAAATTTGTCCCCAAGAACACACCTATGAGTGTGTGTTCCGGCAGCTGCACTTAAGATCCAGTCCCCGTCTAGGTTTAGCGTGTTTACCGTTTTTACTATTTATCGTGATTTAACATCAGGTGAGATTATGGTCAAACGCTAATAACTACAAAGTATTAAAAAAAAAACTTTATTCAACTTAGGCCCTAAAAAGGGGTTTCTTTTAGAACTGACTACACTGTTGACATGGTAAGGCCTCTACAGTTTCACCGGACTAAATAAGAAGGCGCTTATGAACGTCAACAAGTACCACCGGCTTGAAAAACAACTCAGTCATGGATACACAGAGAGAAATGTCAATTCCAAACATCACCATCGTTTACACATTTCTTCACCCTATAATAGCCTTTTCACACCAAAACCTGCTCGACATAGCGCTTAAACTTACAGTCCGGCAAATCGGTAATATGCTTTGGGATTTTGTCGTAAAACCTAACATTTATTGCCTAAAAACCTGTTGCTAGTTTTACTGAGTCTGAAATATGGGAATACCAGTTTGTCACAGTTTCTAGCATTTCAATAATATCGGTCTTATACGAAATACAGCTTTTAAAAATATTTGCAGACATACAGTAAATTATCAAGACTTTATTGGGAAATATCTCGTTTCACGTACTCAATTTACTTCTTAAGTAAATAATATAAAAAGTGTGCTATATGAGTATGAACAAAAAAAAATGTATTATAAAACTCTAATTACATTCTGTATTCACAGAAGAAAAGACAAGCGCAATTTCAGTCAAAATGTCCATATAATCAAGTTTCGGTATGAAAGAATGTATCGCGGGAGAACATAAATGCCTGAGAATTTTTCTCATAATACTATAATATTGTGCTAACAAACAGAACTAAAGTGCCTCGGTTTCTATACATTCACAAAATAAAACAAAACAAAACAATTTATTGATTGGATACACGTATTTCCGATGACATTGTCATTTATATTACAAATCTTTAATCATTTCCCAACAGCAATGCTCATATGTATCCATTTAAAATTGTGGATTTTGCATTTGCCATTTCGACATTTAATTGTTATATTAAACTTGTCATTATTTATTTCAACTAATCTCCATAGATTAAAATACATTTTAAAGAACATTCGCAAGGTTGATGTAGCTTGTAAGAACTATAATCTCACTGTATAGTCCTTCAAAAGGAATAAAAGGCACACTAAATAGTGAAATATGAGACACACAGCCAAGACGAGAGAGAAAGACAGATTAATTCGACTAGTGACATGAAGTTTAATCAAACATTAATTTATATTTAAAAAAAACAAACGCAACTTGATTAAAAGATATTAGTTATAACATTCTGTGATCAAATCTAATTCTATTACAATACATTGTACACAATATAACGTAATACAACCAAACATCATATATAATAACTAACCAATTTCAAGCGTGACCGGTCTCTTACAATATGGGTAATCTCGTCGTGTGCCCACTAACAGTTATAGATTAAGATTGCACAGAAGCGCCAATGATAAAATCATGACATACACAAAGACTGAAAAACGATATTGCATTCATTTTGATTTCAAAAATTCTGATATACCTACTATGCGTTTCAAATAACAAAACAATTGACAAACCGCCATCTTTTGTTGAATTTTGCAGGCAATTTCAGTACAAATTTCGCTGAATTGCACATGACCGATTATTTTATAAAATACAAAGGCTGATGTTTTTTATTCTTTTTTTTGCATTATTATCTTCTTTATAGGTTTTAGTATTTGACCATAGTATCATCTAATGTAAAATAACGATATAATCAAAGACAGTAAACACACTAAAACCTAGAGGAGGACTGTCTCCAGTGCAGCTGATGAAATACACTTATATGTGCTTATCGACAGATTTTCAACTTGGAAGTATGTTAGCTAACCAGTTGTGATTACGAAAAACTACTACCATGCTATGGCTTGATCGCGATTTTTTTCCTTCACCATAAGCTTTGGCTTATAGGCAAGGATTCGAACCTACGTCGATTGACGCGGTGTCTGAAGATGCTAATAATTGAGCCAATATCGCTTCAAAACCATCAAATTTTTTATTGGAAACGTAGTAGTAGTAGTAGTAAAACGTTATTATTGTTAGCAGTACATATACGAGTATAAAGGTATATAATAATAACAATATATATAAAGGTCGTGATCGAAGTTGGCGCGGAAACGATTATCGTTTAATTCGAAACACATTTTAAATACTTGTGATTTGGTTTATATCAGAGAGACCCATGATATTTGTTTCTAATATCTTATAATTTAATAAACACATCACTTATGTTTAATATTTCTTCAACATTTCTTGACTACCTCAATGTTTTTTTTTAATATTGCCCGTAAAATGTGACCGATCTGTTTTTCTTTTCTTAATCTATACTAATCTTAGACCATACTAAGCGTAATAACCTATTTGGTCGTTTGTAAGCCAACGTTCTACAAGTTCTAAGCGTTGATACGAAGTGGCGTAGCGATGAACACATCTGATTATACATTGAAGAAGAAGCGACGAAGCCTAAAAATTATCTTACAACTTGAACGCATCAGGTCTTGTTCCGTTTATTAAAGTGATGTATGTAGTGAGTACATATGAGCATGAAGCCGTTTCAAATTTATTTTACGCTGACAATTGGATACCTACATTTTATTTTAAAACGAAATCTCCGAGTTATATAGCTTTAAAAGTAATCCTGATGTAAATCAAACCTTGTTTTGATATTGTGCTGTATAAAATAAGATAGAATAATCCCGGCTTTGTTAAACAAGGCTTTTAATATTATGTTGCCTTTGTCGGTGAAACGTTACCTTGGAAAGCGAATGTATACCTTTGTTCATCCAGTAACAAGTTAGAGAAATATAGAGAAAAATATGTTTTTTGTAGGAACGTAATTCTTGTATTTATTTTATATTTATAACTAGCTGATACCCGCGACTTCGTCTGCGTCGTTCATTATCTTAAGAATGTATGTTATGTATGGAAAGAAAAGCGTGTATGAGTGTTTATGGCCACACGAAAGAAGTGAAAACTACTTTATAAACAGTAGAACAATAAGCTAACGTCACGCGGCATGGCCAGGCGGTCACCCTTCCAAGTAGGTACTGACCACGCCCGTCGTCCGGTGATCGGACAAGAACCGGTGTATTCAACACTTTACACGGCACAGTGTTTACTCCCACTATATTTCGTCACAGAGAAAGGTTGTGGATTGGAACTTCAAAGCCCTCCCCTAAGAAGTTTCTGGAGGCATAGAATTTATACAAATCGGAGTTTCTTAACAGTGTAATAAATTTATATTCAATTAAGATATCGTGATCATTTTGTCTTTAGATGAAAACCCAAGTACCTATCAAAGAAATAACACTAAAAAAATATGACCGAAATCCATCCAGTAGTTTTTGTGAATTAACCACGACACGACAGACCACTGTTACTTTATTTAAATATATAAGATCAACCTAACAAGAAGTAATTTAATAGAAATAAAATATTATCAAGAATAATTTCAACGACATTTGCTGTATCATAAAGATATGTTGTAATGTGTATCGTAAGTATGCGAGTATCATTATATGTATAGTTTATTGACACTACTCACGCCAATACAATTGTATTAAAAATAAAGCGAGATAGATAAATATAATTTACCTCATACTTGTAAGAGAAATTAATTTTTAAGCATTCCATTGATTACCCGTACAAGACCCGAATCCTACGTTGTTGTTGGAGCAGGAGCTCGGAACATTGCTTAAAACTTACGACCAAGTTCAAATTAGGAGTCCTAATTTAATGAACATCAACGCTTAACTCTATTACCTGGACTCCTCACTCTGTCTTGCCAAATCTAGTGATAATCTACGAGGGCGCTATAAAGAATTTCCTCAAAAAGTAGTTTATGGTTATTACTCACAACAGGTCCATATCTTTCAGTAATCTGTTGGTATATCTTTCGCTCTCAATTGTACTGTGTATAATCTGACCATACAGCCATTTGTGTAAGTTCGTTAGTAAGGTCATAATATTTATTTAGTTTTGTGTTGTCTTTAGGGATGTTTGATCCTGCTATTATGGAATAAAATACAAATCAGTAAATAATGGATTACTTTATATGTTATTGCTTCCTTTAAATCATGATTAATGGAGTTTAAAAATGAATTGATAATAATCTACTATGACCTTGATATCTTGTAAATTTATTCGGATTTCGAACTGGAGTGTTCTTAATATTATCTGCCCTTCACAATGTCTCATTAATGAATAAAGATACGTTGGAGTATTTTATCTCGACTTTTGAATTTCTTAGAGATTATTAATTAACCAAGTCCATTCTGTCATCGGCTAGTTAACAGCTCAACTTATGAATAGCTCTCAAATCGTTTGTATAAACTATCCCACCAATTATAAGATCGACAAACGCCAATTTAATGGGATGACTCGAAAGAATCTTGCACTCTTTATAACACAATTATAATGGTTCATTCATTCACTTCATCCTATTTCGTTTGATAGATTAATTTTAATTTACCTGCCATCAAACTTCTCACTAGTTAATTAAAAGAGTTTTTATTGATTAGGTATTTCAGAGATTACGTCATCGTTTGTGATTGGTCGTTAGAGCTGTCTGGTTTAACACTCATGTTGTAGGTACGTGTCGGTAAACGACACAGTCGCAACCCTTGATGACTGGATAAACATTGGTTGTCTAAAGTTTATATCTGATGTTTCGTGTTGATATCTTTTATATAAAATTTGTACTCATTCGGAAAAAGTGTACTGTTCCCGCAGAATAGGTCAAATATATAGTAACACGAGCAAAATCGCAGGCAAAAGCTAGTCAAATATATTTGAATTTAGACCGTAATACTCTTCTCTTCCGTCAACTCCACTAGACGTAGATAAATAAATTGTGCTATAGCGTGCGTCGCTTTTACGTGCAATAAATGTCGCTACATGAGTGTAAAAAATATTCAAACACTCGCGTGCATTCGAATGCAACATTGTGTCAAAAGTTCATAGCTATCATCGCCAAACTTCAGAAATTTAAAAATTGGAACAAGTACGTACATATTTAGTTTTTAAAGTTATACTTACTTTTGCGCGTTATGAGAAATCGCGAAGTTAGAGTTTGGGAAATTGCCGACTCAGCGCAGTTGTAACACACCATAATGTTCATTTTAGCTTAAAACCAAAGTTGCATGCACCCATGTAACACAACATGGAGCTAGTTAGTGAACAGTTTCTTTTGAAATATGATACATACACATTTTTAGACATACATATCGTTGTATATAGTTTGTTTACGTTGTTTATTCAAACTTTTATTCCTAGTATATAATTTAGTAGTTCAAACATTTGACTCGGTTCGAGACGTTTAAAAGATGTAAAAAAAATAGTTCTTTGTACACAGAAAGTTTAACTTTTAACATGCGCGCATATGTGCATACACTCTTTTTATTATTTATATCTAGATACATTTAAATAAGCAAAAACGTACATCTTCCTTCTTTGCTTCTCAGCCAATTTTCTTTATTCTGTTTCTTTCTATTTAGCAGATATTGGTGAGATTTATTGTTGTTATCAATAAAAACAAATTGGATACTGTTTTTTTTTTCTTACCATCAACGAGACGAAGCCTATATTTTTAATTCTCTATTCGTCATAGTTCACGATCCCTACATCTCTATTAATCTACAATACAATATTTAATGTTAAAAATTAAATGAATTACGGTCGAAATTTGACAGCTAGCGACCACTAGTAGATTGAAAAATACAATTTACCTACTTACCTACAAAATTATAAATACCAGCTTACTAATTAGTACTTGTGTTATGAAAATCTTAAATTAATACTTTTATTTAATTAGCGTTAAGTTGTATTAAGAAACAAACTGATTCGATTCGACGAACAAACTATGTAATCAAAATTTCACGCCCGACAACCGAAGCTAAATGTATTCCAATTTGATTGAATTAAATCCAATTTGTCAGGGGTGTCTCGCGAATTGTCTGAGAGCGTTGATTGCTTCTGAATTAAGACGTTGTTAGCAGTCAGATTAATATTTCACTACTCTATACGTGCTATAATTATTTTGAAATGCTAAATTTCTTGTGACCTAAACGATTACGTTTAATGTTTGCTATGATGTTCTAAATCAACTTGAGACTCTATCATCAAGTATATATAGGTGTGTTTCGGCAGCTGTACTTGAGAGGCAGTTCCCCTGTATTTTTATCATCTTTACTCTCTTAGGCCATGTCGTCATATAACATCAGTTGAGATTGCGATTACACGCTAAAACTTATACAAACGATTCAGAAAGTTGAAGAATTGAGAAAATATTTTTTACAACACGGTCATCGGTTATAAAACATATATAACGCTTTAATATAAGAATTAACCAATTAATAAAATTATAGTTATATAAAAATTATCGTTCAATATTATATGATAACAATCAGTAGCTTACAGAGTACAATCTGGACCGACCTAATCTTCAAAATTCCATGTGCATTTTAGATATAAAAATCTATCCTCTAGTAAAAATACCGTTAAATAAAAATGAACGTCCAATTTTGTACGATAACATGCACTAGTTTCCAGACTATAATCAAGCCGACCTAGTCTTCAAAATTCCAAGCGTAACAATGGCTCGCCGGACGGGCTTTTCCGGGCTTATGAGTTTTCGGGCCAATCTGTAAGGAAAACCACTGAGCATAGATACAAGGTTGAGGATTTCATCGTCCAATCATATACCAAAACGTGCAATATTATCGTACACATTTGGTAAAATAATTTGTTACTACATGAAATATATAGGTATTTTTATACTTAAAGAATAAACTGTACAGATGTACATTACAGTACAAAAAGAGATCTTTTTGAGTAAATTGCGCGCACGGAAAAGCGTGAAATTTGGCATAAATAAAGTTAATATGTAGAAGAGGTTCAAATATATAATAATATGCGTTACAAAGATAAATGAAATAAAATAAAACGTTCATTGTTTATATTCATCCAGTGTAAGTAATTAGCGGAGTAAATTCATAATTAATTTGGAGTGAATGCAGAGGGGATGATTTATAATTGATTTAACCCTGCCGCAGTGAAATTAGCTCCAAGTGAGAGAGTTTATTTAGATTATTTATAAAGCAGCTTTTAGTCACCACTTGGGATGCGTGAAATTTAGCAAAAAAATGTTTGCTCAGTGTAAGGGCTGCTTCGTAGTTTATTATATGCGCAAATCCTATCTTTTTTTACAAACAAAAGTGGCCATGGTCGCTCATTATAACATTAGCTATCTGCCTGTAGAACTCATGTCAAAATCGGTCCAACCGTTTGGGAGATTATCCGGGACAGATAGGAAGACATTTTTTATATAGGTACCGGATACACTTTCATATCCATTTAGTAAAAAACTTCTGTTCTGAAATTACAAACAGACACTTCAATTTTAACTACGTGTTTTGAAAACAATTCTTAGGTATGAAATACAAAATGCAAACGACTTTAATTTGTGAGTGCCAAACATATACTAGTCAGTGGTCAAGCAGTCGTACAGAGTAGTTGTTTATTAAAACTTTCATAACTAACTTTAATTAAATTATTTCATGACCCACAACTATTTAAAAAATATGAAACTAAAAAAAAACCGACATCTATTCCGAAGTGTTTGAGTGATGTGCACAGAACACTAGACTTCTATCATTTTATTTATCTGGGTAGCTAAAAAAAACCCTTCTTTTTTTTTATATTACAAAAATTATTACAATTTAAGTTGAAATTTTTTTGAATGCAGTAAAAATAAATTATGAATTCTTATTGTTCGTATTGTCTTTCCTTTTTTCTCCATATCATATATTAATTTATGTTTTTTTTAAATATATATATTATTTATCCGTGGAAACTTTATTGTATCATTTTCTGCCCGCTTCAATTTTTCACCGGTGTACTAATAAATAAAATAATATAAAATCTTTCCTTTACAATACGACCATCTACTGAAATAAGATAGCCACCGAACAAGTGAACATCAACGTGACACAATTCTGTCAATATTTTTAAACATTTTCTTACAGTCTTCTGTCTCACTCACGCCCTCACTTTTTTATATGGATTTTTATTTAAGTTTACCTCTTTACAAAACGATCATTCTAACATTGGCTTTCGTACAAATCTTATTTTGACAAATACAAAAAGAACAAAATAGTTTTAGCTAAATAGATGCAGCCTTTCTGAAGGGATGCGTTTATATACATTAGTCAATATATTTTCATATATTAAGATAAATATTTAAAGAGATGTATCAAAATTTCCTTTTCTGGTTATATACATATATTATGTAGTATTTCACATAGTTCTATAAACTTTTCCATGACGAAACGCTTTATACTAAATTAAAACGGACTTAATATTTATTGCCCACAGAACGACTCTGATGACGAACAGTGTGCGCTAAGCGATAAATGGCAGTACGAGAGGAAATCAAGAAGATGGTCAAGGGTGGTCGAAATCACACCACAGGCGCAAAGAAGGTTACAGGTATGTTATCATTCTTTCATACAAATAAAAATGAAGGTATTTTACTGAGTGGTAAGACACAACAGTTGTGTCTAAATGTATCACAACTCCCATACACTAGGCGCAACATCAGCATTAGTAACATGTATAAGCGTATCGCGTTCCAAAATCGATCCATATATATCAAGTAATAAAGCGGGTATCTATACACGACCAGTAGTACCATAATACCATACACAGAGTAGTAAATCAGCAACTAAGAGTTTTACAGTCCGCCATAACCATGTAAGGAATAATCATACAAAAATAATATCTTTCTCCTCAGTAACTATCTCAATATTTGGCACTTTTACTAAATGAATTGACAAGTAATTTTAAAAGAAATTTAGGCTGCAGCGTCAAGGTAAGCGCGGGCGTGTCACTAATGCTACATATAACGTCACTGTCGAATGACGTTTTTGACATTAATAGTGCATTATTCTACCATTCTATTGTTCGTGGCGTCACTGACGTGATGTCATTGACGTCACTGACGCCTTTCACAAAAGTCCACCTTAAAAAGGTAAAAACTGGTAACTGACAGTTTCTTAAAATAAATAATCTGGTTGCAGAAGCCACTGTCAGTCCATTTAGTCATTTTTTTAAATTTTACATAGATTACTTAAAATGTTGACATTTGCGTAGGATTATGTCAAAAGCTACCTTTCATGAAAAATGTACGCAAAAACTTTTCAAAGGTTTGTTATGACTCCGGTGAATCTAGCATAGGCTTTAATACGTATCAAGATAGGAAACAATTTCTATTGCTATAGCTTACATTTTTATGTCATAATGCGGTAAAGATCAAGGGTTTTTGTTCCAATCAAAAAGGATGTGGCTAGTTTTTCTTTAGTTGATTTTTACTTAAAATTTTGTTACTATATTCTATTTATTACGTGGCTATCAGATGTTTCTTATAAAAAATTGTTTAATTTCAATAAAATTAAAAAAAAAGAATTATGAATTAAATATCAGGTTGGCAAATTGTCATACGAATATTTGTACATTAACTAACAAGTTCGGTAGATAAACGTCGTCTCGATGTTGTAGTATACCCACGGTATATACAATATTGAGAGGCTACAAATTTTGGAATGTATGTTTTTTTTATTTACTCTATTTAAAAAATGGACAGTTATGTACTCAAAACACATAGCTCGGATAAAAAACTGTAATTTTAATCAAGAAGAATTTCAATGTTTATCAGTTGCGTAAAAGTTTTTACGTAATACTGCTGGGAGGACAATAAAATAGCCTGAATATTTAAGCCTAAACCGTCGGCGTACCTTTTCGCGAAATGAAAATAATCCACGAGGTCATGTTGTACACCTCCAGTTTATAAATTGTCAACCATCGGCTCCACTCGACGGATCAGATAACGAAAATAAACTTATTTGAATAAAGTGCAGACATTTTTATGTGATGCCGTTTGAAAAATGTTCTACCATTTTGATATAACGTAAAAGCCGTATTGGGTCAGATATGAGTTATTGGGTCAAATAAAATAAGGACTGCTCCCTTTTTTTTGCAACTGTCTTCACTGTTGACCCTACAAGGTCTCTATAGTTTCACAGTTTTACCGGACTACTTCTTTTTATTTTTGACAATCAATCTTCTGATAGATTATTACTGGCATTATCGATGATATTACAACTATCTTGCTATCATTTCAATGAAGTAACAATAATGTGGCCGTCTTGATAGAACTTTCTAAGGAGTTTTTGTGGCAAGTCAGAATCCATGCTCCGTGGCATTATTTCCTATCCACTTCACTTGTGCACAAAAACTAAACCATATTACGGAAACCGCCACCAATATTACAGAATATAGAGCCAAATAACACAAGATTAGGAATAAAATATAACATCCAGTACATGACATTCCAAGAACACGGCCAAAACTCTCAACTGACCTCTTTATTTACCATTTGGAAATTGCGTTCTATTTGAAATTCGATATTATTTTTATGAATACTAAAGAATATCCAATTTTAAAATGTGAACTAAATAACTGATTCACTCATTCAGAAATGTCTAAAAAGATTTACTTGTAGAGCGACGGGAAATTTCAGTAGTCATTATTTTCGACTCTTTATTTTATCTAGATAGATTTATATATATAGATAGGTATATACAAACGGACAACGTTTATTCCATGTTTTACACTTTAACTGGTCAACCGGTAATTATTAAGTTTTGCATATATGGTGTCAGTCAGGAATACAAAAATGGAGTCCATAGGACACATTTCAATCAGAAAAAATTACTATTCCCGAGGGTAGACCAAATCTATATTAAAGCGAACGAAGACGCTAGCAAAGACTAGTAGTTTATATACTGAAGGAACATATAGTCTCCTCTATATGTATATATACATATACATATAGTATACTCTATATGTATCTTACTTATAATAAAACAGTAAAGAGATGAAGTTTTTTGTCAGGTGATTGCCGCAAGAGCGTTAGCAGAAAGGGAGGCGCGAGAAGCTAGAGGAGAAGTAGAAGATGATGAAGATGAAACCCTACCCACTATAAGAGTGGGGTTAGTGGACGCTGACGGCCATTACACTGATGTAGAACCAGATTTGTAAGTATTCCGTATACTATGTTCTCCCTTTCCAAGTAAAAAATAAATGAAAAATCGAAATTCCTAAACCAAGAAATAAGAAACATTGTAAAAAAAAACTGCTCAGCTTGTTTGTTTTTTTCATCTGATATTAAATGACGGTATGATCTAAGATCTAACACGCTAAACCTAAAAGAGGCCTGGCTATCAAGTGCAGCTTCCAAAATACATCAACAGGTTCTTGGCGACAGATTTTCTACTTGACGGTGGTAAATCGCCAGACGTGCTTAGAAAAAGCCCTACCACCATGCAAGACGGTTCATTTCTTTTTTTCTTCTTCACCTGATGTTAAATCACTATGTAATATATGAAACTAATACGCTAAACCTATAAGTGGAACTGACTTTAAAGAGCAGCTCCTGGAACATGCCTATGGCTCCATGACAACTTATTTCTACTGTATTGTCTATTTTATTACATTTTTCTTCAAGAAAACCTTCCGCGAATTTGTTTAAAGCAGTGACGGCTTAGTTGGTAGCGAATTTGGACACCGCGTCGATTGATGTAAGCTCGAGTCCTTGAGACTGAATCGGAGCTTTCGGTAAAGAAAAACATCGTGATGAAACTATAGTATGGTGATCAATGGTGGTATGGTCAACTTGAAAATCTATCGCCAAGCACCTATTGGTGTGTTCCGGCAGTTCTACTTGAAAGTCAGTCTCCCTCTAGATTTAGCGTGTTTCCATCTTTGACCGCATCGTCGTTTAACATGGTCAAACGCTGAGAACCTATAAGGTATTTAAAAAAAAGTATCTATATTGTAGGATTCGAACCTACTTCGACTAAAGCATATGTCTTTCACTCATGCAGTAAGTAATTAGAGCAAAGAATATAAAAGTATGTTACCGCATAAATTACTATGAAATGGAACGGAACGCTTTGATGTAGCGATGACCGGGAAAAGCAGTCTTAAGGCATAAAATGTTAAGACCACTTCACTCGAGCATTTTACGCTTTACCACGACCCTTTGTTCTGCCTCTTTGTGAGACTTCTTACGTGAGTTAAGTGTAAGGGCTCGCATAAAACCTATCTCCCGGCATCGTATGATCACATGTTTGTATATCTTCATAATATGTAACGTAAATCCTTACTAATGTTATAATTGTGAAAGTGTTGTTCATGTGTTTGTTTGTTGCGCTTTCAACCCTTAACAACTCAACCAATTATGATGAAATTTTGCATGCACGTAGTCAGATATATATAGTATACTTTCATATAAAGAAAAGTTACTATTCCCGAAGCTTAAATGTAATTTACATTAACGCGAGCGAAATCGCTAGAAAAACTAGTATTGAATAAAACATATTATGAATCTATAGGACTCTATGTATTTATTAACAAATGAAAAAAATTATACCTTTATACATATAATCAAAATTGATGTGTGTTTTACTCATCTGGGCTAAACTCCAAAATAACAGAACCAATTTGGTCTAAAGTTTTACTGACAAATAAAGAACTTTTCAGACTATTATTTATGTGATCTATCATAACGCTTTACCATTGAGACTAAGAAGGGAAGAACGAAATTAAAATCAGTAGAAGGATTGCAAGGGATATTTAATAATAGAAAAAAATACAATAATCAAAAAATAAAAACAGCCGACAATATATGATCCCTATCCTGTTGCCAAGAGATAGATTATATTCACATTAACGCGAGTGAAGCCGTTAGCAAAAACTAGGAATGTATAATAAAATCTGCATTAGCAAACGTCGTATTCACTTTTTCTGTGAACAAAGCATACATTATTCTTACGTCGATGATTGTTTCAAATTATTAAATCTAAATAAAGTTTATAAACAGATTTTAATCGATTTTAAAATGTCTTTATATTACACGTCAGATTGTCAGTTAAAAGCCTCATCCTCTGTCTGTGGCTGAATGATCCCTTACGCAATAGAATAGGTGCGAAGCGATGTTACCAGACTTACCGTTATTACCGGAATATTATACAATATTTGATGTTATTCATGTATAATTTAACAAAATTATATCACACGCACTTCTTTTTATCGTACAATTTTTACATACTTCAATAACTTCATGTTTCGAAATTACTCTGTATATATTTAGATTCTAACACTTTTCAACATGATTGTTACAAGTTACAAGGTGTAATACGTACGCACGAGACTTAACAATTTTGACTGATTTGAGCGATATTCATGTTAATACCGAAATAAAATACATTGAAGTACAGATAAATCCTGCAATGAGTATAGATTATTTAATTTTTAAATCCTTATTATTAACTAACTACTTAATATAGTTTCTATGTATAACATTTTAATGGAGGCCAATTTGCATAACTTGTTAATAATGAACATAAAAATTATGTTGGCATTTTTATTAACAATGTAAATTTACTTCTAATGTTAAAATGATAAACTTTAGTTTAAAAATAACTTTTTAAATAATTTTTTCCCTATATTTTTTTTATGAAGTACGGTCTCATAATGTAACTGACTGTTGGTAATGTTTATTTATTTAATACCGACCATGTACCTTCTTACAACCTAAATATTAATTCATTTGCTAACGATTGTCTAATGTAGTTTTACTTGTCATTTGTTTGTTTTGCTTTAAATTCTGATTATATATTCCTTGAATTTTACTACTCTATTATAAAAGACGGTAATGAATAAATAGCTGCAAACTTGTAATTAAATAATTCTGAATCCGACATATTTATTAGTATAATATATCACAATGTGGTAGATATTAAAAGGGATACGTGACGATTCGTTTAACAGTGTATTCTAAAAGAAATTGGGAAATAAATAGAAAAGCCTAATATACCTGGCAACGCCGAGCCCTTCAAATACAGTTACACGATTAACACGTGTAAACGTGCTTAGAGATATTGTTACGTGAACTTATTAATATCTTTGTTCTGATTGATTGATTGGTATGTTAAGTGGATTGTTTCTTTGTTCACAAACGTTGTACAATGCGTGTTACATTTATATTATTTGATAAATCGTCAATGGGAACTTCAACCTGTCTATAGACTACTGTACTATAAAATGCATGCGAGTAGCAGTGACTATGTTCTCTTTGTATTAGTTGGAAACACAATATTTATTTGTTAGTATTTTTTCCTACCCAATTCTGTATTCATTGATCGATTACAAAGCGTGTTATATTTATATTATTTGGTAAATCGTCAATGGAAACTTCGACCTATCTATAGACTTCTGTATTGTAAAATGCATGCGAGTAGCAGTGACTGCGTTCTCTGTGCATTAGTTGAAAACACTCACTGTTTATTTGTTTATAGTTTCTTCTGTCCAATATTGTATTCGTTGACCGATTCTATTCATTTGAAGTCCTTTTATAACGTTTTCAGTGGTAAAGTTGAAAGAACTGAAACGATTGGTCCTGGATAAAAAAGACATTACTTCCTGTGTTTATAGAGACAATGTAGTTAGAGCTATGAAAATTACTTGGGTATGCTTTCGGTTGGTAATACACTAAGCTACACTAATCCTAACTAATTTTATAAATGTCGGATTTTTTCAGGTATCATTATTGTTATTATAGTAGTAACATAATAAATATACAACTTCTTAGAATTAAGAAGAGAAGATTCCTCTTCTTAAATCAATTAGTTTCGCAGCCTTATTTTTTATGTTTAAATTATTTTCCTATTAAATACTATTCCAATTTTGCTTGAGTAATTTCCTTCATTGAAATGAAACTATAATAAGCCTCATTATCATAATAAAACACTACTATTTCAATAGTAAGTTTATTTCAAAAGGTATATTAGAAATGCACATGTAAAGAGGTTGAGCCGGAAGATAATAATACACCGACATAACAAAAAACATAGTTTATTAGAATCGTTTAAGTTTTAATGTAACCAGCAGGCTACTTTACTGTTCAAATTTACAAACCAAACGACCCTTAATAAACATGACCGTCAAATTCTTGCACAAAACACACATCGTTGTACAGGTATGTACTTAGCTTAGAATATATTAAAGAATGACCCAATGTAATATGTTTTTTCTATTGACACTTACAAGGTTTTATATGAATATGTATTGTTGTTTTCTAACTTATTTATCACTAATAATCGCCTGGGGTTTTGTACGCGTTAATTGCAATATAAAACTTAATAAAAATGAAAATAAGATATAGGTTAGGGGTCAACTTTCCCTTTCATCATAAGGACTTTATTAATTTGATTCATGACGGCAAGATATGTAGTAACTAGTTAATACCCGCGACCTAGTCTGCGTTAAACAATGCACATCCCAATTTTCCACGACAAGAAAACACACAGCGCTGAATGAGGTAGCACTTACAAAAATTGTATTTCTTAAAACTTTAATCATTTCATATTAAATGAAGATTCTGTAATAATATCTATATAAGAACAAATTGGCTAAGAAGTAAAACTAAAAAAAATATTGAAACTTATCACGTAATTTTCCTTTAGTTACTCAGACCTCTATAATTTTATTTATATAAGATAGATAGATTAAACTAATCCAAAATATGTTACTTTTACGATTTAGACGAACATAATGACACCTCATATGCTAAAATCTATCAAGCCGTTTAAACTACAGAGAGTGCAAAAAAATAGGTACATACGTACATATTATAAACGTCCTCTTTATGAATGTTTCGGTTATAAAAAAAAGATAGAAACGAACAAAACTTTCAACTTTTATCGAATTTTCTCATATTATTTAACATTAATTAATCAAAATTCAATACTATATTATATAAAAAAATAATATAAACAAAAAAACCTACCTATTCCATACAATCTAATCTGAATACTCCAATACTTTCCGTATAATTAACGCACCGTATTGAGCAATCAATATGGATCCCTGCGGAAACAATCTAAATACTTACCTGCATCTGTAAGAGAGCAGAATGACTATAATTAAGTTCACAGCCATTTGTTCCACTATTCAGTACTTAGCCCTTCACCTATCACGTTTCCATTTTGGGTTGCCAAACCGTAGGCAATAATGATAGCTTTGTAAGAAAGGTGCGGTCTTGTTACCAGCGAGTTGTTCTCTTATTATAACCATTTTCACAGAACATCATATTATGTAACTAAATCTATAAATGAGTATATAGTAATCAGTAATGTCAGTAGTATTTAATATTTTTTAAGTTTATATTGTTTCTACTTTAAACTGAAATGCGTTGTAGTGTCACCTACGTACTTTTATATTTACAATGTCCAATATAAATAGAATTTAATTGCAAACAATATAGTATATAACTAACGAAATTAATGTAAAACGCTATTAACGAAGCCACCTCCGTACACAAGTTTATTACTGTAGTTTCAATAACCTACATAGGGACGTTTGTTTTTCGGAGCGGAATGCTTTTTATGTGACATTAATAGCCGGTATGTGAACTGAGGCACTTTTATACCGGAATAAATTGAATTTCCTCTGTGAGATAACGTTTTACTCTCACACTCAAGCCCCAATTAATTCTTATAGCATCGGGCGTCAGTTAATCGCTTATATGAAACAAACTGTTAAATAATGTGAGAAAAATTATAATATTACTAACTTTATCCCACGGCTTTACTTGCGTTAATATAAATTTGAAAATTCCATCTCTTAAATAGTAAAGGCATGAAAGCGCAACAAATAAACAATTTAACATTCGCCTTTCGAATATCAGTTACAATTTTCATTCTAGACTGTTTACTTGATTACTCTTTGCTGAACTTAAGTGCTCAGTTTTACATTTCAAAATAACTGCAGAAGCTTTAAAGTAAAACGTCCTTAAATATGTAACAGCAAAAGCAACGATTAAAAAAACCTGAAATTTTGTGCTCAATAATAGATTCAATTATCTATATTTTCTTACAAAGTAACCAAGTATACCTACGGTATTACTGGTGCATGGGAAAATAAAGAGAGAATTTTAAAAATTATATCAAATTGTATATTCAAGTGAGTTCAGTTTCGAGATATACCTACAGTTATTTTTCACGGTAATTTATATTGCTAAATAGATGCATAATAGGATAACTTTATTGCTTAAAGCATTCCACAAACGATCCACGATATATTAAAAATACAATAAGAAATTCTGTTAAATGTTTATATAGAATTAGCTGAATCTCGCCCGCGTCATTGGGTATTAAACAAAATGGCAAAAGGTCAATCAAATCCAAAAAGTGTGTGTGTACTTATGTACACGCGTTAGAAGTTATACTTCTTTGGCGTAACAAGATAAAAATCTTTTCAAAAATTTTATCATTCGCCTTATTCTACGTTGGTAGAAAAAACGACACTTACAATAGAAAAAAGGTATTTGATACATACATACTTATTTTGAAAAAAATGTTGATTATAGCTAACTTCCGGGTGTCGGTTTTTCGTGACGGTGTGCGCGCGCATCGTAACAATTTACTCTCATCATTTTTCCCTAACGCGCCAAAAGAAGTATAACTTCAAAAATAAGTGGTAATAGTAGTGTTATGGTGATACATTTAATAGATTTCATGCGATTAAACCTCGGAAGAACTGTATTTTTATTATGTACATATATTGAAATTTAATGCCAAATTATACTCAAAGGCTCTAGAGAAATCAAAAGCGTTAACATAATGACAACTTTAGGAGGTTGAAACTAATATAACAAAAGTTTTAGAACAACACAGGCCATGCTCGGAAAAGTTAAATAACTGTTTAGGTTTGATGCTTTCATTCGCTGGAGTAAAGTTGTTTTAGTGTATTAAAACTGTAGCTATTTATAATTGGGTAATGAGATCGTGTAGATATATCCCACCATGAACAACATACATAATACAAAATTATAAAGGCGGAAGAGAAAAGTGAACAGAAGGACTTTAGGCGACCGTGACTCATAAATAAATCGAATAAAAAGGAACCAAAAAAGCAGAATCTACCGACCTCCAAACCGGCACCTTGAGTGGTAGGAACTTTGGAACTATATTTTTACTTTTGTTACTGACTGATCACTGTTGGCCTAACGAGCCATCACAGCTTCGCCGGGCTTTTAGTACGAGCACTCAGGGCACTCAGCTGAATGGCAACAGACTCAAGGGTGTCAAAGTGGTCGACCCTCGGCTTGGGCTGTTGCCTTGGATATAATGTGAATCGAACTAAACTAACTATGCAAGCTAAACTAACCACATATGTGTACTTTAGTGAGATATAATATGCATACCTTCATTTGTTTCGTATGAAGGCGTACATGTATTTAGAGCTTCAGCATTTTGGTTAAGGCTAACTAATCAAAAAAAGGGAAAAGAGTGCCTCACAGAACTATTGTACGTACTGTGTGAGTGTGCATGTGTGTGGAGTGCAGTGTGCGTGTGTGCGTAATTACGTATTTCGCAAAATCAAAGCCATTTATTTGTTGTTAATATCAAATATCGGCTTCAAAATAGCAAATTTATACAACAGTCTTAATGTTAAACAAAATATTTACTTATATCTATAAATTTACTTTTATGAGGTTTTGGTATCATGTAGACTGCAGAACTCCATCACTTTCAAACCAACCCCAATAATTTTTCCTATTATTTAACTCTCGCAAAATACGTTATTAAAGAATCAGTATCGTTACGAGGAATATCCGCTTAAAAGATGTTAAATTAAAATCAGAAGTTCTACGTAAGGTACCTACTATTAAATTAAATGTCATTGACGAAACACAAATTCGTATTATTTATATATATATATATATTTCTATTGATAGGTTTATATTGATGCTGGAAATAACTATAAATGTAAAGGAATTATTTATTTATCAGTGGGTAAGAATGATGTAAATGAGGTTGTTCGTATATCACATGATATTATTTCAAAACAAGAATACTGAACTTCTCAAACTGCCGCAGAGCAACCACAGGTTTTCATTAAAAGTTGTCACCATCTCCCGGGATATGATAATGGTCCTACTTCTCTCGCAAAATGCAGAAACGTGATACACTGGAAATTCATATCACTTTGTTTTGAAAATGTTGTCCATGGAGAATATATTATTATTATTTATTAAAGAATTAAGTTTGAACCACAAAATTATAAAGATGATCAATAACGATTAATTGAGTACAGCTTATAAAGCAATCAACAGATGATGTAAATCTAGAGATAGGCTTATTAGCTTCCATACTAATGGTACAATTTTTAAAGGTATCAGAAATATGAAGCTATGTTGATAAGAATGAAGATAATGACTTAAGGTTTCCTTCCTATAATATAATTAAATAATTCTATTATCCTTGTAATAAGTTGTGTTCCCACTGGACACTTTTCTGCGACACTGTGCTTTGTAATGTATTTGAAAGAAGTGAACTATACACTTTAAAAAACATAAAGAATAAAAATCAGTTTGTAATATTTTAATGAATATTTATTTTAATTTAGCTGTAAACTATATCATGGAATCATTATTATTTATTGGCCCATTAAATTTAAAATAAGCTATATACTAATAAATTAATGCGTCAATTAAAATGTCAACACAATATTTTTTCGACACTTCATGCTTATAAGATTGGTTTAAATTTAACTTATTTGTCTTTAATCTATAAGAATATTAAAAGAAAATATTATTTCTTCTTAGCTATGTAGTATTATGAAGTTTCAAGTGACTGATGATTTCCTTCATAAAGAATTAATTAATTAAGCAGGATATTAAAAAAAATACTAATAACGCAATTATCAAACAATTTGTAAAGCATCTTTGCAAAACAAATGAAGCATTCGAGAATAGTTATTACTAAAATACAAAAAGAAAATTTAAACTCAACAATACGCAATACTGAACATGATATAAAGAAAAATTTTAATTAAGAATCTGTGTAGCACACAAAAGATAAAACAGGAGTTGTTTAAGCAAATTGTTTAATCAAATTATTTGTTGTTTACCAACTTGGAAGAATTTCTCTAAACTTGGCACTCGGGGCAGAAATACTTAAGCACTTGGAAGTTTCACATAACTTTAAAACATTAATAGGCTACTTGGTTTATGGAGATGAGATCCCGTTTGAAACTGTATTTAAGGTGTGAATAAACGAAAGTACAAAGTTTATAATTTGCTTATAAAATTCTTTAAGCATATTTTACACTCAAGTGGACACCGTTTGATATGATTTGGATTGTTTTTAATATCTTTGTCCTATCTATTTTTTTTAGTAATTAGGTTTTATTTCTGTTGTGGATATCGATAATATTTTAATATTCCGAAATAATAACAAATAGATTCTTAAGAAATTATATAATATAGCAAGAACAGTTATCCTATTTGTATTTTTAATTTTCAGGTTAACGATAGCAGGTCAACCAGTAATTCAATTACAAAGTGATAAAGAAGATGACGAAGAAACTGGGACCCGCTTTCGAAGAACGGGATCTGAACGACTCCGTGATGGCGCAAAGGCATTACTGCGTAGAGTTGAGTCACTCAAAACTCGAAGAAGAAAACGCCAGAATCGTGCCGAAGTCATCGTCTCCTCTCCGCATTTCTTAGACGTACAGCCGGACCGATATCCAGATTTAAATTACATAGATATGACACCAACATCACCTACAGCATTTCCATTTCCTGACTTTCAAAGCTCTCCTGCGCATGCACCAGCTATTAGAACTCAACCTCCGTCACCGATGACCGTTATGCCTCCTTCACCAATCGCCCCTATTGAGCAATCGTTTGTTATACATCCTCCTTTCGGTGATGACAGTTCCAGTTACGCTTCTGATGGCAGCATGGGATCCAGCAATAAAAGCACTAAGTCGAAGCTAGGCAGGGCTAAAAGAATATTCCACAGAGGGGTCAAAAATGATGACTCGAGTGCAATGAGTGATTCGGAATGTCAACCTGCTAGTTGGAGACATAATTACTATAAAGATAACAATACTCATCATAATACTGAGGTAAATATTTACTTACATTATTTCTACTATTTAAAAATTAAAGATAAAGGATTCTTTTTATATAACAAAAAGTCCGCTATTACATGTACTATCATATTTGCATAAAAATGATGTAATGTAATACAATAATATATCGTTTAATAATTTCTTTAAATTGCAAAGGTATACGTGGAACCTCCTTCACCGATAGATCTGAAACCGGATCCGGAAATACTTCGAGAGGTCCAAAAATCTCCCGCGCACACTCCTCATAGACGTCAGGCAATTAGAACAAGTTCTCTCAACCTGGGAAAAGAAGGCCAAAAGTATGTTAATTATGTTTTTAACATGTCTCAAAGCTTGATATAATTTGTTTTTTTTTTTGCAGTACAACGATTTGAAAAATCTGTAAAAAATGTTAGGCACTAAATAATACAATGTTCAGGTTTATTTAATATATTGTCTTTATTCCTATTACTTTTACAAGTTTTATATGATAATACTTTGATCAAATTATACATATTTTCTGCAGAAATATCCACATTAAATTAAAGAATAACAGTTCCCATTGGACTATTGTCCTCACCTGTCTTTTCATAGATGGAAATTGACTCTACCATACAAGTGAACTAAGATTTTGTGTTACTATTTTAAATGTATTCTTCTATCTTATATTTGATAATAAAAAGCCTTACGATTTTGAAGCTCTCTCCACTGAATTAATGAATTGATATTTAGTTCATTGTTTCTCACATTGATTAATACATTTAAGTTAATTGATCCAGCCAACTCACCAACCCAATACATCCTTACTCGCCTATGACAAAAACATTTAAATCCATAACCCCACATCCAAAACAAGTCATTACAAAACGCTAACTAATTACTTTACTAACGAGCGCTCATTAGTTTTATAAGTGGTGAACAAAAATAGTGTATGGCTAATAAAGTATTGACAAACAATATACAGTCAGTCAGTGTTGTGATTTCCTTCGAATAATTATGTGTTTTCGAAGTACTCAAACTTATCGGTCCGAGTCTGTTGAAACAGTCATTTTATTCCTGGATAAGATTTGACCATTAACATATCTGACCCTGTGTGCATTGAGTGTGTATTTATATTTGTTTACGAGTTACGTTATTTGGGAACTTTGGACGATAACAAATTTTGTATTCAACATAATATTTTCGTGCAAATGAACAAAGACATTAAAGTATTGTAAAAAGACTGGTGTAAGTTGATTAAAAATAAAAACAATTAAACGCATGACTTTTCTAACGTTACGTGACTTTTTCACAAAATAACTGCAGCATCAGAAATTAATTGATTCAAAATTTAACTGAATGTAAAGAAGTTCCCTCGCTACATTTTATTTTACTTTTTTCTTTAAACATGAGCGTTCTAAGTGGTAATAACTATTCTTTCTTGCAATACTTTTACAGCACGCTTGTAAGGTGTACGCAATGTCACTTTACCTTTTTAATAGAACAAATAGCAGACTGTACATCCGTTCAAACATAAGAGCTTTTTAACACGACACTTACTTCGCTCTGTGTTAAAAGCACCTGTGTTTATAATGCCTACTGTGTTAAATATTGTTTTTTTTACACACCCATATATTGTCTTTTGATTTCCTTAGATTCCGGGATAGGAGTTTGAAAAGGGACAAATCAGCATCAAGAAGTTCAGAACTAGACAGCAGTCCAAACTCGGCTGGTTCCAGATCTCACGACGGTGACCACGATGATGACGATGACAGTCTGGATTTAAAGACCAAAAAGTGAGTTATACGACAATATTATCATAATACATCTTTCAAAAGCAAAACACAATCGGAAGAACTAGAGATACAAATAATTATTACTTTGATAAAGAAAGATTTTTCGAAAACAGACATTAAATTAAGTACAGAGGAGATGAATGGTTATTTTAAATTTTCTTAAGTTTTAAAGCTAGAAGTACAACAAGAGATACATTGGCTTTAGAATACAGATATAAAAATACTTTAATAGGTTTCGAGAAGATACTTAAAAAAAGGGGAAATAATAATGAAATTAACAAATGTATTTTATTAAGCTATTTTACAATAAAAACAGTAAGTATTCTGCACATGTTAATTACAGGAACAATATACAAAGATGGTACTCATTCAGGACGAATACCCTGAACGGTGGACCTAAAGCCAACAACACATTACAACCAACGCCAAATCAAAAGGACCCTGAATCTTACCGTAAGTACCGAAAATTCTAGAAGAATAAAAACGAAATCGCACACCATTGAAATCACACTAAGAATAGTTAAGTATGATAAGCAAGCAATTGATACATACATGTAAGATATACATATTCATTAATACCTATAAATTTTTCTTCAAATTCTTGGTTTAGTGTCTCGGCCAATGTCGTCGCTCTCCTGCGGTCAACTGCATATCTTAAGGAAGCTGGCTCTTCTTCGACTAACCGCTTGCATGGAGCGATACTGCCCTTCACACAAATCGGGCTGGAATTGGGAACTGCCTAAACTTATTAGAAAAATTAAAACTCCAGATTACAAAGGTGGATACCCAATATATAATTCTTTTATTTTACTTAAAAATAACTTAACCTTATAAGATTGAAAATTATAAACATATAAATTAAAATTATTTAATTGTCTCATTTTATAAGTTCACGTTTTGGACTTGCCGGTACATATAATGTGATGAATGATAGGATTTTATTCATCAACAATTGTTATCATGAAAGGATCTAAGCAGGTAGTACCAGATTCTTGGCAAAATCAAATAATAATAATATATCACATTTCGCACCTTATGGTTGAGCAAACTGCACACGAGTTTACATTTTTTTTCAGATAAGACGGTTTTCGGCGTACCACTCACTGTATCACTTCAACGGACCGGACACGCTTTACCAAAACCAATACAATACGCTTTGAATTGGTTAAAAAACAATGCTTTAGATCAGGTGATGATTGTTTATTTTACTCATTGATTTCACAAAATTTTGTTACTTAAAATCGCAATGCGTTCGTCAACAATTTTCTTCAGATTATTATTTATGATAGCACGGCAATATGACTGCACTATGCCTGATTTAGCACAATTCAATCCAAAAACAACGGCGACTACCGAGAAATAAACTATCCATCGCCAGTCACCACTGTCATGTCAGCCTGCATTAGTTTGATAAAAAATCTAAAGCCTTTTTATTGATCTTTCAGATGGGTATATTTAGGAAAGCAGGCGTCAAGTCGAGAATCGCAAAACTCCGAAGTATAGTAGAAGGAGCAGGTGCCGCTAATGCAGCTTTCGCTATTGAAAATATAAACACAATCGATCCAAACCAATCCAGTTTAAATTTCGATGGATCACAAGCGCACGACGTTGCTGATGTTGTGAAACAGTACTTCAGAGAACTACCAGATTCGTTGCTTACAAACAAATTAAGTGAAACTTTCATAGCAATATTTCAACGTAAGTTTACTAACTATTGTAATAAACCCAAGAACCTATTAATGGTAAATAGAATGATTTCAAATAACAAATACCGTCACGTAGTAACGATTATACACCTTTTGTTTTAGATGTTCCTGAACCTTTAAGGCCGGATGCTGTACAATGCGCTTTATTGCTATTACCCGAGGAACATTTGGAAGCGTTACATTCTCTTCTAATATTCCTTTCAGAGGTTTGTCTTGCATTACAAAAATGGATATATATTTAAAGGGATATAAAACTGGGCTCAATACCATTAAATCATTAGATAATATTTAACGTGGATTATCTAACATACATATTTCGTTGCAGGTTGCAGAACACTCAGCGGTTAACCAAATGACAGCGTCTAATTTGGCTGTTTGTTTAGCCCCAACATTATTGCGACTTCATCATGCCCCGCCTCAAACTGGTAGTACAAAAGAAGGCAATTCAAACAGGTAACCACACTTATACACATTTTAATATATCGTACTAAATCAAATTACATTAGGTGTTGTATTGAAATCAATTATATTTATTCTTTCAGTTCAGTAATTATGATATATTAATAATACCCATAAGGTAACGTTCTATTTTATAAACTCTTCTGCAATGGGCCTTAGTTTTTTATGGTTTCAGAAATTTAGACTACCACTCACTACTACAATAATTATTAATTTATACCTCACCTTTGTATTTTATCGAATCTGAAGTAATTGTCATAAAATGTAATAGATCGAAATTTTAAAATATTTCAGAATGGTGATAGAAAGTGTAGCAGACCAGAGGCAAATCAGCGAAAGCAGAGCGGCACACGCATGTTTATTACTCTTGATACAGAAGCATAAACAACTATTTTTGGCGCCAGCAGATATGTTGGCGAGGTGCAAATTCAACTATTTTGAGGAAAGCGTACCAGTAAGTAAAATAAATATTCTGATGCAAATTTATTAACTCGTGGATAAATAAAAATAATCTGATTGCGTAAACATATAACTAAACTAAAGCTTTTAATCCACTTTACAGGTAGCGTTAGAAGAATTAGGAGCAGACTTCAACCAAGACTGGAAAGGTTTTCAGCAAGCCTGTATAAAAGCTTTACTCAAAGAAGCCAAAGAAAAGTGAGTTTTTTTTAATATACTATTCTATTAATAATTAGAACAGTCTTACTAGTCTAAACATCACAACTTCTACTGTTTCTTACACAATATATATATATACCTCGTCTTAATTTTTTCATGCTTTTTTAGAGTCTGTGGCCGGTCAGGAAAGAGGTGAGACATGGATGTTAGAGCGCTATCCATTTACCTTATGTCATCGATAATTCTGTGCTTTACAACCTGTTTGATAAATATTAGATATTTTTGCAAAACGAATCGAAACACAATTATTAAATTTCCTGCCCACACTATAATTCCTTAAATTACACTTATCTGCTACTTACTTACTATTATGTAAATTGTAAGCTTTATAGATGTATCTTTTTATGTTTAAATTAAATTGAAGTAAAGAACAGAATTTATAAAATTTTCATCGTATCTCAGATCATTCTCATCATAGTCCTGTGGCCGAGTAGGTGTTTTTGTGTTAGTGTTTTATAAGTAGTATTTGAAATCTCTGTGTGTTTTGTGATTTGAAATCGTTATAGCTCAAAAATCAGAATAATACTTTGAAGATCATTTAAGTAATGGAATCTAAATTGTTGTTTACAAATGCATGAATATAATGCTATCAGAATGAACACTAAACAAACATTAATATTGAATTAAATCGCATAAGTATGAGCATGGTTTCATGCACTAATGTGAAGCTTTAAGCTTAAGCTTAAGGAAAGTTTAAGCTTAAAGAGATCTATCTTTATGAGTGTGTGGATGAGCATGTGTTGAAGGTTTTGTTAATGAACTTTTCAGAACACGAGGTTGGATGTCAGTGTCAGGGGCAGCACCACACGTGGAGTTATGCTGCAAGAAGGTCGGTGATGGACATCCACTAAGATTATGGAGAGCAACGACAGATGTCGAAGCGCCGCCTCAGGAGGTTATGCAAAGGTTTGAAGGAGTTCAATAGAGAATATTCATTTAATAAGTAATTTGTCCTGTAAGACCTATTGTAATAGCATCATCATCATCTTACCCTTATCCCACCTAAGCAGGATCGGAACAGCATTTTTTCCTTTTCCACTCTCTCCTGTCAGATGTCATCTCAGTATTCACACATTTTATACAGTTATCATTTTTTACACAGTCTATCCATACCTTTTTCAGTCTTCCTTTACCCCTATATCCGTCCACTTTCAAACGCAAAGCTTTTCTTGTTACGTGAATTTCATCTCTTCTCATAATATGGCCGCACCATGCCGACTATTACTCAACTATTTCTCAACAATAACAATAACTTAACTATCTGTCCGTTGTGCTATTTTCAAACTTCCTCTGATAAAGTTGTAAGACTTATTGTAATAACATAAATATCGATGAAGTTGTTATTACAGCGAAGCAGATATATTAATAAAGATAAATAAATAACCCGACAGCAAACACATTGAAGTTCATAATTATATGGATGTATGCCTATTTTTATTTTTTTTTATTTGTACATTTAATATAGTCTATGCTACTTACCGCTGTTATAATGAGATTAACAATCCCTCGATTCGAATCGAAATAATCCATCGAGCCGTTTAGTCTAAAAAGCATGTCAAATTTAGAAACACACGTACATATTACATAAAGACTTAGATACATACAATCAAAAAACATTACCTACTTCTGCACCGGCTAAGAAAATAACAGAATTCTTTTTTATTCGTATTTAATTTAATTATATGTTTGAATATATTTAAATCACTTTATAACCACGATAATTATTACATTGCACCTCTTCTAAAATATGGTTCTTAACATCAAATCAGTTTTCTCTGTATAAATGTGATCGTTGCTTTAGATGATTAAATTGTCTGTTGCTAAGCAAAATACATAAATTTAAAAGTGCAGTGTCAACAACAAATTAGGTTAAAGGAATGTTAATAATAAAAAAAATGCAAGGAATATACTTCTTCGTACACCAAAATTAAGAAAAATAAATTACTTACAGGAATTAAGACCATAATTATTTGTTCTGTCTACTACAGGATACTCCGTGAGCGACACATATGGGATGATTCTCTAGTGAAATGGCGAGTAGCTGAAAAACTTGGAACCAATGCTGAAGTATTCCAATTCATTTCTGCGTCTTGCATCAATCTACCACCGAGAGAATATTGCGTGTTACGGTAAATATTTTTTCCACATACACAACGGCTGCGGTATCTAACTTAGGCAATTAACTATATTTAAGTTGGCTGGAGGTAGATACCCCTTTAAAATAAATGCCAAAATTATTCCTTTACAACCTCCCCCCACTCCCAACCAATTTATGCCCAAACAAAATAGATCTAATACATATTGAAATAACTTTTACATCTTTTCAGATCTTGGCAACAGGGCGGTGGGGGAGGCGGCTGGTGCGCGGTGGCGGAGACATCAGTCGCGCACGGAAATGCACCTCCCGACGGCGGACGCGGTGTGGTACTCGCCTCAAGGTACCTCGCTCAACCTGCAGGCAAGGGCAGAAGTAGACTCGTGCACTTAGCCAGGGTTGATACCATGTCAGTATTATTTTACTCCAACTCTTTCAATAATTCTTTCCAGAAGTCTTTGAAGTGATATCTCCGTAGTAGTATAATGTAGTCGACTGAACTTTTGTGAAGAGAAACGTTGTGATGAAACTGTAACTGTTGCTACGATATTGTCTAAAATTTGCATCCTAGTTACTACCAACTCATAATACCATCTTATTAGTGTTTTAGAATTCAACCTGGTTAATCACGGAACACAAAAGAACATTGAACTGTTAAAAAATACAAGATACTCGAATGAAAATGAAAATGAGCTGGACAGTATTTTCTTTTTTTTTTCATCTCTTTTAAAATGTTGTCATAGAAATTGAGAATGGTTAGCACATTTATTGAAAGTTTTTTCAGTACAAACTCCGATAAAACCCCGCAATTCTTTACCCAAATTCTACATTCCTTGATAATAATGTTAAGAAGTTCCTTCAAATTGCTGACCGATTATACAAGAGTGATGATAGATAATTGACGTTCACCAGCACTTATGCCCGGTTTCTGAAGCATTTTTAACTGTAGTTTATATGTTCAATAGCGCTATCGGTTCGATAACTTGTGGTGAGAAATGTCAGTCAGTTAACCTCGGTTCAACTTAACTGTCCAAGATTGGGCGTTTATCTATTCGATAAGTTGAATTTGACGTTTCATCTGCCAAACTGACCTGAAACCCTTTTTTCTTTGTGTCAGTATACTAATTTTAGCACAAATGTTGTTTAAATTATTGTTTATTATGTTCTATAATATGAATAAGGATCCGAAAATTCATCGTAATCCAGTATAATATACTGTAGATAATTTCTAATCTCTGTACTTCAAAATCATTTTATGTTTATTTTTTGTTGACAAAAATTCGTTAGCAACTATATAATATTTTAATATTGTTTTCGTGATTTATTATCGTACATATATTTTTTTATCTATTTATAAAATACATAAAAATAATGATTTCAACAGGATTGCTGAGTATAAAATCTAACTGAATCAACAAAAAATATACTACTATGCATGATAATAATACCATTCAAGCAATAAAAAAAACAAAGTTTTTAAAATGTTCGTCATTTTGGGAATGAGGGATCAATTTTCAGTCTTTGAGAAACAGCTATGTAACAAATCAGCATACAAACTTTATAACTAAAATTAAAATAAGGCCACGAATCTAAATTGACAAAAAAACTATTACTATAGAACAACAATTAATGACGAATTGAAATGATAAAATCAATTTTATACACCATTTTGTAAAAAGAGTCATCTAGTGAACATCAAAGAAGTCGTTATTGGTCTGATAATTATTTGACGTCTCGTTGTGTATTCAGAAACGCATTGACAGTTAAACGCCGCTTGTCTTATGGATAACTTTATTGAATCAATAGCTATTGATAGTTTAACTGACGGCTTCAGAAACCGGGCATAGGGACTTATTATTAAAGCAAAAGATAAATTCTGTTTTAACTTTTTTTTTTTAATGTTACCTGTTTTGCTTTCCAGGGGACGAACACCAGAATGGTACAATAAATGCTACGGACACATCTGCGCTTTATACTTAGCCAGGATAAGGGCATCCTTCAAACACAACACAGAAGGGCCGGAATCGAACGTATGATCCAAGCATTCCGCTTAAGCCTTCGCGATGGAGACTTAAGTCGACGTTAACGCGTCATTGTGTACATAGACATGTCGAGGTGGTTAAATGTTTGACCGTTCACTTTGTATAAACAACTAATTTAAATTTGGAGGTTTATCTCGTTTATTCTTATCTCTTACAGTGTAGAATAAATCGCGTACATTAATATCTGATCGTGAAGGGATTAAGGTAAAGGAAAAACGTGATAAAATAAGCATTTAAACACCATCGTGAGAATATCACATAAGGACATGAAAAGAGATGTAATCTCTTACCAACATAATTCTTTTAGATTCTTGGAAAGTTACTTAGAGATTTATTGATCTTATTTAGATCAAACACATGCTATGGAGATATGAAATAATGCAAATATATTACAAAATCTAATTGGATTTTCAATAAAATCTCATTTATCAAAAATCTGATTCTATATTTAAGAAAAAAAAATGTTATACCCTTTTAATATTGTTAAATTATGTGTATAGATTTAAAAAATATATATTTTAATTCAATATTATCGGTGTATATAGATTATTTAAGATTCGATATACAAAAAAAAAAACATAATAAAATTAGTTTAAAATCATACATACCTACCTCCATATTGCAAGTTTTATCTTGACCCTTGTTATCCCCATACGGGAATTACCAAAAAGCCTGATTTATTTGAAAAAAAAATGTTTAGTTAGATAATAAATTTCTCTATGGTGCATTGTAATTAAATTGTATGGAACATGTTAATTGTGTGAAAGTCAAAAATTAATATCGAATAGTATGTGATGCGGGAATATAGGTTGTTTATTTTATATCGATAAATCATTTTGGCCCATGGATATTATAGTATTTACAAAGATGTAACTGATGTCATAAAAGTTATAATTATAGTTTTTTTCCAAAACAAAAAAAAATGATAATTTAATTGCTTGCGATGGATATCGGACTATATTATACCTTTCAACTTATAAAAATAAAATGTACAATCATCTTATCGATTATATTCCAAAAATAGTTTATCGATATCGATATAAACCATACAAGAATAAATATCCCCGTAAATATATGAAACAATCTCGTTATGGTGGCCAGCAATTGTTTTGATACGTTGGGAAGAAGAGTGATACGTCCGGCTAAGATCGGTTTGCTTCAGTTTCGGAAAGTGTTGTCTCTATCGCACAGCGCAATAACTGCGATAGACAACGATAACGCTACACGAAACCGAACTTAGCCGACTATCTCGGTCATCTCTCTGACGTGCGAAATCAAAAACCGAGTACTTTAAAATAATTGCTGTTTTTACCATTTTAACCCTATGTAGAGTTATCGTTACATATCACTAGTCATATTTAAATATAAATATTTCAAATTCTCTATAACACATTATAATATAACCGTACCTGTCCTGTGTTCAGGAATTTGTAGTATAAATAAAATACATATGTATATTTAAGATTTTGTCGTAAATTCAAAAATCAATGGTATCGTATTGAAAATGAAAATTCTGTTTATAATAATATTGTACGTGTTTATATATATATTCGGATGTGATTGTGTTGTAAAAAGTCTGATTGTAAATAGTATGGTAGAAATGTTTTTAACCTAAATGACCATCACAAATATAAACAATATGTTTAGTGTTTAATTATTAAAAAAAAATGCTTGGAGTGTTTGTGAAATAATTTATGGCATCATTTTTTTTCGATAAAATTGTTGTCAAGTAACTATACATCACTCATATTTTTTTTAACTTATTCTTAGTTAATGACATGCTTTTTTCTTCAATCTTCTTCTTTTGACAAACAATCCTGATTTTTTAGAAGATTATTAAAGTAATTATCAAGTGGTTAATTATTACCGTCGGATATAATGACGTCATCGTTCTAACAAAATGGCGACTTCCATCTTTCTTGAATTCTTTTGTGATATCTCAGAATTCATGTTACATATTATTATTTGTAACCCACGTCACCTGTGCTCAACGATTAAACTATAATTATGTAAAATGCCAACAACATTCTTTAAAACATAGGGCCAAATAACGAAAGAAATAAAATTACAAATACACTGCTGCACCGCGAAAATTGTATTGGCATCTTAATAATATAAGGCGTAAGAAAATTATCCTATTCAGTATATTTGTTTAAAATAGTTATAATAAAATCTATTTGGATTAAATTACAATTTTTTCATAATAAAGGCTTCTTTACTTTTGTTAAAGTTAGTAGGCATAAGATTTTTCATTTACAACTTATTTTTCTTAGGAAATGTTATTTTATGAAACCACATCGGAAAATCCACAAGAATTGAACAATGAAATCTGACCTAAAGTCTGGATAAATCTGAATAATTTGTATTCATGGTATTATTTATTTTGCGGTACTTAGCCTCATTGTTATTTGTTTATAAACCTTCGAATGCAATAATAAACACTCCATGCATAATCTTACTAATAAATTATTTCTGTGGAAACAATATATTGAAGCCAAATAGCACAAGTTGAAGATATTATAAAGCGTTTGTAAATATTATTCGAATGATATTCTGTAATCTCAAATATTATAATGTTATTAGTTACCTAAGATATCACAAATCGTTGGTGCATATTACTAAATACATATATATTACGAATATTACGGCAATTATCAATATTCACGTGATATGAGAAAATTTAAAACAAGTATAAAAATATATTAAATAAATATATATAAATGGCACATTTTATTTACCTATTTAGGTAAAAGTTAACGTTTTAGATCTTTATATAGTCACATTAGTCAAATTCTACGTTATCTGTGGATTCAATTTCGGTATTATAGCTTAGTATACCAATTTAATCTGGATATCGGTAGTATAATCTACATTATTCATATATGTTTAGATATGTAATTTAAACCAAAATAAAACATGTGAATGTTGTTTTCTGCTGCAGTATATAATAACAACTTTTGAGTCACTTAGTACATCACAATATAATTATTAGCAATCAAAGGCCAGTACCGTTATTTCAATATGTACCTAACATCCGTCCCGCCTTGAAAGGAAAATCATAAAAAGTACCTATATTATTGTTTCGTATTTTGTGTAAATAGAAAATCCCGCTTCTTAACCACAATAACATAATGATTAGGGGATTTCCAGTAAAGAGAAACAGGTATCTTAATCATTATTATTCAATACACAATACAGATAGTCTTAGTCTATACAATATGTATTAAATTATCTGTGGCCAATGAACAATATAATGAAACTGGTTATAGATATTTTATTTTCAAAAACATTCTATCCGTTCATTCCATTATTTAAAAAAAGAAAATACAGATTAAATGACATTCAATTCAATATAATAATATTATCTGTGTAAAACATATAGTTACAGTATTAATAATAATTTTCGTAATTCGATCCGGAGCACATCGATAGCCTCCCTCAAAAGCAAATGTTAATGTCTTATTTACCATAAATAAAAATAATTAATTACCTTTATATACTCCATGTTTGTTATATTATGTAAAATGATAAATTTAATGCATTGTGATTTATTCTCTGTGAAAATACATGGACCATTGTATTGAAAATTATTTCGTTGTTTTATTGTAATTTAAACATCTGGTTTCAGTCATTGGAGGGGATATAATTTTATTACTGCTCGTGTTCTTGAATGAACAATTTTCATAAAGCCTTAAATGGTGTATCCTTTCCAGCCTGCTTCAATTTCCAATATTTCGGTTCCTTGATCCAAAACGACGTCGGTATTTATATACAAAGATGGGAAGAATAGGATAAATGCAGGATGGATGACGTGGAGAAAGGTGTCTGGGGTAGTTTGAGACTCGCGAATGCCCTTGAAACCCAAGGTGTATAAAACTGTTATAAGACTGGTCATCCTGTATGCATCTGAGTGCTGGGCTACGAAAGAGACGGATGAGAGAAAACTGCATGTGGTAGAGATGCGAATTTTAAGATGGATGTGTGGTAAAACTAGAATCGATAAGATAAAGAATGAGTATATAAGAGGAAGTTTGAAAATAGCACCAGTGACAGACAAGTTGGAGAGTAATAGGTTTGCATGGTATGGGCGTACCATGAGGAGAGATGAAAGCCATATAACTAAAAAAGTTTTAAATATGAATGTGGAGGACGGATATAGGAGTAGAGGAAGTATAAAAAGGAATATATAAAAAGTGTAAATACTGAGACGACATCTGACAGGGGAAAATGGAAGAGGAAAACATGTTGTGCCGAACCTACTTAGGTGGGATAAGCGTAAGAAGATGATGATACTATAATTTATTTATTTATTTATTTATTTACATAGTTTAACAGGTACGCCTATAGCTATGTAAATCACATGTTTTAAACATACAATAAAAGAGTTAAATAAATATAAACATATGATGACTAAAACAAAAAATAATAATAATAACACTAAATATTATTAAACAATCAGACTCTACAGTCATTCCAGCTTCTCACAAAATTTTCTAAAAGTAGTACACAATTCTTTATAATTGTCGGCAAACAAGTCGACTAGCGGGAACTCCAGCAAGATGTCGTTAAGATGTCGAAGTATTCGAATGAAGGGCGAGTTGAGATGTGCTACTGTACGACATGCCGGTATACAAAGTAATTCGTGCCGACGTGCAGCTACATAATTATTCGGTAGATAAAGTCGAACTAATCTAGACACAAGTTCTATGGAATCAGTGTTACCTCTTATGATCATGGCACCTCTGACTATACTCTCATAATTACGCCTGCAAGCAAGAGAGTTGAATTCTAACATACCCAGCAAAAACTTTGTTGGGTATAGGAACGGATAGTACCTGTATTTTTTCTTATAAAGAAAGCGTAAGAAGGCCTTTTGTATTTTTTCCAATAGAAGGCAGTACAGCTTCTCGTGCGGATTCCAAATAATTGATGATGTTTCTAATTTACTACGAACGAGAGCTGTATATAATAACTGCAAAGTTTTTGGTTCATGAAAATCCTTTGCATTCCGAAGTACGCAACCAAGCCTGCGATAGCATTCCACCGCAAGGGTCATAATGTGTTCGTTAAAAGTAAGTCTGGCATCAAACACCACTCCCAGGTCTTTCATCTTAATAACTCGTGCTATAGTATCTGGCCCCAATGAATACGCATTGTATATGGGTTGTAGGGAGCATGAAAAAGTCATAATCGAACATTTATTGATATTAAGTTTGAGCTTGTTTTTGGTAGCCCATTTATATATTGCATTAATATCCCTTTGCAGTAAATGGCAATTGCTTGCTTTACGTATCACGCGACAAATTTTCAGATCATCGGCATATAAAAGGCATGTGGAGTGATTTATAACTTTGTCCAAATCATTAATCATAATTAAAAATAATAATGGACCCAGCACTGAACCCTGACTGACTCCAGAACGAACATGGTACTACATAATATTCTTGCCTAAATAAGCAAAAACGAATACCTTCATGAAAATTAATAAAGGAATAAAAAATTACAATTATTTTATTACAATTAAATGTTCTGGTTATTATATGTAAATAAACCTCGTATATATTTATATTCCTAATCCCTTGAAAACATGGGTAGATAGTGACAGCTTTTAGGACATTACTCTATTACTCCTTGTTTCGACTATTTGTCGAACATAAATTTATGACAAAAACTGCTTCGATAAAGGATCACATTTGCGTCATTACAATTGCAAATGCTTATAAACTCCTATGATGCGTCTAAAGCTACTAGTCGACATATCGTCTCGTATCGATCGCCACGCAGCCCGATAGTTTTTAATATAACAATAACGCCTTTCCACACCGGCATTTATTGTGACCATAGACACGACTTTGTGGCGATACACACTGATGTGGAAGAAATGTAAGTGGAAATAGAAATACACCGGTTTATCAACTGTAAATATCAGTAGTTTTGATGCGATCTGATCTGACTCAAACTACTGTCTAGAAAAATGATACCTTGATAAAATAGTTCAAGAAGTTTTTATGACAACTAAGTGTCTTTGGTCATTATTTAAATCTATAATACTTTTTATTTTACTAAATCTGAAGCCGCTTGACATGGTGCTTCAACATACTATCCGCCAAATCAATAATGTGCGTAGGGGCTTTGTTTTAAAGCATAACATTATTAGGTACCTAAAATTGTGTTACTAGTCTTATAGGTTCACCTATTATATTTGTTGATTGTCACTGTTTCTTGTATTTAAATCATGCCGGTCTTTTATTAAATCCAACTTACGTTTCTGCGGCCATACATTAAACTATCAAGAATGTATAGGGAGGACATAATGAATTCCTGAAACTTAGCCTGTAATGATTCGTGAGGTCGTATATTATAGATTGGTTGAACTGCCTGCTTTTGTAATACTCGTCCGCACTATATATTTACTATGAGTACCTACTAAACGTTAGTATTATACCAATTCGGATCTTAAGTACTATCACAACTTTATTATTTTTAATTTGTAGTCCGGTGAAACCGTAAAGGCCTTGCAAGGTCAATAGTGAACACAGTTCAAAAAAAAAATTGCACTGCTGGAGTTATGCGCCAACAACGATTTTCAACATTCTGCAAAAAATTTAATATAACACTACAATTTGTTTATCGCACTATCAAACGGTATAGTGAAGGTTCAAGCTTCGAAGTTTGTAAGAGAAGCGGCCGACCTCGCACAACCAACGCTCATCAAAACAGTGAAGGCGCGAGTCCAACGAAATTATGTGCGAAAACAAAAAAATCTTAGTTCTTCAGCTGAGGCTAAGCAGAACCACCATCAAAAGAGTTTTAATGAAGACCTGGGGCTACGAGCTTATCGTAAAAAGACAGGACGTTATTTGAATAAACGTTTGCAAAAATAGTTTAGAAAAGTCCCGGGCTTGTTTCGGTGATATGCACTAAAAAAATACAGCGAAATTTTGTTTTCGGGCGAAACATTTGGTAATATCGAAAAAAATTATGAGAAAGAAAATGATAAATTGTATACCCACAGCAATAAAGAAACAAGACTGAATATTCCGAGCGATGTGTTCAGGCTGAACGAATGAGTTTTCCGGGACCAATGCTGTTGTGTACCAAAATACCGTCTTAACAAACATAGTAGAACCTATTTCCCAACAATATTCGAAAACAAATACTGCACATTCCAGCCGGTTTCTGCGCTAGCTCATAACTCACGAAGCTTGAAAAACTTGCTGACTGCCCGTGGTATTGACTCCATCAGGCATGAAGACTAGCCCTTTGTAGTTCAAGTTCAATCTCACGATATATAATATGGAAACGATTGAAGGAGAAAGTGTGCGCTAAACCTCATCAGAATTTAGAGTATCTCCGAGCATAACTGGTTGAAGCAGCGGCAGAAATAAATATGAATATGGTGCGTGCTGCGATCAATAAATGGCCGCGTCGATGGGGGAGGCTATTTTGAATAATGAAAATTAGGTAACTATGATTTTAATAAGCACTATATATTTTTATAAACGGTATGTTGTGCATGCACAATAGAGGTAAAATAAACAGATAATGTAAGAATTTTTGTAAGTAAAGTATAATTTTATTTACGTTTTTTTACGTTCTTTGTCCATACAAAAAAAGTGGTAACAAAATAAACACAGGCGAAGTCACGGGTATCTTTAGTTTATTCATATAAACAAAATTCAAGCATTTGTTGTTGATTATCCCCGACACGACAGAACCTGATTTGAATGAGACCTTTATTGGCAGTTAGAGGACGTTTCATGATATTTTCTTGGCTATCTATGATTACGTTTTTCTATAAAACTTTTAAGCTTTGTTAACTTAAATAATGTATTATAATAAATAATTATGGGGGTTAAGTAGTAATAACTATTCAATAAACAAATACATAACCCTCTGGTCCACATAAAATGTTTAGTTTCCAAAAGGCAAAACTCTGTTAACCAAAATGAGGTCACGGGCGCTAAGTCATCAGTACTTAATTTAATACAAGTGTATGCCCATTTAGATATATCTTATGGCGAACTTTTTAATAATGCATATGCAAAGAAATAATAATAATTATTACATAGTACATTACCAATTAGCTAATTAAAACATGTAAAATATTGATCAATTTTTAATTCAATTTAAAGCCATTAAAAATTGATTACCGGTCTTGCATTGGTAATTATATTCTATCGGTATTTCTTAAATTATTATTATTGACTATAAATTAATTTTGAACCAAGTGAAACTTTTAATAAGCGGTCTACATTGTGTTCGGTTTAAGAAAACATAAATCTTTGGAATTCATAAGCAATTAGTTGCAAGAAATTTGTTAATTACAAGAAAATATGGTAAAACCTAAACTAAGGTCTCTTCGCTTGTAAAGAATTTCAAATGTTGCATCATTCATATACTAACCAATGAGATGTCACAATCTCCGAAGGCTTTTAATGATTGGCTGATGAAAATCTAAATGCCATTACACTAGATGATGCACTTTTAAAACATTTCGTTTTGTGCATATTCTATGTACAAGATTAATAACTTATAATATATATTATTCTAAAAAAACAATATGTACACTCTCAACAATTAATAAGAGTACAATTTAATAACAGATATTATAATATGTACATACTATAACTTATTTATAAAAATTATAATAATACAAATCATAAAACAAGAATGATGCTAAAATAACTATGTCAATAGGAATGTAATTCTCGTTCGCGCAATGTATGAAAACTGTCATGTCAATGTGTTCAGTGTTAGTCTGTAGTGAGGCTTAGCGATGGGTAGTTATATTACGTTTACTCTTTTTAGTTTATAGTGATAGTATTAGTATAATATTGTTTACACGGGAAATATTTAATGTAGACTATCAAACATAAATGAAATAGATTTTTTAACTCAATATAGTCTTTCATACACCTAACGTGTGAAGACTTTCATCGCTTTCTTTTTAAACGAAATTTAAATTAGTGAATTGGCGCGTCGTTAGCCTGTGATTGTTACTATATTCCACTACAAAAATACCAGTGATTTTAAATGGAGAACTTAGAGGAAATTAAGAAAAAAGAAGAAGGAAACATGGAATCGAGAAAAGAACCTTTTTGGGTGTTTGGATATGGTTCCCTTTGCTGGAATCCTGGATTTGAATATCAGCAGTCCGTCACTGGTTATATTAAAGGATTTTCAAGGAGATTTTGGCAAGGGAACACGACGCATCGCGGAACTGATTTCAAGGTAAATGTGACTCACTAAAATTTCTTAGCTGTTTCTATTCAACAATTTTAAATATCGAGGAAATTTAAATAAAACAGTGTATTGTTGCAACTACTGTATACATGTACTTCTGTGTTTGTTATAACATTGTGTTTTTATATAATGATATTATAAAACTAATTGACGTCTATGACTTGACTCTTGTCATAGAAACTGCATATTTTTATCTGAATTAATTATAGGCTACCTTTTCATTTTTTCTTTATAAAACTCATTAGTTTTAAGTTAACTCTGTAAAATTTTATCATTACTACTTAATCCATATTGAAAGGTGTAATAATATGTAGTCCGTATAATATTTTGAAAACTCATCTGCCCATAAAACTGGTATTAAAATGAAATTAGCCATTTCAGATATTTACCTAGAAAACCAACAGAAACTTAATTTGTACCTATCTGTCCATATAGATAAATAATTATAGTGTATAAAAATCTTTTGTAACAAATTAGATATGCAGTATTTAGTAATATATATACCTATGTAACTATTGCACATGTTAATTCAGAAAACAGTTGTAAACACCAATTCTATAATGAGCACTTGCTTTAAAATATTACCAAATAAATTTTTGATGTGTTAAGTGTTTTTCTACACTTTAAATTAAACTCAAATAAAACTTGGGTGAAATCTTAATATAATTCAATGCAACAAGGATGATATATCACAAAAATGACCAATTTTCATTTGCATAAAACCCAAAGAATCCAAATCGAAATCAATTTTGTGTCAAGATAACAGTGTCACCGGCAGAGTGAGGGGTTTTTGAAAGTGATTGATTGAAAGTAGCAAATTTAAAAGTGTACAGTTGTTATTTAAAAAAATAGAAATTTTACTTCAAAAGTCACAAAGTGATAGGTGATTTATTCAGAATGGCAGGTTTTAATTTCAAACAATCATTATACTTAAAATTGACGTTACACAACATGTTTTATACATATTCTTGAAAAAGAGTAAACCTAGATTAATTAATCTATGGTTCTGTCTGTACATATTTTTTCTCCATATTTATGTTAGATGGTTATTATAAAGACCATGAAATATGAGTATGACATAAAAAATTGTATATCTGTGTATTTGGATCTATGACAAAAATGTTTTAACTGATATTATGATATTTTTTTGTACTTAAGAAGTATATCCCATTCTTCATCATCACAAAAGTCATAGATACTACTTAGATAATAAAAAAAAAAAAATTTATTCATAACAGAATTTAATAAAAGTAACATACAGAGATTTCATTTTGTCTCATGTTAGGTAATGCTTCATGAAATCATAGTAAAAAATAAAATTAAGTAATGAAATAATGACTGTGTAATAAACACTTGTAGAGCCACAGGTATAGCTATAATATATGAAGTTGGTTAATTACCATTAACCATACTTCAATTGTTTATAGATCAAATACTACTAGAGGCCAGTATTGACTGTCTTTATGTTTTTTTCTTTCACTAATGTATTAATATTGGTGATAGTTTCCCATCCCATAGAATTAGAATACAAATAAATAAAATATTTGACACTGTTCATTATGACTGACTATGAATACATATAATTATAGATACATATGCTATTTCAATTGGCATTCATTCAAAGTGAATGCCCTTTCATGAGCTTATTGTCCTAATGTATATTGTATACTACACTCCTACCAAAAATATTTTAAAATTAGAATGTACAGCATGATGGTGGCAAACAATCTTATGATCTGTCAGATGATAAACTTTCACTGTGGCCTATGAACACTTGGAATATAGTGGATTGTGTATTGGACATTAATATGTTTAAAATTATTGTATTGATTTATGCATACCCCGAGGCTTCTTCCCATAACTTCATTTGTGCATTTTTTCTTTATTATTTCAGGCTATTAGTATGCTATACATTATTGCCATTGGTTTAGACTTTTAGTAATAAAAAAGAGACAGATTGAGTTAAATTCGCTTTTGTAATATTCTAATGTGGATTTGCATCATAATACCACTAACCATGGTCACAGAATTATTTTGAATCAGTATTAAGAATGTACACATATTATATTTGTTACTAAAAAATACCATAAATGTCCTGCCATAGAGATTTTATGAATATTTAAAAAAAGAGCTCATAATACTAACTGGTACTGGCGGCTGAAAATTTGAGATTATGTTTTTTATGTGCTTAATCCATAAAAAGATATTTTAAAATCTGTGTTACAAAATTAAAAATAATCTGTCTCAATTATAGCGACACCCATCGGGTCCGATAGTCCGAATTCTATTGATAGGAATCATCAAATTGAACATAATATATGTGCAAAAGAATTCGTAAAAATAATTAAAAATGGTTAAGAATTTTTGAAGCTATAATATAACCCAGTGGTTAGAATGTTCAGACACTTAATCGATATAAGTTCGAATCCTCGCGAATGAGCTGGAGCTTTCAGTGAAGAAAAACATCGTACTGAAACCATAGTATGGTGGTCGGAGCTTTTTCTAAGTTCGCCTTCCCGATCACCTTCAATTTAAAAATCTGTCGCCAAGCACTGTCACTTAAGAGCCAGTTCTCCTTTAGGTTTAGTATGTTTAGTATCTTGGACCACATTGTATTTTAACATCAGATGATGTGAGATTGTGGTCGAACCCGAAAACCCATAAAATTTTAAAAAAGAGAAGAGTTATTAATGCTTGTGTGTACACACACCGGAATTTTCTGTATATACTATTCTAGTACTATGGAATTGAATTTGTCAAAATCCTAGTAAAATAATGAAAAAGTCATAGCAATGTAATATATATTTTTACAATTTGTACAGTTATAAATTATTAGATAAGTATTGATAAAACTTGGGGAAACCATAGAAATTCTTATTGTGTTATGCTACTCCCATACCTGTGTGCATCGCCACGAATTTCGTTTATGAGCACACTAAATGCAAATGTGAGAAGACATTATCGTCTTGCGTTACGAATTATAGAACTGCGTGACAATAGACGCAGCACCAAACTGGGCCGTTAATTTTTACGCACATCAAAGCAGTTTAGTGGGTAATAATTTCGTGTTATTGGAAAGACACAGGCGTGGGAACGTATAGTCTGCGCCTTTATCAGAATAATCTTTGATTCTAATTTTAGCGCGACAAACAGTATAAGCTTCGTCATGCAGATACGGGAGTAGTATAATAATATTTATTCAAAATATTGTTGTTATTTAAACAATTTTTATCATTTAAATGTGAAGCTATAATATGAAATAAATATTTTTCTTGCGTTAACCATTTCAAATTACTTTGTTTCCGTACACGTAATGACTGCGACTATGTAATTAAAACGCCATATTATTTTTTAAGCTTAGTTAATTGAAAATCTGTCGCTAAACGTTTACCATTGTATAAATTAATGCCTTGGAAGATTATAGTGAGTTTGGCGAACTACGACAAAACAAGAAGGCACTAATCAGCTATTTCGCATAAACAAAGCTATGGAGCTATCAAGCAGCTGGTGTAGCGTATGATAAACAGACTCCACTTTATTGGAGGCCACGAGACTAGACGAGAGTAATAAAATAAGCGTGGGCTTTCCTTGATAGGCAAATTTACCATACTGCATAATTAATCTTAATTCTAATGGAATAAAAAAAAGTTTTTATTGACTGTCGTGTATTTGAGTCTATAGATGTTTATCAATAAAATTTGAAGAGAAATTCATCACAAGTATTGAAGTCAATTCAGATAATAGATGTTAGTTGTGAAGTTCATAGAATACAGTGTTTGACTTAATGTTTTACTACAAACGTGTTTACAAACTTTAATTTACAATAATAGAAGTTTGGTAGAAGTATTTATCTGTAATTATTATTTATTCACATACTTTGTTGCAGCCTGGGAGAGTCGCGACGCTTATCGAGGACAAGGAAGTGAGTATATTTAGAAATATTAGGTAATCTATTCCGGAGCTTAGCGTCACGAGTAGGGTTGCCATCCGCATATTGTAATAAAATATTTTTCGTTGTTTCCGGACAGTTGTACTTGGTAAAAGCTATAAAGGACATGTAAAAAAAATCACATGGTTTGATATATCTAGGATTAATTTGAAGTAAATGAATGAAAAACTATAAAAGTTAAACGCGTACAGCTAATGTATTGGCTCAGTTACTGGACTTAACAATGTAATTGTTATCATGTGGTAGCTATTATCTTTTAATATATAACTGAAATAATATAAAAAATACATTTATGTAATTAAAACGACATTATTATTCATTATATGCGTAATAAATGAAAATACATCACTGATATACGTACGGCATATTTTATTTTGATCCAATGAATTAATTTCTACATTTAATACCAATCATTTGTTCAAATAAAAGGTGGCAAACCTAGTTACCAAGGTGTATATATATTTGTGTATATGTATTGTTTTTATTTAAGCGGACGTAAAAAATGTTCCGTATGAGAGGTACTCCTAAGTATTAAATCATTTTTCTATGTCCCGTTAAATTTCACTGGTTATGGTCTATTGCCTGTGAAGATTCAATAAATTAGATAAGTGATACAGGTGGGCATATGCGCTAAAATCAACCATAACCAATATACGGTTGGAGAGGGCTTGCAGTTATTAATACAGATCTATAGATGTGTATACCTAAAAGTATGGGTCACCGAAAAAGTAGTTGTAGGAAAGATATCTTTAAGATGTCGCCTTTTTGGGATCGACCTGTGATATATTCAACTATTGATGAGCTTGTAGGACGACATCAGAAAGATTATGGATGGATTGTAAATCTTTCAGACGTGGCTGTGATTTTTGGGGCATATTGTGCAGGTAAAGGGGCGTTAGTTTTTTCGGATTGCAATAAAAAATATTAATTATAGTAAGAAGAAGGCTTGCTAACAACTAAATTTTTTTATACTATGGAGATCTTTGACCAAGCTAAACCAATGTGAAGAAATATTGTGATCTACTGTGATACTAAACTGCAAATAAGGATCGAGAGGGGAGTCAATAAGTGTGTAAAGTTTTTGAGTTATCTGTTGCCTGATTGTAACGTAGTACACTGTAAAACTATCTATGCTATCGTCCAAAGAAAGTGAAGCGCTTCTGTCGTTTTATGCAATATTAGGAACCAGGAATAAATAATGCATCGAATAGTACTTTTTTGTTCACCTGTGGACTTCTGTTCTCAACTTACAATTATTAATAAAATAATAACGAAGTACAACTAACATTTTTTTTTATTAAGCGTAATTTGAGAACAGGAATTTATAGGGGAGAAATTGGATGCACCATTTTTTTGGCAGATGCACCATTCCTCCGGTATATGCACCAGTCGATTGGCAGATGCACTACACTTTCGTCAGATGCACGCATTTACCTTTGGACGGCAGTATAATGAACTTTATTCATCTGTTTATATTGAATTGAAATAATATTTTAACTAAAAACACTGAAAGACTCATCGCAGACTATTTATTTATGATAACCTTTTGACAATCATACTCATAATATTGTTTATACAGAGCTTAACTAATATATATATGAACATTATTTGTATTGATAACGGCGTTGTTAAAGAAAGATCACATTTGAAAAGTTATCGGAAATTGTGATAGCGATTGCGGATTGATGTACATTTAAATAATTACATAATAGTGATTAACCAATTGAGACCAAATTCATATTTCCGTGTGCGGTAATGTTACATAATTTTGGTTAAAAGTGCTCATTCTTCAGTTTTAGTTTATTTAAATATTGAGACGTTGGAATAATGCAGTATCTTCAGTTGCCGATTGCTGATAGACTAGTTACTAAAATTTAGATTATATTTATTTAAACAGAATACTTTCTTAAAATTCCTTCTTCACAAATAATTCTGGTTTAATTGAGAAGTATTTTCGCCAACACGGCATAAAATGATGAAAGCCAATCCAAAAAATAGTTGTCCTTGAAGTCAGTAAGTTTGATAATATTTTCGTCGCTTTTACCGACTAAAACCTTATTGCACTGCAGTTTTTTTTTTTTATTTCATGTTAGAAGGAAAATGTATAATAAAAACAGATGATATCTGTATATGATTGTGTGGAGAGAAACTGTTATGGTCCAATTTCAGCCACTGTGCAACCACTAGTACTAATAAATTTTGACAGAGATCGACTGAAATAATAAATGTAATGAAAAATATGCGAAATGAATATAATTTAAATCAATTTTGCAATCACTCTGCGAACGGGCGAGTGCCTTAAGCGCTCCTCTCAGTAGTTTGGTGAAGCTATAGAAGCCAGTCAGGCCAATAGCGTAGTCAGTTAGAAAAAAATATCACTCTTCTGTATTAACCCCGGGACTCTCCAAAATCGTAAAGGTTTAAGTTCCATACAAACGAATGTAGACCTCATGGGGCCCAGCTCAACAGACTGTTGGCAGCATAAGCTTAAAAAAATATCTAATTTATATTACACAACTTTTAAAAATAAATGATGTATTGTAAAATTATAATTGTTATGTAAAATGTATTTTTTAATTATTTATTTATTTGTACGACATTTTTGTTACTAAACCACGAAATTTACAATGTACGATATCGTGAAATTAAAAAAATAAAATAAAAACAATCCACCATTTTGAGATTTGGGTCTTAAAAAGTCAGCCGAGGGGTAACAGTAAGAGCACACGAATTCACTCTACAGCTAAAACGCTGAGGTTTAACTATGAAAAATTATTGACAAAGAACGCAATTTTGAAATATAATTTAAGTTTCCATAACCAATGGGGATTGCGTTGTTATAGTCGAATCATTTATTAGTATTTCATTCCGTCGATTGCGTTTAACCATTGGATATTGTCTCACAGTTCTATTTATTGCATTATAAATATTGGTAATCCTAATTTATGGCTAAATGGACAAAGAGAAAATTTTAAATCTATAACCGACATGATTTCCTCAGATGCTGTTGCTAAATTGTTACTTTATCTTCTATGATGTTGGTTGCTTACGATATGGGTTAATATCTAGATTTTTATTACACAACTTATATTTATTTGTTTATTGTACACTATTATAACATATGAGATGGATGAGAGAAAACTATACATGGCAGAGATGCGAATGTTAAGATGGATGTGTAGTTTAACTAGAATCGATAATATTAACAATTAGTATTTGAGAGGAAGCTTGAAAACAACACCAGGGACAGAGAAATTTAGAAGTATTAGGTTAGCATAGTATGGGCATGTCATGAGGAGAGATGAAGTCGAGGTAACTAGAAAAGTTTTAAGTATGAAAGTGTACGGATATAGGAGTAGAGGAAGACCAAAAAAAGTATGAATAGAATCTATCAAAAATGTTAATCAAAAATACTGAAATTCCATCTGGAAAAGAAAAACATCTTGTGCCGACCCTACTTAGGTGGGATAAGGGTTAGAAGATGATATACTATTGGATATTCCAAATTAGATAGTAGGTACAAAGGACGTTCTTATTGCTGCTAGCAATTTCTCTCAGGCAACCTTTGGATGGATTTATTCCAGGGAGAAAAATCGGGGCTATTTAGGGTGTACAAGTAAAACAAAACTAATAAATATGACATAAATTAAAGACATGCGAAATATAAATATTATATAACATATAGAGTACATGATATATTAATAATATATAAATATGAAATAAAACAAAGTACTGTATTTCTACAGTGGATTTCGGTTATAACGACTTTGGATGAATCACTTTAGTGTCGTTGCTATGTCGGGAAGTCGCTATAACCAAAATCGTAGAAAGTCATGCACATATATTTATTTGCTTATCAAAACTATGTGTTTCTTTAAATATACGTCTAGGAGCCATATTCACACGTTTACGAAACGATTGTTATTGCGTAATTAATGAAAAAAATTAACCTTGTTTTAATTATTAGAATTCTCAATGATCTCCATACAGTCTGGGTATTAATGAGTTATTAATTTCTAAAACTATTAGGGTATACGATATACGTGGTTAATGACGTCACTGCCGTCACATCTACATCTTACATTTTCTATTTCATTAAATAAAATGTAGGACAGATTTGAAAAATTGTTTGAAGTGTATATAACTTTGAAGTCGACTTAAATTAGCCAACTACAGCTTCAAAATGTGTAGACTTTCCGTCGCACAATTGCGCCAGTAGTTTATTCACAATAATTATAAAGTCTAGTTTACTTTGTTGCAATGTTAACAACGTGACTGAAAGTGTCATCAAACATTTTATCTGTAGCGGCCCTTTGACTTACGAGTGGTTCTCATTGGTACATATTAGTGACAAGCAATAACACTATCAGCGAGTGTTTTCCTGCACGTGCCGTACCCCATTAGATTATAATAACGCGATGTTTACATTGCATATATTTAGATTTCTTTGTCTACTAGGTGCTCCTAAATAACTGAGAGTACGTTTTTACGTTTTAAAATGTGAATCAGTTTTATTTTTAAAATAATGTTGTTACCTCTTTGACTTTTGTTAGGAATTAGCTTCGTTCCCCGGCATTAATACACATAAAAACCTATATATCAATGTTCCTCGGTTACAATACGATCATAAACTGAAATAAAATGACAACTCAACGTCAGTTTGTCAATCTGACAATATTTTTAAGAGCTGCCTGGAGATTTTTTTAGCCCAAATTTTTCACTATTCCGTATGATTTTTCAAACATTTCCTTTCTATACAAAGCGTGCTCTGACAATCACAAACACGATAAAAAAAGAATTAGGGAAATGGTTACACACAGCAGTTCTCAAGTGATGCGCTTACACATATTCGGCATTTGTTTTTTTACTTAATGATTAGTTTTATTTTGGTTAATAACATTAGAATTAATTTATTAGATTCGATTGCAGTTTTTTTTATTAATCGTTGTGATGGTAAATCAATTTTCTAAATGTCTAAACATGAAAATCTAATGACTGATGACTTATAAAGTTTCCTTTTTACATCTTAATATACAAAGATAACTATTATTGAGTGTACGATTATTGTAGACGCTAGGGGTATGATGATAACGAATGGAGACTTACAAATAAAGATTTCTACTTGTCGATAGTTTGAAAAAAAAAGCGATTTCCAAAATGATTTTATTTACTAAAGCTCGTCAATTGTCAATAAACAAAAAAAAAAGACAAGTGATTAATAAACAAAGAAAAACGCACTGAACTGTTTTGTTTTTGCTTAATTATGTACGGACTATATATTGGTCATACAATGGTCAAAATTCCACCATAATATACCACTTTTTTTTAATATACCAGTATTATTATCTGTATTGTTCAGTTTGAAAAATGTGGAAATATAGGAAAAAACAACTGTTTCCAATTATTTTTTTCTCGAGCTTATAATTGTCTAGTAAATAAAAAAAGATAGGAAATCGGTTGAGAAACAGAAAGAAACAGACGGGTTTGGTTGATAAACCTATTACAATCAAAATGATCGATGATGTATCAAAATAAGAGAGAAGAGCAGGAAAACTCCAAATAATAATAAAGGGCTGAGAGAAGGGAAATTAAAAAGAAAGCGTTTTAAATTTTGAGAACCTTCCCTTTTGAACAACATTCAGTTTCTCACAAAGTCACAACTGAGATATAGATCTCAGTTCTCACAATAGTGATTCACAACAAGGCAAAATTGCATCCGCCAATTTTAATAATTGGCAAAACAGTGTGACCCGGCTTTGATCATTGCAGTGACATACAAGCGTACGGCGCACTTTTGGATTATTATATCCATACTAAATGCGAAAGTGAGTTCGATTGTTTGTCACGCTTTTACGCCTTGTCTACACGTTGTCAGTAGTACAGAAAAGGACATAAAGGTACCTCTCCTGCTTTGAAAATGTATTGTTTTCGAGGGATAACTCCATTCTACATTAAAGGAGAGCTAAAGTCGCGAGCACAAGTTCATCGATTGTAAGACTATTGAATATAGAGTTTAAGAATTCTGTGTCAACTTTATTATTAGAAAGATTTATTTACACGCTCGCGCGCAAGTGATAGAATTGTATGCTATTTGGGAAAATAAAGAAATGATAAGTATGCGTGAATCTTTTATAACGTGCATACCGATTATAATTTCTTCTTTGTCATTTAGGTTCCTTTTATTGTGACGTCCGTGTGAAACAATAATTGTTATGGTTGTCATCTCCATAAGTGTTTAAACAACGGGTCATAGTTCAATGGTCGATCCGAAAACAATAGGGTTTTTCTCTTGGACTATTATCAAAACTATGCAGTCATCCATGGTCCGTTGTTATCGTTTCGACTCGTTCGATTAATGTTTACGTTTTGTGTGTTATCTTTTTTAGTGAATAACGTGATCGGCATTTATTTTGTTTTGTTTTTGTAGCGTTCATATTTTTAATATTTACGCTTTGTTTACACTACGACCTAGTCGTGACGTCAAAGGACAAGATTGACGTCAGTCACATTATTACAATGATCCCAACCAGCCTGTATTCTTATAGATCTATATAGAGTAAAAATTAATACAAAGGAATCATAGGAATATGTTACCGCTACAGTTCGAAAACCGATAATGTCTACAATACCTAGATAATCCGTAGAATAACTGATTTATTTGTTTAGCGGTTAACTTATACAGTACTAATAATAAGAATAAATGTAGTTAGTGGTCTTAACGTTTAAGTGTTCATTGTTAAAAAACTGTACAGTAGTTGCAAATAAAACTATTATTTATGTTTCAAGTAACCAAATAAGGAAACGTACACAAACCACGTGACCCATATTTGACAATGTTTACCCCCCTTCCCCCATAGTGACCATCCGCAGTATATGAGAAGACCTCTCTCCCGTTGTAGTTTTCACGTAGTAATTCATAAATATGATTTGTAATCATTTTTTTTTGTTGCATTCATTAATAAGGAATCCTTACAACTTTTCATCTATGCATTGTAGAGTCGATCGTACAATGACATTATTATATTGGCACAATCACACTGCACTACAAGCTGTTAGTTTTCAAACAGCTGACATCCCGATATATGTGCGTCAGTGTTGCCACTTTTTAGTTTTATAAGCGCTAAACGCTGCACTAAAAGTGAACGAACGAAACAGAAGACAGTAGTGATATCATCAAAATATTGACAGATTAACATTTAATTGTTCAGTTGCCATTTTATTTCATAGGAAAAATTTGGCCAAACTGGAAGGAGGCAGCTAGTTTAGATATAAATTACGATACATCTTGACGACGCAATAACACGATACCTAAATATCTGAAAGACTATGTTGGTGTTAATGAATCATGAAGTTTTTAGTCGTGCAGCTTGACATTACATTGCCTAGTAGCGAGATGCAACTACACGTTTTAGATTAGATTAGATAAATTAAGAGTAATATTTATTAACTTCGATGTTGGAGTAAATCCGCTATTAAAGAAAATTGACAATAATTTCTGTTTCTATACAACATTTTATATTTTTTGTTGTTAAGAATATATCTATGATATATGCTGTGTACATTTTTTTTAAATTAAACAATTCTTTATGGTTATCTCATTCTCATTCAATACTAAGGCAGCAATTTCCAGTTTTTTTTTTCGAATTAACATACCCTGTTGGCACTATGGCCTCTACAGATTCACTGGACTACTATGGGAAGCGCTTATGGCACTCACCCAATTTGTTTAGGCGATTAGCGTAACACCACACGGTGCGCCACGGCTTGAACTGTGGCCGAGTTTCCCAATCTGACTAAGCTAATCAAAGCTAAGCTATCTATCTCATATGCTGCCCCAACTTAAAGCGGTGGCCGGTACACCGTGGGGTTTTAGTCCGTGGGAGTCGGACATAACCCATCCTCTCCCCCGGGAGGATGGGTATCCTACGGAAATTCCCCTAGTAAAAAAAAAATCTATCTCATACGTATATGAATTCGTGAAAATTCCAATCCAACTTTTAACACTCTATGTTTTGGTATAAAGGAGCAAGCACACATGTTAATCCATTGTGACCTACAGCTGAATACAATCAATATAAAAAGGCAGCAGTCCTGAAGCCAGTTATAAAATGATACTCCCGGGGATTTACTAAAGGATTTTGTAAATCACGCTATTCTGACAAAAAACCAGCAATGTCAGCACTACTGCTTTGCGGTAATAATCAATATGGTCGTGTTACTTGCACAAAAAAAACATTATACAGGTTCTATGTCTCTTACAGCAACTATTACTACCAAAGTTAACCCAAATTACAAAATCAAAGTCAGAAATATTTTATTCAGTTTAGGCCATGAGAAGGTGGTTATGAACGGTTGGAAAACAACCAATCACTGAGAACAGCCGGCAAGGCACTCGATCTAGTTTAACTTTTTAAGTATATATTTTCATGTCAACTGTTACAAGTTGTTAATGTTAACGTCCGTTTTGCGGATCTACAGAGAGAGGTGTCGTTTCCAGACATCAATATCGTTCACGTAATGATCCACCCTGTAGAAGTCTTATGATATTGAAATATCCGTTAAATGGGTGCTTTTAACTATAACCTATAAACCTTTTACGCGTTTTACTAGGCCTAAAACACGGGATGGCTAATTCGTTATAATATCTAGGATAACAGTATGCCGATCTTTAATAAAATCCAGCTTATCTATGTTTTTACGGGCATACGTTAACCCTTTGAACTCAAGAGGTGACACTCCCTCACCACGTGATTAAATGCCGCATCTTGAGAGATAACTGTTACTCACCACCTTCTTTGGTGCGGAAATTGGACGCGCGATGATAACTATTTGTGCTTAAAATCTTTGAAGTTGGATCCTAATCTTCCTTTCAAAATACGTAAGATTTTCTTCCTTGATATTAGTGCGAATCCAAGAACCCGGCTGTATTTTCGGTCTTATAGCGAATTTCACACACGTGGCAAGAGAGAGAGAACTACAAAGGTTGGAAGTTTCTAATCGCCATTGGAATTAATGGTTTTTTGGGTCCGAAAATTTGCGCTTATTCATATACTTTATAAAACTATTAAATAGCAACGAAGAAAACAGTCGCTTAATCACTTGGGGGAAATTAAAAACCTTAGTTCATCAACTAACTAGTGATTTTCATAAGATAATACAATAAAAAGGAAAAATACAAAGACTAATATATAAGAAATTTTCTATGCAAAATTACATTGAATATAAAAAAATATATATAATAATTAAATTTACCAAAAGTGCGCTACCAATCATTTCGAGTTGCCAGTTAGTCGCGCTTTTTTTTTCTTTTCGAACTATTTACACTGTTCACCTAGCAAGGCCTCTGCAATTTCAGCGGACTACAAGTAGTTGTGCGAAAACGGTTTCTTCATCTTCTTTTACCTTTATCCCACCTAAGTAGGGTCGCTAGAACATATATGTCATGTTGTGATGTATGATTTAGATTAAATTTTATAATCGCCCGGGCACGCCTCAAATCTACCCTCCATTGGGATTATTTTGCAGTACCATGATTTTTGTTCAACGTTGGCGACTGATATAACATGTTCACCTGTGCGGCGATCGTGGCGATTATATCACGTAAATCAGTGTATATTGACTTATATTAATCAAGTTGGTATCTTCCGCAGTACCTATTAATTGTAGAATAAATCAAAATTTGATGCAATAAACTATTACAATAATATGAAATATGCCATTGACCCGCTGACAACTTATACGGCCTAAAACGGTTAAAACGCCTCCAATGCGAGCAATGCAAACAAAATTTTGGAAACTCTTTATTCATTAGATGTCTAACTTTAACCTTGAACAACTTGTACACCTATAAAAATGTAAGTTGTCTTTTTATCAGAACGATAATCCAATGTTGAGTTAAAACATTGGAAACTAAAAAAAGAATCATATGTTATTGTATTGTATGCGAGAAATGGAAATATTCGACCTGCGACCTCTAAACATCAATATTAATTAAGGTTTCGGATTTTGAGAAAACCATTATTTTGGGCATTTGAAGAAAATAAAAAAACCGAATTTTCTGATACACCCGAGCAAACCCTATTGTATTAATACGCATTCTTTTATACAATTCTATTTCAAATTTATCATAACTTCGTAAAGACACGATTGAAATAATTTCGCGAACTTGTGCCAATTTTCCTAAATTTTATCGCTCTGTTCTCGTAAATACGAACACGTGTAATAAATTTGGTCTCGTAACGCCCGTGACCTATTTTGAGGCCGTCGATGCTTTCTGAACTCTCTCATTAACAATTACACACAGAAATGTCCTTTATGAATTAGCGTTTGACCACAGTCTCACCTGATGTTAAATGATGTTGTGGCTAAGATGGTGGTAATACACTAAGCTTAAGGTATGTTAGCTCTTGAAGTACAGCTGCCGAATACACCTACAACGATGCTGAAGGCAGATTCTTAACACGAGGGTGGTAGGCTACCACGTAACCATTGTAAAATTACATAACACCATGAAACAACTCAGTAAGATACGTTCAAAATTTGATACAATAAACCATTACTATAAACTATAACATTAATATAAAACGTTAAAAAAAACATTATAGAAAAATAAATGCAAATAAAAAAGCAAAACAAACTAACATAAGAATTTATAATATTAGTTTGGATCATGATTGTCGTTTCCCACTGCTTATTATATGTAGTAGGTAACGTAAGTACGTAGGTACTATATTAGCCTTTAGAAACATGCTAACAGTCAGTAGAAGTAAATATTTTGGAACTTCCTCAAGACACTGACCCTTTGAATTGAATTAATACATTACTATATGGCTTGACCAGTGGATTATCAATCCGATGTCCGCAGGTTCGAATCCCTTCATGTACCAACGAATTTTTGAGAATTCGCGTATATTTACTCATTTAAATGTGGTAACACTATCGGCTGACGGTGAAGGAAAACATCGTGAGGAAACCTGAACCACAGAAATGTTCTTGCGGTACCACCATATGTGGGAAAAATATCAAACTATGCATTTCTCTGAGTTTGAAATAGCCAATACGTCGTGGGCTGGTGTGGTGATTATGTCCATACCTCCCTTCGGGATGAGGCCAATGGCCCTGCAGTGGGTCACTTACAGGCTGATGATATGTTTTGTATTTATTTTAAATTCAACGTGTTAAATCGCTTGTATCTATTATACAACCACGTATATTTTTATAACAACCTTGGTTTTGTTGTGCGTTTACTTGTAAAAACTATTTTTAATGACTTCCTATACGGGATTACATATTTATTTGCTTACTAATTATGTATTTCGCGACAACAGAGCGATAGCAGCATTATTTTATCGTAGGAATGTGTTAAGTTGAATAGACTTTGACGAAATATTTACCGGCTGGTGGTAGATCACTTTTCACTGTACAAGTGAAATGGGTGGGTAATAATGCCACGGAGCATGAATTCTGACTTGTCACAAAAACTTCCTGGAAAGCTCTAACAGGACGGCCATCATCTTGATAGTTCATTGATACCAGGAGATTGGTTGCCAAAAATAAATTTAAAAAAAACTTTCATGTGGTTTTTGACTATCTGTTATTTACTTTGTTACGTAGTGTATGAAATTCTGGAGGTTATTGTTGTTTTAAAAAAAATAACATTTGCGTTTTGTTTTTTTTTTTATCAAATATTGTTATTATTAAGTGAAAGAAACTTAATGTGAGTGATAATTTGGGTCTCAGCTTTGTTTAAGCGTCTGGAGCTGTAACTTTAATTGAATATGGCTACACTCATAATGAAGTGACTCAAACATAACGAGTGTCCAAGTCTGTAATTTTTGGGAATGTTAAATGATGCCGACAAACTGTTGAGTATACAAGACATAAAGGAAAATTTCACAAAAGAGTAACAACAGTGAGGCACCACAAATTTCTTATAAACAGTGTCCTCGGAAACCGCACTTAGACTAAACGGATACCGACTGAATACTGTTAAAATAATACAAAATTGTTATCGTTTTCTTTTGTTAAATAAGCTTCAAGCTTTCATTAAATAATAAAGCTTAACATAAAAACCATAATTTAGCCTACAACCAATTATAATAAAAATATAGTGAAATGCTATATTACCAAAAATATTACCAAACTTATAGGCAACATTGATATCAAATTTATCATTTCAGTCTAGCGATTGTACTAAGTATGTCAATATTTTATTATATAAACTGATAAAATTATGGCTTATGGTCTTAAAATGTAAAATGAGATAAAGATGTCGTGAAATAATATTCAAAAATTTGCAAATCATTTTGTTTTTTATTTATGAAAAATTCACGTCATGCGACACAACAAATGCGTTATCAAATTTATGATATATGATTGACATTATTTTGTTGACTGTTGATTCGAATGAATTATGTAAAACCATAAATATTTGATCAAAAAACTGAGCATGTACATTTTTTATCTAGTTTGGGTATAAAGTAACATAAAAGAAACCCAAGTTATTGTATTAAAGAAAATTATTTTTCATAAAAATCTGTGAAATCATAAATTCATGTTTTTATTTAGTTGAAATGTCGAATGTTTGTTGAAATGATGAATCGCGAAACTTAAAAAAAAACATACTTTATATATTACAAAACTCATATCATCTATAAACCTGACATAATTACAATGTGACCTAAGATAGTAAACCTAGAGAATGATTGGGTCTTAGATACAGCTGCCGAAATGCACCTATAGGTGCTTGGCAACAGATTTTTTGATTTTGACAATGATAGCTAACTAGACGCGCAATAGATTTATTTTGGCCTTACCTATACTATGCGAAAAAATATTAATGAGTGTTATCATAGTATTTACTTTTTGTTAATATTTATTAATGAAAACTATTTATCTCTTTCAGGGCATAACGTGGGGTAAGGCATTCCTTGTCGCAGCAGAAAACAACGCAGCCCTACCATATCTCAGCACAAGGGAGTGTCAGTTAGGTGGCTATAGAATTTACACGGTAAATTTTCACCCTCGAACGTTCCAATCGTCGAGTAGTGTGGACAAAAAGGACGCATTGCTATACATCGCTGTTCCAGAAAATAAACATTGGCTCGGTCCAGCTCCATTACCAGAAATAGCCATGCAAATACTCGAATGCCGCGGTTCCACTGGCCCTAATGCCGAATACCTACTCAGACTAGCAGATTTCATGCGGGACGAGATTCCGGAAGCTTTAGACGAGCATTTATTTTCCTTAGAGAGGCTAGTGAGAAAATTCGCCGGTGATATGAAGATCTGCTTAAAGACCTTGATGGGTGAGAACGAAGAATCGAGAGAAGAGAAGGCTGAAGTTAAAACCGTCGCTCCTCCTAGTAATCAGTTCGCTTCTAGAGTACCAGAGAAGAAGCTGCGTTGTGTAAACATGTGATTTAGGTTAATATTTAGTAAGAATTTTCTAGATCTTCGTGATGGCTGGTCTGGTGGTCTTTTCATGGTCCAGTGAAACGTATTACCAAGGATAAAGGAATCTATATAAATAATGAAGATACAGTTAATTTGAGGATCAATGAAGTGGAAACTACTGAAGTTATCAGCATATGACTGTAACTGTTCAAAGTGTTCGATACGAATTTTTTTTGGATTCCATTGACCATTTGCCGTTTCTTTTTAATATGCAACCCGAAGCAGGCGAGTATCAGCTGGTAATGAATACGTAAACATTTTATTTTTAAAGACAAATTAGCAGTCGTTCCACTTATTTGTTTACTACAAAATATCGGTAAAGCCTAATTGATTGCTCTCATAAGAACACTAGATGAAGCCAACTTTTAACATATGTTCATCATTAAGGCAATACCTAACTTTGAAACCTTTAAACAATTATGAAATTGATGATAAATTATATATATCCCTTTCTGATAACGTAAAAAATTTGTGGGTAACCTAAGCTTCTAATTTGTAACTAATAACACAACCTTTAACTCTCATAATGTAGTTGTAATTATTAACATATTTGATGACTATAACATTACCAGTCTGTTTAAACAGTTTTCGTAATACTAACCCGGTTTAAAGGTTAATTGACATAATATTTTATGTAAATCTACTTACCTATATAAATATTTAGTTAAACGAAACTGGTTTAATTAAGAGACATATTTTGTACTTGTATGGGTGTTTACGAAGAAGTTCTTCTACTTCTTCTTTAATTTATGGCGCCTTGTGTAGATACACAATTCCGTCAATGTCAGGAAGTTCAATAATAGCTCCTATCAATTTTGACATTTCGACGTTTGACATTTCGTCTGTGGTTGAATTATTTGTCTATTATATAATTTCAAGCTAACGACATAAATAAATACTATGATATAACCAATACGTTTGCGTGACTGATTAAATAAGTTGATTTAAGTGATAAAAATCACTATAAAAGTACATTGTCCACCGTGACAATAGAATCGGCATGTTATATTTTGTTCTATCGAAGTGTATAATCTTCAATTCTCGTTCATTATTTAAATACACGCGTACAATTTACTCTGTCTTAACTTCAAACATTAATATTGGCCTTTGGTTCAAGTTATTACAAATTTAGAATTTCTTAATCATTCGATTCACGTCATCTGTCTGTAATGTTCCAGATTATTTTTCCAACATAACGAAGTTAGTTTACATATAATTCACATTAGATCTGTATTGTCTACGGTTTTTGGACATAATCTTACTTATTTAGTTAAATTGTATTTCATACTGAATCTAGTGTAAAAATTAACAATAATTTTTTTTTTTTACATGTAACAAATTCAATGCGTGAATTGATAAGTAAAATTAACGGAAACTGGCTTTTTTATGTAGTAGTTTTTGCTCGTCAAAAGGTGCTTTGTTTGACTACATAATTGAACCACAATACTCTTCCTTGCGGAGTAATTGACCACCAAGGCTGTCTGTTACTTGGCATGCCTTTGTAAATAGTAAGCAAAAAACAAATTCCTGCTAATTTACTAGATAATAGTAGCATTTGTGAGATGATTGCGGGAAATTTGTTTTTTTTTTTGTTGTTAGGTTTTAATCAATTGCTCACTGATAACTAAAAAGTTTTATTGTCAAATTATTTCCGCCTTTAAATATGAAATAACAGTAATGTAGTAGACCTACGATAGATAATTAATGACAGTTCGCGTGATGCATCTATCACAGCTGCGAGACAAAGCTTCGACTTAAATGGTCGGCAAATTCTCGCTAAAACTAACGTCAAAAGTTGTTCGGATTGCTAGTCCGGTGAAACTGTAGAAGTATGTCAGGCCAATGGCGTAATCAGTTCGAAAAAAAAAATCGGATAAAAGTACATATTTAACGCTATTACACATCCGTCCTTCCAATAACTTTTTATTAGTAGTAAATTCCTTTGGATATTTAAACCATCGGTTTAGTTATGTTCTACAACATTTTATACAATACACGCAGTTAATCACTAACAATTTCATTGTATTGCAAACAAAAGGGCCTGTTATGTGAGTGTTCTCAACCATTACTACTCCCTACATTCAAAGTCGGTTTTAAAAAGTTATTTATAAAAATGATATATTGTGAACTTTTTAATTTTGCATGTGTCAAATTTTGTAAACGATTTTAAATAAACTTGCCATATATCTTTGTAATAATATGATAAAGTATTGAGCAAACAAACAAAGAAACAAGGAAGCAATTTAATATTCCACTGTTCACACATCGTAAGGTTTGCTTTAAATGTATTGCAAAATTTGTAATGAATATTCGGACATGAATACAAGTCAATATAATAATAAAAAGATGGCCGCTCAAAGACGGACGCTCGTAGAAAACATACGTTTTGTTATACTAGCAAAAATATACGGTAAATAATGTGTATAGTGTAGAGGTAGCAATTGATTTGGAAATATTTTTGAAATTAGAAAATAATTTGAGGAAATTTTTGTAATGTTAACAAAATGGCCGCTGGTCACGTAGAAACAAGATAAAACCAAATAATGTAACGTATGAGTATTAGCTATGAAGTTTGTTAAGTTTTATCTTTTTATTAAAAATGTTTCTAAATAAATTATGTAATTTTAGTTAAATTTATTTAATTATACTGATAGATTACCTTCGCGATAAGTGAAAGTTAAAAATGTGATAATTAATTATACTGTATGACCTTAGTTTTAGAATAATAGAATATTATTACTAGACGTCTGTGTAACCAATGTTTTGCAAAGAATTTGTATTTAATATTAAGGCAATATCAATGAAAAAAGTAACAATGAGTAAAAAATATTATAAAGTATACAATCTTTTATTTCAAATTTTCAACTAACGGCCGGCGGATGTTAGAGTAAGTACTATGATTAGTATAGTGTATCGGAACATCTCTAGCGACAATGATCAGATGAGGATACTTAGAAGAAATTAATCTCAGTAACAAAAACACTTGGCGGGTTTTTGGCGGGATCTTAATCTGTCATGTAGTGGCTTTTATATTTTATTCATAATCTTGTGTTATGTGACTCTAAAGTTTGTAATAATGGTGGCATTTTATGTAATATAGTTCGGTTATTATGTATAAACGAAATGAATGGAAAATAATACCATGGAGCATTAACTCTGAGATGCCACAGAAGCTCTTTGAAAAGTTATAAAAAGGAGGCCGCCACCATCCTGTTAGAACATTAAAATTATCACAAGAGACTTATAATATCTATTCGACATAATCAAAATAAATAAAAAAACAAAAGCACTGCAGAACATGACTCAACTTGTGTAATTAGGTCGAAACGTCAAACAGTTAAAAAGTAAAAACTTTTTTTTTACTATATTTCGTCAATCTAATGGGACAAAGGCAAAGTATCATTTTCCTAGACAAAAAAGGCAAAAATTATTTTCCAAACTGGAATATAGCAGTGGCAGCCGATTTCTACGTTTTGAGAACATTCAGAAAAGTATTTCTCAAGAAGCTTCTCGAATCGAGTCGAATGGAGACAAGTTATTAAACTGAACGCGTTTGAGGAGCAAGCGACTACATCTGGAAAATATGCTCACCTCAAAAAATCTACAAGTTTATAAAATGTACGACCGGCAGAAGCAATTTAAATAATAGGTTAGGATTCTATTGGTATCGCACTCAGTCTGGACTACCAAATAGAGCGCGAGAGAGAGAACTATTTTGTCCTCTGAAACTGAACCGATTTAATGTATTTATTGAATATGAATATAATGAAAACATTTGCTATATGTATATCTATTATAGTTGTCAAAATTGTTTGCTGGATGTCTGAAAATGGTGATATAATTGGGCATATTTAGTACTTTTTTTACTCCTAGGTTTTACAATTTTTAATTTATGGAAAAAATCAAAACAATATGTTTTAATTATGTTTATTGGGCACGTAAAAGAAACATAAATGGAGTACGTAAGTCCTTTAATTTACATGGGATCCAGGCATTGTAATTAAAATCAACAAGTAAGAATATAACGATTTAATTTTAGTATTATTTGAACTTAACAAAAATTCGAAACTCTCATGAATATCGTACCTATATCCTATATTCCTTCATTCTATAAATATGATTATCATACTTGTGTCGCCATCTGTTACGAAGAGTATACAACAAATACTTTTCTCGTAATATGGTTCTATGAAGTAGTCGATAGATGTCGTATTTTCAATTAAAAGAGAGATACATTATGAAGCTGTAATTTTAATTTTGTTACAATGTAAATACGCAAACAGCGTTGATTAATCAACGAAAGCTAAAAAATATATAAGAACTTGATACCTTCCAGTTCGGATGATTTGAATGTGCTAACGCAAAGATATGAAATAAAGATACCACCAATCATTATTAAGTTGTAGTTATTATTTAATTTCTTTAATGTTAATATTATTTATGTTAAATATTTTTTTCATTTTTGACTGAAATAGAGTTTCATTAATTTCTTAAGTTTGTTATCCGAACATGAGGTTATTTTCTCCAAGTATGACAAAAGGGGAATTTCACGTAACGCGGACAACAAAAAAAAAGATGAGGTTATAAAAAGTCCAATTAGGCTGAATATGAACGAAATTCAGCTTAGCTATTTACGTTGTCCGCTTCATGTAGATGCCTCGGCATTTAAATTTAGTTTAAAATTGTTTAATATAAAAATAATTAATTAACTGTTATGTTTATGATTCGTAATACACGAATAAACAGGATAAATGAAAAACGGAGTACAATCGAAGTAAATATTTATTTCCTTCACAACTCTCACATTTTTGACAGTCACCAAACCATACGTATTCGTTTCAAATATACAAACAAATTCATTGAACTCGCTCCTCTTAATTCTATAAAACATCAAGTTTACATAACACTAACAAATGTATATATAAAGATTCGGGAAAATAATCTTCTGAAATTAGAAATTTCACAAAAATCATTTTTGTTATTGTACATACAAAAATACAAACAAAAATCGCTGTGCAAATATCCCATGGGAGGTAAGCGGTATACCGAATATGCGAATTATTTTTTGTTTGCTCTTCAGATTCTTTTTATCGACTTAAATTCTTTTATAAACAAAAAAGAGTTGCGCTATGAGTTTTACAAAGATTAATACTCAAAGATTCTGATACAGTTTCTTTCTAATATAAACATATATTTCAGTAAGTATATTACATAATTTTATTTTCAATATTGACAAAGTAGTATTGAAATGATACATTTTACAAATGTTCGAAAATAATTACAGTCCAACTAACAATTTCATAGATTATAGTTTACCATACTATGACTACTTTTAGACGAAATTATTTTTATTATTGAAGATAACGTAAATACAAGGTTACGTTTAAATACTAATTTTATAAGTAAATACAGCATAAGAAAAAAAATGATTTCAAATAAAAAACAAATGTTTATTTGTTCTTTTTTGTCATATTCATTACCTGCTTACGTTTTATTCGTTTTTTTTTATAACTAAAACAAATACACTAATAATAACTAAATAATATATTTACAAAATAATCTCAATATAATAATTTTCTTAGTTAATTCCATTTAAGAAAACCTTTACAGCTTAATACTAATTAAGTACAAAAAAGATTTGGTGGTAAAATGCGAATCCTCTATCATACAAACTTACATTAGGTACTTACTAATATACTTTTAAAATACTGTAAATTAGTATCGCGAAGAAAAATTCATGTAAACATGAGTCTAACTAAACACATTGTCCATTGTTTAATACGTCACATTAAATTTTATTAAAGACTAGAAGCTAATTATTTTATTACGAATCCGTTTAAAAATCCTAACCATGTCATGGTAAATCTCTCGAAATACTTTTACCATAAACAAATATTTATATTACACGTCAAAAGCTTTGGTACTACTATGCTTATGTACAAATCTCATTGATGACTATAAAATGTAATGAATTATGTACAAATAGATATTATGCAATACTTCGTTATGCGTTTTCGCCTTTAATATAAAATAAATATTAACTAATACTAAAAGAAACCATTTTAAATGTCTTCACTTTAGAAGCATAAGAGCGTAACTCTGAAAAGTCGAACAAAATAATCCTGACTTACGCTTATATAATAATATGATAAATACGTTAATATAAAAATACCTACATTAATTACTACGATACGCATAATATCATTAAAAATATTGAAAAAATAATCTATTTATAAAGGAATAGGACAGGTTTTAAAATAAAGCATTTTTTCTAATCAAAAAACTGTAAATGCAATAAGAAATGTCAATTTTTGGCTAAAAATCAATAAAACCTGTACACAAAAAAGAACTCCGCCGATATTCTATTTACTAATATAAACTATATTAATTATATACCTACTTATTTAATACTAATAATTTTACAATACAGATATATGACAAGCGTTATATAGTATTCGCCTTAAATATCCATTTTAGTTAGGTACAGAGTAAAAATGGACATATTTCAGTCACGGCAAAATCCTAAGCTTGACATTGAAAAAAAAGAAGAATTAATAATCTATGATTTTTTTATAAACTGATAATAACTGTCAAAAGGTGGGTTTGTCGTTTTATTGTTCATTGTCTAATCACAAAAAAAATAAAATCGTAAAACTGCTACTGTACTTTGACGGTCTTTAAGTAGAAGTTTTAAAAGGCAATATTAATAAAATAAACAGTCATCACATCGCATGCCGAGAATGAAAGTGGCGTAACCGTAATGTAATGATTTTTGAGAGAGGCGTTCAATTTTATTTATTTTACCAAAAAAAAATGTCAATTTCCTTTTATACTCGTTTGCTTTTATGTCCCATTTGAATACAGATTGCCTGTCTTATGTTTTGTTTAAAAGTTTCCCTGCAGAGTACTTTTTAACGAAAACATGTACTCAGGCCAACACTACGAGTTCTTTTTTTACTTCAGGATCAGAAATAAGAGCAAAATAAAGCGATAAAACATAATTTTATTTCAACCACATCCCTTTCCCCGACCAAGACCGACACATTACACGCAGACTTCCTCGAGTTTATAAAAAATAATCACCGCATCGATATATAACAGCCGTGACGACATAAAATCAAGACCAAAAATTTATAAGGCTTATTATTTAATGAATGGAAATTCACTGTCGCTCTCATCGCCGGAGCCGTCGTAACTCGAGGGTGGCGTGTCCAACTGTGGTAGACCCAGGTCCAAATATTCCTGGTTAGCAGTAACTGTCAAGATCTTATCTAGGTCTTCGACGAGCTCGGTAAAGGACGGTCGATCACCAGGTGAAAAAGACCAGCATTCGCGCATCAGCATGTAACTGAAATTACCATGTATAAAACACGTTGGAATTATAAACCTCCAATAAAACCCAATAAAAATGCAAGTGAGTTTTGTAAACTACTCACATTTCAAGACTACAGCATGGCGGTTTCTCCATCCGATGTCCAGCGCTGAGATGCTGGTACATATACTGTCCAGGCACCGTCGGGTATGGGGTTCCACCAAGGGTCATGATCTCCCAAAGCAACACGCCAAAGGACCACCTATGATAAACATTAATTTAAAGTTAGCGATGTTGTCAAATGAACTATAAAGTTGAAGAGGTAATTTTATTACGTTATAGGTTTGTCCACAATCACACCTGATGTTAAATGATTATGTGTCATAAGAATGCGACAAGTTATACTTAGATGAAGACTGGTTTTCAAGTGCACACCTACTATGTCGCCATAAGAAAAACCAATACATCTAACTAAGATACAAACTGGAGAAAAGTCGACAAATCTGTAGCCTACATACAACTTTAGCAAATTATCTCTAAATCCTTTTTAGATTCAATGTAATTCGAGAACAGACGCAAAACAATTAAAAAAGTACCTTTTTCCCTGATTTGGACAAAAGCCAATATTTAAAAAAAAACGGCAAACGTGCCTTTCGTTTTTTGGACGGCATGGCAGTATACATGGCGACATTTACACCTTGAGAATGGTAGCTAGCCAGGCGGGTTTAGAAAAAGTCCTACTATCAGATTTCATCACGATGCTTTCGTTCATTGCAGAATTTTCACCGACGTCATACGACGCTTGTCTAAGCACGCTACGGCCACTGAGCTATTATCGCTTCTAGTAGTGTTTTTTTTTTTTATAAAACTAGGTTTCATTACATTCTTGATAATTGTGCCAATCTCGTGTAAGTAAATTTTATAGATAAAGTTCCTTATAGTATCACAGAGTAATGGGAAAATATAAAACTTTTAATATGTCTAGGTAATGTTTCTGAAATGTCGTTTACACTTGTGCGTTGACAACCCAAGAAATGGACGCCACAACAATGTGTCGTTTAGACTTCACATAACAAAGGATAGATATTATAACCATAGCGATACACATATTATATCTCAAATATAGTGTATGCTATTGTCAACAATATATAAATTATAGTTAGTAATATTATCTTAACGGTGTTTTTTCCCTCTTTTTTTTAACTTAAGGCTTAATCACTTGGGCGAATAGTATCGCCTAAATATCAGACAGACACAAGTAAAATTAAAATGGTTTAGATTAATTTTGGTGTTTTTAATTATAGTACCAAATATATTTGTAATCGCCAATACACCTTGCTTCGTTCTTCGAAATCGCCATTTGTGCAGTAGTATAAGAAACACAAGTTGACGTTAAAGCAAAAATTTTATTTATGTACAACTATAAGTTATATTTAAAATCTAAAATTGTAAGGGTTTCTCCAAGTAAGAGCAATCTGTGTAGTTGTGTGTTCAAAATCAATTATCAAGCAGTAAGAAAGTAAAAGAAAGTCGTGGTGGTCTAGTGGCTTGACCGGTGGAATATCAATCCGATGTCAGCAGGTTCATACCCCGGCGTGCACCAACGAATTTTTCGATTTTCCCCTACATTTTCTAATTTAAATTGTTAACACTATCGACTGACGGTGAAAGCAAACATCGTGAGGAAACCTGAACCTGAAAAATGTTCTAATAGTATGGGGGAAAATTTAGAACTGTAGATCTCTCGGAGTTGGAAATTACCCATACGTCGTGGGCTGGCGCAATAATTACACTCATACTTTCCTTCGGGAAGAGACCTATGGTCATGCAGTGGGTCCTCCAAAGGTCTCCGAAAGGATGATAATAATAAAAAAAGAGAGTATCGACTCACACGTCAGTCTGCGTGGTGAAGACCTTGTGGTAGAGAGACTCCGGCGCCATCCACCGTACCGGCAGCCTTCCTTCAGTCTTCTTACGGTAATAGTCGTTGGTGTGCACGTCCTTAGCCAGACCAAAGTCTGCTATCTTTAGTACGCAGTCGTCTGACACGAGGACATTGCGCGCGGCCAAATCGCGATGTATGCACTATAACAGTAAGCAAATTATTTAATAAAAAGTTATTCTTTTTTTTCAATTTGTCATTGTTACGCTTATAAAACGTTACAAACTAATTTGAGCTTTATTGTCTATGGAGGTAAATATAGAATCATTTTTTACTAAATATGGTTCGAAGTGATATTCATTTATAATTTCTGTCTTTGTATAGTATTTATTTTAGCCATAATTAAAACTAAGTAAGGAATAGAAATAATAATACTTACCAATTATAGAAGGATTTAGGATCATTAGAAAAAGCTTATAAAGATTGTAAAACATTGTTGACATATCAACTAAGTGTACCGTATTTTAATGGAAATGTTAAAGTAGCACTGCCAAAAGAAATGTTAATTAAAAATTCCTCATATTGTACTAATTTCCTACGGAGACTTAAAATTATGATAATATTTGACTTACCCTTCTAGACGCCAGATACTCCATTCCTCTCGCGACTTGATAAGAGAAAGATACCAGGTCCTTCTGCGTAAGCGTTTTCTTGATATCCTCTATCGGAGATTCGTATCTAAAAAAATACCTCTTAAATAGTAAATTTAAGTAAGTTTAACAAGTGAACAAAAAGTAACATTGAAAATGTCATATCATATTAAATGTGATTTAATGAGGGATCTAATTATTTCTTCAATGGATAGTGTTAAGTAATATAATCTTACACTTACCGGTTTCCAGGTCTGTGATTCCTTAAGAATTCCCTTAGATTTCCATTCGGTGCGTACTCTACGATAACGTAGAGTGGCCCGTCCTGTGTACAACATCCCAGCAGGTTGATAATGTTCACATGCTTGCCTATCATTTTCATCATTTCCATCTCTGACACCAGCGCCATCATCTCTGCGTCCGTGTGGCCCTCTAAAAAGGTTATATTAAATGTTTACATCTAACTGTTTAACCACCACGAATTTTAATGCCATAAAACATTACATTTTGAGAAAGAGGAATCAATCAATGGATACCTTGGAATCAAATCGATCTTATATGTAATGAATAATACTTCATTAAATTACAATCGTATAATGCGCATTTAAGTCATAAGAACAACGAGTATACCTTTTAACATTTTGACGGCCACGACAGAGTGTTGACCAGGTTTCAGTATTCCAACGCATTCCGCCTTTACCACCTTCCCGAATTCTCCTTCGCCAAGTATTTTACCCAACGACAAGGATTCTCTAGGAACTTCCCAATCTACGTCCATCGGGAGCTCATACTCTGACATCAACATCGAATCGTTCGTGTTACTTTGAACTTGGGATAATTTCTGCTTCTCTATTTTAACAACTGGCATCAACTACAATAGAATTTATTACTACATTAATAATTTTGTCAATTACCCCGCTAATAGTACGGCATCGAAATAACATATAAAGATTCCGTCTCCGGAGATTTCTAATTATTCTAACGGCCTAAATAGTATACGTCATATAACAATGTTTGATATCATAAAAGTTAAAGAAACCTATATAAATAATCTGGAGAGCTAAACAACTAATTTATAGACGCCCAAGAGAGTAATTTATCTGGAGGCTGAGGTTATTGTGAAATTTAAGTAAGCTGTGCCAAAGCGATCTCTACCACCAACATTTTTCTATAATTATTCCACGACACCACATATTTCGTTTGACAGAACTAAAACTTCGTGACGGAAACTGCCTTTACTAACCACAATAACGTTTAAAAGAGATCACGAGTACAACTAACAATTTGCATGGCACGAATTTGTTTGTCGTCCGTCAGTACAAACCCAACTATGAATTTTAGTTTATGCTTTACTTGCTTCTCCAGTTTTACCGTAGCGATTAAATTCAATTTGTTAAAATACGTATTTTAGAATATGTCAATTGATGGATCTTTCCAAATAATTTAATATTACTCACAAAACTATTAGATTTATGTTTTATCAGATTGCTTTACATTCTGTCTTAAAAAATGTAAAAGTATTTATCGAAGTCAATAGCATGAAATACGACTAAAATTAGGATTTCAGTGAAAAATCACATCACCAACAAAAAAAATCATTTTTTTACCTTAAAATCCATCAACGCCGTTTTTTTTCACTTATTAAATTTTTGTGTTTTCGCATTTTAAATACAACGTAGTAATAGTCACATAATCTTAATTTTCTCTTACCAGTGCTTCACCTGCCGTGTCTGTTGATCCGTTCATCTGCGGTTTCTCCACGGTCACTTTCTTCGTCCAGTGTGTTACAATCACAGCGCGTACTGTCTCTATCGCCAATTGTTTCTTTAGCTTCTCTCGTTTTAGTCTCTTGAAGATCATAACGACTATTATGGCTGCTACGAAAAACATCGCTCCTAACACAGCTGTTAGAATGTTGATTAGCAATGTGTGCTTCCCGTGGTCCATAAGTTCCGGTGTCGGTCGAGCTAAAAGGTCCAAAAATCAAACTCAATGTCATACAGATTCTAAGAAAAAAATCTTTAGTATAACTTAATGTATCGAGTAAAACAAATAAATAACCCAATATATCGTCAGATTTGAGTTTAAAATCCAATTTAATTACTACAAAAGTAAATCTCTTTACCTGTAAAACTATCAGTTTTTAATAACAAAAAATTACTTCCTATATATTGAATAAAGGAGCCATAGTTAGATACAAGAAACGGTAAACTATAATATCTAGATAACTTTACATTTGGAACGAAGTTTCTTAATGTTCCTATCATTCTACGCAGCTTTGCTCCCTTCCCTGTCTCTTTCTATTGTAAATAAGTGCTCGTGTGCATGCGCCTATCGAAATTCGAATAGACGAGCATTGTGTGTTGCCGTTTCTATAACCTCCATACTGAACACGTGGGAAATTCATTGAAACTTATTCTTATTTAGCATTTTCTTTTTTTTTCCAAAATAGCAAATTAAACTTCGTGCCTTCCGTGGCAGCACGCATTTTTTTTAGTGATCTTATCAGTCGGTTTCTCATTATCAATTTGTTCTCATTACTCCACTAGTACTTATCTCATTACTCTTGTATATCTGATTACTCAATGAGATAGGCCAACATATATAGTACTATTTGGGCAATTAGATGTATGCGCTTTGAGTAAATATAGTAACATAAATTTTAGAGCTTCAGAGAAACTCATATTAGAATCTTCTAAATTACAAAGCGCAATTATGGACTCTTCGTTTAGATTATTGCATCACTCAATAGTGCACTCAAGAGTAATAGTGCAATACTTATATACATATATTATACTGACAATCTCCCGCGACTTCTTCCGCATTAAATTACAATATATACTTTATAAGACAAGGTAGCGCCACCTAGTTACGAATCATAGAGAAACCAACAGCACAGAAATTTTAATGAAAAACAATAATGTATGCACACTTTCATAGTATTAGTATTTATAATTTATCCATCTCAGACACCAATATCTAATTTATTTATATATAGATTTTATATTGACATCATCTATCACATAGATAACATTACAAACAATATATAATTCGTTAATTATTTATTTATTTAAGGACTACTAAAAAATAATATAATATTGCGTAATAGTAACAATACAAGAGACATTAATAAAGTTCTTATGCATAGAGATGTAATTGGAGTAGAGAAAGTAAATTCAAAATTATAAGCGATTCCAAAAAATTTTACTCTAAAAAAACGAGCCATAATCTCAATTGTTAAACATTCCATAATCGATTTCGAGAAGAGTTCCTCATTGTATCTCCTAAGGCCTAAAGCCCATTGTTAGTGGAAATTCAAATCGGTTTTTAAATGACTAAGTTCTGAGTTAACAAACATTCAAGAAAACACAACCGAATTAAGAACGTCCTCCCCTTTGAAGTTGGTTATTAAACAACAAGAAATTTACTGTTGACTGTCACAACGTTCTTATCTGACGTACATATTGAACAAGGCAGCGCATTTCTCTATCCATGTGCTTGCTAATTGTACCTATAAATCTGTCTGAAGTCCCCAAGGAATTCATGAATAGATAACGATAATTTCTAGTATATTAATACGAAGATAGGAAACACTGTTTTATGTTAACATGGTTTGTAGGAGACCATTGTCCAATTAAGAGATAGCGCCAGCTTGCTCGTTAATTTAATTTAGTCTATCGTATTTTAGATATTAAAGGCGTTTATTTATTGAGGTCCACCAACACTGATACAATAAGATAAATTAATAAAATTGATTATATACGAAAATTTGATAAAACAGTTTTTATATGAAAATATAGTAACGCGCTTTAGAATGGTGGTAGTAAAAATGAGATTAAGAAATTTCAATTCTGCACGATAAAATGAGAAATCTAATTAATGTATCATGAAAACATGTCAGATTTTACAATCGACATATGTATACAATTTTCGTTTTGAAATAACCTCCTAACGCCCAAACTATAATGATCGAGATGAGGTAAAAACCCAGTGTTCAAATATGTTTTTACATGTGCCAGTCCACAAATAATAGTCTTTAAAAAAAATCAATAACTCAACCAATATTTTTTATCTCTTGTTCATTTAAATGTACATCAGGCGTTTAGATGATCCTGAGTTTTAATTGAAAGAACATTTTTAGACAATCTTTTATTGAATAATATGGCATTAATCACAACATTAGGTGTGATTACAGTTCGCGTGAAACTATAAAAGCAAAATCCATAAAAATTTAATGTACATCATATTATATACTGGGCTTCTATGATTTTTTTTTCAAACTTGGGCCTGAATGCTGTAGGTTAATTCGTGCAATGAACTGTATATTAGGCCTTACGAAGTTTACTTCAACTCTGATTTGAACTCCGAAATGCAAAATAACGAATCAAGCTCTTAGACCAACATACTATCCGCACTAATATTGTAATTACGTGAGATCCTTTGTTTGTTACTTTTTCACCTCTTAATTTCTCAACCGACTATAATAAAAATTTTAATACACGTTGTCAAAAGTATAGAAGTACATACATACTTCCATAGTCATTATCAAAGAGGTCGACCAAACTGAAGTGTGATCAAAATAAATTAAAATGTTAAAATGAGAGCTGAACTACTCCGGTAAACACTGGGATTCGTGGTGACATGCATATCCATAAAATATTTCCATTTAATTTGAAATAAGTTTTGAGCTATCATTATTATAGCATTTCTTTTTAATTTTTAACCTTAAAATTAAGCGAAAGCGAGTTAAACCCAAGATTAAAATGCTTATCCAATATTAAGTTTTATATTTAAATGAAGTCATTAGAATTTCTCACGCAAATTGCTTTAGTCACGACTTTTCTAATTTGTTATACAATCATTGTAAAGGTTTTTACAAAATCTTTTCGTTTTGAAATTTTAAAAATCATAATATTACTTTAACTTGTCGTACATTACTTGACGATATAAGCTATATTTTTTAATTATATAACAATGTAACACTGACAAATCCTTAAACATAATATACGTCGTATGCCGATTCTTCGTTACATACTTTGGTTTTATATTTTATTTTATTTTTTGCAGTGATTTGCAGTTATTCATGACTGAAATGGACCATGACGTTCTTTGATGAAATTTCTAGACTTTTTATGTCTTATTCGTAACTGTGCTGTATTCGGCTTATTATTAGGCTAGGACTTATCAAGATCTATAGATGGCGAGTTAAATACAGTCGACCGTGGCCTCAACGTGTTGATTTTAGTAATATACGTGTAATTTAAGAGATTTTCCTCTGCAATTTTATTTATATCCCATTCTATAATCCTTCAATTTAATTAACAGTGTCTAGTAATTTTTTTGACCCGGAAACATATTTCATTTCCACGTTATTTGATATCACATATTGTTCAAGATGACTGATTCGGATTGTCGCTTGCAATATCATATATTTCATATTAGCGTTTTCCTCTTTGATCAGTTCTACCTGTTTTTGCATCTCCATCATAATTTTAGAATAGTTCTCGTACTGAGCAGTAGTCAAGTTGAGTGTTTTTAAAGTATCTATTTCAGATTTCAAATACCCAATCTCTCTATTGACGAATTCCGATTTAGTGTTATTTAGTGCAACCAATGGAGCGTTTATTTTGTTTAGTGAAGCCTCCTGAGGTAGACCTCTGACGTGTTGTTGAGTCTTACTCGTATTCATGTGTTTTTGGTTGCGAGTACTATTTTTGTCGTTTATTACCTCTAGTTGGGATTTTACTAGCGGAGTTGTCACCGTTTTTGCTAATGTTTGGTTGTTTACTGCAACATAATGGACATTTCCTGCTTATTGGGATGTCCCTGTGCGATGATTCTGACTTATACGAATACGTGAAAAGATTTTTTTTATATCTACATTGGACATCACGTGCTTTGGTAATCTACCTTATATTACCCCCAAACGATATTGATGTTATGTAGTCAGATGAAGAAAATAGGGACTACACACAATTTTCTTCAATAAAAGTTTATTATTAATGTTTTTTTACATGTTTTATAAGTTTCAATAGATACGTTCAGTGAGTACGTGTGAAAAAATTCGATAATAATTTTAATACTAGTTTTACATTTTTAGCCCAAATGTGATTATAACGTAAAAATATAGTAGTTAGTTGTACTTACATTCCAGTACGGTCAGATATCCCTTCGCTGTAGTGTTTCCCAGTGAATTGAGAGCCACACAGACGTACCAACCTTCGTCTTCCTTTGTAACGTTAAATATAGTGAGTTGTTCAGCCTTATCGTTTGGGTCTTCCGTCTAAAAGACAAAATACAACATTAAAATAGAAGAATTAAAAATAAAATAGAAAAAAAAACTTGTGTTCAGGAGACAGTATTAGCAAGAATTGAATTTTATAGAACAAAATTAATATATGCTATATTTTCCTTAACATCGGATAATTGTAATCAAAAACAAAATATGTTCTACATAAACATTTTTACAAATTTATGGTTTCATTCCATAAACATTTGATTAATAAATTAGAATGTTTCTTGCTGAAATAATTAAAATTTTAAACTAAGCTAGCGCAATGTCACTCCAATAGATTTAAATAGAATAGAATTTTCTATCTCTTTTAACATTATTGCAAAATCAATATGTGCAGAACAAAATATGTTCTTCATAGATATTTTTTAATTTTATTATTTATTACCTAATAATTTAAAATTTGCTTGCTGAAATAATTAAAATTTTAAACTAAATTTTCACTCAAATCCGCATGCATTTCATTAATTTTGTAACAACGGTGACAAACACAAAGCATTTGGAAATTAGAAAAAGTATATAGGACATAAACTAAGGATATTTCAGATTATAAGAGCATAGGATGTATGAAAGCGCAAAAGGTATTTTATTTACATCACATTAATAAGATACTAAGGCAAGTAGTTGAAAAAAATATTTTATATAATTCAAATGTATAGTTAAACTAAACTATAACCTTATGTCTAACTACATTGATAATACTTGATGCAAGATATCAAGAATATTATTTCAATGTTTCCTCTCGCATTTTACCAAAAAAAGAAAGCTTTTTAAAAGAGTATGAGACAAGACCAGACCAGACAGAGAATGGTTACTTGTCAAATCTTTAAATTCTGTTAGGATATGTTGTACTATTAAAACATTTAATGCATTACTACTATTCCACTACATAGTGCTTGCGACTTTTCATGAAAATAGTTTTTTTTTTACTAAAAGAAAGTGCGTGTCTTAGCGGATATTTTAAAATTCAATTTTGTTATTCTTACATAAACTCTATAACTCTTGCCGATTTTAAGATACCTCTGTTGAACTCTATAATAACTGTTTAGCTACTATGAAGAGACTATGTAATGATACGTCAAAATAATACGCTGGAAATCGTTTTATCTGCCAGTAACAATCTCGACAAAATTAGTTCAGATCTTTCATAAATGAAACCTGACCAAAAAACAAATAGTTAAAACCCATTTATATGTATAAGGAGGTAAAATAATTGTATAACGATAATACCAGTTTGAGCCCGTGGATGTAGATTTGACCTATCCCAGTACTTTTTGTGCGTGACAGGATCCCTGTACTACTCAGTACTCCGGCCAACGTGTAGATATGCCAAATGTGATGAACGGTTGAGTAATTAGAACGGTAAAGCGCAAGAACCAAACACACTCACATTCGCATTTATAATGTTACTTAAGATTAAGATAAGATAAATCATGTAATTACAAGAAATTCTACGATATTTGAATAAATGCTAAGAAATATCTCATACAATCATCATCGATCGAATAGTTGTTTATGATATTCTAAAAAATTTCATTATAAATTACAGTATTCTCAAAACTTGTGTAGTTTTTGGGGGCCCTTTTGTCGCATACGTTTATTGTCTTCGATTCTAAAAAAATATCTATATTTTACAGTAAATAAAACACGACATGCAACTAATAAAATAAAAGCTCTCTTTTTTATAAAAGATCAATGTATTTCAACATAAAACATGCAATTTGCAACAGTCAACCACACACATGCGTTAGTCACGTGACCCTCACCGATACAATTTTGTTCATATCCAAGTAAACGGTCTCCTGGATAGACGCGTCGATAGGATCAACGGTCTCGTTGAATATGTATTCGTCTTTTGTGTAATACAGCCAAAAGATGTAAGGGTGCAAATCAGTGAGGAATTTACACGAGAATCTTGCCGTCTCACCGATAACTTTTGTAAGATTTACCGCACCTTGAGTTAGAACTGGCTTCGCATATAAACGCTCTATAAAAATTAAATTGCATTCTTAATAACCTGGTCATTGCTAATTTAGATAAGTTCAGTTCTCGTCAATCTTTTTACCCGCTCTGAATATAGCCGTGAATTCGGGTTTGCCCATACTGTAGTCAAGAATTGAATACAAAATAAAGTTAAAATATTATTACAGGAATTTAACATTGGCATTTATTTACCCTAAACCCCTGGGCTGTCCAAAACCATAAAGCTTTAAGTTCCATTTTAGACCTAGGTCTAAAACATCGGCCGAAGGGTTAAGTTGCCTCGAGGCTCGAAGTTAAAATTGTGATCTGCGCTGCTATATTCTGAACGGTCAAAAAGTTTATCCCAGACTGTATATCAAGTTTAATTAACAGCAGAATAACTATTTTTTCATTGAAATTAACAACTGTATATAATACGCAGTTTATTCTTCCGTTTTAGTGCAATGAAATAAGCATACGAGTATATATAATTCTCCCATTTTTCCATTTACCACCACCAAATCCGTCACCAGCTAATTTGAAAAGTACGACACATATCGAATCCATTTCAGAAAATACCCATTATGCTTATGATGCATATTAAAAGAATAAGACAGGATTCTTGAATGCAATTGTTTATAGACATTTAAATTTGTAACAATTTAATAAATGATTTAAGTGATACGATAGCCGCCACCGGATTTAAATTATCAAACACCTCAATCGTATATCCAGACGGTATGGGCATATCGCTCGGTCCGACCTCGGCGTCTTTTAACGAGAAATTCGATGGTCTGACCCAGTACAAGTAGGGCTCAAGGTCCGAGACCGGCGGACACGATAGCTTCGCCGTCTCGTTCACGACAACCGTCACGTTACCGGGATATCCTTCCTTTATGTACGGCTTCGATGGATAACGTTCTATGAAATGTTATTATTCATATTGATGCCCATCATTTACATAAATTCCTATCTAATTTTGATCGATTACTTTATTTTCAAAGTAACTTTTACGAAGCTAACGCTTCGTTCACGGTAATTTTATTTCCCCCTCGGGAATAGAACATTCTTTATCCTTTTCTCTACCTATGATCAAATTTATGCAAAACTTCATAATTATCGGTTGAATAGTTAAAGTATGAAAACGTAACAAACAAACATTTGCATTTATAATTTTAATTATCATTGACAGAGAGTATTTTCTATCCAATACTGTTTAGCTTAAATGGCTTTACTAATAACGATTAAAATTTAGCTATCTAGTCTCAAAAATAAATTTCTCTTTGCTCGAATAATTCCATAGAAACTTGATTCTGGTTTTAGTTCATCAAAATCAATTACTAAAACCTAATCCAGTAATGTATTGAATGAATTAATGAAAATGTTATTATTATGCGGTATTAAAATAACTCTTACGTACTAAAATAATCTTGTTTAGAAATAGAAGACTAACCGTGTATAATAAGTGCAACATTGTGTTCGATGCAACCTAAGTCGTTGCACACGACACAAGTGTAATTTCCGTTGTCAGCTATGGTCAGCTCGTCCAGAGTCATGGACCATTTTCCGTAACCAGGTTGGAAATAGGTTCTTTGTATGGGCGTACTTCTGTTTTTGTACCAAGTAATGTTTGGAGTTGGATTACCTAAAATTATAAAAAAAAAGTAATTGTTAATTTAATCAGCATCAGCCTGTAAGAAGCCCACTTCGGGACCATAGGCCTCTTCCCGGAGGAAGGTATGGGTATAATTACCGCGCCAGCCCACGACATATTGGCGATTACAAACTCTGTGAAATCCACAGTTCTATATTTTCCCCATATACATTGGTACTACAAGAACATTTCCCAGGTTCAGGGTTCTTCACGACGTTTTCCTTCACCGTCAGTTAATAGTGTTACCAATTAAAATGAATAATTGTACACGAATTCAGAAAATTTGGTTGGAACATACCGGGTTTTGAACCGGCAGACATCTGATTGATATTCCACCAGTTAAACCACTAGACCACCATGATTTTAATAAACTCTTATAATATAATTTTGGATTTAGGGCATCATTTATGCCTCAAAATAAAACGCTGGAAAGATAAAGAGACGATCATACATAGCTATCAATGGCTCGTTAGTTCATTAGCCTTACCATTATTAATATAACGTATACACGAAAAATCCTTTTAAAATCTATTGAGATGATCTCAAAAATTGTTAAATTTATAGCATTAGAATTACCTTCCGCTGCACATCTCAACCTTATAGAACTACCCGCTGGTTTCATATCAGTATGAAACATTCTCGATGGATGTTTAAACTTTGGTGGATATTTCTTTTTTGTATCATCAACGTGCCCGTAATTCGGATGGTCCTTCTCATTTTTATCATCAGGATCTTCGTCCTTTGAATCGTATTCTTTAAATTTCATATTCTTTGCGAAACGTTTTATATCGTCGATTGTGTTGTTTTCAACTAGCTCGGCCGCTTGGTGTTGTGATAGTATTTCTGGCATTGGCCTTTCCACATCTACATCTGCTTGATATTCTGTAACATTGGTTATTTTGGTAAATATATTTTGTACCTGTTCCAAACGTTTCACAATTTGCTCATTGCAACCGATCGCTTATTTTAGGTTTATGTGAATATTTTGCTTTGATTTACTTTATAACCATATTATGAATTTCCGTTAAATGGTCATAAAGTAATAATAATAATAATATTATTAACTTTGCTTTAATTTTCCTGCTGTACTGTTTATATTGTTTTATTACATGATTGAAATTATTTATTAAAAACTCTTCTTAGTAAAAATACATTACTTTTGATAACATCTCGTCAACACATTTACACAAACTTATTACAACTGAATACACTAATTAAAGCAGTTTATGATGCCAACAAACAACAAAACGGGCAGATTTGACTTTCACACAGGATATGCGTTATTTCAAATCAAAATTTTAAGTGCATCGCGTCCGGTTTCATCGAAAAATACGAGTAATATTTTTAAATTCACATATTTCCACTCACGAGTGCAATATTGCAGTTACAGAAAACCCCGGAATCCGGTACGGACTTAGCCCTCTGTGTTTACACATCTGGATGGTCAATAAAGACGTCAATAAAATATAACATGAAAATAACTTTGCTGTCTTCAAAGACATAGAGAGCATGAGAATTACACTGTGTTAAAACACCCGTGGAAGATGTCTGGAAATCAGTCATAGTTCCTATTATTTGGAAAACGCTTACCATCTAAGTTATCTTGTTCTCGAGTCGGCTTGATTGTGACAGCCATCTCCTTATTTTTATCTTCCTCATTTCTGCATGAGTAAACACCAGCGTCTTTCGTGCGGAATCCCTTTATCCTTAACCTGGAAAATATTTTCGATAAATGTAACCATCTCAAGAGATATTCAATTTTTAATGATTTGCAGCTTAGAATTAGTTACTAGTCCATTTTTCAACCGCTGGCTATATTTACTTATGGTATAAACTCTATATTCCAGTGTCGAATTTCAAGCTTGATAGTCCCTACTTTTAAATAGTACACATACTATCAAATGTAATGCAATAATTTTGTTTGTCCAACCAAAAATAAATATTACATATCTAAAATTGTAAGTACAGTTACAACTAGACGTATGAATGAACCGTATAAAATATAACGAGAAATTATCGATTTTTATAACAAGTAATGAACGAATATATAAAATGAAGTAGTTCCTTAAAATAAAAATGACTTCGCGTGGGTAAAATAGTGAATTTATCGGTCGGAGGTAAACAAGGCATTATTATATCAGATGCTTTTTTAGTAAAAGTATTATTAGATGAAAACGCAATAGCATCGACATTGTGTACCGATATTCATAGTACAGAGACGCGCTTGTTCACTGCTGCAACTACTATTCGCAACACTCAGTATAAACTACAAATTTTTAGTCGTGGCATTATAATTAATTATATCATATTATTAGATATTTTCCATAATTCGAATCAAAGCGATCCTACTCTCTAAATGAAAGAATACTCGTGCCGTTCCTTCTGTTTAAATTAATACGTAATGGCAGACAAAACTAATGTGGCCGTAAGTTATGTATCCACTAGTGCCAAATGATTTTTTTTTTATCACATCTGGTTAAATTTTCTTTAATGAGGATCAAGGAAACAAGATACTCTACCCAAATAACATTAAACAGTCGTATCGATTCATAGTAATCTATAACCAAGCGTAAACAGAATTGCTATCTTTTCGACCGTCCATAAAATAACAAATTCCTAATGGTAAGATATTAGAATACTCCATATACCTCAACCTGCTACTAATCAACTAATATTTATATACAATGAGACTTTCACACATAAATGATTCCCTAGTAATAATTTTCCAAACAAATCTTTGACGAACACTACCTTTTCTAGTTCGATATCTTATAATGTACAATTTTGGTAATGTTGTAAATTATTATTATAAAAAGAGTTATGATAATAGTATCAGTTACAAGGAAGTTAATAAGTTAAAATTTAGTATAATATAAACATATTAGGAAAAGAGATGTCAATCTGGAAGATGAAGGGAGAGCTGGATTGTCTAAAGAATGTTAAGTTTATAGGAGGTATTAATACTAAGATGACAATGGACATGATAGAAAAGGAAAACATGTTTTGCGGATGCTATTCGGCATAGGATAGAAGAAAGAAGATGACTTACTGGATTAAAAAGTAATAAAACAGAACGACCTATCTGTTCCAATTTATGTATGCTATCGCCCACCACCCCAGGGGTTATATAGTCCATAATATACGTAATTTATAGAATACCGATTAATATAATACGATGTTTTGATCGGCAGTTTGTTTTCATATGCCACGAGAATAGAAACGCGTAATTCAACTAGGTTTCATGTATGAAATATACGCAAATGTATTGTATAAATATTAACGTTTGCCTGTTGTCTTATACGGGTATTATGTCTCTATTTCTGTTTGATTTACTTATTGGTATGAATTTTAGCTATTTTGCGTTCCTTGAAGCAAAGAACATACATGCAGACTTATTTATGGGGATATTTTGAGACAGCAGTCGATGGTTTCGTCGCTTTGCTAAGGATAGGTTATGATTGGCGTATAGTTTTATATCATCATTTAAATAGCACCATTTAGCATTTCCTCATATCGCTTTATTAATTCAATAATTACACACACACATATATATTCACATAACTAAAATATCGGTAATAGATGAGATTTCTCTAACACAAACACGTACTTTTTGTAATAGATTTTAAAATCGCCGATTCTTTTTTTTTCGAACTGTCTACACTGTTTAAATCATCATTTGGTACTCAGATACTGTTCATAACTTTTTTTAACACGCTTTTATTAGTATCACGTATATATTTGTTTATATGCTTGTAACCGACTCTTTAGCCTCGTTTCTGCTCTACGATCAGCGATCAAATTTGAATGAAACTTGGCACTCATGTCAAACAAATCGAACTAAAAAGCGAAAAATAAATTACAGCTAATAAAAGTAAAAACTCGCTTTTAGAGATAATCAAACTAAAAAGTAAAAAATAATTCTTAGCATAAGAATAAAATTACTAATAGGAAAATTAATGTCACTATTATAAAAGCCTGTGGGTACTTTGTATGACATTTTTAAATTAACTACCAGATCTATTGGTTACGAATCACAAAGTTAGTTTAAAAATGTCATGATGCCCTCCTTGACGTATCCGTCGATGGCGAACCTTTGGAAGAATGTCATACAAAGCACCCCAAACTTTTGATGTTGTGACATTAATTTTCTCATTAGTAATTTTATTCTTATACTAAGAATTATTTTCTACTTTTTAGTTTGATTATCACTAAAAGCGTGTTTTTTTAGTTTTTTTTTTACATTTAAACAGAGAGATGTGATAATGTGCTAATAATAGATACAGTACTATAACAATATTGCTCAAATTACCAAATGTAAGTAAAATTTATTCCAGAATTAACAATCTCACCATTGCTTTTGCTGCGTCACTCTCTTCGAGAGGCCGTCCAGGAGTTGTCCGTCCTTGTACCACTCCACAAGTTGCGCCTGACTCCTCGGCTTCAGACCGCACACCAATCGTAGCCTTTCATTTATAGACGCTTCGATTACTGATTTACTGTCATCTGAAACAAGATTGATGAGGTAAACGTGAATTATAAATATAAATTTACAGACATTATTTTTATAGTTTGTTGATACTGGCTAATACTCTTCCCACACCTTGCCAAATTATAACAACTCTGTTGTCGTTTTCCTATAGACTACTTTAATAAAACGTCATATTATTAGCCAAGAAAATATTGCTGCAAATAATCATAAAGTATTAAACAATTTTGATAAATCAGTACGTAATAACATATATGATGATTTAGGGTTGACACGGCGCCGTTTTGAATATAAAACATCAAAATTTATTTCAACAACCCAAAGGGCAAAGTCATTATAAGTCTTTTGTTATGCAAAACGCGTCAAATTAAGGAACCGATGGCAAATAAATTTTTTATTATCCACATCGTATCGACGGTAGCGTATTTATTAAGGGCCATTCTTTGATGAGATTGTTGGTCGTTTACGAATGTTTATATTGTTATATGTAGACGTAAAAGTCTGTGTTTTGATACATATACGAATGTGATTCGATTTAAATTTAACTCTTTGTTTAAATAATTCTCCTAAAAAATAATGTATTTGATTAATAAACAATAACTGATAATTAAACCTATGTAGTTGACATTGAGTTAATTCAATTTTTGTCACCACTCACCCATAATTGGATTCCATCACTAATTAGTAAATCGTACTTCAATTTATATCTAGAGGATGTAGTTTCTATAACAATCTTGACAAGATAAAAGGTTTATTTTTTTAAATTATATACTTATTTAAATACTTTTTAACGTTTGACCACAATTTCACCTGGATGTTAAATGACAAAGTGGTCCAGGATGTAAACACGCTAAACCTAGAGGCTTAAACAAACAAGTAAACAAGTGCAGCTGCCGGAACACACTTGTAGGTGCTTGACAACAGATTCCCAACTTGAGGGTTGCCTTCTTTCTAGAAGGGCTTTCAGAAAGCCCTGCCACCATTCTATTTTATGAAGATGTTTTTCTTTACCGAATACTCCGGCTTATTCGCAAGGATTCGAAACTAGGCCGATCACCGCGGTGTCTGAACTTTTGTGAATTTATCAAGAACGAATAGAATCGAATAGAATCGAATAGCTTGACAGCCGTGACTCCTACACTGTTCTTACCAACCGTTCGGTTAACTAATATTGGTCTTTCCATGTTTTAGGCTCACTAGAACCGGTAACAGTTTTTTAGGTAATAGTGTTAGCTTTTATAACAAAATTCCAAAACACGTTACCCATTTGCCGGATACTAAGTTCAAGCACCATGTGAACCAGGTTTTAATGTCTAAAGTTTATTACAGGGTGGCTCAATATCTGAACGATGGTGACGTCTGGAAATGACGCCCTCTCTGTGCATCCACTAAAACCGAATGTAATTATTTGTATCTATGTTAATAACTATTTTTAAAAAATATGAGTTATAATATGTTTATTGAAAAGGTAAACCAGATCGTGTTTCTTGCCGGTTCTTCTCGACGATTGGATTGTTTTCCGAACCGGTGGTAGCTTTGACGTTCATGGGCGCCTTCTCGGGGCCTAAACTGAATAAAGTATTTTTGATTTGATTTGATAATAACAAATATTCTGTACATTTAAAATCAACGACAATTATAAATCTCCTGTCATTTTTCTTTTGTTTCTCACTAAATAGACTAGACGTACTATTATTTATTCTTTCAACGGCTCGTCGCAAAAAAATGTAAACAAATATTATAATCACATATACGCCCGATGTTGATGTTTTCGTTATACGAGTTAATAAACTAAGATCGTGCGTGATTTTAATGTGTTTCGCCGTCGATTTTTTTTTCTCTAGACATTCGATGTTTAGCTTCGACTACGCCTCATAAACGTTGCGAATGTTATGATTCAAAACATTCTATCATGTTAATTGAAGCTGAATAATAAAGGTGTTTAGTCTACGATTCAACTGATGTTATCAGGAAATCAGTGCTTGCAGGAGACTTATTTAAATCTTCTGTATACTTGATACATTTTGATCAATTTTTTGGTTTACTTCTTATTGGCTGGGTTCTTAACAAAAAAATAATAACACGACAGCTTCATTTCATATTAAGGTATTACAGTTTTAAGAAACTTAAATTTTTATAAGCACTACATGTTCATTTTCAACGACGTATGTTTGCTTGGCGTGGAGAATTGCGACTTTTTTTTTTAATATATTTTCCGCTGTATTTAAAACATATTGTTAAGCTAATAATAGACGTAGACGAAGTCGCAGATATTAGATAGTAGTTTTATAATTCCATAACTTCGCATTTATTTCGCCTATGCGAATATAATGTGTCCGCAAGCAACCTCGATCACAAATTTCATTGCCATCTCTACAGAGGTTTAAACATAAGAACGAACAGACAGACACGGGTATAATTACTTTCACAATTATATTTCTGGATTTATTCTAGAATAGAAATCATTTTAATGCTCCAACTCCAACTGCAAGCAATGTCATTTCGATTCAGTTCGATGTAAACGAGTGCTATAGTAGTTTGAAATTTGTTATAAAAATACATCTGTAGCAAATGGATAAATACATTGAGAATGATAAATATAATCAACCTTGAAATCATTTTATAGCATTATCGAATCGAGTAAAGTATAAAATAAGGATAAAACATCATTTAGCAACATTCACAGGTCATAAAACAGGCACATTCGCTATGTGAATGCATAACGAGATGCAAGCGGGCTTTGTGCTCGATCGTGTTTGGTCGACGCGACGCACGCTATAAATCTTTTAGCGTCGAAAAATAACACTTAATTGAGGAATGCCACCGAATTTGTTATTGCCGATTGATCTGCCGTTTTAAAACCATTATTGTTAACAAGAATTTTCCCGCAAGTTCATTTGTCGTTATCAGTATATTGAGTTATTACCGTTCTCCAGGTTCTAGACAGATAAGCCAAATTTTATTGCAATTAGTGAAACGTGAATTTTCTGCTACTATTTTGTTTTAAATTAATCACAGTCCCAATCTAACGCAACCAAATTAGCGCACAATTAAAATCCTAAATGTAATAAACAATTATATTTAAATAAGTATGCATTTTGCAGCCCGCTTTTATATAACACTAGATGACCCGATGAACTTCGTATCACTTACACATATTTGTGTAAAATGTGGTCAAAACTTAATACAACATTTTTACTTACAATATAAATGTAACACAGTTATGCACTTAATCAGTTTAAAGCCTTCTATCTATGTACTATTTCTATTTCTGAAACAGAACGGCTTTGTATTCGAACAAAACAGACCAAAGAGATCGAACCTCATACTACAGCTAAGAAATAGACAAATTTCTGAACGTGCCCATAAATATTGGATAACCGAGTGACAATTTTTTTATTTCTAAAATGACAAAAGACATTTAGTTTTTCATAGTTAGGAACATTTTGTATTTGAAAATTAAATTATCTTTTTTAGTATTTTCGTTCACTTATAATTTATATTTCTTACCGTTTAACCCTTTCCTGAACTTCCACAAATATTTCAAGATCAAAATTAGGCAAATCGGTCCGGCCATTCTCGAGTTTTAGCGAGACAAACGAATAGCAATTCATTTTTATATATATAGATTATTTATATTATTCGGACAGTATAAATAGTGTTCTGATTAATCATTTGGTCCATAAAATAACAACATTCGTTATCCAGTCGTATAAACTATACAGTTTCTATTGACAATTTTACGCGGATATGTAACTCAAGTCGTATTTCTCATCGTGATAAAGTCCTTTAGACAATGAACACTGACGAAGTCCCGTGTAACCGACAAATAAATGCTATTTATTTGTTATCTGATGAAAGAAACTCCCGCGGCACAGTTAGACAAGTCTGTGACGTAAATGACCACAGCGAATGCCTGCGTAGACACTTAGGCGGCTCTAAAATAATATACGATTAGATTTATCGCGTTCAGGTGTCCGCTAGTTGACGCTATTTTAAAACTTACACGTGCTATTTCTGTATGCGAACGTTCTTAATGAGCTTTCGCACTTTACACCCTCGGTTTTTATGTAGAACGGGGAGAGTTCTGCAATATCTTCACATATACTACTCGCATTTGTGTAAACATATACTCAGAACTACGTACTCAGGACTTTGTTTTCTTGAAAATGTATTTGCTAGCACTCGGGAACTAGGTATGTCGTTTGTAGTCAGTGTATGTTGTTTTCTATTGTATTTTTTCCTTCAAAACAAAATTGTAAAATTATTTATTATTATGATAAGCATCGCATTAAAGAAAGCAAATTTAAAACATATGTGAGTATATACTTATTACCACACGATAGAAGTGAAAACCTAGAAATAAATATTATGAAAGTTAATAGTTATCACTCTCTATATGTATGTAATAGTAATATTTAAGTACACAGAAGGATAATCGCTAATGTAAGTTGTTTGTTATTTGAAGGGTGGAATAACTAAAGGTCGTAAGTGACATTTTTTCGAAACTAACTTTTTATCAGTTTCGAGTAGTTGGGCCATTACAGAATTACGAAATTGTGAATAGTTTTTTTAGTGATTTTTGACATATTGACTTAAAATAATACACTCATTATTGTAATACGTAATAATAAAAACGTAGTTATTGCAATTATGCATTTTTTGTTACACAGTAAACGTGGTTGATGACGACTGAAGCCAAGTAAACCCGATGCAGCGTCTCGACCCGAGCGTGACGGTTAACTTTAATTCACTGTTCAATACGCCTAAATAAATTGTCACTTCAAAGATCTAAATAATTTGGTTTATAAATATGTACTTTCACGAGATGCGTGATCTGTTACAAAGAATGTGTTAGTGAATACAGGCTGTAGATTATATGTTATGGAATGCATATTAACTATGAGTTTAGAAAAGAATTATTTAAAATTATAGTATAACTCTAATAATAACGCTGCTGTGTTTATACTTGTAAGTTTGAAGTCTTATGCTGAGACAAGGGCTCATTTAATTCCTCGCAGTACCTATTTATGGCGTCTTCCTTATATCATTTTATCTATATATAATAAATGAGACAATAAAAGGATTTACACAAAAATAAAGTTACGTGCACAAACTAATAGTAAATATATTTCAAATGAAATATTCTAAAGGCTAGTTACAATATATCTCAAACATTTCACAGATATCCCGGACAAAGTCACAATGCTTTGTTTGGAGAGTGGACTCGGTTGAAACTTTAATGGCCATCGAGATTTGTGGCCTGTGAATTATGGTCGACGTAGTGCGCGCCTTTGTTCTATCGATATCGATAGGTTTATAAAATAAGTTATGTGATTTTTAGATCTTTTATTACTGTTTCTGGTCGACTCTGTATGCACGGTTCCTGTATTTATTGATTTACAACACTTTCTAATTTATAAGCCGGGATTAGATATTATGTTTGTTCTCTTTTACAGTTTAATCGAGTAATCTATACTTCTAGTTTATTTTCTTTTACGAGTTAATCGTATAATCTATACATATAAATACAAAGAAGTATTTGTTATTTGTCTGGTTATGTCTGAAATGGCGGGACCGACTAAATGTAAATTTAATATCAGATAGAGAAGTTTTATAAGTATCATATATGCTACTATCATTAAGTTTCTCCATAAGGTCTAGGCAGTAATGACACAATTTAAAAAAGATGATTTAAAATTGATACAAAGAATAAGGGTTAAGTCAGAAAACTTTAATTAAAAAATGAATGACATCCTCTAAACAACACAGGTAATACTCGTAGTTCCCATGAAATAATAAAACTATTTTCTTTACTTCATAGTCGCAGGCATTACCTAGTATGTGCTACGTTTAGACAGAAAACGTATAAATAAACTTCTTAATTATATAATGGAATTGAGCACATAAAGTATCTCATTTTGAAACCACTTCGAAAAGGAGATAGATGATAGTCAATGCGGTCGTATTTTTTTATGTATTATACCTTAATATATTATTACTTAGTTATAATATTATTACTTATAATATTAAACCTTAAAAGTTCGGCATTTATAAGTCGATTTGAAAAATTATTTCTTTATTGGAAAAAAGATAGTTTAAACGGGTCCTATTTAAATTTCATTAGCATTGGACCTTGAATTTCGAAAATATTCCAAGGAACTTCACAAAATCGAATAGAAAATGTATAGCAATTGAGACATCGGTAGATTTATGAGAAACCAAGACTTGGCAGCTAACTAACTATGGTCAAAGACGTTCTCTGTATTTTTAAGGTAGATTTTGTTGAAATCGGTTTTGTGTTTTGTAACAACATTCTTGCGTTAAAGTCTGTTATCGGTTATTGTAGTAACTGATTACACTCTAAATCAAATATCTATAAACAAACATTCATTTACTGAAATGTAAACTCTGTGGATTTTACATGAAATGATGTGTCATAATGATCATGAACTTGTGTGACGTGGAAAACTGGATATGAGACTAAATTGCTTAAAAAATCCGATAGAGTAATTGGTAATTGTAACTCATCTGCGATTTCCTGAGTTTCGACTTTATTGTTGTAAAATTTTTATGTAATCTCTTTTTGAATTTCGTTCTGATATAAACGCTCATACCATTTTTATTTCATATATCTTACGGAGGCACTAAAATCTGAAGCTATAACTTTGCTTGACGTCATTGCTATTTTGGATCTGAAAATAATTTTCACAAAGGAAGTACATGTTCTTCGATGATGCCATACTCAATATCAAATACTTTATTAACAATTTGGTATGTTACTTATTCTTACTTACTGTTTTATCACATATGGGTCAGGTCACATTTTGTCAGCTTTTGGGTGATATAATTTATAAACTTTCTAGAAATACTGTATACAACATTAATATTCTCTAGCGGCTATCCTAACTATTCTTACTAATAATATAAATGCGTAACTGTTACTCTTTCTCGGCTTAATTACTGAACCCTTCGTCAAGAAACTTTGCATACACATTATCAAGGGTACAGAAAAGGGCAGGACAAAGAGCATATCTTTTATCCAGGAAAAAGTACTATCCACGAGGCATAGTTCAAGTCTACATTGACGTAAGTGAAGACATGGGAAAAGGTAATAGTCTTGTAATGTAACTAAGAAATACCTAAATATTATACTATTTACCTATACCTTATATATACTTATATACCTTTATACTAATATCACAAAGCTCAAAAGACTTTATATCTTTTTTAACGCATTAAGCACTGTAAATATCAGTAAAATTAATCGCTAGTAAAGCCGCACGTCACAGTTAGGAAATTATTAGACTTTTCGTTTTCACTTATCATCGTTCAATGATAATCAAAATAAAACTACGATGAAAAAATATCCAAAATTATCGATAATGTCTATGTTTTCTGCAACACTCTTGGACAACCTTAGTGTTTTTGCGAACTCCTTAAATGTCAATTTCGTGGTTGCACATGCTGAACAGATGCAGGCTCATGCACCCTTGGGTCAAAAATATATTAAAAAAAATCATCGGCCCGGTCGCAATCGTAAGTTCCAATATTTTTTAAAACAATAACGTCTCGAACGAAAAGGTCCTGAGAAATGAGATTGCAATGACGTTTTCAAGGGATCAGTTTATTTTTTTATTTTTAACAATTTGTCGTGTACGTTCTAGAAGATTAATGGTACAACCGGTTTATATTGAAGTATAAATTATATATGAAGCATAACCTCATAAAACAGTATTCGATTGTATTTGAGGCAATGTTGCACTGTTTTTAGAGTATTTCGAAAAAACAAGAAAAACCAATTAATTATAAAGCATATCATTCGATGTTATTGTTAATGCGAAAACAAAGCATTACGTGCTTTTTGTCTTTTTTATCTATCGCGTTTTGTACATATTATAATGTATGACATTGCGAGTCTAGAAAGCCTTTTACACAAACTTCAATTAAAGTGTTTAATTAGTATTTTCTATGATTAATATTTTATATTATAGACATTATTTCATAAATTTCGAATTGAAAATTAAAGATAAGTACATTTATTTGGACGATTTACTTTAACTCGGTTGAGTAAAAACTAAGGACTGATTTTCAATATTTTACTTTGGTCAATTCTGTCTGTCTATATGTAATATCGCATATGTAATAATTTATATCAAATATTAAATATGTAAAAGAAAAGTGGATCAATTCAACACATAGAACTAATTTAAATATAATTTTCAAATGAATATGACGCAATAATCTATGCTTTAATTAAACTATCATTGGACAGTCTGTGGTTTGTTTTTCTTAATAAATAGTCTGTGACTGGTAACCCGATGTTTTGTTCTATTCTGTTATTGGTTGTGTCAAGTCTAAAAGATGTGGTATGGAAAATAAAGAAAAATAAGTCATATTAAATTGTGTCGTTAACCTCCCATGGACAATAACAATTTTTTTTTTGCCTACCAATCTTCTACTACAATATTACTTCCATTGTCGAGCAGATAATGATATTACCAGTTTCTAGCGAATACTTCAATGAAATATCAAGATGGTGACTCTCTTACTAGAACTTACCAGGGATTTTTTGTAGCAAGTCAGAGTCTATGTTCCGTGGCATTATTTCCCATCTACTGCACTTGTGAACGATAACCGAACTATATTATGTAAAACGCCAACAATATTACAAAATATAGAGCCAAATAACACAAGATTAGGAATCAAATATAAGCTACTACATAACATTCCAAAATCCTGCCAAAAACTCTTCTGTATTTTGATATAATGTGAATAACAATAATAATTATAACAGATAAAATAAATTTATTTATATACATATCGATTTTGTTAAAGATGTTAGAGATTAATTATAATTATTATATACAGATCAATACATGATAATTATGCCTTAATATTACAAATAGCAAAAGTATTTAGATCAAACCGGTGGCAGAATGATAAAAACAGGCCGTGCAATTTTAGAAAAAATCACACACATACAAATATATTAGGGAAAATGGAACTCTCGTTTATTAAAGTCTTATAAATAGTTAAAGGTTTAACACAGTTGCCACAGAACGACAAAGACGTTATCACGTAAACAAAGCCGCTAGGATCACCTAGTAAACCTTTCTTTATTATATCTTTGTTGAAATGATTGTTTTAATTGCTTGTAAAATCTCATTGATGTCAAAACTCTTTGATGTTCTGAGCTAATACTTTATAATCGTTTCATTTTGTCAAAGAAAAAAAACAGCAATTTTTGAATTTTACTTGTGCGCGGACATGAGGCTTTTCGTTACTTGTACAAAATGCAATAATTTAAAGACGAATAATGTAAAACTAGTGATCGAAATTCGACCATAACTTATTACTTTTCAACTTTCAATATTAAGGGGAAAAAATCAAATTTACTATATTAAAAAAAATATATGTGCACGTCACTACTACTAGTTTTGGGTGTTCAACATAATATAAATGTTAAAATAAAACATTAAGTTCACAACGTATACTTTATTACATCGACTGAATTGTCGGTTGGGGAAAAAATATGACATAGAATGTGTCATTCTTTTTAAGTGGCCAGTGTGCATAGAACGCATTAATGGCCAGCTCGCTACAACTATATAGGTTTTAGCGTTTGGCCACAATCTCACCTGATGCTAAATGATGATAAACCTAGAAGAGACTCACTCTCAAGTGCAATGAATATTTTCAACTTGAGGGTGGTGTGGGTTAGCCAGGCGAACTAAGAAAAAGCCCTTCCACCAGCTATGGTTTCATCATGATGTTATCCTCTATCAAAAAAACGGCTTAGTTGCTAGTGACCACAGACAAAATACATTGTGACAATACACGTAGGTAGCATAAGACTAAATCTCTTTTTCACATCAGATGATATTGTAGTGAAATGCTAAAACGAACAAAGTTAAAAATACATCTGTCATTGAAAAATTCAAATAGATGCAGCATTGTTTATTTCTTCGACACTTCATCCAAAAGCTTTGAGTATAAACAATTTTTCTGTTAAACAATAAACAATATTTTGAATGCTCGCTCATAGAAATTAAGTTATAAATAAAGGAACCTCACAAAAACGTTTTCGTAAATTATATCGTCAAAACTTTTGGATTGTCAGGCCGCTTCACACCATTGTGACAGATCAACGCAACCGAATTTAAATCCGTATAATTCAGACCACCGGAGTGAAAGATTAGACTGAATTAGAGCCCATTGTTTTAAATGTAAATAAAGATTATCTTAATGATGTAAGATTGTTACTTTTCAAGCAACAAATAACTGTAATTTGTAATGCTATTGTCGAAAAGACAAAGAGACAGTATGTAATTGAGTTACAAGTTTTGGAAGGACCAAATAACGCTGACGGCCATGAGTAACCTTTTATTTTGTTTTGCTCATCAGAAAGTGACTGGATTTTACTCAATAATAAAAACAGTACAATATAAAAAATTTGAGAACCACTGAGGAATTTGTAATCATCAACAGCTATCGTAGGTAAAATGAGCCAAGCCAAAGTAGTGTCACTGTGACGGATTTGTCAGCGTATGCTTGGTGGCAACTGGCAGTAAAACCAGTCGGAAGCATGTCCTGAGAAAACATTTTAAATGTCACCAGTTCATAATTCATTCAAAAAGCGAGATACAGCTTTTGTTTGAGATTTATAACTTTTAACCTTTTAATACTTTATAGGTTACCGTTAGACCACAATCTCATCCGATGTTAAATGATGATGTGGTCTAAGATGGTAGTGACGCTAAATCTAGAGTGGGCTGGCGCTCAAGTGCAGCTGCCGAAACACACCAACAGGTGATTTTCGACAGATTTTTAAGATGAGGGTGGTAGCTAGCCAGGCGAACTTAGAAAAAGCCCGACCACCATACTATGGTGTCATCACGAAGTTTTCCTTCACCAAAAGCTTCGAATCAGTTGCAAGGATTCGAACCTACGTCCTTCAACGCTGTGACCGAACACGATATCAACTTATCCATCATCGCTTCAAATCGCTCCATTTGAATCGATTCATCGTCATAAAATAATAGTACTGGTGTATCAGCAGCTTGTTTACGTACTTCGTAAGAAGAAATGGCTAATTCAGATTATGTATATATAGTACCAAAATCTCCCCACGAATGATTCCTTAGAAATGAGTGCACATTTTATTTTACATCACGGCTCGTACATCATTTTACTTTCACTTTTGTGAATTTCCTGTGTTATGTGCTGCAGTAATTCGTTTTAATTCGCTTCCAACCGACTTTTGCAAGTCCTCATTCCATTTACCACCACTATATTTTCCAATATTTGATCTCCGTTTAAGATCTCATCTTCTGTACCTTATATATATGGGACACTCCACGCCAAATCGGAGGGTTTGAATTTTTTTTTTAGTTATTTCCTCAATTTTATGATACGTTTTAATACCCCTTAAAACAGCCTTCTTGGTAAATTTTGAAATTTTTTCATTACTCCTTCAAAAAATATTGCATTTTCAAAAACCTGTATTAATACGAAAGGAACTTGATTGAAGATATGGTTGAATATAGTGAAGCGAATACTTACAGCCATGTTTGTTTTTATGATTTAAATGAAAATAATAAATATAAGTTAGTTACATTACATTACGAAATAAATATACGTTCATTAAATTATAGTAGCGTAGACTCGACAGTAATGTGAATCTTTTGTATAAAGTGTATTCAATATGGCTTTTTGATTGCTTGGACGTGTTCCAAAGAGATTTTTCACGCGTGGGCGCCGTCTCAAATCATTCTTGTACGTTTACATTGCCACGAACAAAAATTTCTTTTTTGGTTTGAAATTTTGTCCAATTTTGTAATGAAAAATCACTCATGTAAAATAATTCTATCCATATATTTTAAACAGTTCTAACTGTGTAATTACAGCATTAAAATATAATACATCATTAAAGAAAACTCATAATTTACAATCAACAGCAAATGTATTGAAAATATTTTGGGGTTAAAAAGGGAATTCTATCAATTTTTTATTTTAACACCAACTTTTGCTCATGGTTATGCTCGCGTTAATGTAGATATGACTTGTTCCCCGGAAATAGTGTTTTTTCCTGGATATAAGGTAAATTATTTCTGTTTCAGCATTAGGAACAACTATATCAATGAGTACTTCTAAGAGCATAACTAAACATGTTTCATGTATCTAAGTGATTTTTATAATAATAATAATAATAAAAGAGAAACTTAACTATAAACATTACACAAAAATAGCAAAACATTCCGAATATATCCAAAAATAATCACAGCAAAAACCGCACGTGAAATGGGCGTCAAGTATCGATGTCGGTTCCAAAAACGTTACCGTACGTGTTCAACACTAACTTTAGGAACTGTCCAAATTATTTTCCATTTTAATTTATACCTTATGAACTTAAGGTTAAGGTGTACCGCGTTATTTACCAAACTGGTATCTGGATTTTGCTCGTGTTTTGAGTGTATCATATGACCGACCGTCATATAGAATCGGAACGTATGACGGCTGGAATAAACGCGGTTTCCTGTGAGTTTAAATATTTATTAGACTGAAATGTGTAAACCAGGAGAACGTGTATTGCATTTAAGGAAACAATATAGTCAAAAATAAATTAATATACTAGATGTACACGTGGGCGAAATTGAGTATTTTTTTTGGAACCAATCTTCTACATTATTACTATCATTGTCGAATAGATAATAATACTTACTACAAGTGTTCATGTTACAATGTTTTATGTTAATGTAATATTCTAAAAAGATGATGGCGCCTTTATTGGAACTCTCTGTTTCTGTGGCATTTCATATTCACCACGGAATTATTTCCCATCGAGTTCACTTGTACACAATACCCAAACTCTATTACGAAAATGCCACCAATATTACAAAACATTTAGTCGTATAATACAAGATTATGAATAAAATATAAAAGCCACTACATGACAGACTAAATTCCCGCCAAAAAATTCAACGCGAAATTAAAGTATTACATTTTTACTAATAAAACGTTGCCTAGCAACCGTTGACAGACATCAATAATGTTTTCTATGAGACGTCATTGATTTTTTATTATGATAATTGAAATAGGTGATCTTATTACACGGCTAATTTGAAAGTCAATTAAGATAAGAATCATGTATGAAATTGTATGCCAATTATATTTAGACACATAGCTTTAATTAACGACGTAGTAAAAAAATGTTTATGAATTCCGCTTATATAATTTATTTTTTATATTATTTACTTAGTTAAGAACATCTTCCTCCACTGTTTCTCAGCAGAGTTTCTTTACTTTTTCTTTCTTTAGTAGATATTGACAAGCTTTAATGTTATCAATAGAAAAAATTGGAAAATGTTACTGGATATGATTTGATTTGAGTACAATGTGGTGTAATATTAATCGATGCCAAATTAATGTTAGAAGTCAATAACACAAGGTTCTCATTTCGAAAGTTGTGATAACCCTAAAATAATTTGGCCATACTATAATACAGGTCCTGTACAGTCTATAATATTACTTAAAATGCGAAAGGTAATACGAGTTTATTTTCTACTAAATTAGATCGGAGAAATTAACTAAGATGTAGCAATCGGGAAATGTTTAACGCTCTCTGAGTTTCATAAGTCCTAGTTTGATCAGGGAAAATCGTTGGTTAATAACGTTTCGAGTAATTTATTATGTACTAAAACGGACGTTCTGATTGCTAATTATTGACATATGAACGATGTCGGTGTGTTTGAAGTTTTTGAGTAACAAGAAACGATTGATTACCGCATGGAAATCTTATCTTCACGCTATGTACTTTTTGTAGTTTATCGTAAATATATATGTTACCAAAGACCAAGTGTTTAGGATGTCAAACTAAAAAAAAAATCGAAGTATATACAGTAGTTGTTGAGTGATTTGCGCACAACGAGAGACCTCCATCATCGTATTTATATAGATGCGAAAACTTATAAATGGCCTTCGTTCATGTCTCAGTACCTACGTAACTTAATTTTTTGTTGTGCTGTAAGTTTTCCTAAGAGTTTAAAATAAAATGAAGATTAATGTTATTCGTAGTGATCAGTCTATGCACAATAAAGAACTAGTCAAAGTATAAAAGCAAACAGGAGTCTCTTCTTTTTTTACAAGATTACTGAAGTCGTCATGACTTCTTAAATGATATTAAAACTTAAACTACTTAAATGATATTTGTGATCTTTAATATTTGTAGTACTCAAAATTTAGGGACTCTGATTATGTCTAAAGAATAGATACGTATCAAAAAATCGTACATATAAATAAGTTATAGATAAACCTTTAAGAACGTTCTCTTGTAGCTACAACAAGTAAGGCAAGGTAAGGTAAGGCCCCCTCCAAAAAATCCAGCCTGTATAAAATTTTTAAATAATTTATTCGTTCGTAAAATGGTAAACTAAAATAGTGATCACTATTGTTTTATGACTAATAAAAAGTTATCGCTTAATCATTCAAATAAACTTAATATCCCAGTATCATATAGCCCTTAACAAAATGGACATCAAAAGAAAATTTCAAATGTTAGGAAGCGATTACACATTACCAAGTGTCCCAGACGGAGAGATGAAAAGAGAAATTTATTTTTATTCCGTCCGCAATGGGAATATAAAATAGAATTATTAAAAAGAAACACGGCGACACATCCGCTTCCTCTTCGGATTTCAAACCGCGCGCTTTTTCCCAATTAAAATATGGCGGCTGGGCGATGGGGAGGCGGAAGAATTTGTCGTAAGTTTCGATATGAAATTCGATGCGTTGTCTATTTGTAGTTGGTTATAATAGCGAATATCGCATATTAAATAATGTCAAAGATTTATCGGTTTTGATATTAATATAATTCTTAAATTTGAACAAAACGTTATTCGATTTCTGATACACAAAATAAAAAACTTCTAAAACTTTATACAGATTCGATCATTTAACGAAATAAATGTTTGTTATTATATTAAAACCGATTAAAATAAATAACGCACTCTGTATCCATAAATCGAAACTTTTATTCGATGAAAGCAAATAATAATCCTTCAACTAATATTTAGTTATTCTTACAATTTTTACAATTATCACAATTCTGTGTTTGAATTAACTGAAGTAATTACCTCCCTCGCTATGAAATATTTCTACGTGTTCTACAAAATCAGAAAACCAAATTAATCTAGTCTAGCAATTGATTACTTCACAAAAATGTAATTAAGGTAATTAGTATACCCTCTAATACTTTATCTTACTTACATGTTCACAAAATATTAGCAAACACCATTCACCCGAAATTACCCAAGAGATCTGCGGATGCAGATCTACCCGACTGTAAGGCGACTATTTATTTCACCATTAACCAAACGTAACTCATGTTTTTAATTATTTCACATTAATTAATTGAATAGTACATTTAGATACTATTTAAAATTGTTCTCTTTTACCAAAATTTGTGGATAATAAATTTGTAGGAAATATAATGATTTACGTTATAAAAACTCAGACCTTTAGTAGCTGATGTTAATTGTTTTCTAATATGATTTGATTAATAACGCGATATAATTTAACATTGATCGACAGACTTTAATGATACTTTTACTGAGGTTACATATACACTAAAGGGAAGTTTTGAACATATCGAAAAGTGACTTGATAATTACGTTTAATGTTTTTAAAATTTGGTTTATATGAAAAAATGTAATATCGGAATTTAAATTAACCGTTAACGTGTTTATGTATCTAGTAGCTATATTTATTTATATATCAGTATCAATACGATAAATATTTCTTCGACATTCATCTTGCTCGTCTAATTTGGAAATGCATGGCGCTAAGCAAACAACAGAGTAGGAAACCATTTGTCACGGTTCCCGTTTCCCGCGCTCGACGGACGTTACTAACAAACCATTGCTATACCACTACGTAACATAGACTGCAATGATATTATGATATCCTGATACATATCTGTGAACTAGTGAAACAGTGAAATAATGTACTATTTCGCAGGAGTTTCTTCATAACTCAAGTATCAGCATTATTACGTGGGTAAATTGCATTTTTTGTTACAATTAACCACAAAACCCCAAAAAATATTTTAAATTCATATATATATTCTACTATAAGGTTTTAACTACATCAACGTAATAAGTATATACTTTGTTTATTGCAGAATATAAAAAAAATAGCATTTATTCGTGATTTCGACCATAAATGTAGATTTGATATATCACTCGGGAACAGTACTTTTTTTCTAGATGAAAAGTACACCTACGTCCTTTCCTATACTCCTGACAACATGTATTTATTAAAGTATGTATATATTAAAATATTGGTAGGAGTTGTCCTAAACAAAAATGTTAAATACCATGAATTGCACACTATCATCATAAAAGTAACTTATCTCAAAACACTTGCAATAGTATCCTTGATTATCACTAAAATACGATTAATAAAGCAGTCAATGCGATAAATAAAGTATGCCAACTTTCTCGAAAGTTTTCAGTAACGTTTATCTATTTTTTTTATTCACTATAAGAAACACGCGTCCCTATCACATTGAATGTATAAAATTATTAATTACTGTCAATATAGTCAAGTAAGCTTAAATAAATTTGTTATAAATCATAACTACCGCGCTGATACGCCACAAACATAGGCATCCACAGTTCGACCATTCAATATTACTCGGTCTTCATCGAGCAGCCAACTTGGCCTAGATCCTCAAAATATCGGCGCTAAAATGAAATAAAGGCATATTTTATGTCACAGTCTTAATCAATTTTATAAAATATGTAAAGTTCCTTAATTTACTAGCAAATTCGCTATTAAACTGATTATAGACAGTCCACTAGCCATGGTACCCTCGCAATAAATGCGTCCACGCGTAACACAATTGACCGCGTCCCATTACGTCAGCTTTGACTGGACCCAACCACAGGTTAGATTAAATAGTAATACAAGTTTAGCTAAGTCACAAATTTGGACACGTTGTTGATGAGTTTTATCGCGATAAACATAATAGATCGAAATAAACAAGTGGCGTCGAATTCCACTATGTTTGTGACTGTTCTTGGTTCTTTTATTTTACATCGTGCTAAAAGTATTTTGCCGAGATTTGGTAAAAAAAAAACTGTTATTAATTTAAAATCTTCCTTATCACTATAACTTTTGGAAATTTCGGCTTCATAAATACCAGTGTAACTAACTACATTTAGCATTTTCTTGAAAACAACCTGCTATTTTATGGTTCCTATCGCGCAGATTCACTATTATGTTATGTGTTGTTACAAAAAGAAGTTTAAATATATTTGATAGAAAGAAATTCATACATATTATTTACTTGTAAAATTTAAGTCTATATTGAGTGTCAATCTAATAGCAAGCAATAGAAATTGATAAAAAAAATGAAAACTTAAAAGAAATCTACTCTAGAAAAATGCACTAGAACGACCTTGACCATAATTAGGTAAAGGTCAATTAGACTTATATTAAACCTCGTAACATTTCAAGAAAGACCACTTTAACCCCTGGATTGTCCAAAACCATAAAGGTTTAAGTTACCATACAAACAAATGTAGATCTCATGAGGCACAGGTCAACAGACTGTTGGCAGTATAAGCTTAAGAAAATACATGATTTGTTTCAAAATACCAAATTACGTATTGTAAAATTATAATTCTATGTAAAATATATTTTTAAATTATTTTTTCATATGTACAATTGTTTTTAAATTGACTATGAAATTTACAATGTACAATGTTGTGAAATTTAATAAAAAAAATAAAATAAACCGCCATTTAAAAAATCAGCCGAGGGGTTTAAATAACCCTTTTTTCCTATAAAAAAGAACTTTCCAAATCAGTTTATAAAAGACGAAGATCTAAGGTATCAAATATTTCAGAAATCTTAACCGAATTCAGAACCTCCTCTTTTCTTAAGTTGGTTAAAAATTGTATCGAAAGTTATCGTAAACAAATGAACTTACGATTACAACGTGATTTTTGAACTTTGAAAAAAATAAACAAAGAAAATTATGTGAACGATTCTAAACATTTTTCTAAACGTATTAATTTATTTAACTTCTGTATAATCTCAACTGTGGTAACGGCATATAACTGTGACAAATTGGAGTGAACGTGTGCCAGCCGAGACAGTATGAAACCAAGGCGGCACCGGGTTAATCCGCTTTCTTAAATTATCTCGAGCTTATTACTGGAACTGAGAGTTATGATCTTAGAAACACTTTAGTTCATTTGTTTGTTATATGCGCTTGAAATGTCTCGATTCTAATCCCTCATATAAAATAACATTTCAATCATTAACTAAAATTGAATAAAACGACATAGGTTTAAAGTCGGAGCTTTCGGTAAAGGAAAAGAATTTAATGAATCCATGGCATGGTGGTGGATTTTTTTCTGATGCTCGCTTGACTTATTACCATCCTCAAGTTGAATATTTATCGCCGCCTGTCGTAGGTGTCTTTCGACACCTGTACTTGACAGCCAATATTTTAGCAATTGTCACTATAATGAGGCTTACCAATATTAAGTCAGAAGTAAAATCAGTCGCTGTGACACGATTCGCAATATCTTCAAGTCAAGTGGATATGCATATATAAGGTGCGATCCCTAATGTTATGCCTAGAGTGTTGCAACATTGCTTAATTCATATAAATTAATCAAACTATTAATTTGTCTTCTATACGCGACAAAACTGTTAACAGATTTAACCAGATGTCATTTGAATTTACTAGATCTGAATAATATGCTAACTACGCCTGTGGTTCTAAACGCGTTTTTGTTATTTCTTACTATTGTTATTTGTTATTACCATTATATATAATAAACGAACTTTTGCCCGCCACTCCGTTCGTGATAATTTAGATTTAAAGAATACCTCGGAAACGGTATTTTTTTCTCTAGATTAAAGGTATTTCACGGTAATTGATTAAGTAGTTACAATATGAAAACGTAACAAACAAACAAACTTAAATACGCATGTATAATATTGTTACGATAGTTGTGTTAGCAAAATAATGTTATGTAAATATTCCTACCTTGTGTTCACACAGATACCAATTTTCATGACGTTCGATTGAACGACACAGAAGTACGTTCGATTGTATTACAATGTCATCTAGTGATAATTTTAGTAAAATGGATTACGCGAAAATGTTCTCTGTATTCAAATATGTTTTACACATTTTCTCCGTTGAATTAACACTTAGATGAGAGAACTTTCATGTTCAATCTCCAATATTTAATTCAAGATTTCAAGGTCAGACTCGAGTCAGGATTTGATTGCATTTCAATTAATAAAATAATTGATATATTAATGTAATTACATAATATGTGTTGTTTTCTATAATACAAAGAAATACTTGAGATTTCCAATGCGTCATAGAGTAAATATCCCAGATGCGAGGGAGTGCGATGTAAGGAACGGAAATACCTAATCTTTGCATTAGTCTATCGCCTACCACGTGCGGTATGAGACGGCGGAATGTTTTTATTAAAATAATATGGTTCCGGTCGATAATGTTGCCGCCTTCTACGGCTCATACATAACATTCTTCGTATCTCTTTGAACTTTACTACTACACGTGTTCCATTGACCATCTATAGTCTGACAATTTGAGCAAATCTTCGGAGATATTTACTTAGGAAATGGAGTAGACTACAGATACCTATGCCGAAGGAAGACGTGTCATAATAATGTCACCATGCTTCTAAATTTCCAATTCTAGTACATTTTGTAAGTTAATTATAAAAGTAAAGCTAAAAGTGTCTACTACTTTCACCATAAACGTTATACGTGTAATAGTGTACTGTTTTTTATTAGAACGTAATACAAAATTAATCAGAATTTAAATGGTTAGTGAATAAAACTTACCAAAAAGAAGTCGATGAAAATCGTTATGTATGGATACCCCAGTCCTCATATTAATACTTGGCAAGAGAAAAATCGATGCTATAAAGCAAAAGAGATAAAGTGTGATAGAATAAGTTAACGTACGTGCGAAATTTAACAACACTGAGGAGATTATTAAAAAAAAAAAACAAAGTTATTATTAACTAGTTTTTGCCCGCGGCTTTGTTAGCGTTCAGTTAAGTAGTTAAAGCGTGAAAGCGTAACAAGCAAATAAATGCCCGTTTACATTTATAATACTAGTTAGAATTATGATTGGTTATATTTCGCTTCTGTTCGAAATGCGACACAAGTTGTACACGCTGTTTTATAGTTATTAGGCTCGAAAATTCAAATTTTGTTTAATATTATCATTACAATCTTCTCTCATTTCCATCACATTAAGTATTTTTCCATTCACCAACGCCCAATATCAACTAATTTACATTTATACTAAGGCATTTTTAATCCTTTAATGTATTACAACAAGAATCTTTACCAATCATGAACATAATGGTTATATAACAATAAAATTAACTAACACAATATTAGAATAAATCCTCTGATTGTAACGTTTGTATTCCATATTATTTCTAACACCATAACATAGAAAAAGCAGCTGGAGCACTAACATCCTTGAGATACAGCCACGAAATAAGAAATAAAATCTATATGAGTTTATAAAATTTCATGATTGAATAGTAAATTTAAGCGAAGTGAACAGGTCAGTTTTCATTAAATGCTGTATACATTATAAATGTTATTGGCTAGGATGAAGTTGTGAAATCTGTGGTTTTGTTATCGCAAGTGAACTGAAAAAACATCGTTTTTTCGCTCTTTTCAGCTAAACGTCTATTTTTTCTTCTTTTTCCACATGCTCTACTCGCGTCGCGCCCAAAAGAACCGAATCAATAAACAACAAAACACGTAATCTATCAAACAATCGAACATATCCATTAGAGTTTAATCGTCGCGGCTGACGCACGCCCCTCCATGATTGGTTCACGCGCGCACGCACGTTTCCCGCGAACTATGACTGATCGCTATATGTTTACAAACCAATCAACGCGCCGTTTTCCTTCGCCCGTGCATTTTTAAATATTAATAACGTTAATATTGTTTATCCCGGTTTTGAAATTGGGACACCGTGTATAACGGATGTCTGTCTAGTTTTCAACTATAAATGAACTAAATTTACTGTTTATAGAAATATTATAATTAGCTATGCCGAGATTCCTTGGGTATATTCACCACAGAATTAATCATGACTAGCCTACATTTTCCTTAGGGGTCGATTTAAAACGACCTCTAAATGCTTATATTCTTATATAACAAACTTATGTGCAGAATTCTACGTTTTCATGTAATTTACAGATAGTATCAAAACTGTACTCATACAAACTAATAGTAAAGGACGTTATTTGATTTAAAAACTGGAGTTTTATATACAGATTTATATATATATAGTTTTACATAGGTGTCACTCAGACCATGAGGAGTTGACATAAGCAATTAATTTTGGTAAGTATTATTAATGAAGATAGCGAAATATCAGACCTTACAAATCATAAAAGGCAAGGTTAATCTGCCTTTTTATACTTTATATGTTTTAGCGTTTGACTACAAGTTCATCTGATGTTAAATGACGATTTAGTATAAGACGGTGACCACGTTAAATCTAGGGAAGTCTGAAGCTGCTGGAAAATACCAACAAGTTCTTGGCGACAGATTTTCAACTTAACAATCGTAACTTTAGTCAGGCCGACTTAGAAAAAACCCTACCAATTTCCTTCACCGAAAGCTCCGGACTTATTTACAATGAGATTCGAACCTACGTTGATCAATGCGGTCCCTAAATACGCTATCAACTGAGTCATCTTTTTTTTTTTTTTTTTTTTTTTTTTTTTTATTAACGTGGGGAAATCCATTATGGATACACCACCCTCCCGGGGGGGAGAGTGGGTTATGTCCGACTCGCACGGACTAAAACCCCACGGTGTACCGTCCTCCGCTTTGGTTGGGGCGGCATGGGATCGAACGAAGCATCCACCATGCCGCCCCAGCGGATAGCCCGGCGGAAGATGGCCGCCGGGCTCCGTCCTAATAGGGAGGCAGACTGGGTACACACCAGCTGCCTCCCCTCGTCCGCCGGACCTGTGCAATGAGGAGATGGGCCCCCCGGCCCATCCCCTCAAGCCCAGCTACGGTGGTGGGAGGAGGCGGGCGAAAGTCCGCCTCCTCCTTCCAGTTCTTCGCTGGCGGAGAGGGCCGCTAAGAGGATCCTCCTCGCGGGCCCTCTCCGCCGCCTCCTTCTGCGAGATAACCTCCTCGCAGAAGGAGGCCATCGCCCTCCATGCTTCTTCGCTGCCGAGCATGGCCGAAACCACACTCGGCAGCGAAAGGTCACTTCCTACCGCCGCAGCCAGAGTGCGGCGCCATCCCTCCCACGCAGCACACTCGGAGAGAGTGTGCTGCGCGGTATCCGCCGTAGCGCCGCACTCGTGACATACGGCGGTCGGCTCCCTGCGAGCGATCTGGTGCAGGTACCACCCGAAACATCCGTGACCGGTGAGTACCTGCACCAGTCGGAACGTCAGGGAGCCCCATCTTCGATTAATCCATTCCGGCAGGACCGGGCGGACGGCGTCTACAGTGTAGCGCCCGAACCGCGCGTCCGCCAGGTCCTGCCTCCACCTCTCGACGGCGTCTCCCCTGAGACGCCGTCTCTCCTCCTCTATCTCCCTGGGAGCCGGAGGCTCCCCGCTGCGCTTCCTCGCCGCCGTGAACTCGTACACAGCGGCGAGAACCTCTGCCTCCAGCTCCCAGGGTAGGGAGCCGGCGAGCGTAAAGGCCGCCGCCGAGGACACCGTGCGGTATGCCCGGATTGCCCTCAGTGCCACCGTGCGTTGCGCACTACGCAGCGCGCGCACGTTGGCGGCACCGAGGGCGTCGGCCCACACCGGTGCCCCGTAGGCGGCCATCGCCCACACGACTCCCATGTAGAGTCGGCGGCACCCGGCGCCCGGCCCCCCTATATTCGGGAGGAGCCTGCCGAGTGCCGCCGCCGCCCTAGTGATTCGCGGTCCGAGCCCCTGGAAGTGGGGCTCGAACCGCCAGCGCCCGTCCAGGGTGAGGCCCAGACAATTCATCTGGGTCCCCACCCCGATCCGGGCGCCCTCCACCAGCAGGTGGGCCCCAGGTGGTGGCCCTCGCCGAGGCCCATGAAACAATAGGGCCTTGGTCTTTTCGAGGGCCACCCTAAGGCCCAACCTCCTTATGCGCCTGACCACGAGGGTTGTGGCCATCGTGGCCAGGCGCTCTACCTCCTTCCACTCCCCCCCCCGGGCTACGACTAGGGTGTCGTCCGCGTAGCATATGAGGCGTGCCCTGTACGGGAGCACGCCGCGGAGCACCCAGTCGTAGCCCATGTTCCACAGGAGCGGCCCCAAGGCCGACCCCTGTGGAACCCCCCTCCGTGTTCGACGCCGGACCATCCGCCCGTCGCCGTCGACGTAGGCGATCTCCCTATCCTCCAGGTACGCCTCCAACAGCCGCCGCAGATACGGGGGCACTCCGAAGTACCGGAGTGCCTCCCGTATAACATCATGCGGCAGGCTGTTGAAGGCGTTGGCGATGTCCAAGGACACCGCCAGGACCCTCTCCCCCTGGGAGGTCGCCTCAGCCGACAGCGACTTTAAGAGGCACAGGGCGTCCACCGTGGAACGCCCTGTCCGGAAGCCGAACTGGGCGTCCGCCAGGTTCGGCCCCACTCTCTCCAGGTGCTGGACGACCCGGGAAGCGACTATCCTCTCCAGCGCCTTCCCGGCATCGTCCAGCAATACGAGGGGCCGATAAGCGGACGCACAGTCCGGAGGGCGGCCCTCCTTCGCCATCAGGCAGAGCCGCCCGAGCTTCCAGGGCTTCGGGAACTGTCCGACCGACAGACACCGGTCGAACAGCCCCCGAAGCCAGCCCCCTAGATGATCCAGAGACAATCCGAGCACCCGACCCGGGACCCCATCAGGGCCGGGTGCTCTTCGTCGTTCGAGGAGGCGCCCGACGGCCCTCCCCATCTCCCCCTCCGTTATTGGGGGAGGGACGTCGAGCGCCTCCACCATTTCCGCCCGAGGCAGAGGCATGGGAGGAGGTGGCATCAACGGAGGGTCGGGGAACAGCTCTCCCACGACCCTCGCCACCACCTCCGGCTGGAGGGTTTCCGTCACCGGGGGCGCCCGTGACATCAACTTCTTCCTCACGATCCGATACGGGCGCCCCCACGGATCCTCCTCCAGCGTTTGGAGCAGTTCCTCCCATGCCCCCTCTTTCGCCCGGCTGATGGCAGCTTGCAGGGCCTTCCTGCACTCTCTGTAACTGCCATACAGCCGGGCCTCCTCCTCGGGGTCTCTCTGCCGCCTCCGGCGGCTGCGCCCGAACAGCCGCCGGGCCGCGGAGCAGGCCGCACGAAGATCCGCTATCTCCGGCGACCACCAGTACACCGCCCTTCTGTCTGGGCGGTGCGTGCTCCGCGGCATCGACGCGTCGCAAACCTCCGTGAGAGCTTCACGGAGGCGGGCTGCGGACGCGTCAACATCCTCCCCAGTCGGGGGAGGCATGGCCCAGGCCTGGACGATGGCCGCCTCTTCCGCCAGCTCGCGGTCGAGGCGACTCATCGCCCAGCAGGGGAACGTCGCGCCCCTCCGGGGGCGGTTCCTGGCTCCGGCCTGGGAGGTGGAGACCTCGAACCTGATGTATCGGTGGTCCGATAGGGTCTCCACCTCCTCAAGCACTCTCCACCCCCGGGCATGGCGCGCGACAGACGGGGTAGTGAATGAGAGATCCACTATTGAGCCCCCGTTCTGTCGCACGCACGTGTGGACGTTCCCCTGGTTGAGGAGGGACAGCCCTAATTCGGCTGCCCACTCCTCAACGGCCACGCCTCTTAGGTCCGTGGCCGCCGCTCCCCACGTCCTGGACTTGGCATTGAAGTCGCCCAGGACGACCACAGGGAGCGGCGAGAGCCGCCTCACTACCCCCTGCAGAGAGTCGAGGTAGTCCTCGAACTCCCGCAGGGGTTTGTTAGGGGAGAAGTACGCCCCCACAATGGCGTACTCTCCCCAGACGGCTGCCACGAACCCGGCCCCCGACTCCCGGACCACCAGGGGTGAACCTGATCCGGAAACGATCGCCACGGAGCTATTCCGATCCCCAGCCCAATGCGGCTGGGTAGGGACATAGTAGGGCTCCGCGGCGACCGCTAGCCCTATACCCCACTCCGCCACTGACTGGACCAGCAGGTCCTGTGCAGCGGCGGAGTGGTTCAGGTTCGTCTGGAGGAAATTGAGATGGGAGCGGACCATTATTGTTCCATCTCAACTTCCCCCGACCTGGCGGCTACTTCCGGTCCGATGGCTCCTTTTCTCGGAGCTACTACCGTTGCGGTAACTTCTTTCCCCTTTACAGTGGGAGGCCTACAACTTCGGCCACCCATCTGATGCCCTGACGGCCGGCCTGCATCGGCACACACGGCGCACCTCATAGCAGCCGATGTGCAGCCGGCCGCCATATGTCCCGGAGCACCGCAACGGTAACAATCCGCCCCCCTGTTGGACGAGGAGGGGCACGTGGGACGGGTGTGCCCCAAACCCATGCACTTAAAGCAGCGCATGGGCTTCCCGTCCAACAGGACTACCTGAGCCACACTCCAGCCTACCAGGATTTTCCCCATTTGGACGAGGTCCTTAGCCGCTGCCACAGGGAGGGACATGTGGATCGCCCCCTGCCCCCTGACGCTGCGCCTGATCTCCCCTGCTTTGACCAGGCCCTCCTCACACCCGGCTTTAGCCGCCACGATCGCGAGCACCTCCTCTCTGGACACCGAATCGTCAAGGCCGACGATCCGGATGTCCGCCTTCTTCACAGGTCTCGCGATCGTGGCGACACCTGCCAAGGACTCCTGCAGCCTCCGCGCAAGAAGTTCGGCTTTCTGCGCGCTATCGGAGCCAGGAATTTCAATTATCCTGGCTCCAGTCGCCGTCCTTCTCACCTTGGGATTGGTGATGCCCATCTCTGTTAGGGGTATGTCCTGACGGGCCTTCATCAGGACTGCCCTATAGTCAACCCCTTTGTCCGCTGCCTCCTGCTGCAGTGTTATTACAACTGCAGCAGAAGAAGGAGTGGACGGGAGCTTTTTCGGCCGCAGCTTGGCCCCAGCCTTCTTGTTCACCGCTACCGGAGCAGCGGGCTTAGGCGTCGGCGCCTTTGCTGCCCTGGCCTTTTTGCGGCTGACAACCGTAACCCATTCTCCTCCGGGCGTGGTCGCAGCCGGGGCAGGAAGCTCGGCCCACTCCAGCCCCAATGGGACAGTGCTGGCCCCCGCCAATGAGGCATGGGCGCCCTGGGACGCCGCTGTCACCGGAGTTTTGGCCGCAGGCGGAGGAACAATGCGAGACCCCTTCTTATTGTCCGCCGCTAACCGTGGGCGGACGGGAACGGCTGGGGGCAGTCGCCCTTCCAGGTTCTCCAGACGCGCGTTTAGCATGTTGCTAAACGACGTCTGGAGCGACCTCTGCAGTCGGGAGACTGCCCCGGCTAGCGTCTCCTCCCAGTTGAGGCTGGGAGCCTCTACCACCACCGGCTGTCGTGGGGGGGGAGGAGGCATTTTCTTTGCCTCGTCCACCATCCTCTTCCATGCCAAGACCTCCGCTTTGAGGTCGTCTATTTGGCGGCGGAGGTTTTTCGTCTCCCTCCGCAGCTTTATAGTTTCCTCTGCCTCGGTTCGCCCGGCCAAGGATTCCACGACCTCCTGCAGGATCCGCGCTGCTCCCTTTAACTTGCTGACGCAAGGGCCCTGCAGGTTCTTCGATTTCTTGACGACCTCGAAGATAGTCGCGACTTTGCCACCTGCAAGGGCCTTCAGGGACTCGGCATCTAGAGCGTCCACATCAATCGGATCAGCGGGTCGCTCGCTTTCCGTCCCGGAGTTGGTAGCCGATCCAGCCACCGAGCCAGCCCGCGAACCCACAGCAGAGCTCGCCCTGGATACCGCCGCAGAGCCTGCAGCAGAGCTCGTCAGGCTTCCAGTCAAATGTCCGGACAAGGCTCCGGACAACGCCCTATCATAGGAGCCATCCGCCTCACCCATGGCTCCCCCCCGTCCACCCCCGCGTGACCGGACTCGTCCTCTGTCCGTTCCCCTCTTGCGGTAGGTCATTTTCGGCCCCCGCCCCTCCTCTGTTTCGGTGTCAGAGTCGAAGACTACTGACCCACTAGGCCGTTTCTCTCCCAGCCTAGCCGGGAGGTTCTTCTTGGAGCCAGTGCTCGCCTTCGCCGCCTCCGTCTCTTCTAATTTAGCCGCCGAGCGGGTTGTCACCCTCGCGCCATCCTTACCGTCCATAATTTCTTCAATTCCACTCAATAAGCACTTTATATGTTTTTAAACACAAAAGCATCCTAGAGGTTATAGCAATCTCCAACGACAATCTAATCCTAACGCTATTCTCCGTAAGATGTGAACGCTTCGACAATCCAAGTGAGAATGATCCAGCCACTGAGTCATCTAATCTCATCAACTGAGTCATCTTGGCTTAAATCTGTCTGTCCTTTTGTATGCTTATAACTCGAAAACGAGTAAACCGATTAACATCATTATTTTTCCAAATTACAGGAGTATTCTCTGACCAAGTTTTAGTAAATGGTTTGTTACATTATGCACTGTATAACCAAAGTTCTGAGAGTAAAAGCAAATTAAACTTAGAAATTATTACAATCAGAGTATTATGTCATAATATTTTATGGAAACCAATACACATTAAACAACACACAGGAAGATAGCTTACAATAAAAAATACTGGAAAATATCGGCGGTACTATACTTATATTTTGAACGAAAAAGTTAGTGGCGATGAGTGGGTGCTAATTACTCTTTAACGCAAAAATTATAAAATTTTATAGTAATAACGGCTATAAATCAGAATAACATATAGAATAATTTATAAAAACTAGTTAGAAATACATTTATGAGAAAATCGATGTCAACCGCAAAGGATATGGTAGATGCAAATCGCAAAGGAATGGAACGCGCTAACTGCGTTTGTTTTTTCCCAAGTTTTTTTTATACAATGTAACGGTCTTTGAAAGAAGATTGAATGAGTTTTTACTCAGCGAATGTGCTACATCCTAGGCCTCGTCCTCACTTTCTATCAGGTGTGACTGAGGTCAAGTTTCGTCCAGTGTAGTGTAAAAAAAAAAATGTTGGAAAAATGCGTATCCAAGTGTCATCTACAAGCAATCTTGGAGTAAATTACATAAACCGCTACATTTACACGAATAATATGTACGGTATTATCATTTATAAAGATAAGAAACGCAGACACAGTCACGGGCGACCGTTAGTTATAAATAAAATGACTAGGTATATTGAGAAGAGAAATAAAGTAATTGGTCATAGTTTTAACCGTATTTAGATCCCGGCCACATGGCATGACGTATGACTAAGATACCGCTGAACCCCGGCGCCTCGTCTCGGAACCGTCTCGTCTCGCACAAGGTCGACTATGACACACACACTTTGTCGTTATAACTACCGAATTGATTAAACAAACTGCACAGAAATCGTACACAAGCGTGAATTAGGCGCGCTTTTGATGCTTACTAACCCACCGGTGTGGTGCTTGTGTTGTTCAGTCTGCACATCCTAACTAATGTTATAAATACGAATGTGAGTTTGTTTATTCGTTACGCTTACCTTAACTTCTGAACCGATCATCATACATTTTGTATACACGTTATCAAGAGTACAGTGAAGGCCATAAGGTACCAACTGTCACCCGAAAAAAAAAAGTGATAGAGACAGGATAGATATATATCAATGCGAGTACAGCCGCCGGTAAAAGCTAGTAAAATATATTGTTAAGATAATAAAAAACTCAGACGAAGTCGCGGATATCCGCTAGGATTGAATTAATTTTTTTTTAATATATTATAGGGGGCAAACGATCAGATGGGTCACCTGACGGTAAGTGATCACCGCCGTCCTTAGACACTAGCAACACCAGGGGAGTCGCAAGTGCGTTGCCGGCCTTTTAATATATGTGGGCCTCCGACGCTCTCACTGACCGAACGAAACGCAACAGTGCAAACACTGTTACTTCACGTCGGCTTTCTGTGAGAAGATGGTACTACCCCGGGCGAGCCGACCCATTCATTCTGAAACCAGTAATAGTTTCAGCGTAGCTCTACCACCTAGGAAAATAATAGAATCATTAATAAATGTTATCTTCGCATATAAAAAAAAAGAATTCTTACTTCGCCAAGTAAACGGAATAATGTAATGTATACCAGTCGCGAACAAAAGTGAGATGATGTATGTTCTGACATGAACATGTTTCACTTATCAATTTATACTATACTAGTAGGCCCGGCGGACGTTGTCCTGGCCTGATAATAAAAAAAATATACATAGGTGCATGAAATGCTTAAGGTAATTAATGTATTTAATTTGATAAGGATTAATACTGTATCCGTCTAAATAACCTTCCAATTACCTCATTATATGTGACCAATTTTATAAGATACATGCGTATAGTAAGGTATCCTAAAAAGATAGCTATATGCCATTGTAGACAATTTTGTAGATCTATAAAAGAGGAATATCTCAGTACGCATTGTTTTGTTATATCTCAAATTATTTAGGCAGCGTTTTCGACGAAAACTCCTAGGCGGCTTGAATTTTTCCGATTTTTTCGACAATTATCATTAGATATTTCAACCAATTTACAAAAAAAAACCTCGTGACAAATTATATACCTAAACCTGCCCCGTGAATTACTCTATCTATTGGTGACGACGGCATTACAATCCGTTCAGTAGTTTTTGAGTTTATCGCGAACATCCAGAGAGGCAGACAGACGCGGCGGACGACTTTGTTTTTTAATATGTAGTGACTATAGCTATAACACTGGACTCAATACGCTATCTATCTTCAACTATGTGAACTATTCATATATATATATATATATATATATATAACCTTTTTTAGCTGATTGTCAGAATGAAAAGATTATTGCTCAATTTGCGTATTTTATTAAATAAATAGTTCTGATATTACATGAATTCTTTCATAAAATAACACACTAACTATACTCGCGTGACCGTTTGGGATTATTAGCTGTAATTACTTTCATCACATATTACGATTTTTGTACTTATTATGAATAACAGCTATTTAGTATTAATTTCCAGATAATTTATACAGAAGGTAGATATATACAAAATATGATTAAAATCGGTTGACATTAAAACAAGGATTTTTTTTTTTTTTATACAAAATCTAAACACATTCTTGCTCATTATTACAGCCTAGCAACTAAAGTATTACATATATTTCGTTACTATACAATTTCATTAAAATCGATCAAGCAGTTTTACAATCCAATCTATACACACAGACAGGTGAAAATAAATTTTAATGTCACATTTATCATTAGCATCCTTTATTATAAACATGTATATTTTTTTTTATTGTGAAATAAATACAAATCCTCAAACATGTATAATTGTGTGTGTAGTGTAGTCGTGGTGGTCCAGTGGTTTGACCGGTGGAATCAATTAATCCGATGTCCGCATGCACTAACGAGTTTTTCGGAGTTCGCGTACATTTACTAATTTACATTGGTAACACTATCGGCTGACGATGAAAGAAACGTCGTGAGGAAACCTGAACCTGAGAAACGTTCTTGTAGTACCACCGTATGTGGGAAAAACATAGAACTGTGGATTTCTCAGAGTTTGAAATCGCCAATGCGTTGTGGGCTGACGTGGTGATTATGCCTAACCTTTACCTTCCTTTGGGAAGAGGCCTATAACCCTACAATGGGTCTCTTACATGCTGATGACGATGTACACAAATAATTAAAAACAGAAATACACGTTCAAATAAAACCACAGATGGTTAAATATAGATAATCCATCCATAATTACAATTATCACAGCTAGTTGCAATGTTAAAGCGTATAATTGAAAAAAGTATTAGAAGCAGATTATAAAAAAGGATAGTGCAATTACACTGACCTCAGAACAGGTACAATTGCAGACGGACAAAAAATCCAGACGCATAAAAAGTCCGCGAAGTGTTAGAAGTCATTAGCCGTTTTCGATGCATTCTGTTGTTATGTTTTTTTCTATGTGCAGTCAATGTGAAGTATAAAGTAAGCTTGTAGCAAAATTACAGTATTATCTTTCTTAGATTTGCAGTCGAAAGGCGTTGACCGCGTTATAGCCTATCCTTGTTGAGGAGTTTAAACATTATTTTGGCTTTAGAAGTTGTTCAGTTGAGTGTTGATGAAGTAAAACACTTTATTTTTATCCCTCCTCTCTATTAAATATTACACAGCCGATATCATTATCACAAAACATCAGTCTGTAGTAGATCTACTATAGGATCATAGGCCTCTTCCCGAAGGAAGATATGAACATAATCACAACGACAACCTACGACGTATTGGTGATTTCAAACTTCGAGAAATCCACAGATCTATATTTTTTTTTTTTCGAAATAATGATTCGTAAGAAATCAAAATTTAATATCAAACAAAATGTCTAAACAACTTATTAAGATTTAATATTTGTGATTCAACAAGAAATTTATATAAGTCATGAGATTATTACATAATAAAAGGCAATACATTATTTCTAAAATATAGCCAAAACCTAAAGCCTATGTTTCATTAAGGTTAATGTAGTTTTAATACAGCCTTGTATTAGACTTGACTTCCGGTCCGTGGTATTATTTTCAAATTTATGTATCAGATACGTTTGAAAATGGAACGATGTAATTTGTCTGCAACTGTCACTTGTGACGACCCTGAAGCTAGGGATGTGATTATTTCGATTAAAAAATAATGTCATAATTAATTTCATAAAAAAAGAAAACTAAAACACAATTTAGAATTTTATTTTTATTATTACGACTCTAAAATGAACAAATCCCTAAAACATATCTCCCAAAAAGACGAATATTTAAATTAACATTAACTATTTAATTTCGATAATATTCTAAAGTATTTTGTCTAAAATAGCATAAGGTTGTCTTTTATATTATTATTTTTTTCAATATTAATTACTACTTTAGTCATATCTGTTAAATTTTCTCATTACTGTACAGCCATACGTTGGAAATGATCTGTAATCTAAATATTACTCATAAAAATCCTTTATGTGGCAGTAAACATTTTGTTAAAACCGATTCAGCTGTTTCGTAGAGTTTTCGGACGAACAATATATATTCCATTCTATTTGTACTTATAGATTTTAGTACATTTTTTGCAAAAAAAGAAACAATATGAGTATCTTTTAATTTTACATACTTAAGTTCGACACTAAAGACGTCCTCATACAAATTGTCATCCCCTTACCTAACCTAGCTGAATATATCTATTCTTAGTTTGTATAATTTTTTTCAATATTAATTGTTTCAATACTTCATGTTAATAATTTTAGACACTGTGTTCAATTCTTCAGATAGAACTTACCATTTTATTACACAGCTTTTACGAGATGGTGTTTCTTTATTTTGTTAAGACTTTTACTAATATATAAAATACTTTTAGAGTATTATCTATGTCACAATTCATTACGCTTTTCCATAAAACTAAACCGAAATAATAAAATTTAATAAAGAAAATAATTAGGACATATATTAGAATTAAAAAAATATACAATATACGTGGTTTTCAGGAGACAGCATAATCATTGTCAATAGTATAAAATCGCGATCACCAGTTAGTGTTGATCGATAGATATTATAACAATTATCGACAATGCAATAATTGTTAGGCGCATCTCTATTTATATGTGCGTGATTGATGTGAGCTTATTTCCTGTAGTTTTAATACTGCGCGAAAAATTACAGTTTATACTTTGTAATAAATTTTAAAATTACACTATGATGAGTTATAAACAAAATAAATAGCCGCAGTGAAATCTGAAACGTAATATTAATGTCATGTTTTTATTATATTATAATGCTTGTTGAATACAATGTAAGAAAAAAGCGTTTAAATGTCTCTAATATGACTTAATGAAAAAAAATATTGTGAAAAAACTTTATTTATGTCATAACACCAAACAGGATGTTTAAAAATAAAATATATACATAATGACAGATAATAACATCCTGATTGAGTCGATTAAAACAATTTAAGACATTCGAATTTATTAAAGCGCTCACATAAAATAGTCGGGTCATTCATTTTATTAAAAACTATTAGGCACCAGCGACTTCTCGTCTTATTTCTGTTTGTTCAAAAATAACTACGCGGTATACTTGAATTCATGTTACTTAACCCCTACAAACATTTTAGTGAGTTGCCCATATTACAATGTGCCATTACTGCTTAGACCATAAAGAAAACCGTAATGATAAATAGCTTGTACAACACTCTGAAGAGTCAGGTATTTGCTAGCCAAAGTCTTGTTAAAATCAGTTCAGACATATCGGAAATTAGTCTAAACAAACAACAAATACTTCACTTTAATTTTTATATGTTATAGGGTGTCCGTTATTTACCAAGTTGGCTTTTTTGACTTGCGTATCGTTTATATTCTTAACTTATAAACTAAAAACATTTACGAAAATAAAAATTTCGATGCCGTTGTACCGTGCTTAAATAACGATACTTTTCCCATTAGTTTAATATGCGATTTCTTCACTTTTTCGAAATTAAATTTTATCTTGCTTGTTTTATCGAATAACTTACCAAATACTATTAATTCTTCATCTACTTTGGTCCCTTGGGACGGTAAACTCATGATATGGTGGTCAAAAAGAGAATAAATAAATATTTGAGTTTCAAAATTACAGTTGGTCTTCTAATTGACTATTGAGTGTGTAAAATTGTCATTATTACCAGTGTTTTTAATACATGGTGTTCAATTCGTTCCACTTTGAAAAGACAACCCGATCTAAATCGTGGGTAAAGCATATATCGAATAAAATTTTGTGTCCAATAACAAATTCCATCATTCTCTCAGTTACATGCTCGCGAAGAATATCTATCACGGAATATAACAGAAGTAGAAATTGTCTTATAAATAAAAAGAAAATACAATATAAATAAGTAACAGTTATAAACTCACCTCTATAAACAATGTCTTCACGGCTATTTCTAGTCGACTCACCCCTGTCTCAAAGAGTTCAAGGTTGCTAGTAGAGATTTCATACAAATATTTACTCTGTAGCCAACTCCCGAGTTAATTTAAACCGTTCGATGTGAATAAGTGAATATTCCATTCGGATGCTTTCAAATTTTATGCAGTACTAGCTAAGTAGATAACTAAACAATGAGTTTGTTAAATTCACTGCAATAGTATAAGAATAATTCCATATTCTATCATGCGCTATTTATTTATCATGGGTCATCAATATGACAATATATTTGTAAATGTACTAATAGGAACAATCTTGTAATTAAATTTAAATGTAGTCATATTTATAGCCAACCACGGCATGATCCACCAGTTATTGAATTTCAAGTAAAACTAATTATTTTACGATTTCACAGATTAAACGTAAAAAATAACTATGACAACTTACAAACGATAACAGAAAGAGATAGAAAATAGTAAAAACAATTAATACTCTTTAGAGTCTTTAAGAGTTTTACTCTACTTTATGAATAGACTGATATAGGTATCTCCACCGCTGTTTTGAATTTATTTCCTTTATTTGAGACAATGTCGCATGTTTTATGTAATGCGTTATATGGCCTAGATATTCTCTTGACTGCAGAATAAAAACCTAAATTAATATAGAAATTTGAAATGTAAAATGGGATATATTTATTATACCTATATATATAGAACACCTCATTAAACCCGTCTTCATGATCTGCTAATACTAGACTGCTTATTTCGCTATCAGTTTATTCCGTCATTTCTACTGTGAATTTATTTTAACGATGGATTACATGCTTTGATTGGAAATAAATATTAAAGTAACCACATAAACAATTAAAAAAAAACCTATATTTTCGATGACAATATTCTGATTAACCCCATGTAATAAAGGGGAATGTGAGTTTGTTTCTTTGTTACGCTTTCACCTCAAATACCGCGTCGATCATTTTGGAATTTCGCATACGCTTTGTCAGGTGTATAGAAATAACATTAATTCAGAAAAAAAGCTCTGTTCCTAAGAGGTAGGTCAAATTTATATGAAACTGGGAGAAGCAGCGGGTAAAAACTAGTCTTCTATGATATATAAATAAAGACACAATCACTTTTGTACAAGTATAATTTCTTAACTCATTTACTTCTAACTAAATATTTGATATAGAATTTTTGAATACCGATATAGACAAGATATAAAACATCGTATGAATTAATGTTCTTAATGTTAGTATAGTTTTATGAAACTAGCGAATGCACGCGTCTTCGTTGGCAGTTATATCTTTATGAAACAATTTATGTAGCGCACGCTTAAATAGCTCTCAGATGACACGATGTTCTCGAGTTTAATTGAGACTTAGTAATTTAAATAAATAATTGAAATACACATTTATTATATTAGTTAGGATATTACTGTAAAGTATTGTATAAAGTATTACTGTAAAAAATCGGAACGTCCTACCTTTGCCGTACCGTGAAGCTGTGGAACAATCTTCCGGCCAGTGTGCACCCTCCTTCCAACGACATTTGGAACGTGACGCGAAGACACATTTACGCTGGCCTGCATGATAGCGGCAACCAGCGATGGATAATTTGTCTCTCAGTGGTTGCCGTTGTTTTTGGATTGTACCGTGTTTACCATTAGGCATAGTGCATTCACTTCGCCATGCATACAAAAATGTTTAATTAAAATCCGATGAGCAGTTTTAGCATGAATCAGTAATAAATATCCATCTATCCATTGATATAGAAGTTGAAGAATAACCGAGAAGATTATCAAACCGTTCCCATTATATTATACAAGATATTAAACGAACACAACTTCGCTTTAAATAACTTAAGGCAAAAACATCGCAAGCGATCAATTACATGGACGTTCTTAAATCTTTATTACGCGCGCTCGTAAAAATTATGAACTAATTCAATTCTGCAACACCGAATCACATCCTGCGACTGAGACTCGTTACGTTGTTATTGTGTTTTTTGTGCAACTTGACACTGTGTCTTTTAAAAACAAACAGAAGGGGCAAAAAACGATGGCTATAAATCCGCAGGTCAGATTGAGAACATCGAATGGTGTAGAGATTCTATAATTGTTAATATCCCTAAAAATATTAATATTGCTACTATCATACACGGGATGATAAACGCGTAGGTGTTTTTTAATGAAAATTCTCTTTTAATGTATCGCTTTTCGGTATCAATCTATATATATAGGTATCAATCTGTATATGTAGTTGTTGTGTGTACGAGTGGTTTGACCGGTGGAATATCATTCCGATGTCCGCAGATCCGAACACCAGCAAGTACCAACGAAACTTTCGAAATTCGCATACATTTAGTAATTTAAATTGGTAACAATATCGGCTAATGGTGAAGGAAAACTTCGTGAGAAAACCTGAACCTGAGAAATGTTCTTGTGTGGAAAACCTTATGTGGGAAAGCAAATCGGTAGATTTTTCAACATTTTGAAATTGTCAATACGTCATGGACCTGGCATGGTCATTATGCCCGTACCTTCGTTCAATAAGAGGTCTATTACACTACGATGGGTGTCTTATAGGCTGATGATGATGATATATAGCTGTTGGGAGTTAACATATTTGACAATATGTCTGTAGGGCACTGACGCTGTCGATCGCTGATGGATTGTCGATAGGCTAGGTATTTATTATGCTTTTCCATAGTGATAAAAAACGATAACTTGATTCAAGTGTTGCGTGGATTAAGCAATAATGACAAAATTAAATTTAACAAGTAAGACATCAGAGAGTTCAACATTAATTCAGACAAAACACACAGTTCCAGTTAAACAACACAATCATTTTCACATAAACAGAGTCGTGGGTACTAGCTAATTTTAAAAGTTAAGAAGTATGTTTGATAAAATATTAGTAAACCTAAAACTTGGCAAAGATACATAGGAAGATATGAAACGTAATTGGTTTAGCAGATTTATTTCCTTATGATTTAGAGCTAGCGTACTTTTTTACAGCGTTATAAAATTTTCTTTGACTCTTTATTCTTTTAATGTTTAGTTTTTGTAACATTTTATGAAGAGTAAACCTCGCGTGTAAATTTGATTCATAAGAATAGGGCGTTATTAACAACCCTACTATATACGCATGCTTCTAAGAATAGTGTTGCTTTTGTTATGTAGAAAGAAAGCAATGGTGTTTATTATTGAAACGACATAATATATAATTGAATAATTAAAACATACAGAATATAACTATCCCATATCAACGATTAACAACTGGCAGCCCTATTCAATTATTTTCAGCGCTTATTTTAAATGGGGACCCAAACGATATACGGATGTCGAGTCGTAACACAAATATAAACAATAATGAAATTAAATCTGATAAAAATTATACAATTGCTAAACAAAATAAAATGATCGAATTACTATCAATTTAAAGACACACAGAATTGGGTGCATCAAAACTTTAATGGAAAAAAATAAACAAATAAAAATATGACTGTTCCATTTTGTTGTAATAAAGGCGTGCGAAACTTCAGTCACTACTAGTAATGTAATGATTAAAAAATTATAATTACCACGTACCACTTGAAATACAAATAAATAAGGAAATTCTAACCAAATTGATATACGATATTATGATAAAGAAACTTTCACGACAGAGCCTCAGATAAACAGAAAGACATTCTCAAGTGTTATCGCATGAAATCACATACTCTTAGAAATCTCAATTAATCCTATCTTTGTGAAAACGTTTACTGTGACAGTATTATCTCGTAGATTGATTATCACAGGACCTCGCCTTATGAAATACGGCTTATAATGCGCCCTATACGATACTTGAATAATAGTCATTGACTATCCTTTGCGCTTTCTCCGCACGTTTGGTCAACCTTAAATAAATCATTCTCTTAATAGTCAGCACAAGATATCGGATTCTCTTCCTAGTCGATTAGTATAACTACTGTGAAATTATGTTTACTACTCTATATCTTGTCGCAGTAGGTTTAGATTTGTTCGTATGCTTCTAGCATCGGAATACATTACTCCACACTTAAAGGACTTTTATTCATTTGTTTAAAGATTGTTTTTTCGCGCACGTAACAGAATTACAAGAAAAAATGCAATTAAACCATAGTAGGGTGTAAGGTCTATTTTAATGCTATCTGGTTAACTACCACCCATCAATTGAGTCTTTCACCAAGTACTCTTACAGCTGCATTTGAGAGCCAGTTTATAGTAGGTCTAGCGTATTTACCATCTATACCATATCAAATTATATCGTTTAATATAACGTGATATTGTAGTCAAACGCAAAAAAAAAACAACTGATTTCAGCAAATTGCACGTCGATGACAGCTGTAACAATATATTTATTGCAAAATAATTCAACATTAATTAATGTATCATCGACTTCTTAGATTTTTTGTTCTACTATACCACATGTGCTCGTGAGAAAAATCTCAATGATATGCACACAAAGTTGAATTTCTTTGAGCCACCGCCCGCTGAGCTAGGGAACTTTTCTACTTGCGAATGAATGGTCTTACTCATAAATGGTATCCCTTTTTAACACCTCCTATTTTACAAGCGAATATCTTTTGCTATCTTTGGAAGAAAAGAAATTCTTGTGTCACATTTTAATAATAGTTTGAAGTATTCTGGAGTGAATGTCCTTATTGTAAGATGTTATTTCGTTCATATTTTTACTACCAACATTACCATAATCTATTTTAGTAGTATGATATATGTAATGTCTTTTTCAATTACACGCACCAATCGTACGTATGTCAGCATAACACACTCGCATAAAGAATCAAAACTGACTCAATTGGCAATTAGTCAGTGCTCAGTAATTGGTATCAAGTTCATGTATCCCTCAAGACAAAAAGAAAAAGAACAACGCCAATAAATCCAGACAGATGCGACCAGCGGACGAATAAGACGACAAATGTCCTACACTCATAAGAGTGAAACTTTAGCAAAAGGGGACACTAAAGTCAGTTCGACATCTGGGTACCTGCCACCGAAATATACCATGATATAGCGGAATATGCTTCCTAGAATAGCAGCAGACTGTTAAATGAATATGGAGACTACACGTGCATCCAAAAACATCGACAAATATGTAATACATCTTTAGTATCGTATCTCAAAGAAAACTGAACCATATTTATGGGGTTTAACGATAGAATTTCTGCCAGTGTACTAATTTGAAAAGCAAATTTAAAATGGGTTATGTTGAGCGAATAATTTGTCATTTGCTCTGAACATCGTTGACATTTCGCTTCGCTTTCTTGCTAATGTTCATTTTGAGAAGTTGACCGAATTTAGTCTTTAAATGGAATAAGTGTTTGTATATAATCATTATGACTTTGATATCTTGGAACCATATTTTGTATGAAAATAGCATCAGAGACACAACGCAGTTGAGGAGTAATAGGTAAGTGGGCTGTGGACATATCATGACGAAAGATAAGAATCATATAGCCAGAACAGTGTTAACTATGAAGGTGGAAAAATATAGGAGTAAAGGAAGACCAAAAACTGTAAAGATGGATCGTGTAAAAAAGAGATAAAAGTAGTAAATACTCAGTTAGTACAGCTGGTTGAGGAGTATTGAAGAGCAAAACCTACTATGTCGACCCTATAAATAGGGTGATAAGGTAAAAAGAGGACGATGATGATTTTAGGACCATATTTTTCATACCAAACCAACTATAAAAAATAGACCGAATTACACAGGTTTTATATTATATTAAAATACATTATTCCTTAATCTACGTAATAGTAAGAAAACAGATAGAATTATAGTTAAAGGTAAACAAAAAATAAAATTATAAAATTTGGAAGACTTTTTTTAAATGAGTATTGGTAAGTACCAAAATATGTTTTCTTTTTTGATCCAGAAATGTCATTCTTAAATATTAGCTTATCTCACTTACAGTTAAGTTTAATCTAGCGATACCTAACGAGTTATAATCTATGAAACAGCCTATGCTTTAGATCGTACCAAAGAAGTAGACATTCATAGATATGTAACATCATAAGACTATGGCCCTACTTCTGCGCAGTTGAGCAAAAACTTCAGAGAATTAAACACAAGAGCTACTAACATTTTTAAATAACGGAAAACCACAAAACTATTAACAATAGTTTTAACTTAGTAGTCGTTTGTGAATACAGGTATGATAGATATAGGTCTAAGAGAGAACTCTATGTACAAATGCATTCAATAACATCGTTCTTATGACTGTCAAACAAAACATAAATGGAAACATTACAGTTTCCTTACGAGTCCCAAATATAGATTCGCGAGCGCAACGAACTGAAACCATATCACACCGTTGCATAGCAAATATTTACTAAATACGATTGCCCAAGTATAGATCTATTTATGTGGGAGTTGTAGCGAATCCATCAATGACAAATATTGGAGATTTATGTATGTCAAATGTATATTAACGTAAAGAGAAACGTATAATAAATTAATTAACGTTATTAGAAGGAGCAGACATGTGATGTATGGTATATAAGAAGAACCGTTAATGGTTAAAGCCTAAAGGTATTTGAGTCATATACTTACCAATGAGAAAATATTGCAATAGAAATACATTAGATAGATACAGTAACAATTAACATAAATAAGAGTTTTTAAGGTAAGATACATTCAATTAGTATTCCTAGAGTTATTTTTCCCAAAAAGTTAAGAACACACTAAAGTCACATAAATTATTACAAACTAGCTATATCAATATTTTTGAACACATACCTACCGGCTTCTGTCTCACTTACTTACTTTTTCTATGGAATTTTTAACCCAAATTTTTCATTTTGAACATTTTTAAACATTTTGAAGAGAATCTTCTTATAGGAGGACTTTGAATTTCTAATCCGTAACCTTTTTGTGTGACGAAAAGTGGTGTTGGTAAACACTGCGTCGGGTAGAGTGTTGAAAAAGCCGGTTCTCGTCCAATCACCGAAGTTAGTTAAACAACTTCGACGCGATCAGTACTTAGTTTAGTAACCGCCTCGGAATACCACGTGACGTTGACTTTTTGTTGTACTTTTTATGAAGAAGTTTTCACTTATATCGTTTGATTAATGCACTTTTCTTATACAAACCTTTTTCTGACCTTTACAAACACATTAGTCAAATAAGTGCAACTATTCTGAAGCGTTGAGCTCACATACCTTTAGAAATGGATACACTGGCGCTTTTTATGAGACCAGTAGATGTAAAAATAGAAGGTGCTAGATAGATCAACCAGCAGTACGAAACGTCAATTTTACAAGATTTATTACGAACCACGTTTAGACACTGAGGCGATGTATATTTAATCAGCAAACCTCAAATAAATTAGTCGATGACGTGCTAAAATAAAACACACACGAAATGCAAGATAAAGATGGTGAATAAAATGTTATAGTTATAGTACTGAAAGTGCATTCCGCGCGTAATGAGAAATGAGATATCAAGAATGAAAATCGAATTTAACAGCTGTACTTGGTGTAATTTGTGGCAACAGTGAAGCAAAAACTAACAGAATTAATACAGCTATTATAATTAATATAATTTGGATAAGAAAATAATCACAAGGGTTATTATCACAATTAAGTTATTATCAGTAGAAAATTACACAATAATAAATTCAAAATGGCTGTATACAGGTTCATTACGATACAAGTAGTACAAGGCAGGAAGTGACAGTGGCACACACAAGCGCCATTACAAAACAAAACCGAACTAAAATTGTTTGCGTTTCATTTTCAGTCACACAAATTGTGCTTCGATTTTTTGCAATATGAACAAAGTTAATAAATATAAAAGTACATCTTTATAATAAATACTAGTTTTTTCGCGGGGGTTCCCTCGTATTATTGTTATAAAAGTTACTTTTCTATCCTTCCGGAATAGTACTTCTTTCTGCATGAGAGATACTCACCCTATGTCATTTTCTATCCCTATGTCCTGTCACCGTGTATGCAAATTTTTATGATAACCCATTTTGTAGTCGAGGGATGAAAGCGTAATAAATAAATAAACTCATTCTCCTTTAATATTAGATATAATTCATTTCGTTTTATTATTAAAAATGGAATATTAAAAAAGGTTAATATTTAAGGATATTATGAACAATGTTATTTATACATTTAAGAAATATATATATATATATATATATTTTTTTTTTTTCTGTTTTTGTATATAAAATATACGAACTTTTATAGAAAATCTTTCATTTTAATTATAATTACAAGATAATTTTTCCCGTCGTATTTCTAAAATTCTTAATATCTCCCTCTCTCTACCTTTTATAACCGTACAAATAAAAACGCTCAAAGCACATCGTTGTTGATCTTTATTATTTTAGAATTTCAAATATTTTTATTATCTCGTTAGTAACAAACGAATCTTTATTGCAAGGTGTAATCTGTTAAGTAACTTTATAATAGTCTTGTCTTTGATGTGAGTTGTGATGTTTATTGATATAGCTTTTTCCTGGAATTCGATATGAAAATTATAAAACATAATACGGAGAATTTTTTTAATAATAAATTCCGACTTGTCTAAATTTCAAATGGAGACAACAGGAATTTTGTGTTTTTAATTGTAAGGCAGATTTTTTAAGGTGTTTTTCGTTGTAAAAAATATCTATACATATAATAAAAATGAAGTGTCTGTATGTAATATCAAAATAACGACTTTTTACTGATTTGATATGAACGTATACACGACACTGATAACAAGAACACAATTTTTAAAATTTTTGTCTGTCTATCTGTTTGATCCAGGTAATATCCGAAGCAACTGTCCAGTTGCTGTTGATTTTGACAGAAATTTCACTGAAGGATAGTTACAATTACAGCGGGTGACATACGCTACTTCATTTTAGAGTAGCTGTCATCCGTGGCTTCGTCTGTAGTACCATCTCCAAAACGATTGGACCATTTTTTTCTATTATAGGGGGCAAACGAACAGGTGGGTCACCTGATGGTAAATGATCACCGCCGTCCATAGACACTAGCAACACCAGGGGAGTCGCAAATGTGTTGCCGGCCTTTTAAATATGTGGGCCTCCGGCGTTCTCACTGACCGAACGTAACGCAACAGTGAAACCATTGTTACATCACGTCGGTTTTCTGTGAGAGGGTGGTACTACCCCAGGCGAGCCGACCCATTGTTACTGAAACCAGTAATAGCTTCAGCGTAGCTCTACTACCTATTTTCATGGAACTTTCACTGACAGATAGCTAACGTTATAAAAAGTAATTAAACCTTTTTTATCTTGGACTAGCTTTCACCCATGGCTTCGTTTGTAGTACATCTCCAAAACGTTTGAACCATTTTTCACGGAACTTTCACTAACAGATAGCTGATCTTATAAGAAGTAATTTACAATTATAAAAAAAAAAAACGCTTGCGGAGCTACGGGCAACAGCTAGTCTTCAATATTTTCGTAGTTACCGTACCACGGGAACAGAGTCTCAAAATAATAAGGTAACTTAATTCCTGGAATGCAATAACGAAGTTATTTTAGAAGGCAAATCAATTGATCCAAAAGTACTGAAAGCAATAAGAATATCTATTTACATAAAAGAATCAACAAACCGCTCACCACACCAACGCCCAGCTGTAGGGCTGTGAAAATTTGCATAAGATGTTCCTTTTACACCGTAAGTGAGCACTGAGGAGTGATTTTTGGAAATTCAGCCCTTAAGGTGTTGAAAAAGGGCATAGAAGTTTTGATAAAATCCATCATTATTTCGTCAATATAGAGATATAAAATATAAAGTCAAAAATAATAACTGCATAGAAAACGCGTACGAAGCTGTGCGATACTGGTGGATAAAGAATACCGTGAAGTAGCTCATAACATCACGTTGTTATGTCACGTAGTTATGCCCACATAACTATTATGCATCAGGCCTACACTTGATATTGCTTTGAAACAAGCTGAAAAAGAAAAAAATGACCGGCAAAAATATTAAGAGAAAGTATTAATAAGAGATGAGAATTTATATCCAACTTTAGCTTCCTCAGATCGCTTTATGATGGATGAAAAATCTTGTAATTTATAAACACAAAATATTGACAAATGGCGTACTTAATGCAAATGGATTCTTTGATAAATGTGTCCATTTCTCAGCAACTTGCAAGTAAATTTTAACTTTAAATTAAAGCACATAAGGGTTATATCGCTTGTTCGCAACGAAATAAATTAACCTCATTTGGAGAGAAAATAACTGTTATTTATGATGTTACCCTCGTCGGAGATTTTATGTGTGATTTGACAAATTTCGCTGTGATCGGTAGCCTTCGGTATACGACATAAAAATAAATATGCCCAAAGGACTTTTCGTCCTTCATAATAATATGTAGAAACTACATTCATAATTATAAGAAATAATTAAATATTAATTTTCTAAAAATATGTAAAAACAAAAAAAAATTAAATGTTCTCTTATGTAACAGTAAAAAGTGACTAAAATAAAATAGTTACTATGGAAATACCATTTTTAACAAAACCTGAATTAAACAAGATTTGTTAATGTTACCTTTGCAATACTCTTCAATGTTTATATATAATATTTCCAAACATTATTTAGATACAAATTAAAAAAAAATATATATACACATTAGTTTTTTTTTTCAGTATCCAGGAAATTTTAACTTAAATATAGTAATTTATAAGCGTTTTGGTGACAATTCTTTGAGCTCCTATTCTTGTAGTTTTGTGTGTATTTTTTAAATTTTAGCTGAAATAACATGGGACCCGAGTTCAAAGTTGCTTCATAATCTCTCTAGAAAATTTTGATAAAATAGTCTTCACTTCCCTTCATTATAGTGTAACTTGACTGCACTGATTGTGCTTTCAGAATGGATTATAAAAAAAAGCTATTATTATAAACATTAGTACAATTCTCTAACTTTGTTACCGTGGAAATAAAATACTGACACTGGCCAATACTTTTATAATGTCCGTTAAAGAACGTAAAACTAAATTTATCACTGGCCTTATTAACAGAATTCAAAACAATACAAATTCTTCCAAATTGTTAATAACCCTTCTAAATAAAACGGATAATTCCAACGCAGGGCATTCCACGTTTAACGAATGCTACAAACCAGTGAATATCAATCTCACCCTAAAGCCAAACCGAAGCCGAGTGCATATGATGCTTAAAATGCCATAAAAATGTTTATACTACCAATGAAAATAAATAGTTTTTCGCCGTGTTCCATTTAAGAGTTATACAATAAAATCGCTTTACAACTGCATGGAAATAGATCTTGGAAGTGAATAATACAGTTTTGTAACGAATAGGATATATCTTTTCGACCAACATGTTTGGAACATGTTTTCATGTAATTTAATAAATATTTTATACTAGATGATACCCACGACTTTGTCTGTTTATTACCTTAAAAATGTATTTTGCTTACAAAATGTTTTTTGTAAACAATGAGATTTCCCACGACAACTTTTCCTCTCCTGCGCAGGCGCATTGTACCGCTTACCCACTTCTCAACAGCAAGAAAACATCAAAGCTTTAGGTTAAATAAAGTTATCGAAGTTCAACGGTTCATCTAGTATATGATAGTATCCTCAATTGTTATAATCTTATATATGTTGGGTAGACCTAAAATTACAACATGGAATCAGTTTATCCGCGAAAAAATGCTCTTTCAATAAGTTCTATTAGTTCTAGATCTACGAAATTAAAGAGATACTAATATTTATGGTGATTCTACTGGTCTAATGGAACTAAACTACCAATTTTTTAGATAAATATAATTTAAAGTAAAAAGCCATTTGCTTTTGAATAAATTTACCAATATTGTCTAATCTTCTGATATAATTATATAAAATCCTGCTTTCCAATATGATTTTCTGAATATATATAAAGATTCGATCCTCAATTGTATAGGAAAAACCAATATAGTATATGTAAGGGGAATAAATCGTGTAGATTTTTTTAAAGAATTAAATGACCTTACTGCAACTGTTGATATATTTGACAAAGTTTTACCTAACGTGTGAAAGTATTTCTTATTGTAGCGACTAAGATTTGAAAATATAAATTCAATAAATGAAAACAATGTCCAAACATTCTGCTAAGACAATCTCTCACTGGTAATCAAAATCAATAATTTATTAGCTTCATGGGCAGCAAGATGCAACAATAGCTTTCAACTTTCCTTAAAAATAAAAACTTCTTAAGATTTTCATCAAACGTGTAAGGAATACAAAAGAGCGCGGATGTCGGCGTCTTTAGCGAGAAGCTACATTCAGCGGACACAGGCGAGTCAGCGCATCCTCTGCGTTGCGAGTTCGCGATGCACCCACGCCTTCTGCATTTACAATTGTTGGGAAAATCGTGATTATAGACGCAATCGTGACGTCCTCAGCCAGCCTTGGTAACGCATTAGCATTCCATAAATGTTATGACATCCCAGAACCTGTGTCATAATTTACATCGTTTTTTAATGTTCCTTATAGACTGCGTCGCACGTCGTATAATAAAATGTTTATTTTCATTTAACAAGCGAGATTTTTTGGCTCTGTTTTGTGAGATTCATGGGTACCGTGACATTGTTGAATAAATAATAAATAAACGTTTAATAGCATTCAATTAGCTTTTGAGAGTGACTTTGAATAAAAAATCGAATCACATAACAACAAGAACACATAATAATAGATCATACTCGAACAATGTACAAAATGTGACAGAAATATTTACTCTCCGATTAAAAGGTAGATAATGAAAGAATACACTGAGAGTTCCGCACAGGTAACTTTCTGCTACTGGGCGGAGGGTGGTTATACAATGCGAATATCCCCAAGTAAAAAATGTATAACATCTGTCATATTGACACGCTTAAGTAGTAATCAATCGGTCTAATAGTATATGTGTAGCCTACAGGATCGTTAATGCACGTGGTGATAAATCTACACCAGTGCTACTCATATTTTGTGATGTTTCGATATTCAAAAGTATTATTATGAGGACATAGCGAGCCGGTCATAACAGTTAAAAAAAAATTACGTCCGAAACGTAAGGTAAAGATTTAGTCTCAGAGATAATATTAGTCGAAGCAATTATAAGTTAGTGGTAACACACTTAGACACTGTTTCGATTAACGTAGCTCAAAATTCTACACTTAACCTTGAATTTTCAATCAAAGAAAACATCATGATGAAGCTACTTTTTTATGTAATGGCCACTTAGTTAGCTACACCATTTCCAAGTTGAAAAAACTGTCGCTAAGCACTGTTAGAAGTGATCCAACTGCTACGTTTTAGAGCAAGTTCTGTAGGCCGGTGAATCTGTAGAGGCCTCAGGGTCAACAGAGTAGGTCAGTTCGAAAAAAAAGAGCGAGTTCTCTCTAGGCTAGACTGTTACCATCTATTATCCAAGTTAATATCAAGTAACATTGTGAGAATATGAAACGTATATAACGTATATGACCTATATATATAAACTAGCAGGCCCGGCGGACGTTGTCCTGCCCTGATAATAAAAATTTATATACTTTGTGCACAAAACACTTAAGGCGGCTTGACTTTTTTCGATTCTTTCAACAAAAATCTTGACAAATTATATACCTAAACCTTCCCCCTGAATTACTCTATCTATTGGGAAGACCGCATTACAATCCGTTCAGCAATTTTTGAGTTTATCGCGAACATCCAGACACACGCGGCAGACGACTTTGTTTTATAATATGTTTTGATAAGAATGTATGTAATCGCATCACTTCAGATCGGCTGCTCCTATATGGTATCAAAAAGGTGAGTGACACAGAAAATTGTGAGGACATCATCAAAATTATTGACAGATTTATCAAATTTACGTTTATTTGTTAATTTACCATTTTATTTTATTGCGTGATCGTAATGTAATTGAACAATAAAAAAAAAACAAAACACTGTTCACATCAATTCCGAGTGCCATTGTATTAGTTGCAAATTTTGCTTGATTTTGTAATACGCTTAAAATAATATTTTACTGTTTGTACAGACTATTAGCTAACGTATGTGGGCAAAAAACTTGTGTGCAAAAGAACTGTGTGGGCAAAAAAGTGGAACGTACGAACCTAAATGCTGCAGAAATGTTGAAATTGATAGCGGTATGAATAAGCTATATCATATAATAGATACATAGTTACTTATATAATATCGTGTTAGAGGAACGGTGAAATTTAGCGAAATCGTAGAACGTCTCTTAAAAAAATACGATCTTATCGAATCTCTTTTATCTGTACCTATTCAAACGATAAGTGTTTGTTTAGGATTGGGTCTGTGGACATTTTATATTCGCAGTGTCATCAAAACATACAATATTATTTACTGCTAGATAAAGTTGTGAAATATTTGAAGATACATACCTTATCTTGATAAATGAATATAATACAATGTATTTAGAAAGTTATTTAAGCTGGTACTAGTTTTTAGCGTTTGATGCATATACATATGCATGAAATCATATGATTATCTTATACTTCTACTAACTTGTCTCATAGCTTCATCTGCGTGTCTTTTGGTATGTATATTCAGAATGAAAAGTAGGCCTACATCCTTTTCCTTTCTCATTGTCAAGTTCCATTGCGATCGGTTCAGTATTCGTAAAATTATAACAAACATAGGGATAAAGTTAGCTACCGTTTTTATTGGTTTAGGATATCTATGTAATTTTTTCCACGTGTTCGTTCATTAAAAGCGGAACGGAAACAAACGAATCAAATTGATTTCAAAATCAAATTTAATGTACCTACCAGGAGGACTGTATTTCTGAAGATGTTAAATTTATTCATTCTTAACAACCACTATAAGATGATCTTCCTCCCTGATCGACGTACACTGAAAGAGCCGGACGTACTGGTGGCAAGCTTTATAGCGTACTGTCAAATTTAACGACAAAATCTTTTTACTATCGCCATTCGTTGTTCCTCGCACCGCTGTGATTGGCAAACTGTGATATTGTAAATTTTATTAATAGGTATGCTGTGATCATAAATAATTAAATTTGGCTGACAAGCGATATTCTGATTTAAAGCGATAATATTTCAGTGTAATAAGCGTGGGTATAAATCTTAAAATGAAACGAAGATTTCGTTGCTGGCAAAAGTAGTTGTGAAACCATAGTATTGAAGCGATGATCACTGGTTAGTGTATTCGGACACGCGTTGATCGATGTAGGTTCGAATTCTTGCAAATGAGCCGGAGCTTTTGGAGAAAGAAGATGTCTTGATGAAACCATAGCATGGAGATAGGGCTTTTTCTAAGCCTCCCTGGCTAGCCAGCTACCATCCTCAAGTTGAAAATATGTCGTCAGGCACCTTTGGCTGATCCGTCAGCTGCACTTGAAAGCTTATCCCTTCTAACGTTAGCTAGTTTATTTACACTACATCGTCATTGAACATCAGATGAGATTGTGGTCAAACGCAAAAATGTATAGAGAATAAAAAAAGTACAATAAAAGTATGTTCGTCTAGATAGCTATCATCGTCTTGGTGATAAATTGATGTGTTCCAGGAGCTTCCTAGACATAGCGTAAAATGAATGGTGAAAAATTGTAATGAACAAAACCATAAATATCCTTCTTTATACTGTACAGGTTTTAGCATTCGATAATAAATTTATCTGATGTTAAATGACGATGGCCTTCAAGTGCAGTTGTTGGATCACACCTGTAGGTGTCCCTGGCACCATATTTTCTACTTCGGGTTGTTAGTAAGCCATACGAGATTCAAACCAATGCCTATGGACGAGATGTCCAAACATGTTATCATAGAGATATCGTAACTTTAGTTTATTTCAATAGCTTTACGTGATAAGCTTTATTTAGACTTAAAAATTCTAACCACTCGCTTCGTTGTGCATTAAATAGGTTTTAATTTTTTTTTAATGGATAAGGGCCAATTGAATCTAAAAAGTAAAAAATTAATAGCCTAGAACCATCTACGTCCAAATAAAATGAGCATAGTGTAATAGATTGCAGTAGTTTCAGTAATTTGTGATTAAGTTTTAAAGGAACTGTATTTTCATTAAACATACAAACACAAGAAGATATAGCTTATATATGTACTCTTATAATTTGATAACAATATTAACTATGCTGTACGAATAAAATACGAGTAACAAAAAAGCGGAGGGCTCACAATTGTCTGGTCATTAAAATAATTAAGCATCCGGCCGACGTTAATTGAAACCAAATGAGGGGGTTGCTAACAATCGATTTGTACCCGTGAAGTAATTAGCTTTTCCGCTGAATATTTTCAGACGTATGGAGTTTTATTTGAATATAGTTAACCATAAATAGAAATTGCTCTTAAGAGCTGACTTACAACATTATCTTACTCAGTCAAACAACGACGCGATGGTACTGGAAAGAAATTACATATATAGAAAACTTGTTATAATTTTTCGTTTCAAACGTTACAGGTCGGCAGTTAGTCATAATTCCTTTGGTAGTTGAATTTGCAATCACTTTTGAGTGTGGTATCCGTAAAATACCCACCCATTTACTAATGAACTGCAATATTTTATGCAAATTATTTTCATAATCTAAATATTCGTAACTAACATACACCATCTAATAAATGTTTCGGAAATCGATTAGATCATCGGCTAGCGGCGAAGAAGAACAGCGCGAGGAAACCTAAACCTGAGTAAGTTCTTTTGGTACCGCTGTATTTATAACACGTAACCGTACCCTTTGAATCCGCCAGTACCACATTTAGTCCAACAATGAGACTGTACATTCCTCGCTGATAGTTTACATTATTTTTCAATATTATACTTGATACTTAGAAAGGAAAACAATAAGCAGCCATCATGAATTACTAGATACATTAAAAAATTAATATTAAACGATAATAAAAAACTGTTTTTTTAACCAGACAAATCATAAACACTATAAGTACGCTTTTTAAAATTGATCTTATCGCGACCACACACGTAGCCGACGTAGACCTTAAAAGTAAGTAAAGGAAATAGTCACTCAGCTGGAATACCTTAATATTCACATAACCCTGGTACATGAATATAATTCACAACCAGGCGCTATACACTGGACGAATATTAAATTAAACAATCGAAAGAAATCATTTCCGATCGCCAAAATTGTACGACACACGGCTCTACGCTCAATTTCGACACGACATATTGATATTCTCGAGCGTAATTCGATTAAAATTTCAAATTCCCAGTATAACGTCGAAGATTTTGTTAATATCAGCGGACGGTTGAGGAATACTAAAAAAATATTTTTTTTGTTTAAATTGTCTACCTATATAAATTCACGGCGTGTTCGTTTTCGGTCTATTGTTTTAGGCTGTATGATCTTGGTGATGTACTTAGCTAAAAGGATGATTTCGTATATAAGTTTACGGCTAAACATAAATTTATGTAGTTAAATTCAATTCGTTTCAAATACAAGGCAACAGATGAATAAATTTAATTTTATATTCTGTTTAAAAAAAGTTTGGTTACCTTTAGTTAATGTACAAAGATATCCACACAATTTAATTATATAGAATTTTCATTGAACTGGGTTAAAATAGTAATACAAGAACTAAACTCACCAACAATGATGTCTCTGGCTGAAACGACGCATGTCATTGCCACAATAAGTAGAGTGACAGCGGTTGGCATTTCGCGCCAAAACGCAATGGCGGCGAGATTCATGTTTCACAAAAAACCTCAACTCTTATTGGGATCCATTAGTTTCTGAAACAATTGAAATCATATTTTGAAATACCTAAATATGTATATGCAATATCTAATGTTATCTCGATAAATATGTATGTCTATCCCTCTTGCCTTACACTGGAATAATGTTAGTGGTAGTAGTGCCGCTATTAACTATTTTATCATATTATTCGGCTATATAGCGGAATTTTTCTACTCCAAAAATCATGAACTAAGTGAAACTGTAAATTTTAAAACCGATAATTACCCGCTAGAATAGAGAGCTTTTCAGCTCTCGGATCTGATGCATCTTATACGTAGCAAATACACGCTTTTATTATGTAAAACGCCTTAAAAGATTAGATTGAAAAACATCTGTAACACCAAAAATAGAACTACTCATATACTCGAACTGTAAAACGAAATTTATGGCATGCGAAGCTGCAACCTCTAAAATACAGGGTGTGCACGAAAACTAATAAACGTCGCAAGTAATTTTCCCATCAACTTACGCTACTATTTCTTACATCGACAAACCCTATTTGCGTTCACCTCCATGAAGAGATACGATACAAAAATGGTTCTCATGCTTGTATCTATTTTGATCACAGCATTCACTGACACAGAACATTTTCGGCGTCAAAATAATATTGAATTTAGAACATTATTTCGCGCCTGATAAGAAACAAAATTCGCAATTATAAGTTCAATCTTGGACTACGTCGCCTTGTGACGGTAAGCTAAAGTAAACGTTTAATGCACTTTCTGTACACTTTTAGTTCATCACGTTTGATTTTTTAAACGTAAGTTTATCTTTCGTTTGCATCCAACGATCGGGGTCGTTGGCACCGTATAAAATTAAACATTAAAATAAACAAGCATATAAAATAACTCAGGTTTTGATTCACTGTTCAACGGACGGCTCGGTTTAATGAAAGGGTGAAGTTTTATGTACGGTTGTACGTAAATAATCCCGGTGTCATATTCCAGCCGTGACAATGAATCCGGATTACTTGGATGGAGTAACATCGAAGATTTATTGTTCGAATGTGTCAGTTTTTTACGAGATTAACGACTAATTGGTTATAAAATCACAATTAATTTAAATTGAGTGACTAAAGAACATTATATTTAATAAGTATGTTCATAAAATTACATCACTTAAAATTAACGGTAATGATAAGAATGAGGAAAAAGAAGATATATAATGTTAAAATAAATTTCCGATAATAGAAAAAGAATCAAATATTTAAGACATATAGAGGCTAACAATTTATTACGAAGAAGGAGCCAGTAGATGGCGTTTAAAACAAATCTAATCGTTATGTCACAGTATTTCTAATCGATTTTATATCCGACCGCGTCATTAGATGTTTCACATAAAAACCTAAACTATACATATATTTATCTATTCTCATAAACGGTTACAATTTTACGATATATCATAAACATAAATACCTATAGTTTTATATTATAAAGGGACTCTGTACTAAAACTTTTTTAATCCTAGTGCTGTTTAATGTTAGTTTTCATTGAGCCGTATAACACGTGCCCTCGGTTCATATATCATAGCGCTGAAGGGTTAACCTGGGTTGCCACATTTAAAAATGGATACATCAACGATTTAGGGTTAGATTACGTTTTTTATTGTTATGTCACCCTTGTTTGAAAATAGAACTTTCAACAATCCGTTTTTGGTTCATTAATCATTAGAGTATATTTGAATACAACATAAAGATTTTACGTTGGTACTACTAAGACTCTTTCGGGAGTTATTAGTGGATATTTATTATAAAACTAGTCGATATCCGCAACTTAATTCAGATGAAGCTGGTTTAATTGTTTAATGAGATCTACGTGATTTGTCTAGATTATTTGTATGTTGTTTTTTAAATTTTAATTTTCCCATTAACACGTAACATCTGTAAACTTTTCACGGGTTTTTTTATTTAACTCAGTTAATTTATCATTACTGCCTAGTCCCAATAGAGAGGCGTAGAGTGATATGTAATTTATATATTACTCTAAAGCGTTGTATATTAGCCAGTAGACTTTTATCAATGACGTTTTTTTATTCGTTTTAGGTTATAGCGTTTGACCACAATCTAATCTGATGTTAAATGACAACGTGGTCTCTTAGACTTAGCTAACCACGCTAGAGCTAGAGGGAACATGCTCATTGCTTGCAGACAGATTTTCAACTGTAGGGTGGTAGTTAGACAGGCAGGCTTAGAAAAATTTCTACCACCGTACTACGGTTTCATCACGTTATTTTCACCACAAGTTTCGGCTCATTCGCAAGAATTCGAATATATGAGTTTATTTCTTTGTATAGAACAGTGGTCGGCAAATCACGGCTCTTACACTCCTTCACTGTGTCTCTTTCAAATAATATTTAGTGCAGACACTAAATATTATTTATTAACTTACATTGTAAGAGGTAAGTTGTTTTTGAATAGCAAGCCTACAGAAAAAGAGACACATTTTTAGAAAGCAAGAATAGCACGGCTAATCTCTCGTAAAAAAGAATATATTTAGCCAAGGTAAGCTCGAGAGTGTACATTTAATCCTAATCATTTGCATAAAAATGACACTACTAAAGCAAAGCTCAAGTTTTAATGGATCTTTGATTACGCTTCGGTTTTGTATAGTTTATATCTGGCTCTTTTGGATGACGAGTTAGGCGACCACTGCTATAAATTGTGAACTATTTAATTAAGTCTCAATTCTTTAATAATATTGACTACTCGAGTAGGACAGTGGTTTATGCCGTCACCTTGCCGCTACCAAAGTACTTGCGCAGTTTTTTGTGCTCTAATACCGCACAGGATAATTATTTGTATGCTTCACAATATCATTGTTCTGACTCTGGGTTTACTCTATACCCCTAAATTGTATGTTTGTAAAGTTCCACGTTACATAAGACTTGATATTCAGATGGAGAGTTTTCTTTAAAATACATATATATATTAAAACTAAATTTTTAAAGTGTTACATACCTACAACATTAAATTTGAAAATATAAGATCTTCACCCACATTAGAAGTATAAAATCAATCAGCACTAAAATAATAAAAGACATCAATCAGTGAGTTTATTTACCATTCGTCAACTAGACTTGTGTAGAACAAATAATTATATGGCGCGCGCCGCATCGTCGTCCCTGCGCCGGCGCAGATGGCGTGCGCGCCGCGGTTTTTTTTTATTAATATTTGTAAACATTGTTTTATGGTAATACACAGGCTGATTTCTAAAATAATTTCACTTAAATATATCGATATATAAACAAAATTTAATATCTTTACCCATTGCTTGATTTTTATATGAAGTTTAAATTTTATACAGTTACTTATGTTACGTTACAATGGTCCCAATTTTATAATAACGTAAAAGTTAATTATATAAAACTTCAATTTCAAACATAGACATAGAATGGATATCACATATTTTAATGGCAGGGTCCTAATACAATAAAAATTTTGTGAAGTGAGCTGTAAGGGCACTCGTGACTTGTTACAATCTCAAATAACCGATTAAAAACCCAGACACAATAATTCGCTTCAATATCTCTCCTTTTAAGATCACACAGTGAATAATGGCTCCACCGCGATAAGTTTATACACCATAATTACTCAATAATAGACATTTTTCGAAGAACTCTTAATTAACGTTAAAATCATATGTAAAGCCGAACTCTTAAAAAAATTTGCTTCTGTGATGCTACCAATCTATAAAACAAAGAAATCATTAACTATATTAAGACAGAAGAAATATCTATTCATGTAATAATAATTATAAAAATCGTCCGTGTAACGTATATATAACGTATATGTCGTTTAGATACATCACTATAGCTTAGATTTGCACCTTACAAACGGTAGATGAAAATTAGCTTATCACTTTCCACAATGAAATGGCTTACGTAAAAAAAAATAGGATTGCCTGAGGTGAACACGTTACAGTATAAATTGTTCAGCTTTAAACATTTTAAAATGCATGTGAAACTTATATAAACCCCTAACAAAACCTCGCATTATAAAATTTAACTCTTATCGCTCCTCAAATGTAATGCTTTGACATAAATATAATGTTATTATTATGATTGCTACCTTCTTGATGTATTAATCTACTTATTTATTATACATATAAAATGTATGTTTATATTTTACATTTCATTTGATTTTATTTTACGCTATTTACTATTGTTTCTTTAAATTTCTTTACAATAATTTAGTCCTTTATGCATAAGCACCGATTTCAGACATTTGTTGCCTGTCCTGTGGTCAGTATCTTTTTATTCAATATACATAGGTCATTCAAATCAAATCAAATCAAAAATACTTTATTCAATTTAGGCCCTAAGAAGGCGCTTATGAACGTCAAAACTACCACCGGTTCGGAATACATCCCAGTCATCGAGAAGAACCGGCAAGAAACTCGATCGGGTTTATCTTTTTAACATATACTTATATAATTAAAATTCATTATACATTACAATCGATTTTAGTGGATGCACAGAGAGGAGTCAATTCCAGACATCACCATCGTTCACATATTGGTCCACTCTATAATAGCCCTTTGACTCCAAAACCCGCTTAACATGGCACTTAAACTTATAGTCTGGCAAATCAGTAATATGCATTTTCGATCGATTCCGACTTTCAATTTCAAATATTTTTGTAAACTTCCTTATGTGTATAAACTAATAAAATATACATCTAAACAGTATGTTCTTAAATCTTTTTTCTATAAATAATAAAATCGTACCATAACATTTATTACAAATAAAACAAAACACGATCAATGAAAAAAATTATGAAGAGATAATAATGTATTTGTCTAATTACTTACGTTAAAAAGTCAGAAAATTATAATTTTTAACTTAACAATCCGTCAGATTTCCATCAGTAAACATTGACAAACCATTAGGGAGAACGCATAAAATAAACATATTGATTACAGTTCACAATTAGTAGTCGGTACGCAGATTTATTTGCGTTAAACCACATTAACACCGCAAATTACGTGTCCGTTTGTTGATCTGCAACCACATTACTTGTGTCAATAAATCGCAGTGACCGCAAACGCGTGTTAACAGTTGTTAGAATATATCATAGTTCTTTTCCAAATTAAGCAATTTGATTGGAACTTAATGTAACTGTAGCATTATATTATTTGACCAAAAATTTATATTTTCATCGAGAAAATAAATGAAAAAAAAAACATCACAATGAAAGGAGATTCTATAATGTGATCTTTCACCGCAATCTCAAGAATAAATATATTTTATTATTCGTATTGTAAACATATCATGTTAATCGTAAATAAGTACTTGAAAAGTGTGATATTTATCTCATCAAAGCAAATATGTAATGCGAATCATATTTATTTATTTGATTACGTTACACACACCTTACCTCATCTTATACACGTGGTGCATTTTTTAATTACAACTGTAAAATTATTGAGTAATGACACATGTTTGTAACAGTTGAAGAATTGTTTGCACTAGTAATTGTGCAATCTGTATAGTATCGCGCAGCCCTAATCACGATAAATCGCAAATCAACAAACCTAACGTTCATTGTGGCGATTTTGGATCGAACGTCGTATTTAAAACATCCTGTGCGAGGAAGCGCTCGCACGTGCTCCGGTAAACTTCCTGCGCTACGCCCGCGCACCTCGTTCCTAGCGCCGCCTTACAAACGGGTTAGTTCGTATCCTACGTAACTTCATCGACGTTGACATTTTAATAGATTTCATAATACGTTTGTCCGGGAGGAGAGACGTCGAACATAAGTACAAACGGATAATCAATTTTGAACACTTAATCATTTACTTATGTACATAATTACTTTTATTGTTTTCATATATCAAAATTTCGTTTCCTTCCAATTTATTACTAACAAAAGATAATGAAAAAAGTTCAGTAATTATTGTAATCTTTAAAATATAATTAGAGATTGTGATTTAAGAGACGATGGCTCTGTGTTATTGTGTTCGCAAATCACAACCACGGACGTAGGTCTATTTTCCACTATAATCCAATTTTTGGTAATGGAAAGTATCACGAAAATAGCACAGTGTTTTTTAGTACTCACCTAACTAGTTAAGCACTTATAGATATGTATTCTCTGACTTGACATCTAGTATCCTTTAGGTTTAGCGTATTACCATTTTAGTACACATCATCGTTTACGTCAGATGCGATTGTGGTTTAACGCTAAAATCTATTAATTATTAAAAAAAAAGGATATTAATATAGATCTAAATTTAAAAGACAACAATCATTTGTAAACTGGTTAAGTAATAGTTCGATTTTTAATACGTTATACTTAGTAAATATAGCTGTAAACTAATTTTAACAAACTCAAGCTACCTACGAATTGTTGCACGCTATAAAAATAATTATATTCAATTTAATTCATTTCCATACTTCTTTTTAGTAGTAGAACAGTGAAATTATTTGTAATTAAAATCGTAATAATATGAACAAACTTCCAAAAGCTTCTAGCTTGAAATAAAGCTCCGAAATGAATGAAAAATCACAGTCATCTCTCAAACAATGAACTTGTAACTAGCTTTCATTAACAGTTAATGAGTACCTTATAATGAAATCACAACGTTTGAAATGACACTATAGAAAATGTACTGTTCACACTGTACTGCTCACAATTATTATGCAAAGTTTAGTGGCCTATTGATGGAAGTTTTATCAACAATAATGCTGAAACAAAAGAGTAACAGTTATTTTGTCAAATATAAATAGTTTCAGCTCGGCCGTCTTTAGAATATAACAGCAATCGCTCGCAAGCTCGTTTTCTTTTAAATCTTAATAACAATAGAACAGGGCTTAGTACGTGCATAGTGGTGAATCATAGTAAAATAAATATCATTAAAACCTTCTCTGTGAGAAAACGCTTAGATGTGCTATCACGAAGATCTATCGAACGGTGTTGCAGATTATCGAACGCAGATAAACCAAGATTCATTTATATTATTGCTAAAAATGAATCGCTTATTTACTAATATTAAATAGGTACATACAACTGTCGTTTTCTGTTTTTATTTTACTGGTCAGCATCTCACATAACACGTAGGCCCTCTGCAATCGGTTTTCATAATGTCTTAATCCTGTCCTTTGCTTCATTGATCAGATTGCACATCTTTTAACTTGTTTAACTGTTCTCCTTTTTCTATCCAGTGAAGATAATTCTAATATGAATGTGGTATATTTTATTTTATTGTCACTCAGCATATGTCTAACTATTCTCGGTTATATAATATTATTAATGAAACTGAAATATGTCGCGAAACTTTACACAAAATATTGAAAAGCAGCATACTTCTTTTTAATTCGTATATTATAATTATGTTCCTCATAAACACATTCAGAAGTTATTAAAGATTGCAAACTATACACTATACTAAATAGAGGTGATAAGAGTAATTTGCCAGATATCTATTTTAAGACATTTAATTCTCAAATTCCCATCACGGCATGGTGGTCTGCAGTTAATGTACGATAGTAGATTTACCACGAACGTTTCGGTTAGGGGGTGCTATTGCTCGGAGTTATTTATAGAGGAACCGTTTCAGGTAACATTCCCCTGTTCTGGTCTCAAAACGTATAGTGTTTACCGATCCTGTCGAAGTATGTTTTTTTATTCTCATATTTGCTAAACGCGGACGTAGGTATCCCACAAGCATTAATTTTTGACTTATACTTAAAAATAAATAAATAAGTTTGCTATACCTACTGTCCACTATGACGTATTCTTGGTATATTTTATGTATTTTTTGTAAACATTCGAAAGTTCAAGCGATCAAATCAAGTTGGACCAAATCAAAATAAGTATTCGTAGAGTTATCAGCTTGTTCCTTGCCGTCACTAGATACGATGTTAATTAACTTTCATATTAGAGAGACTGGTATATTAGTTTTTTTAAATTTAAACATATCGGTACCGCTTTGTATATTTGAGTTAGTCTATAATTTGTGTATCTCAGAAATTATCAATACGTTGACTATGATTACACTCGAATCTTACCGGACTTTGACACACTTAAGGTATGGTATATTATACACATAAAAGATAACTATATTATTCGAATCAATACTACAGCTGACTTAAAACAATAATAAAATTGAAACGATTTTTAAAAATAGCAGCAAAAGGGTTACACTTGAATCCGAAGTGCTACTTACAGAAGGCTCGACTTAAGCACGCACTCTCTTACCTTTTTAGTTTTATAACTTAAGATATTTTTAGTTGCACGACAGCGACTGAACTGCCGTTTCAATTATTATGTAGAATAATTTTATTCTTATTGTTCCTTTGAGTTTTTCTGTGTTTAATAAAATACAAGTCGCTGCTTCGTATACAAGCCTGTAAAGCAAAATCAATGACCAATGTGTGAATCATTGCTTCAAATTTTAGACGGCTTTATTTTATCATAGGAAGGTGAGATGATATTTGATTATATGACAATTTCTCTAATTACCGTTGGCGTCTTCGTAACCGTTGTAAAATTGAAGTTAATATTAATTATATATAAGCTAAGCCATGATGCAATTATTAAACTTCACATAGGTGGAAGAATTCTCAAAAAGAGATTATTATTATCATTACTTCCTACTAACTGTATTTCTTTATTATAAATAATATAAATACTGAAATAAAATATATTAAACATTTTCCAATACAATGCTGAGAAAGCAAGAATATGAAAAATACCCTTACTCAGTTTAAACCTTAATAACGCAGTCTCTAACGTCAAGAAAAGTAATATTACTTCGATATACATTTCTACACTATTAATAACATTTGTATAAGAGAAACGGAACTATTTGTTGACCAAAGTTAGTAAAAATAGTGGTATATAGCTCATATACTTTTTTTATATTATTTATGATGTTGGTGTAATTTCTAAACATATTGCTTGTATTTGTCTTAACGTAATTATAACATAGAAGCAAAATATTCATAGGTTGACGAAATTCCGGCCCACAATGCGTCATCAAAATGTACCTTTAGGCAACTCAAAATCCATCGCAGACATGTAGTTGCGAAACTAATAGCTTACAGCGCTATAAGCTCTAAGGTATTGTTAAGTTTCCTAACAGGAACATTATTCGAACAATCAACATATCCGGGCAGCGAAGCCGGCCGTTAAACTTCGACTACAGTAAACAGAACATCGGCAAGAGCTGTGTAACATCAGTCTGAGCGATCTGCGAAATTGTGGCCCGAATATGCTGCTCACAAAAGTTATTGACCGACAATGTACTAGTGAGTGAGTTACGTTTACCAGAAATTTACTATCATAATATACCTATGAGCATTGTCTATTTTTATCATCAATAATAATTCAATTTTACGAACAAGATAGTATAAGAATATATCTCTATAAAACTGTATATTACGCAGTACTGAAACGGTGATTGGCTGTATTCGGACACCATGTGTATCGATGTAAGCTTGAACCTGCAATGACTTAGGGTTTTCAGTCAAATATAAGATAATAATGAATCCACAGCATATAGCAAGGATTTCTCTTAGATCCCACTGGCTAGCTACCAAGATAAAGTTGAATATCTGTCGGCAAGCATATAGATATGTCCCGGCAGCAGCAATTAAGGGTAAATTTTCTTTATATTTAGTTTATTAACCTATTAGGTCATAACGTCATTTAGTATAAGATGAGATCGTAGTCAAATAGTAATAATAAAAGATAGTAATTATTAAAAAAAAACATGTAAAACACTAACATTCAATTTTTCTCCATTTGTAAATTCAATTAGATTTATAGCCTGCGAAGTACAGTATAAATATCCATTTAAAACTAATAACCATCAATAACACCCTCATACAAGAAAGGGAATATTCCCACATTATTCGACCAAAGCCACAACATGTATTCTATGTTAATAATTCATTTATTGTACAATAATATACTTAACAAAAAACTTCCGCAAACTATTAAATTACAAATACTGGAATAGTACAGTCCAAAACTAAATTCCATTTCAAATAAGAAGTCATAATAAATATTTATGTAAGCCCTTAAAATTAATTATTATTATTAATAACTACATCGTACAATCAAAATACATACTTTTCTCAATTATTTTATATTTTTCTTAATTATTATTGTGAAGAGAGCCTAACATTGAACTAGAATATAAAAATAATAATAATAAATGAAACAAAATGACCAACATACTTCGTTGACGACTGTACCCTCCCCTATAATAGGAAACAATCTCATTGTACTGTGCGGTAATTTTAAAACTAGCAATACAGGCCGATTGTATAAATATGACCATTGAGTTAATCAGCTAACAAATACAGATTGAATATTTGTGAAAATATGAAAAAATATATTGTTGACTTATTTAATAATTTAATTTAATAATAAAATATATTTATTTTATTATTATATACATGTATATACAATGTTTATACATTATAAGTATTTTTTGCGTTAGACCTCAATATCACTTTTCTTTGAATGACGATGTAGTCCAAGATGGTAAGTAAACACATTAAACCTAGAGAGGGGACCGACTCAAGTGCAATTGCCGGAACACGCCCATAGATTCTTTGCAACAGATTTTCAACTCGAGGGTGGTTGTTAGCCAGCTGAACCTAGAAAAAACCTTACCATCATGCTATGGTGGTATGGTGGCAAAGCTCCAGCCCTTTCGTAAGAATTTGAATCTACGTCACTCGACACGGTGTTCGAATATATTAACCACGCTAAATACTTTTTTAATAGCATATTTAAATTTACTCCAAATTATTATTTATTTTATTAAAAAATACTCTTTTCTTTGTTTGCTTCATTATTATGATATTTAAAAAAAAAACACAATTTTATTCTCCACATCACTAAATGTAAAGAAATTTAGGTTAATAAACAAATTTTAAAAAGAAAACTAATTCTTATAATATCAAAATTTATCCCATACGGGGAGTTATAAGTTTGGAGGGATCTTGGAATGTCATGTAGTGGATTTTATATTTTATTAATACTCTTGTGTTATTCGGCTTTATATTATGTAATAGTGGCGTGTTACATTGGATGGGAAATAAAGCCACGGAGCATGGATTCTGACTTGCCGATAAAAACTTCATGGAAAGTTCTGACAAGGGAGCCACCATCTTGTTAGAACTTTGCAGTTATCACAAAACATTTACTCCAGAGTTGGCAGTATGTATTAAATCCTTCGCCTGTCGTATTGGACGAATATTATTACAACTTACGCCATACGTAAATTTTGACATTCCGTTCGGAATATTAGACAAACACAGCCAAATTAATTTATATAGATATTCTTAAAACTAATTGCATCGAAATATATGAGCAATCTATAAAATATACTAAACTATAATATATCAGAGTAATATCATTACTAAACTGAATACGCTCACGCAAATAATCGTTATTCAATTGTGCGTACCTCTACTACAAGCCATAACGGCAACCACTATCGAATACGTGCGCTGAATGCCAGTAAGTTCACATATTAGGGACAAGTAACGTTACAGACCCGCAAAAAGATTTTAGTAGGTGATAAACACGTGATTATTTTTATTGGAAATCAAACTGTTAATAGCTCTGTTTTATTATGTTAATGTTATTGTTAACACATCTACGTGTAATTATAATAATAAAGATGGAAGAAGATAAATGTCTAGTTTCAAAACTATTAACAGTAGTTTTGAGCATATATATTGAATTGTTTTCCATTAGAATTTACGCTGGGTACCTGTGAACTTACATTTTATAGTTGAAGTTCAAGAACTCGCCAGTGTTTTCTGGCAAATGTTATACATAAAATGTTATCAATTAATAAGACTTGGTAAATCAGTTTATCATGATAGACGATCAATCTTCGTTTTAATTTAAAAGAATCAGTTTAAGAATTACAGAAATTAGAAATGCGGTAACTCATGTAGATTTCCATTCATACAAATCTATTCACAATTAAAACAATTTTTTTAGGTTCCTTTTTAATATTAATATCGACACATCACACGTTTTTTTAGTTTATACATCCAAAACATGTTCTCCAAATAATATTCTCAGTTGTATTATCTTCACGTTTTGAAATTTTTGTAATTTTCATTTATTCCGCTACATTTGAACGAACCTTTTCCCGTCGCCGCGCATTTTGACAGCCCATGACAATAATATACTATCGCGTACAGTTTCGGATATTCGACATTTTACGAATGCGCCCATCGAACAACATGTAGAATTAATTTTGGCACCTAAACTGTTTACGTCACTTCTCAGGTAACAGACCTTCAAACTGCGTGAGAATATGCGGATTTTGTCACCGACCCATTAAATTGAATATACAATATCCGCCTCATATTAAGAGTTACCACCCAGTATCTAATATTTACCAATCACCTAATCAATTGGAATAATTTATCGTAGTTCCGACTTTTTGTTTCTTCTTCGACTTTCATCGAACTTGACATTCATAGTAGAATACATAAACAACGGTAACCACACAAAAATTGACAATTCATAGGAAATTAATAGTTATCGCTGTTATATCGGGCTTCAAGCTTTTGGTTTCGCTTCTATGTTGGTCATCCTTACCGTAAATACCTACATTTAAAGGGTCCTGCAACCTGTCATACATTAGTTTTTCACATAAGGCTCTGAAATGTTCTTTTCGTTATTTTGTATTCTTACAAACTGTCCTGAGAATTTTGCGATTATAAACTTATAATATATAACAAACTAATAGTTTAATATACGATCTTCCACATTGCAAAAGATATAAACATAAGTACGTATTCTCCATTGATGACCACTCTGTATTTTTTTACAGGTTTTCACTGACCACACCCCAAATTGTTAGTTAAAATCTTAAATCTATTTTCATAGCTATTATTAACAATTAATGACCTCAAACTTTTTATTTTTCGAACTGTCTACACTATTGACCTGGCAAGGCCTCTACATTTACACCGGACTACTAAGGAGAGCGCTTAAAGCACTCACCCGATTTTATACAGGACCACAAACTTTCCGGACAATCTGTAGTAGTTTATGAACTTGTATAAAGGTTTTAAGTATTTAATAGGCTAGAAATAAATTATTTTACACATTTAAGTTCTTTTTAACACTATGGTATTTAATTATTTATAATAATGTATTTCTGTTTATTAATAATCTTTAGTAAAAGAAATTTGCGGCACTACTTTTGCCGTCGAATTCTAGGCTACGTGTAAAATGTCAAATCATCAAGAATTTACTTGAACATTAATTACAAAATGACAAAAACCGAGTTAATAAAAATCTAACCAAAGACGGAAAATGTATACATAATAATAACACCGGCAAAATAAAAATTCTACTAACTGTAATCAGATTTCTTCAAATACACGTTTAAAAAATAGTTTCGTTTGAATGTCAATCGCTCAAGTATTCAGGTCGTTCTATATTAATCAGATTGTATGTTTGTCTGTCCTTGATTCGACAGATACATAATAAATAGCTGCCTAATTCCACTCACGTTTATTAGGTGTATCGGCACGTATCTATTTATTGCATACATATGTATGTATATGTATATACATGCATGCATTAAGCGTGCGCCTAAAACGATTCAGTGGATTGCTAGCAATTGATTCAAGATATGTAACATCGTAATGTATAGCAATTTTAATTTCGACGATAAATAATACATTTTTTAGAGTATAACTACGCTTTTCGTGAAGAGCTAAGCAGTAATGATAAAGTTTAGCAGAGAGCACAAAAATGCTTATTAGTTAACCAATAATGACAAAATTGTTATTAGAAACATAAAAAAGACCAGACATTTAATCCAGAAAAACGAGCACTTTCTATGAAACAAAAACAGCCATTATCAAGAGGGCATAGTCGCAGGCAAGAGCTAGTATTTATTTTAAATACAGAGTAAATAAATAAACAGATAGGAATATTTAATAAGGTTTAGTTACAAATATTAATTTTATATAGTTTTACAATAAATGTTAGTGATAATTAAATATATTGTTGTTGCTTGATACGCTTTCTAAATAAAAAAGAAAACTTTTTATGAAATTAATAATTCACTAGATTTTGCTCGCGGTTTCGCTCACATTAATGTATATTTGACCTATCCTTATGTCTTTTTCTGTACCTTTGATAACGTGCCTGTAGACGTATAAGCGTAACAAACAAACACAAACACTAACAAATAGGCTAATTTATATTATGAAACCTCCTCCCCCATAAATCGTGAGAAATGTGCATCGTATTTTAGAAAATTTAAAACTCGAGCATGTACAAGTATTGCATATACGGAAACACCAGCATTCAGCCGATTTAATTTCGGCATTTCTCATATATATTAATTCGGTGACAGAATAAAATACGATTTCCTTAACCTCAGAGCGGTAACAAATCGCAAATCTATCCGCGGTTCATTCAAACAGTCGTAAGTGAGTTAGTTACGTGTTACGTTACGTCAGCGAGATTACACCCGACAAATTGATTTAAAATGTTACGCTTTCTTCTTTGCGATTAATCTAGAGCCATTTACATGTGTACGTTATTCGATGTATTGAAATATTTTTACTAGCTAATATCTGCGACTTCGTTGACTGTTTAATTGATTATATTAACAATATTTTTTGTGTACAGAGGTAGAAGGTATGATATAAAAAAATTGTAAGTGAAAATCTACTTGGCTTATCCGTTTACTTTTCCTCTCCTACGCATGCGCACCACATCGTCGTCATACATAGAATACGCTAGTCAAGTGCAACTGCTATTACACACCTATAGATTCTTGGCGATAGATTCCCAGCTCAAAAGTGGGAACTAGGTAGGGTATTAGAGAAATTACTACCAGTCACTTTGCTATGGTTTCACCAAGATATTTGGCTTCAATGAAATCACTAGCTCATTGGAAAATGGAAGATCCGAAATTACGCTGATCGAAGCGATGCTGCGGCGTCTAGACACATTATAGTCAAGCCACCATTTAATCACAATCAACTAGCTTTTACAAAACCAAACTTAATCGGCTGTCTCGGTCTTTTCCCCAACGTGCCTTATCAAAAATCGGCTAAAATACATGCTTTTTGACAATGTCCCTATCCAAAAATCTCAAGCTGACTCAATTAGATTTTAGCCCAAATACTTTAACAAAAACTTAAAAACGCACGGCTACTAAACCATCATAGCTTCAAAAGAGAGGGACGATCAATTAAATTACTTCTATTCATATAGTACTTAAGTGGTGGAAAGTATACATGATTTGATTATAAAACTAGCTAGCTCCCGTGACTCCGTTGTCTTTAAAACAATTTTGGTTGTTCCATAGGAACTATGTGTTTTACCAATATGCCTTATCCGCTATTTTTTTTTTAATATTAATATTTTTATTACGTAGTTTAAATAATTCTATAAAGTGTTCTCTATCTACCAGTACAAGCCTCATCAAAATCGATTCAGCCGTTTCGGAGATTATTCCGAACAAATAACAGACATTTCAATGTTATTTATATGTAAAGATTGTGCGTTCTGTTTTACACGCGCTCCACTCGTGTCCAGTCGCTTTTATATGGCTATGATATATCACCTTTAAAATATAACGAAACGGGTTTGTAGAAGTCCACGAACGTTATGTTGATACAACAAGTGAAATAGTCTTCCTGGAATTTCGTGAAACATTTTCCTGTTTCAATAATAGATTTACCATAGCCAAGATATATGAAATCATAGTTACACGAAGCCCAGTAGAGAATTCTGTTTAGTACACTTACACTGTAAAATATACGTATTTATCAATAATGTACACTGGAATCACTGCTCTCTGTATTGAAAATTATAAATAAGTAAAGCACAATTGTTTAAACGTCAAACAGTCATTGGCGCGAACGCGACAAGAACGACACCAGACTTAAGTATTTCACAAAATCTAATTATAGAAAAGGCTGAAATATCGGATGCAAAACTAAATATTCGGTTTATGTATTATGCTACTCCAATACTTGCGTGAAGAAGCTTCGCCTACTTGTCGCACTAAAAACTAATTCAAAAGTAATTCCGATAACGTCATAGAAAAACGTTCGTACATCTTTGTCATTCCAAAAATAACTTGAATTTAGCATTTTCAAGTTCCTTCGATATATATGTGTAAAAACCGCGAGCTCAGTTATCGTGCTGCGTCGATTCGTCACGCAGCGTGATAGTTCCTACGGCATGACGGTAATGTGTACCCACAACTGCATTTATTGCTATTATAGACACACTTTCCCAGCCATACACGTAAGTACGGGAATAGGGTTGGTCATGATTAAAATTAAAATCTGGACTGTACCATCTAGGGTTGTATGAAGAACTAACGTATTTCTTTTGACTTTAATAAACTGTTAATCTCAAAACGTCAATAAATTAATACGATCGCTTCTACCCTTATGACGTCACATTAATCTTAAGACGTCACAAACAAAAACTAATATGAGTTCTTAGTACTTATCGATTCAGTAATTTCCTTCCTGACCTCGTATGATTTTCCACCGGCGCGATGACGAATCGAATTCGAGTTCGACCTGTTTAAGAAAACTCCGTTGCATTTAATCTGAAGGTTTTATGTAATGTATATGTACACGAAGTGAGAGAATCACGCAATGTACACGTGATTTGTAAGCTTTATATATAGAAATCTGCGGAGCGTTAAACAAAGTTTAGGTATGTTTTGTACACAACAAATAACGTTGTACAGAATGTTCACCTGTTTCTGATTTGCCGTAGAGAATTGGTATAAGTTGTGTGTTGTACATGCACAAGACAATACAGACAAATCAGATGCAGTAATCAGCTAGCACAGAATAAACTATTCAAACGAAAAATCGTTCTAACATCGATTTTTTTTCTCAAACGAAGAAAATAAATGACTAATTAACAGCTCGTCTATGTACAAACAAGCGATCATTCGGTAATAATTTTTTGTCAATATCTGACACAGAGAAATCAGTTCTGAAAAGCGAAATTTTCACAAATCGAAAAAGTCAAACATAACTTCGATATTTCTTTGGCATTATATCACAAAAAGCCTTTTTTATCAATTGCGCATAGGTAATAAATCAAAACAAAAATCAACTATAGTAACAGTTTTATTTGACCGTTATGTAGTATTTCGAATATTTGGAATAATGAACCCTTTGCACTACACGGTTTATGGCACACGTTTACATACAAAAAACCGTATACGTTTCTGACCGCGTTACTCTCACTTTATTACTAATTGCCAATTTATTGGTATACTGTCCGGCATGTTTAGTGTTTCTTAACAATTTGTTTTATTATTAATGTAAATTAATTTGTCTACGAGTATATTTAATTTAGCTTGATAAATATGTTTATGATTATGTTATCAGACAAACAGGCGGCCCAAGAAACGATGATGATTTGATTTCATTAGGGAAATCTTATATCCAATGTTATTAAGTACAAGCTGATACCCGCGACTCTGTTTGCGTTGTCTATTATCTTAAACAATATATGTTATGTCTAGAGGATAAAACATAAACACTACAATGTTTGCCCCACTTCTCAACCGCAAGAAAAGACACATCATACATCCCTCTGAACGCGTAGTGTTTATAAAAAAACGTATGTGATTTCTTAAAACTCTAATAACTTTTCATGGTGGTAGGGCTTTTTCTAAGTCCGTCTGCCTAGCTACCACCCTCAAGATGAAAATCTGTCGCCAAGCACCTGTTGGTGTGTTCCGGCAGCTGCAGTTGAGAGCCAGTCTCCCTCTAGATTAAGCGTGACTTACGATCTTAGACCACAACATCATTTAATGAGTTGAGATTGTGGTCAAAACGTTTACCTATAACATTAAAAATATATGTATTTATTAAAGGAAAATATCGTAACAATTTTATTTATCATAAAGACTGAGTATCTAGGAAAAAAAAAATCAAAGCCTGTCTACTTTTGCGTGATGCACGCACGAACGCAAACCTCGTATCGTTTTATTTATATAGAAGACAAGTATGGAAGCTCATTTTTTTCATTACTCTATCAACAAGAAGTGACTACCTCAGAGTGACCATACTACAATCCAAAAAGTATGGTAACCAACCAGACTTATATAATACATTTGTAGTCATTGACGTTCTACAGGTTTATAATCCTGTACGCTACGGAAGAATCCGAAACGCATCAAAAAGAGCCTCGTTATGTGTGTACAGATAATTATAAATTTAAATTGCGACGCGTCTAAACGTGGCCACTATAACGAGTATTAGAACTAGTGTATGGTGATTGCAATGAACAAAATTGAACCACGCAATTATTGAAGTTTAAAAAAATACATTCAAAAGTAGGAACTTATCGGCATAGTTAAAAAAGTAATGTATGGAAATTGAACAATAGTTGTTAATCAGAGCCCAATTCGTGCCAATACTACTGTTAGCGCTTTGTTCGAGGCAACTTGCCCACGTAGATAACCAAAATGCACAACAATAATGAGAGGAACAAAGCAACTTTCGATGGTTAGAATGTATTATGAATATCGATTAATCAATTTAATTACTAGTTCTAGTCTATTGGTCGAAAGTCGATTATAATTCACTGAAAAGAGTGTACAAATATTCTAAAATAGTAGACGTTAGGGTCATGAAGTATGACGAATATAGACTTATAACCTCCTAAGGCCCAAGCTATAATGATCGAGATGAGATAAAAACCCAGTGTTCAATATATTGTACAATATGTTTTTTCATACTCCGGCCCACACTTTTTTTTTAATCGAAAAACTCATCCAATTTTTTTATATCTTCTTCCTTTAAAGACACACTGGAAGTTTAGATGATTCTAAATTTTAAATGAAAGAACATTTTTAGACACTTTTATCAAATAATATGGCATTAATCACAATATTACGTGAGATTACAGTTGGTGCATAAATTTAAAAACAAAATCCGTAAAATTTGAATGTACACATCATACTGTGTACACTGGGCTCGTAGGAGATGACTTTTTTTTTCAATCTTGGGCCTGAATGATATGTTTTCGTTTGTACAATATATTGTACATTAGTATTTACGAGGATAAATAAAGGTTTCGACTTATCGATGGTATTGAAAAAAAACTGTTTCTAATCACTTTTATTGATAACAAAAACTCAAGCTTATCAATACCTGTTATATTAAACAAAAAAACAGACAAAATTGATTGACGAACTAAGGATGAAAATGTACTTGAAAAGTTTTGTCTGCCTATTTCTATGTACTTATAATACTATTTATAAATAATCTACAATATGCTGCCATTAAAGGCTAGTCTCGATAGCGTTTATTTTAATCCTCTGCTATACCAATCGAGATGGAGATTGGTTTCACGGTTAACCAATACCGACACGGGTACAGTGCCCGTATTGTTTAGAAGCATACGTAACCGAATTCGAACCGACCTACTTCGTGTCTGGAGTTTGTTAAAAAATTACATACTTCACGCTCTTATTAGCTGACGAAAAATTTTACAGGCATAGTATTATTATAAGGACTCCATTCGCGTAGGCATTTTTAAAAGGCAAACGAATTATTGAAATAGCGCTTGAATGGCGCTTTCGTTTGAAAAATTATGCTGCTTTTTATTGGGTCCTATAACGCGCGCTGGAGTCCGCGTCTATTTTTTATGCAACGACTCCTTCCGTGTTATTTATTCGTTAATGTAATAACTATTTTTTATAATGAATAGTTTAGGTAAAATGTGCAATATGTATATACATAGAAAAATGAAGGCATAGAAATTAGTGATAATAAAATATGTACGCGTAACAGTTTTTATAACGATTAGTAAAAAGGTACCGTAATTATACTAGAGTATATAACTAATATGGATGTCATAATAAATTTCTACATGAAGCAACACTTATGTATACTAAATTACATAATAATCGGTCAATATACATGTAGTTATATGTTGAGCATAATAAAAAGAAAGTATTTGGAATTTGTGAACTTTTTTATTAAGACAAGAGTTAATGATCAGTTTTTGAAGTGAAACTTCTTATGGGAGGCTTTGAAATTCTGATCGGTAACCTTTTCACTTCTGTCGTGTGTCTTTACCGATACACCCTGTTTTTTTACTTTTTTAGTTTTTACAACGTTTGACCATAATATCACCTACTGTTAAACGACGATGTGGTCCAAGACAGTAAACACACTAAAGAATAAATCATAAGCTTAATAGTTTTATAAATGAGTCATGGTTCATGACAACAAGTCGCTATACCCGAAATTGACGCTATATCCGAAGTTGCTATAGACGAATGAATATACTACGAAAGTATGCATTAAATTCAAGGGACGTAAGTCTGACGTCGCTACAACCGAAAAGTCATTATTAATGAAATCCACTGTAATTTCGATATTGAGAAAAGTTGTTCACACATTTTGACTCCATTCTGTAATAAAAGAAGGAATCGTCATTTACGCCGCGCCGCACCGATGACATCACGGTACAGGGGTCCGAAATTGTTACTCGTATGCAATGATTGATTTCATACTGTCCATAAACTAGAACGTTCAATGTCCCACATCTAGATCTTAAGAACACAGGATGAGTAATGTAAATGTAGTACCAAATATTTTTTGTATATCTTAATTTAGCTGAAGTCTAAACAGACTGTATTCGGGTCACATGGAAGAAAATATAATTTTTGATCATGGCTTGCTAGATTATTTTTTAGTTGGGAATAAGATTGATTATAGACATTTTTTTCTTATCTGATCGTGAAACAGTTGAAAATGAAATTGAAATAAGCTTTATTCATCTAAATCCAAACTAATATTATAAAGAGAATAGATTTGATTTTTTATTTGTAATTGATAAACGCAAAAAATAATTAATCGATTTTTCACCTTTCTCCTACAGAATGCTACATATGAGCTAGTATCATTTATTTTATCTTCAAACTCTACAGTACCGCAAATGAAGCCATGAGCAATAGCATTTACAGTATTTTATAAAACCGAGGGAAGGAAAATGTTAATTTAATTTTGTTCGAATTTCGCAATCTCTTTATATCTACTCTTCTATTGTTTACGCTTTTCCTCGTGGCTTGGCTCACTGTAATGTTGTTTTGACCAATCACTCGGGAACACTACATATTTTCTGCATAAAGAATACCCTATTTCCTTTTCTGTGCTTCTGACAACGTGTATCTATATTTTCATGATAATCACAGGACGAATTTAGTATCAGACAATCTTATAAACTAGTTTAATAACGCATTGGTAAAGCATCTTGTAATGCTCGTCTGATTACCAACCACGTTCAAGGTAAAAATTTGTCATCCAGCAACTATAGATATGTTCCGGCAGCTACATCAAGAACGCATTCCACTCGGTTTAGCATATTACCATCTTAGAAGAAATTGTCATTTAATATAAAATTACATTGTAATCTAGTAGTCTTATAATCTAGTACTAAATACGAATATATGACAATAATAATTTATAACAGAAACAAAATAGGCTCTCAGTTGCCGTTGCCAGAACGCAAGGCTTAGTTAATAGTCCCAAAATGTGTAATCTTAAAAATGGTACTTAAACAGACACTAGACCTCCGTTGTATGCCTTAATATGATCTCTCATTCATACTCAAAGTTCACTAAACAAGTGCCTGCAACAAAATAGATGCCGCTTAAAAGATAACAAATCACTTGTGATTATTCAAAACAAAAAAAAATCAAACACGAAGTAATAACAACGCTACGATATAAGTCCCGAGAAAACCTCTCTTAACGTCCTCGACAAAGAACCAATCATTCATTCCTACCTCGTACATGAACACGACAGAATAGTTTACGGGCTTCGACACATTTGTAAAGGAAAAAAAAACACAAGAAAACTTCCACGAACGCGCACCCCTATTCTGGATTCATCTCACAACGGCCACGGGACGACACGAACCGAGAGAGCTCGAACGAATGACAATCGTTCGATAATATCTCCAAGGGACAATAGAGGGCGCTGTTAACACCTTTACGTAGAACTCGTTGACATCCTCTGCGAAATTATCGGATGAGATTGACGCGTGTGTTAATGGGTGTTTGTTTATATTAATGTTCTTATAAAGTTAATCTTTTAAGTGGGAGTAGAGTTTTCAGAGTTCGGAGTTCGGTTTCGGAATTCAGAGTTAATGAAATGAAATTGGAAAAACACTTTCGTTTATTGAAATTTCCTACAAGTAACATTCTTAGAAAGTACTAGCAGCTTCATATTACCGTCTAAATGATACAGGCCTCTGAAGGTAGGACGGATTACATAGCCTTTACAACAGGGTTCCTTTTCTGGGAATGGAACTTATAAAAAAAAACAGAAATTAGCTTCTCCCTTTAAACGTGTATAAATTGGTTTGCTACTCGTTATGGCAATAACGCCATTACTTTCATTGGAAGCATTTTCTCAATAGTAGGTAGGTATCACAAACGTGAAAAAAAAACAAATAAATTTCATTTTTTTCCGTAACAAAATTATAATTAAAATTAAAGAAGTGTAATATGATGAGATAAAAATCCAATTATAACATAAGAACGTCAATTTGCAACTTTCCCCATCCAAGAGAATAAATAACAGCAAACTAGCTAATAAGTAAACAGCATAAGTCAGCTACCACAACCACGGCTGCTTCACTTTTGTACTAAATCTTTTTTATATCTTCCTTCGTTTTAGATAATCGTCTTGAACACTAAAGAATTATGTCACGACACGTATTGATTATTCCGAAACACACAATCAAAAGTTATGGAATTATAATATCTAAGAATTTTATAATCTTTCCATTTGTCTAATAACACTGATTTAAATGGTAAACAAAATTATTTCGTTATCGTAATCCAAACATGTATGTAAACATGTCGTTCCAATTCTTACACTGGTAGAGAAGAGCCGTCAATCGTATTCGAATGATTTCTCCTTACAAAACATAACATTAGCATTCTCAACGCTTGTTACAAATTCCCGAAGCTTGTAACGGCTAAATTGTAACTCGTCGACGACGGTTTACGGAATAGTGCGGCGCAAAAAAACAATGTTTGATTTATATCGATATCAATGAACTGATTCTATTTAGATGCGATTAATTTTCATTCTTGTGGGAAATTCGACATTTATAAATTGTCATCGAAGTTTTGAACTTTTCTATATGAAATTACCTTCTTCATAATATATAGCGTGTTTGTCATTATTAGCGTTCTATACCGGGTAAGATCAGCTTGCTGCGCTTTCTCAAGCGCAATGTCTGAGCTGACTATCTCGGTATTCTCTCTATGTACTAAATTAAAAGCCGAGTACTGAATGTACTTTCTTGCATTCGATTAGGAAGTATATTCTTACTAATATTATAAATGTGAAAATGAGTTTGTTAGTTTGTTTGTCCCCTTTCACGCATTAAATACTTAAATGATCACCTTGTAATTTTGAATACATTGTATCAGGTGCATGGAAAAGAAAGGACACAGATTACCTTTCATACAGATAATGGATTCTCTAGGGATACGAAAAATCTACATTAATGCGAGTTAAGTCGCAAGAAGAAACTAGCCTTTGATGTATTTCTGTACGTCAAGGATACACAATTGGACACCCTTCACCTGACAGCGTCAATCAATACGTTTAATTAACACATAAAAATTAATTAATGCAAATGATAAGTAACGGTATTCTAACGGCGTATTGTCAAGTTACGCCTTACTTATCCAACCGCTTAATATTGTACGCACGTATGAAATTACTGTACGAAGGCTGCCTAGGACGCGATGAGCTATCAAATCAATAATCATGCGCTGTACATATTCGTTATAATCGATGATTTTCGTACTGTCAAAAGAAAGTGCATAGCCGTTGTTATGACATATAATTTCTATGATCATTCCAGTATTTTCACTAAGCTCAACTATGCATATAATAGCAGCACAAGTCAAAAACATATTATTGTATTCAAACTCGCGACGATGTTTCATTCGTCGATACTTATAGTGCAAAATTCAATGTATTATACAATTAATTTGAAATATTAAATATTGGTATTTTTATTGCTTGTAGCATAATTAAGACAACTTTTTCCAGTACCATATAAGATAGAAAAAGGTCTACCATTCGCTATATTGGGCAAACGCAACAATTAGGTAAGGCTAGATGAATACTGACTATAAAATACTTCCGTATAAATTTAACAGATGGCAGTGTTGCATAGTTAGTAGTATTACGAAAAAAATATTTGACTTTGTTACTTACTTTAACAGTTTTGTATAATCATTTGGATAAATCAATGAAGTAAATCGTATTTAACAGCAACATCGATCCCACGTCACTCTGTAATAAGGTGGGAACTAAGGAACGTAATGGTATATCTCATAGACTCACTTATGTTATTATATTCCTTATAGAGGCAGCAATAAGCCGGCAAAATAAAGAAGATATATTTATATTTAGGCTATATGTATGTTTACTTGATAATCTAATTTATATGGATTATTGCAACTAATCAAAGAAACTCCGGTTACTGTACAGCATTCTGACTCTAATTTTGAAGCGAAACATGACCGAATTTGCAGTGGCCGTATAGAGAAACAAAATATATTGTCATTCTCTGCCTCTCTTTTTTTTTGCTACACAAACTATATCCTAAAGATAGTATTTTGTTTATATCCTTTAACCAACATTTTATGACCATGTAACGAATATTTTAAATACGAATGTGAGTTTGTTTGGGTATTGCGTTCCAACGCCTAACTACTCAAGGAATTTCGCACACACATTATCGGGGATACAGAAAAGGATATATTCAGAAAAAAGTACTGTTACCGAGGGATAGGTTAAACCTACATTAATACGAGCAAAGCCGTGGGCAAACACTAGTACTCTATAAATTAGTTGAAAATTTTATACATGTTTTTAGTGTGACAAATATAAAGAGTGTGTTTATGTGTATGTGGAAATAATAATATTTTAATTCCAAATATCAAAACATCACATTCTGTAACGAAAATGCAAAGAAATTTAAAAGAATAAAGAGAAAGTGATAAATCATACACATTTTAACGTGCCTTAAGTGCATACCATGTAATATGTACATATCTCTCGTCTGTGTTTTTACATTAGGGGAGACACTACAAAACGTCTCGGGATTACTGCAGAAAGAAATAGAGTTGTACTCTTCATTAATCCCTACCTAAAAAATATTTATTGTATTTGGAGTTACATTTGTTAATCTTACATGTTAATTTATGTCTCAGATGCTAATATTTTAATACAATATATAAGAAACACAAATTATAAATAACGTGAGTTATTCAGAAAACGCATTATGATCCACGGACTACAACTAAAAAAGCAAAGACTAATTGAAAGAATAAACGAATAAAATATATATATTTTAAATATTAGTTCGATTTCGTTTCCTTTCTTTTCAAAATGAAACGACACTGCGTCAAACCTCGTGCATAAAACCACGGGCACAACCATTATGTGTTTTACACAAAATGGCGTCACTATAGCCCAATTTGTTAAAAAAACAAGTTCTAATCTAATTAGAACATTCTCTTTTTGTATATTTTAATATAGATCGCCATTAGGTGGCGCTAAGTTATATTTTTATAGTTATAGATACAAATCGTTTATTCATACAAAATATTATACATTGTATACATACATTTCAAAGTGTACATAAAACTTTTTTCTTGTTTACCACCGCAGAAGCACTTGCCATTGTCAATGTGTTGTTTCAATACAGATTACAAAATATTTTCGATTAACTTATCCGAATAAAAAATCGCAAAAAAGTGACATTTGTGAAAGTGAAATTTACATATAAAGTTATTCAAGTTAGCACATTATTTATGAGCCCCTAGCGGACAGACTAGAGTTGCCTGTATCATAGCAACTGATTTACCTCTCAAAAAAAATCGTACCCTTTATTAAAAAGAGAGACAAAATATATAAAAACACTAAATTATACAACTCTATATAGTTCTACGTTCGACAGCGAGGAGGCACGAGTACATCGAAGATACGTCGTCAATAAAACGGCCCCATTGTCCTCGACTACATGCCGCTGTTGACTCCAAGACAAACGGACACTTGTCGCTAAGTGCACGATATTAATTGTATTTCGACTGAATGTTATAAGATCGTTGTAAAAACATGTCTAGACTTCACTGATTCTGTTTTAACTAGAATAACATTATCACTATAATTAAATTCGTAATGCAAATTTCAATAAAATACATTTAATTTTCGCAATTTTCTATATTTAAACTGGTCCTAAAACATTATTTTAAGGCATTTTCCCATCTAATAATCAAGTTCTGTCTAGCAAGAGACTTTACTAACATACAATTAACAGATACAAAATATATCCAACCTACAAGCAATCATTTGTACAACCCAGAACATTCAAAAGTAAAGGCGGCTACTTAAGCCACTATGTAAATAGGGTTGTCAATAATTTTATTTATTTGGCAAAAATACGGACAATAAAATAATGTTTGTATTCAAGCATAATCTCGTAGATTTCTATGACATTTTGCTTTGTTTAAAATGAGGCATAATGTAGTCACTTTAAAAAAAATAGAAAAAATGCTACATAACTCATATTTTTATTTATGTAAATAGAGCTTCACATATAAATGTAAAGTATCTTTATTCATAGAAAAACATTTTAAGAAAAAATATCTTTTACCAACGAAACAAAACATGACCAAAGCTCATCAAACAAAATTTACGTTCACAATTATCCCCTTGGAACCTTTCATCGAGTCATTGACTTAAATCAACCGGAAGCTTCGATAATATTCCACTAGCTACCACGAATATGGATGATTGACTGCAATAAGACGTCGTTGTGGCTCTCCCTCACACCCGCGTCATCCTATAATAACGAGACGAGGACGGAAGATGGTCAATAATGCACTACACGTACCAGGAAGCGGGAATGAATTCTGATGTTGCCATAGAAATATTAATCGTTTGACTTCTCAATATGGATGGTGCTTTTTTTATTTCAGTGTTACATGAGTTATACTGTGCCATTTAATGTTCAGTTTTTATTTTAAATGTATCGATTAGTTAGCAACATTATAGTGTTAAGACTCGAAAATCGTCGTGCGTAGTTTTCGGGTGGACTTTAATATATGATGTGGTGATTTTTATATTCATTCGTACGCTTACACTTGATTTATACTATATATTTAATAAATGTGTAATTTTGTCCGTACACGTACAGTTTTCATACATTTTAATAGAATATAAAAACATTAATAAGGGTTTCTAAAGTTCATAAAAACAAAATAAAACAATTTTGATTAATCCTTAAGTAATTTTAATAAATTTTTGTGTACAGGTTATGTACTAATAATTATTATTCCTATAATATGCGGAGCCATAAGCACAGCTAGTATATGCCTCATGAACCATTACCTTGTTTGGATATAATTTGGGAACGAGAAAAACAGTACTAAATTGGCTTAAAGTACATGAATCCAGTACCCTTGAAAAAATATGTAGAAATAATTAATACATTTCATAGTAATCCTCAACACAATATTTTTTCTCTTTCTGAACCAGAAGAAATATTGTTCTGGAAATTTCTGTCAAGACTGGGCCATTACAATAACAGTTGGACAGTTGTTGGCATCGTTCCATCATCACCTTGTCTCGAGGCAAATGAGATACTATTACGCCATAGCAGTTTTTTTTGTTAAAAAATAATCGTTTATAGTAAACGCAATCTTGGCAGTGTTGGCAAAAGTACAGAGGCTCATATATTAAAATCACACTAAATATATCATCATTTGTTCTGGATTCCTTTTCTTTACTACTTGCTTTATAAAAAGTAAAACATGAGATAAAAGATTAGCATCCCCTTTGGTGAGAAGAGACATGAAGAATTATAAAACTGACAAACTCATACTTGGTTAGGCAACTTTATATTCAACTAGCTGACACTCGCGCCTACATCTGCGATGCTTGTTATGTTATATCTTATATTTTATGTACAGAAAAACAAAAAATAAAATAAATTGAAAATATATACTTTGCTTACAACATTTTATTGTAATCAATGTTATCTGTTTACTTCCCCTATCGTGCCCATGCGCACCACACCGCTCGCCCGACTTCACGCATCACCGAATGATTAAATTTTAATAGTTTTATACTCAATACAGATATCGTGACATATTTTTTTAGGTAAGAACCACGTGTCTCGTAAGTAAAATTAAAAAACTTTCATCGAAATCTATCGGTTACGTTTTGCGTAATACACGTACAACCAGACAATCAGACAAATATAGAGGATATTTTATGTATACACGATATTCGTAACATATTAATTTCAAAAATGGAACTATTAATTTATGTAAATAACACCGTTTATTAATAAAACAAGTAATAAATGTGATATGTATTCAAAAAGCCATCTTTTTGTGTTTATTTAGCAATAAATTCGAACTCTCCAAACAATAGCACGTTAAATAACACCCCGCACACGTATAAACAAGTCATAGTTATATCATTCTTTATTTTATTTACATGTGAACGGGTAAAAAATTATCATCCGTTCGCCATTCAGCCACGCACTAGGTGTACTGAGGGTTTATGAATGAATAATAAATATCATTCTATTTCTTTATTTATTCGCTAGCTTGTGAACGTTACTTCTTTCTTGTGGAAATTTTACTTACCCTGTAACGCATAACGACAAGTTGATTTTTTTAATACTGAATAGGTTAAAACTTATGGAGTATGAAACTAAAGCGTTTCACCACAATCTCACCTGTTGTTAAATGACGATGTAATCTAAGGTGGTAAACATGTCTCAAGTGCAGCTGCCGGAACACTCCTATTGGTGCATGGCAACAGATTTTCTACTTGATTATAGTAGGTAACCTAATAAGCCCTACCACCATGCTATGATTGCGGAATATTTTCCTTCACCAAAAGCTCCGAGTCATTCACAAGGCTTCGATCCTACATCACAGTGTTTGAACACACTAACCACTGAGCTATCGTCACTTGAAACAAATATAATTTTATATACCGATGTGGACACTTTTTATTTTTATATGTCCACTAAGCGAAACCTACGACTTTGTTCTCGTAAAAAAATCGTTTTAATTTACACGGGAACTTATATGTTTTATTTGGGTTAGTGGCCGTTTATTTTATTAATTATTTTTTATTGTCATTTTATCATTGGGTGGTATTTACCTTGTTTATCGGTTTTAAATTACCTGTGTTAAATTTAACCCTTACTGCTTGCTTACTACAGACAAGCGTAATAATTTCTAGCCTAAAATGTACTCCAATAAGTGATCTATCTGTTAGTAAAAGTCTTGTCAAAATGTCTTCAGCCATTTAAGAGATTAGATTGGATAAACAGAAGACGCATCACTTTTATTTAGATATCTTTAGGTGTATATATGTGTATGTTGCGACTCTTCATGAGTTCTGTGTTTGTTGTAATAAAGAAATAAATTACAGAAATATGGATCTTGTATAAACATTCAGTGTTGAGAAATGTAATCTTACCAATTTTCATGGTAATCGGTTGTACAGTATAAAAGTTGATGTTCTCCAGCGCAATCAACTAGCAAGTTATAGCACGATGGAGAGCACAAATACCTTCATGAAAAATCACTTATATGCGCTAACTCTTATGATAATGACTAAAACGGTCTTTATCTATGTCAGATATATATCAACAACTATTTTTATAACAAAGAAATATATTTTTATATGGATATCAGCAATCTCCCGTGGCTTTTCTGTTCAGTAATTACTTTAAGACTCTATATTTTATGTACAAAATAAAGACGGACTGGTGGAAAACTGACGGATTTTCATACAAACTGTCATCCTCTTTTTCACCACCTAGGAGTTAAATTTCTAAAAATCGTTACTTTGTACTCAGTTACAGTGTAAAAGGCTCCAGCGTGCCATTTTCACGGCCCTAACCCCAGTAGTTTGGATTGTGCGTTGATATATCAGTCAGAAAGTCAGTTGTTTTTTAACATATATATATATATATATAGATCAGGCCGATGTAAAGAGAGTGACAACTCGCACGGAGAAAAAAAAGTCTAGCCAAATCTCTTCGCTGAGACAATGTCATAAGGACTGTCGACAACATTAATTGAAATTTATTGCGTTTCGTCTTGGTCACGGGCAGTAAACTGATACATTATTCAATTATACGAGTATTCCATTTTGAACTCTAACCCCTACGTTATAAAGTCTAATTCAAATCGTTGAAGTCCTGAGAAGTATCCGCCCGGCGATCCCAAGCCGAAGCGTAGAACAATCGAAGATAATGCGTGCTCTCATATATGATTTGAGACAATCCCCGACCGCTTTTGTTTTATTGAATTATTAGGTACAGTTTGTTATTGTCAGGACATCGATGTACCTTCACGGTCAATCTGTGCGTCGAGCAGTTATGTAAGGGAGTTGAATAAATTCCTCTTTAAAAACCGCAACAATGACGAATAAAAAAAAATTGCAAGAAAGAGTTTGACATCTGTAAGCTTAGGTTCGAAGCGTAATAAATAAGAACTAACAAGATTATCAAAAATTTATCGATAATTTATAACGACCATTCAATCATTTCCAATCGATTAGAAATATGACTTATATTTGTCGGACATTTAATATCGATTTTTAATCAAACTCCTTATGTATCCATCCTTAAATATAACAAAAGACAATGACGTCTTTGTCTATCTATATGTCCATTTGTGTCACAAATGGGTAACAACTAAGAAAACTAATTCTTTTACATTTTTAAAATGCACATTTTAGCAAGGAAAGTTAGTTGCTAATATTACAAAAAATGTATTTTTTAAATATCTAAGAGAATAAGTTTTCTCCCACCAAACCAATCAGTGGATGCAATAAAATTAATCACAACTGGACTTCATGCAACTCGTGTGCTTTAACCCGAGTAATAAACCCATCACTAGTTACCGTGCTTGTATCTCGAAAACTACATGATTTGTATATTTTGGGACTTTGGTATTAATCAGTTTAGGAAAAGTAATTTTACCTCAAGAACAAATTCTGAAGTTAAAGATAAATTAAACTGATGTAACATAATTATATTGTGTTGTTATATTTTATACAAACATTAACCAACTGGCTTAGACTCGTAGCTTCGCTCATGTTAGTATTGATTTGATTTACTCCTCGGGAATAGTACACTTTCCTCGAAGAATGTCTTTTCTGTACCCTAGACAAACATTTCTGCTAAATTTTATGATAACTAGTACAGTAATTAAAGCTTAAAAGCGTGACAAACACACGAACAAATTCACTTTCGCATTTACAATATCAACCAGAACATAATGCAGTATCTAATGTGAATAATTGTTTAGAATATAAGTTACTAAAAAAATCGGCTATGCCATAAAACGGCAGTAAATATTTAAATGTACAATATACGACATAATTTACAAAGGGTTCTATTTAAAAAAAACTCATCTAACACTCATAAAATTACAGGATTAACACGATACCCCAGGTACACTAATAACGTACCTGTTCTATAACAATGATTAATCAAACAATTCGTCTACGAGATGCGCATGCGCAAGCGTCGAAATGAAATATCGCGCGTTTACAAATGTCGACGATACGCCGACGCTTTGACGTCATCTAAATATCAGCTGACAAATCATATTTCTAAAATAATAGATTCGCTGTCAAAATTTTGGAACACGCATTCTTCTAATGAGTATAACATTGCTGCGCCTATCAAAGGATGTTTCGTTGTATTTTTTTCGTAATTAAATAATTACTAAAGATAATATTTTATTAATAAACTTGCTTATCTAATTCCAGACTAAGCGTACTTTCTATAATGGTATTTAGACAGCGTTTGTACATACATATTTGCAATCAAACACAGAACTGATAATTATGTGACATGACAGAAAAGTCAAGTTATGTGCGACGAGCGAATCCGTGACCTCTTCAATTCAAAAGTAGGGTTATTTATGGTATTATTGATATTTTAATTTTTATAACTTTTACTTTATACATTGTAACTACTTGAAATAAGATAAAATCCTAATTAAGATATTTGGCGACATAAAAAATGTATATAAATATTTATTTTATAACAGTTATGTTACAGCCAAGAAATATTTAGGTATAGGCAGGTATAGGCAATTACCCTAATGTTTAAGTTGCCTATACCCATTACCCAATTGGTAAAAAATATAAAATATATATTTTAGTAAATGAAATAAATAGCTCACCCTATTTCAAAAATATTTAGTTTTAATTATTAAATTCCAATATTTCCAGCACCTTCGACATTTTTGTTAAATTAGTTCGACTTATAGAAAAAATATGTTATACAGTTTTGAAATTTTTAATTTTTGAAACGTTAATTTTTCGAAAAATTTTCAATTGTAATTACATATGTTATCGATAAATTGGCTTTAGTTATTTACAATTTAATAAGTTTAGTTTCTATAAAGTATATGTTTTCAGAAACGTCTGCGTGCAATTACTAACATTTTTTACTAAATATATTCGACCTATCTAAAAATAACATTTAATTCTTTCATTGTCAATGATTCCAGAAACTTCGATGTTAATTACTATAATATTTTTTGAATTATTTCACATATTTTCTAAGAACATTACGAGTCATAAACAGAAATTAATTTCCTATGAAAAACTACACATGCAAGGGGATAAATCAAATACATTATAAATAATATGGACATCTTGGCAGTTAAATTGTTTATTCGAGTCAACTATGACAGAGGTTAAGCTCGGGAAAATTTATTGAACAGATGCTATCTTTAATCACAAGTAGACAGGTCACGCACTACAAGTATTAAATCAATTACCATTTAACATGTAAATATGGAGATGTGTAATCGTATATCGAAGGGTAAATATTTATTATCCCAATTACTAGTAAAACTGCATAACAACAGGTTGTAATTTGAAACAAATATAATTATGTTTATATATGTACACACCATGTTATCTTTATATGTCTACTAAACGATAACTGTGACTTAACTCTCGGGAAATAGATTTGTATTTTGATGGGAAGTAAATGTTGAATCTGGATTACTCGCTAGTTGTTTATTACAATTTTTAAATGTAATTTAGTAATCAGCTCCTACTTAAACCCTATACAATTTATACCGATTTAAAACTGCTTTTATTAAATTTTAATAACTGCTTAGCCTCTATTGAAAAGGGTAATGGTATGCAGTGTTGATAGTACACCACGTCTATCGACGTAGATTTGAATCTCTGCAATAACCTTGCGCTTTCGAGGGAAACATCGCGATGAAACCATAACATGGTCGTAGGGTTCTTCTAAGCCCGGCCTGGAAGACTACAAACCTAAAGTTAACAGTCTATCGTCAAGCATCTATAGGTGTGTTCCGGCAGCTACACTAAGAACCAGTACTCTCTAGGTTTACAACGTTATCATCTTCGGCCACATCGTCAATTAACATGAGATGAAACTGTAATCAAACGCTAAAACCTATTAATAATAGAAAAAAGTGTCCTGTGTGGGATTAAAACCCATGTCGCTCAACGCGGCGAGAGTGGCGAGACCACGAACCACGAACGACCACCATTTCAACGAAAATCCCAAAAACATAAATGACTGTGTATAAACTATTAACATTTTGAAAGAAGGTAATATTTCAAAGTCTTTCGATACTTCAAACAAACATTACAATTCGACTTTTATCGAATCGACCGTTAAATACATGCGGCGTGTTTTTTAAAATGTTTAAATCCAACATTTCAATGTTACAACGAAACTGATGAAGCATCAATAACACCTTTCAAATTACATACGAAGTCGTAACCTCGTATGTGAGGACCACACAGACGCTTTTAAAAAAAATGAAACAGAGATTTGGACACAAAGGTCGCTTCAGTAAAATGGGATCAGAACGTTTGGGAAGCATAAAAAACGTATTTACGACAACTTGATGTCTGGATATATTATTGGTATTCGAATAGTTATAGATCCGCCAAGACCTTGGATCAATAGTAAAAGTTAATAAACAATACTTTTTGTCTGTAATATTTATATCAGTAACATTTCTCATATTTATCGGCATTACTGAGATTTAAAAACAAAATGTATAAGCGTTACTGAATATTTTTGATGAGTTTTTTTTCATATATGGAACATACTTAAAGATATTAATTAATTATAAACAAATCTAAATAAAAAATTACGAAAAACATATCGTTCAAATGTCTACCTTAGTTTATTGGTTAGTTGACTACTCTTGAGTAAGTAACTACATTGGACTTAGTTTATTATCGCATGTATTTCATAAGTAATTACATGGTTGTATTCAGTAAATCCAAATGGGATATGAATGTGTGCTGTGGATTTTCTAACAAAAAACTTATTAAATAATTTCGGTTTTAAACAAATATAAATAGAGTTAGTTATCTATCCGATATATGTTCGTTACCAGAAAAAAGGTTATAATATACATCGTATTGACAGTTTTCTTAAAATTTGACGATAAGTATTGAAATTTAAAAAGTACAAGGCGGAACATTGCAAATTAACTTGACAGCTGTCAAAGAGTCGCGCGAGGCAACTAATGACGTTTATAGTCAAACATATTCGCCATTGTGTTCTATGGAAAAAATAGATAAACCGGCGCGTCATCCGTACCAGGTTAAAGAAGGACAAGATTAACGCACCCTCTCTATCGCTCTCATTAAATATGTACGCCTTGTAGGCTCGATACGTCCATCATACGAACGTCGCGTCCAATAACCATTTCCTAGCACGTTATCATTCGCACATCGTATCTAGGAGGAAGCAATGATATATTGGCGGATATTACAATAGTCTTTTGACCTGTTCGATAAGTTGACAACAGCACGGTCACACAATTACATAGTTACTGGTGAATAAATCTTGTTATATTTATGAAGTCTTATTTAGTAAAAAAAAGGAGATCTGCCCGCCATTTTCATCAGAGCTAAGCAGAAATAATTAAATATCAACCATAATTTGTGAAGTTCATTTAATTCCAATCGATTTTGTCAACTATCGTCGCTGCTAATAAATAATCTGGGAAGTTCCAGTTCTTACCAAAGCGACAACGGTATGCTCACTGTATACATATTCAAGCTCAGAGGTTAACGTCTACGAAGACCGCGTTGGTGGTTGGATCAACTCCTTGGAAACGATATGTATAATATGGCTAATACATTTTTGGACGATGAACAGAAATTGATTTAAATTTTTTTATTGAAGAGGAGTGTAACAAATAATAGGTTTAGTCGATATTCTGCGTTCTTTTTTATGCATTGAAGTATCAAACAGGTATAGAGTTAATAATGATGTCATCACAGACTATATATTTTTGACCAACCTCAGTAGGACAGGGACTCCTAACTGAGGTTAAATATCAATAGGTTGCTAGTCCTGTCTGCGCATGCGTCGTACGTACTGCCATCCACAGACTTAGGAATGTAAGACAACAGTTCTCGTACTAAGAAGTTCCATCACTCTTGAATTCTTAACACTATTTCGCGTAGTCAGTCTTTCGTAGCAAAACTACAAGTTTTAAAATTCTAATACTATATTATAAATGCGAATATGAGTTTGTTTGTATGTTTGTTGCCCTTTCACGTCTTAACTACTCAATCGACCATCATTAAATTTTGCGTACACGTAGTCAAGAGTTGGTACATAAAAAGACATAGGCTCGTTCTATCCAAAAAAAAAGGGTAAGTCAAGTCTATAGTAACGCGAGCAAGACTTTGATAAAGAAATGTTAATATCTCGAAATTTATTACCATTAAAGGTATTTTCACATGTGACATCACTATTATGTCACTTTGGCTTGTAAGAGCGCTTCTGAACAATCAATAGGGCGAACGACAAGGAAGCAACTATAATTTAATACGTCATTTGCATAGGAACATGTAATATTATTTTATACGCCCATAGTTATGCAAGACACGGCATCTGGCGTGTCGATTGAATGAGAAGTAAAATGTAGCGCATCCCTTCACATACAAATTAGGCGATGCCCATTTTGTCGGGAATTAAAATTCAAGGAAATTCATTGAACTTATAATAATAACTTTAAGGTCGTATAATTACAATGAGATGTATACTCTCGGATCTATGAGGTATCCTAATCGGGGGGATAAAACTTTGGCAACCTTTTACTTCAGAGTTTATGTTATCTAGATGTGACAAAAACTCCTCGCGCACATACACCAACAAACTACGCGCACTCATACTAAAATTGCTTGAAATCACTATTGCCAGATCATAGGCTTCCCCCTTAAATTCAGGAGCATTTAGTGGCCTAGGCGGAAACTTAAGAAGAAATGTTCAGTAAGATTTACGCACGCCACACATAAGGACGAGACAGCGTCAGAATTATCTACTTCGTAATAAAGAGATAAATCTTTATTTAATATCTTAGACAACAAAATCTAGTTTTAATTACCAAAACAAGTATAACTCATCGTTTGCGGAATTGAATATTTCCCATTGAAAAGAGTACGATCAGTGGTATTGTTCAGAAATCACAGCGTGATTGTTCTAAACGCCCTATCTAGTAGGTGGTCCATTGATATCATTGTTTTAGATAAGCCCTGTACATTTTTTGACCGTTCTTGTCGGTGATGATGTTGTTTTCCAAATCGATTCGGGCGTACTTACGTAACATTTAAGCTAAATAAGTTTTATATAATATTAATGCTAATATCGTATTAATTGGTAAAGTTAGTGACAAAAAACATTTTAAAACGCGTGTACTTCTTAGTATAAAATCAATTTTTTTTTCTAAGTTTCCAGTGACATGTATGAACTGAAAGTATTTGAAATACCATATTATATATATATTTTTTTCTTATAAAATAATTGTAAATACATGTTTGCTTTATTTTATTTGGAAAATCGAAAGTTTATTTGGTGGCCCAATAAATGACTTATAAGGAAACGCAATATAGACAACTGTTCACGTGAAAAATTATGTTCATAAACTATTTAGTTAACGTATTTATTATTTTGACATCTCTTGCATCTTTTCATTCCCTTTAAAGTAGGCTATCTAATCTATCTTTATATCTATAAATGTAATTTTACCTTAAATTTTATAATAAACATCTATAAAGAAGATGAATATTTTGCTATTAATGACTGGATTTAACACAAAGCTGATTGCTTCTTAGAAATGGTATACAAGAAATGTAAATATAATTCTATAACTGAGAGGTTAAATTATCAATAATACTAGAATAGAAATCATAAAGAAAAATATTATAAAAAAGAGTATGTGTGCTTATGACCACACGAAAGAACTGAAGACTTCTGCATAAAAACTACAAGAAACAACAAAAATCCAACGTCATGCGGAGTTCCCATACAAATACTAACCGCATTCGACTTTGCCAAACTTCGGTATTCGGACGTGAACCGTGTTGTCAACACTCTACCCAACACAGTATTTACCTCCACTACTTTTCGTCACAGAAAAAGGTTGCGGATCAAAATTTTAAAACACTCCTCGTCTCAAGTTTCCCTTTAAAAAAGTGTATATATTTTTACCCAACATTAATGAATATTTTGTATACGGGAAGTATATTTCGTTCCAAAATTGATAGATTATAAAATTATCAATAATAGTTTTGACAATAATAAAATATTAATAATAATTTCATTATGAAGCATAACCAGTTACTGCGTAATGAATACGTTACGAGCCGCGGGCATAGCTAGCAAATTATAGTTCATTCAAATGTATCCTTTAATAGACAACCGCAAGAGCCAACTTTGTATAATAAAAACCAAAAGGACGACGAATCCAGGACACTGGCCGCATAGAATACCTTACCAAAATAGAACGTATGTGACAATGAAAAGAGAAGTAAATCGGCATATTCAAATTTGGAATGCTATTCAAAGTCTGGTGCTCGTGCTTTCTGTATCGCTCAAGAGTGCCTAGTTTTTTTTTTGCCCAACAAATACCTTCGTCCTTGACACAACGTCTTTACAGCCAAATAAAACAATATAAATTTTTTAACTCACTATGCAAACACAATTTGCGCATATAATCTGACTTTAAAATTAGTTTTTATTATATTTTCGCACGCTACCTGCCAACGTTTCCACGTATCACATAAAATTTGCACAGAATGTGTTTCGGACGCTGTAATTTTATCTGAAAATTATATTGTTATGTCGAATACCTAAACACTCAAATACAAAGTGAACTCTGTCGTTCAATAAACGGCAAAAATAGGTTTGTTTTATTACTATTCGTACGAAATGATTCTAGCAGAGCCATCAGCGGCTTGGCGCGGTGTGTTTATTACAGACAGACTCTTTCGTGAAAATCGATAAACAAATATCGACCGTCGATTCGATATACAACAGATTGCAGATTATTTAAAATCTACTCTTTTCGACTAACCTTTCGCATGCGGTTTTACTTACGATTTTTAATTAAATATTAATAATTCAAATATTCATTTTATGGAATATTTAACAAGCGTAGTAATTTATGATTTTATTAAAATTATTATTTCTTATGTTTAAATGTAACTGCAAAATCGAACTATTTTCTCTTTTGTGACTTTTATATTGCCATAATAATGAGAACTTTTATTTATATTTTTTTAATATACACACAATGTTACAAATCCATTTAATTTCAAACCAAGCCAAACTTTTATTATGGTAACTAAACATATAAACGAGATGTTTGTATCATGAGAATGACCAAGTTTCATTATAATCCAAACACAAACATACATATATTTGATATATATAGTTTTTATCTATATTAACCGTCTACAATACATTTAAGAGCGGAAGTTAATACATCTCGCGTAACGGCAGAGATCACTGCGAATTCTTACCAAGAATTTATACAACTCTAACATGTATTAATCATTGTGAAACTGCAAAAATGTAAATAGCTTTTGTATAAAAATCAGCACATCAGCTCAATAATGGATGTTGATCAAAAGACTTGTATTGAGGTCACTAAACAAATCATACAAATTAAAAAACTGAAGTCTACAAACCTAATTTAAAATAATTCGTTATATATTATTTATCTCATGTACTGTTAAGTTTATCAACTATTGATGCAATTTTCTGTTTTTTTTTTAACGTTTTATGAGTTTTAAAGTTTAACTAAAATCTCATATCAGATAACAACACGACCTAAAATGGTAACGTTCTCGAACTAGAGAAGAATAGGCTTTAAAGATGCCGGAACGCATAGCGGAGGTTAAGAACAGAATTTAAATTTCATAGAGATAGCTAACCAAATGAGCATAAAAAATCATATTCAATAAAATTTACTTAATAACATAACTGACTGACAGACTGACCAACACACAACTGGAACCAGTATGTCTAGAAGTATTAAAATTTTCACAGGACTTATTTATGTATATAGCTGTGGACTGTTATTTATTGGAACTGAATAATAATATCACAGACTAAATTACTGGAATATTAAAAAGAAAGTAACACCGAGGATGTATGTAATTTAAAATAAAATACTTTTCTTTTTATATTATCCGTTACGATTATTTATAACAAGCACTAGGTATTGAACACTTCATACTTCACTGTTATTTCTGATGTGAAATAAAAAATAATTTTTCATTTGATAACTGTGAATTTGTATCACTGTTATATTTCATACGATTAGAATAAATTTAAAAGAAAAGTGGCTCGAATGGGTTTCATTTGTAAAGTTTATTTTCTTTTAACTAAAATACGTTTGAACTTGTCACCTGTGAAATAGCAATGAATAAACCCATACAATATATTGTGTTACTTGCTAGGACGTTACAAAAGCAGGACAAGTCCTACGAAAACAGGGCGTTTGGTAACCGTAATTTCCTTAGATCAAGTTACTTTACTACAGTGTCCTCTTCTATTTCATTATTTATTTGCATAAAAGTCACTCTTGTTTAACACGTTACGAAATATTATTAATTTAAGGGTATTTAACATCGCCACTGTACTGCCACCCACATAAATGACTGTACGCCGATTGTAGCGACATTATTGTGAACAATTTACGATTATTATTTAGCGGTGTGATTCAATCGACGGAACTTTTATTCGTGATTAATGCTTACTAATATTATAAAATATTCCATTTAATTGTACACACAAAAAGGATTTAAATAGAATAATTCGTGAGTTAAAAATAGCTGTCGCAATATTAATGTATAATACGGCTGCATGCGTTTAAATAGATCTTATAAAAATAGCTAACTCGTTTAGACACGACATTATATGTATAGGGTGGTTGCACTCCACTTACTTCTTTAATGTTGTTGATATGAGAGTCTTATTATCTTTATATCTAGCGTGTTTCTCGAGTACATCGTACAAATTATATCTTTGATGTAGTGGCGTAACTATACCATCTGAGGCGTGTCCATGTAACAAATTTAATTTTCAAAAGCAAAGTTCAAGGTCTAGGTGGTCTAGGTCTAGTGGTTTGATCAGTGAAACAACAAACCGATGATCGAAATTTTGGGAATTCGCGTATATTTACCAATTTTTTTTTTTACATTGCACTGGGCGAATCTTGACCTCAGTCACACCTGATATAAAGTGAGGACGAGGCCAAGGATGTAGCGCGTTCGCTCAACAAAACCGCATTCACTCTTCTTTTAAAGACCGTAATGTTATATACGTAGGTGGTAACGCTATCGACTGACGGTAAAGGATAACATCGTGGGCCGGCGTGCTGCTTAAGACCATACTTTTCTTCGGGAAGAGGCCTATGGCCCCGCAGTAGGTCTCTTATAAGCTAATGATGATAAATCCTACATATTTATAATAAAATAACAATTTAATCAGTAGCAGAAGTATCAATGAAATCATTAAAGTTTAAAGAAGAAGTTACATAGCCTGCCTTATCCCATACATTTCCTTATATTAGAAGTTCCGGGCCCCGACCGTGCTGGGGGTCCGTGGCATTTGGCCAGCTCTGCCACTCTATAGTTACAGTTGCTTTGATGTTATCTATCGTTTATATTAGCCCATAGAAAGTTATCGTCGTATATCTTATATATAAATAAACTGATAGAGGCCTGTCGTTATGCGGGCATAATGCAAGAACTACTGGATATCTTTTTAGTTTAATTTTTCAGACATTTCGTCTTTATCTAAAAAAAATCATGGTATATTCCTTATATTTACTTAAATATTTTTATAAGCATTACGCGTTCAGCGATGTGTCCAGTAGAGTAAGCGGTGTGGTGCGCATGCGCAGGAGAGATGAAGTAAACAGTTAACATTGTTTACAAATAATTTTTGTAAGCAATGTATATTTTTATTTTGTTTTTCTTCTGTACGGAAAATATATTGTTAAGTAAAAAATCAACGCAGACGAACACATTACAGTTTTTCATAAGGGCTAAAGAGCAATTGTTAATTTGAAGTAAGACAAATTAAATTCAGGAAACAGAATACAGAGAATACAGATGTCGCGTGATATTTAGTAATGAATAAATTACAATACAAAACAGCTAATATAGATGTAGCATATGGTTCCCATGAAAAAAAGACATTTCCAATTAATGAAGTCGCGGACATAAGCCAATTCGTTAACGGTGCTATAATTTATAAAAATAAAAAATATACATAAAAATTATTTTATAACATTTATTTATTTAACATAGAAATACAGAAAAAGTAAATAGGTATGATTCTAACTTGACTGAGAAGCATTCTGAAACGTACTTCCGAAGCGAGACTTGTTCGTGCACAGAATTAACTTCTCGAGATATTTTTACATAGAAATGACGTCATCATTATCGCTTTAACAGAAATATTAAGCAAATCCCGAGTGATAAAAAACAAAGACTTTACATTATTGTTAAGCTAAATATACAAAATCGTTATAATATATGTTTATGTGCTTCTAAATCGAAGCTCACTGAACCGGTTTATATGTTACTTTTTTCAAATCGTAGTTTTATTCTCTGTTCAAAGTTTAGTACATGTTTTGTTACAGTAGATACTATATAGAACAAAGTACGAGCTTTTAAAGTAAATTAAGCTAAAACAAAATTACTACGAGTACATTATGTTGCTATGTTTGAACCAAACTTTTAAATATTAACTAACAATATATTGCAGTAAATGACTGTTTAGAGTAAAAATAACTACAAAAAAACGGCAGAACTATAGATATAACTGAAAACGTTAAAAACGATATGTAAAACATTAATCGTAAGATAATAATGACTCCGTCATCATAATTAAATATATTAATCAACCTTTTACAACATCTACGTTAATCCCATATTTAAACTTAGGACATAATTTACGTCATGTTTAAATAGTTTTATTAAAAAAAACATGTATCAATAATTTTATAGACCATGTGAGCAAATCCGTGGGCACAGCAAGTAAAAATGTATGCGTTTTTTTCTACAATTACAAAGTAATGAAACAATTAAAAACTTGTTATTGACATCTGTTGAATTACGATAACAGAACTCAAACGTCTTCATTCTCGTATCTTATGTTTTTTTTTTGCTTCACCTACGGAACCACGTGTTCCGCACACGTTTTTGTTACCGGAAAGAACAGAAACCTTTAGAGGTTATGGAGTCGCCTTTATTTGCTTAAAATTTGTATATTGTATATTTTTTTATTTATCTACCATCGACATGTGATAAAAACGTCATGTTTGTTTATTTGAAATTAACAATTATGTACTACTTCTTCTTTTATATTTTTATGTGTTCCTAACACGTCAGTGACTATTAAAAGGAAAAAAAGTAAATAAGACACGAGAAAGCATTTTAAAAAGATCAATTTTCGATTTACCTCTGTTAAGCATAATACTGTAGCAATATATATAATTCGTAAACTAAAGGTTACAAAATAAATCCAAAAAGATTTGCAAATTATCTTATAAAATGAATATTGCATTATAATTATATATTTATATACTTTGATTTTAGTCCCTCCAATGATATAAAACATATACATATAAATTGATTTCTTTTTTACATTATACATTCATACAATTCTAAAAACATCTAATCATTTGGAATGCCAACTTTGTCTTATTCTCCTGGATTAACTACAAAATCTATGCGAGGTAGATAATAACCAGTTATAATAAGGACAGGTTAAGGATACCTTAAGAATTACCAAATTCATAGTCCTGAATTTTCTCCTTAAATTTTGTTAGACCTAATGCTAGTGTAGATGCTCGCGAAAGCAGAAGTAATATGGATAGAAGAGGGTTAGGGGGTTAAGGAGTTACTAAAATAGCTGGTAACTATGACCATCCAATCAAATTGACCCATTTTAAAATCTACGCGTTATTGTTCCTTTACACACATACTTTGACTATGCATTCCTAATAAAATTATTATAAAATGTATAATATTCGTTTTTATTATCACTCTTTACTATGGAATAGGAAACTTTCTTCCAAATTTTCATAATAATAAGCTACTATACACTAACGATCAATTAAATATTATAATATAAATAAGTTAGACACGTTTAAACAATAACTGGCCATAGTTTTCCTGGTGTGAATATAACGAATTCTGATCAATGAAGTATTTAATGCTTTTTACCTTATTGAGTCTAATAATAGAGAAACTCCAATTAGTCGCTGGTTTATTCATAAACATAAATAAGGGTAAAGAATTTTGTTTGAAATAACTGTTTTGACGGAACATTAATATTTAAAGCTTCAAGGATAAGTTGACCTATGTTTTAATTATAGAAGATGGTCCTTTATAAAATTATGACATGAATATGTCTTATATTGATTTTTTAAATTCAATGATTACATTATTTTCTGGTCAAACATTGTACCTTAAAGTAGTAAATATAAAAAGGTATATGGAAATAATTTTATATGCCTTAAACTCTGTAGCAAAATAAATAAATGATATCATATGAGAAAAAAATAATTGTAAATTAATCTTATATATGTTTCACATTACAGAAAAACTCAATTTTGTTTAGATATTTAAGATTATTTACAGTTTTTTTTTATTCTAATAAAGCTATTTATATTCGCCCTTTGTTTCATTAATTTCGTGGCCACTATGTGTGACTGATATGTCTTTTTAAATAAATAAAAAAAGTAACATCTAATATACGTCTCCATTACTATCGATGTTCCGCAAGCAACAGAAACACATTGTTTGCCACGTGTTACGCGTTAGGACGCCGAATGAATGCTAAAAGGGACACTGGTTCGACTCCTGCGCACAAAGATCAACCATTAGACCCTGACACCAAACAGATAATTTTATTGTTAACACTGTTCATTATTACTTGGCCTTTAACGAACGACGCGCGACGTATTTATTAGTATTGCTCGTAATGTGTTTTATGTGATGAATTAGATTTTACGTTTTTAAGATTTAAACGTTTGTGACTTTAGGGAAAACAGGTCAAAACGAATTGTTAGTTATACTTATTTTTCGCTATCAATTGAAAAATACACTATTCCGTTAAAGCATGCCACGTTCAGCCTAAAATTAGACTGAAGTAATGTATTAGGAATTTTGAAGGAGCAAAGGTGGTTTCCAAACATAGATATAATGACATTCTATTTTTTATATCTGGTCCTATTACGATGAACAATGTATGTAGGTAGTTTTTAGTGGTGGCTATTAATCTTATAGTGTAATGGACAAACCATAAATACTTCACAATTATTTTATTGAGCCCATTTGCCCGGTATACATAAAATTAAGAAAAAATTTTAGATACGGTTTCGTTAAGGTACTTTAAACGCGTATTTCTCGTCATTTTAATAATGTAGTTATTAGACACTTTTTCAAGAATCCCTACATTTTAAGAGCAGTCTAAATGTCTCGAGTTAGTATGTCGGGTTTTTGAGAGCATTCTTGTCAAACACCGTCGGATCATGGAATGACATATTTCTGTAATAGGTGAAAGTGATTAGATCCCTTAAAATACTTAATATATTTATTTGTTTGCGTTTGCGTTGTTTTATTACTTTAACAGTATATTTTGTGTACAGAAGAATAAACATAAAAAAATAGGAAAAAAGAACTTTGAAAATTTATTTGTAAACAATATTACCAGTTTGTTTCTTATCTCCTGCACATGCGTAACATACCGCTTATCTCACTTCACATTTCGTTGAATGAAAGAGCTTATAAAATCGTACGTTCTTAAAAGTTTAGTAACTTTATATTAAATGAAGATATGATTATACTTTTTAGATAAGGACCTACAAAGTAAAACTTAAAGAAATTAATCAAAATCTAACCATTAATTTTTGTTTGATGCGCGTATATTATTTAAATAGATTTCATAATTTGTAAAATCTATACATATTAATAAAAATTATAGCCTTTAGAACTATTAACTACACTAAACAACATTACGCTTATCAGTAGGCGATGTGCAGTAATAGTAAAACTAAATAAAAATAACTTAAAATCTTTCAAAGGATCGTAAGCATTAAGTAGTTATGACAAAATTAGAATTAAATCAAAAATTTATCGTAAAATTTTTTTTTATTACTATGAAGGAAAAACCAATTGTTACGTTGAAGGTGTCAAGGGTACCCCGCTTGCCTAAATATATGAAACTTCGTTGCTCATAAATATTTTTATGGCAAACAGGCGTGCAATCAATTTGATGTTATTTGGTTGCAATCGGCAGCTCAAGCGACCTCAAAAGACTACAAGCCTGAAGCCAGTTATGCTACTCCAACTCCAACTTCTTATACATATGAATAGCTAGCTTAGTTTAGCTTAGACAGATCCACGGTGTTGCATCCAAGGCAACAGCCTAAGCCGAGTTCGGTCACTTTGAGATTGTTGCCAAGCGGCGAAGGGCCTTAGGGCTCGCCTTAGTAGTCCTGTGAAGCTGTCGAGACCCGTCAAGCAAACCGCGTAGACAGTTCGATAAAAAACACTCAGCCGATGAGTAACCAGCACAGGGCCTATGGGCAGCTTCGGCTTGGGCTGTTACTTTATATTGCAATAAACGTGCAATAAGCTGAACTAACCAAGCCAGATAACAATTCATACTTATATGTGTTCATGAGACTCACATATATTCATGTGTGTCTCACTAACTCATACATGTATTTCGTATCTGGCAACCATCATCACTACAGGACTACAACACATAACTAATTGCCAACAGATTTTGTACTTGAAAGTGTTTGTTAACTAGCCAAGTGGGCGTAAGAAAGGGCCATCATATTCTATCAGCATGCTACGGTTTCATTACGTTTACCTTCAGCGAAAACTCCGGCTCTTTCGCAAGGATTTGAACGTCTATCGACGTGGTGTCCGAACACGTTAACCGGTGAGCCATCATCGCCTTATAAGCCTAAGCCGTGACTGTGCGTCGTTATGACCGGCAGAATGTCAAACCCACGAGGTAAAATGGAATTTTACGAACATTTAATTAATTGTAATTAGTGATGTTATCAGATTGCGGTGAACGTAAAGGTAGCGAGGAAAGTCATCTCCCTCTGAATATTATATATAACACAAAAACGAAGCGAGAATAAAAAAAACAGATTGTAAAAAATAGTAGGTGAGCCAGTGCAAACTTCCACTACGGAAATGCAACCACCACATCTATTTGTATTGCAAGTTTATGTACTTCAACGCCACCTAGTGGCCAGTTATAGTAAAATGAATAGAAAAAACCCTTCCCTCTTAAAAAAACATTATGTTTGCTAAATTTCATGGTGAACGGTTAAACGATGTTGAAGTTTATCAACCTTAGATATACATACCAACATTAATTTTTATATATACATAAATAATAACACATAAGTTTCAACTAAACAAAGAAATGCTTTTACTTAATACTATTTTTAAATAATTCCAAGTACGATTTACATTTCTTACGAGAAATCTGAATCGGGAGCTAATTTAATCTAATCACACACAATACCGAGAACTCATGACTAACGATTCCTTTTATTTTTATTAAACTAATTACGTTTTCATATAAATACCGCCGTTTCTATATATAATAATTACATCTTAAAATAACACAAAACCCGACTTACCTTCCCAGAATGAAAACAGTAGACAGAGCGCGGTGCATCCGCAATTGATTAAGAAACAGTTTCAAAATAGTCACACACAGGTCACCGAAAAGTACACAAAAACACCAGTAGTCACATTCGAAACTGTATCGATTATTGTAACGAAATCGATTATTCTTAAAATTAGGAACGCGCCCGATCATACAACCGTTCAGAGCGAGCTTCGTAGCGAGACTGAAGAAAGAAAATGATCAGAGCTTTCAGTGGTGCGCGGACGCCGGCACCGAAACCGCGTTGCTATATCCACCCCTTTCCGATAACGGCGCGTGGGCGTTTTGTTTTTATCGCTATCCCTCTCTCGGTTTATGTCGTGGAAATTGTATGAAAATGCAAACGTACATTTACGTAATTGTACGATGTGCATTATAATTTATCTATTTTGATTAATATTGTTTTGTTAACTTTGGCTCGCGTTCAATGATTTAGATGCCACCGTCTGATGAAAGTGGGACAAGCATTCTTATCTTTTTCATCGTGAGACATCAAAAGCTCCCTTGTTAAGTATTTAGGTTAGGATATCAGTATTATAAACGACTTAAAATATTATCAAATATAATTAATTGCCTATTACCTTTTGAATACATTTTATTGTTTTTTTTTTTAGATAATTTTATTTTCATTTCTGTATGGGCTACAATATCACTCGCTTGACATCGACCTTGCCTGTCCAGTTCTAAGTTAATATTGATAATGTTTGCCATTAGATTCGCATCTTAAATATTGTAACTAGTCAAGCACCTGTTACATTTTTTCCTATATTTAAGCTAAGATTGTTTTTATTTAAGCCATGACGTCACTCATACGTAGTACGATGGATAAATCATAACAGTGATTGTAAATTATTATGAAAATAGCGTGATGTTATTATTTATTGAAACATTTTTGGAATTAAAAATATTAACCAACAAAAACTGAACTATCTACTTTATTATTTAAAGCAGTTTCCAAGCAGTTTCCAGCAATGCCCAATTTAAAGCAGTTGACAATTATTTAGAATATATAAGCATATGCCAAAGGCTTCGCTCGCGTTATTGTAGATTTTATACACATATCATTTTTCACACAATCCATCCACACCTTCTTTGGTCTTCCTCTACTCCTATATCCGTCTACTTTCAAACAAAACACTGTTCTTGTTACATAACTTTCATCTCTTCTCATAATATGCCCATACTATGCTAACCTATTACTTCTCAACTTCTCTGTCACTGGTGCTATTTTCAAACTTCCTCTGATATACTCATTCTTAATCTTGTCCATTCTTGTTACACCACACATCCATCTTAACATTCGTATTTCTGCCATTTATAATGTTTTGTCATCCGTCTCTTTCGTAGCCCAGCACTCGGATCCATATAACACGGCTGGTCTTATTATAGTTTTATACACCTTCCGCTTGAGTTTCAACGGCATTCGTGGGTTAGAAACCACCCCAGACACCTTTCGCCAATTCATCCATCCTGCATTTATCCTATTCCTCACGTCCTTGTCTATTTCACCGTCGTTTTCGATTAATCAGAAACAAAAACGACAATGCAAACAAAAATTGTCAATTTCGTCATCACAATTCACAATTATAAATATGAATAATCCTTTACTACATTCAAGTTTATCCCATTGTTTATTTAAATTATGTACTAAATGCTTATTAAATAAATACATTTTTTTAATAATTAAAATAAATGGGGGACTGATGTTACTAGCATCCGTAGGAAATCTCTCATTCTCATGCACATGCTCCCAGGATGGTGCTAAAAAGTAACAAATTTTTAGGTACTGCACTGTTCCACATAAAATGAAGCTAGCAGCGACAAATATCAATATCAATCAAACGACGGTAATAAAAGATACTCCTCTCTTTAGCCATGCGATTGAATAATAAATATTTCGAAATGTAACATATGTAATTAACAAATCTTATAACGTTTAATTGATATTTTAATCCATACAAACGGAGCTAATCCTCGAGAAATATAAACAATCCCTTAGCTTAATGATAAGGTGATAAAATTAAATAGTCAAATATAGTACACATTGATATGTATATTATAGTATTGATATATGTATTTATAACGAAATCCTCACTAGTTTTACAAGGAAGCCGGTTTCCTCTCGCCATATTTCTCGGAAGGTAATGGTTTTCTACGGAGTATCGGCCATCTTTCCGACTTCCGCGCTCCCCAGCGGAATGGTTACAATTAACTCTGAATAGTAAAAGTCACGGGCGATGTGAAATGTGACTTACTTTAACAATAATTTTACTTTACCGTTTTAATTAGTGGTTCATGGGCTAGTGGTATTTATAAATCAACTAGCGACGTACCCCGTCTTCGCACGGATGTAGTAACAAAGAAAAACCAAATCTTTCTTTACAATACCACCATATAATGAAATGGAAACTGAACATTAATCTGTCAATTCTGTAAATTTTCGAAGAGTCCCCCTACTCTCTTCTGTCTGACTAACACACCTTTTTGTAAAAAGATTTTTCAAACATTTTCTTTCTTAAGAACCGTGATAATGTCAAATACAATAAAAACGTAACAAGCGACGTTCTGTTTGGTGGTCATTTGGAAGGTAGAGCAGAGTTGGCCTGAAATAGTTAAGTGTCCTTAAAAGAGCAGGACGGTATTTCACATCGGTTCACCGTCTTCAACTATATAAGGCGCAAGTCCGTGCACACATGAATATTCTTCTTATCTCTGGGCTGGAGTGCGAGCGCCCCAATATCATCCCCTTTTTTTTTACCGAATCCAACGTAGAGCGGCTCGAACCGTCGATAACTGCGTGGTTTCTTTAGGGCTCGACATTTTGGAGCTTCGAAGGGACGTCGCGTTGATCTAGAGAGTTCTGAAAAGCTGTTCCGATTGATACCTGCTGCTGAGTTCAATTACCGAACGACTTGCCAAAAATAAAATCAGATCCGTGTTATGTCGATGATTGGAAGACATCTACTGTGCGGTTTTCGCTTTTTCCATTCGCTTTCGCGTTTTTTCCATATACGTCGTGTCTCTGGAATGAACTTCTAGCTGCAGCTTTTCCGGACCAATATAAACTACAAACCATCAAGAAACGTACAGTCCCGTGGAACTGTAGATACCTTACGAAGCCAATAGTGTAGGTCAGTTAGAAAAAAAAGAGTCTACTCCATTCTCAAAGACCGGTAACGCAACTGTGATGCCCATCGTGTTGCAGGTGTCCATGGGCGGCAGTGATTATTTACCATCAGGTGACCCGCCCTTTCGGTTGTCTCCAATCTCATAATAAAAAAAGAAAAAAAAGAATTAACCTGATAAATGTAACCGTTTTAAATTACTTACATATATTTAACCAATTGATTTTTATTTATATACATAATTTACAAGGCCATTTGTACGTTTCATTACAGTCTATTAATGTAGCATGACCATCTTAAAAAAATTGAATATATTTAAATTGATTTTCATTAAAGCTGAATAAAAATTGCTAATTATTTATTTAATTACTGTACTAGCTGTTACATCTGGCTTCGTTCACCTGATAGTATTTTTGATGCACCCTGGTAAATACCGCGTTAGTTATCAGTCGTCTGTTATCTTCTAGCATTCTATTTGGGTAAAAATATGCTTGCACCGAATTTTAAAATTTACAACTAAGGAAACGATATGTAATATCGTTACACTGATATCAAATCAGTATACACTGATTTGAAGAAACAAAGTGCGCCCGGTTCGCGCCTGCTGCCAACTAACTCGAGATTACAGAAACTTTCAATAGAATATATTTCGTACTTAACTTTATTTAAACATGTTAATCGTGTTTCGATAACTTATTGATTCAATTACAAATTTGAACAATTTTATCATCTTCACGGTCACTCGTGCATTTTATCATAATACCTTGAGCAGTCGGAATGGAGGAATGGCTTCTTCTATCTGAAAATGTGGCTGAGGAATCAAATCTACTTTTTATGAAAAAAAATTTTTTCTTCATGAATTTATCTGTAGAGTTTTTATGGTATACAATTTCATTGTATATACTGCAGTTTGTCTCATAAGTCTTAGCTAGCCTTAATAATTGACACTTCTAAAAAATGTTAATTCGTCTTAATTATAAAAAGTATATGTATAATAATGTATCTTCCCGAAAAATTCTTTGAAGTGAAAAAAATAATAAAAATTGCTTGAAAATTAAATAAGCAGCGAAGACAAATATTATCAGTAGGCATAATTGATTTATTCGTTGATAGTCTCTATTAGGGGACTGATTTTGTTTGAAATAACATCTGCTACTTCGTAAATATTCCGGAAAAAAATATATATCACTAAGTAAAAAAAAAACAAAACAAACGATGCGTTCACATCCAGCAATATATTAAACCGCTCAGTGACACAAAAGCAAACATTCTAAAGAACAAGTAGATCAAACAAGAATGTTTGAATTCTTATCCCCGAAAACAGAAAAAAAATAACGGAAACTTCCTCAGCGACGCGTGCCGTCGAAGCGTTTAGTTACAATTTAAAACCGGAAACGGATACTTGCGACGCACTCGTAGATTTAGGAACAAATTTGTGGCGCGCCCCGACACCGTCGATTGATTCACACTGATTGATTGATAAATGAAGTGCGTTTCAATATAATAATACCACCCTCAATGAGTTCTGTGTTACTTTATAATGAGTTTTTTTTTATAGTTCGAACTGATTATTATGTTAGCCGGACAAGCAACTACAATGTTACAGGGTTTATTTGCAGGCGCGGAAGGTGCTAAGCTGAAGTGATAGGTGGTAAGACTATTTCTAAGTCCGCATGGATAGCTGAAAATCTGTCGCCAAGCACGTATCGGTGTGTTCCGGCAGCTACACTTGAAATCCTGTCCCCTCTTGATTAGACTGTTTATCATCTTAGACTATATCGTTATTTAACATCAGATGAGATTGTGTTCAAACGCTAAAATCTATAAAGCAATAAAAAAATGTACAACTAGCGCAGTGGTATCAAAGTCGATGAAACTAGTCTTAGGTTAGTGTTGTGCGTTCTATCCGCTGATGATAAGCAGTTTGCTCGAGGTTTGGAGCTAACCTTAAAAGTGCCGACCATTACCAAAAATATATATCAAATCACTATAAACAACTATAACGGCTACAAGTCGATAATTAATTACGCTGTCGTGTTATTCTACACTAATTGTTGTCATAAACTGTTGTCAGTTATTCTGCTATTGGTTAATTTGCTGTTGTGTACCGTATTGTATTTTTTAACAATGAAACGATAATTAAAATAATGTTCATTATTCGTATCGTAACTTAGAATATGTATAGCATAAATTGTATTCACACCTATTGATCGTTTCATGACGTTTGCTTGTCTGTTCGTTTCAATAACATCAACCGACTATTTTCGTTGTCAAAAGCAATAACGGACGACGGATAACAAACAGCAAAGTAATGTTATCATAAATAATTTAATAGTAAAATAGTGGTATCGTCAATAATTTAATCCGTCCTTTAATTATGTATTTAACGAGAGTAATACGATAGTGAATATAGTCAATTATCGGCTTCAAGATCCCAATTTAAATTATGTTCAGATTAAGATTATCCTTTACAGTATATAGTTTATATTTACTAATATCTTAGAACATATCATACAGTTTCTGCTTTTCCTTGACTTTGACGAAATGTAAATATTAGGTTGCAAAAAAACAGATGTGATAAATAGTGCACGCGTTTAATTGCTTGGCTATTTATGATGTCACATTAGTTTATTGCAAAATAGGGCTATAATATGAATGTGAAAATACGTTTATTTCCATGTCAATTTAGTCGTGTAATTGAACATTTTTATAGCGAACCGGAATATCAATCATATCAGACAACAGACAACATAGACAGACATAATACGACAACATATCATAAATCACATCGTTACATATATGTTGGTAAAAAATGAGAATCATTGCGATTTTTACTTAGCACGAAATTCTGATTAATAAAACGATAAATGTTACTTTAATTACAGTGACCTGGAGAACGAACTGTACCGAATAAATGCGATCTATCATATTTTACCGTTAAACGAAATAACTAGGAAATGTAACGACCAATTATTTCTATAGTAAAAATAGCATTTCAAAACCAAGTGATTAACCAATTAAATACATTTCAGTATAATTCGTTTTCTTTTCAATTTACAAATGATTATATAAATGGTTATATCTTATTATTATGACATTATAATTATAGCAGATTTACCACCTATAAAATTATAACGAATAAAATTATTTCTGAAATTGACGTTATAATAATTGTAATACACTATATAATAATTGCTGTGTTACTCTTAGTAGAATTATATCTCTAAAAGTGTTACCATCACTTAAATCTATGTTTCGACGAACGGGTTCGCCTGCGTCCGAACGCTACCCATACTTCAACCGAATACTTCGAATCTGTTACTGAGTATTTGTTCCCAATTAATTACTCCTGTATTTAGATTATACACGTAGAAGTTAGGAAGAAATGAAGATGCAAGACTATTGTCTAGCCAGAAATAGCGATGAATAACAACATATTAGCAAGACACTTTAAATAAACTCATACTCTGTTAAGTGGGTGGTCTGTTTGTGAATGTGCCATTTAGACATTATTTGTGCTAAATGCACCTATTTATAAGAAATTATACTAGTGTAAGGGAATAGCTTTTCCCTCGGTTTCGATGATCAATTATGTTAATTTTATTTAGTTAACATTTATTTCATATGCGTTTTTTTTAGTTTTCTATTGTAGTCCACGCATCCGTAAATCGTGTTACAAAAAACGAAGGCGCGGTGACGTTTTGTATCAAACTAATTAAGACCATGTTGTATCATAAATAGGTATTCGACTTATTTCTTTTTAACATGAGTCGTTCGATAATTCGATTGAATGAGAAACTTAGGTGACATTAGTCCTGTTCTATTTTATAAATTGCATAATAGATTAGCTTTTGCTCGCGGTATTTCACGTGCTAATGTAGATTTAAGCTATATTCGGGAACGGTACATTTGTTTTCGATGAAGAGTATATCATATTCTGTACCCTTGAGAATGTCTATGCAAAATTTCATGATGTCTGGTTAAGTAGTTAAAGTCTAACAAACAAACCAACAAACTGACTTTCGCATTTACAATATTAGTTATGATTAATGAAAATCTACTTTTTCTTTTAAGACTTTTATTTTGACGTGATAACGTCTTAAAAATCGATGACTGGTGGCTGCACGCACGAAAAAGCATGATTCATTGTCACGTTCCACCTGCGCCGAGCTTGCAAGCGAAAGCTCGGAACAAGCGATAAAGAGGCGCAATCGGCCTAAGTGTCCGACTTATGGCGCATCGCAACCGACGCGTGAACCGGCGAGTGCGCACGCGCCCGCTCGCAGCTCTGACGATCCGTTAGTTCGGCAACTCGCGCGCAGTTGTCGGATATTTTCGTGTGTGTCCGGAAGTTTAGTGTGTTCGAGCGGCTACTGTCGATCGTACGCTCTTTTCAGAGCGACGGTGCACCTCCATTAGTGCACCATTTAAACCGCACTTTTCGGTGCGAAGCCGTGCACACTGTTTGCAGTGCGTCGAGTCGCCGTGCTACGCGTCGTGCCTCGTGCTGCGCTTCGAAAGTCGTGCAGCGCGTCGTGTGCCGTGCAGAGCGTCGTTCTTCGCGCCGCGCCGTGTGCAGTTTTGAAGAGAAGATTCGCGTTCGCGTCGCGTCGCGTTTTCCCTTTGGCCCGGACACGGATTGTCCGTTAGATTTGAATTAGGCGCACCCCCCTGCCCCTCAGGCAGGGAGGTTAGTCATGTCTACCCCCGCGACCCCGCGTGCCCATCCGGCCCTTCCGGCCGTTGATGATACCGTCCACCTCGAAGAACTGTTGCGCTTCCACATGTTCGTCGAAAAGGAAGACCCGAATCTCGTCACGGAATACAATAGACTCCGGAAAGTCTACGCGCGCAACCCTCCCGGTAAGATACCGCGTTGTTTCTCCGCGAACCCCTTCGCGAATCTCCCGGACGACCCGTTCACGAGGCTCTCGGAATTCGATTCCGATGACGACTCGGACATCGACTACGATACAGTCCCCGCGACCGCGCCCGCGACCGTGCCTGCGCCCGCGACCGTGCCTGCGCCCGCGACCACGCCCGCCGATGACGACGGTTTCACAACCGTCACGCGCCGCGGTAAACGCCCACGCGCCGCGATTCAGACCGATAGCGACTCTGCTGCGGGACGTCCGACCCCAAAGCAGCCCAATATAGGTGGCGCTCGGGTGCCCCGAGCCTCTCCCACGCCCTCTGCCGCGAATTCGGCTCGAGCCTCGGCTGCGGAACCCGCGGTCGCGGCTAAGAAGCCACGCCTACCGCCTCCCGTCACCTTCCGTGACAAAGCTCGATGGGTAGAGATTTCTGAAGACCTTAAGTCGAAGGAAATCGTCTACAAGTCTGCCGTCAACACTGTTGCCGGCATTTCTATTCGTGTCTCGACCCCCGATGAGCATCGCGAGCTCACCAAATACTTCAGGGAGCGTAAGCTCCCTTTCTTCACCCACGCGCTCGAGGAAGAGCGCCGCCTCCGTGTCGTCATTCGGGGAGTTCCCTCTGAGCTCACCGAATACGACATCTGCGATTGCCTGAACGGTCAGGACTTCCCAGTCCGGAGCGTGCAGCGCATGCGCCACCCCCGTACGAAGGCCCCCTTCAACTTGGTGTTGGTCACTCTGGACCGCTCCTTGGAAGGCAAGGCTATTTTCAGCCTCAACTCAGTTTGCGGCCTGTTCCCTGTCTACGTCGAGCTTCCTCGCAAGTCCCAGGTACCCTCGCAGTGTCACAACTGCCAGGTGTACGGTCATTCCGCCCGACACTGCCACCTGCGTCCCAGGTGTGTCAAGTGTCTCGGGGATCATTCCACTAAGGAGTGCCCCCGCACTCCCGAATCCGTCGAGCCTCCGAGCTGCGTCCTCTGCGAGCAAACGGGTCATACCGCGAACTATCGCGGGTGTCCCCGTGCGCCTCGCTCGACCTATCACCGTCGCGGCGGTCGGGCGACCCGGTCCAGGGCGCACGGCCCGCCGACTCGGACAAATCGGCCTCCGCCTCCGCCCATACAAAGCCAGAAGGCTTTCCCCGAACTGCCGGGCACCTCCAGTGCGCCGGCAGCATCCGCTGCTCCGCCGAGCGCGCTCTCCTGGCGCGTAAGGCCTTCCCCGCCAGCTCCCTCGGCTCCTAAAGCCAAGCCCCAGCCCCCAAAGGCTCTGTCCACTCCTGCGCCACCTATCGCGGTTTCAGCATCGACCTCCGGTATAGACTGGATAGCTCGCTTACTCTTGGTACACGATGTACAAGAGATAATCGCATTTAATGCGTTAGTTAATAGTACGTCTGAGCTCGGGCTCTTAAACGCTATCTCCGCTTTCCCGGCCGTCGCGACCACGGTACAGCAATTAACCCGCGCCGCGCATAAATAAATTCGCGTAAATCAAAATATCAGATCGAACCCGCGTGTTCATACATAATAGACCGATATATTAGGATTTGTTACGTAATTATTTAGTTAAATCGGCACCGTGCCGTTGTACTTTATTTTTTAGCTCGATTCCCTCTCAAAAGATGCGTGTTTGCGCCCACGCCCGCGACTCTCTCTGCTCACGCCTCCGTGAGCGGGGGGTGAAGATTCGATCCCGCACACTCGTCGCGATTTTTCTTGTAACAGCTCGAGCCTAGGTAGTCCCTCGGTGTGGAGCCCTCGAGTATGTTACTCGCGCGAATACAGTGATTTACACATGTTCTACACTTACACGATCACCCCACACTCTTGCACATCTAGGCACTCAGTGGTGGGCTGTTTTTTTGCCCTTTTCGGACTGAAATAGGTCACGTAACACAGTAGTCAGATACCAAATACACATATACATTCGTGAAACATGCATGGTCACACATGCATTTTTCACGAATTCATATATGAGTATTGTATGGATAGATAGCTTAGCTAGCTTAGTTAGTTCGGGAATCCGGCGACAGCTCAAGCCGAGGTGCACCGAGTGCCCTTGAGATGTTTCGCCTAAAAACAATCGGGTGAGTGCCCTAAGCGCTCCCCTTAGTAGTCCGGTGGAACTGTGAAGGCGGAATAAGCCGGCAGTGTAGGTCAGTTCGAAAAAAAAAAAAAAAAAAAAAAAAAAAAAAAGACGCGTGAACCGTTTATGTGATTTCTATTGTTTATTACAACAACAATTGCTCAAAAAGTATGCAATTTTTCATCAATGTTTTCATATGACGTTATCACGTAAAATTATCCTCCATAAACGGACCTTATAGACAACCATTTTTTTTCCTATCTTTTCTTTCTATTTCTTATAATTTCTTGTATAATAAAATACTGACAACCGTCCGCTATTTTGTACCTATTAACTGAAATAAAATCAAAATAACAATCTAGAATGAAATGTAGCTTAATCACTAAGATATAATGTACATCCTTATCGGTGAAATAATTTCCAAAATCGGATCATTAACTTTTTATAATATTAATGATAAACAAATTCACTAAGAGAGTGATAGACAAGCAGACAGTAAAACACAAACACAATGAAATAAACCGACGTGCAACTTCGTAAATGTTGATTACGGTATTAAATACAGTGACAAATAATAAAACCCGACACATTATGAGATTATTTCGGTTAGAAGAGCTCGGTGTGAACACTATGTAACGGTCTAGAAACTTCCTGTCACAATCGAGTGAATATTCGCGCTAATTTTACTGCACATTTAATATTATAAGTCTGCGTAGGTACTGCGTATCTTTTCATAATACGTGTGTCAAAAAGAAGATAATGCTCAAGACGCCATTTTAATTACTATTTCGGTTGCAACTTCAGTAAAAAGTGCGATAGGAAATATAATTCGTTATGCTAATGATGCCATAAATTGATAAAATAAAGAGATTTATGTTTTTATTAAAACGTTATTATCAATACTCTTAATCTTGTTTCTTCAGCACGTGGGATATATTATTACAAAGTGGTTTGTGTTAAATTCAATGTTTTAACACGATGGAGGCGAAAAGTACTAACTTTTCAGGCAGTTTTTGTCACTTGTGTACAATAACCGAACTATATTAAGTAAGACGCTATTAATTTTACAAAGTACAGGCAAAATAAAGCAAGATTTTTTAATATAAAAGAAAACCGTTAAATGACAAATTAAAAACCCTCCAGAAACTCTGTTTTTATTATTACTCGGAGGCGTAACTAACAAATCAAATCATTTAATCATTCAGACAACAAAGGTCCATAAGACAAAAATATACAAAACTACCTACTTAATTAAAACAAGAAATTAAATATAATTAAACTATAGATAATAATTAAATTAAATAGACAATTAAACAAAAAATTGAACATTGTGCCCCAGAGTTATATAACCACCGAAATCCAGTGTTTCAGATAAGGACTATCATAAATATCTACTAATGTTTCCATTATTCTGTTGGGACTTTCGCGAAGTCTACAAAGGATGGATGCTGCTCTCTTACGTGTGATTGCATAAAAATCATCAACCCGAGCATATGCAAACATCCCAGATGCGCTACAGAATCGCGGCAATCCCAAGAATAATCGAAATATATTATTATATTGCACACGCAAAGCATTAATAGTCCTTTGATTGTAGCTAACCCATAGACTGCTCGTGTAGAAACATTGGCAAAATGTTTTGAATAAATAAATTTTTACTTCATCACTACAACGAGCAAACCTACGGATCAACATATTTCCTCTTACTGCGAGTGCTCTACGTTCTCTTTCAATGTCATAATCATCTCTCATTTGGGGTGTGACAATGTGTCCAAGATATTTAAATTTATATACTCTATTTAATGGTTTGCCATATAGATTAATAGGAGGTACATCTTCTAATGTACTTTTACCAACCGTGAAGACCATAAACTCACTCTTTTTTATATTATATTTTAAGCCATGTTCATGAGCGTAAGTTTCACAGATAAGCAATAACTTTCTCAAAGCACCAACTGAAGGACTAAGGAGCACCATATCATCTGCGTAACTTATGTTATTGACCATTTGATTGCCAATCGTGCATCCCGCATGAGTTCCGCACAATTGAGTGATAAGTTCATTAATATACAAGTTAAAAAGTTTTGGTGAACTTATACCCCCTTGTCTAACTCCGGAATTTAATCTGTATATATCAGAGATTTCTCCCGCCCATCTTACATAGTTTTCTTGATTTTCATACCAATGACGAAAAATGCTAATAAGCTCACTAGGTAAGCCGGTATTACTCAACTTGGTCCATAATATACTATAGGAAACTAAATCGAAGGCTTTAGTAAGATCTAGAAAACATGCGTAAACCGGTGTTTTTCTACTAGTATAGTATTTGACGGTCTGCTTAAGGGCTAGAATGGCATTCTCTGTTGATAATCCCGGTCGAAAACCGAATTGAGCATCGTGCAAATTCATATATTTATATAGCTGCACATCTAAGAGACCATCAAATACTTTAGCAATTATAGTAGCTATTGAAATCGGTCTATAGTTATTAAGATCAGAAATGTCACCTGTTTTATTTTTAATGATAGGGACTACTACAGTTTTCATTAGATCCCGCGGCAAGTAAGAATGCGTAATACATAGATTAAAAAACATACTGAGTACTCGCGGCAAATGAACCCCTGCGTATTGGAGGTGCTCAATACTGAGCCCATCATGACCGGGTGATTTTCTACGAGCCATATTTCTCATGATATTTTTAATATCATTACTTGTGAAAAGAGTTATATTCACGATTTTATTATGGTTATTATTGATCCCTCCAACATAAACTTCATTTATTTGTTTTGGTTCATTTTGAGTTTTAACCATGAAATGTTGCATAAAATTATTTGCTATGCATTTAAAGTCAGTAACACCACCTATACTCACAGGCAAACCAGGCTTAGCATTGAGTTTTTGAGTATTTCTCCAAAACTTGCTAAAATTTTTATTTCTATAATGAGTCGCAATGATATTCATTTTTATCTTTTCTCGATTTTTTATACACCATTTTAGTCGTGATTTAAAACATTTACGAGTATATTTCATTTTTTCATAGATCTGTCCTGTGGATGGTTTGCCATATAAAAGCCAAAGTTCAAAACTATGCCTGGCGTCCCTGTGTGCTTGCCTAACATATTGATTCCAACCTACAATACATTGTTTTCTAGGAGCTGACTTTTTGTGTGAAACAATTGCGGCCTCAGATAATACATTTACTATATTTTTATACAAATTGTCCAAGATATTACGGTGTTCAATATCACTACATACATTATAAGAACACTCATAAAATTGACTAGGAAAATCTATGTCTCTTAATTTAGTATTACACAATTCATTATACAGTTTAATTTGTTGTTTATCTCTTTCACCCCAAGTTACATTATTACATACAATAATTTTATGGTGTAATTTAGGCCTAATCATCTTTAAATTACATTCAATTACAAGAGGAAAATGGTCAGAAGAATATACGTCATATAGTACTTTGATGTTTCTTACAGTGTTCCATGCTGACTTAGTTACTAAGCAGTGATCTAACCAACTTTTACAATTAAGAACATCGTTTATGTATGTAAAAGTATTACTAGCAAAATCTAAAAGCTTAATATCAGCACAAAGCCACTGTTGTTCGTTACAAAAAGAAATTAATTCTTTACCAAATAATTCATTAGGATGCGCGTTAAAATCACCTAGCATAAATACAGATTCCAAATTACAACTATCAATAATAGAACTTAATGTACCCAAACACTCTGTAAAAAGTGGTAAATTTTCTTGACAATCAGTGGGCATATAAACACAGCAAACAAGGAATGATCCACTATCATTTATTACTTTAATAGCTGCGATCCGATTATTATTGGTATCCACTTTTACCACGTTTTGGAATAAAGACTTGCGCCACAAAATTGCAACACCACCATGAGGTCTCCCACGAAGGATACCGGATTCAGTATCAACTGCTGATGAGCCAATAAATGCAAAATCGTCATGTAATTCCCCTAATATAGGAATTTCATGTGGTAACAACCAAGTCTCCTGTAATGCTACGATATCTGCTTTATCACACAAGAACTTAATTTCCTGGAATGACGTTTTGACGTTACGACAATTGAAAGATACTAAATTATTACTACAAATATCCATTATAATTTAATTTATTAAAATAGATTCAGATTTCAAACTATTAAATCCACTCTGGATTGGTTTACGAAATACGTATCGTCTAAATGATATACCACAAGGCCATAGCCTATCATCTAAGAATAAGTGTAGCTTGCGTTTAGAAACAAATAATTTATAAGAATCATAATCCCTTTGTCGTTTCATGTTAATTTTAACTAATGTGACCTTCTCTTTTGTTTTAACAAGTATATAATCAATAATATCTCTTTCTAATACATCCTTATGGACATTAGAAATAAATAGAGGTATTTTAGTATCTGCTGCTTTAAATTTACAATTTGGTTCTTGTTCTGCTTTACCCTCTTTTTTTATGAACCTATTTCTCAATCGTCTTTTTTGTACTAAAGTCCAATCCTCATTAAGATTTACATTTTTCCATTCTTCACCATTATCCGTTACTTCTACGAATGATAATCGTTTTGCTGTAGTGAATATATTGTTTTCTCTATTTTCATTTAAAGATGAAGCCTGTCCTTTATTACCACTATTGCAGCATTCGTAAACTGGTCTTACTGTGACTAGTGATGACGTACAAGAATGCAAGTTATCTGGAAAAGATTCTGTTACAGCCTTAGGTGACTCAGAATAAGAGAATTTAGATGGCAATTCAGTTGGTAGTGGTCTTTTATCAACAGGTGACGTACCATTAGATAGTAAAGTAGTACGAACTGTATTTGACACAGTCATGTTTGAACGCGAACGTGGAGAGTAAAGATGAGGAGATTTATTTATTTCAGAAAGATTGTCTTCAACTATTGCTGAAGAATGTGACGAGGTTGATAATTGATCAACTCCCACACTGTGTAATTTGTTAGGGTCTTCATATGTTGAAAATGCAACATTACTAGGAGTTAATATTGGTTCATTATTTTCTATATTATAAACACTAGCCACACTAAATTACAATTGCGACAAAATGGCTGCCTCTTGTCAGTGGTACTGTGAACATGGACGAGTCCCCGCCATATTTATTCAAAATATTGTCTTTGTTTAGAATTCAAGTACTTTACACAAATCCACCTAAATACTGCGTTGATTTTTCTGTTATAAAAATGCCTAAATCATTACATTTTGTATTTGTAATAAAAATAATATTATTCTTTTATGGCTGCAAACATAATAGAAGCGGGCAACAAACTCACAAAAGTGTACATTCACACTTTCACATCATCTCTATTATTTGAAATACACTGGTAACATTGACTGTATTATTGTGAACAACAAAGTTTGTAATAAATTTAAATAACTATGTCAACGATGTGACCGTAAATTGGCAAAAACGTGATTTGTATTCTAAATAATATAATTAAGTTCGCATCAAAATTAAAGTTATTTATAGAAATGCCTCTTGCATTAGCAGTGGATAAATAAAGAAGGATCGTTGTACTGTATTTATTTTACTCGTTATATTGAGTTGTGGTTTGCGCTGACAGCTTGATTCATATCTATTTTATAGTGCATCGAGCAGAGCGTAAGGCGTTACTTCGAAAATGCGATTAATAGTCTTAACTAGTTTTACATTTAACCGCCATTTTACATATTGCATGTCAACATTGTTTAATTTTTATGCGTACTTATTTAGTTCTAGTTGATACCCGCGACTTCGTTTGCGTCGTTTATTTTCTTAACTATATATTCCGTTCACAGAGAAAATACATAAGCACCACACCGCTTGCCCCACTTCTTAACGGTAAGAAAACATATATTCTTGAACACGTAGTGTTCATAAAAAACAAAGTTTCTCAAAACTAGATAATAATTAAAGATAGCTTAAAATATATATTATTTGCTAAGAACCAAGTGGCTAAGAAATGAAACTAAAATATAAATTATCGAAGTTCATCCAGTAAGTAGTTTTTGAGTAATGCGCGCAAAATAGGAGTCTCCTATCATTTTTTATATTTATACAAAATTATGTACGAAAAATAACGCCAACGGCGCTAATTAGAGAAAATTTACGATATATGTTGACATTTTCCTTGGCAATAATTTAAATGTAATTAATTCGTGTAAATGTACTAGAGCATATTTAAAAATTACCCGACCTTCCGTACATAGAGGAAGGGATGTGCCTGCCGTTTATTACAATATTGAGTTTTATGTAGCTGGAGAAACAGAAAAAAAAAATACTTGTATTAGAGAGGAGTATTTTTTCACCTATGATCTTCTGTTTTCATATTAAATTAAATTAAAATACTCGTATTATAAATATGCGTAGGCTACGGACGTTATAACTGTTTCCCGCTCTGTGTTTTAATTACGCTCCTTTTCCTTAGAGCGGCTATATAAATAATCACGCTTAAGAAACACGACACAGTAAATTTACATGCAAATAATAGACATTAAAATAATATGAGATATATAATAATACCCTAAATTAATGATAAGTTTAAAAAAAATCAACTTTCCCTAGTAATCTTAGAGTAAAATTAGTAATGAACTAATAAAGGCAATAATCGCTAAAACGCTGTAGTCGAAACGGTACCTTAATTCATATCCAATAATACAATACAACACTCGTATGGCAAGCTCGATGTTCCAGTGTAGGCGAAAGGTCGCGTACAGTGACCAAATGTAATTAAAATTAGGGAAAAATTTGAAAAAGTCTTAGTAAAATTACAATATTCTCATTAAATGTAAACACGTATGTGGAACTGTAAACTGACGACGTATTTAAATGGAAACATATAAATAGAATTCTAAGATTACTGACTACTACTATTGGAAAATTACAAGCTATTTTAAAATTAAGCTGAATAGAACTTAGAATGCAGTATGTAAGCATAGATAGATGTTACTTCACAATATATAATAGTTGTTCAATAGATTTTTTATTTTGTATTTTGCTTAGATCGAAAGTGTTAATCTGTGTATGTACCTACCAGTTTATCATCATCATCCTGAAAGAGCTATAGGGCTATAGGCTATAGGCTTCTTCCCGTAGCAAGTTATGGGCATAATCATAACGCCAGCCCACAACGTATTGGTGATTTAAAACTCCAAGAAATAACACAGTTGTATGCTTTACCAACGTAAATTAGTAAATGAACGGGAATTCCGGAAAGTTCGCTGATACATGCCAGGGTAGATCCTACGGGCATCGAATAGATATTCCACCGTTCAAACCATTCCACCACTACAATTCAATTTCCAGGTGTGTTATTAAAATTGTTTTTTCATTTTATTTTTTGACGAAGCTTATAAGCTTAACTAATATCGTGCTATGACCATTAGAAGGGGCATAATTACCATAAAAGGTGTAGTCAGAAAGTACGCTAATCGAAAACGAGGTGATATTGCGGGCTGTCCGTATGATGCGAGGCTAGATTTCAGAAGTCAAGGACAGATTGATCACCCGACAAGAACCAAATATTACAAAGAAGATTCGGACTGTGAACATCAATCAAAGATATACCATACAGTGCGGTTCAATCACATGTGTAGAGAGAGCCACGTAATAGTCAAGTTTTATACACGATTTGTTTGAACTTACCTAATTTGGTTGATAATAATATTATAGCTTCAAGTGCGACCTTGCACAGCTACCAATTAATAGAATTAAAATGTACGTTGAACTATAGTTATAGGTCCAATCGCTTGGTCATATTACAATACTGATACAGAACGGTAATGTACGGCGTGTGGGTCTTACATTTCACTCGGTTACCGACACACACACAATGTGGTTTAACGTCTCCATTCATCATAAAATCCGCATTATTTGCATTAACACAAATCTTAGATCGATTTCTCATGCTAGCTCGTGTGAATAATTGGAATAAATCATCTGAAGATCTGATATACTCTTTGTAATGCAGACAAAATTATAATACATTTTAATTATTTCATTGTTTTATAACTATGGAAAACACAACAGTCAGATAAAGAATTAAATATGAATAATAAATAAAAGGATACTAGGCTGAAGACCGAGTGCGTATTTAAAACATTCACAAAGTACTGACAATATTAAAAAGTTTATTTATTTAATATGTAATATTAAATATTTTAAATAAGGATAAACGAAAAAGTGTCAATTATTTCAGTTATAAAAACCAAATTTATACTCTGGGAAAGGAAACAAAATAATTATACTAAATTACGTTAAATTAAATTAATTCCTAATTTAATTCTAAATTTAGGGATACTAGTTATATTTAATTTCGCAATGATTTGCTTGAAAACTATGTGCTTTTTAGAAAAAGTATATAAATGGAAATGCTACTCTTTTATTCAATTTTCAAAATGACATAAAAGTAAAAACAAAATCGCCGCAACAAAAGATAACGCGGGAACTTAGATTTAAATTTTACAACTAGGTCTTTACCTAACATTAATTTACTGTTATTTAATTAATAACCATTTTTGGTATTATTATTTTAAAGTTTAATTGATCTCATGGACTTAATGAATTTATACAAAGTCGATATTTAAGGCGTGAAGAAATGATAAGGATCTTGCGTATGTTAAGTAAGAGCTGGTACTATCGAAACGATCAGAATCAGAAACGATTGTTCGAGAAGTACGTGTCTTTCCGAATTATAAAAAATATTAATAGTAATTTTACAAATGATATGAATTATAATTAAATCACTACTTAATAAAAGAGTACAGAGTCGCCGGTAAGGCTAGTCTGATATACATGCGAAAGTACGTTTGTTTGAGTAATTATATGTCATTTACGCTCAAACGGCTAGACGTATTTTAACATTTGATAAAGAAGTCGTAATAGAATATCTAATGATAAGAAAAGGGTTTTGCATTTTACTAGCAGTAACCAGCGACTTCGTCTGTGTCGAATGTATCTAAAAAGAAATTGTTCATTATAAAGATCTGCGTGCTTCTTTAGTTTATTATATTTGTATGGAACCCTATTTTATTTCTAAAACAAAAAAGTAGCCCCCATTATTCCTTATAGCATCAGGTATCTGCCAATGAATGTCAGTGCAAATCGGTCTAACAGTTTCCGAGATTATCCAGAACAAACAGACGGATAAAATTAAAAAGGTTTTTTGTTATAAGTACCGTTAATATTTTCTTGTTAAAAATCTGTTATTTTCACATCAAACGGACACTTAAATTTTAACTATTTGTATGTATAGACGGAATAACTTTTTAACCAACGAACATTTTAATGCCATGATAGTAAGTTCAACTATTAAGATGCGATGTCGTTGGTTCACAACGTTACAGAACAAACTTTTATATAATAAACATAATTTAATAAATCTTATATATTTGTTAGAATATCAGGCGTTCGGTTACTCATAGTGCCAGTAATGCTTATTCTGAAAACAAATGACTATGTGTGAGGTTCCCCCTCCCTTTTAATTAAAAAGCATCAAGCAATATGTTGCTCTCCATTAAAAGACACGATCATAAAGATTACCCTGTAACGGACCAAACGAAAGGAGTGGTCGACTCCATGATTTATTATACGCGTAATAGTAAGGAAGTTGTGTTAGCAAGAAACAAGGAAGCGATCTATGGAATCGACTTCATAGCATATTATTAGAATTGTCAGAACTATCACATCATTTCGAAGTCTGAGGATGGAATAAACAAGAACATTTTAATGGCAGAATTTATGAAAGAACCAGCGAATGCTTCAAATTTTCTCGCTCGTTATATGGTGTTTACGTATACGAAAGATTATTTAAATAGCGTAATCAAGATATTCCTTTCATGACCTTATCCTCTTCGGGGACGTTCCATGTGCAATCAAAGCAAAGGAATATAGGTTTGCCTAAGGCCTACGCCAAACCCTACCTCGCCAATAAGATCCTTTGTCGTTACGTGAGGAACTGAGTCGGCTGCACTACTTTGCCGTATTTTTCAGTATAAATCCTATTTGTGACGGAGAGGAACTTTACGGACCAGTTTTATTTCGGGAAATGTGGCTCCTAGATTTCATACTAATGCAAACGATGTTCACCCCTCGATGTATACATCGTGGTGAGGAAGGACAAGTCGATATGTATATGCGACTAAGGCGGCTGCAGGACTGTGCCTCATGTTTCAAGTTAAACCCTACTTGCGCGTAATAGGAACTACACTTTCAGGTTCCATTTGGAAATTACCTTTTTTCTAGACTGAAGGTCCAATGCCCATAATACTCATTTCTTCCGTGTGTACATTTTAGTATTAAAGTAGTCACCTTTTATATTAGTCAACACTACTTTTCGATATAGCATGTGGCAATAACGTAGCGCAAATATTTTTTACTACTTGAACCCAGTACATTTGCTGTGCATATTACATGACTGCAACATCAGACAAATGTAATTAACATACATTGTCTGATTGTATTGTTGATAACTAATTGGTGCCCTTTACTTCATTCGAAAATTATTTCGTTACTTATGAGTAATTTTGAACTGTCTTCCATTTCTTTATATAATTTTGTCTTTACTGCTTAATTCCATAACCCTTCTATCGGTTTTAAGTTACTTCTATTATCATTAGGATATTGCTCGTATGGAAAAACATAATGATATTACACATAATGCTCTAAATGGTCTATCTGGCAATAAGTCTCGTTACAATTATTTTAGCTGTTACGGATGTTAGACATTAAACATATGTATAGAGGAGAATAACACCAGTAGTTGATTAATATAAATATTAAAGTGTATCCTTGGTTTTGTTTAAGAGAAACGGATCTATTAGTGTCGTTATTTTTAAATAAAGAACGAGTAACAATTACATACTTCACATGGCATCAAGTTGTCACACAGTATTTAACGTGGATGCAATCCAAGATTGGATGCAATCGATAATTGTTGCATCCAAGGCAATAGCTCAAACCGTGGTTTGGCCCCTTTGGCACCATTAAGCTTGATGTCAATCGGTAAAGTGCCTTAAACGTTCGTCTCAGTATAGAATTGTTTACAAATGATCTCAAATAGAACCACAGTTTTAGATAGCAAATTAGTTATATATGAACAATTAATTACCCTGTTGTTATTTTACAACGCTAAATATTATAATCTGTTATCAATTATTCTGCTGCTAGGAAAATTGTATCGTATTTCAATTGCTCAGTGTTAGCTATGTGAAGTCCTGTACTTTTCACACCTATTTCTTATTATATAATGCTTGCTTGTTAGTACGATGAAATAGCATCAGCCAAGTATTATCATTGCCAATAATAATAACGGGCAACGGATAATCAACAGCAAAGTTGTTATAATAATAACTTTATCCCAAAATCTGGCTAGACTCTGAGGTATAATATATAGAAATAGGTGACAAATGATATCATTGAAATCAAACCCTGCATAGTTTTTATCACTTTTTTTAAACAACACCAATAAATTATAATCGACTCTGAGTTTTCCCTCGCTATCATAAATCATCCCGTTTGAGATTTTGTCAAAGGCTTTGCGACTTGGAACCCATCGTGGAATATTCACAACGGAAGACATATTGAGACAGATACTTCGAGAAATCGCATAGAGCTGTAGCGGTATTCCTTTATTTTCTCGTCTTATTTAAACACATTTTATTTTATTCCACGATATACTCACGTACACGTCTCCCTAATAAAATCGAACTTTTTTAATTGCAGTGATATGTGGCAGCCGACAATCAATTTCAGGCGGAAGTGCAAAGTAACGACCACTCTAATATTTATAGCACTATTGTTTCAATTTAAATACATATTTTATCTGAACGAATTTGAACTGTCTTTCATTATTATTTTGTTGTATTTTTGTCATTACTGTATATCCTATAATAAGCTTTTACTCATGTGTTAAATTGTCTCTGTAAAAATCTATTATTACTGCTTAGTATATATATAGCCTATATTGATAACCTACTTCTAAATAATATGAACCTTCTCGATCTAAGCAAATCTCGTAAAAAATTATATACCCTTTTCGATGATCAAATCGAACGACATCCGATACTCAATTTTTGTTACTAATATGTATAGAAAATACATTTCGACTTAAGTAAGATATATGTCCAACTATAATTGTTTGTGTTGTAATATTTTAATTCCATTACTAGTGGTTGAAACAATCTCATTCGGATTTGGACAACAGTATAAACTAATATTAAATGACGATGTAATCAAGTGTCGCGACAAAATTAAACTACAAGAACCAAAAGTTCATATGATGGAATAAATTGAAGCATTTTTTATAACAGAAATGCACTGTAATCGTATATTCTTTTAAACAAAAAAAAAACAGCTAATTTAAGCCCAGTATATACCATTATTGTAAAACAATGTTGGCTCAATGATGTGTGGCTCATGTTCCGACATCGCGTCGATCGTGACATAGGCTCGAATCCTTGCAAATAAGCTGGAGCTGCCGGTGAAGCAAGACATCATGATGAAACCATAGCATGGTATTAGGGATTTTTCTAAGGCTGCCTGGCTAACTACTACCCTCAAGTTTAAAATCTGTAACTAAGCGATGTGGATAGAATGACACAATGGTTGTGTTCTAGCAGCTGCAATTAAGAGCCAGTTTCTCTCCGTTTAGCGTGTTTACTAGCTTGGACTACATCGTCATTTAACATTAAGTGAGATTGTAGTCAAATGGTAAAACCTACAAAACATAAAAGAAAACGTTGAATTATCTATAAAAACTGTACGCATTAAATGGCCAGGTGATGTAAAAATGTTCAGCCAATTAATGTTTATATACAAATAGTTATAAAATGCTATTGTTTGTCCAATCTTTCACTGGTAAGTTCTATTAAATATTTCCTATGAAATTACGAAATCATTTCCACGATACGAAGTCACGGGCATCAATTAGTTTATTATGATTTTATCTCTTTTCAATATTAAGTATTTTTAAGCCAATTAATGTTAGATCTATTTAAAAAATATATCTTAGTACAGACCGACATTTCAAATCAAAAAAGTACAAGATAAGCCTTTAAAGCTTACAAGTTGGACAATTTCATAAAGGCATCTCTCAAATGACTCGCCACATGTAATATTGAGAATCATTCACACTGATTGACGTTAAGGAATTATGACGTCAACTTTCACCGTTTATTATATATTTAATGTGTTTATAATTAGTTTTTAAATTTTAATTTGGTGACACCCACACACAAACCTACACGTGTAGTGGATGATGATTGTAAGCCTAAATCGTGTTATAAAAAAAGTTTTAACGTACGTTTTTTTACGACTAAGTAATCGTAATTATATTATGTCGTTATTTAAGATTAATGAGAGAGACAAAAAGCGTATTTTAGTTTGCTTATTTTGATAAATCCAAGAATTTAACACACTCTCATAGAAAATGTTATACCCACGAAACGATTATTAATCATTTTTGGAAAAGGTAAAAACGACAGTTTTATCTCTTTCAACGTATACTGTATATATAACGGCACTACTTTAACTAAAGCAACAACGGTTGTGCTCCACAATAATATTGGTACGTAATAAGTATGGAATGATTTATGACTGTCATTTTTGTCATATGATATGATCAATAATTTGTCACATGAGAGTTCTATACTCATATCACTGCTATATTTCACACAGTATAAATTAATTTATATCACTGTTATATTGCACATGAAGAGGAAAATAATTGTCTCGTGTCAATTAAGAATTTGTGTCTCTGATATTTTTATATATAAATGAATTTGGTTAATTCCTATCTTCTACATATGATGGTATATTATTCGAAAAATATTGTAATGACTACAAATATACTCACAAACTTTACTTCTTTATAGATGTAGTATAAAAACATATCAATATAGATAGGTTATTGGCGTGTTTATTATGATAAATGGCCGTTCCATTCCTGATATTTGCATAACCATTATGCAGGTCATGTCACGAAGTATACAGAGTCTTCCATCGAGTCGGGTACTAATTGGCACTCGATACTGAGTCGAGACAGCGTACAATTTGCTAATCTATCAAGTTATTGCATATTAATTTTATTGGTCTGTCAATACTATTGCATAGTCGTGAGGTCGTTTGACACATTATATGATTATACTCTGTACCTTTTTAACGATATAGTGTCTAACCTGTACGTGATGATGTACGAAAGTCACAGTAATACCAATATTCAAACCATTCAGCAACTGAACATACATAGTCTCATCCCAAAACGTGATAAACAAAGAGAAAGTCACTGTGACAAGTTTAGTAACTTGATTAGATATTTAATTGATGAAGGCGTTACTTTATAGTTACTTTGCAATTCCGCCTGGAATTGATTGACCGCTGTGACGATTAACTGCAACAAAAAACATTTGATTTTATTTGCACGACGTGTAGCAGTATATGTTAAATCTGAAATTAGTATTAGAATGAGCGGAATATGAATAATACGATAATAATTCGTGTAATACACGAATATATCGGACACAAACGCGTTGTTTCAATGCTTACCGAGTGTTATCGAAGCTATAGTGGTACTACAAAATGATCCCGAAGGGGGTTGACGTCAGGCAGACGGCAGATCGTAAAAAGTAAGCTAAACCATAGTATAACACAACATAACAAACATCATGTTCTGTCGACCCTATTTAGGTGGGATAAGGGTAAGAAGAAGAAGGAGCGAAATATGAATAACTCAAAAAACTCAACGTTGGCGGATGGTTGAACCTGTTACTGGTCGATACTGTATACAACTGTAAAGAAGAAAACATAAAAAGGGAAACAACTATGGTATATTATTTAACCCAAACATACTTGTAGATTTCCTATGTAAAGACGATTAGAAAATTTAGCACATGCGATTTATTGCAAGGAACAATAATCTAAAAAAATAAAAAATGATCAGTTTAATAGATTCGCCCTGGATTTACATGGGTGTAATTTACCTATCTACTGCACCCGGGTGAAGCCACTACGGGCCATAAATCGTCTAAGATAATCGTTGAATTTTACTGTAAATAACTGACTGACTGAATAGCTTTAATGGACAATTTTTATCTTCATTAAATATCCAATACAAAATAATTATTTAATCTGATAAGGATTGATACTATATTGATGAAAATAGCGTCACAAATAACCAATTATTTTTATTGAATTGGAAATATATATATTTTTCGGATTGATACCTGCTGCAGAGTTCCATTACCGAACGACTCGCCATTAAATGAAATTCCATCAGTGTCATCTAGATAGTTGGAAGTCGTCTATTGTGCCATTCTCGCGTGCGTTTTTTCCACGTAAGTCAGCCCTCTGGAATGAACTCCCCCAGCGGCAGCGTTTCCGGACCAATACAACCCACAGACCTTCAAGTAACGAGCCTACTCCTTCCTCAAAGGCCGGCAACACATTTGTGATGCCTCTAGTGTCGCAGGTGTCTCCGGGCGGCGGTTATTACTTACCATCAGGTAACCCGTCTGTTCGTTTGCCTCCAATCGCAAAAAAAAAACCATCGGAACTTTTTCGTAGATATTTTTAGGATATAATAATTCCGTAGTAAATTATTGTACTGTATCTCGTAAGGTTAAGTCAATATTACCAATGTAAGAGCCTGAAAATTCTTTCTTACATCCGCATTCGAATACATCGACTTTTCCCTATTTTCTATAAATATATTATGATACATGCATGGACGTACGTACGTATACATATATTTAAAACTTCTGAAGGGTATTGTCTAAATTATAGTGACAAAGGTTTTGAATGCGTTGCGTTGTTTTGAGGAACGTCGAACTAATGGAACACATATACAGACACGAAAAGCGATTTTGATTTGTAATATGTATTTACTAGCTGTTCACCCCGACTTCGCACTTAAGAAGTTATAAAGAAAATAACACCAAACTTTTCTTTACAATACGACCATATGATGGAATAAATTAAGATAAATAAAATTATTTATATATTCATTTATCAAATCTATCATTGTTTAATATTTTTGAGTATCGAGAAATGTCTCACTCATTCACTCATTCTCGTTCTTGTTCATTTTTTGATATGTAGATATTTGTACTCAAATTTTTCACTTTTCTATACGATTTTGTACACATATTCTTTCATACAAACCATGTCCTAACAATTACAAACACCAAATAGGTGCAGCTCTTTTGAAGTGATGCGCTTAAATATATTCGGCTATTCGATTTTATACCAACAATATTAAACAAGTCAATCAACTGTTACCGTCAGTGGATACGTATCCATACACATAATCGTGTGTTGATCGGAGATTGACGTAGCGTCCAATTTGCTAATACCGCACCTCGTTACGTACTGTAATCAGTTATAAATAAAGAGCATTGTCGCCGGCAACGCGTGCGGTTTGACTAATGACTTCCTATGCGCGCGCCCGTCTGTCTCTCGCAGCTAGATGTGCTTCTAGTGCTTCTTAGTATAGAGATGGAATCGTTTATACTATTTTATACTTCATAGACTTTAGCGTATAATCACGACCTCAGTTGATGTTAAATGACGATGTGGTCTAATATGGTAAACATGCTAAATTTATAAGAGGACTGCTTTTGAGTACAGCTGTTGGAACATACATATGTGCTTGACGACAGATTTTCTACTTAAGGCTGGTAGCTAGCGGGCTTATAAAAAACCCTACCACCAAGCTATTATTTTATCACGATATTTTTCTTCACCAAAAACTGCAACTTATTTGTAAAAACTCAACCCAACATTAATCAAGGCGATTTCCGAATACGCTAATCAATAAAGTGAAAACAAAATATATAAATATAATATAAAATGTTATTATTGGATTGCTTATTATCTGTTGTACGTTATTTTTATTGACGTTGGCAATGATATACTGATATTAACGCCATACACACCTGTTAGCAAGTAAGTATAAGTAACTCAAAGTCACGATACGAACAACGAATATTATTTAACTAAGGCGTTATAAATTCCAATAATCCTTTTTGCAATCTATAGTGAAAATTATATAACTATAGACGCGAATTGCGTGTTTAAATTTTAAACGATGTGTAATAACATTAGTGAGAAAGTTTAGCTTACGATACAGGAGCCAATAATTATTGTGTTGTATTTTATTATTTTGCTTCACTCACAATAATGTAGATATAATTTGTCCATCGCGAACAGCACTTTTTTGTAGCTTTAATAGTTTATAAGTAAATTTTTCTTATGATTTGCTGAACTGTACCAAGTTGTGATAGATTTTTGAGTTTTTTGTTGAGATTTTATTTTCTTCTGGCTTATATGGAAATACGCTCAACTACGTGTCAACTTGTTTATTTGTGCGGTAATATTCCGACTTATTCAAATTGCTTTGAAAAGAACCGAAACACATGTAATCGATTGTAGTCGTTACACGTTTCGTTTACTTACTACATATTTTAAGTATTTTTTAAATATATTTATAAGCAAAAACCGTCTACTGGTTCAACTGTCTTTTTGGTTGTTTCAATTACTATCATATTTCGCGCTTTTCCGGTCCTTTTAAATTTCATGTTCACGTCAAGAAAGTAAAATCAAAGGCTTTTTGTCGTACTGAGTCGTGATAGGCAAAAGTGCTAAATAATATTTAAACCAATATTAGCGATACGTGGTTTGTATAATGATGGAATCTACACATATAAATAAAATTGTAATCTCTGTTATCTGTCCTGCTTAATCTCCGAAGCTGCTGATACGTTTTTGCCGATTCTTTTACTAGCAGATACAAAACTTTCCAGAGTATTATCTAGGATACAAGTATTATTATTTTTCAGTGAGGTCAAGCAGTAATGATAAACATTATCAGGCGCAACATAAATTAGTAAAGTGTTAAATAGTTATGAAAAAAATATATAATTAAAATATTTAAACGAGAAACTAAAAACAGATTAAACATATAGTTTCTATGAACTATTTTCAAGAAATAGTACCATTTATATAATACAATATGAGACAAAGTCGAAATGCGAAAATAATTGCATTTTACAGTTTTGCGATTCCTGTAATTATTTTTAAACCTATCTAAAAGTTCGGTTCCATACTTCCATAGCGGTGCAGGACATCATTATGCATCGGACTTAACTATGTATTTGGACCGACGGATACAAACAAAATGAAAGGACATTTCTATATTTGGCCATATAGAAAAAAAATCCCGTTCGAGTATCAGCGGACGGATGCGCGGCGCACGCGCCTCAACCGCTTAGAACATCGCTTTTTAACAATTAATCGCTTCCGTGACGTCGTGTCGGTACTTCCTATTCGTGTCCAAATGTCATTGGTTATATAGTGATATGTCTGGATTCGTAACGGAAATGTCGAATAACTTCTACAAGCACTTTTTTTTATTTATATTTAAATTTCAAGAAATTATTTGATGCCGATACCCGTTGATGTTTTTAACAGCTTCTATAAATTGATATTATAAAAAATGTGACTTTAAAATAAAAACTTGCATTTATTACGTAAACGTAATAAACACAGAACATTACAGATCGATTTTTATATTGATAGTAATAATTATAAGAATCAAAAAGGCATTTGCCAAAACTTTATAAGATTTCTTATTATTATTATTTTGATTATTTACTTTCCATAAAAATGCACAACGACATATAATTTTACCTAAGTAAATAAATAAACATTCGTCAATATAACGTTGTAAAAAAGTATCACAAAAGGACCAAAAAAGTATCACAAAAGGACCATTTTAATTGGATAGTCATCACAATGGTGATTTTGATACCGCTCACACTCCGCATCCCTTTGCTCTTTCGTTTTTTACCAACGACTCTAGTGCGCGGACCTATACGTTTTGCTGCTATCTACAATAATTTCAATAAAATCGAGAATCTGTGAACCTATGGTGCTTTCCAAATGTCCTGTATTCACCTACATCCAATTGGTAATTGGTAGTGATTATAATAGTTATAGATAATAGTTAGCCTTCACGCCTTAACTGCTGAACTGATCATCATCAAATTTTGAATATTGATTTTCAGGGGTACAGAAAAGGAAACAGGATAATTTTCATTAAAAAAAAATTCTACTCCCGAGGGTTAGGACAAAATTTTTAAATCTAGCTTTTCCTACTTTATGTACGATGACGGCTCAGTATTCGTTTGTTTACGCCGTATCAATCGACGTAGGATCGAATCCTGCAAAGAGCCCGAATTATTATTGAAGGAAAACATTAGAACGAAATTTTAGTTTGATGGTGTTGATTTTCCTAACGCCTGCTTATCTAGTTACCACTTTTTTCTTTTTCTTACTCAGATCCGACCTAAGTAGGGTCGGCATAACGTGTTTTTCTTTTCCACTTTCCCCCTGCTTGATGTCATCTCAGTATTCACACCTTTTATACACACATTTTTCGGTATTCCTCTACTCCTATATCTATCTACATTAACACGAGTGAAGCAAGCAAAAACTAGTTATTTATAGATAAAAGTTAGGGGATGATATAGTAATTTCTGTATGTCACGGCGTTCCAAAGTATATCATTAGGTTTGAATGAAAACTAACAATCGAATTAAATGTATTATGGAAAATAATTCAAACAGCGTCCGTATGAGTTAATAAAACAAAGAGATGTTCTTTATATTATTACTTCTGTCGGTATGTATACAAGGGTGTGGATATAGGAAAATTGCATAACGAGTGATACATCGCACACGATGTTTGTATGCAACATGTGTGATTAACAATCAATCTTTATCATAATAAGGTTCGACCTTGATTAACGATGTCGGTCGATGCATTGTTTAAATATATCATATATGTATATATATCTATACGTAGCACAGGTGTACAAACGTATTCGTCTAAAGAGTCATCGTTTCTACAATACAAATCGTAGTAATGCGCTCGTAAATTTTACCCACACTCGCGACTTTTATCTTAACATATTTTATATACAGAGGAAAAGATATAAAAGAATTAGAAAGCATAAATGTATTTTGCTTTTTTTTATACTGTATAGGTTAGCGTTTGACCATAATCTCATCTGATGTTAAATAATGATGTGGTCTAAGATGGTAGTCACGCTAAAGCTAGAGAAAGACTGGCTCTCAAGTGCAGCTGCCGGAACACACCAACAGGTGCTTGGCGACAGATTTTCAACTTGAGGGTGGTAGCTAGCCACCCACTTAGAAAAAGCCACTACCACCATGCAAAAATACATAATTTCTTTGTAAACAATATCTGTTAATTTCCTGTTCCCGCGCATACGCATGCACATAAGTATATATTTTTTATTATGAGGGCAGGACATCGTCTGCCGGGCCCGTTAGTTTTTCATAATTTAATATATTACCCCAAAAACTTTCAAATGACCAGCATAATTAGACCTATGTTTTAGATTCTATGAGATCATTCAAAGTATTTTAGATAATAGTTTTAGGTTTTATAATAAGGTCCTAAACCACATTAACGATTTACCGAATGATAATTCCTAGCACTATGTTAAGTTGGTTTTACTTCCAATAGCTTTCTGGTGGATCATTACATGATTAAGATCTACTAAATAATAATGTACGATTGTAAATAAGATGTTCTCTCTTACTTTGATTTAATTTAAAAAAAAAAACAAGATAAATCATTTAAATTTTTTCCCGGCACTTCCTTTAACTGGGATGTTTTCCCAAGATAGTCATATACATACACATATATGTACATCTTTCATAACTGTCTTCGTATGACCAAAATTGAGTAAGCCATATTGAGTTTTCTTATGATATGAATTTCCAAGATTAAAAACCTTACTTCAACTGATCTTAAGTTCCAAATACTCTAGAAATTTAAAATAGTTACTTAACTGCGTTGGCAATAATAACACACAATTTTAAAAATAAAACTAAAAATAAAAATTTACAGTGAAAAAAACAATTGCCTAAACAGACTTGAATTTAACCTTTAAGGAACCGAAAACCATAGTGGTTTAAGCGCCATACAAACGAATGTAGACCTTATAGTGCACGGGACAAGGGACATTGTGGCAGTATAAGTTTTAAAAAAATATTGAATTTATTATAAAATTAGAATAATAACAAATTATTGAATTAAAAGTTATTTTTATTATTGTTTACACTTTTTATGTAGAATGTAGTATTAAATTATTTTTTCATTTATACTTTTCAGAACTTTTTTTTGCTATACTATGAAACTTACAATTTATCTATTGGATTTATTTTTTTGCATAGGGTAGAAAAAATATAATGCAAGTATATACCCAAATATTCAGTAAATATTTATAGCAGTACTATGGCATAATTATAATATCTTGTTTAACTTTTATTTACCGTTTGTATTTGCAATATTTTGACAACTGTATTGGCCTTTTACCTGCTGCAATAAAATATTTTCTTTCTTCCAAATAGTAGTATCATATTTCTCTCAGATTATTATTTGGTATATTTAATTTACTATTTTTAGTCATAAGACTAGTCAAGAAAAATGAGAGAAGTAAATAGCTAACCAGAGAAAACATTTGCTTTTGTTTTTACAACAGGGTTGCAAGGATAGCAGTATTTTATCAAATGCATGGCAACCTTGTTGGTCATATTAATTTCTAAAAATTACTTGATATTCAATTTAAAAAAAGGTGTAAATATCATGACTTGAGAAAGTCTTTCTCCTATCTACTACAGGACACTTTCTATACTTATCACACACAATGAGCTTGTTACAATATAACCAGATATCAATGAAATTCATAAACTATAATTATACTTTGAAAATAATGATAAATTTTAATATTTTATACTTATTACTTTACAAAATAATTTTCAAGACTAATTCAGAAATAAAACAGTTTCATACAATTACACTTTATTTCAAGATACTATAAAATAATAAACACAAAACAAAGCCTTATAACAACTAAAATTAATAATGTTAGGTGGTTCTATCTGCTGTGGATTCTCTTAAAGTGAGGAAGCTCATGTCGCTCCCATTGTCATCATTGCTGACACCTTAATACTTTACGAGATTTGGAATAAGTTGCACAAAGAGATTTGAAAAATCCTGTAAAACATAACAATAACTTTTTGAAAGGAAACATTAGTTTTTCTATAAAATACTACTTTTGGTGGCTCAGTTTTCTATTAGCGTCCGTCGAGTTGGCAGTTGATATTTTTTTTATAGATAGATTACATTAATATAAGAACACACATAAAGTTTCACCATGCGGAGACGCGTAGTTTTTGAGAAAAAAAATATTGAAAATCAATTATTTTTGCAATGTTTACGTAATTTTCACCACAGATTATAGCGAAATATCGCCATTGAACGTTTCGTTTTACTTACGGTTATGTTGTCATAAGTTACGTGAAATTTAATTTTTTATAAATTTTCATAAATATTTATTTTTTATACTTGTTTCAATAGTTTACATACACACATATATTTTACAGTTTATGTATATTAAATTACAGCATTATTTTCATTACGAACTATTACAATTAAAATGTGTAGAGTTTATGACTCGTAAAGACGTTTAACCGGCTTGTGAAACGAAACGTAAAACTGACGCCATTTTTGTTGTTATTGAGATAACAAATAAAATAGGTTAGGTTCGACTTATGTTAAAGAACCTGTTTGAATGACCCCGACTCCACCTGGGACGAGTTTGTCCTACCCCTAGAGTGTTTTTAAAAAGCCGGAGGCGCGTAGGGAGAGCAGCCTCCGCCCGCTGTAACAAATCGTAGGCATTGGACGAGCCGGAGCGGCCGAGGCTGGTCGCCGAAGGCGACCAACAAGCCGAGGCTGCTGAGGCGAGGATCGATGCCTGGGATATGTTACGCAAGGGCGTCGAGGCTGCTCTTCCCGCAGCGCCGGAGACGTTGCAGAGTTAAAATAGATACAGAAATTCGGAATTTTTTCTCGGAATTAAAAGTTTAAAAACTCGAAAAGTTGGGGGCTCCGCAACTTTTCCTTTTAAGGGGTGTTAGTACTGATCATCCCCTTCCCTCCCATCCCCCTCCCCACCGTCAATTCGACGGACGGTAATGGAAAGTCGTACCCTTTTGGTAGTTGTGAAAGCAAACCAAACGTTGAACCAATGACTACTATCAACATAATATTATACAATTGTACAATTTTGTTCAAATCCTACGAAAAAATATATAATTTAGATAAATAGTAGATAAATAGTTCTGTAGCATTTTGAAAGTAGTAAGTAAAATACATAAAACTATTAGATACAATACTCAGTAAAATTTACAAGTAGGGATACATTTTGTAATTTGCTACTGTAAACAACACTCATAGAAATAATACGTAAAACTGTTTTACAAAACTCTAAACTGAATCAAGTGAATATTATTATACTTACATAAAACTAATTTAAATCGAGTTCATCTATATTATTAGTAATGCTAATGTAAAGCCTTTTTTTATAAAATAAAGTAATTCATAAATAACTGACAATTCTTGCACAAAAGCTGTCATAAAAGCCGTTAGTGAAGTTGCCACAACGATATTATACAATATTTGCTAATCGATTATAAAATAAACGATACATTTTCTAAATTACCTATAATTATTGTGTATAAAAAACATTATTAATTTTAAATACACGATAATATATAAATTAAATAAATGTATTATTGCAAGCATAGACAAAATTCGTAGCAATAGACGCAAGGTGAAATGACACCTAAATGTCAGTGCCGACGGCGGGAAATTTAAAAATTTTGAAAAAAATGATCCGGCGGATGTGCCGCTTTAGGGAGTGGATTAAAATTTAAACAACAATCATTGTCATCACCAATTATCAAAAGTGTCAACCGACGACAGGTTCAACCATCCACTAACGTCGGGTTCAATCATCGACCGAGAATGTTTTTAAATTAATTATTATTGTTTCAGTTACTAATTTCGCTCCTTCTATTACTACTTTCAGATTTAACATTTTCAGGAATCCGTCGCATAAACAACAATTTTTTTTTACTGCATTGAGACGTGGCAGCGGCCGATCAATTCCAGGTGGAAGTACAAAGTAACGTCCACTGTAATAGTATAATAAAATGAAAAAAAGAGGCGGTCTTCAATTACTTTCAATAAAGGCCATTGCTGTACATATATTTAAGGGCGACTAATAATTTGTATAACCGTTTACAGTAACTGCCCAAAACTGTCGCGTTATTTTTCCTCCAAGATTCCAGCAAACGTTGACAAACATTGCCTATTACTGTCAATAGGGGATATAATGTCATTGTCGGCCATAGCATAAACATGTCAACGTAGAAGTAAACATTCAGGACATTGGCCGATGTCAAAAGATTAAATAATACAGAAGTGACTTTCTTGAAATTTTATGATGATCAGTTTTCAAAGGTACAAAAACTATCAAGAAACTTATGTTCTAACTAAATCTATATTTCTGTCCGTATATGTAATATATTTTAACGCATTTGTCATAGACTTTTAATAAGTGGTACTAATAAGTGGCACTGATCACAAATAGATTTCAGAATGTAAAAAATAATAATTAGAAAACAGGATTACTATATTTTTTTTTAAATAAATGTTTGTTATCTACATATAAAAGCGTAACTGACTGACATATCAACGCACAGCGCCAACTATTAGAGTTAGGGCTGTGAAAATTTATACATCCTTTACATATCATTGTTCCTTTTACATTGTAGGTGAGGGCTAAAGGAGTTTTGGAATTTCAACCTCTAAGGTTGAAACAATGAACGAAAGTTTGTAATCCGTTATTTTTCTGTAAGTCTTTTATATATGTACATATAAAAGAAAGAGTTCAAAATAGTCATTGGATAAAAACGCGTACGTAATCGCTGTAAATTGCTAGTCATTAATAAAAATTAGTTTACAATATTTCTAATTTTAAATTGAAAACAGAATGAAAATGTATAATGCGTTTATAGTATTTTTTTAATATACGATATACTGCGAATGTAGGCAAAGCAGAAATGAAAGTTTTACGCCTCTGCATAGTTTATCTTTAGCCACGCAGAGTATTTATTTCTGTGGGCTATGAGGAAGGAAGACGGACACTGAACCGGGTCACGAGGCATAAAGTTCAAACTGTACGCGCTTTATGCTCTGCGACAATGTTAGTGGTCTAGTAATCTGGATAGAATTGCCCGATTACTAAATTAATTCGTTTTTATAAAAAAACTATTCGATATTCTATTTATTTTTTTATGAAAAAGAAACAAGTCATTTTTGGTTACTTCAAACTACTTCACTAATTGATTACGATCATGGGAATTTATTTGTAATATACAAACCTTAGTATTATGTACTATGCACGTACTATTCATAGTCCACAAATTTCGAAAATCTCTGTACACACCCTTGCATATATTCAGAGATCGCACTATGTTCTCAGTCTCAATACTCGCGTAGATTGTTTACAGCTGTTTACACCTTCCCTGCAATTATGCTGAATTGTCGTTAACCGATGTGCTATTCGTTTTTATACCCATTTAAAAAAAGTTCGAGATATACTTTATTACTTTATTTGTCTAATTTCAATGGTTTTTGGGTTTGTTTGTTTTTTCTTTTATTTTCATTACATCCCTTAGCATTAATCACGACTAAAGAATTTTCAAAAGAAATCTGGTATAAGACCATAAAACCCCAACCTCACTTTGATGTCCCATGGATTGATTAAAATTTTGTAAGTTAATCTGACCTAATAATAGCTCTCGGACTTCGCTCTGGATATATTCCAACAAATAGGTTTTTACATCTAAAAAAAAAAAACACCAAAAACGACGGTTGAATATAGCGGGTCTGAAACCTTCGAGGTACCTAAAGTTTTTTAAACAACTCAGCGTGATCATTCATTTTTTATTTGACTAATGTACCTCCCCGGCATTAACTTGGGTACAGTAGATACGTAATCACCTCCTGTGTGAAGCCAGGGCAAATCTGTTAAAGTGATCGTCTTTTGTTTGATTACTTTTGATAAAGTTTTTTAGATAAAAATGGTAACTGTAACTTACCCTTAGTAGACGGATATATGCTGTCACGGGTTTTTCTATAGACTCTTTTATAAAAAACAATTCAGTAATACATTTTTTTCGTGTAAGTTGTACTAATAACGTAGCACGCGTTATAGAAGCTCTAAAAAGGTACCACTTTTTCCAACTTAGCTGTCAAATATCGATAAAATTCTACGTACAGTATACATCCACCTAGAATAGTGTACCTTTCAAATATTTCAATGACTTATCAAATCGGTGGAGTGATTCCGGAGTTTAATTTATTATAATTTATTATATGAATAAACGAACATACAAAATGCGCTCTCTCTCTCTCGTTATGTCGTTATTAGTATAACTTTATTATTTTAGTGACCGCCAAAGATTTCAAAGACCTTAATTTCAATATAAAACTTAATGTAAACAATAGGTAGCCTGTAATCTTAAGCGTCAACGTATACTTTCTGACGTACTGAGATCAGTAATTACCGAAATTAGGTACCTCTTACAAACATATTTCCAAGCTTGCCCCTTTATAACAACAGCGTTGATAGTATGAAATTGAAATTCACCAATAAGTTTCTATCAATTTATCATCATGGTCCTCAGCGTCAGCCTGGAAAAGACCCACTGCAGGTCCATAGACCTCTTCCCGAAAAAAGGTGTGGACATAATCACCGCGCCAGCCCACGACGTATTGGCGATTTCAATCTTCAAAAATCCACAGTTCTGTATTTTTCCCACATACGGTGGTACTACAAGAACATATCTCTGGTCCAGGTTTCCTCCCGATGTTTTCTATTGCCCTCAGCCGATAGTGTTACCAAACTGAAATGAGTAAAAGTATGCGAATTCCAAAAAATTCGTTAATAGAAAAGTAGCAAAATTCGTACATGCCGGGATTCGAACATGCGGACATCGGATTGATATTCCACGGGTCAAACCACTACACCACAGCGATTTGTGTGTATCAATTATCTTCTGTTTCTTTATCATTCTTCTCGACGATGATCACTGTTAACAATTACTCATCACCCGATTGTCGTTGTTGCTCTCGCGTTATACTAAAGTATTTACAAATAAGGGTCAGCTATGAACAACCTCACACAGCTTTCATGTTTTCTGGAACTTTCCATCACCCTTATGAAATATGTTCACATTTGTGTTACATATCTCCCTGGTGTGACGTCACACTTTAAATATATGAGCTGTTAATTAAAGCCCTTCTATTTTATCACCTTGATATTTAAATGAAAGACATATTCAATGTTTGGAGAATAGTTCGAAAAAGGCTATGAAAGTAAAGGCATATAAATTTGCAAATCTATTATTTTATTATATAATTTTTAAATCTTCTAGTATACTGACTTTAAAACGAACCTGAAAACTACATGAATCAAAATTATTAACATATTCATCTATTTTGAAAATCAATTATCATCAATGAAATGAAGTATAAATCTTTTCTTTACACACAGTTAACGTTTATACTTTTAATAGTTTATATTTATATATATGACGTCACAAAGCCTCTGTGACTCTTCTCCAAGATAAATGATGTCACATTTCGATGGCTCTTTTCCGCCCCTTAACGTATGATGTAATCTATAGAATTAAACTGTAAAATTGTAAACTATAAAAAAAAACAATTTTTCTTTGTTACTACAAAAAAATTAAATAAGCGTCGAACACTTGTTTAAAAAACGTTTGATCACAAAAGAAAGTCTTACTCTTGTTTAGAAATAGACACTATTTAAATTTAAATATCGTATAACATTTGCCTAAGTTCACAGTTCTAATTTTATTGTTGTGGTTTATTGTATTTCTATTTGCCGGCAAAAGATGTTTCGTAGTAAATTATGGATTTTGTGTGTATAATTAATTTGAAGGATGTAGATAAAATAAACAACTTTGGAGATTCCCAAGTAAATGACAACTACTACAATATATACATTTCACAATGTATTTATTCTGATATTATACTGTTGCTCCACTTTACGCACTTTGGCGTAATATTTTATACTTATATATTGATTATTTTAATAATTACATCATTTCCTTTAAATCAAATGCCACAATAATAATAACCAGTTTTACCTAAAATAAATAAACATACTTGAAGAAGATCTGAACAAAAATATTATTCGTCAATTGGAACGTTATTGAATGATGAGATTGAATTGAATGAATACTGTTTTCCGGGGTAGTACCACCCTCTCACAGAAAACCAACGTGAAGTAACAGTGCTTGCACTGTTGCGTTTCGTTCGGTCAGTGAGAGCGCCGGAGGCCCACATATTTAAAAGGCCGGCAACGCACTTGCGACTCCCCTGGTGTCGCTAGTGTCTATGGACGGCGGTGATCACTTATCATCAGATGACCCACCTGTTCGTTTGCCCCCTATAATATAAAAAAAAAACATAAAATAAACCAGATGCTTAGCTAGAGACCGCTTGGACACTATTTTGTAATAAAGTGTTTTAAACATGTGTTTAATTCGTGTTAAATGCTAGTTAATTTTTGTTTTTGTAATAAGGCCGTATATGCTAAATTACAATAGCATATTTATATAGATATGAATCACGACTCTAACATAAGGTACTTTTACACATTTAAAACACTTATAAAGTGGCTTATATATTGAAAAATATTATTACTACGGGGTAACACCTAAACAAAGCCTTATTAAATAATACCGTCGCGAAAACTAAACCACTGACACTGGCAAATGTTTAGACGAGGTTAAACAACAAAACAAACAACTAGAATAGTTTCGATTTTTTTTTGCGAAAAAGTATAAGAAATCACCGATCAAGCGACAAGTTTCTCACGATGACTATAAAATGAAAAACATAGCTGCGTGTAATTCGTATTTAATTCCAGCTGCCTCAACCACTTCGAGTATGCATTCAATGAAGTCCGCCGCTACCGTCCGCAAAAACTCAACTGCTACAACAACCCATTCATCCAATATACGGAACTCGTTTTAAAATAACGATGAGAGGGTTATTGCTGATTTAATTAATTGTACGTCAGTATTTTCATTATCATAAATAATTTATCGTGATGGAAAGATGCAATCAATGCTTATATTTTGTTATAATAGCGAGGTTCGCCAGACGATTGTAAAAAGATATTTGTATACAATCGATTTAAAATGAAGACGTCAGTTCAAATTAATACTGTATTGTATAAATATATTAAAGTTGAATTTCGATAAAGCTGCACACCGATTTAGAAATGTGGGACCATTACATTTTTTATTTCAAAACATTTTATTATAGTTAAAAAAAAAACTTGTCTAACGGTGAGGTTCTCAAGCGGTCCAGCGGTGGTGTTGCCAAACCATTACGAGTTACAAACCTTAAAGAGACGAGCGTGCACTTATTTAAAAGGCCGTGGATTTGCTAGTGTCAATGGACGACGGTGATCACTTAAAATCAGGTGACCCACCTGTTCGTTTGCCCCCTATAATATAAAAAAAAGTCGGGTCAAGGAATGTTATTATTTTTGTACAAATACTCCAAATGTTTTCCCAATAATTTTACAGATGCAATACTAGCTTTTGTTCGCCGTTTTGCTTTTTGAAAAATACCCTTTATCCTTATCAGTTTCTTTGACAGCATTTGTGCAAAATTTCACGGTAATAATTAATGCGTGAAAGCGCAATAACAAAGAAATGCATATTCACATTTATAATATTAGTTCGTTTTGAAATTGAATAAGCTAAAGCAAGTGCAGCGCATGTCTTCTGTTCAGTCTAATTAAGAAAAAAATTACGTACCTACAATGTTTAGTCAATGGTGTATCTTCCTAGGTGACTAAGATATTGTAATACGACTTTTACTATTTATTTTGACAAGCCTAACAGACGTAGCTCAGTAGTATTTTAAAGTGCACATCAAAACGGTAATAAATGAATCCTTAAGTAGAAAAGGCTAAATTAAATGTAAATGCTATTTATTTTATTAAATTGCTGGATTAATGTATGTTCGAAAGCGTTCGTGCTAGTAAACCTTATTGCTTTTTTTACTTTATGTATTGTAAAGTCAAACTACAGTTAACGTTCGAAATGTACCGTATACTTGTAAATAAACATGTCTTACGGAACCCAAAATTCTTTGGACGACACGTCGAGAATCACTGTGGTGTAGGAAATCAAAAGGAAAACAAAAAAGTTACTGTCGATATCAATTGAAATCGAGATACCAGTTTATTTTTATTGCAGGATGATATGTGCAATGTTGATTAATAGTATGCTATGACTGTGAAAGTCGCAGTTTATGTACAAGAAGCGTGACCTTATTATTCCATTATATATTTGTATTGAGATCTGACATTAAGATATCTATACTTACATATTTATAAGCTTTATTTCTCTTTAAACTAGAAATGAATATAGGTATGCAATGAAATAAGACTAGAATAAATTACTAAAAACTGCCCGCCTTTTAGGCTGAACGCCATAACAATAAGAACATCCTATGACCTATTCCACGACATAAACAACTTCGGTGCCAAATCTATCCCCGCTTAATATTACAAATGATAAAGTCACCCTGTCTGTCACGGCTTAACCTCTGAACCGTTCGTATTAAATTTGATGGAGAGGTAGGATGAGACCTAAAAAAAACTAGATTATAATATTTTTATGTGATATTAGTACATGATTAAATTCATTTATAGTAATATAAATTTATTCGTATATGCAAAAACAAAAATGGAACAAACTATCACACAGTCAACGACCCGTACAATATTAGTACTCTACTCTATGATTATAGTCCTCTAGAAAATCTCTCCCTTTTATGAGCTAAGAAGCAATCCTTGTGTTCATTTCGACTTCAAAAATGTAACTGACATCAGTCACGGAGTAGCATGTTTATATTTGTAATAAGAATGAGGGGTGGAAATCTCTAGAAAATATTCTTAGGACTATTCGTTTTCTCATGATTTTTGTAGAAAGATTTAGGTTTTAATAGTTCTTTCTTTTCTCGCCGACTCTAAGTTCCTATTTTCTGTATTAATTGCTTGTAACAAACGTAACAGTAAATTTGACTTTAAATTGGCAAATGCTTCCAGGGTGCTACACCAAAATAAAAAATCGTGTATAAAACGGTACAGCATCACCTCTTGAGGTTAAACAAGATTAAACTTAATCACCAGCGTCTTCTTTACGACTATGTAAATAGTAAAGTCACTTTTTTTCTACTAACTGAAAACAAAGAGACTTTTTTGTTTTTATGTGGATTCAATCGTTGTGCGCTCATTATTCCCAGTGTTGGGTTCTCACGAGAATATGCGATTCTGGGAAGACAAGATCAAGATAATGACAATCTATTAAAGCGATTACATAGCAATTGATCAATAAGTTCAATGATATTATACTGTGAATTGATAAAGGCATAATGTTTATGAATGATTGTAATACTACACAGTACTCAACGTACTGTATTGTCTATGAGAAGAAATTATACTAAGGTCACGACTACTACACAATCGTGAAAAATGCTGATATATGGTGATGTCTGAAATTTACTTCTAGCTGTGTGTATTCACTAATAACGATTGTAACGTATAATTTATTTGAAATATACATCTGTGTATGTTAAAAAGATAAACCCGATCGAGTTTCTTGCCGGTTCATCCCGATGACAGAGTTGTTTTCCGGACCGGTGGTAATTTTGACGTTCATGAAAGCGTTGTTAGGGTCTAAATTGAATAAAGTATTTTTTTATTTTGATTATCAGTCAATGAATTTGTAGCGAATAACAAAAAATATCTTTGAGACTGTATTTTTATTTTTTACTTTCATAACAAAACACTAAATGACATTAAGAACATCTTCCAACGATGCACAAGGAAACTAACACAGGGTGTACATTTGTAAACTACATCAAATGTTTAACTGCTCTGTGTAGATATTTTGTGGCATGCACTTCTATTAACCAATTGTTCAGTTAGAGATTTGGAAACGAGTCGCAAAACCGCGCTGATGTCACTGATGTTACGAAGAGTGATCGATCACGAAAATCAGTTGAAATACCTCTTTGTAGAGACACAGTTTATTTACTAAAATATTGCAGAATTAGATTCTTGTTGATTGACCCTATATGGTTGATAATATATATTCATGTATATCTTACATGATTACACTTTAATAAATACTTGTTTCTAATAAATACTTCTATTATTATTTAGTTTTATTGTTTTGGAAAATTCATCTGTGAAGCGATAATTGCTCATAAGCGTCAGTTACTACGTCGATTTACCTAGGTTCAAATATTTTTGCCCAAATTTCAACGACGCTAATTTCTTACTGTTTAAGCAGTGTTAGGTAAAACTACATTTTTCTATAAGAGTAAATTGCATATACTTTTTATATTGTATCTGTTTTTATTCTATCAAAAAGTAAATAGTTATATTTTTATTTACTTTAAGTAAAAATGAAAATAATCTATGTCGAGGCATCAATAACGGGACGAGTATAACGTTACATGATGACATAACCTTTATGAATTAATGAATCAGTCGACCAAGACCAACAGAGTATCGTCAATAATAAAAGCGAAATAATAATTTACCTTGAAACGAATTATTTGTATATTTGAATGGTCCGGCGATCTAAGCGACAATGATCCCCACTCTTTTTTTACTACGCTTTTTTACACTTACCATACCATACCTATTCATTCCTGTCTGAGGGTAGTGAATAATATTTTTGGCTATAGACGGGTACTGTTGCTCCGACGTAAATTATTTAATGTTTAGATGGGTATACTTATAATTTAACCACCCTACGTGGCGCCGTGTAGTTTGGTCTCCGAAGCTATATGTGGCCTACAATACAGCACAATGCAGTTCGTTCTTTTAAATTAAAATATTTTTTACTTTAATAAAAGATGAGTAAATATTATACGTTATGTAAAAAAAAAAACAGCATTTCTGGTGGTAATTTTGTTCTCTTCTGCATTCTACGTGTTGAGTATACTTACACCTTATACATAGGAGTATAGGTTGTATACCGGTATCGCTACGACGCTGGTCGACAGATCCTTATTTATCGGTGTTCTTTTATGTTAATAAATACAGATAAATGATAATATGTGATGCATTGCGATAAAATCTATTCATTTACGTATTCGTATTCTGCACATGACCACAGCCTGTATAATCAGATCGAAATATCCATTTACCATTGTAAATGCTTGCACGTTTTAGACCCGTTGTAATCTTTATAATACATTCAATAGGTAATTTAGCATCGACCTTCAATACTGACACGTGTAAAAATTGATTTCGGGACCACCGTCATACCTATTTCAGACACATAGCAGCATTACAGGCGTTTCTTGTATTCCAGTCTGGAAGGTATGATAACCCTCAGGAATAGAGTTACAGCTGAACACGGCCGCGATATTCCAGTTGTGACTAGCATCATAGCGAGCCCCGCTTAGATATGTTGCGTTCCGGATTCAGTCAGGTATATCCAGTAATCAAGCGGGGTGTTTCGTGTCTATTCCCAATTGGATATAAATACACATAAACTCATCACAATTAATACCTTTTCGATTTGTCACGTTTTATATTATCCAATGTATATTCAACAGTCATAGTCATGGTAGTCTAGTGGTTTGACTGGTGGAATATCTATCCGATACCTGCTGATTCGAATCCCGGCATGTACCAACCAGTTTTTTGAAATTCACGTATATTTACTAATTTAAAGTGGTAACACTATCGGCTGGCGGTGAAGGATAACATCGTGAGGAAACCTGAACGTGAGGAAATGTTTTTGTAATGTTCACCGTATATGGGGAACATATAGAACTGTTAATTTCACAGAGTTTGAAAACGCCAATACGTTGTGGGCTGTCGTGGTGATTATGCTCATACCTACCTGCGGGATAAGGCCTATGGCCCTGCGATGGGTCCTCGTACAGGCTGGTGATGATGATGATATTCAACAGCTGAAAGGCTTGTAGTCTTATACCAGTGGCCACTGTTGTTTTGCAATTGCACTTCGTATCAAATCCTTGGGTGGTAATACAATCGGATTTCTGTTTGAAATACATTATTAATTTTAACGTTTAATTTAAAAAGGTTTACGTTTTTAATTGTAGACTAAGATGGTAAACACACTAAGTCTAAAGAGGGACTGGATCTCAAGTGCAGCTGCTAGTACTCACATATACCTAAGTGTTTGGCGACAGATTTTCAACTTGCAGGTGATAGTTAGCCAGGCAGGCGTAGAAAAGTCATTACCAATATGCTATATCTTCATCACAATGTTTTGGCTGTCAAATGTGATTACTGGATTATGGCAATAAGTAGTCATTCGTGTACTATGTAAGATCAAATGCTTTAGATTTTTATGGCCTAGAGATCTGAAGGCCAATTACGTCAGTAATATTGAACTCTTTACTTTTCGTACATTTTTATTTAATTCGTAAAGAAATTTACCGAAGATACTGTAAACATTATTCAAATGCTCACGTAAGTACAGAATACGTCGGTAAGAGCTTTGCTTGCTAATTCTGCGTAAGTAATACTTGTATGACCTCTAAGTGTTTTAAGACAATTCATTTTTCAACTTATAATTTTTCATACAATCCATCCATAAGTTTTTCGGCCTTCCTCTACTTCTATATCTGTCCACCTTCATACTCAAAACTATCTAGTTACCACTATCAAACTGAAAATCTGTTACCAAATGGTTATTCAAGTTGTTCTGGCAGCTGCACTATAGTACCAAGTCCCCTTGACGCAGACTACAGCAGAATTTAATATGGGAAGAGATTGTAGTCATAGCCTATGAAATTTAAAAGATGTTACCTAGTCATTATTTTTCGTTACATTTATGATAAATTTATTTCTGCATTATGTTTGTCGACTTACCTGTAAAGAATCTTCGCGAGCACATCTATATATATATATACACACACACACACACCTTTGATTTAGTTAAACAAAAATATAACACACAACAAAGATAAATAAAAATCGAAGCGGTGATGGCTCAGTTGGTAGTGTGTTCCGACACAGCATTGAGGGACGTAGGTTCGAATCCAAGCAACTGAGTCAGAGCTTTCGGTGAAGGAAAACATTGTGATAAAACCATAGCATGGTGGTAGGGCTTTTTCTAAGTCCGTCTGGCTAGCTACCACCGTCAAGTTGAAAGTCTGTCGCCAAGCAATTGTGCCTTGTGGTCAAACGCTTACTTATAAAGTATTTAAAAAAAATCGGTTGTCAAATGTTTTACATATATTTCTAATTACACATAACGTCAAAAGGGCTGCGTGCATCTATTTGGCTAATCCTTTTTTGTAATGTTTGTAATTATCAGGACAAGGTTTACATTAACGAGAAAGTTTGAAAAATTATACGGAGAAGTGAAAAACTTCGGTTGACAAATCTCTATATAACAAGCGAACGAGTGAGACAGAAGACTGTAAGGAAATCTTAGACAATATTGACAGAATAACATTCAGTTGTTCAGTGGTCATTTAAGTGGATTTATTTACAAGGTTGTATTGTAAAAGGACGATTTGATCTTATTTTTTTCGTTACTATACCCCTGCGAAGTCGGGGCCGGCCATCCGTTTTTGGATTAAATTTAATTTTAGGTTATATTTGTCGATTTACGTTTTAAGCATCATACCTATGATTTTGTTAACCAAAGCTATAAAAATATAACAGGCCACAATTAAATACACAACTAACCAATTGCTTATAAATATAAATGATTGTAAGATTGCGCAGTTGTTCTCCAAAAACGTAAAATCGACAACTCGCTATTGTTACCGACATTAGTATTCTATCGATATATCGATACGTCGCCGATAGAGATGTGCAACGAGATAACGATTTAATAGTATCCGTTTAGGTTGCATGTTATCGGCGGATATGCAAATTTAGATGCGAATTCTGTCGTAAAGTAAAAATACTTGACATGGTTTATGCATGTAATCTGTCACACAGTGACGGCATTACGTCGGGTGGTAGTCGACGGTGGGAAGAACACTGCAATACAAAAAGCAACGGTGTCCACAGAGAAACGACCATCCACTGACAATTGTCGCCGTTTTGCTAAACTATATGCCTCACGTTTGTGCTAGTTAAAGCTGCCTCGTGACTGTAGCTAGTGAGACGATATAACATCCATATCACATTTATAAATATCTATTACTAGCTTTTGCTATCGGCTTCGTTTGCGTTTATATACACTTGACATACACCTCAGGAAAAGTACATTTATTTCTAGATGAGTGATATCCTTTGTAATTTTCTAAATTCCTGATAATATGTATGCCATATTTCAACAATAATCGGTTGAGTAGTTGAGACGAAATAAACAATCTCACTTACGCTTTTATAATATTAGTCAGGAATAGTATTCCTAGATTTATTTAGATTTGAAGCGATGATGCCTCAATGGTAAAGTCTGTTCAGGCACAGAGTCGAACGACATATTATCGACTCCTGCTAATAAGCCAGAAAGGAAAACATCGTGATGAAAACATAGCATAATTTTAAGGCTTTTTCTAAAGCTAACTACCATTTATAGGTTGAAAATATGTAGCAAAGAACTCACAGATATATTCCGGCAATGGCAATTGAGAGTTAGTTCTCCTTTACCTTTAACCTTTTGCCAGATTCTAGACCACATTATCATTTAACACCAACTAAAAGTGTAGTGCAACGTTATAACCTATAGAGTATAAAAAAACAAGAATTCTTGTTATATTACTTAATATTTAATATCCGTCACAGTCCCACTTCCGTTTCACCATCTCTTGTGTTACGTCACTAAATCGAACGCACGTTAAAAAACTTAGCTTGTACAAAATAAGAAAAAAATATTTCTTTAGCTAACGTCACATAAAAACTAATATCCAGATATATTCAAATAAAACCACTATCGTGGCATAAAACCACATGAACCGTTTCGGTTGCAGTCAACGATGGGATTTTAAACTAGGTGAGATATAATTCAACGAACTTTATTGCTCGGGTGTTACATTCCTCGTTTCATTCTTCCGTTTACATTTTGACGCGACGGAATGAATAGTTATTATTAATCGCTAAAAATAGCAGTTAGTTTGAGTAACGTTAATTATTCAATGCTGTTATGTTTGTTTATATAACACCTGTTCGTGTAGCAGTTTGATGATAATACAATTCGATTCTTGTGCACAAATGAAAGATATGGGACATAATACCATGGAGTATGAATTCTAAAACTCCACAATAACTCCCTGAACTGTTCTTACAAGGGTGCTATCATCTTGTTAAACCATTGAAATAATCACAAAACACTTGTTTGTATTATTACCTACACGACAATGTCAGTAATAATCTAGAAGGTTGCTTGTCAAAAATTAAGTTTAACAAAACGTATACACTTTACCGCTTCGGTTAAGTTAAAAAAATATATGTGTGTGCTTACGACCACACGAAAGAAGTGAAGACTTCTCTATAAAAAGTGTAACAAAAGAAAAAACGCGGTGCTCCAAGGTGTTCACCTATGCAAGTATTGATTGCACCCGACATTGCTTATCTTCGGTGATCGAACGAGACTCTGTGTTTTCAACACTCTATTAGACACGGTGTTTACGCTCACCACTTTTCGTCGCACTATAAGGTTGCCGATCAGAATTACAAAGCCTTAAAAGTTTCACAAAAAAAAGGGAAACATAGATCACACAGTTGCCACAAAATTACGTTGATAAATATAAACAAATGTACTGCATCGCACCTTTCACTTATTAGCTGTAACGTTAATTTGCTAACTAACTAACGTTAATAGCACTAAACGATATAACAGAGTAGGCACACTCTTCGTTTGTTATCGGTCGATAGCAGTTTTATTTAACATATAAATTAGTTCAACGCTACAGTCACGATATAGCACTTAATTTTTTTAAGTGTTAAATAATATTTGACCTCAATAAAACTAAGGCCTATTCAGAGACGTGTAGTTTAAAACTACCACAAAGTCTTAGGTAGTATAACGAATTTATGAGTGTCGTTTGTTTGACTTTACCCGATGAAACATTTTTTTTTTTATGTGGGAAGAAATCCTACATTGTACACCCACAGCCCTGGGGAGCTGTGGGGTGTCAGACTCTTACTGACTAAAAATACCCAGGAGATACCGTCTGCCGCGCTATGGAGTGGCACAGAATCGAACAAGCAAGCACCATGCCACCCTGGCGACAAGGCCCAGCTCGAACGCTCTGACCGCGACGGCAGCCTGATTAAGCTGCCTATCCGTCTACTGAACCAATGTGCAATGGAAAGTCAGGTCCCCAGCCCCTTCCTTCCTTGGTCCGGCTTGAAGTCAAGGGAACTATTTATAATCCTTTCCATGGGTATTGAAAACTAATGATGAAATTACAACCCAGTTTCATTTCGGGTAGTACAGAGAACTCTCGTGAACATTGTTGCGACCATTAGCGATTAATTTTATCTCTTAACAATAAAAATATCACGATATCTTTATTTACAGTTTATTAAAGTTTTAAATTATTACCATTTTTATGAACACTACACTACCAATGGTGTATGTATTCATGCAGCGGAGAAGCGGGGCAAATGATGCGGTGCTTATGTGTTTCTCTCTGTAGATAAATTGTTTTGTTAATACAATACACGACGCAGACAAAGTTGCGGGTATAAGCTACCTAATAATATAGAGTATATAAGGTCGAATATTTATAAATAAAAATTGTGCTTAACCAATCAAAAATTCGCTAAAAATATTATAATTAAACTATAACATACGTTGAATACATCTCCGAAGCAAAACGGTTTTGATTATATATCAAACAGGATACAAATCAACATGGACCGTGAAGGAAAAGTAGTGCTGCATAAGAAACAAAGTGGTAAATAATCCAAAAACAAATAACTACTGCATATAGTTGTAAAATGGATACAATAGAGCGTGTTAAATTATCATTGGTATTTGTTTCACCGCAAAGGAAAATAGGGAAGTTATATACTCGTATTATAGTTCAATGGAGTCGTTTACTTTAATCTGCACATATTAATAAAATTGTACTGTGTGTTGTTTGTCCCGGGGATTTTTTTTTAAATAGTCGAGATATTTACTAACAGTTAGACTATCCAAAGTGCTGCATAGGTGGTCCACGCTTTTGATGGTGGTAAGGCATTTTTTTTTTTTCTTCTTAATCAAACGGGCTTAGAAAAAGCCACCATACTATGGTTTTATCACGATGTATCCCTTCATCAAAAGCTTCGGCTCATTCGCAAGCATTCGAACCTACATCAATAAACGTGATATCTGAACACGGTAACCATTTAGTTATTATTGCTTCAATTTACAGAGTAAACAGTCGCCTGCATATTTTTGGCGTTAAATTCAACTATATTCGAAAAATTGGTAAAATAGTTATATTTGTAACAGTTGAGAAGTAATATAAAAATTAACCACAGTTCATATTTAATTTGGATAAAACCTTTTTCAGAAGACCGAGTCATAGGCATGAGATAGTAAAGATTCACAAGTTATATTCGCAATGTGAACAAACACGCGACCGGTGTATCTGGGAACGTAACGTGGCCAAATTGTATAGATAAAGTGCCGTCATTGACGTACAATACGAGCTGTTCAATTGAATAACGATTTTAATGCGCAAACCGTGGAACAGGGGTCCGAAATATTAGGCATGCGACAGAATTGTTATCGATAGATCAACGTTTTATGGCATTTTAAAGCAATCGACCAAAATTTAACTTAGCTGTCAGGTGGTAAGAGAATAATAGTATATGGTTTTTCTATTCTCTAGAGGTTTTAGACATTTACCAGCCTCACCTCATTTTAAATGATGATGCGACTCAAGATGGGATCCACACAAAACCTAGAGGAATTGGCTCCCAAGTGCAGCTGCCGGAACATATCCATAGTTGCTTGGCGACAGCTTATCAATATAAAGGTGGTAGCTAGCCGGACGGACTTATAAGAAGACCATGCTATGGTTTCATCACGATGTTTTCCTCCACCGAGAATTCCAGCCTATTCGAAAGGGTCTAACAGTCTCGGAACTTATGTAGGTCCATACGGAGTCCGAACACTCTAGCCACAGGGTTATATTCACTTCAAAACATGTGGTATACCTGCCACAGTAACTCTCAATATGTCGCGTTCTTTGGTCGGCTAGGGTACATGAGAGAGACTTGCAGGACGACGTTCACTGCCGATGGACTATAAATCTCACGTTGGGCGTCATTGTTTTTTGGATTCCATTGTGTTTAGATAGTGTGCAGTAACATAATCGTGCACAGAAGAAGACAAACAAATATCTTTTCTTTGTACTTGTTGAGAAATCAATTACCTAATTGAATTATTACAATAGGTTCGATTCCCGCAAAGATGTAGTATTTTTTGACTTGTGCAAGCTATATGTAATTAATGACGTCTATATTTGACACAGCTGCCGTAATAAGTATGCGAATAGAATGTGATAGTACTGTTTATTATGTTTCATCTTCATCGTGGGGGATTAGTTTACATTATGAGCGTGAAATGAAAACAATGTACTACGTATTTTTGTAATTAACGGATTATAGAATAATCATAGTCGGTTGGTATATACCAATGTCACGGTAACCCTCAGTGTTCTGAACTTCACAGTATCTCCACTTTTAAGTACTTTTTTACTTATGCTAATTTCATAAAGTATATTACACAAATTATGTTATAAAAATATATTTTCCATTTATACTTATTATTATAAAAAGAATGTTTGTTTACAGGCGGTATTCTCCGGATTTACTGATCCAATTATAAAAAGTATTTTACTGATAGAATAGAAAGCTACATTTTCCCTTTGTGGTGTAAGCTATATTTTATTTTTATTTTGGTTTCCATCTAATTTATGTATCGCGTGGGCTATCTTCTTATATAATTATTATCTATATAATAATCTTTACATATGAAATTGACGATTTGTCGAACTGGCCATTTTAATCTCAAATATTTATCGTTTAGTTAGAAATTCCAAATTCAAAGTTATTTAAAATTTTGTCCTATATATTTATGTTACGAATTCAGTGATTCATTTATTTTTGCATCCTTGATTTTTTATGGCAGCGCTGTTTTTCTAAATGCCACTTAAAATATCGCATTACATATGAATACATGTTCCACCGTTGCATAACCGCTGCGGAAACAGTTTGAAGGATTAATGATGTGTATTGGGTAGTTATTATAAAAGAACGCATGGTAGGTTCCAACGTTTCTGTTCTAGAAATTTTTACCTACAGAGCAAAGCCTGTGAACGGCAGGAAACCATAGTTGACAATGAAGATTTCAATAGATTTGAGCGTGATTGACAAAACAATTTTAATTCTCAAATTGGAAAATAAAAAGCTTGAGAAATGGCTACCGCAAGAATTGACTAAAGCACGCCTACTAACAGGCATTGAGTGCTGAGTTATATTACTTGTCATAACGAACGAATTTTGAATCGTATCGTTCTTTCCGACGAAAATGCATCATTTACGACAGTCGCAAACGCTCGTCATAGTGGCTAAACCCAAGAGAACTGGCGAAATCCTGTGACAAGCGAAAGTTGCCTCAGAAAAAGATACTGGTGAGTTTTTGATGGGCAAATACTGGTGTCATAAACTACAGCTTACTAAGATCTGGGCAAACGATTACGGTAGCTCTGTATTGTCACCAATTCCAAACCATGATGGAAAAGCTAGCCGTTAAACAACCGAGAATAGTCAATTTTTCTTACCCACTGCAGGCTACTTCAGGGTAACTCTAAACCTTATACTTCTCCACAGACTCTCGTTAAATTAGAGAAACTGCACTTCGAATGTCTCCGATAGTCACTATACTCCCCGGACTTTGTTCCAAGAGAACTTTTTCAGAATTTATATAATTTCTTAAAAAGAAAAAAAAACGATTAAAAAAACATTATATCTTTCTTAATAAATATAGTTTTTAAGTTTTAAGAGATAACTATTTTTATACGCACTACTCGTTCACTGATCTGTGACTAGTGCTATCTCGGGTTAGTGTTGTGGTGTGCATGTGCAGGAGAGGGAAAGTTAACGAATAATATTGTTTACAAAAGAATATTGCAAAAAAAACTATATTTTTCTTTTGTTCTTTCTTAGGTTTTTTCCTGGATACATTGTTGAGATAATAAACAATGCAAACGAAGTCTCGGGTATCAGCAAGTGTAACATGAAAATCAATTCTTAAGAAGCAAACTCTAAAATCCTTTAAATCGATGATGGCTTCGTTGATAGCGTGTTCGGGCACTACGTCGATCTTTGTAGACTCGAATCCTTGCAACTGAGTTGGAGCTTTCTCTGAAAGAAAACATCTTTTTTGTTTGAACCGAATACGCCTTTGGCCTACTATTGACCGGACTACTAATGAAAACATCGTGATTAAACCATACTATATAGGGGCAGGAATTTTAATAAGTCCGTCTAGTCCGCCTACCACCAACAAGGTGAAAATCTGTTCCTAGGGATTTGTTGGTCTTCGATAGTTGCACTTGAGCTAGACTATCTCTAGGTTTAGTATGTTTACCACCTTCAACCACATCATCATTTAAAATCATATGAGACTGTGATGAAACGCTAAAACCGGCAAAATATAATAAAAACTCTAAAATATCGATGGTTACGTCTAACGTCGTACATCACTAAAACTAAAGAACACTTGTCATAGATGCACAAATTGTTAGTATAATAGGTCGAGTGGATACGGGGTCCGATTGTTTACCATCGTCAGATATCTCCTTGGACCAATTTAACACAAGTCGATCTACAAACAACTGATATGTGACCACTATACTGAACAACTGATATCTGTCTAAATAAAAAAATTGCCGAAGACATATAAGCTTAATTGGATTATTATTATTATGTTTTGTGTTTCTAATTGTCAGGACAATGTTTGTTTAAAAGAAAATACTTGAAAAGTGAAAATTTTAGGTTAATACGTTTCCGTACAAAAATATAAGTTTGTAAGACAACAGGCAGGAGAGCGATTTTCAAAAATATTAACAAGCATTGTTTGATTGACGTTTAGTTGCTCAGTCGCCACTTTATTTAATGACATGGTCGTCTTGTAAGAGGAAGATTTGGTCTCATTCCCATCGTTCGTACAACCTTGCGAAACCGAGGTGGGCATAATACCTTAAAATTTTCTGTCTCTTTCTCAGTAATGAAAACATTTCTGTATACTTACAATTCTTTCAGATACACACCAAAAATTTCACTCTAATGTTGCGAACATTACTCTTCGTGTACAATTTTTATGGAAATGTAACATACAACAAAGAAATGCTATATTTCAAAATAAGCATATATAATAAATAACCAGCTGATTCACATCCGCTTCGTTGGGCATTGAAAAAATTGCTAAGGGACCATCGAATTCAATAACTAATTTTAAAAAACGAATGCGTCATTCCTTTGTAACATATAGTTCGTACACAGAGTGGTGCAGTACAATCAACCTCAAAAAGAACATAGTGTTGAAGCAAGACATAACAGATTAGGACTCTAAGAACTGAGTAAGAATACATCTATTAACATTGCGTGTCGTTAGCCATATCCTTGCATTAAAACACGTCACGGAACTACTAATTATAATATATAATAACGTAGGTTTCCGCAGTGAAACCTTGAACAAATTCTACAATGTAGGTAATACCATTATCACCATATATTTACATACATTTTTCTCCTCTGTCATAAAATTTTACGTCGCAGCCAATCTTTATTCAACGCTGATGTTTGAGTTTAGGATTGTGTTTTGTTTTTCTATAAAGAAAATTATTAAAGTAAGTCATATTGTTACGATTAATACAATCGTAGCAAAAGATAGCCAAAAGAGCCACATTGGCGGAATAGTACAATAAGCGACGGATTGAATAGTGTCGACGGAGCCACGCCGACCCTCAATACCTCAAGTTTAAGAATCTTGATCTCTTCCAACAAAATATCATAGTATCCAACTTATGTTTTCAGGCTAGGAACAACCATTTCTTGGAGCCCTTATAGTAAGCCTTTAAGCGTGAATCGATTTCGTGAACTGTATGTGTAAAGGCCCGTACGATTACTAAACCACAAAAGCGTTCGTTCCCACAATCAACATTTCGTATTTGACTTTTATTCACGGCACGCAAACATGTAAGTTGGAACATTGCTTACAAAGAAAACATTTAATTGACCACATAAACCCAGTAAGCTGTGGAGTACAAAAGAAATCTCAACGTCCGAGACAACATGTTTACAAACCTTTGGTCATCCATCAAGTTGGAACATCAGACGTTGAAACCCACGCGAGATGTATCAAAGCTGACCGCCGAGATCAAAAATCTATTATGTTATTGTAAACTATTTTCCATTTGAATTCATATTTAATGCGCTTATGATACAACTAGCAAGTACCTTTGGCTTCAGACTTGTTTTTATGAAATATATTACCTCGTTATTTTGTTTTGTTAAAATGTGACTTAATTTATTGATTCAGTATTGGAAATAATTTGACGATAGACGAATTTCGTCTTTACTGTCGCTACTTTGACTATACCATATAAAATACATACGTTTCCAGTTCAAAATGTTATTAAAATTTGTAAAGATAGTAAGAGACCTCTCTTATTAGATAGTTGTACTATATCAATTTTGGAATGGTATATACTTCCCGCGTAAAAATCTTATCAAAATCCATTGCGACTTATTATATATGTCGACATCAAATCGAAATCATGTCCGGAATGCCAGCGCCATCAGGTGGCACTCGATAGAGTTAGTGACTAGCGCGCTATCGAGTCGGCAGTGTCGAGAGGATTAATCATTCCTTCGTTGGCGGTCGAGGCGAGCGGTCCTCACCAAAACTATCGCGCGTTCTGAGAGACGTACTCTATTCATTGTATGTGCCAACCTAGATACTATCTGTAATATAATCGTTTAAATGATCAATATCCAACTACCCACCGACGCCCATGGTTATAAACATAGACAATGAATGATAATCGCGATGTAGAGGTTCTATTTCTGGCATATATATTTATCTATATTTAATTTTGGATATTTTTTAAATGTTATTGATGTACAAAACACAACAGTGTTCAAAATTGGTTGATCAGTCGTATAATTCTTATAACTATTAATTGAGAAATGGTAACACTAGGAAACAAAGTAGAATACTTTCTGAATAAAAAAATAAATAGTAAAAATCGGGCGAACGTCTTTGTTTCCAAGCAGACAAAAAGACAAAGATTTTATTACTACCATACTCGTAATCAGTTTCCTTCAGTACATGTCTATCGCAATATTACATTACAGGAAGAAAATTAATTATACAAACAGAACTACAATTTTACATTACCCGGCTTTAGATTTGGCACATCGGGGAAAATACCTAGATAGACAACAAACTTCGGTTTCGTACAGCGTTATCTTTATCTCTCGCAGACATTCCCCTTTGTGATGACAGAGCGCTTTACAAAACCAAAGCAAGCCGAACATAGCGGGACATCTCACTGTTGTCCCCAACGTGCCAAATCAAACGCCGGATACTGTATTAATATGGATACAGATCATTATACTTACTAAGTATAATGTTATTTCACACACATTATCATAAGATCAAAGTAGAAGGTGACATTTTATAGGTTATTATTCTAAAAATGTTATTAGACACGAAGTATTGTTGATTTGACCAAACTAAGAATAGAAAAACCATATATGAAATTAAAACAAAGGTTCAATTGTAGTCTACCCAAACGCCTTTATGTCGCCTAATATACTGATGTAAGACGGTCAAAAATAAATTTATTCACGCATATCTTTAGGCCTAATTACAATGTTCTATGTTCCATGAAAGCTTGATTTGTACCACTTTCGTCGGTGGCATTTCTAGCTACATCTGTCTATATTAAACAATCTGTATTTATGCCTATACGTTTTTTTTTCAAATATTGTAAAGGCCACTAATCATAATTATAATGTTGAAAAATTGGTCAATTTATCAGTATATCTGTTTGTATGTCGTGACTTGAACTCAATAACGGCTTGACAGGTTATTATTACATTTTGTACGCGAGAAGTATGTGATATTTTGAAATTGCTACAATATAAAAATAATCAAGAATACTTGAGAAATAATAATAATCTAAGCTTTACCTCGCGGCTTCACGCCTTTTAATGTAGATGTGGCCTACTTTTTTCTGCGTAAAGGGTACCCTATGTCCCTTTCTCTACTTTTGATAATGTGTATATCAAATTCCTATGTTTCTTTCTGTACCCTTGATAACGTGTATGCTAAATTTAATGTTGATCAGTTGAGCAGTTAAGGCATAAAAGCGTAACAAACACATAAACAAGCAAATTCGTATTTATAATATAGTTAGGATTTGCGAAAAAAAATTTTGTGTTGTAATGCATTTTCCATGAAATATATTATTTATTTGTCATTCCGAAATTAATGGCCTATAAAACAACTTATACTTTTCGATATCATAAGAAGTAACCAAAATAAAATAATAGCGAATGGAATAATGAATGCACAAGAAACCATACGAATAAAAAAAAAACTTGATTTATACTTTTTTTATTTCTGTAAGGTACGAGTAAATGAAAATAATTACTATTACGTATAAGTACATTGCAATTTTTAGAATCAAATTAAGTTCTAGAAATTGTTTCCATAAATAACGAAAATAATTGTAAATATTGTATTACATTCATGGTGTATCATAAAATCAGTTTATAACGTAAACTCAAACATTTAGAGATAACCCTAAAAAAGCGTATATATAACTTTCACAGTATATCAACGTTAATTAGCAGTAAAACACCTAATCTTATTTCCAGGCAAATACGCTCTGCGTTAACGAGACACGACTGCGTGACAATCTCAACACATTATATCTGCGTCGTAGTCAAGTTCTTGTCCCATAGCAAGCTGAAAGACAAGAAGATTAAATGCTTTATATCTACCTTTATATTTTATTCTAACTGTGTCTGGAAATTTCACTCGCAATAATCCACTTAAAATTCAATTACTGAAAAACCAGTTAGGTAAGCTTAAAGCAATTCTGAATAAGAGACGAATGTTGCGTAGGGAGTCGACCGCGTAACAGAGCTGCGTTGCATGGCATTTTTGGTAACGTTCGGTTCTCGTGAGGTGGTCAACCGTCCCTCGACTCCCTATACCACGCACCACGCTACGCGGCCCATACGGACTATTACACTAGGCTTAATGTAATTTATGACTTTCTTAGGATTATATCGTGATGCAAGTTTCCAAATATAGGTTAATGTGAATTAATTTAAAAAGATTTTTTAATTTAACTAGTAGTTTTACATGTCTTTTTAAACAAATAACAAAAATTTGTTATGAAATAAATTTATTATTATTAATGTAGGATTTCAATCCACACCGTTTGAAATAGTGCATAAGCGGGCACTCAACTGTCGTTGCTTACGTATCATGTTGTATTATTTCACAACAATTATTTATAAAAACTGTTTTCAATTATTCTGTTAATGGGCTTAACTCAAACGGTTACCTCGTTGTTGCCACCGCGCTAAGTGTTATGGATTCGAGTCCTACACAGATCAATTGAGATCCATAAATAACAAACGACTTTGTCAAGTAATTCAGTCTTTAAAGTACTCCGTGACATGGAGCTTTGATTTATCTTTTTTGAAAAGTAACAAATATATATTACAATTTATAACAATGATACGATAATGAAATGAATATTCTTTGTTTGTATTGTTATTTAGAGGGCAAGCAACGTAAAGGGCAGTCCATTTCACTCATATTAGATGTTGCATAACGCTTGCTGTTTTGCACATTGCCAAACAATAATCCAATAATTACCGTTATCAATAATAATAGCAGGTAATGAATAAGCAACAGCAAAATAATTGTATCAATAATATGATATATTCTGTGTAGTAATTATGGATTACAGTATTAGTTATTGTAGTAATGGTCAAATCTAACAGTGTGACAATACCTTAACAGTACTACGGACACTTATACTGAAAAAGTTACCAAAACGATAGTATCTCGGAAACTCGCCCGGGTCGAGTGTACAGGAGCAAAGTGGAACAACACAATAGTTCAGATAAAAGGACCGTCTTAATTGCCACATGCGATTGTAAAACAGAGATTTATTGTGAATAAATTACTTAAATGTCGGTTTTATGAATCTATTTGCTCCTTCCATTAAATTTACAAGGATAATTTAATATCGGAATCGTGCGAGGGATTCCATGATAAGTGTAATTCATAAGTTTTTCAGAATTTTAAATAAGTCGATTTATTTGTTGGGCAACAAAAGTTACGAAATTAAATAAAGCCGAACAAGTTTTTAAATCGGTTTTCCTTGGTCTCCGAATTTCTAGATAAAATAAAACTATCGATATGTTTTTAATTACAAAATTCTTTCAGATTAAATATACAGTATATTTTAAACAAATTTTGACAGTAACAAACCTCTTGTTACAAAATTTTGAATTATAAGTAATCCGTGTATTGATTCGTCTTTATAATATTTCATTAGAATTCCTTAAAATTATTTTATTTATTAAAGAATTCATCTGCTGTAAATCTTAATTTACATACACGATTATTTACATGTTGGTTTAGACAAAAGAGATTTAAATGATATACCATTTTTTTTTCTTTTTTTATAATCCTAAAAAACCAATGCAACAATTACAAATTAAGTGCTAAGTAGATTAACATTGGTATGAACAATGTAATCAAATAATTAAATATGCTTGTAAGTCATTTGTGTCTGTGTGATTTTAAGACTATAAATTATTGAATTATATAATTTTTGATGTTACTGTAACTCTGTACTACCAATTTCCAATAAAGTTCTTAACTGAAAAAAACAAAAGTTAGTCCTTCAAAATCTAAATTTTATTAATTTTTAATAGAAACGATTTTGTAACTATTTTCATTTTAATTTATTACTATTACAACCACCATTAGGTTTATTAAAGTTAGTAATTATAACGACTATTACTACTATATAACGACTACTATTTGAGATTATTTAGATCGTAATCTTAAATCATAGTGATAACGTTAAATAATACTTAAACGGGAATTACTAAAACGTACGTAGGTTAATTGAGTCCGATTTCGGCATATTTTAGTCTAGATACATTATTTACTTTATATTAAGACAATATTTTTTGACTGAAAAAAAATCTCTTTTCTTTCCCCCATGTTGAGATTTAGTAAGATTTGGCTTCACCCTTCCCCCTTAATTCCCTCACATAATGAATGGACACTCCCTTATCTATTCTTCCAATCATCGTAAAATTTTGCATACTTGGCATCAGAGGTATACAAAAGCACATGGTGTACCTCAGATTCCGAAAAAAATATACTGATCTTGAGGGCCATATGTTCCTATGAAAGGGGTGTAATTTCATTAACATAGTTTTGTTTTCCATAGTTGCATATTATGTTAGCCATAGTAATATTACCTAGAACAGAAAGCAAAGCGAGAACACATAATAATGCGAATTCCCTGTATGACATAGTCTGAAATTTCGTAACGGCTTTGCCTCCAGATGAGAACCAAGAATTTTCCACACGTGCAACTGTGATTACTTTTATCAGTAAGGTATCATACCATTGTAAGACCATATTGAAAACATTAAACACGAATGGAACTCCTTGCCTCAGCCGACAACCAGTATAAAATAGATAAAAGTTATAATATTGCCCATCCTAAAACGAACAATTCCATTTGAACGGAAAAAGCCCAACTCATAAAGTAATGTACCTACACAAGCATAACTAAAAGGCGAACGAAGTCTCTGTACAATAAATACAACGCGAGCCGCTCATTTGTTAATAATTATTAAAGCGGATGTCCATCCAATTGTCCCATCGTTCGTTCATAGGGATGGTCATTTAACTAATAAATACCAATAAGTAAAAATCAAACATCTGCGACGCACAATTAACATTTATTGACCGTAGGATTGGTTGGTGATGAGTTTTCCGCTGTAACAATCTGGGAATAACTTACTATAAAAACTTAAATAACATCGTTTGTAAACAATCTAACATACATTTACTTTACAAAGCTAAATTAGAAAGCTGTAGTTTGACACCTATACAAAAATAAATAATATGAAATAAAATTAAAGTGTAAAAAAAATATTTGCTTAGAGTACAAAAACTTTAATACATACATTTTGAGCGTTACAATTTATCATGTTACCATTTTAGGTGATTTTGTCATTAACATCAGGAAACTCATTAAAACCTATAAGGGATAGAATTATAAAATACCAAATGTTTTTATTCAGTCAAATATTGAAAACAAACTGATTATTCCAAAAATAAATATGAACGAACATCCGGGAAATTTATTCAATTCTTATTGCATATTACACGTGCAGTGCAATCGATTATTTTTAATCGGCACGGCCCCGTATGAGAATTTTAAAATAAAACTTTTAACACTGAAGCTTTCTGTACCTCTTAACAAAACTATGTTAATTTTTTAATTGTATTTATTAAAATATTCGAACTCACTCACACACAGTGTTCTAGAAAGAACACAGATTCGAGTACTGAAAGAGTTTGATAAAAATGATAAGACAGATTCAACTGATTAAAATGAAGAAAAAAGAAAATCAAGTGGTCGATCACGATTTTATCGGACTACATAACACCGAAATGATATGATAAAAATCTAAAGGTGGTAATTTTTACAACAACCAAAAATATCGTGTATTACTGCTATGCATAAGATAACAAATTATTGAGATTATTGTTATTATGCTAATGGTTATCTGTTATGCGTTAATAATAATTGTCGCCCGGAGTTATTGCAACGTATGAGCAAGCAAGCATTATGCAACAATCAATGGGAGTGACAGGGATCACACTTTACAATGCTAAAACTCAAAGTCAAGATACAGACATCAGATATTAATTTCATTGTCGTATAATTATTACAAAATTCGATATGCAGAAAATTTACAACAATTTTGCTAACTAATTCAATAGCTAGATTTATTACTGATGTAGATATAGGCACTGCTGCTTATTATAGCCGATATATATTTGCATAAACTTAAATTTATGGACCGACTATTAAAAATACCGTTTTTTGGTCTATTTTAATTACTCTTTCTTTCTGAAGCGATAATGGCTCAGTTTTTAGTGTATTCGATAAACGCATTGATCGAAGTGGGTTCGAATCCTTGCTAATGAATCGGTGCTTTTAGTGAAGAAAACATCGCTATAAGATAATATAGCTTGATGTTAGGACTTTTTCTAAGCCTGCCTGGTTGTCTACCACCCTAACATTGAAAATCTGTGGGCAACACCTATAAGTATATTCCGAGAATAGTCTCCTCCAGGTTTAGGATGTTTACCATCTCAAATCACATCGTAATTTAACATCAAGTGAGATCATGGTCAATTTTTTTTTCTGTAAAGTATAAAAAATGCCTTTAAGCTAGCAAAGTAAATAAATATTGAATATATTTCAGAATAGTACAACTTACAATAGTTGTCATGGTTGTCGTCACGGTAAACGGCATGCTCTCTTATGCCATCATACGCCCTTCACGCCATCGGTCTGTCCCTTGCGTGTGTAAGCGCGTATTCACTTCGTTGCTTCTCTGTGTGGGCTAGTATGAATATAATATATTTAACACATTTACCGCTTGTAGGCAAACTGTGTATAGCGTATCTATCATCTATATATGTAATTATTATTGCTATTATAATAATAAGGAAAATATATTGATTTCATTAACGAAACTTATGTTTTTTTTTTATCAATTTACTCCATAGTTTCTTCATTGGTTTTTATTCATTATAAATTCTAAAAGGAACTTAAAGTTTCCAATCTGCCGAGCGTCCTTTTTTGTTCGAACTGACATACCCCTCTTGGCTCTTTTGTCCTCTACAGATTCACCGGACTACTAAGGGGAACGCTAGTGGCACTCACCCGATTTAATGCCGGGCGTCCTATAACGGTAATTTTAATAATTTATGTTTTTATTACTTATTTATAAAATATTTGCTACAATGAAAACGATATTTTCATAATTCTAAAAGTTCATTATTTATCTCACTTATGTATAAACCACCATCTAAACGTAATTCTATAATACAACAACACTGTAGTAATGATTTTATAATAGAACTCTAAAATGTATCACAATTCGAGCACGCGTTACTTGTGTAAATAGACTAGGGTATGCAACATTGACCTTCGCGTTCTCGTGAAAACACAATTCTGGCGTTTAAAGCGTTACACCTGTCTACAGAGACGCAATGAGGTCTGAAATTAGGGGTTATAAATTTTTATTTTATATCATCCATACCAATAACTTTAAATCAGAACAGAAAACGTTTACGTAGAAATCTTCTGCAGAACAAAGAGATTATGTACATACAAATACCAAAACAATTAGGTTGATTCATTTTAGATTTAATTAACATTTGACAAATTTAAGGTTCATATATAGTACTGTGCTACATATCCTTACTAATATTTTACATCTCTAATTAGTTACATGAGTAAAATTATGAGAATTAATTAATTATACGAATGCCAGTTTATTTGTTTGTTTGTAACGCTTCCACATCTTAACTACTCGATCGATGGTCATGACATTTTTCATGCACGTTGTCAGGGATACACAGAAGTACCAAACTAATAAAGAATAGATGAAATGTACATTAGCGCGAATGAAGCCATGAGTAAAAGGAAGAAAGGAAGTAACTGTGCTGTTTTAAATTTTGAATGATTGTAAACAGAGTTAAATAAGCTCCATATAAAACACGACGATTGCATAGGAACTTGTCCATGCAAGTGAGCCGCACATTTTTTTTCTAACTGAACTACGCTGATGACGTGGTGGGGGCTTTACAGATTCACCGAACAACTAAGGGGAGCGCATAAGGCATTCACCCGATTGAGCAATGAGCACGAGGGCCAGTGGCATTTCGGCTTGGGCTGTTGTAAACTATGAGCCGCACAGAATTTTGTTTCGCTAATATAGGTCTTCACAGTTCTGCTCGTTCGGTAAAATTCGGTACTTTTCTGCAAGTTAACCCTCGATTGGCATCCTAGACCCCACGCCGCGCCACAGAGCCCGCCCTAACTATTTCCTCACATCATTTTCACCTCTTTGACATGTATGTGGAAGGTAGGTTGTTACTAAATTGTTGTTATGGTATATACCACCATATGCTGCTGCTATGTAATTTTGAATTCTTTCTTTGTTTTTTTACTAAAAATATTTTGCGAACTAGACGTCAACTCTTGTATTATACCATTAAAATACACATTTTATTTTTAGAACTAGATGAACATATTTTCATTACAAATACAATTGATTAAAAGCTTGTATACAACCTACGCATACAGTTTTATACATATATACCTCTATAGACGATTAGGTATTAGTTCTAACTTCTAACCCGTACCCGTAACTCATTTTTTTAAGGCGCAAATTAAAAAAAAATGAGTATATTTCTGGTACTTCCAAAAAAACAATGATTATGGTCCCTCGCGAATGCCTACCATACGCACCTGCCTCACCGTAAATAGAACGTTTAAATAGTAGAAACCACTTTTATCGCACTACTTTGGGGCCATTTTTGTTCCACGCCAAATATATGAGAGCTTTTAATTCAAATATACAACCGAATTAAGTCCAGCGTCGCTTCTGAAATATTAATATTTGTTTTAAAAGAATAAGCTATTTAAATCCTGTCCGTTATTTATTAATATTATATTAAAAGGATGTAATAAAAATATATTAACATGACTCATAGTCTTTTATAATACTTTTAGAGTGGTAATAATGTATTCGAATACAGCGTTGAATTAACGTATCTTTCAACGCTCTTGTAACGAAAAATTACCACAATGAAAATAACGAACAGTAAAACATTTTCTAAAGACTTCCTGTCTAGCCACAATCGTCAAGGTGGAAATCTATCGCCAAGCAACTATACGTAAGTGAGATCGGCAGCTGCACGTGTTTCCATTTACTGCCACATTGTTATTTGACATCAGATAAGATTGTAGTTAAATGAAAAACCTATATAGAACAACATATTATTTTTTGATTTCAATTGACTGTTTGCAATATGTTTAATGACCAATAAACCAACCGAATAGGAGCTGGTAATAAAATGAAAGGTATTTAATATATTATTAACTTGTCAATATCTGAAACTACCAATCAGATTTTAATATTTCTTTTTACATTTTATAGCCTATCTTTATAGCTTATCTTTTAAGGAGGAAAAATGTAAGTAAGAAAGTAAGTACCCTAAGCAATAAAGAATTAGTAGTATAGGTCGTTTTGCCACGATGCATAGTATCGGGAGTCGAGAGGTAATTTGCCGTCCGTCGAAAACCGAGCACTACCGAGAAGGACCGAACTGTAAATGCTTATGGTATCATGCCTAATATCTAATTTGTGTTTGTTTCTGGTATTGAAGTGGTACTAGTCGTTTACAAGTGAAAACTTATAGTTTAATTATATTAATTACAATTTGTTATTTATTTAGTTAAGTACACAATAATTACTGTAATGATGCAGTAATTACTTTTTGTTATTTATTTATGATTTCTAACAAATTTATACATCTCTCCACTGTTAGTACCATCACGTTATCTTAATGTTATTAGATATTATAAAAAAAACGTCAATTTTGGAACAAAAAATAATAATTAAATTTATATATTTAAATACTTCATGAAAATCAATCTAAATAATTCTGAACATTAATTACAAATATTGTCGAATAAAAACTCTACTTTATACAATTGTTTCGAAATCGTTACAAAATAATTAGATTGACTTATTTATATCTACCCCTTAATTACAATGTTTAATTTGCAAACTTCCATGTTTCATATTTTGTGACGTCATACGTCTCTAAGTCTAAAGTCCACTGCAAATCCATATTCCATACATAAATCGGAAGCCGTTGCCGCGTTGATTGCTATGGCGCTGGAGTGCAAAACATCCTGTGAACGAGGAAACTGAACGCGCGTGCCTCGTAAACTTCCTATTATAGTAACACGCATTAGCTAAGAAAAGTGTGCACAGTTGGAGGTGGTATGGTATTAATGTAATTTTCTCGATTGGCCAGTTTTATTTTTATACCAAAGGGCAGCAAACAGATAATCGGCCCATCCCGTTGTAAATGGTTACCGTCGCCTATAGACAACTACAATACCAAAGGTATCACAGTTGACTTACTGACTTTGACAAGCATGTTTTGATGTTTTGAAGAGCCTCATAGCCCTGGAGAAAACTATGCCGAGAAAGCCATTACACAATACTAGCGTTCATATAATGAAGGTTCTAAAGAAGCTTACAGTTGTCACTATTATGTTCGATTTTTGGAAGTATGGATGAGTAATGAGAAACCAGTCAAGGGCAAAAGGTGCGAGTTTAGATCGACGATGAACACTCATCCTTTTACATGTGGTAAAGCACACACACACCTAATTTGTCTGAGAAGTTCTAAAGACTCTAGGCTGCATGTTAACTCGGGATCGTAATCAATGCGAATAGCTCGACTTTGCAAATAGTTAAAAGAAGAAGTCTGGTAGGCAGGATCACCAGTCCAGTTATTATCTTAGTATATTGTCTCCCGGTTAAGTTCAGTTATGCACTACCTCAAAGTACAACTTTTTAATGTTTTTATTTAATTACTGTTATACGTAAAAATCATATTACATGTACTTGTTCGTATTTTTATGATAAAGAATATTAAAAGATTAATTACACGTTACATTATTTAAATACTGTCACAAGACTCATAAAAACACAATATTAAAAAAAAACATTAAACCCTTATATGCTGTTGCTTATTTTAATGCGAAATGGTATACCTTATCCATTTTTCACGTGACTGCTAACCATCTACGTTTGTGTGTATCTAAACTCATTGTTAAAATTACTTCAAAAAAGGCGGTCCCGAAAATACATTTTTTATTGTGTAGATTTACGATTTATTTCCGATAATTGTCCTCCAAGTATTTCGCGTCTTTATTCAAGCGATAATAAATCTTTCTACCTATATAATTGCGTTGAAAATTGTCCGATTTTTCAACAAGAAAAAAGTAACTGATTTCAAAGAACTTTGGAATTGAATTTTTGCACAATTTGAATATAGATTAAAAGCGGATACAAGATTATTTGCATAACGTTTAACATTTGCAGTGTTTCACAGAACCTTTGCCAAGTCTATTTTTTAAACACGTTTGACCTGACGTTGGCTTTTTCCCCAAAACCCAAGACTAACGGTCGAAATCCAAATATTATATAGGTGCGTAAAAAATAAAACTGGTCTAGTTTCTCTATAATGTTTGTCTTATATCTAATAGTAAATTTAGCCGCCTCATACCACTTGCACCGTACTAGCATGAACAATGTATACTGTGGATTATTAAAACTAAATATAAAATAGCCCATTAGAACAAAAACTTATTACTTCATTTGCAAAATAAAATTGGGCTTTTCTGCATAGACTATATACAATGAAACCATATCACACTGGCTATTGGAATCGGAAACAAATATTCAAATTCTAAATATCACCCTTTCTTAAACGATGTCGGTATCATAATTTTAATCGCTTTCTAGAAATTTCCATCCGCGTTTTTGAACAGATATATAACCGCAATATACGGCCGGTGACAGTTCTACTCCGTACACCGCAGCTAATGCAAGAACCAATAAAAAGAAAAGATATATAACAGAAATATACGCGACACAAAGTAGTGTAAAGTAAAGTAAATTCTCGGTCATAATAAGTTTGTCCCAGTTTTGTCTTTTTGTACATACAGATATTTATTTTGACTGAAGAGAGCAACATACATAAAAAATAATTAAAGTGCGGTTACATCACCGTAAATGATCAGAGTGATTCAACTAAAAACTCTCTATATCACGTAGCATAGTAATATCATTGCCATAGTCAGTTTTTTCTTATAACTAGCCGGTAATGGCAGAAGCCGAGAAATAAGTTTTTATACCATATCTTGCTTAACCTAATAAAGGCAAGCTACCTTATCCATAACCTGGCTTTTTCCATGCAGTGACTATAATAGTTACTAGATAACAACTTAATAGAGCTCGTAAATAACTTAAAACCTTCGTAATCATAACCGTTAATTGATATACAACGATTTCTTTATTTATCGACTTCACACAGCGATTCTCAAACTATTGTCACAGCGACAACTTTAGTCAAGTAAAAAGAACCCCAGTACAATTTTGTTTACTGAGATATGAAACATTTAGAAATAGAAGAAAAACCTATAAAATGGAATATTCCGTCGTTTTTAAAGTTATGAATGAAACTATGTGAATAATACTACATTACTTTTTAAGTTTAATGGAACTTTAAATCATTATCACCATAAATCACTTAACCCATAACATTTGTTTCATTATCTATTTTTACTCAAGCCTTGCCAACAGCGTTGTTTTCTAAATACATCTATGTTCAAAGCTCTTCTTGGCTCCTTTCAGAGTGTCCTTGTATTTAAGCTATATATACTACGTTTAATTCCACCCTCTCCGTTCAAGCTCAGGACTATCAGTCGCAGTATAGTCCTTAATTAATATGTAATCAATGTTCCATTTGTCCGTTCGATGCATTCTGCACTTTTTTTGAATACTTGAGCCGGAAACGGATAGAAGAAACGGATAGAAACGGAAATAGGCTCATACAATTTAATAGTCTTTAAAAGAAGAGTGTACAAGTTTTTACTGAGAGAATGCGTATAGTCCTCGGCTTCGTCTTCATTTTCTATCAGGTATGACTGAAGTTTTCCATCAAGCAGTATATAAAAAGAATGTTAGCTAATCACCAGTAGATTTGGAAAAATTGTTATCTCCTCTCAAGCATACGCTCACGGCATTCAAGGGTGTCACGGCTCCGATTTGAGAACTCTTGGCCAAGCCAATTATTTTTATTGACTAAAGTTATGGAACATACCATAATTGAATGGTGAGGTGTTGATCTGTTTACAGGGTAAAACTAGAAAGGGCTCTCTAAGGGCAAGGGTTAATAAATTTTCTACTTGATGTTTGTAGCTGACTACAAACTAACAAAGTATTTAAAATATTCTTTGTTTGAGTTGAGTAAAAATACTTGTTTAACAAAATATCTTAGATAAACTAATTTCATTGTTTTAGACATTATAAAAGTATAAAGACTATATATCATAGCTACTGCATAGATAATAAAAAGGAAAAAAAAATGGCCGCTACATTGACGTGACAACGATATTATCGTTCTTTTTTTTGGCGGTATCTTAGTCTGTCATGTAGTGGATTTTATATTTTATTCATAATCTTGTGTTTTTCGACTCTATATCTTGTAATATTGGTGGTGTTTCACGTAATATAGTTCAGTTATTGTACACCAGTGAAGTGGATGGGAAATAAAACCACGGAGCATGAATTTTGATATGCCACAAAAACTTCATGGAAAGTTCTAACAAGGGAGCAACAATCTTGTTAGAACATTGAAATTATCACAAGACACTTGTAATATAGCTCGATAATGGCATTAATAATTTAGAATATTGGTTCCCAAACATAATAAAAAGACGATAATATTTCATAACATTATTATTATTATTTGTTGTTATTAAAAATAAATACATATTTAATATTTCAACTTTCTACCGTTTGTGTTATTTGGTGACAGACTGCCAAAAATACAATAGTACAGATATGTCGATTCGATCATAATAACGCTAAATACTAATTGGTTTGCAGTAGACAGAGCACAAAACAATATTAAATCTCGTCTTATCCGTTACTTGTATATATACAAAGCAAAAAAATCAACAAAACTTTCAAATAATAAACATTCATGACAGATAAAAAACTTTTCACCAAGACCCGTTCTAAATATAAACGTGAACGAATCCAACGTAACACCGAGTGTTTTAGTGTATATTTTTCCAATCTTAACACCATTAAACGTAATCGTAACTCAGTTGCGGGCAGTAGATTCGAGTCCGGAGGTAAACAAACATGACGGCAGCTTTTGGCGCATCAAAAACATACAATATAAGTGGTCTACTCAAGATCGTTATAACTTATAATGTGAAACGCGAATGAGTTTAGCCGTTACATCATACGGTTTTGTATGGTATTTCATTGAGGAAAATAGAACGGAGAAAGTGCTCCCACTTTTTAAAAGTTTCCATGAAGGAAGTAACCTTTAAATAAATGTTTTCAAATTGCATACTATTTGCTTTTTTTTGTTTTCTTTGTTCGTATTTGTTCCCTTTATACAAAAATAATAATAGTGATGCATGAGCAGTTACATTAATATTCTCAATACAAAAATGTAAATAATGATAGTTAATTATTGCATAAATCCTTGGCATTTATTAATATTATCCTCCGAAATAATTTAATATATAATTATATAAACAACTACTATATATAACACATAAAAAAACACAAATTAAAGATAAGGAAATTGGTCTACGAAATAGGAAACCACGGAAGCTTGTTCTTTTACATTATATGAATCTGTTAAATTATGTGTGTGTGCCAAGTTCAATTTTAATAGGTAGACTTTTTATTAATGTTATCTATCTCATTTTCCAACACGCCCAAACAACACTTGTTAAAAACGAATGCAACTTGTCTGAAGTGCAGTGATATTGTTTTGATTTAATTTTTATTCCTACATTTAATTCACTGTATTTTGACAACGCTACAGTCAAATTTAAAGACAAAAACATTAATTTTATACAATACATAAATGACATCATTATTTACACGCTTCATTAGCCGATGCCAAGAATATAATAAAGAAAACTAAAAGTTAATATTTGAACAACGAATCATAAGTTCCAAGTCTTACTGCTTTCTTTTCACTGGTACACGACAAAGGCCGTTCGTAATATTATTCATACTGCCATAAATAAGTTGGATATTTTAATTTTATCATCACTTTACAACAGTTTGAAATAAACTGGATGTGTATTTTAAGGGCATTTAGTCAGTCGACCGTTACTCAGTGTGTAAATAAAAGTATAAAGACAACATAAAAAACATCAAGTAACGATTCTTAATCATAGGTGACATGAAATATATTACCAATAACAACTTGTTTTCAGAAAAAACTCAAACTTAGAAACGATTTTATATGAAAAATATGACGCTCCGTCTTTTATTGTAATTATTTGGTTCTACAAAGTGTCCTGCGATGACTTCTCAGTGTCCTATAAGTAGTCAAGTTCTTGTGCGACAATCCTGGGTTTTTTTTTCGAACTGGCCATACCCTGTTGGCCTGACGGGCCTTCACAGCTTCACTGGACTAATGGGGCGAGCGCTTATGGCGCTCAGCCGCTTGGCGACTAGTTGATGGGTGCTAAATTGGCCGGACCTCGGCTTGGCTTTTGGCTTGGGCTTGCATTGGATATAAGAATGCGAATCTTACTAAGCTAAACTAGCTAAAATAATCATACATATATACGAATTCATGAAGCACAAATGTGTACCAACATGTGTGACTCACGAAATCAAATATGTATTTTGTATTTGTCAACTCGACTAAACTAAACAAGGAAAGAAAAAACCCTTCCACCATATGGATACCTAACTTTGTGTGTGTTAAGCTAGTGAATGATAATATTTAGCGTCACTGTATCGCGCTAGCAGCATGCTCGAGGGATCCATTGCGAGGGGTCGAACATCGCGGATAGTATGCTAGTGCAAAATTCATCGCTAGACCACGGCCGCATGATCCGTGGTTAAGTGGACGTGGGCGCGCAAACACTACGTTTAAAGAGTCGCAAGGGTATCCTTCGTTGTCTTTATTTTATCGGGAGGATCGGAGAAGATATTTCACGGCCGTATTTTATATAGCAGGGTGTTCGGTACTTCGTCCTGGGTTGCGACAGACATAAGCGGTTGAGATTAGCACATCGTTTTACCTTCCCCGCTATATCCACCCGCCCCATTTAACATCTAGAGTACCTCGTTCCCGTTAACATTTCGCACCCCATAAGACGGCCGCGCACGAAGTTGTTGGTCTATAACAATATGGTTGGTGGATGGTTTTTAGTACTTTAAAACCGCCGGTAAAGTGTTTATAAAAAACGTAAGTTACAATAATTATGCTTTTTTCTTGTTGAAAGAACCGAATTATACTTGCAATACTACTTTGACAAGCAATAAATAGAGAACAAAGAAAACAATAACAACAACGTGTGCATATCAGCGTCGGCACACAAATTATGCAAGATTTAATCTTTAAAGCATAATTGCATCGAATATTTAGGTATGGTAGTTAACATTTTCTAGCGTAAATTCACCAAAAAAATATCATTTTCATAGCAGTCTTAAATATACCTATAACAAAATTAGTTTATACATTCGTTTCGGTGGCAATGATACTCGCACGTAAAACTAAAGTTGAATGGTATTTTTGATGAGAAATAATGGAGGAATGCATCCACGCTTTATTTTGACGCTAAATTATTATAATTCCTACGTAATTTTGTTTTCCAAACTCATCTGAATGGAGAGAATAAAAAATGGGAAAACTATATACAAAAATGCAAGTAACCACAGTCTAATCTGAGCACCGCGCTGATGCACTCTTGTTTTAATACATATAAAACTCTTATACAGTCTATACTGTAAAGAGGAATTCATTGTGAGATCGTTTCTATTAATTAAATATTAGATGAAAATAGGAGCTTTCAAAAAAAGTACTAAAGTTATCTAATTATAATGGCATTTTCAGACATCCAACATGTCAATTTGACCAATGTAATAAATTAATGAAAGACATAGACACAACCAGAGTCCATTTACATTCATTTTGAAAAAAATAAATCAGTCTCTAAGGAGGAAACATGTGAATACGCAATCATTATTTCCTCTATTCTATATCGTTACAATGGCCCAGGACTGCAGTTGGCTCTCGGACACCTTATTTGTTAGTTCGGACGCAGTGTATAGCTATAGAAATCTGTTAAAGCCTATTCTTTAAATATTTTGCTGCCCGCGATTCCCTATAAAGATAATAATTTGAATATATATTTTGGAAGGTGGTGTTTGAGAAATATTATTTATTATGTTTAGAACATACAACGCCATCTTTTGAAACGACTTCAAATGTCTTCTTCTTCTTCTTTTTTTTTGGCTCCGGCACGGTTTGTGCATTAGCCAGCGTCAAGTAATAAGATTTTATACTTCGTCGTTTTAATTATTTACAGTTTATGAATAATAAAAACGAAGGAAACTAATCGCGACATAACATAAATGATTAAAAACGAATTAAATTTACAAAGAAATCAGAATAATTATATAAGGGGAATAGAGAACAAAATTATAGTTTAATGTTATTATTTACAATAAACGTACTTATAATATTATATACAAGGGGATTAAAATCTCGAAGAAGTAAGGAAATATTGGTAGGCAGTGGAACAGAGAGAGATACTAAAGAAGTATATAAGGAAGAATTATTGTATTTAGGACAAGAAAGGAAAACATGATTCAGGTCAGAATAGCTCTCGCCACACTCACAGGCGGTACTAGTTACGATACCAAGTTTGTGCAAATGAACTGGAAGGCTGTTATGTCCCAGACGCATACGAATTATAGTAGAAGTGGCGGTTTTCCCAAACAACAATTTAGCAAACCATGGCTTCCTAGGAACGGAAGACTGTATAGCATACAAGAAACGACCCTTAATCCGGCCGCTCTCTTCCCAACACATATTCCACGATTTGTGGAGATATGTGCCGGGCAAAGCAGCAAGATCGTGACCAAAATTCTTGTACGGGTATACGTCACCGGTCACAGTAGCACTGTTGGCCAAACTGTCAGCTTTCACATTTCCAGAGATGCCACAATGACTAGGTACCCAACAAAATGATACTAAATAGTTGTGTAATTGGCAGTGCAACAGCTTTTTCTTACATTCAAATATTATGTGAAAAAAAGGGTTAAGTTTTAGTGAAAATTTTGCTAAGCTCTGTAATGCACTTAAGGAATCAGTAAATACTACGGTTTTCTTGAGTTTGAAAGACAGCACATATTCAAGAGCTTTTAGTAGTCCAAAACATTCACCGGTAAAGACCGATGATTCTGGAGGTAATTTAATTTTCTGAACTATGTTATACTGTTTGTGATACACTCCAACACCAAAACACCCATTGGAGTGTTTAGATGCATCTGTATATATTTGATGCCAGTTAGGCCATTTACTATTGACATTGCAATTAAAATTTGCATTGGCATTAACATCAGATTTTTCAATGCCAAGCGAAAAGCAAATCTCTGGAGAAAGAAGAATAGAATCATAAGAAGAGCTAAATAGAGGAAGTACACGAAAAGAATGAGTTGGGGCTTGTAATTGTTTGAATTTCAGGAAACTTTTTAATAGACAAGGTAAAGGTTTATGTGAAGAGGGTAATTTTTGAGAAAGAAACTCCATTTTGGAAATGAGGGGATGGTTATGGAACTGAACAATTTTAAAAATAAGTCTATCGGACAGATATTGACGTCTTAAGTTTAAAGGAGGGTCACAACATTCTATTTGCAGAGCATTAACCGGGCTCGATTTCATTGCACCAGAAACAATCCTCAGAGCCCTAGACTGTATGAGATCTAGTTTTCTAAAGCCAGCTACATTACCTGGATCTAAGAAAAAAGTCCCAAAATCCAGTACACTTCTAATGACAGCATTATACACCAACCTCAGTGTGGCCGGGTGAGCACCCCACCAAACCCCACTGAGACATCTCAGCATATTCAAGTTTCGCTCACATTTACGAACCACAAATTCGCAGTGTGGTTGACCTGTCAGTTTAGAATCAAAAATAACTCCTAAGAACTTTACTTGATTATTAACGGGTAATATATTACCATCATATGTTATAGTAGGTGAGGGAGAGGTTCGGGATTTAGTGAAAAGTACAACGGTGCTTTTTGAGGGAGACAGCTCTAGGCCATTTGCATCCATCCAGGTTTTTAACAGAGATAAAGAGGAGGAAACATGTTGTTCAGCAGTACTTACAGTCGTATTAGAGGCATAAATAACCAAGTCATCGGCATATTGTAATATACTAACTGAATCTCCAACTGAACCTTCTAGGTCATGTGTATAAATATTGTACAATAAAGGACTCAGAACAGACCCCTGTGGCAAGCCCCTCCATACCAGCCTACTAGACATGTAAGGGCCGCCTACATCTAAAATAATTTTCCTCTCCGAAAGAAGATTTATAATGAAATTAGTTAAAAAATAAGGAACCTTTAATTTATCTAATTTACTTTTTAGAATATGTAATAGAACGTTATCATAAGCCGAATTAATATCCATGAAAGCAGCAACTACTGACTTTTTAACTGAGAAAGCATTACGAATGTCCATAACTAATATGCCTAAATTGTCACCCACACTTTTACCTTTTCGAAATCCAAACTGAGTTTGGGACAGGTATTCATTATTTTCTACATACCATTCAAGTCGATTTTTAATTAAATGTTCAACAACTTTTGTAATCACCGATGACAAAACTATCGGACGATATGATTTAATATCAGATTGTACCTTAGACGGTTTTAAAAATGGCAGCACTATTTGACTTCGCCAAGAGAGCGGAATGTCACCTGTCGATAGAACTTTATTCAATAAATTTAAGAAGTAATTTAATCCATTTTCGCCAAGGTGAGACAAAAAGGAATATGGGATCCCATCTTCCCCAGGAGCACTGTCTTTGACGTGATATAAAACACCTTTTAACTCCACTAACGTAAAAGGTAGATTCAGAGAGGAAGGGGCGTCAGAGTTATTTTGTATAGAAGAGTGGATAGGATCTCTAAGTGGAGCAGAGGGAGGAGCCAAGCGATCAAGGAATTGATTAGCCAATTCTATAGGAAGCAACGATGCGTTAGAAGGATTGACAGCTGATCTAAATCTTTTGATATTTCGCCAAATGACAGCAGCATGTGTTTCAGGTGATAAAGTGCTACAAAATTTCCTCCACCCCTCAAATTTCTTTTTTTTTAATAGTTTTGTAACCTCTTTCATTACAGACATTAACGCCTCGTAGTTTTCCATAGACATATTATTGCAATAATTACGCTCAGCTATCTTGCGTTTCTTTATAGCAGTGGTACATTCTTCATCCCACCACGGTGGAGATGATAATTTATTACTACGCGGCTTTTTCTTTGGAAAAACATTATCAGCCGATTCTAACAAAACAGCTTTGAAATAATTATTATCTGAGACATTAACTTCTGAGCAACTATTAATTTTCTCTTCTACTAATAAAGTGTATTGACTCCATTTAGAGTCTATGATTTTGTGTTTGAGGCGAGAGTTTTGAATAAACATTTTACTCTTTTTTTTACAGGGAAATGAAATGATTATGGGATAATGATCACTATTGTAAGTAGAACACAAAGTAGACCAAGATAGAGAAGATGCTAAATTGGGAGTACAGATGGACAGGTCAATGGCACTAATTGCTTCACCAGGCTTTGTGAGGCGAGTAGGAGAACCAGAGTTTAAAATACACAGGTTGTACATGTCTAAGATATCCAATAATTCATACCCATACCTATTAGAGACTGAACTACCCCAAGAAGTGTGATGAGAGTTGAAATCACCCAGAATCATGAAGGACTGAGGAAGAACTGAAATTAAGTTTCTAATTTCATTGAAGATTTGTAAGGAGGGATGAGGGACATAGATAGAGACAAAACAGATACCATCAACAATAGCTGCAATAATAGAAAAGCTGTCACTATGTGAAGGAAGAGGGAAAAAAGAAAAGGTGCTTGAGTTTCTGATGAGTAGGCATACACCACCATACCCATCAGCCCTGTCTTCTCTTAAACATGAATAACCAGGGATTTTAAATACATAGTCTGGTTTTAGCCAGGTTTCGGATAGAGAAAAAATAAAAGGATTAAAAGTATTTACAATGTGTATAATTTCATGCTTTTTGTTAAGAATACTGCGGCAGTTCCATTGAACTAACCTGTCCATGTTGGCTATTATTAATATCAGTGTGAGTATGAATTAAATGAGCAGCGTGGGACGGTATACATAAATTTGGTTGAGAAAGTAATTTAATTAATGTAGTAATTAACTTTGCTATTGTCTGTTGTGAATTTGCATTAGAGGACGATGGTAGTGCACATCCATTAGAAGGCTCTGGCATATTGTAGTCCTTTACAAGAGACTCATGTGCTATATGATCAAAACCTTTACTGTGTTGAGGAGGAGTTCTGGGTTTAGTGAAGACTGTTTTTTTATAAGATATTGTACGTGGAGGTGGTGAGCCAGGCAATACTGTGTTTCCACCAGGAAAAGATTTAGTTGGGAGAGACGATACAATATCAGCAAATGATTTCGAAATGGGAGGATGTAATTTTGACGCTTCAATATAGGATAAGCTATTCTCTGCCATTGTTACTTTAATATCTGTTTGTCTCACATACTCTGGACACTTTTTGCTCGAAGCAAAGTGCAGCCCAGAACATAAGCAACAAGAACCACGGTCTTCCTCCACATTACAAGTATCTCCAGTGTGGCTCTGACCACACTTGTAGCATCTGGGCTTTGACCTGCATTGGACCTTGGTGTGCCCAAAGCGGCAACAATTAAAGCACTGGATAGTCGGGTATATATATAGTTTAACAGGCATAGAGTTATAGCACATAAATACACGTTTAGGCAAAACTTGTCCATCAAACGTAAACACAACTGTTTGCGAAGGTTTCCATGTGGGTGTGTTGTTTACCATGGCTTTATAGTTTAATCTTCTGAGTTTTAGAATTTCTCCACACCCAATGGGTACATTAGTGTTCTCCATAATATCCTCAGGAGACCACTCAATTGGGACTCCCCTAACTAAACCCATCCTCGTAATGTTAAATGTTGGGATAAAAGCCTTCATGTTGTTAGCAGTTAAACAGTTTGAAGTGACAAAGCTGTTAGCGTCTGTATGATTATTAAAAGAAAGTGTCATTTTATTTCTGCCAATACGTTTCAAACTTCCATTAACAATATTTTTGAATAGATTCTTCTTTAAAAATCTGCCAAACACCACTGGGTGTAATGTTGTACCATCATCATCAGCAGACTGTATTTTCTGTACATGTACCAAAAACGGGCCGTGGTCATTGGCGTCATAACTAGCCCTACCAACTTGTGTGGGGGCTTTAGCAGAAAAACTGGTGGAAGGACCAGGCGTTGAAGCAGTATCAGTGCAAGGATCAGGAGCAGGCGAATCAACAGTGCTCTCAGCAAATTCGACTTTGCATTGACAGTCTGATTGTTTACAAGTTTCAGAATTATTTTTTCGTTTTCTTTTGTTGCAATGTTTACAAACTTTGTGGAAATGGCTGCGCTTCAGCTTTCTTTTAGAAGCCACAGAGCAGTCCGAATCCATTCCAGATTCATAGGGGATTGTGACAAATGCAACTGCGGGGGGCGCCGTGCCCCCCGGGTCCGGAGGTTCGTTCATAAAAATAAGAAAAACTTACCCCAACTCAAAGAAAGTAGAATAAAAATAAAAATAATAATACAAATTATAAATATATACAAGTTTTAACTATTCTGATCACCTAATAGATTCAAAAAATTATTTTCCAGAAAATTCAAACAAAACCACATCCGCCAAGTACGAAGGTTTCCCACGTTTTTTCCTTTTTTTTCTAATTATTGCCAAGGAATTAATCACTTCAAATGTCAATGACAACAATAACAGAAACTACCAAAAGAAAATTTCATTACAGAAAAGAGATATCTCTATTTTTTTTTTTTTTTTTTTATTTAAGTTACATTGTATACTTTCACAGCCCTTTTTTTATGTTAAAGCAAGTTTTTTTATGTTGGCTTTCTGCGTCTGTATATTTTATCTGTCTATGGTTTTCGATAATATCTATAGACATTTTGTTTCAATTTTTCCTATGCTAAGAAGAAGGCAAAGGTATCTTAACCAGGCAGCCAAGTCAGAATACCCATTGACAGACAAATAAGATAAAATCGATAATGAGTTTTTGACGGGATCTCGGAATGTCCAGTTGAGTATTTTATATTTTATTAATAATCTTGTTTTATTTGGCTTTATATTTTGTAATATTGGTGACTTTTTACTTAATATAGCTTTGCTATTGTGCAAAGTGAAGTGGTTGGAAAGTAATGCCAAGGAGCATATATTTTGACTTGTCACAAAAACTCCTTGGAAAGTTCTAACAAGACAGCCTATCTTGTTAGTTCATTGAAATGATCGCAAGAAACTTGTAATATAATAATAATTATTACCTACTCGACAATGACAGTAACAATCTTCCAAAAGTTTGATTCCCAAAAAAAAAAACTTTGACTACAAAGTGCAACTGACATTGACAGTTCATCGGCCGTCACTTGAGTACTTTGTCGAGCAAAGACTTTTTGGTGTAAAACTAGAAATCAAATAACCCTCATCTACATATCTAAGGTAATCCTATTTATAAACCTGTTTCTGGGCTTATTGCACAATAGTTGCTATTTTACGTTGTTCCTTTCCGACTTGGCTTTTTCCGTAGTTCATAGTTAGGTATGACTGTTTTTGTGAATCGTCATAGTTAAAAAATACCCGTACATATCATTTTATTGCGCATAAAATCAGCAAAAGAAAAACCTATCAATAGCGTCCATATCTAGTGTTTGTCGTAATTTAATAATTTTAGGGATATGTACACGCCTATTTGATAGAATGTATAATTTTAAATAATGCGTACAAAACTACTTGTTGTCTAGTTTCAGATTAGATTGTGTTTATAAAATGTATCAAATCTTGGGCGTATTTTTTTTTTTGTATTTCATAGGAATTTACATTGTACAATATGTTAGCTGTTGACTAAAATCATAAAAACAAAAGTAATAATAATGCAGTTTATTATCTACTAAATCGATTACTTCTCTTACAACAATTCCATTATTCTGAGTCATAAAAACTAAAGAATCATATTTATATATACACATATATTAGATCCAATTTCAGTTTTTCCTTTGTTTTTCTACAAATGAAACATATATATTTATTAAAAAGAAATATTGATTATAATTTTGAGATGTATGTTATTTACAAAAATGAAAATTTAATGGTAAATACTGTACCATCCAAAATAAAACTGTAGCTATTATGATAACATTAAACTAGATACAACAATCACTGCCCTTTCTGCTTCAATGCAAACTCATATATTTCTGTTATTGTATTCCTCATTAGACTAACACTGTCCAAGTTTAAAAATGGAAAAGAAATGTCTATGCATTTAAATTTATCATTCCAAATCTTATTAACAAATACAAATGTCGACACTACAAGGAATCATCAATCAATAAAAATGAACAGCTGTTCTTTTTACACTTTTATTCTTTTATAGTGTCACTATGTCTGAACGGGAACAATTGACCGGATCAAGTCGTGACTATGGAGCCACTGCCGCAGTACCATCAGTTGGTTTTGCAGATTTCAGTCCAACAGAATTGTATAATTTGAGTGAAGGAATTGCAGACAATGTGAACACTATTAACAGTGGATTATTGTCATTAGAGAAGATGATGAAACAAATTGGCGGGCCTACTGACAATATACAACTCAGAGAAAAAATGTGAGTGAGCATATAACATGATTTTGTTCTAAGTGATGTATGCCAGATCAAAGTAGAAAGCAGGTTCAATCATGTATGTGATGTCACCTTCGATGGCATCACTTTCCTGAAGATTCTATCTGTTTTCCATATTGAAACAATACTTCTTGAATGTTTAGCACTTTTAACCACTTTCAAAGTTTCAACTAAGAGTGTCCATAATGTCCTTGCTCTGCTGTTTTTATACCATTTGATTAACAAATGTGAAGATGGTGTCTAGTCAATGTCAAGATTCTTATGATTGGGTAATACTAATAATCTGTTCGAGCCAATTGTATTTCAGAACCTATTTAATTGTAGTAGGTCATTAGTGCAGATCAATAGTTCCTACTATTAGGTCAATAATTACTATTACCCCAATATATATCATAAATATTTTGAATTGTATATCTAATATACTCAGGAAGGGTGATGAAAGAGATCATCTTGACTACACATTATTACTGTTTATAGTATATAATGGGATAAAGGCTATATGTTTGTATGGAGTAATCTCCAAATCTACTAAACTGATTCTAAATATTCTTTAACTAATAGTAACCTATATTGTCCCCAAGTTATTAATTTTCATATTATTTATGTGTATGAAGATTCTCTGTCAGTTAATGAATCTTAAAATTATATAGACCATGAAGCATATCTTTCTAATTGTCGTAAATTGCACTTTCCATTGTATAAGATAGTTTTTCAGGAAATGTTGTCTTTCAGCTGTATGAAAACACTCTTTATCCTGTTGTTTGCTTCCTTTTTGTGCTTATATTTCTATTGATGTGTTATACTAAATCATTGACACTAAACATTTTCTATTTGTTTTATTCACTAACCTAGTTATGTATTACTAAGAGGCCTTAAAGTATTTCGAAAGCAGAGTTTTAGTCATTTTTTACCTGCCTCTCCTCCTTATCAACAAAAGTAAGCAAAGCTCTTATTCCACACTTCTATGCTTAGTGAGTATTGTCATAATTTTTACACATATAATTAGTACATTAATTCTTAAATATTTTTTGAGTTTACAAATATATAGCTTACATATATATAGCAAAATGTTGATGTAATCGCCATATAGACCCCACTTCTCCCATGGCAATAAAAAATAAACATAGCATAGATTCCTTCCCTCTTGAGTATTTACATAATAATACTCCCACTGCTCGCAAATCTATTTATGAATGGTCATTTCCATGCTTTTTTTTCTTGGTTGTTATTGCATTTCAAGTTTTTTCATCTTCCTACTTTTCAAATTTTTTGTTGATTCACTTCATTTGAAATGGTGCAAAATCAACCCAACACTGGCAGAATTATGGAATAATAGCATAAGATCAATAGACTAAATTAAAAAAATGTAATTATATTTGTGCAAAGTTGTGGATGGTTTTTAGTATAATAGAATATAACAGAGGTATGCAATATCATATTTATTTATTATTTTATTCATTTGTAAAGGAATAATTCAATGTGGTCAATATATAAAACAAATTGAAGAATAAGAAAATACACAATATTTCAATATCCAAAAAGATATTATATATTTATGTATATTATTAGCACATGGGTGACCAAGTTTTGCTAGGTTGATTAACACAATTACTGTTATTGGATGTAAGCTAAACATATTAAGATAATGTCACGTAGTGCCATCGTAGAAAATTTTGAGATACCAGTAGGTTATCATCCATTAGCAACAATGCAAGTATCATAGTGATAGTCCAATGAATCTGGAGAGGCCCCAGAGTCAACAGGGTATGTCAGTTCGAAAAAAAAATGTACAACTGAAATTTACAAGATGGCGTTATATGATTTAGATTAATATTTTATATAAAAAATAAAAAAAAATGTGTAGAGAAGACACCTAATAGTCATAAATAATCAGTTAGCTAATCAATAACTTTTCATCTCACAGACATAACACACAACAAACAGTTAACAGTTCTGTGTCAGCAACGGCACGTGATATACAACGGTTGGGTGTAGTGGTCCGTCGTGGAGACAAGCCACAGAAGTTACAAGTGGAAAGATTAACACAAGCGTTCAGTGATGCACTTGCGAAATATTCTTCTGTTCAGAAAGTAAGTTATCAGTTTTATTCAGTAAATAATGTTGACTATGTTTCTGATTCTCCAGAATTTGTGTGAAATTATTTTTACATTTCTCATAGGGTGGTATAGGATTTGATCACTGACTATAGTATAATGAAAAATTGTTTTATAATCAAATATATTAAATAAAAATGAAAGAAAAAAAGACACAAACAATAATAGAGCGCATAGTGACATACAATTTTACATATAAGAAAATGTTGCCTTATAATTCAACAGGTAGTATAAAGTATGCATAATATAACCTAACATATTGGAACTGAATTATCACACACTTGCTATGCATCAAGTGAATATCGTTAAATTAAATTATATTAAAGAATAAAATAAATTTTATTCTCAATTGAAAATTAGAATTATACATACAAGTTCAACACAATATTATTATTAACTTAATTGAAGAAGAGTTTATTTGAATGTTTGTGTTTTTAGTTGAGATTATTACTATTTAAAGTGAGAAAATGGTGCACTAAAAATAAAGAAATCATGAAGTTCATAATTAACTCAATTTTAATATATTTCAATGACAAAAGAGCTTTTTATAGTGCATTAAATTTCCTACAAAAATATCTATTTCACAGTACTGTCTTTAGTCTGTAAAGAGAAAAAAAAACAATCAGTTGAAAAAATACCATTATAAATAAAGCTTTATTTTTTATTAAATAATATTAAATCTATTTTACATATTTTATTTGATTAGTTTATAAGTGTAAAAATGTTTTGATGCAGAGTTTATTTGGTTCATTGTTTTTTTATTAAATAAGCCAAAAATTAAAACGATACCTAAAGCAAATTCATTTTAGACTCTTTTATTTATTTTATTTGTGAAGACAATGTATGTAGTGGTTGCTATGTATGGTCAATATGTCCGTACTGACCTATAATACTAATAATGACGTCATATATGTTATTTTATTCAATAGTAACCTGGTTTGTATTTAATAGTTCAGAAAATTTCCATTGGCTTCAATATGATAGTTTATTTAGAATTAGTTGTTATTTTCCTGTATAACATAAGCATGGTAAGTCATACAGTAGTTGACTGTATAACAACTGAGGTAGTTGTCATATTCATCCACTAGACCGGGTAGTTCGATAAATTTAAGACATGGGACTTTACGATTCACCAAGGAACAAGGTTTAAAAATATATATCAGTTTTGACAGTAGACAGTGTATAACGTAGAAAATGTGATGTGCATTCACAAAAACTAAAATAACCTAGATCTTGTAAACGAACGGTAATTTTTAAAATAGAAAGGTAGAAAAATACTAATCAGTGATATTTTAAACTCTGTAGAACTAATTGAAGTTTTAAAGTAAATAGTGCTTCTAGAACACATTTTCAAAGAGCGTTACGAATTTACAAGACTATAATTTCAACATGACACATATCTTCACAATCAGGTTGTACTGGCAAAAGATAATTTATATGAATGCTTAGAAGTAACTCTCTCACTGTACATTCAATAAAATAAAAATATGATTGTTAACTGTAAACATTACTTCCACAGTAAAAAATAGATTGGTTTAATCAAATTTTTATCTAGCTGCTGTCAACGATTGGATCAATCTTAGTAACTGTGACAGTGTTCCAACACTCATGTGTGACTATTATGGGCCTATATAAATATTTTATTGTTTTTATTTTGGTATGTGAGAATAATGTTGCTGACCAACTGTGTAGAAAGAATATTTAATTTCAGCAAGTGTCAGAGAAAATGGCAGCACACATGCCAAAGCCGACTCGTGTTAGGAATGATCCACAACTGTTAGAGCAGCAGGCGATAGCTGATGATGAAGAGTCTGCGGCACTTGCTCAGCAACAAGCTCAGGTATTATTGAAGAAATATTATGTTACTAATATCTTTTATCTGTGTATTTTTGAAGAAATCCTAAGAATTATCCAACAATACTAAAGTAACTATTTTTCATTGTTATTTTTTTTTCAAACAATCATATTATATGTATGTTTTAGAAATGTCCTGTAAAAATGATAATGCTTTGTTTTTAAGGCGCGTCTGGTAGAGTTTGAGACGAGCATGATGCTAGAAAGGGAAATATACATGAATAAAATCGAAGCCGACGTTTTAGACGTTAATCAAATCATACAGAACTTATCAGAGGTGGTCAACCAACAGGGACGCATTGTTGGTATGTATATTAATTTCTAACTCATTGAACTGATATTGTAAACTATATTGATTCTGTCACCTATACATACTGATTAAACAAATTCTGTAAATTATACACTGATTGAACTGATTCTGTCAACTATATACTGATAGAACTGATATTGTATACTATACACTGATTGAACTGATTCTATAATTTGTGTGCTAATTAAACTGATATTGTAAACTATACACTTATTGAACTGATTCTATAAGTCATAAGTATACTGATTGAATTGATATTATAAACTATACACTGATTTAAGTGGTTCTATAAGCTGTATATTTATTGTAATGATTATGTAAATTATGTAGTTATGAAACTGATTCTATAAAATATATAGTAATTGTACGGATTCTGTAAGTTTCATAGAGATTGAACTGATTCTGTAAGTTATATACAGATTGAACTGATTCTGGTAAGAGATGTACTAATTGAAATGATTTTGTGACAAAAACGATATAATGGTTTTACTGATTCTATGAACTATACACTGACCCACGAACCATATTTGGTGGTAGAGATTTTTTAAACACTGCCTGACTAGCTACCACCTTCAAGCTTAAAGTCTTTCACCAATCAACTGTTGGTGTGTTCCGACAGCTGTACTTGAGAGTCAGTCTCTCTCTATGTTTAACGTGTTTACGATCTTGGACCACATTGTCACTTAAAATCAGGTGAGATCGTACTCAAACGCCTATAAATCTATATAATAATAAACATATTTTATAAACTTTATCAAATTATAACGAAAGAATATCACGATGTTAGTACATTTTTTATTACTCGTTTGATCAGCTGTCACGCTCAAGTTAGAAACTTGTCACCGATATATGCATGTGTAGCATGCTGGAAGCTGTATTTGAGACCAGCACACTTATGTACTCAATGGTATACCTGTAAAGTATAGAAACTTAAGTACTCACGATTCAATTATCCTCTCAAATGAGGTATTTAAACACTTAAATATATTTACAGATACCGTTGAAAGTCAAATCGAAAGCGCCGCAGTAAATATCGAAGCTGGAACTGATGAACTGGCAAAGGCAGCTGAACACAAACGCCGATATCGAAGAAAAATGTTCATACTCATGTTAATCGGAGCTCTAGTCGCTATAATATTCATCGTATGGGTCATAAAGGCGTTTAGTTAGACATTTCTTGCCCATTGAAATACGATTAACCGATACTTTTGGTATTATGCAAAGATGTATTATCGATATTTTATTCTGTCGCGTAATTTATAGCCGATATTTTTCTTATACAGTGTAATTTATCACGGATTTTTTTATTCTGTGTTGTAATTTATTATCGATACTTTTTATCCTGCAGAATAATTTATCATCGATACTTTCATTCTACGATGTAATTTATCGTCGATACTTTACATTCTGCGATGTAAATTATCATCGATACTCGTATTCTGCGATGTAATTTATTTCGTTGTTTTTGTTTGCACGTTACATTTTGTTACGAAATGAGACGGTCGAGGTATACCGGTCATGAAACTATTTCAACTTCGAATTAATAGCGTAATTCAAAACTAATTCGTTTCGGGGGAAAAACCTGTACGTTAAGTCTATAGTTTAAACGATTTTATATTGATCAATTACTTTAGTCAATGTTTCTCTCTATTCGTTTTGTTGAATTGCAATTTCTTGAATAAATCGGGAGAATTATAGTTTTCTAAATATTCGTTAGTACGTTAACGTGGAATATTATGAAGCCAGTTACATAGTGAATAAATATATTTATTTAAACATAACGACGAAGTTATATATCGTCGAAACATTATTAAAAATTATGAAAATGTAATGAAGTCTGTCGATCTTGATTATTTTTTTATTCTTAATTTCAAATACTTATTATAATAGTAAGAAAATACTGAAACAATTAAAGATTTTTATTTGTTTCTCTAAACTAGATCTTTCTATAATTATTTTAACAATTACTCTATGATTATCTCTTAATTAGATTCATATATATATTGAAAAAAAATCATTTTTTATTGAATCATTCTTGATAAAAATGTTTTCTTTAGAAATTTATGCCATGAAATTTTATAATGTGACTTTTCTCGAATTTTACTTAGTGTCTTTTATCTATGATAGATTAGAAATAATAATGAACTATCTCATAATAATGAAATTGAAGGGTTGACAATTGAGAAGGACATACACATTAAAGAAAAGAGTATGTGAGAACTTCTTTGTAAAAATTACAACAAAAAGCCAACTTCACACGGTGTTGTTCCCAGGCCGTCACCCATCCAAATACTGACACGGGACCGCGTGCTTAACTACCGTAATCGGGCGAGAATCGATGATATCAACACTCTGTTTACCTCCGCTACTTTTCGGCACACAAAAAGGTTGTGGGTCAGAATGTCAAAACCCTCCCTTAAAAAGATTGACTTTAAAAACTACACTAAAATATAGAAAAAATCTTAAATTGCTTAGTTGTTTTCTTTTTTAGTATTTATTATTTTTCTATTGCTTAAGATCTGTACCAAGCTCGGTCTTTTAGATCAATATTTTGTCACTGCTCCACCGTTTCTAATCTAATTCGATAGATTATTTATAGTATATTCTATATTTATTTATTATTTTAATTATTTATTCCTGTAATAAAGTGTCGGCCTTTAGTCGGCATCGATTTGTATTGACATGTCCATATATCTCACGATTTGGCCGCGAGTTAAAAGAAAACTTTAGATAAGGTTAAGTCAAAATATGCATTATCGATAAAACCGACTTAGAATTAAAACCGTCGATTTCAACAAACTAGTGGTCATTCAGTGGCCCATATTCGAGTATATTCTTAAATATTGTAGATTAGTAGAAGTAAGTGTCCTGAAGTATGACAAATATAGACTTATAAATAAAAATTTCGACTCCTCGATGATGAGGGAGAGAAAACGAAATGTTTCCAATTTGTTTTTATTATATTAATGCTTGTGATTGTCATTAGCCAATAAACAAAAAACAGTTGACAAACCGAGGAGATAATGGTACTGGACTATTTTTTCTTCATCTACTTTTGTTCAAAAAATATTATCGATAAAACTCAGTTAAACAATAACACTTTTATGAACATAATACGTTAGCTGTCTACTAACATTATAAATATATAAAACATCGTAAATGTTATTTAAATGCCAGAGGTTATTAGTATGTTTATACTAGTTGTCTAATATATTCTATTATAATTGTAAGAGAAACATTCCAAGGAAAGCAACTGTCGATATTTACACATCGATATATAACTCGAGTTATTTGTAGTTTAATAGAATCGAATAATGAATATAGTATATCGATTAGATTTCGAGTTTAATTTCTTTTGTTCTAAAATTGAACTTCGTGTGTGTTTTTTTTTAACAGCATAATATATTTTTAATGTTATTTAGTTTTCGTAATCGACCGTAATTTAAAAAAAGCGAAATTTGTTTGCAATAGTAGTTATAAAATGCATATTAGTCTATATCAGATAGCATGGTGTCAAATTGTCGGGTAAAACTAGTATTGACTAGATATATTCAGTATCTTATAACCTCAAAATTAATATTCGTTATGTTATTATATAGACTACGTTAATTTTTGTTAATCGTTTTATAATAAATAATGTATAAAATAATAACACTTTTATTTTAATGGATGAATGATTGACCTCGCGTTTTTTTAATATTTTTTTGCTATCCCGATTTTTACTAAACGTTTTGCGGTGATTTTAATACTCTAGCAAAATGGTGGCCCTCTTTGCTAGAATTTTCCAGGAAGTATTTGTGACAGCTTATTATTTATATTACATTTTTTTTAAAATGAATCGATCATTTGCGAACTATTACTAGCATAGGAGCAAAATGCCACCAATGGTATGCAATTCGGAGTCAAAGAATTCAAATCTTTGAATAATACATAAAAGCTAACAATTTTCTGAAGACACTGATTATACGTGGTTCGTACCTTTTATTCGATCATAAAAACTTATATTGTTAAAGGAAAAACTTTGTAACAAAATAGATTGTAAGATATCAATGAGTATATGATGTATATCTTCTATCAACATTTATTATACTTATGAATGAATATTTGTATTGTTGTAATTACAAAATTGCCTTTTTATTTATCATGTATAGTTATATACAGTTATTAACAAAGTACAAAGTATCACCGGTTCTAAATATAAAGTCGTATGTTCAGTTTAGTATCTGGACTGGCACGTAACACACAAAACTAGGGGAAACCTTTTTAGTCTTTTAAAATTTTACGTAAGAGAACAAAAAAAGATCAATTTATACTTATTGATTTTAAACTTAGTTTAGGTCAAACCTCTTTAAGTTTAAACGTAAACCCAGTGGCGGATTTACAGTCTTGGCCGCCCAAGGCCCCAGGCCTGTTCTTGTTATCATCAGTGAATTTTGTCACGACTGGCCGCCCTAGGCCCGGGCCTCCTGGACCTTAGGGTAAATCTGCTACTGCTTAAACAAACATAAAAGTAAACTCTATAGTATAATGGAGCGTCGATGTTTAATTTTGATAGGAAAAACAAACATTTTAGAATTTGCTAGACGACAGTGATTAAGTTTTCGTTTATAGAAAGGCAATGAAAATTTGGAGACAACGTTTAAGGCAATGTTAGTAGGTTCTTACTGAATTAGGTAAGTCAGGTAGAGGAATGTGGGTGGGTAGTGGAGTTGACAGTCGATTCCTCGGTAATGGGACCCTTAAATCTGCACTTAAGTTGGAAGCCCTAAGCACTATCCTGATCTCCTCGCCGAGCAATACGTTGAACTTGGCTTCCACACATCTCATTATCTTTGTAAGTGTTAAAAATGAGATACAGTCTCCGTCAATCTTTTTGACCGCTCTGAATATATCCGTAAGTTCGAGCTTGCGCATCAAGATTTTAATACCAAACAAAATTAAAATATTATTATAGGAATCTGCAATTTATCTTTAAGTTGTTTCGATGTTATATACGTATTTATATCTAAATTTATGTTCTGTGCAACAATATTCAGAGCCGTCAAAAATTATTAGGAAGACGCGTCGTTTACAGTTTCTTTCATTATAAGTTGCAACATACAATGACCTGGTTGTTTTTATTATTAATAAGGTTCTAATACTATTTCACAATATATTTCCAAGTAAGTACTTCACCGTTCGAGTATTATTGTTCAAAATAACGTAAACTATTTGCTAACTCTAACTCCATACGAGAAATGTTTAAATAATTGTGAGTCATACTATTAAAGTGTTAAGGTTTGTGTAATTTATGTCATAAGCATGTGTAAAAACATGTGGGTAGTTTATATACACTCCTGATTTGAAACATTGAAATAAGCTGATTTACGAACAGGCTGCATAATTTTTGTCTTCGACCGTATTATTCTATTAAGATTAGAAACCATACCGAAATCACGGAATACGTCTGTTTGGGAATGAGTAATAATAGCGAGACGAATGAGAGATGAGACTGAAGTGACTGAGAATTAATTTGGGGTTTATGCCTGGCCTTATGACAACAGATGCCATTTTCGCACTTAACCAACTATGCGAAAAATACAGATGTATACGTAAAAACTTACATATGGTGTTTGCTTATCTCGAAAAAGCATATGATCGAGTAACCCGCGAGCTTAAAAAAAAAAGAGTGCCAGGGAAGTACCTACAACTTATCTGTTACATGTACAGTCAAGCCAAAACACGTTAGGTCCGAGGCTGGAGTTACCGACAATTTCCATGTTGCTGTTGGTTTGCATCAGGGAGCAGCTTTGAGCCCTTTTTATTATACCTTCTTGTTATGGATGCACTGACATCAGACATCTCTTCTCCTCCTTGGTGTATGCTGTTTGCCGATAATATTGTTCTTTATAGAGAAAATGCTGCCCAAGCCCAGAGTAGGCTGTAAAAATGGCGAGAGAAACTGGAGAATGTTGATTTAGACATTACTAGGCTAAAGACTGAATATTTGTTCTGCGACTTCGGAGGTCAATCCAGATTTTGTCATATATCCTGAAATGGTGTGCCCTTACCACCACCACAAATTTTCATCGAATTATATGGTTTCGAGTGCTGAGCTACAAAAGAGATGGATGAGAAAAATTTATATGTAGCAGAGATGCGAATATTAAGATGGATGCTTTGTGTAACCAGAATGGATAAGATTAAGAACGAGGAAGTTTGGAAATAGCACCAGTGACAGAAAAGTCGACGAGTAGTGATAGGTTAGCATGATACGGGCATTTATGAGAAGAGATGAAAGTTACATAGCTAGAAAAGTTCTGAGCGTGAAGGTGGACGGATATAGGAGTAGAGGAAGACCGAAAAAGCTATGGATTGATTGTGTGCAAAATGATATGTGTATAAAAAGTATACACATACTGAGTTGACATCTCACAGGAGAGAGTGGAAAAGGAGCAAATTTTGGGTCTACCCTTCTTAGACAGGATAAGAGTAAGAAGATTATGATGACTATTAAATGAGCAATCCTTGCATATATTACCTATATACATAGAAAGATGTATTATTGCAAGATAGAGTACAGGTCAGTCACCCAGATATTAAAAATGTATTACTTAATTATATAGAAAATGTTCTTTACTATAAAATTCATGCGACTTTATCCGCTTTTTATATTTATAAATGAGATATACATTATTTTCGCGTGAGTTACGAGATTTATGCAGCGCACGTCCAGATACTTGATAGTGTCCTCATTATATTATTGCCGATTTAAGAAATATCTTTATAAATTAATGGCTTTTAATAGCGGCTACGCTTGCGTTGATATACATTTGACCTATCACTCGGGAATAGTAAACTTTTTTATGGATCACCCGTACCCTAACAGTCATAATTATTGGTTGAATAGTTAACCCCGTGTCTGAATTTATAAGACTAGACTAGATCTCAAAATGACGGATTATGTTTTTAACATGCCGTCATCTTACATTGTAAATTTCATGGGTTAATAGAAAAATGTTCGTATTAACGAAAAAAAAATGTTAAATGCATATTACATAATAATTATTATATTACAATGCATCATTTGTTATTTTTCAAAGTTTAGTAATAAATCAGGTTTTTTTTTTTAAGCTTATGCTGTCAACAGTCTGCTCACCTGTGCCTCATTAGGTCTGCATTCTTTGTATGGAATTTAAACGTTTAAGGTTTAGGAGAGTCCAGGGATTTATAAGTTAAATTACTGTAATGTTTCATCAAAATCCGTTCGGTACCCAATTTTCACGTGAAGGAGTAACAAAGATTCATCCATACTCATAAACTTTTTCATTTATAATACGATTGGGTAAGAGATAATCTTATCTAGTATAGGGTAAAGTAAATAATAAAACGAATAAAAATCGAAATAATTTTGTTTATTAAGGAACATTCGAAGTATAATTGTGATTAATACAATTATCAGTTTTCTTCACAATAATGGTATTTAATTATTTTTTTCGGTTCAATCGACGTTTGCTTATAAACAGCAGACGAATAACAAAAACAAATCCTTGTAAATTCGATTTTTAAAACCGAATATTAAATACAAAAAAAAATGTATTACAGACGACACACATTAAGGTAATTCTTTACACGCTACTCAGTTAAACGAAAAGTTAAATGTTTTTTGACCCGATGTACCCTTTTTTAAATCATATAATGATCATTACAGAGCCCAGTGGCATATTTATGCGTTTCGTATTTTATTTTTTTTGTTATCTGTAATTTCATTAATTCTGTACAAGTCGGATATAATTAGCAATATAACGACTTATCTCAACTTGTAAATATAGAAACGGTTTTGGTGGGTTATAAAAATTGTATTACTATATAATTATTTATTAAATCTGAATGACATTCCGAGATCAGTTATGCAGTAATATATAAGTGTAAACGTTATTAAAAAAAAACTACAAAATCAACCAACAATAATGGTAACGGATGTCAATTTGGAATTTTAACTTAAATCCTAAATTCTTATTCATATAAAATCGAATCCAAAAACCAATTGTTATGAAAGATCCTTGTACGCACAGTATTATAACGGGTTAATTCTGATTTGGTCATATTAAGTTAAAAAATTAACTATCATGCGAATTATAAGGTTAAGTACATAATGACGACTTGGTCGATTTGTAGAAGACTAGTTTTTACTCGTGGCTTCGCTACCGTTGATATAGATTTTGAAAATAAAATACAACCCATGTTACTCGCTTATAATATAACTTTCTAACTGGTGAAATAATTGTTAAATCTTTACTCTTTATATTACTTTAGATAATATCATACATTATCTTTTAAAGTGAAAAATTTACATCGCCTCCGATATTTTCGTCCATATATCGCATGTCGCATTACAGCCGACCGCGGAGTAGTGGAAAGTGAATGGCGTGCTCAGCAGAGCAGCCAAGGCCAATATGGCGGCAAGATCAAAAAAAAGTTTCACTTGCATCGTGGTTTCATAAAACCACAAAATTACTTTCTTCTTGTAACGATTTGTATAACGCACGTCGAGATAACTCTTGGTTGATAGTATTTTCTACAACTTATTAGATACTTTTTGTTACGTTTTTTTTTCGAACTGACAGATCCTGTTGGCGCTTTGGCCTCCACAGCTCTTCACCGGATTACGCTTATTGTTACATTTTAAGCAATTTAAATACTTTTATAAAATATAGTATATATATATATATATATCTGTAAAGTTTCGTCGAAATCAGTTTAGCAGTTTTGGCGTGAAAGAGTAACAAGCATCAAACCATTTTTAACTATCTCGATTATAATACTAACGGCATTAAAGTGTTTATAATAAGATGCTGTGGTTGCTGTCGCGTTACAAGCATTAGTGCCACTTTGTATCAGTCTCGGTTTGTCTCACTTATTTTCAAGCTACGAGGCATAAAGTACGTCGATTTGGATCAATATTCGACATTTATTTCTTTGCAGTTTAAAAGACGTCGGATATCTGTCTTAATTGTCATAGAAAAAAGATATAGTGTATGAGAATTAGTAAAGTCTGGAGAGAAACGAAAAATAAAAACCAACCTCCTATCAAATATATGTTGAAGTTAGAAATATGACTGTTATGTGGTGTGGATATCAGAGTTCTACTTTAAATTTGATTTTGATACGTATTTCATATTATAATAACTTATATCAAATAATGTTCTAGCATAGGTATCGTGTTATTAAATAGATATAATTCTTCACTTGAAATTGTGTCAAATCATTAAATTTTTATAAAAAAATTAAAACAGATCAATTGAATAGGCATATCGTGTTTCATTTTTGCATAGTGGTAGTAGGGCTTTTTATAAACCCGCCTGATTAGCTACCACCCTCAAGAAGCCACGTCCCTGTTTATATACTCCGGCTGCTACACTTAAAAGCGAGTCCTTTTAAACTTTGAGTGTTCACTATCTTGGACTACACGGTCAATTAACATCTATTGAGATTAACGTCAAACGCTTTTACTACTAAATTATAATCTCATAATGAAGTACCTTACTGTGCGTACAAAAAACATTTCTTTTTATTATCCAATTTTGCGCGATTGTTGTTAAAATTTTAAACTAATGATTTGTACAGTGAATGTGCATTAAAATGTCAAAATATAATTTTGTTTGATAAATGATAATCGTTACAAAAATAATCTATACTAACTCTATAAATCAGGAGAGTTTAATAAACTATTTACTGAGGAAGGTTCTAGAATCGATAACTTCACGCTACGGCCGTAAAGAGCAAGAACAAGAATGAAATAGTGGAATATATGTATACTTTTATAGATTAAAAAACAGCGCATCTCACTCATATTTATCGTTTGACTTCGGGTGTATCACATAGCCCTTTTGTGTGTAAGAAATTTTGCACTGAAATTTGACCTCGAATAGGAACTCTTGTCGTTCTCTAAGAAGTTTCTTCTTCAAAATGATCGACTATATGAATACGTACAAACGAAACTATGTACGAACGCGCGAATAGATACATAGATATTAAATAAACAAACAATATATACTAGAATGGTGATCGAATCTTTCTGTCAATCTCAATAGTGATATGGCGTGATGATAGGTATGTAAATTACACATTTACAAAGTCGATAACACTTGTACTTATATCTATATATATAATGTTAATTAATTGAAGCGTTAACCCGTATACATAAAAAATATAAATTGATTATGACCTTCGGTGTGAAAGTGGCCTAAACCATACAATTAGTATTATTGAATAATTATGAGAAATAACTTCAAAGATAATGAATTATATGATATTTAATATAGGAATTAAATCAACCAACATTATTGAAACCTATGGGTAAGGCCATTTTACACCGGCAGTAACAATTTAAAATTAAATCACTTTTAAATTTACTAACATGTGATTAAAGTAGAAATTCGGTCTAGTTGTAAACTAGTTCAATTATTATAGACATATATATATATATACATCCAAATTTTTCAGTGTCAGAACACAGGGTCCAAAAAAAAATAAATAAAAATCAACATAACCAATGAATTAAAAAGTCACTATGGTAACGAATAATTTCGACGTTGTTTTATTCCAAATGGCAATACACGATATCAATTTCTTTTTAATTTTGACATACACTACTCATTTAGAATTTGGTCTATAAAATGCAGAGTTAACGTTTTAAGTTAAATATTTAAGTAGATTACTATTTAAGCCATTGCAACCAGTTGTCCATTTCGAAATCTATTAAGGAAATAATTAAATTATGCATACAACACGTCATTCAGTGATATAGAAAAGGACATAAAGTACCTTAAATGCAGGAAAAATAACTGTTTCCGAACGACCCCGGGAGCAAAAGCTAGTATCTTTATAAATGAAGACACTATACATAATTCTTGTATCACTCTGACAGTTTATGCAGCGAACATACTCCAGGATAACCCTCAGATGTCATGCCATTTTCAAACTTACTTGATACATATCGTTATATACTTTTCCTTTTTTTTCCAACTGACTACGCTGTTGACCTGGGAAGGACTCTACAGTTTCACCGGACTATATTATATACTTATGTTTTAACCAATTTAAGCAATATCTCTGTAGATTATAGCAATATATGTTATTCTGCTGTATGAGCTATATTAATGTAAAATATCAACAAACTTCCATCAGCAGTTTTGGCGAACAAGAGTAATAAACACCCACCAATCCTCACAAACTTTCATGTCCATAATTTAATAGGATCTAAGCTAAGATACATCCACCACAACATAACATCCCTTATTAGGTTTCAAGGGGACCGACCTTCACAAAGAAATTCGTAATCTCTATATTTATGTTAAGTCAGTCAATTCAGGTCTTAGCTTCAAGGTCAGCAAAGTCAAACACTGGTATCAGCAATATAACTCTCGAGTTACCAATACAACTCTCAAGTCAGCAATATGCCTCCCGAGTCATTAATATAACTCCCAAGTCAGCAGTACAATTCCCAAGCCAGCAATATATCATTAATATTCTTTGTGTTGCAGCTGTTCCTAGGTGATAGTAATTATTGATTATCACATGAACTGTCAATTTACTGTTGTATAGTGTTAAAGAATCGATTACAAACTCTTATATAATTAAATCCCCCCGGTACAATATATTTTTTTTTTAATAACATTGCCCAACCGATGCTTGAAAATGGATTATAAAGTATGTGCTAGTAAATGGTATATGTATCAAAAAGTTTCATTACAAATCCTTGCTACCTCGAGCCAAATCCAAGCACTGTTACAGGATTATATCTAACTATAACCCAAAGTTGAAATCGAACTTGTCGAGGTTAAAATGTAAATACAAATTAGATTACAAAATAATGAAAAGCGTAATTGTTTTTCTTTTTCATATGTAATTTGAAAATCGATTTTCAGTCAATTCATATCTTACATATCGTGTTTACAGAAAAAGGGCCATAATTTGAATTATATTCAATTAATTTTATAATTATCACTCAAGCGATCTGCTTTTACAAAAAATATTTAACTGTAAAGGTTAACGAGTCAATCAAAACTCGATATGAATATTCGAATTTTTATTGACATCATAATACCTGTATAAAAATTATTTAATAAAACATCTTCGGATGTATATACGTACTGTCTGGTTTTCATTTACTATTATTCATTGACTATGATTAAGCATAGACAAATGTCGATTTGAGAATATTTTTGATTATAATTTATTTATATATATATAACTATCAGACACATTAACGCTCAATCCAAACTGAGGCTAGGAACATGAAAATTGGCATACGGATGTCTTTTATACTATAAACGAGCATTAAAGGATTTTTGAAAATTCAACCTCTAATGTGATAAATAAATGGGGGATGAAAATTTCCATGAAAATATTTTTCCGTAAGTCTATCAGTCAGTCAGTTATTCATTAATATATATAAACATAAAGAGTCGAAAATTATTATCGGATAGAAAATACGTGCGAAGCCATAGGCAATCGTTAGCACTGCATATTTTATTATCTAACCTATTGCGTATATTCTTTTAAACGGTGTTAAGAACACTTCATACCATAAAAGATACTATTCAACAAATTATATCCTCAGTGTGCTGAGACCATATATTAAAAAAAATACAACAGTACCATCCGGCAGTATATTTTATTAAAATATTTTTTTACAAAATTAATTATTTTCCCGCGTTTTATTTTTTAATTTAGTACGGAGACATTTGTACAAAACAATATGACTGATAAATCTTAACAAAATTGTACCGTCGATAGAATAAACTTTTGTTTCATATCGATTATTACAAACGATTAATACTTTATACAAAGTGGAATAATAAGACGTAATTAAAATAAAAAACATAAAATATCTTATAATGATCATTTTATAACTCGATCACTCTCTCACTAATTATATCGATAAATTCTCAGCCTTTTTTTATATTCAAATGTTATAAGATATGAGATTATTATTGTGTCCAACGGGAACATCATGTACCAATGTGTTTTATTGTTTTTTTTTTGTTCCCCACAAAATATATTAAAGTGAAGAATTATTAATATTGGAGTACAATCGACCATACATACTATCAATATTTCAAATTTATCACCAGATACAGCTGGAAATGAAAGCACAAAATGGATAAGCACAGAAAGACGACTTTAAGCGATTTTAGTTACCTGCATTGTACCATGCGATACGTGATATGATCAAATCGAATAGATCCGAAATATCTATAACAGGAAGTCGACAACTGTGCATATATATTTTGTAATACAATAGATAGACTTGTGATAGAAGGGTATGTGTATACGATCAACGGTACAATAGTGTAACTTACTACTACCGCAGTTTGGCTTGCCTCTGTTGCCAGAGCTGGTACTTGGCGCATGCTGTATCGATCATTTGGTTCAAATGCCGAGTAAGGGTCGTCGCGAGCGGAGTCAGGTCGCGAAGCATTTTGTCCTGGAAATAATAAGATTTTTTTTACTTAATGTGCATTCACAAATTTTCAACTGAATTCTTAGACTGCACTAATGCTTGATACTCAGAGACGATTTCACATGAAACTTGGTTTATACAAATGTGTCGTATAGTGTTGTGATATGGGGTATTTTCAAGTCATTTGATAGTAATATTATTGTGATGCAAATATGACTATTAACTATTTTCTCATAATCATCCGAAACGAACAGCTTATTTGATCTAAACATTCAATTCATTTTGCTAGAGTAATAATTTAAATTTTATCAAATATTGTTACAACACAGTATGAGACTAGAGGAGTGCATCAACCGCATTAACATATCTCATTTCGAGATTCATTGTAGTGTGCCGTATTGCAGCTCAACAGAAACGGCTCCAACACAATACAACACATTCCTGTGAGTCTAACGATACTAAATTAACAACACCGGCAGCATAGTGTCGTATCACGACCCACCCGAATTAATTTAAAATTAATAGTTCATACAAAGAATAAGCGAAGAGATAGTACCAAAAACAAATTTTTTACGTGATTGTGACGTTACAATGTACATTACGTACAATATAGAATCTTTTTTTTTTTTTTTTTTTTTTATTAACGTGGGGAAATCCATTATGGATACCCATCCTCCCGGGGGAGAGAATGGGTTATGTCCGACTCGCACGGACTAAAACCCCACGGTGTACCGGCCACCGCTTTAAGTTGGGGCGGCATGGGACCGTGCTGAGCTATCACCATGCCGCCCCCAGCGGTCAGCCCGGCGAAAGATGGCCGCCGGGCTCCGTCCTTATAGGGAGGTACACAGGGTACACGACCAGCTACCTCCCCTCGTCCGCCGAACCTGTGCAATGAGGAGATGGGCCCCCCGGCCCATCTCCTCAGGTCCGGCTACGGAGGTGGAAGGAGGCGGACAAATCGTCGCCTCCTTCCACCGGCCCTCCTTTGGGGGAGACGGCCGCTGAGAGGGTCCGCCTCTCGGGCCCTCTCCGCCGCCTCTTTCTGCGAGATTACATCCTCGCAGAAAGAGGCCATCGCCGTCCAGGCGTCTTCGCTGCCGAGCATGGCCGCAACCACGCTCGGCAGCGACAGATTTCCTCCCACCACCGCAGCCAGAGTGCGGCGCTGCACCACCCACGCAGCACACTCAGACAGTGTGTGCTGCGCGGTGTCCTCCTCAGCGCCGCACTCGTGGCATGCGGCGGTCGGCTCCCTGCGAGCGATCTGGTGCAGGTACCAACCAAAACAGCCATGGCCGGTCAGCACCTGCACCAGTCGGAACGTCAGGGAGCCCCACTCCCTTTTAATCCACTGCGGCAGGACCGGGCGGACGGCGTCCACCGTATATCGCCCGTACCGCGCGTCCGCCAGATCCTGCCGCCACCGCTCCATAGCGGTCTCCCTCCCCTCTCGCCTCTTTACCTCTATCTCCCTGGGAGCCGGAGGCTCCCCCAAACGTTTCCCTGCCGCCGTGAACTTGTACACGGCGGCAAGAACACCCGCCTCCAGCTCCCAGGGCAGAGAGCCGGCGAGCGTGAAGGCCGCCGCCGAGGACACGGTGCGGTATCCTCTGATAGCCCTCAGTGCCACAATGCGCTGCGCGGCACGTAGCGCCCGCACATTATCGACACCGAGGGCATCAGACCACACCGGGGCCCCGTAGACGGCCATCGCTCGCACGACTCCCATATAGAGTCGGCGGCACCCGGCACTTGGCCCCCCGATATTGGGGAGCAATCGGCCGAGCGCCGCCGCCACTCCTGCTATACGCGGTCCGAGCCCCTCAAAATGGGGCTCGAACCGCCAGCGCCCGTCCAGGGTGAGGCCCAGATACTTCATTCGGGGCCCCACCCCGATACGGGCGCCATCTACCATTAAATGGGCCCCAGGCGGTGGCCCTCGCCGAGGCCCGTGAAATAATAGGGCCTCGGTTTTATCGAGGGCCACCCTAAGGCCCAACCTTCGGATGCGCCCGACCACGACGGTTGTGGCCGCCGTGGCCAGGCGCACCAAATTTCCCAATTCCTCCCCCCGGGCTACGACTAGGGTGTCATCCGCGTAACATATAATGCGCGCTCCGGTGGGGAGCGCGCCGCGGAGCACCCAGTCGTAGCCCAGGTTCCACAGGAGTGGGCCCAAGGCCGACCCCTGTGGAACCCCACACCCTGTTTTCCGCCGGACCATTCTTCCTTCACTGTCCGCATAGGCGACCTCCCTGTCCTCCAGATACGCCTCCAACAGCCGCCGCAAGTAAGGAGGCACCCCAAAATATCGGAGTGCCTCCCTTATAACAACGTGCGGCAGGCTGTTGAAGGCGTTGGCGATGTCCAGGGACACCGCCAGGACCCTCTCCCCCTGGGAAGTCGCCTCTGCGGACAGCGACTTCAGGAGGGTCAGGGCGTCTATTGTGGAACGCCCTGCCCGGAAGCCGTACTGCGCGTCCGCTAAATTCGGCCCCGCCCCCTCCAGGTGCTGGACGACCCGGGAGGAAATAATTCTTTCCAGCACCTTCCCGCTGTCATCCAGCAGCACGAGGGGCCGATATGCGGACGCGCAGTCCAGGGGGCGGCCTTCCTTCAAAAGTAGGCACAGCCGCCCCCGCTTCCAGGGCTTCGGGAACCGCCCAGCCAACAAACAGTGACTGAGCAGCTCCCGAAGCCACCCCCCCAAATGGCCCAGCGTAAGGGCGAGCACCCGGCCCGGGACACCATCAGGGCCAGGCGCTCTCCGCCTGTTACGGAGGCGCTCAAACGCCCTCCCCATCTCCTCCTCCGTGATTAGAGGGGGAGGACCGACGAGCTCCTCCGCAACTGCCGCCTGAGGTGGAGGCATAGGAGGAGACACAATGCTAGGAGGGTCGGGGAACAACGCTCCCACGACCCTCTCTACTACCTCCGGCTGGAGAGTTTCCGTGGTGGGAGGCGCCCGTCCACGCAATTTCGCCCTCATCATGTGGTACGGGCGCCCCCACGGGTCCCTTTCCAGCGACTGTAGCATCTCCCCCCATGCCTCCTCCTTCGCCCGGCTGATGGCGGCTTGCAGTACCTTCTTCTTGGACCTGTAGTCGCCATACAGCCGGGCCTCCTCCTCAGGGTCTCGACGACTCCTCCGGCGGCTACGCCCGAACAACCGCCGGGCCGCGGAGCAAGCCGCACGGAGATCTGCGATCTCCGCCGTCCACCAGTACACCGCCCTTCTGTTCAGGCGGTGTACGCTCCGCGGCATCGACGCGTCGCATATCTCCGTGAGGGCATCACGGAGGCGGGCAGCGGACGCGTCGACATCTTCCCCGGTCGGAGGGGGCATGGCCCAGGCCTGGACGATGGCCGCCTCTTCCGCCATTTCACGGTCGAGGCGGCTCATCGCCCAACAGGGGAACGTCACGCCCCTCCGGGGGCGGGTGTACAATATAGAATCGATTTAACACTAACCATGCACGTATAACATAAAAAAACTTCGTTTCGCTAAAGCAAATAGCAATCAGAGTGTTAAGTCTTATCGATTGTTTGTATTATTTTATTTTCAACGTGTCCGTAGTATGTCTCTACCAGGGGAATTCCAGTTATATTGATAATTTTCAAACGTATCTATATGCCAGTGCTTTTTATTTTAATTTATAAACCCTTTTATAATAATTAGTGTAATGTAAAAGGCGATTATGGCACAGCGGTTAGCGTGTTTGGGCACCACCACGGTCGAAGTAAAACCTATAGTTATTGAAAAAAGTTAGGTCACTATGTATAAGTGAAGTGAATTAAATCAGTAAATACACAAAAATTACTGCAACGTTATAGTTAATTGGCCACCATGTGATAACAAAGTTTTTGAGCATAAATAAAAACTATATCGAATTAGGAGTGCTCATTTATAATTACTGTGCGTAGAAAGACGTCACAGAAAATATCTTAGGAAGTTCTAGAAAAGTTCATTAATTTTGTGAAAAAAATGTCGAGTCTCTATAATGGTTATAACCCCGGTGTAGAGGAATGACGTCACAGGTAATCCTTTGTAAAGTTCTGGCAAGGTGACCTCCATTTGGTTATGGGTAAGATCTTGAGAATTAAAATGTTTAATAGTAACCGCGGTGTAGAGGAATGGCGTCATAGAAAACCCATTATATTTCACTCAATCAAATTTACTAGAACAAAAATTTTTGAACCCCGGGTCTATACTAGTCCTCATCAGGAATCGTTTGATCCGTTACCTCGAATGGCCTGAGCTTGACGTTCCTGAAGCGGAGGAGCGCCTCGTAGAAGTTGGCGGCCCGCAGCGCCGCGTCCTCCGGTTCAGAAGCGGCGCCGGGCTGCGGGAAGCAGCGCCACAGCTCGCGCAGCAGCTCGCCGGCGGAGAGGTAGAGGCGGTCGAGCTCGGAGCGCACGTCGGGCGGGATAAGCTGCGCCATGGAGGCGGCGTGGTGGTGCCGCATCAGCGCTCCGCCTGGGCTCAGCTCCCCCAGCGCGCCCACCGCGCCGCCCGCACTCACCCGCACGGGCCGTGTGCACTGCTGCCCGCTGCACCACGCCTGCAGCCGTACCCGAAATCATACTCATACTGTTACATATACACGTACACATACCCAAACCTATACCCGTAACCGTTCAGACTACATTTTTTTTTATGGCTTTTCACATAAATCCCGTTCGAAATTGTAAAAGGACAAGCATCTTTCTTTATCGTCAAGTTTAATATATAAAAAAAATATCCAAATACTAAGATTTTCATCTGTTACGCTTTCACGGCTTAGCGGTTTTAAAAGCCCATTAAGAAATTTTTACATGTAAAATTTGAAGGTAATAAAAAACATATATATATTAGGAACGAAAAAAAATTGAACTTCGTTAAAATCGTATAAAAACTATAAATCTTAAAAATCTGTACATTTAAAAGAAACTTACACGAACGACTAAAATTGGTGTTGAGCCATATGGAATCAACTATTCAACCAACCATTATGAAATTTTACATGCACATTGTCAGGAGTTTCAGCTAAAAAAATGTACTGTTCCCGAAGGATAGCAAGAAATCTACATTAAGGCGAGCAAAAGCTAGTATCCTATAAAATGTTGTAAAGTAAATTAATTATTAACAATGATTTGAAAATCTACCACACCGAGGATCTAAAACATGTATGATAATCATTACACCTAAGCTTAGTAACCGATGCCACTTAAAATAATATGAAATTGTATCAGAAACATACAAACATATAGTATAAAAATAATGTACACTACAAAATAAGTATACACTTACTTGACATATTGATGCCAACGCTGACAAAGGTGGTGGATGAGATATATTTACATTTGTTTGGCTTATCTGTGAAGCGGGCCCTAATAAATATCTTTCTATCTGTAAATAAAAACGCAATGCTATATACATACGAATTTTATAATCTGTACAAATAGATCATATTGAATATTCCTCAAAATACTTGGATCGCTTTTGATGACACTTTTATAATAAAATACAGAACTAAATATTATTAAAGGTATCCATTATTACGCTTTACAATTGGAACAAAACAGAGCAATTAAATGTAATAAAGGTTATTTGAAATTCTTAAAATATTCTTGTACTGGTGAAGTGGTAATGACAGAACAAAAAAAAAACAACAAATAAGATTTAAGGAAGGTTATACAACTCGCACACACACACACACACCCACACGCACGCGCTCACACGCACACAATTGTATACAATAGAAAAAGATGCACAGAATGACAAAGTCGAGAGAAAGGAGAGGCAGAGAGGCATAACGCTTTTTCCTTGCGTGATGTTTTCTGCCAGTCTCGCAAACCGCGTTAAAGATCTTCATTCCAAAAAAGCACACAATTAATGTTGATAAAAATCATTGTTTTCATTTCTACCAGAACGTTTTTAATAGAAGCGTTCCTTTTCAACATGTTATGTGCATTGGAAATTATTAGAAAAACAGACGCAATTAAATTAATAAATTCATGTTTACATACCTTAGACAATTTTAATTCCTGTACATCGCTACTCCCACTGTCTCCCTCCAGATCTTCATAGTGTAACTGTTCTAATATTCTCTTCTTCTTCTCCAGAGGTTCTGTACTACTCTTCTCACTTGTGGGCCTTTTGGCGACACCGTTCGTATCCTTTATACCATTCTCGACAACTTTGTTATTGTTGTCAGTTGTTTTACTACTACTGTTATTATTATTACTACTTGAATTTGTTTTATGACTAGCTTTAAGCACCTGGAAAATGATAAAAAAATAATTATACCAATTTCTACATGAATCTGCATTTTTTATAAATATAACTATTGAGCTTAATTTTTACTAGTATCTAAGCGACCGAGCTTAGTTCGGTTGGTTAACAAAAACTTGCTGTTTGATGTAAACTGATCATAGTCGTATTCGGATAAAGTCATATAGCGGCATCTTACAACATTTTGAGGTACATGTACGTTATCGTTCATTGTAACAATGCAAGTACTACAAAAATTTACGAGATGCCGCTATATGACATAGTCTTTATTAATTCGTTAGTTAGTTTTTGTGTCAAATATGTTTTTTTTTTCAGAGAAGAGATCTATGTAGATAACCGTAAAACGCAAACCCTAACGTAAATACAAAATTTGATTCAAATCGTTGGAACAGTTTTCGAAATACAAGAAATAAATTTAAATATGCATACTAACAACAATTACTTGTTTAAAGTTATACAATAATTTAAAAATACCCCCCATATTCTTCTCTTTTTTCTTTTATTTCAACAATCAATACTTGTTACAAAATATTATCACTACATTATCGATCTTAGTAGTACTAGTTAGTGTATTTTGATAAGTTTCATGTTTTACACAACGGCAACTTATTTATTACGATTATACATGGAGAAATATTATGTTGTAATTGTCGAAAGGATTAATATTGACCTACGTCCTTACTACTGACTACTATTGACCTGTACTAATTACTGTCACTATTGATTCGTTCTAAAATATTATTGGCTCGAGGTATCAGCCAATCATAAGTATCTTGATTATTATTGGATGAATATAAATGGTGGATGTTATAATTTTATGTGTTTCCTCGTTGTTGTCCCGACATACTCTATACCTGAATTACATTAAACAAAATGCTACCAATACTACATAATATAAAGTTTAATAACACATGTTTATAAAAAAATAGCATCCACAACTATACAGACTGAAATCCGGCCAGAGAATTTTTCCTATAAATAATACCTCGTTAATTTCCTCACCATGATAGAGTGTTGGTTGAACCTCTTTATCATGTTACGATGTATAGAGGTGGTATCTGATTTGTCTTTCTCATTGGATGCATCTTCATCCGTCGGCAGTAACGGCACAGGCTCCGAGAACTGATTTAAATCCACCTAGAAACAATTTTGGTTACGTTCTTTTAAAGACACAGAAATGTATGTGGTCAGTTTTTCAACATATATCTATATGTTGTGTGATAATTTTTAAAGTGTTGTTTTGAATATTGCTTTTTTTTTATTTGAACAAATGTTGCTTTGTATATTGTATTTTAATGTAATTCCAATCACCATTCATCAACTTTTAGTTTTATGTATAAGCCAACGTATTTTCAAGCATTCATGTTAAAGTAATTTCTAAAAACACCTATACTAATTGATTTTAAGTGTTTGAAACCAAGATGATATAGAAACTCATGTGGAAATTATTATTATGTAACAAAAATATTATAATTAATTATTTAAATTACATTAAACTATTATTATCCTGGTGGTCTAGTGGTTTCACCAGTGGAATATCAACCCGATGTCCGCAGGTTAGTATATCGGCATGTACCAACTCATGACCCAATACGTCACGGGCTGGCGTGGTGATCATACCCATATCTTCCTTCGGGAAGAAGCCTATGGCACAGCTGTGGGTGTCTAACAGGCTGATAATGAAGATCTTTGCTAAAATGTATTATGCTCTCAAACGCAATCAGTTAATAGTGACAGTGAATAAAACATATTTGTGGTTAAATAAGCTTTGAGTATGGCATGCGTCCGAGTGTATTCTATAATTGATAAAGTAACTTCTAATAGTGTAGTGAGTACTCACAGTGAGATCCAAAGTAGTGTGTCTCATGGCTGAAGCTATTGCTTGATCGTCCATTTTGGCACATTCACCAAATAAGTCTTTACTTGACGAAGATGCTATACGATCCCTGTATTAAATACATATTATTAACCAACAATACCATATTATGTAACAGATTCTATAAGTCTAAGAAGATACAAAGACGAGAGACTGGAGTGAGGAACTAAAAATTTAATTGGTAAGCAGTTACGCGGAGTACTACAAATCAGTTGCAGATTATCTGTAAGTGCAACACTTCAGAACAGTTGCACTCATTTGCCAATTCTGTTTTTATTGTTCTGTATAATTGTCATAAAGAAGTTTGTATGAAAGAAAATAATTAAAAAATTATACGGAAATGTGAACACAGTAAAGATATGTTTAAAAATATTTCCAGATTGACTATCAGTTGTTCAGTAACCATTTTATGTCCTTATATGATCGTACTATAGAGGGAAAATTTGTTCTTACTTTCACCATTAATATACCCATGAGAACTCAGGGCGAGCAGTTGCAGTTTCATATACAATTATTAAGAGATTATATGTGTTGTTGGACCAGCATGGTCACTACATTCAGAAAATAGCTGGAAGATCCTATTTGCATGAGCTTTCCTGTGATCATTTTAAGTTTCCCTACCTTATTCGGCAAAAAATCCTAATGATTACTCGATTTTCCGAAAATATATATATAAAATTGTGAATATTATTTAATACAAATCTAAACTAAACTATCCAATCTAATAATACAGTAAAAAATCATATATCTATTTTTATCATGAAGCTTAAAAGATGCCTGTGAAATTGGGACATAATAATTCAATAATGGTAAATTTATTAATAAGTTAATACGAAATAGCTATGCAGACACTTTTTTGAACTACACTATAAAAAATATAATTTTCTATGTCTAAAACCATATTTTCATATTTTTCTTTAAAATATATGTATTCATATTATTTTTAAATAATCCCACTCTTCACATCATTTTCAACCAGTTTTCTTCAGTATACTACAATATACTACAATATAAATTAATATCAGAACAATGTTTCGAAAGCTATAACGTCATGCGTTGTGATTGGTGTGAATCATTGCTATTTTATTTAATTTGAAAATTATATTCTAGGCACGTACTTAAATAGAAATTGTTATATATGTGTATACATTAAAACAATACACACCTATGAAAATAATGAGATTGAAAAAATTTGGTCCAAAATTCTGCTTCGGTCATCTTGTTCGGAACATAATCACTGTGTTTCTTTCTTACTGCTGGATAAGTTTTGAATATGGCATCTATTATATCTTGAGTTAGGTTGTATTTTAGACCATTACATCCATCTGTCTGTGGTTGGATGTCGACGAGAAATGCACCAGATACACCTTAAAAGAACTTAAATATAAGAGGATATTTTGAAGCCTTTTTACATGTTCTTAATTTTTTTTAATGATACGGCAAATTGATGTAGTTCCACATTTAATCCGAATAATATGGCTAATGTCCTGCGACTTGTGATTTTATGAACACTATGGGGAAAACAGGCTAAGGTGATGAATTTATGTCTGGAGCTTAATATTGCAAAGTCATTTTTTTACAGTTGGGTTGTAAATTCAATATCGGAAGATCGAACCATTAACATTTACCAAAAAATTTATCAAAATTCACATACATTTACTTATTACAATTGGTAACACTATGGTTGACGGTGAAGAAAAACATTATGATAAAATCTGAACTTTAGAAATGTTCTTGTAGTACCATCATATATGGGAAAAATATATAACTGTGGATTTGTCAGTTTGAGATCACCAATTCGTCGAAGGTTGACGGTCATTGCGCTCACACCACTTTTCGAGAAAAGGCTTATAACCTTACAGTGGGTCTCTAACAAGCCAATGTAACAATGTTCTTCGCTTACTATTAAAAGAGTGTATAAAATCAAAATAAAATACCCTCTAATATGGGCATCCTTTTTTTCTGATTTTTTCCTGCACAACACTGCTCAATACAAAACTCACATTGTGTTAATCTTTTCGTTTTCAAAAGTAGCACTCAAATTTCTAATATTGATACTATATTTCCACTACATTAGAACTAAATAATACGTACACGTCGCATTACATAAATTTTAAAATAGTAGCTTTTCAGATGTGATCAATTTTGTTGTGTTGTGTACATAATTTAACGGACCAATAAGGCTCCAGATATCCTGGCAAGAATGAAAATAGATGGAAATTACATTATTATTCTAACCTACTCAACAAAGTTTCCATCTGAATACTAGTAAAAGCTAGGCCTAATAATATATTAATTCTAGAAAGAAAGAAAACAATATAGAGATAAATAAGGATTCATGAAGAAAACGGAATTTTATATACTGACCCCCTTTCTAGATAAATATTTTCAATTATATTTATATAATTTATTATAGATTAATAAATTAGAACAATTAATGAATGAATACAGTTGAAGAAATCTTACCAGCTTCCTGTTTAATACTATTTGATTCGGTATACTGTTTTAATGTTGGTGTATTCCAATATTCTTCACTATTTATAACCTTCGATATCACAAGATCTTCATATAAATGTTTCAGGGTTGGATGTAGGGAGAGTAATCTGAAAATAAATACATATTTTTCTTTTTTTTTATTGTAAAATATTGTGAAGAAACATGGATAATAGATTTCTAAGCATCTAAAGTCATCATGGGCTGGAATAATCATCAAGTCTTTATGTTCCTTCGCCAAAGAGATCTTTTCCTTTAGCAGTGGGACATTTATATATTGATAATGTTAATATACCTTACACAATATGAACTTAACTTTAGACTGAGTGATATATTTATTTATACACTAATTTCAAACACCTGTGTACACAATTTGGACTCTTAAGAACTGAGTACTTCAGTATAACAACAATGGGTATATTTTTATATCAAAATTGTATGCTATATAATCTATATGATAATATATGTATATACCAATTGTTGTTGGTCTATTTTACATTGTTAATACTAACATACTCACAACCACCTTAAAAGTTAACAGAAATTTGTTTTATTCATATAGAAGGTTTTAATGCTATGTTACTATAACACTTTACTAGGTAGAACTGTGACATCTCAATTCCTGTATTGTTGAAAAGGTCATCATGAGAACAGATATATGAAAACAGTACATTGTCATACTACCAATTTTGCTATATTTGCCATTAGATGATACTGTAATAAATACAATAAATAATAACAATGGTGCGCTGATAGACAGGTAAAGCTAGTATTTCACATTATTTATCACTAATCAGTCATCATTAAATTTTGCACACATATTATCAAGGTTACAGAAAAAAACATAGGGAAGGATACATTAAATCTACACCAACGCAAGGAAAGACATAGTAACAGCTAGTATGAATAGAACTTACCTTCCTATCACTAACTTTCCTAACTTCCAGAATCTCTATTAACTCTTTACAGAAATAGTCTAGATAGAGATTATTCTACAGACTCTTTCAGTGAAGTAAATGCATAGCTTCGAAACATCTCTATCTCATTTAAAGTAATTGAGCATGCTTTTAATCAAAGCAGATTTTTAATCAAAGATTTAAATAAAAAAAATTCTCCTTGACAGATTTTGATAACACTTTTTTTATACTTTAATGAGTTGTATCATCTTACCACATCATTATTTAACATCAGATGAGACTGTGTTGAAATGCTAAAACCTATAAATTATATGTGAGATATTCAGCAATACAAATCAAACATGCTTTTAAATTTCAAATCTTAATAATTCAGCACAATGATCACCAATCTAAAATTCTCTTGCCATATTTAAACACGGACATCTTACATCTACATTTTTAAAACAAAACTGTAACAAAGTATACAGTACTTATTTAATTTTCAATATTTAATATCTTATTGTTATTGACAAAAACGAGTTAAACTATATTGCAAAAACATGGATATTAAAAAAAAAAATTAATTCACAATATTAGTTACTACTTAAAAATAATAAAGTTAATTATAGAACTGCAAAATTAGACTCACTTTGATTTCATTTCTAGCTCCCCATCAATCTGTCTCTTGAACTTTGGTAACAAATTTTGTAGTAAAGATTTCACTTGATCCCTGTCTTTTGCTTGAGCCTCTGCCCCAGCTGGGTTGACAAAATGGAAGGTTGAACATGCTCCATCATGTAATACTACTTGCAATTGAATTTTAGGCTTTCCGGCTGGTGATATTTTTTGAGCTATAACAATATTCATAGTGTGTATATAAAATTGATTGTTTTGAAATTATTTCTATGTAGTTTAACAGATGACGAATGCAGACAACAATTTCTGAATCGCACCACAAGCTGGAAATTGCCATTTGGCTAGACTGATACCTGGTAAAACAGTAATCTACTATTGAAGATTGCAGAATCAGCTTGATTGAACAGAGACATATTAATATAGTGGAGATATTTGGGAGAGGCCTTTGTGAAGTTGTAAATGTTTAATCTGAATGATTAAGCTGATGGCAGGAATAGATACTTTCCATGAGAGTTCATTGAAACGTGAAAGCATGGTGTAATTTTTGTTTATCTAGTAAAACTAAAATTAATGGTATAGTAGTTGTTGGTATGGATGTTCTATAGCCATTACTGAAAAACTAGAAACCTGTTGCTAGTCATCACATTATTTAAATTTTCCAGAGTAACTGTAAAGAGAACATACATTAAGTACATTCAGTATTAAAACAAGCATGCCATAATTGCTTAGTATGGTATACTTTGAAGTTTCAGGATACTATTAATGATTTCTTTTGAAAAAAAAAGACATACAGCACTCATGCACAACAAGATTTATGATAATTATCACTTACTTTTAATATCAGTGTACTTGTGTGAGACCGCCACAGTATCTCGATGTTCTAACATCCAAGCCAGCCTTTGATTCATCACGTACAAGGTTCCATCACCTTTCTTGTATCTCACATAACTAACACTGAGCAGAACATCTTCTGAGGACGTTGTCATTACGAATACTTTAAAAATCAAATTAATAAACGTTTATAATGAAATCGTTAAAAATCCTCCCAATTTGTCCTAGCAGGATCAAAATGCTTAATAGCATCTGACGTTCCACCTATTTTTCTTACGTATCTTGTAGTAAATTTAATATGTTATTGAAGTATTTTTTTGTTTTCACGAATATCAATAGGAAAATAATAACTTATTCTTTCTGTAAATTCATGTTACAAGTTCGTCAACCATTACAGGATTTGACAAACTGTTAACTTTTTAATATTTTTTTGATTCGTGTTTGAAAACGTAAATCGTTTTGTGCCAAGTAGTAATATTTTTATCGAAAACTGTACCAATAAAATATTTTTATTGAATATTTTGAACACTATCACTAATAACAAAAAAGTCTGTTATAACATTTCCGTATTGAAATATCATAATTAATTATAATTTGGTTTTTTTTTTAATAAAAAAGTGAATTATATACATAAAAATGTAGGTATTACCTAGGTTAATATATTCTCCTAAAAGTAACTTGTTTTTAAAAAAAAAACAAAACTGGAAACAAGTTTAGAATACAGCGATTATTTTAGTTATACAAAGTGATAAATAATTTAGAAGAAAAAAAATATTTTTTATGTAATCAGTAATCGTCTAAAGTGTAACTATTGATAATATTACCTATATGTTGCTTTATGAACGCATCAGTAGTTAGACCGCCATTTATTTATTTTACTTCGGCAACACTCCACATTGACAACCCAAAATGCAATCATGGCGCACTAAGCACTGTGTTTTTAGAATGCTGAGAAGTTTTTACGTAAACACTTCGTTATTTTACACTGTAATCGATTTTAGTGTTTTTGTAAATTATCCTTGAATCACCTAGATTGTAATGAAGCATACATGTGTGTACCAAACATAAAAATATTTATGGTTCAGACCCACGTCTCTGCACTACTGGACACTTGCAGGTATAAAAATTGTGAGATTTGGTGTTTATGCTCTGCTAACAATAAAAACGATTTCCTACTTCGTAAAAATCACGTCATTATCATATATTTGTGTTATTACTGTTCCTTTTACATTGACTTATCGTAATAATATTGATACAAACGTTTGTTCCAGATAACTTTGTTGGTGTCATAATGTCAGAGGCGTACGCCCGTGAGATACTACGAAGGAATGTTGCGCAAATATGCCAAACTATAGGCTGGAATGGTATAAACTCAACTCCACTTGATATTCTGGTACATGTTCTGGAGAAATACATAAGGACTCTTGGGACACAAGTTAACAGGCATGCTGAACAATTTAACAGGACTGAACCAAATTTACATGACTTAGGATTAGTATTTCGTGATCTTCATGTGAATCTGCCTGAACTGGCAGAATATGCTCGTTGTGTTCCATCTGCACCACCACCAGTAAACTCTGTCAAGTTCCCAAAACCGAAAGAATCTAGTTTAAATTTTTTAAAGCCTGGCAGCCATGAAGTTGTCACTAGACCTATGCACGTACATGAGCACTTACCTCCAATGTATCCTGAGAAGGAAAGGGATACACCGGCTGTTGCAGGAACTGTTGAAATACGCCAAAATGGGTTTGATAATGTAGATACAGTTAATTCAATATGTACAAGCCCTGATATATCAGTTACAGATAGTCCAGAAAAGCCAAAAGATCTTTTCAAAAGGCCTACAGACCCTGTTTCAATGCCTAATAATAAAAGACCAAGGTTACTTTTGGAGTCAGAAGAGAGAACAAGAGAAATCAGCAGTGTGATGATGACTATGTCAGGTTTTTTATCACCTGCGAGAGAAGGAAAGCTGCCTGAAGCTCGTCCTCCAACAATAATATCAGAAAAACATTATGACAAACATAAAGCAAATTCACATCATCCAAATGTTGTAAAACCACCAACATTAGAGAAAAGTGATAAAAAATCAAAGAAGAATAAATTACTAAATGGTAAAGTTATGAAAAGTAAAAGGAAAGATAAGAGTCATAAGAATGAAGGTAGTAAATCAAAAGATAATAGTAAATTAAACAAATATCCTCCTGGGCACCCATTGAAAAACAAAGATGTACATCCAAAACAACATAATCATGTGACAATGCCAGTACCTAAGGCTATGCCTCCGCCTCCACCTTTAAGGCCGTTAATGCCACCTGTAACATTGGCACCAGTAACAGAACCTATTAAGCCTGTTATTAAACAAGAACCAGTAGATATACCACAAACTGTATCTAAAACTACACCTACAAGAGAAGATACAATACCTGTACCAAGAAAAATACCTATTTCACAATCTCCTTTAATTTCTAATTCCTTACCTATACATAGGGCACAATCTACCAGTAATGCTTTAATATCTGATGTAGAAATAAAAAGAGAAGTTATTGAAGAAGATGAAAAATTAGCTTCTCAACCAGATAGATCAAAGATAAATATATTTAGAAGAATAACGAACAAAGTTAAGGATGAAAAAAGCAATTCAGATATTACCCCTGAAAGGCCACAATCTGATTTGGTGATATCAAGATTGCAAAACTCTGTACATGATAATGCAGTTGAAAGCAGATCCTTTGATAATGTTAGAATAAAATCTGGTGAGCCTGAGCAAAGAGTTGTGAACAATAATGATAGTAGTGCTATAGATTTATCAAAAGTAATGGACTTGAGAACTAATGAAGTGATTAGTGTTGATGATGATTCAATGGAAAAAATATCTCTATCACATTCTAGACCTACAGTGGACAGTCGCCCTACTTTATCTATAAATAAAGCCCTTCAGGTACCATTTCCCAAAGATGTATCTAATGTGAGTCCAAAAATTAAGAAGGAAAAGAAACATAAAGAAAAAAAAGATAAAACTGCTAAATTAGAAGCTAAGTTGGAAGCTAAAATGTTAAAGAAACACCAACAACAATTAGCATTTGAAATGGTACAAGCTGAAAAAGCAAGTATGAAAATGGGAGGTGTTAAGCCATCTAAATCAAATAGACCAAAGAATGAATCTAAAATGCCACAAATGCATCCAGGGTTTCCATTCTTCCCAGCGGGTATGCCACCAGGTAGAGGCTTAATGCCTGGGCCTGGACTTATTCCTAATTCAGGTTTGATACCTGGGGGTGACTTTCTAGCTGGATTAGCAAATAACCCAGCATTAAGAGGGTTGGCACCTTCAAATTTACTCACTAATCCTTTTGCATTAGGTGGCCCTGGGTTAATTCCTGGACCTAGTTTTTTGCCGGGGGGGCTCAATCCTGGAATACATAATCCATTGATGCCTATGGGTAATTTCCCCCAGACGTCGCGATCATCTTCACTTAAAATACCTCCGATGTTGCGACGACCTAGCTTAGAAGTCATACCTGTAGATAATGATGATGATAGAGGAATGCATAAATCACCTGTTACATCTCGAGAAAAGGACAGACATGATAAGCACAAATCTCAGACCATTCCAAATATTTTACAAAAGCATAAATCAAAATCTCATAAAGATCATAAATCAAATATTTTTAAAATGCCACCAGTCCAACCTGACATAACTATAGAATTAAATCCTCCAAAAATGGAGCCTATACGACAAGAAATCCCCAGAGAAGTTCCTCCTGTACCTCCACGTTTACCAACTCCGGAGCCTGTTCCGAAAATTGTACCAGAACCAGACCTTCAACCTGTCAAACCACCTGCCTATGAAATTTCAGAAGAAAAGGAAATTGAAAATATGGAAAAGAAGAAGGATAAATCTCATAAAAAAGAAAAGAAAGAGAAAGATGGTATAAAAATTAAAAAGAAAAAAGATAAAAAGGACAAAAATAAAGATAAATCTGAAAAGAAAAAAGATAAAGAGGAGTTAAAAGATAAAATAAAGAAGGAGAAGAAGGAAAAGAAAAAAGATAAATCTGCTGATGGCTTGGTACCAAAACTTACATTGAAACTTAGTTCCTCAAATTCGAATTCACCAATGCCACCAAGCTCACCAGACACTTTTAAACTTAACATAAAGCCTGTTGTAACAAAAGAAGAAGTAGATCTCCCACCCAAAGAGGATCCAGTGTCCCGGGAACACAGCCGTTCACCTGAACTCGCTCAAATATCAGCTTTAGTGACAAGGCCGCCTAAACAAAAACAATCTAAACAGAACCACATTGTGGATGCTGAACCACACTCGTCTTCTCCTCCATCAATGAGTTCACCGCCTAGGAAGAATACACCTTCGAGTCACTCTAAATATAAGAGGATATTATTCAAACCATTGTCTAAAAAAGGGCATGAGCCTTTTGATGATGATGTTACGACGGTGACGGAGGAACCTGTTCCAGCCCCTGTGCCACCACCCATGGATAAACCACTCGGACCTTTACCTACACCATATTATTTAGATGAGCATGGGAACAAAATTTGGGTTTGCCCCGCGTGTGGTAGACCTGATAACGGTTCACCAATGATTGGTTGTGATGGTTGCGACGGTTGGTATCATTGGGTATGTGTGGGCATAACCGAGGAGCCCGGTGCAACAGAAGACTGGTTTTGCCAGTCGTGTATTGCCAAACGGGCAGCGATGGCTTTGGCTGGTGTGACTTCTGGGAAGAAAAGAGGCAGGAAACCTAAAGGGGAAAAAATCAGAGACTGTCATTGATACAGACTTTAATTGTTATTGAGATTAGTTTAAAATTTTCCAGGCACGAATAAGTGTATGCAAGTTGTTAATGGATTAATTATTGTTGAACGATCATGAATTTTCATTCTTTATAACGTTATATCATAGGTTTCTTATTAAGTATAGATAATAATTAAATATTGACATAAAATGTTGAACAGAAATATAATGTAATTACATGTAATAATTTTACCATAATTTTAAATAATATTTTGTTACGGTTTCTCTTATTATTTCGCTCGGTTAGATCAAGATAAACGGTCGTGAGCGTGTTATACACTACTCGCGTGGTTACATAGATTATAATAATGTAAGATTCTTTTTATATTGTACAAAAACTGAATTTACTTAAGAAATTGGTGATGTAAAAAGTAATGTAGTGAATATTTAAATAAACAGAAAGAAGGCTGGATGTATGTTCAGCCAATATTTGAATATTTTCATATTATAATTTTAATATAACCCTGTTTTTTTTTTTTTTTTGTTAAAGTTGTTCCTTTATGTGTATAGGACAGGAATAATCGATTTATAAAGATGTTGAATGTTTTTACTCGTGCAAGAGTGAAAAACAACCGCTTTATATACTCGATTGTACTTGTCTCTCTTTCAGTAATCGATTATTGCAGGGGAGGCAAATGTAAATTTATGATTTCAGCCTGTGGCCAATTAAATTTATTGGTACTCGAAAATGTGGTAAATTATTTTTTCCTATGGTTTTATTCTATTGTTAAAATTATCGATCGTCAAAAATTCATCATAATTTGTAACAACACATTTGCAAGTAACTTCAACGCATTGGCTTCTACAGTTTACAAACTCATATAGTTATGAGGTAAAGCGAAGACCGACACATTTTAAAATTAATAATTAAATTGAAATCTAAATATAAAATCAACCTTATAGATCAGTCAGAGGTCGTCATACTTTCCTGACCAAGGGCAACAGTTCTATGTGTGGTATAATTGCGGGCTACACATTAATGGATTCGGCAGTTGATACCACCTATCAATTAGCATGTTATTATAAGCTGTCAAAATGCGATTTTTAGATCTTGTATAAGCAACCTGTGAAGTCATTTGTCCAAGTACATGAATATGCGGCCCGCAGTGATATCTCACATGGTTATATTATACCGTTGGCCAGAAAAGTATGATGACCACTGGTGTAAACTTTTAATTAAGGAAATTTGGGTATCCAATATTTGTTTTCGTTATAAAAAAATACACCATTATTTTTCTTTTTTGTATATTGCACATATCAAACAAAGTTTTTTTAACATATAATAGTTTTACTAACGTTAACAGTTTCATAGTTCGTTGATAGGCATAGGATACCTGTTGTGTTTAGCCACTGAGACCAACATTTCCTAGTTCACTGCAATCCGAGAGTAATAGCACATCGCACTTGTGTTCTTAACAATTAACAATAAATGAAGGAATTTCATCCCCTTTTTCACCACCTTAGTGGTGGAATTTACAAAAATCCATAGTGCTCACCTACAGTTCAAAAGTAACTGTGTTGTTTTATGAAACTACAATTCAAGTGAATTTTTTTTTCGAATCGTAGCATTTTAAAAACTGAGCACAATGTTTATTTAAATCATTTAATTATTTGGAGTTGAGCCATGGGTGCCGCCATATTGGCCTTGGCTGCTTTGCCGAGCGCCTTTCACTTTACTCCTACTCCGCGGCGGGCTTTACTGCGACATGCGATAGATGGATGTAAAAATTTGAGGTGATGTAAAACATGTTTCATTTTAAAAAGGACCCGCATGCAAATTTTCACGCTTTAGCCCAAGTAGTTTGGGTCAGCCAATCGATTATTCTTTTATCACTACATATTATGAAATAAACTCGTCCGCCGCGTCTGTCTGTATGTTCGCGATAAGCTCGAAAACTACTGAACGGATGGTAATGCAGTCTTTACCAATACACGAGGAAAGTTTAGGTATATAATTTGTCAAGGTTTTGTGTAAATTTGTTGAATTATAACGACAATTGTTGGAAGTGTTGGAAAAAGTCAAGCCGCTTGGGAGCTTTCATCGAAAACGCTGCCTAATTTTTTTGAGATATAATAAAACAATGCATAGTGAGATGTTCCCCTTTTATAGATCTACAAAAAGTCTGTGATGGCATATACCTATCTTTTAAGAATAGTTTACTATACCCATCATTCTTCAAAAAGATGGTCACATACAATGAGGTGTTGGAAGGCTATTTAGACGGCTACAGTAATAATCCTTATCAAATTGGATACAATAGTTACCTTAAGCATTTGATGCAGATAAGTATATATTTTTTATTATCAGGGTAGGACAACGTCCGCCGGGTCTGCTAGTATACCTATATACAAGCGGACCCAGCAGACGTTATCCTGTACTGAAAATAAAATATCCTCCAATCAGACCGCAGCGCTACCAAGCGGGTTCAATTGTGAACATAAACAATTTTTACATGCATCTGAACACACAATTTTTTTTATCGAAATCGGTCCAGCCCTTTAGGAGGAGTTCAGTCACACACACGTAGAGAATACTTATATATACATAAAGATGAAGATTACGATTAACTTACATTAAATTTAAAGCTAAGATGTAGCTGCTGCTCGAGGTGTGAGACAATAGTAACTTAAAATTGAGATTCAATATATGTGAGGCGGTTCTCACGATCCTACGGCGCGGCGGTGACAAATCCCCAATTCTTCGTATTATTATCTTGTACTACCAGTGGTATTTATTTATTTTGTTATTTGTAATTTTATAATAGCTACTTAACTTACACAAAACTTTTATTGATTAAAATATACCTTAGTTAAATTGAATCGTTATTGTTCAGTCCCTATGGAAAATCGTAATGCTGTGTAGCCTAAATAGTACAATAATAGGTTTTCTATTTGTATGTAAAAATCGGGTCAAAATCAGTTTCAGATATAACCGGGATAAACCATAGACACTTTAAATTTAGTTATTTGTGTATAGTAATAACAAGATATGTTATTTAATACTTACAATGACGTTTATCCGAAAACTGAGGTCACCAATAAAGCCAATTAAGCAGACGTGATTGGGGTTAAGCAGACGTGATGAGATGCGCATTTTTGCGCATTTCTGATCTGCAGGTGGTGGAATCACAGGCGCAATACAGCTCCCTTGTGGAGCCTTAGCCTGCCACTCCAAGACCGTAGTGCGTGGTGAAGAGCCACAACCTACTCGAGGTGACCCTGTTTACGCAGAACACTACGGATCTAGGCTGGAGAGCCGATAAACACTCCTGAGGGTGGCGTGTGAGCAGCGCACTCAGTACCGGGCTAGGGCGGAGGAGGGTTCAGTCTGAACCCCAACGGCCTAGTACCGGACAGCGGCTGGCGGGACTGGTTGATTTACACCGGTTTCGGCAGGCGTACTGCGAACTTGACGAGTAGTACGAGATAAGGATGAAGGCAAGGTTTAAAAAAGTACTACCCCAGGAGGGTACCGGCTCCACCGGAGTCGGAGAATCCCTCCCCGGGCCCCCGGGCCCGGGCTGCCCCACGTCTTCTGGGGGGGGCAAAATTTTGCACAAATCGCATATTACGACCAGAGCAGGAACACGGATAATCGAGCCTGCTAAACAATCGACGACCCCAGCTACACGTTTACGGACCAAAAAGTTACGTCCTGCAACTACTGAGAAGAACACGTCTTTGGAGGTTCTCTCAGAAGGCAGTGAGACCAGCCCTACCGCGGAAGTGGCGGAAGCTGCGGAACCTGCAGAAGATGCGGAGACGGACGTGGCCGCAACTACCGAAGAAGTTGAGGACCCCGAAGTGGAGGTGGCAGCAGCTGGAGCAACTGGCCAGTGCACTCCAGTTGCCAAAAAAGGACGTGGTCGCCCTCCTATTACCGGCCAATTTGTTGGCTTCGCCGAAGCCAAGGCGGACCTGGCGCGCCTGAAAAAGGAAGAGCTGCAAGCAAAGGCGGAGCAGGAGATCGAAGCCCTGGCTGCGCGTGCGAGGCGAGAGCGTGCTGCGCGCAAGGTAACGGTCCCGGACAACACAGGGGAGCTACCTACCGTTGCTCTCTATAAAAGGGTGATGGGCGACCTGGAAGTTGTATCCAGTGTCGTCGAAAAATCAGGACACCTGCAGCACGGATGTATTAGGGCCCTCAACGACGCGACAGCGTCCATTGAGGATGTGACTGCCGCGCTGTGCCTCCGAACCCGTAGCGAGGAGCTGGATAGGCTACAGTCGGCCTACTCGCGACTGGAGGAAACGAATGCTAGGCAAAGGCAGGAATTGCTGGAGGTCCGCACAGAGCTCGCGGAACTAAAGGCGGAATTCGCAAGGGTCTCCGCCCGGGCACCCATGCCTAGTGTCGTTTCCCTTGCTGCTTCTCCCCCCCAATACGATCTGGGGGTTCCTCTCCCGTCACATCCGGGGAGGCATGCAGGGGAGGATTTGACTCCGCTTCCACAGCGGCAGCAGAAAAAGCCTCGGGGCGAAGATACACCCTCGGACTTCACTAAGAAGTTCGAGGAGATGGCGCGCTCACTATCTATCCAAATGGGCAATATGATGAGCGCGCGCCTCGAGGCCCTTGAAGATAGACTCCTGCCGGAAAAACGCCAGAGGCCCTCACTCGCTGCCGATAGACGGGCAGTGCAAGAGTTGCAAAAGGTGCCAGAGGAAGGTGCCACTTCCAGCGTCACTCCTCCTCAGCCTATTTCCTCGCGGAGACCAAGAAGAAAACGAAGAAAGGCGAAAGGCAAAGCCTTGCCCCCTGTTGCTGTGGTCAACAGTAAGCTTCCAACAGCCAAACCCGCAGATAAGGACTGGGTGCTCGTTGGAAGAGATGGGAAACCCAGCAAACAGGTGGGAAAGAAGCAGGCTTCCAGGAAGGAGATGACCCCGAAACTCCGTCCTCCAAAATCTGCTGCAGTGGCTTTAACACTGCAGCCTGAGGCACGGGAGAAGGGACTCTCCTACCTGGAGGTTCTGAAAACTATTAAGGCGGAGGTCAAGATGCCCGAAATTGGCATACCCGGCATTAGGTGGCGCAAGGCAGCAACTGGCGGCTACCTTTTAGAAATTCCTGGAGCCACCAGTGGCGATAAGGCCGATGCCTTGGCTGCGAGGATCCGGGAGGCTGTTCCCGAGGGTGTGCGAGTGACCAGGCCTATACGGAGCACCAATCTGCGGGTCTCGGGTCTGGACGAGTCAGTTACGGCTACGGAAATTGTGGCAGCCGTATCAGCAGCAACCGAATGTCCACCGGACCATATTAGAAGTAACGGCGTCCGTCCCGGTGCGGGAGGATTATGGACGTCAGTTGTTACGTGTCCGGTGGCAGCTGCGAGAAAACTCTCGGAGGGGCGAAGGCTGATGATTGGATGGGTGTCAGCGCAGATAAAGGTCCTGCCGCCCCGCCCCTTGAGGTGCTATAAGTGTCTCCAGGAGGGTCACCTGGGGACAAAATGCACCTCCAGAGTTGACTGCAGTGACTTATGTTATAAATGCAGTCAACCGGGGCACAAGGCTGGCGGATGCAATGCAAACGAACCGCATTGTGTGGTTTGCGAAGCCGCAGGAAAATCCGCCAGCCACCGAGTGGGCAGTAGGACCTGCATGAGGACCTCACCTAAAAAACGGGCCAGGCGGAAAAGGGCACGTAAGGGCAAAGTCCTCTCACAGCCTTCCGGGTCGGAGGCCGCCGATAAGGCCTCAAAGACCCTAGCAGTAGAGGTTGAGTGCCCCTAATGGCGATACTCAACTTCCTGCAAGGTAATCTCAACCACTGCGCCAGGGCCCAGGATCTTTTATTCCAGAGCATGGCGCAGTGGTTGATCCACGTCGCTGTGATGGCCGAGCCGTACTTTATCCCGCCCAGCGACAACTGGGTGGGAGACCTTGACGGCTCGGTGGCCCTAATATCACAGGCCAGCGCTGACTCCTCGCCCTTCTTAAACATCTTGAGGGGCAGAAGGTACGCAGCGGCACATCACAGTGGCGTGGTGGTGGTGGGGGTGTACGCACCCCCAAGCATGAGTCTCGCCGACTTCGAGGGATTCCTCGGGGACCTGGAGAACGTCGTCGGTCGCAGCCATCCTCACCCCGTCCTAGTGCTCGGGGACTTCAACGCCAAGTCTACGGCTTGGGGTTCCCCGGCCACGGACGCGAGGGGTAAGGCTCTGGAAGAGTGGGCCATAACATCGGGCCTACTCCTCCTGAACAGGGGGTCTGTTAACACGTGCGTGCGACAGCAGGGCGGGTCGATAGTGGACTTAACGTTCGCTAGCCCTGCTCTAGCACGCCGTGTTCGGGGCTGGAGAGTCCTTGAGGGGGTGGAGACGTTGTCGGACCACCGTTACATACGGTTCGACGTCTCCACCCAGACCTCGGACGGACCAGCCCGTAGGACCCCCGTGAGAGATGGACCGCGTTGGGCGTTGAAGCGCCTCGACAAAGAGGCGCTTCTGGAAGCCGTCGTCATGCAGGCCTGGGTGACGGGAGAGTCACCGGACAGGCCTGCCGACGTCGACTTGGAGGCGGAGTCACTCCGAGCGGACGTGACGCGAATCTGCGATGCGGCGATGCCCCGTATTAGGGGGCCGATGCCCGCCAAGCGTCAGGTGTACTGGTGGACCGCCGAGATCGCGCAGCTGCGCGCAGCGTGTGTGGCGGCCCGTCGCCAGTACACCCGACATAGACGCAGGCGGGGCCGCTCGCAGGTTGCGTCCGCACTGGAGGCGGAGCTCTACGAGGGATACAGAGCAGCTAGACTGCTGCTCCGTAGAGCGATTGAGCGTAGTAAGGCTCTCGCCAGAGAGGAGATGCTCGAGACGCTCAGCCGGGATCCATGGGGGCGCCCGTACCGTGTGGTACGTGGCAAACTACGCCAGGGTGGCCCCCCGGTAACCCAGAGTCTCGAGCCAGATCTCCTCCAAGAGATTCTGGCTGCTCTGTTCCCTCCTGGAACAGCGCACTCGCCTCCAGCGATGGCTCCGCCCACAAACGCGCTCAACGCGGTTCGTGGCGACGTAGACGACGAGGGCCCCGAGGTGACCCGGGAAGAGTCGAGGGCGGCGGTGAAACGCTTACAGGCTAAAAATACCGCCCCAGGACCCGACGGCATACCTGGCCGTGTATGGGTCCTGGCTTACGAGGCCCTCGAGCCCCGACTACTGCGGATCTTCACTGCGTCTCTTCAGCAGGGCCGGTTTCCGCGTATCTGGAAAACCGGCCGTTTGGTCCTGCTGAAGAAGGAGGGGCGCCCGGGGGACAGTCCGTCCGCCTACCGGCCCATAGTGCTGTTGGACGAGGTGGCTAAGCTCTGCGAGAAAATTATCGCAGGCCGCCTCGTTCGGCACTTAACAGGAGTTGGGCCGGACCTGGCGGACAACCAGTTTGGTTTTCGCCAGGGGCGCTCCACCATAGACGCAGTGATGCATGTCAAGATCCAGGTGGAGGAAGCAATTGCCCGGGGCGAGGTGGTTCTAGCGGTGTCGCTCGACATCAAGAACGCGTTTAACACCTTGCCCTGGGCCTGTATCGAAGGGGCACTCCGGTATCATGGAGTGCCCCGCTACCTCCACCGCATAGTGGGGGCGTACCTCTCCGAGAGGTACATAACCTTCCCGGATCAGGGAGGGAGGGTAAGTCGGCGAGACGTGGTATCCGGTGTTCCGCAGGGGTCTGTCCTGGGCCCCCTCTTGTGGAACATCGGATACGACTGGGTGTTGCGCGGTGCGCTCCTCCGGGGCGTCAGCATTACTTGCTACGCTGACGACACATTAGTGTTAGCCCGGGGGAAGACGCACCGCGCGGCCGCGATCCTTGCTATGGCAGGAGTCGCTCAGGTCGTCGGTAGGATCCGGCGTCTGGGACTAGAGGTGGCGCTGAATAAAACCGAGGCCCTGTATTTCCACGGGCCTCGGAATGCGCCACCCAGAGGGTCCCAGATCGCCGTGGGAGGCGAGTCCATCGGTGTCGGGTCGAGTATGAGATATCTCGGCCTCCTACTCGACAGCCGGTGGACGTTCGAGAAGCATTTCCGGCAGCTGGCCCCCCGTCTTATGGGCACAGCGGGTGCGCTAGCCCGTTTGTTGCCAAACCTGCGGGGGCCCAACTCCGCCTGCCGGAAGCTGTACCTGGGGATCGTGCGGTCAATGGCCCTCTATGGGGCACCCGTGTGGGCTTATGGCCTGATGGCCAGCAGTATTGCCCACCTGCGTAGAACGCAAAGGGCGATGGCCGTCAGAGCCATACGCGGATACCGCACGATCTCCTACGAGGCGGCCTCCCTATTAGCCGGATCCCCACCCTGGGACCTGGAAGCGAGAGCCAACGCGTCCCTATATCAACGACGCGTGGAGGCGCTGGAGCGGGGCCGGAAACTCGCACCTCGGGAAATCGAGGTGCTCCGGTCCCAGCTCCACCAGGTCCTAGTGATCGACGAATGGAACCGACGACTTGAGCGACCGAGCTGGGGCGTGGCAACCGTAGAAGCCGTTCGGCCGGTCATGGTCGAATGGCTCACCAGGCGGCATGGCACCCTTAGCTTCCGGCTGACACAGGTGCTCTCGGGGCATGGATGCTTCGGGAGATACCTGTGTCGGATACGCCGGGAGCCAACGGAGGGGTGCCATCACTGTAGCTGCGCGAGGGACACCGCGCAGCACACACTCGCTGAGTGTTCCGCCTGGGACGAGCCACGCCGCGAGCTCGTCGCTCCCGACCGTCATCGTCAAGATGGTCGAGAGCGAGACCGGGTGGATCTCCGTCGCCTCTTACTGCGAGGTAGTTATGCTCGCGAAAGAGGCGGCGGAGAGGGAGAGGGAGCAGACCACCAGGCTCCCCTCCCGCGGTCGACGAACACGGCGGCGACGGGTCGGCGACGACCTAATGCCGCCGTAAAAAGGGCCTGTGGGCGATGGGACGGACGGGCACGTCCATCGCCCTGAGCAGTGTCTACCTGCACAGGCCCGCGTGGTCGAGGCGCATAGTGCCGCGCGACTCCCACAGTTCGTCGGGGGGGGTTTAGCACCCGCCCCCTCCTGAGGGGTCTACCATCTTGACCTCTCAGACCGCAGACGGGGCCCCTGAAGAGGGGCTGACACCTGCCGGGGATGCAGAAGTAGTGCCATTGGCAGTTCCTGCTCCCCGGCCAAATAGGTGTGAGAAGGCACCATGGGGTTTTTAGTCCGTGGGAATCGGACATAACCCACCCCCCGCCGCCCGAGGGGGTGGGTATCCGTTACGGATTTTCCCCATGTAAAAAAAAAAAAAAAAAAAAAAGGTCACCAATTACTGTTATCTCTACGGAAGCCGAAATTCAAAATAAACGACTCTAAACTAAAATTGAATTACAAACAAAATATTATTCACGTTGGTGATGGTAGCTTAATTCCACTTAGATTTTTTCTACTTAGTCTACGTTGTTTGTTATCTTAAAATTATATTTAATGGATAGAGAAAAAAACATAAAATCCACAGCAAAAATACGCATATAGCTAAACGTGTAGTGTTTATAAAAATCGTAGGTCCCTAAAGCTTTAATAATTTTATATTTAATGAAGCTAACGTGGTAGTTCTCCTAATAAGAATCAAGTGTCTAAGAAGTCAAACTAAAGAAATTTGGTCAAAACCTATTTAGCAGATTTACAGTGAAGCGCGCATAACGGGAGACCTCCATTATTATATCTATCCAAATTGAGTATTAACTATCTATCTCTTCGATTTTACAACATTTCCAGATGATAATGGCCAGTGGCTCATGTGTCTGACTGTAATTAGTAATTTAGCAACTATTACGCAGCAATATTAAAAGAACTTTCTACCTTTTTAACGCATAATCTTTAACGTCATACACAAATCATTGTCTTATTTTTTTAGGTAAATCCTACACTTATGAGTTAAATTAAAGTTGTGTTGACTATTTCAGGACGGAACATAATGGTATGTTAGTAGTTGTGTCTAAACAAACTATAACGTAGTTGTCAATTGTTGAGCCGCACCGAGGTCTATATAAGTTCCCGCTACATAAACATGATGTTTAAGTAATAGAAGAGTCAGTTAGTTTAGGGGATACTTTCAATTTGTATTTTCGTATTAAAATATCAATGGTTAAAAGTGGTTTCTGACAGATACGACATGATATTCGTATCCTATTGGTTCGTGCCCAGCATGCATCAGCATACTCGTAGTACAAATAGTACCTCATCCTACTTAACACTCGTTGGCATCATACACGCGCCAAGTCGTAGTGGCTTTGTTGTTGGAAGGGTGGACCATAAGTTCCATATCCGCAAGTTAGAACCCCGACACCAACGATTTTTTCGGAGGTGTCGTACATTTACTAATTTAAATTGATAACACTAGTGGCTGACGGTGAAAGAAAACATTGCGAGGAAACCTGAACGTGAGGAATGTTCTCGTATTACCACTTTCTGTGGGAAGCTATAGAACTTTGAATTTCTCAGAGTTTCATATCACCAATACATCGTGGGCTGGCGTAGTGATTGTCCACATACCTTCCTTTGGGGAAAGGTGATGACCCTCCAGGGGATCCAATATAGTTGATGTGATAATTCCATCATAGTAACTCTTATGATCGTCACGTTTTGGGATAAGCCAGTATACGCCGAGAGGCTTGCACGTTGGCATGCCAACCACGGTCGTGAACATATTACAAATCTCTTAGCGGTCGCCATTATTTTTGATTACATTGTGCTTAAAATCAGATGCAGTGCAGTCACAGAAATTACACAAAGCAATTTTATAGATAGGTATGTTTACATAGCAGGATACTGTAGCTAACGTAACTAGAAATGTATATGATCGCATATTTATATTTATTGGTTTCAAGCTACATAGGTACCTATTCAGTTTTGCTAATCTTCGCGGAACACAAGTCACCGGATCGTATTTGAAACGATTATACAATCAAGCATAATAAGTGGGTATGTTTTACTTACACTGCACGATCATTTCTTTATAAATAACTACATACATTGTATGTGCCTACTCAATATTAAGTGCATATTATGATAATATTAACGTATGTTGCTTGTATTCATTAATCAATTGTTATTTCTGTATTATTCTCCTTGAAAATGCAATTATGTTCGGAAAAAAAAATTGTTTGGCCTTGTACACGACCCATACCATCTCAACACTAGAAGTAGGTAATTATAAAATAGTTACATATCTTTTAGATTTAGTAAGACAAACGATTTTTAATTAATTATGTTAGGTTGTAGAATAAGCTCTCGGAGTACATTTCTTTTTATTGTTTATTTATTTTTCCTGCAGACTCCTGGTCAGCACCGTTTTTCTGAAATAGTTTTAAATCTAGTGCAGCTTGAATATATAATACAAGTGGGCAAAACAAGATATTATTTTTATACTTAACTAGTTACAGTTATTTAAATAAACACATGTTTTAAATCTATGTTAAAAATTTAGTAAGATCTTCGCAATTTAATCAATTATTCTTAAACATGCTCGTAACAATACATTTAAGAAGTTTTAAACACTACTGTGGGGTTATCTCGTGCATTTCTCACTGTTCTCTGGAATAAATTCCCAGCAGCGCTACCGGCCCAATATAACCTACAAACCTTCAAAAAACGATTCTACTCCTTTCTCAAAGGCCGGCGACACCTTTGTGATACCCCTCGTGTCGCAGGTGTGGATGGACGGCGGTGATTACTTATCATCAGGTTAACCGTCTGTTTGTTTGTTTCTAATCGATAAAAAAACACCGGGCACTTGTGGTTCTATTCAAAAAATAAGTAGGGTTAAAATCTGCAAGTGCCAACGTCGCTTGCGTTTGTAATAGAGAATATTGCATTTTTTTGATTATACTATGGCTGATATTGAACGGTGGGATGTTGATATTCATATCTGCTATTGCTTTGCTACTGCAAAGTACGTAAATTACGGCCGCACTGCTCAATAGTAAACAATGTTAAAATCTGCGATAAATATGCGTAGATACGACTGGTTCGAAAGTTATCTATTTGATACGCAAAGATCGCAATTTTTGAAAGCTCAGTTTTTTAACCGGGTCGGACAGTGAACCGTAACGCTCAAGTCGTTGACGTGTACTCGGGTTTAGTAGGTTCCACTCGGCTATACTCGGTTTCAGTCATCAACCACGTTTATTGTCTGCACAGGGAGTGCATCGTTCTAATAATTGTGTTAATTAGTAGGTACGTATTACAATACTAAAATTTGTATATTACTATTATTTATTTGTATTAAAATATTGATACACATATGTGAACTCTAATGTGCATATATTAATTTATAACGTTTCACTTTTATCGTATGCCTATACGTACACCCCAGTTATTTCAAATTAAATAACCATGTATTTAATTTGATAATATTTATGCAAGTAAATATAAATCATAAAAGAGGTAAATTTTAATACGTTTGTATGAAATAATCTCGATAATCTCCGGTTTTCCAAATTCAGTTAAGCAATATTTTTCCCCAATAAACCATCTTATTCTAATTATATTTTATTTTGTAACTAGTTGATAACCGACCGCTTCATTGGACATTAAAAAAAATGTAGTGTTTATGGTTACCAAAAAATAAATAGTCTAGAGTCAGCTACCAAAAATTCTGCATCTAATGGTCTTAGTCTTATGCCAATATGTTAAGGAATTTTGACATTTTTGGGACTCAAAAGAACTGTATTTTCATTATATATACATGCTTAGATTACAGGAAAAGAAAGTCACGGGTTAGTCGATTAGTAATATACATATACCAATTAGTGCAATTTATTAGAAATTTACACTCAGGAATGAAAACAAGCTGATAATGATTTAAATAAACTTTTATAATAACAACTAAAATGTATGTATTTAACAAATCAAGCAACTGTGAAGCAACTATTGACGTATCTACTACGTATTATGAAAAAAAATGCACAAAATAGTATAATACCGATGGATGTATTTCAATATCTCTGATGTCTCCTTAGTACTTTTTTTTGTTGAATACTAAGCAGTTATCAACTGTCAAAACCGACATATCTCTCTCTAATTCATATTACGCAAATCTTCAAAAGACGCAATCAAAAACCCTTCAACTCTTAAAGGTAATTAAAATATATTTCACATAAAACAGACTACAAACACTACAAAAGTGACTTATTCTTTACTGGTGCTTCCACTCTTAGCAATATTTTCTGTTGTTGATGTAGGTTTCTCTTTGTTCCAATCTTTTAATCCTTCTGGGAGTGTTGTATCCTCATCCAACGAGCCAGTCCCTTCAACAAACTCTTCGTAAGTACTCTTCTCAGGGAACGGTCTTGGTCCTAGCAACTCTATCATGTCATCTCGACTTAAAATCTCTTGTTTCAACAACCTTTCTGCTACTTTCGATATATTCTCTTTGTGTTTTGTTAATAAATCTGTTGTATGTTTATGTGCACTGTTGATTAAATCTCTAACTTCAGAGTCGATTAATTCTGCTGTCTTCTCTGAATATGGTTTATCGATCACCATTTCACCAGGCTGTGGCATTTCAAAGGACACATTACCGACTTTTGAATTCATACCGTAGTGAACTATTTGAGCGTAGGCACTCTGTGTTATCTTTTTCAGGTCATCTTGAGCTCCTGTTGTGATTCTACCGAAGAACAATTCTTCACTCACTCTCCCTCCCAAAGTCATACACATTCGGTCAAATAATTGCTCTTTACTGTACAAATATTGTTCTTTAGGTAAGTACTGGGCATATCCTAGGCCCTTCCCTCTAGGGATTATTGACACTTTCAACAGGGGATCAGCGTGCTGTAAGAACCATCCGGCTACTGCGTGTCCCGCTTCATGGTATGCCACAATTTTTCGTTCATCCGGCTGAAGGACATTAGATTTTTTCTCCATACCGGCTACAACTCTCTCGATAGCTTGTTCAAAATTTTTCATTGTGATGTCATTAGATAATTCTCGAGCAGCAATCAGAGCTGCCTCATTGCAAACATTTGCTATGTCTGCACCAGTGAATCCTGTAATTAAAAGAAATAAGGGCTTTGAATTAAAATTTACCTTTGGAGTCATGAAATTATGCAAATACAATGTATTTGTGGTAATAAATTTCTGATATCTAAAGTTACACACAATAGAATTTTTTTTTTTATATACTCAGACAATTAAATTCTTTACTTTTTTATGCCATGAATATTTATTTGGTGCAAGTATTCATTTAAAATATAATATAATTTTTAAATATACAGTACTAGTTGATACCCTACCTTTGCCTGGGTTGTTTATCATGAGAATATATTTTATGTACAAAAGATTGAAAGTAAAAATATACTTTGCATACAAATTTTTTTTAGTCCTTTATAGTGCTTATAAAAATCGTAATTTCTTAAAACTTTCAATACGTTATATTAAATGAAGATATTCTGGTATATGTTTTAAGAAGTGTTTAAAAAGTGGAACTAGAAAATTTTTAAGAAGTGTTTAAAATTTTTTATTGAAATTTATTGTGTCATTTTTGCTTGAAGCACCACACAATAACAGAATTCTATTTTATTTATATAGCTTATTTACGTTATGAGCTCATGACAATTTGCTAATTTAGGGGAAATAAATTAATCTAATTGGAAACTATTAAGCAATAGCTAATTTTTTTCATTTGTTTTATAATGACTTCATTAAAAACACTTGATTATTAATCTCAGTTTTAATGCATCTTTAATTTATAAGTGGATATAAAAACTGGACTACTTTTACTAAAAATGACCAAAAAGTTTTGTAATCATCTAAACTAAAATTACATCAAATAATCAATATTACCTGGAGTTAAAGCAGCCATTTTACGAGCTAGATTCTCCTTATTTAAAGTAGTTTTAAGAGGAGTCAGATGTACTTTGAATATAGATGCTCTGCCCTTAATGTCTGGTGCTCCTACAAATATTTGTCTGTCAAATCTTCCAGGTCTAAGTAAAGCCTTATCCAAGATATCTACCCTATTTGTAGCAGCTAAAACAACAACATTCGTTGTGGTGTTGAAACCATCCATTTCTACCAGAAGTTGATTTAATGTATTTTCTTGTTCAGAATGGCCTCCAAAACTACGTCCTCCCCTTTTTCTACCAACTGCATCTATTTCATCAATAAATAGAATACATGGTGCATGTTTTCGAGCCATAGAGAACATATCTCGAACTCTAGATGGACCGACACCAACAAACATCTCTAAGAATTCTGATCCAGAAACAGTAATAAAAGGGACATTTGCTTCTCCTGCAGTGGCTTTTGCTAAAAGTGTTTTACCAGTACCAGGAGGTCCAGTAAGTAATGCCCCTTTGGGAATCTTAGCTCCCAAGTCAATGTATTGCTGTGGATTTTTTAAAAAGTTGACAAACTCCATAATTTCAATTTTAGCTTCTTCACAACCTGCTACATCTTGGAATTTGACACCAATATCTGTGGGGTTCATTAGTTTAGCAGTTGATTCCATGACACCACCAAACAATCCACCACCTTTTCGACCTCCTCGACCCATCATATCAGCTGATCTTCTCATCATATAGATCAGAAAACCAATTATGAGAATCGTAGGTAACATCCCAGTTAAACTAGCAGCTTCGACTTCAGATTTATAAATAACAGGCACGAAATTCGGTGGGTCAATATTCATTTCAATCTGTGCATTTTCTAAGTTACGTTCAAATGAATCAACACTACCAATTGCAAACCAAATTACCTTCCCTTCAAGTGCATTCCCTTGTAATCTCACTCGCACCCATTTTTTATTGATAACTTCTAGTTTTTCCACCACGCCCTTATTCAAGTATAGATTAACAAAATCCCTCCAGCTAATTTCTCTATACCTTAACTCGAAATATGCTATTGATGCAAGCAAAGTAACAATTCCCATTGCACCAAACATCATCCATTTCTCCCTATCTTGGCCTTCGTATCCACCGCGACTACCACCCCCGCCTCCTGTATTTGAGAACATATTCATATTCCATTTATCAGCTGATGAAGATTTCGGCTGAGGAGGTGAAGTTTTCGACGGTGCTGGTGATCCATCTTTTTCTGAAGTCTTGGACGGTTTCGGAGCTCCACCTGGCTGAAAATACTTCTCGAAACCCTTAGGAGGTTTCTTACAAAATTCGTACCACTGATTTAATACAGAATCTAAGGCAGGGACACCGACGGTCTGCAATTTATAACTATTGAAATGTAATTTAGATAACTGTGAATGTGTTAGTCTCAAACCCTTCCACATTGTGTTAGGTTTTTTAATAAATTAATTATTATATTTAATATTGTTGCACAATTCGTTTGAGAATTGGATCACAAGAAATCATTGAGAGTCGTGACAAACATGGTTAGAAATATCTAAGTCAAATTGACAAATGACAAATGATAATGCGGCCCATAGGTATTGTAATCTTTGCATGAATATACTAGAGTATCTAGGTACGCGAAACTTTATTCCGATATCGCCTACTTTTGAGATTGAATGTCGTTCGTAACGAGTAGAGTTGATATTAAGTTATGTTACATAAGTACCTAATTAAAAATAACTGATTTCCTGGTAAATTTTTCGAAAGCGGACTTTTTAATTGTTATCAAAGTTTGCTCACAAAATACTTTCTAAGATTTTAAACTTTCAATCTAGAATAATTAAATAGAAATTTTGGTGTTTCATTATATTTTATTAAATATAATTACATATAATTTCTAGTATGTGCGATCCTTTTATACCGAATGATATTATTGGAAGGTAAGTTATGTCTATATCATATGTGGTGTGTAAATCAAAGTAAAAAATGTATTAAAAAATAAAATTTTGAATGGTGGGTGAAAAACTTAAATTTAGATTCAAATGAATGGAAGAAGAATGGAGGTTATAGCAGACTGCATAGGGGCTGATGTTTTGCGAATAAAAACAAAAAAGGTTACTGATACTTTTTCCAAAAAAAGAGACAAGCACCCGATTACACACAATAGGGGAAAGCCCAAAAATATTTGTATTAAAATCAAAACTATTTTATTTAGTTTAGGTCTGAGAAAGTCGCTTATGAACGTCAAAGTTACCACCGGTTAGGAAAACAACCCAGTTATCGAGAAGAACCGGCAAGAACTCATCTTACATTATTTCAAAACATTACGAACATACTTTTAAGAACATTTTTATAGTTATAGACATACATAGCTATATTCGATTTTGGTGGATGCAAAGAGAGGGCATCATTTCCAGACGTCACCATCGTCCATATATTGATCTAATCTGATTAGCTTGAAGACATTAAAACCTGGTTGACATGGTGTTTGAACTTAATATCCGGCAAATCGGTAATGTGCTTCGGTATTTTGTTATAAAATCTAACACTATTACCTAAAAAACTGTTGCCGGTCCTAGTGAGCCTTAAACATGGAGTGACCAATTTGTTATCGTTTCTTGTATTTATATTATGTTGGTCTTTTACTAAATCTAGCTTATCAAAATTTTCGCGGACGTACATTAAATTTTCAATAATGTATTGGGAAGGCAGAGTTAGGACACCGAATTCCTGGAGCTTAGCCTTTAATGATTAGCGTGGCACCATATCATAAATTGTTCGAAGTACCCGTTTTTGTAGTAGGGATATGGTGTCTACCTCAGCTGCTGTCCCGCACAACAAAATATCATCGATAATCAAATATTCTAATCAAAGATTATCATACCATCAAAATATCTATTAGCAAAAGCGAGAGAAAAGAATACAAGATATATTAAACACGTTAAATGTATTTAACAATTTAACGAATTATGAGAATATAAAGACTCCTTTTAAAGACTATTTAGAAAGACTGTAAAATTAAGAAAATTATTGGACTTATTAACTAATAATTATTAACTAATAATTATTAACTATTAATTAATATTAACTCTCCGGCTACGACACTGTATTGTCAAATTTAAATCTTGTACAGGAGATAAACGAGGATGAAGTAAGAAAAGCTGTGAATGGTATGAAAGATGGAAAAGCCGTAGGGCTAGGTGGTCTACCTATTAAAGTATGGAAATGTTTAAAAGTAGATGGATGGATGTGGCTGACTATATTTTTTAATAAGATTTTACCACTCCAATAAGATGATAAGATAATACTGTTAAGTACCCCGAGATGTTTTGTGATGAACTCTGAGTAGGAAAAGAGTGCTTTGGGATTAACCACATTTTATTCCTTGTATGTACAGTCGAGCCAAAACACACGTTATGTCCACGGAAGAAAGAGAAGAGCGTTATGTCTGAGGCTGGAGTTACCAATAATTTCAATATGTAACATCAGATGATATATCAGATATACAGGGGGAGGGACCTTGGTGTATGCTGTTTGCTGATGATATTATTTTTGTCGGAGAAAGTACTATCGAGGCCCAGAGTAGGCTGATGGTGAGAAAAATTAGAGAATATTGGTTTGAAGATTAGTACTATTAAGTTCTAAGCATTTTGTGGTGTTTCCAGCTAAGCACATCTCACAATCGACAGCTGTCGATTTTAGGTATACCTTCTAGGTACGGTGGTGCCATTCCGGAAATTTATGATACTTCAATTGCATTTATTTCAGTAGATACTTTTTAGGTGAAACCTATTATTCTACTTCTTACCTAATACTTTATTCTGTAGGGTTATAAGATCTATGGTCGGAATTGACAGCATAATCACCGTTCAGAAATAAAAGGAGCAATGAGAATTGCTTATTGTTTTATTCACTAATCACGTTGTCAATCTACATAATAATGTAATTCTTAGGAAGTGTACATTATAGAATATTATTATTTGGTACCGAATAACTATTATGATATTTTCAATGACTTAGCTAAAATATAAATTACGAATTACTTTATTCCTGAACGAGAAATCAGACATTTTCGTGTCTCAAGTAAATAAATGAATTTCCCTATGCCTTTTTGAATACTTTTTATTGCGTCTTTCGAAGCAAAGTGGTGCACTAATATATATTACAACATTTGCAGATATATATGCTGGAATTTAAAACTTATTAGAAAGTCAGAATTTGGTTAAATAAGGTACTAAAGTTGTAACATTATGGAACAAGACAGAGCAGAATCTAGCAGGAATAATGGAAAGAGGACACGACCTTTGCTTTTACAACCGAGTCCAAAGATTGCTAGAGTGTCCGCGTACGCTAGTTCAACTTCCAGTGGAGTTTTGAAAAATTCAAAGAAATACAGTCCTAGTTCATCTAAAAGAAGTAAAATAACTTATAATAAAAGTGATGTACCAGTGCCTGGATCTCCTGTGCCTGATAAACATGTAAGGAAGGCGGGGCCCTACTTGCTAGGACCGAAATTAGGCCCTAGCCCTGTGAAAAGTATAGTACAGTGCTTGGCAAGGAAAGAGAAAACAGATGATTTTTATCAGGTGTGTTTTTCTTTAACTTAGCGGCATTATAATTTATCAATTATTAATTATTAAGTTTATCAAAATGTCAATTATAAACCATTCCTACATTTTGAAATAATTGGTTTAAAATAAATGGAGGGGTTAATATGATAGAGAATAATTTCCTATACCTTTAGGTTACTGTTGTTAGACAATAAATAATTTTTTGTGTTACATATGTCATTTGAGTAAATCTCTTCTTTATTTTTTTTCCTTATTTGTATATCACCAGTTATATCATATATGTGTAGATATGGCCAGCTTCAAATATAAATAATACACTCTTTTCTAAAATGTTAACACAAAGATTGTATATCTATTCTTTTTATTTCAAAGAACTTGTGATTCTTAGAATGAAAATATTTTCCTATAAGTTTATCTGTTTTTAATAATTACTGTTTTTAATAACTAATTAATAAATAATTGTTATATATAAACATACAACATACATATTTGAGACTTGCTTAGGTATCTATAATTATCAATTCGTATTAAAAATCATAACTTTGTGAAATGATATATAGAGATCCCAATATAGTTGTGTTAGTCCATCTAATTGATTTATCACTGCTAGAATATGATTATACTTTTATTTATGTGATAAATAGTTTATCTTGATTATGGCAATAACATTGCCATATTTATACTGTACAATTCTTGTTATACATTTCAGTGACTATGGGAGGCTTTGTATTATTCTTTATATACTTTATTATCTTTAGTCCTTGGCTTCGCTTAATGTCGATTTATCTATCCCTTAGGAACAATACATTTTTGTAGATGAATGGCATGAATGTGTAAGCAAAATTTCATTGTTTGGTTGAGTAGTTAAAATATGAAAATGTAACAAGCAAAATTACTGTTACACTTAAGTCACAAATGATATTAAAGGAGCAATATGTCCAAAGATGGTAACACATTAAGCATGGAGAGAGTGGCTCTTATGTACAGCTCATGCTACATAGAGGTGTTATATATAGTTCATATGTTCTAGTGTTGTAAATTGTTAATTTTGAGACTGGTAGCTAACCAGGTATTAAAAAGTGATCGCATTTTCCTTCACCACAAGGATTCAAACATATATAAATCAATGTGATTATTTGATGTATCAAACTATCATCATTTCCATTTCACTTTTAGTCAATTTTGCACTAATTTAGTTCATATTAAATATTGTTTTTTTACACAGGTAAAGATTTTGACATTAAGGAATGAAGGCCAAACAGAAACTCAAGATGATAGACAAGGAAAAATGTTGTTACACACTGAATACTCCCTTCTATCCTTGTTGAAAGATCAAGAGGGTGTCATTCACCACCACGGTTTGTTCAAAGTAAGTTCAAGTTTGCTATCTATACTAATACTATTTATAAAGATCAATACTGCTGCTGTAACAAAGAGGTGCGCATCTAATAAAAACAAGTCAAGAAATAATCTGTTGCCTTTCCTTTAGTGAAGTAAGTCTAACAGTTTTTTTTATTAAGTGTAATTCGAGAACAGAAGTTTCATAGGGGTAAAAAAATTCTACTAGATTTTTCTCCTGATTCAATATATATATATGTATATAATCATCGTTTTCTTACCTAAGTAGGGGTGTATCTTCGCAATTCCGTTCGGGTCGCGGTCGGGTGCACACGTGCGCTCTCTCGCTGCTCTGTCGGCTCGATCGTCGTTAACCTACCTGCGCACCAGATGTTCAGTTCTACGAATTCGCCGTCGCTCGACCCGCATTGTTGCCGAGTGACTCATCACCAGGCGCTTTTGTCTTAGATGTTTTGGTTCTATCGTTCGTAAAGCTCGATTGAGTTTTTCGAATATTTCGCGTGTGTTCGGTGGGTTAAGTATATTGTTACAGGTTCGATTCATTTGCCACGTGTGGATTAAATGTCAATCGTTACGCTCGTTTAAGAGCGACAGTGCACCTCAGCTAGTGCACTAAGTAAACCGCACTTTGTGGTGCGCGCCGAGTACATCGCGGGCAGTGTGTCGAGTCGCCGTTTTACACGTCGTGAGTCGTGCAGCGTGCCGCTTTTTCATGTTGCGCCGTGTGCAGAGCGTTGTATGAAAGAGAAGGAAAAAAGAGAGAAGAAACCGAAGTGCTAGGGACCTCCCACCAGGCTACATAGGTTCTCTGTGAGGCATTGCACTTCGCCCACAGCTCCCTTTGGCCCAGACACGGATTTTCCGTTAAATCGTAAACAGGCGCACCCCTCTGCCCTTCAGGGAGGGAGGTTAGTCATGTCCAACCCCGCCCGCACCCCGCCAAGCCCCGAGGATATAGCACAGATTCAGGATCTAGTCCGTTTTCATGAGTTCGTCCGCGATACGAACTCTCCTAGTTTCAGAGTTTCATAGACTCAAACACACTTATGCTCTCGCGACTCCCGACCTTCCGCCACCGCCCCGATATTTCTCCGAAAACCCATTTGAACCGCTTTCGGACCGCGACTCCGACGACGACGCCTCCGATGCGTCCGATATGGACCTCGACTCAGTTTCCGCGGCCGCGTCCTCTCCCGCTGAAAACGACGGCTTTTAAACCGTCACGCGCCGTGCTAAACGCCCACGCGCCGCGACCGCGAACCCGTTCGATAGTGACTCCACAGCGGGACTTTCCGTCTCGAAACAGTCGAACGAAGGTGGCGCTCGAGTGCCTCGAGTATCGGCCGCGCCCTCTGTCCCATCCCCGGCTGAAGCTCCGGCTGTGGGTTCCGAAGTCTCGTCTAAGAAGCCACGCCTCCCGCCCCCCGTCACAATTCGTGACAAGGCCTGCTGGGTGCAGATCTCAACGGATTTACAGTCTTGTAAGATCCACTACACGTCTGCCGTCAATACCGTTGCCGGTATTTCCGTTAAAGTTTCCACATCTGATGAGCATCGTCTGCTCACAAAATACCTCCGAGAGAAAAAACTCCCCCTTTTCACCCACGCACTCGAGGAGGAACGCCGCCTCCGTGTCCTCATTCGTGGTGTTTCTTCTGAACTCCCTGCCGACGTTATCTCCGATTGCCTGAACACTCAGTACTTCCCAGTCCTGAGTGTACATCGCATGTACCACCCCGTACGAAGGCTCCCTTCAACTTGGTACTGGTCACACTGGAGCGTACTATGGAAGGTAAGGCCATTTTCAACCTCACCTCTGTGTGCGGCCTCTCTCGTATCTCCGTAGAGCCTCTTTGCAAGCCGTATGTACCCTCGCAGTGTCATAACTGCCAGGTGTACAGTCATTCCGCCCGGTACTGCCACCGGCGTCTCAGGTGCGTCAAGTGTCTCGCGGATCACTCCACAAGGGAGTGCCCCCGCACTCCAGAGTCCACCGAGCCACCCAGCTGCGTCCTTTGCGAGCAACCGGGTCATACCGCGAACTATCGCGGATGTACTAGCACGCCCCGCTCGACCCGTCCCCACCGCGGCAGACGTGCTACCCCGTCCAGGGCGTATGTCCCGTCGTCCCGGACGCAACCGCCTCCGCCCATACAAAGCCAGAAGGCTTTCCCTGACCTGCCGGGTACCTCCAGTGCACCGGCAGCACCCTCACCCGCGCCGAGCGCGCTCTCCTGGCGCTCCACTCCTGCGCCACTTACTGCGTCTTCCGTATCGACCACCGGTATAAACTGGATAGCTCAACTCTTCTTAGTACACGATGTTCAAGAAATACTCGCGTTCAACGCGCTCGTCAATAGTACGTCTGAGCCGGGCTCTTAAACGCGATCTCAGCTTTCCCGGTTGTTGCGACTACGTTACAACGTCTAACCCGCACCACGCATAAATAAATTCGCGATAATCATAATCAGTTCGAACCCGCGTGTTCATGTACATTAGACCGAATCATTAGGAACTCGTACATAATTGTATAGTTAAGTCGGCACCGCGCCCATTGTTCTTTATTTGTTCGCTCGATGTACTCTTAAAATATGCGTGTTTGCGCCCACGCCCGCGACTCTCTCTGCTCACGCTGCCGTGAGTGAGGGGTGATGATACTCCGCACACACGTCGCGTTGTCTCTGGTAGCAGCTCGAGACTAGGTTTGTCCCTCGGTAGAGAACCCTCGAGTTTGTTACTCGCGCAAATACAGTAACTCACACTAGTTTTACAAATACACAAATCACCCTACACACGTGCACACATAGGTACACATAGTGGTGGGCTGTTTTTTTACCCCTTTTGGACTGAAATATGTCACATAACTTAGTAGGCAGATTCAAAATACATGTATGCATTCGTAAAACATACATGGTCATACATTCATTTTTCACGAATCGGGAAACTCTGCCACAGTTCAAGCCGAGGCGCATCATGTGCCCTTGCGCAGATCGCCTAAACAAATCGGGTGAGTGCCTTAAGCGCTCTCCTTAGTAGTCCGGTGAAACTGTAGCGGCCTTAACAAGCCAACAGTGTAGTCAGTCCGAAAAAAAAAGAAAGTTTTCCTCTTCCACTCTCTCTTGTCAGATGTCATCTCAGTATTCACACCTTTTATACACTTAACATTTTTCAGTCTTTCTCTACTTCTATATCTGTTCAACTCATACTTTAAACTTTTCTAGTTACATGGCTTTCATCTCTCCTTATGGTATGCCCGTATCATGCTAACCAATTACTCCTCCACTTTTCTGTTACTCATGCTATTTTCAAACTTCCCCTGATAAACTCATCCTTAATGTAATCCATTCTGGTTATACCACACATCAACTTAACATTCGCATCTTTGCCACACGTAGTCCCACAACCATCCATTTCTTTTATAATCCAGCATTAAGATCTCTTCAGAATATATATATATAAAACTAAATATTGCAAAACATTTCACAGGTGTCCTCATTCTTTGAATGGTGGAAGCGATTGTTTATTTTTGTCATTTGAATGAACACATTAGTCTCTAGAAGCACTAGTCAGATTTGAATATTTTTTTTGCATTTTCATTGTCATCACATCAGCCTATAAAAGAGCCACTGCGGAATTATAGACCTCTTCCCAAAGGAAAGCTTGTGTATAATTACCACACCAGACCATGATGTATTGGTTATTTCAAATTCTAAAAAATCCACAGTTCTATGTTTTCTGTATATAGATATTTGTCTATATTTCTACACAAACGGTGGTACTAAAAGAACATTTCTCAGTTTGAGCTTATCTCACAATGTTTTCCTTCACCATCTGCCGATAGTGTTACCAATTTAAATTAGTAAATATATGCGAATTCCGAAAAATTCGTTGGTACGTACCGTCGTTCGAACCTGCAGACATCGGATTGATATACCACCGGTCAAACCACACTACAAACTACGACTTTTTTGTGTATCATATAACAACTCCATATTTTGAAACTATTTTTTAGTATTTTTGGCATAAATAGGTTCGGTCCGTAACTATTTACGTCCGTCCGTAACGATTGTCTGAAACTATATCAGCAGTAGATTACTCAAAGTCTTATTAAGAAATGACATTCCAGGATCATGCATTAGAAGAAATGCCAAATCCGACTGGCCCTGGGTTCATGTACACGGGTCGGGTTCGGCAGCGTCTTTTCCTGGTCTTGGACTGTGTCACACCACACCAGTTCAGCGAGAAAGGCAGCGAATTGATCAATCTCCAGCAGTATGTGACTAAAGTGAAGAAAGTACCGGAAAAGGAAGCAGTTTTGATATTTTACGATATTGTCAGGGTTGTTGCTAATTTGCATAAGGTAATTTTTTTGTGTCATAATAGGGGTATATTGGGTGTACCTAGGTTAAGGTCTCTTGGATGGTCACGTGACACGAGTGTGAAGTTGTGGAGGATACGGAGTAGTATGAAGCGATGATGGTTCAGTGGTTATCGTGCTTGGACACCGCGTCCATCGACGTGGGTTCGAATCCTTGCGAATAAGCTGGAGAATCACATCGTGATGAAACCATATCATGGTGATAGGGCCTTTTTTCTAAGTCTAGTCTTGTGTAGATACTACCCTTAAGTTGAAAACCTGTCGCCAAGCACCTATAGGTTCAAGATTAATCATAGATCACTTATAATACTAGAGAATACATACTCTCCTTAAGGGTCCTTCTGCTTTGTTCATGAAAAAAATGTCCATAATTGTCTTCTTTTGGGAATGGATTAGATATGTGTGAAAAATTAATGATCTGCTATGAATATGCTAAGAACATAACCAAAAGAGAGTGGGTCATTGATGAATAGTATGAATTGAAGCAAGTGAAATGATTTTGTCTGTACCTTTTTAAAATAAAGCCTAAATGTTGTATGAACTAGAAGTGTTATTATCAGCAACTCTCCTGATATTATACTAGAAAGGATAGGGTATAATAGAGCTGATATATTAGTTCAGAACGAAAATCTCCAGAGATAAAGAATAGAAAATAAGAATTATAAATAAACTTAGAAATAATTTTAATTTGTAGTTGAATGATGACATTAACAATTATTTCTTTGTTAAATCCATTGAATATATGGAATTTAAATTTAATATAAATTAAATTACATTAGTAATAAGTTTATAGTGAATTTGATATAATGTATTTACTTTTCAGAGAAATATAGTCCACAGAGATTTAAAATTAGGTAATATAGTATTAAACCAAAGAACGGGCCGTGTTATAATTACAAACTTTTGTCTGGGCACTCACCTTGGAAGCGACAGGGATTTGCTGAAAGATCAACGAGGTATGTCATAGTAGAATACCTTGATTATAAATTGGTATATATATTTCATGAATATATCTTGTAGTGCAAGTAATCATTTTAATAATGTCTAAATAATTTTAATAATTGGGCAGAAATATCTCATTTTTTACAAAAAACAATTTGGTTCCTCTTAGCACGAGATCATAGAATTATAGACTCCTTAATACAAGGCATAGACTATTTTTTTTTTTATTATTATTGTGAAATAAGTACAAAACCTCTGACAGTAGACAGAGACCTTAACTAGATTGACAATAATGATAATATTTATGACAATATTTAGTGTAAAATATGCAAGATTAATAAATTAAAAATATATTAAAATTATACCTAAGTAGATCAAAATGAAATGTATAAATTACAAGTAATAAATTTAAACCACAAGTTATATTAAGAAAGAACTAAACTACACTTATTAAGATAGTTTAAAAAATTTTGAAGAATATTATTAATTATGTATGTATACACATATGTATGGGTTATATGTATGTTGTTGCACAAATTTATTTTTATTATTAATTTAAATTTTTTTTTAGACTATTCATTTGTAACATGAACAATATCTGTACCATTTCGAACTATGCAATACAAACAAAATATATACCATTTACGGAGAATTTTCTCTATTTTTTACAATTTACTGAAAAATTAAATAAATAATTCAAAAATAAAAAGAAGTCAATAAGCAATGAATTACAAGTAAAAAACGATATGGTATTGTTATTAGTTTCCTAGTATTATTTGCATGGTATAGTTAAACTCTATGGTTAATAAAATACCGTTTGATGTAAAAGAAGTTATTTATACTAAAAGATAAAAGTAGTGTGTGTACTTATAAAATTATAGGTAATCTAAATCTCGTTATAGATAACTTTCAGTTGTCGCTTTTTGTGTTCACTGTGATGTCCAAAATAAAAATGTCGTGCGGCAGACTGTGTGTCATGTATATATGCGATAAAAATGAGGGGTGGACATTTCCAGAATGTTATAAAAATATATTAATTACAGACCGATAACGTATAAAGAGGGAAATAATTTGTGAGGAATGTTATTTTTAAAACTTGTTTATTCATCTTTTGCTCTGAAGATAAGGTCTCAATTTGTACTTGAAATGACAATCACGTGATAACCGTATTTCGTCGAGTTGTACTCGACGTTTGTAGAGAATTCTAGATTGTTCCGAATGGTTCTTTAGTGTTGAAGAATAGGTAGAGTATTTTTTTTGTAAATTATAAATATGCATTGTGTTTTAGTAACAATATTATTAGTCGGATGTAGCTTATGTCGGAAAGGTAAATAGTAATCATGGAAATAAAATAAACAACTATTCTTTATAGGTTCCCCAGCTTATATTTCACCAGATGTGTTAATGTGTAAACCGTACCTCGGCAAACCGTCCGACATGTGGGCATTAGGTGTTGTTTTATATACAATGCTATATGGACAGTTTCCCTTCTGCGATTCAAGTCTCGCCCAACTCTTCAGTAGGATACAGGCCGCCAATTATAACATACCACCGTAAGTATAACCTGGTAGTTAGTCCATAACATGCTAGTACCGACTACGAAACTGTTAGAATAGATTATATTACTGTTAAATAACCCTTAAATGCATGATTGCTGTTTGAAATTTTGAAAATAATTTAATTACACCAACAAAAAACAATCTCTTATCCACCAGAAGCAATATCAACTATTTGTTTCACACATAAAGTATTTTAATGTGCTTTCGGAAACGCACACTCAGACTTTTCAATACAACTAAGTGGAAGTGGAATTTAGACAATTGGCAACAATAGGCATATAATTGTTAATACATAAGTTTAAACCAAAATAAAACCAGAGTTCGTATTGTTTTTTCCCCTTAAATTTTAAACTTTTAAAATTTTCACTTAAAAACTTTGTTTTTATATTATTTTCAGGGATGGTAATACAGTCCAAGTATCAGATAACACAGTTTTTCTAATACAGAGGTTGCTGGTGAAAGATCCCAAACATAGATTACTCGCTGATGACGTAAGTAGGAATTAATAAAGATGGTATTTTTAGTAAAAATTAACCATTACTAAATGGTAATATATACCTAAATTTTTGCATTTATTGTTATTATTGTACACATTTGATTTAGAATAGAGTTCTTTGAAATGTTTTAATATTATTTTTATGTACTTAGCTATAATCTCGTTTATGCATTACTTGATATATATTTTACACTTCTTATTGAGCGAATTTTGTTAAGTTTTACGACAGTCTAACAAGCCAGCCAAACTGACTTTATTAGTTTGTTACTTGTTGAGTTTGCTCACTGCTGAGTATATTAGTACTAGTCACAGAGCTTATTAGTATTAGTTACTGAGAGTTTATCTATGTTAGTTACTGAATTTATTATTGTCAGTTATAGAACTTATTAGATTAGTTATATAGTGTATTAATGTTACTTGTTGGGTTTATCAGTGTTATTTGCTGATATTATTAGCGTCAGTAACAGAGCTTATTAGTGTTAGTTACTGAGTTTATTAGAGAAAGTTGATGAGTTTATTAGTGTTAGTATTTGAGTTTATTAGTTTTATCTGCTGAGTTTGTTAGTGTCAATGACTGTTGCTTCTTTGATTCAGTTTATTACTATATTTTAGATATTTAGCTTTTATATTTAGAGTTTAATAATTTTGACCTTTCTATTATACAGGTATTAGATCAACTATCAAGCATTATAGCGAGTTACGTGATCGTACCAAACCCTCCGGAAGACTTACAAGTGGTTCCTGACGTATCGTTAGACGAGGAAAGTAAGGAAAAGACTAATCAAACGTCATCGGAGGTGGATAAGAAGTCTTTGACATCGATGGCGGACAGCGGCGCCGAGAGAACTCCTAACACCAATGTGAGTAGAGATATGTTAACTTAGGGACTCTGTTTTAATGATCTATTTTGTGACAGTACTTGATGGTAAGCACAATGCAATCGAACAGCGACGGCGCCCATCCTTAGTGGTCTGCAATCTATCGGCAGTCGTCGCTTTAATGCCGGTCTGCAAACTTCTTGGCCTCTCCGGTAGTTACACACAGTGGTAGATCCTGAAACACGACAAACGAGAAGAGAGTCACTATGACTGGGTTACGACAGTGGCGTTGTTTACTTGGTGGCAGTGAATCTCTCGGTTGCTATGCACAATAGCTGATCTCGAAACGCAACAAACGAGGAGAGAGTCACTGTGACTGGTTGACGCGTGATGATTGTCTCGTCATTTGCTCGGTGGTAGCGAACATTTCGGTAGCTACACCCAGTGAGTGATCCCGAAATTCCTGTTAATCAGAGAGAGTCACTGTGACAGATTTATCGTTATCTGCTTGATCGGAGCTTTCTATGCCACAGAAAATTATTAGATATGTTTAAATGAACTCGACCTAAGCCTGAATGTTTATTGGTCAATATGACAGCGTCGACTGTGATAATGTTTTGTTCAAGATATTATACCTTCACCTCCACGGGGTTACAACTCTTCTTTTAACGTTTTACTTCTTTTAATGTGGTCCAAGATGGTAAACATACAAAATTTAGAGGGGAACTGACTCTCGAATACCGTTGCCAGAACACATTAACAGGTGCTTGGTAACAGATTTTCAATTTGAGGGTGGTAGCTAGCCAGGCTACCACCATACTATGGTTTCATCACAATGTTTTTCTTCACTGAAAGCTCTGATTTTGAATCTACGTCGGTGTTCGAATACGTTATCAACTTACCTCTATCGCAGGACGAACTCGGCGTATACTGTGTACCTCTACCGGATTTCCTCGCGTTAAACTTCCCATCACCGACTCGGGTTCAACAGAACAGTATAATAATCCACCCGACACACACGTCCGTCGATACGACATCGTTGTCCTCACAACAAAGGCAGATCACGGTCCAAAGGATCGGCAGGGACGCGAGACCGCTCCAACCGAGCGAGATAGCACGATACCAGCACATGTTTGCGTCAAACAGAGAGAGGAGATCGGAAACGCAGACCTCCGTCCCGGAAACGAGACAGGATAGGCCAGAGAATTCGAGGTTGAGGATGCTCGCGCAAAGGATCCCTCGACTCGCGACGAACGGTCAGGGCTCATCATCGAGCAGTGCTTCGGAATTCAGGGTGATACCGTGGTCTGAACAGCCTCCTCGTTCTTGGGATAATGATTACGTGCTGAGGCTCCCTGTCTTGGACTTATCGAGGGTCCAGGGAAGTAGGGTTGCGGGTTCAACGTCCGCGCATACCGTTAACGCAGAATCAGCCGCCAACAACCCGAGGCCGCAGGAGGGACATGAATTCGATTACAATTAACGAACGGTTAAATTTATCATGTCTCTTATAGCAACGGTGGTATAATATATATCCATATATATATTTATGTGGGAAGTGATAATGCACAGAAATTGAGAACAAATACTTTTTTTTATTATATATCACAATATACAATTCTTTTTTCTTTACGCGAAATTGATCCTTATGTACCTATTCCCGGCGGTATAAATCATAAATGTTATAGTGTTGAAAAAAATGTTAGATATAACAAAATAATCGTTAAGAATATATATTTCATAGGAAATATAATTGTATGTAGCATAATTTGTTTATTATTCGAATTTATCAAATGTTGTAATAAGGCTGTAAGTTTTTATAGTTTATACTGCTAACACTATCTATTTACCAGTGTCATCATAGGTCTACATTTTTGTAAGGCGTTTCGTCCTTTTCGTATTGAAGTAAAAAATTGGTTAATGAATAATATACAATTAACAATCGTCTTTTAAAGTTTTAACGAAACCCTGAAGATGTAAATGTCATTGTTCTCTACTTTTTAATAAAGCAACTGGATACAAGTCTTTTAAGCTGTCATCAACTTCTCAGCAAATGTGGCAAGATTTTTTTGAAATTGTAATTTGTGTTAAGCTTATTCATTCCCACATTTATATATCTATTATCTAATGACCGTACGTACGTGTGGGCGTGCAATTAATGTGATGTAATCATCGATGAAATTGATAAAAAGTAATACGATATATGCCTTTTTTTATTAAATAATATTTAAATCGTATGAAATCTAAGATAGCAAAGTGGAAAGGGAGGTGGTAAAGAATGAATTACACCTAATCAATGTTAGTGTCGCATTGTGATGAGATATCTCAACTATGCTCTACAACATTACGACCACAACACACATGGTGCGAAAACCTGCCATAGTGACCCCCTTTTTGTTTGTTGCGTTTCGAGATCAAACTCGAAAAAAAAAAGCCATGGTAGTAGACGTTTCCAGGTCGTTACATACGTCAAAACACATATATTTTTGGTTTTGTTAATTTCACCGATTTTAATTTGTTTATTTTCGAATAAAATAGTAAGATATTCATCATAATTACCTATTGTTAAAATTGTTTCTTTTTTTCATGTACCAAGTTATAGTTTCGCCCTACTTTGCTTCTTTTGGTTGCCTTATTTATTCTAAATAAACATATAGATTTACTACGGAGATATCTTGTTACACCTATCTCTCTTACTCTTTTGTAGAAATACCTTCATGTGAGTAATACCGTGGGAAGTCTTTATTATGACGTTAGATATAATCCATCGTATTTATGGCATCCTAGTAGACTGAATCAATATTTTTATAAAAATAACGTTAAATCATGACGGTTATTTTATTACAAATAATTTATTTTCTTACATGCGGAACTTTGTACTTAAAAATTAAAGATAACTTTGACAGAAACTTCATATATCTGATACATCGATGTTTATTATTATCGAATGACAAATAGCACTTAATTAAAACGAGACCAAAAAGGAAATACATTAGTGTTTTTGAAATAGTGCTGAGTCATTCGTTTTCCCAATTTTATTACCGATATCGATACATATTACAGTCTCTTCATATCACATAGGTCAGTGCTTGCGTAACAAATAAATAAATAATTCGCTCAAATTTCAGAAAAAAAAATCGAAATGCAATTAGTTGTATGGTTAAAATTACATTACACATAAACGTGCTCCTTTATATATTTTTCCATCAATTATTATTCGCCATTTTGAGATCTGGGTCTTAAAAAATCAGCCGAGAGGTTAATAACTGTTTATATTTCACTAATTAAGTTGCAGTTGTATTAAAAGTTATTATATAAAATATGTGTTAAACAGTGGATTTTACGCATCTCTATTTTTGTAATAAGTGTACCACTTTGTTAACTTGGTTTTACAGGTATCGCGGTAAAAGTGTCATGGTTTAGTGTACGGTTAAAAGTAAGGTATGCTGTGTCGCGTGACACCTGACAGAAACGATTTCTTAAGCTTTTGGGTATGAAATCCATTTCATAGTTTGTATATGTTTATATAGTAGTAAATTACTATGGGGGTTTTTTTAGAAATATTATTATGGAAATATGGTTGAGTTTACCGCATAATTACGGTATTTCGCGTGACAAAGGTATAATTGAGGTGGGTAAAGATCGGCTACAAAAAGAAAATGTGTGCTTTTTTCCGTTTGAATATTTTGGTATTTCGAAGTTGAAATTTCGCCAGTTTAGTTATAGCTTTGTTTTTGCCAAATACGTAGGGGCCATTTCATTAACTATTATCGTTCGTCATGTTTCGTTCTTCTAAATTAAGTTATAATGTGAAGTATGATATTTGAGTTTTATTCAAATATTAAAATATACATAGAAATAAGTACTGGGTGAATCAAACCGTCTCCTTTACGTTTGTTAAGGTTTATGTTAAAAAATGTCAATGCAATTATGTTATTTTTAGTATAAACTGTGTATATGAATAAGATTGTAAATAAAACTTAATTGTTTAGCGTCCATTTAAAGGTTCGTTTGCACGTCACTTGCCGATACGTAACGTTGCCGTGACGATAATGTTAGGTTATAACTAATTCCATGATGTGCCAAATTATTATAACATAAAAAAAAATTAATTGATACCTGTTATAATGCTGTGTTTATTAAAAATTGGCCTATAAAGATTTAGTAAGGTTGGTTGGTTTTTTAACCTGGTTAAATATACTAAAGTAATGGTTTATATGTTGAAAATTAGATAGACAAACAAATGACATATAGGCCTCTAGTTTTCGCAGAATTAGTAAACTGTTCCAGATGATTGCATAACCAAAAAAAATAACTGAAATTTTTAACTTATCTTTGTAAGCGAACTATAGATATATAATGTAACTATATTTATTCTTAGTTAAATATTATGTTGGATAAAGCAGAACTATCGGTGTCGTTTTCAGAAACAATGTCTAATAAAGTTTTTTTTTGTTCACTGAGTTTACTGGCTCTGAGAAACCTATAGGCCTTTATGTTTTTCTTATGTACTTCGTCTGCTTTTGGCGGTAATTTCTGTAGAATTTAAGTATTTTTCTCTTCCTTAAGAAAACGAATTATCGTTTCGATGACGTTGCCCATGTCGGTTGGTATGAACGAACCTTTTGTATACTATTCTATGTTTATAATATAACTCAGAATTCGATGTCAGAGATAAAAAGTTTTATTTCGATTCCAATACAATATTTAGCATATACTTTGTATGAGTTGGTCGATACGTCGGTAATAATTGTAAGTAGGGAAATTTTGTTATTTGTTAGATGCATGCTACGATGTATGTATGTAAGCTAATAAAGTTGTATATTATTTTTGTCTTTTAATATTTTTTATTTGAAAACCTTAATTTATTTAGAATCCACACACACACGCACACACAAAATGCAGATATGTTAAGAAACATTTATCAACAGTATGCAAGCCTATAGTTGACTCATTGCTGGGCAAATTTACTCTTCTAGGGTAAGGTTTAATTAATAACTGACCAATACCATGCATACACATTGTTTTGAAACAAAAAGTGTGTGTGTGCTTATGACCATTTTTTTTATTAATGTGGTGAAATCCATAGTGGACACGCCATCCTCTCGGGAAGAGTGGGTAGTGTGAGACTCTTACTCACTAAACCTAACAAAGAAAACACGAAAGAAATGAAAACTACATAAAAAGTACAACAAAAAACCAACGTCACGCGGTGTACCCGGGCGGTCACCCATCCTAAATCCTGACCGCACCCGACGTTGCCTAATTTAGACCGGAATCAACCTAATCAAGAGCCGGTATTTTCAACACTATGCGACACAATGTTTATCACGACCACTTTTTTTTCACACAAAAAGGTTGCGGATCAGAATATGTAAGTCCTCCGATAAGAACTTTCAATTCAAAAATTAAATAATACTGTTATTACAACGTGGGTAAATACATGCCGTTTGAATCAAAAGAAATTTATTTTGTACTCGTTCAATCAACCAGACGCGCTATCCAACAATTACACTATAGTGACAATTGTATTAATTATGTTTTCGTTCTACGAAACCTTATACTGGTTATAGGATTCAAATTTACTAATATTCATTCCGCAATTAAAAATGAATAAAAATTTAATATCTTAATCTTACTAATATTATAAATATTAATGTGTGTTTGTTTGTTTAATTGTTACACCTTCTCGCCTTAATTATTATTATTGATTTTTTATTAGGTCTACGAAAATGGATTTAATCTGGCATTTCAATACTATATTCTATAACTATACTTAAAATTAAACCCTTCTTCTAGACGTAAACACAGCTTACTTTGTTGTACATGCAAAAATTAAAAACAAGATATACACTAAAAATAATTGAAACTAAAATTTAACTTAACAAATAAAATACCCAGTTATAAAAAAAAGTAGAGAATTAATACTATTACCTATACATTGAACAGAAAACCATACAAAAAAGGACAGTTATATCACTATCATCACTTCACTACATATTATAAAACAAAGTCGTCTGCCACGTCTTCCTGTTTGTCTGTCTGTTCGCGGTAAACTCAAAAATTACTGAACGGATTCTAATGCGGCCCTCACCAATAGATAGAGTAATTCATGAGGAAGGTTTAGGTATATAATGTGTCAAGGTTATCTGTAAATTGATTGAAATATAACGATAACTGTTGGAAAAATCGGAAACAGTCAAGCCGCGTGGGAGCTTTCGTCGAAAACGTTGCCTAATAATCCCTTTGAGATATAACAAAACCATTGAGATAATAAACGACGCAGACGAAGTCGCGGAAATCAGCTAGTACAATTATATAAGTAATCAATGGGTCATCATGATTTTCTGTATACACGTTGACAGTGATGCAGAAAAGGATATGGGTACTTCTAATTCAGAAACATTATTGTTACCGAGACAAAGCTAGTATTATATACGCCAATGTGACTTTGTTACGTTTCACGCCTTGATTACTCAACAGAACTCATTAATTTTTATGTATACATTGTCAGGGGTCTAGAAAAGAAGCTGTGAGCAAAAGCTAGATTACAATAATACGTGACATGTTCCGTTTTTAGATTAGAGTTATAATATATATAAGGTTTGATATTAAACGCATACCATAATAAGGAATCAAACAAAATTTATTGATGCTCTTACATATTCATTAAAACTAAATGCAACATGTTAAAACATGTTACCAGAATGAGTGACGATCGATGGACGAAACAGGTAACAACTGGGGCGGGTGCAAAAGGTACGAGAAAAAGAGGAAGACCAAAAACACGATGGGAAGACGATATAATATATGTTGCGGGGAATAAATAGCTATTGGAAGCAAAAAATAGAAACCGCGGGAGTAGTTTGGATCTTGTTCACCCTCGCATGAGGATTTCGTGCTTTAATTATTACATAATTATTTTATAGTACACTAGCGGCCCGCTCCGGCTTCGCACGGGTATAAAATATATAACCTATGTCATTCGCTGAAAAAAATACTAAAATCGGTCCAGTAGTTTCGATTTACATTAGCGCACACATTATTTTGATAAATTTCGTAGGGTTCAGCCTGCGTTTGTTGCAATGTAAGCGGAAAAAATGTAATTATTTACGACATCACATTAGAAACCTCAAAAATGTCAGTATTTATCCACTATTTAATGGATGTTATTATATATATAAACCTTCCTCTTCAATCACTATCTATTAATAAAAACCGCATCAAAATCCGTTGCGTAGTTTTAAAGATTTAAGCATACATAGGGATATATGGACAGAAAAAGCGACTTTGTTTTATACTATAAGCTCCGATATAAATATAAATATAAACTAAGGAACGCATATAAAATGAAAACATTATAAGGCATGAAATAAAAGGCTTTTTATTTTATTTATTAAACGCAAAACCTTCGCTGATAGATACAAAATTGAAAAAGCTAACATTAAGTGAAACAATTTTTCAGTGTCTGAAACTAACGTCTACACGTCAGAGCGAAGCTTCATCTTAAATGAAAACTAATTTTAATATTTATGAATTCGCTGTAGTGCGGTGAGGTGTTATGCAAATTTACGCAACCTATTTAATATGAGCAGTTTAATGAAAGGTAGTAAATGTTAACACGACAAAACAAAAACGATTATTTAGCAATATAACACCTGCAAGTGGATGTCTTACTGCTGGCTCAAAACTTCTCCCGAGGAACGATGTATGTTTATTTACCACTACGTAATATGCGATGTATCAGTTTTAGTATGAAGTATTTATACAAAATAGTATATACTTCAAAAATATTTTTCTGGCATTTGAATGTATTTGTGGGGTTTTCTTTCAATGTTGCCATCTAAATTAATTTGTAATAATTTATTATATGGTATTTCACTATTTATATTAGTCTACTTTCAGGCATAAGACTTGTTGAGGCGTATCACTGTACCCATTACACGGCTTTCCAAATCTAGACGCTTCCTGTCTCTTTACTCATGTCGTCGCGCCCTAAATTATGTAACCACCTATGCTTATTTCATAAGCTAGTGTGCATATTTCGAATCGATGGCTTAGTTCATAACCCGTTCAGACATCGCGTCGATCAACGTAGGATTTGTTGTAGGATTTTTTCTAAGCTCGCTCAGTTAGTTACCAGCCTCAAGTTGTAAAATCTGTCGCCAAGCGTCTGTTGGTGTGTTCCGGCAGCTGCACTTGAGAATCATTACCCATCTAGATTTAACGTGTTTCCCATCATAAACTACATTGCTATTTAACATCAGATGAGATTATGGTCAAAACCTAAAACATATAAGTGTATATAAAAATATGAACTATGATAACAAAAGGACAGAAACACCTATTCATGGACACCGAATCGGTATCATGATGATGACCATGAAATTAATGAAAAGTGAGCGATGAATTAAGCAAATGGAAATATATGTAATTTGTTAAATAGATTTATCGGGAATATGAATTGTTTTCATTTAATTGTGCATTTTTTATAGAATTTAAATCGGAATATGAGTAAAACAGAATTTTAATTTTGGTGAAATGACATTATGACACTGCCCTAAATGTTTGATTTACGTTTTTATAAAAAAAAATATAGCTTAATCCCAAAATAAAAGTAAACAATTTAGAGAAAATTTACGGAAAAACGAGATTTTCAGATGTATGAAAAACGACGTGTCCCATTAGCAGTCAGTAATAATTCCACGACAAATTTTGTTAGAAAAATTAAGACTCAAGTGTTCACTTTGCTAAATCGACTGTGATAAAAATTATCATTCAAATTGAAAGAATTGCTCATTTACAAAAAATATAACATGGAAAATTTCACGAATCACTTGTCATATAATAAATGATAAAATAAATCACATGTCACGCAGTTACATGCATCGAATAAAACTACCATTGCATATCGCGAGGGAATTAGTTAAATTCACGCGGATCACCAAGTGTATTATGTCCCGTCAGACGAGCCAAGTATCATTGTAATTCTAAAATTCCTTTATTATAGCTGAACTACGCTTGGGGGGAACTAAAATAATCACATCACAGCGACACGTGCTACTAGCTAGACAATATTATCTAAGTAGCTTATTTTCACGCGATTTGTCGTACTTATGCCTCACCGTGGTCCCGTTTTATTATTCTATACCACATGTGAAATATCCCCTGTGATATATTAGTGACAAAAAAATCACGACGATCTATTATTATTATAACAACTATAATTTCCATGTCTACATCAAATTCTATAAAATATTTTGCGAACTGTATAATTTATGTTTGAACTAAAAAACAGTTGCTTAAGGACAATTACCTTCCTCGTATAGGTAAAACGTTTAAATGTCTGTGTATATAGCGGTATCGCAGTAAAAGCTACCATAAAAGCCCGATTAAAGTATTTGAATCGTAAAATTTAAAAATTCCCGATCGGCATGCATTCTATTCTATTGGAGGGTGTGTTTTATGAGCCCCAGAAGCGAGGATAAAATATCGATTCCCTTGTTTATTTTTACGATCACATAGTACTACTTGAATTGTTGTATTTACTTACCGATGTAGTTGATTCTATTCATGTCTTCAAAAAACCATTAATATAAGAAAGTTTCATCGATTTAGATAGTAATCAAATTCTATTAAGGAATCAGTAAAAGCAATTTTTTTAATAATCGTGTTTTTTATTTAATAAAATGCATGTGCTTTAACTCCGTACATTTTTTTTAAATTGTAGTGTATACATATAAATAAAATTAAAGTGTCTGTTTGTAATGTCAAAATAACAGTTGTTTGCTAAATTAATATGAAAGTATGTACAGTATTTATAGAAATAAAAACAAATTTTTAATTTGTTATCCGTTTGTTTGTTCTGGCTAATCTCCGAAATGTTTGGGCCGATTTCGACGGGACTTCCATTGGACTAACTTAGACTTAGGGTCAGTTTAATGTAGTGATAATATAATAAATTAAATAAGCAGTGACCAATACCGCATATGCTCGACTTTTATACAATAAAAATTTTACATTATAAAAGTATTTTACTTTTGTGTGAGTTTTTGACATTTTTTCATCTAAAATGTCTAATGAGGCGGTGAGGTGCGAAATCGAGCTTCACGAGTTTGCATTCGTGATGTAACGATGTAACTGTCGTGCTTGTTTCAACGCCATCTATCCGCTCATTCTTCATACCTACATTATTGCACTAAATGATTGATATTTGGTACGTAGTGAGCAAATGTGTTTTCAACGCCATCTACATTCTACGACATTTTTATTATTATTATTGTACTCGATACTTCTCTTTCCTGCAGTTGTTATGTACATTGCTTCTTTTAAATGACGGAACAGTGTTGTTTGCCTATTGGTTCAAATTTCCGATCACACCGTGTGTGTTTTATAATAATTATTGAGGCAGAGGTGTAGCTACTGCCGTATCAATGATACAGGGTCTCAGGGTGACAAGGGTTCCGAGGTGTATAAAAATTCTTAAATGTTTCCCACAATTTTAACAATATACTCTGAATAAATAAATAATGAAAACATGAAGTGATAGTGTTTGTGAGTTCTGATGGTTCTTAACTCACATGTCGTGAAATACACGACATATTCAACGGTAAGAAGTTACGTCCCTACCAGGAAATTTTGTTACGCGGCTTTCTTCGACACTGGATTGGGGTTATATTTTGTCATATACTTATTCATTGTTAAACCTTTTTCAATCGTAAATTAATATTTACATACAGAAAGGTAAGTTTTTATAATAATTTAAAACCTTAGACTCGGATTTCCTTGTAGAAAGCGACTAGATAAAAAGTACATTTCGCCGCAAGCGATCCGAGGCGCATTGTTGCGATTCAAATGATATGGATTATTTTTTATTTGCCTCCTATAATATACGAATATTGTTATACGGATTTCGTTCGTTTGAGGGTGAATAAAATGGCTTCGCAATAGACTGAGAAGGTAAATGGTAACGTTCTTCTTGTTACGTTTGATATTTTTCGAGAAATCGTTAACCCAAATTATATAATACTTACATAATCATTTATCTATGGATTTCTTATTATTTTAATATTTTTTGGTTCTGGCATTAACTTTAAAATAATTTAATTGCGTGTTATTTTGAATGTGTCGGACCTTTCTGTTTTATTTTAATTTGTTTTTTTTTTATCCTTTATAGGTTAGCGTTTGACCACAATCTCATCTGATGTTAAATGATGATGTAGTCTAAGATGGTAGTCACGCTAAATCTAGAGGGAGACTGGCTTTCAAGTGCAGCTGCCGGAACACACGTTATATAATGAACTAACTGTACACGTGGCTCTGTAGGTGTTATGTAATTTCTTTGAAGTAATTAATTTCGTCTCGTAATTGTAGTTTTAGGCATTTTTTATGATTAAAAGTGTATGAATAATTATTTTACCTTATAAGCTATCAAAAAATATGTACACCACTTATACAAACCTCCTGAAGTTCGTTTGTAAATAAATAAAAAGATATTTTTTTTTATAGTCATGTTATGATTTCTAAAAATACTATTGACATTTTTTACACTAACAATTTTTCGGGTGAGTGTCCTAAGTCGGGTGAGTGCCCTAAGCGTTCCCCTTAGTAGTCCGGTGGAACTGTGGAGGCCTTATTGGCTAGCAGTGTAGGTCAGTTCGAAAAAAGAAAAAAAAAACACTAACAATTTTAAAATGACATTCTGTTTGTATACAAAATATTATTAAAACCAGTAAATAGGAATATATATTTTTTTAATTACCTTTTATTTTAGTTACTGTAATACACCAGTGTATTGTTTATATTTTTATTGATTTGGTATCGAGGTTGTTTACATTATATTCTGTATATTTAGAGTGTGAAGTTACGTCCTACTACCATGTTATTTGGGTAAGTATTAGCATATTAGACGGCGCCGGAGGCGACAGAGCTGCTTCATACACCCGCAGTCTTTTGTCAGCGAAATCGCTACCTGATTCAAGTACAGGCTGTACAAGATAAATATTTTTTATTTTCTAAATTATACCAGTTTGAGTACGATAAATAAACTGAGGATAAAAATACTGTATTATGGAGCGTCATACTTGTTTAAATGGTCTATTTTTTACGTTTTGATATGGGGCCGTTCAAGTATTAGGTAAGCAGAATTTTTGCAATTTCTGACCGCCCCCTACCTCTGGTCAGCAAAAGTAAGCAATGATCTTACCCCTCTCATACTTACGTAAACATTTATATAGATAATTTTTTAATCTGTTCTGGTTTCATTATTAACTATGGGAAGCTGTTACCAAGTCTAGAAATATGGCATTTATAGTCTATAGACGAGTTAACTTATACTGGTTCGTTATTAGGGTGAGGTTAACCCAGTGGATAAAACCGCGCGTCTCACATATCAAACCTACACAGATCCCCCATCCCTTATGTCATCAAAAATAAGTAAATCAAAGAGTCCCGCGCACCCCTGTAGTTCTTACGTAATTCTTGAATGAACGCTATATATAGTTCACAAAAGTCAAAGTAAGTATGTAGAAATCACACAAATGACTTTTTATTTATTCCGCGTATTTTTTATCTGGGTATACTATAAAAGGTTAATTCTGATTGATCTTAAATACTCAATATCATTAAAGTATTTCATTGAATAAGCATTAGTACTATACTGGTTAAAATAGCGTCACAAATAATCAATTATTTGGTAATAATATATGTAGGTGGATAACTCCCGTATTCTGTCAAATCTATTTGTGTACGGAGATAAATATTAAGCCCTACGCTTTAATACAAAGGAAGAGTATAAAAAGCGTAATAACGGGGATCTGTAGTACGGTGATTCTGTCGAGGATTGTCAGAACAATAGCGTAGTCAGTTCAGAAAAAAGACCATGGAACATTTTCGCGCATATAGTCAGACCGTTCACATCTCTACATATATTCGTAACAATATACAGTAGTAACTTACTGTATCGGTTATTAAAGATGACCTCTACCTAAATGCCTTGATATATATAAAAGGTAAAAATAATTACTATGGGTTATTCTTAGGCCATCGCAGACTTTTTTTTAACATTTTCAGATGTATATATCTCATAAGGCTTAGGCAGTATTATCAATATTAGCATACGAAAAGTTATTCTTACGACTTAATACGTTTAGTTTTCTTTACTTTATATACATACATATGTGTTATAAATTTTACAGAAGAAATTCTCTAAATGATAGTTAAGCCGTATTAAAATCTGTTACGTAATTGGGGAGAATTAATTTAACATATAGACAGACACGAAAAGCAACTTTGTTTTATATAAGCAATACGTAGGCTGACATGACGATTATGTCCATACCTTCCCTCAGAACGAATATTTTGGCCCAGAAAAGGGATTATTATAAGTTGACAATTTTATCATTCAAAATAAACTTTTACTAATTGAATTTATGCGCTAAGAAGACGCTTTTGAACGCCAAAACTACCACCGGTTCGGAAAACAACCCAATAATCGAGAAGAAATAGAATTATAAGTTTAATACGATTAAGCAACGAACACTCTGTATAAGGATTGACATCGCGTATGAAAGATTTTAAATTATAGCGACACAAAGCTAGATAATATATCATTCGAGTTGTCATCAAATAATACATTATTTATAGCGTGTTTATATATTCATGGTTACTTTTCAATGTAACTGAACACTCATAGTGTTACGGCCATTATTATATGGAACATAATAACAATTATGTACTAAAAATCCTGCGTGTAGGTACTTCAATATCTAGATTTGTACCCTAGCTTTCAAAGCTTCTTACAATAACCATATTTTTAGGTGAAACACCAATAATGGTCTTATCATCCCTTATAAGGTATCTAAACAATAATTGTGCTAAAAATTCCGCTTTTGTTCCCTATCTATCCATCTTGGTACTTCATAACTTACAAATATTTTTAGATGAAGGACAAATAATATCATATCGGCCATTATAACCTTATATAAAATAGTCGAATTAAATGAATGACTCTGAAGGCTGTTACAAATGGTCGACTCTTATAAATATTGATAAGAATAATAAATTTAACCGATAACAAGGCAAAGATCACGATCCCTGTTTCGTAGGTAATTCAATAACTCAATATAATGTTCTCTGTTATTGCTTACGACGTTGTTATAATAGCGTTATGAAACGTGTCGTGAATTCAACTACTTTTTATATCGAACACTTTATTTATTTGTACACTCTATCATGTGATGTTAGTTTTAGGAAATACTAGCGACCCGCCTCGGCTTCGCTTGGGACCGAAGTACTAATATAGCGTCGTAAGCGTCTAAACGATTTAAATCCATTTTTGACGCTTAAATGCTATTGAAGCTACATAAGATATTTCGTATAAAGAAGTTTTTGAAGTAAAACTTCTTATGGGAGGGCATCGAAATTTTGATAGGTAACCTTTTCGTGTGACGAACAGTGGTGGGGGCAAACACTGAATCGAGTACAACGTTGAAAACAACGGTTCTCGTCCGGTCACTGAAGTTAAGCAACGTCGGGCGCGGTAAATACTTGGGTGGGTGACCGCCTGAGAACACCGCGTGAAGTTGGCTTTATGTTGCATTTTTTTTAAATTATGTATTTCCCTGCAATACAAAAATTTCATTCCAATCTTATGCCTTTACGTCACATCCTATTTTTTTTACTGTAAACCCTGTTAATATCTTTTAATATATTCATTGTTTTGGTATACCCACTATAAAGAGCAATGTTGATGTATATTATATGTACAACGCAATTAATGCATGTAATTGGTTAAGGATCAAAATAGCGTCACCAATAATTAATTATTTCATATCTTTATATATAGTAAATACAATTCTTTGTACTTGTATGTGACTGAACTCCTCTTAACGGTAGGACAGATTTTGATGAAATTGTTTGTGTGTTCAGGTTGATTTAAGAATACTTTAGATTCACAATTGGACTCGGTAGGTGGCGTTGCGGTCTGACTTCGAGGATTTTCTTTTTATTATTAGGGCAGGTCAACCTCCGCCTGGCCCGCTAATCGCTATCAATACATATTCTAAAACAAAGTCGTCCGCCACGTCTGTCTGTCTGTTTGTATGTTCGCGATAAACTCAAAAACTACAAAACATATTGTAATGCGGTCTTCACCAATAAATATAGTAATACACGAGGAAGGTTTAGGTATATAATTTTTCAAAGTTTTGTGTAAATTGGTTAAAATATAATGATAATTGTTGAATGGATCAAAATCAAAAATACGCTGCCTAATGCCTCTGAGATATAACAAAACAATGTATAGTGAGATATTTCTCTTCTATAAATCTACAAAAAAATCTGCGATGGCATATACCTATCTTTTAAGGATAGCTTACAATACCCACCTATCTACTAAAAATGGTCATATATAATGAGGTAATAGGAAGGCTATTTATACAAATACAATATTAATCCTTACCAAATTAAATACATTAGTTACCTTAAGCAATTGTTGCACATAAGTATATATTTTTTTATTTTCAGGGCCGTACAACGTCCGCCGATTCTGCTAGTTATTATATAAAATATAAAAATGATTATAGTGGACAATCACATTTACTAGATAGACATACGTATAATATGCTATTGCGGATTTTTCTGTAGATATAAGATGTGCAATTCTGTAGAACCTTTAATTTTATGTCTCATAAGGATTAGCATACGTTATTAATGTTAACGCCGAGAACTCCAGTTTACGACGACATTAGAATATATCGACTTTATATAAATATAATATAGACATATTATATAAACTTTCCGGACGAAATTCTGTAAACGATTGTGAAAACTGTATAAAAATATGTCACGTAGTTTAGAAGAACTAAGGAAACACAGACTGGCACGAGGACCGATTATGTTTTATAAGGTTTATAGATTACTAACTTTTGACCTCGGTTTTTTTTAAATAAATGACGCAGACAAAGGTCTAACTAAAATTATAAAAAGCGAATATGAGTTTGGTTATTATGCTTCACGCCTTAACTATTCAACCAATCATCTTAAAATGTTCTAAACATATTGTCAAGTACTTGATTGATGAAGGCGTTACATTGCAGAGATCCATCATTAAAAATTAGGGTGGACATTACTTCACATTTCCGCTTAGAATTGTTTAGCCACTGTCTTGTCTTACTGCAACAAAAATCGGTTGTGAAACAACTAAAAATAAACAAGTATATTGTCAAGTGCACAGAAAAGAACACAGGTTCTGGAGGTATAGATCAAGTCTATATTAACTTGGGCGAAACCGCGAGTAAAAGTTGGTACAGAATTAAAAAAGAGTATAATTAAGCTTATGGTTATTGCAATAAAATTCAAGAATAATCCAATTCCGAGAAACTTGACGATATATTTTCTGTCATACGCAATACTGGTATAGAACATAATTTAATAAACGTCAGAAAGTAGACAAATAACGAGTGGAATGTTGACGACTGCATTGAGTCGATGGAAATAAATAATTTAGCGAGATACACGTATGAAATATGAACGGGTATTTGTTTGGTATAAAATTGTTGTGGAAGTTGTAAATTAAATTACGACGATGGATACGGTATCTTTGAGTTTGTTATACGCATGTTCACTACATGTCCTCGTGTATTAAAAGAAATAAAATTTATTTTTAGGGAGATTGATGTAAATAATATTAGTTATTTTAACATTTTTTTTTCGAACTGACTACACTGTTGACCTCGCAAGGCCTCTACAGTTTCACCGGACTACTTATTTTAACATAAAATAAGTCGAGGCAATACATAAGATTTGCCAAGAAATAAAAATTGAAAACAATGAAATATCTGTGTTCCTTTTCGAAATTTGAAATCAATTTATAGTCTGAATTATTTAAATTTCATAATTTGTAAATTACATTTTTTGGCATTGATCTGGTTTTCATATCTATTGATACTACGAGCAATAATTATATAGTACCATTTTTATACAATTTATTAATTATAATATATTCGCTGCAAATCTTATAATATATGCGCTGCACAAGCTCAATACAAAATATCAATATTACATATACACAGGCCGCTATACTACGCGTCGCTAGTCTGCCGTAAGCGCAATACGTCACGAGCATTCCGGAGTCACCAGTTACTCAGACCCATAAGTTTTTCTATTATCAAAAATAGCCTCATTAAAAAAAAATCAAAACAAATACGCACAAGTTATCTCCGTCAACGCTAGCTTGTGCTTTCTTGAACATTACACGTCATCTCTTATGTCTTTAGTTTATGATAATTCTTATAATCATGATTTAAACATTTACGTGCTTCAGACGAAATATGATTAAGTGTTTTAATAATCCTAATCTTAATAATATTATAATCTACAAAGTTAAGATAGGTGAACTTTTGTTACTTATATACGCAAAAATCAAACTTTTGAATGGATTTTGATGAAACTAAGCTGATATATCAGACTATTCAATGTGCTGTGGTTTGTAAAAATGCATTTGAAGTCGCGAGCGGCTCCCAGTTTAGTTTGTATTTTACATAAAAGAGAATACATTTAGGCACTTTGTGCCTTGGCTGCTATAGATACATGCTGAAAAATAATTTATTTCTGAGGCATATTTTTTTGTGTAGCCACCCATGTACTTATGACGTAGACTTGGTGAAGGTTGCGAATACCTCTTAGAAATGAGTAGCGTCGACCTATTCATTGTAACGACTTTGAGAAAAGTATATGCTTACTTGCGGACGTTTTTCCACCGAATGGATAGATGGAATTCACTTCGGAACTAATGGAGCTTTCACGTTTGAAATATTTACACCTTTTTTGTTAAACAACTTCGTATATAATAGTAGTGTTCTAAAGTCTAACTGACGAGCCTTTAAGTTGAAGTCATGCTGTTTTTAATATTATGTTTTTCTTCGTTGAAGGTTCCTATTCGGTCGTAAGGAGTCGAACCTATGTCGATCGAACGTATTCGAACACGCTATCAACTGAGCTATTTCATGATTACGTTAATTAAAAGTAAAAATAATTACTTAACACAAAAAAAGGAAATTATATAATTATTATTTTTTTATAAGTTTTGCGTAGTTCACATATTTATACTAAGAAGGGTTACTTTTATAGCGCATCCATTTTTTTCTACATCAGTATACAGTGATGGAATTGAAACTCGTGTGCAAATGTGATGATACACATTAGGCTTTCATTCCCCGCAGCCCGGGGTTCGATCCCATTTGTATCGGACGTATTGTCTACCGAATACCCGGGGAAGGCGACGCATCGTTTTTACTGATGACCTGGAGCGTTTTCGAAGTATGAAATTGAATTATTTGCTATGTAATTTTGTTCCTTTACTATAAACAAATAAGAGGTAATAATGTTTACTATTTTAATATATATTTTTTTCATTTATTAAGGGCAACAAACAATTGAACTCGGATATAGATATAACAAATATTACAAAAAATAAAAATAAAAAACATAGTTCTTAGAGAACAATCCGCTCCGTCGCCCACAGAATAAGTATACAAATATTTTGATGGGCAGTTATTACAATACAATAGATAGATGAAACTTAACTAGCTAGGTTAAACAAAAATGCAATATAAAGCTAAAGAAATGATATAAATTTAAATTTAAAATAAAAAAAAATAAAAAAATAAAAAAGGAACAGACAAACTAAAACATTCCAAACAACAAAATAAGATATAACTTTCAAGATACAATACTCAGTTTTATGTATTTTTTAAACAAGGCCGGCGAGGTCGCAAAAATATCAATTTCTATGAAATGATTATTATATAATTTAGTGATTCTATGTAAAGGTGCTCGCTCACCGGCATTTGTCCTACAAGGAGTAGAGGCAAAGAGGTAGCGTACAGAGCCTTCTCTTATACAATGTGAACGGTTAGGTACATGAAAATAAATTTGGTTAGTGAGTTTATTACAATCAAATCTATTCTGGCAAATATTATATAATAACATTTGATCAAGGAACATTCTTCTCGATGTGAGAGTCAGTAAGGAAAATCTATTAAGAAGAACATCGTAAGAGGCCTTGGAATGAAAACAACGATAGTTCATGGACCGTAAAAACTTACGTTGTATGTTTTCTAAATGATTTTGATATTTATTATATAGCATATAACGGGTTCCAAACGGAGGTAGCGTATTGAGATCTAACTAAAGAAGTGTAGAGTAGAATATAGGAATCTGGCCTCCTAAAAGAAACTGAGTTTCTCATCACAAAACTATACATCATAAAAGCTTTATTTACTATAAGATTAATGTGAATATCATTGTATAATTGTAATCTTTATATATTATGAAAATACAGAACCTTTGAAACTTAATCAATTAACAATTATTAAACGTATAGGAATAGGACTATGACCATTCGATTTGGATTTTTTCGTAGATTTTTCAATGTTACTTGTTTTTAGGATACCATTGGCTCTATACCATATTTTGTTAAATTAAAAAGTATATGTAATGTACAGAGAAACGGGCGGATATCAGCTAGTATGTAGTCAAGAGTAACAAACATCCGTCCATCTTGATATATTTCCGCATCTATAATATTTACTAGATATGCCCACGGCGTCGCTCGTGTTAATGAAGATTTAGACTACAACTCGGGAACAATACTTCTGTTATGAATGAAAAGTATCATATGCCCTTTTTTGTACTAGTGATAAAATGTTTGCAAAACTTTATGACGATCGGTTGAGAAGTTTTTGTATCTATAATGTTGCTTATTATTAGAACTAGTGGGGATAGCATTTTTATTTCGTTTTAACATGGTTTTATAAAATTATCATCATCTTACCCTTATCCCACCTGAGTAGAGTTGGCATAACATATTTTCCTTTTCCACTCCTCCCTGTCAGATGTCATCTCAGTATTCACACATATCATTTTTCACACAAGCCATCCACACCGTTGTCGGTCTTCCTATGCTCCTATATCCGTCCAATTACAAACTTAAAACTTTTCTTCTTACATGACTTTCACTATTACTCCTTAACCTCTCTATCAGTTGTACTATTTTCATACTTCCTCTGATATACCCATTTTTAATCATATCCATTCTAGTAATACCACACATCTATCTTAACAATCGCATCTCTGCCACATGCAAGCTCTACTCATCCGTCTCTTTCGGAGCCCAGCACTCGGATCCATATAGCACGACTGTTCTTATTATTTATACATATAATAAAAATGAAGTGTCTGTATGTAATATCAAAATAACGATTTTTTACTGATTGGATATGAACGTATACACGATACTGATAACAAAAACACAATTTTTAAAATTTTTGTCTGTCTGTCTGTATGTTCCGGGTAATCTCCAAAACGGCTGGACCGATTTTGACAGAAATTTCACTGACGGATAGTTAAATCTACAGCGGGTGACATAGACTACTTTATTTTGGACTAGCTGTCATTGCTGGCTTCGTCTTTAGTACTATCTCCAAAACGATTGGACCTATTTTCATAGGACTTTCACCGACAGATAGCTAACTTTATAAGAAGTAATTAAAGCTTTTTTATTTTGGACTAGCTTTTACCCATGGCTTTGTTTGCAGTACTATCTCCAAAACGCGTTTGAACCATATTTCACGGAACTTTCAGTAACAGATAGCTGATCTTATAAGAAGTAATTTACAATTATAAAAAACGCATACGGAGCTGCGGGCAACAGCTAGTAGTGTAATAAAATTTGTATTTTATTTATTATTTTCCTAAAAGTACCTATATATTAGTATTTATACATAAATACTAGTTCCCTGCTTCGCTTGTGTTGACGCATACCCCTGATAACGTGTATCCAAAATATCATAACATCGGATGAGTAGTTAATGCGTGGAGAGCAGCAAATAAACAAATAAAGCCACTTTCCTATTTATATATTAATTAAGATACAAGCCGTACGTTTGCAATAGCTATAGTAATATCATATTACATGAATACATTAGAGTAATTGTGTCCTAAGGCTACATAATATAATTCCGGGGAGACGCTTTGAACTATACGCAACTACTATCTCCTTCCTTGACATTGGATTAATATAATAATAACCAGTATGCAAAGTTTCCACTAGTAGGAAAAAGGTTTTTGACGAAATTAATTGGTTGTACAACGCACGATTATATAAAGTACTGGTTACAACGATTTTGATGAAATATATGGATAGATGCTTGTCGGCTAATTCTCGAAACGATGTTAGTAAGTTAGCAGTTTACAAGAGTTTGAAGAATAGGTTAAAACAGTAGCCTATTGCTGTCACATTCTGTCAGGACTATTAAATAGAGCACGAGAGAGACAGCTGCAGCTCAGACTGATTATATCTAAATAAAAGAAACAAAATCATGATTTCGTATTACCCGTTGCCTCCTTTAAAATTTAAGCGATTTTAGTTTTTTTTTCCAACCTAATATAATAAGTAATTTGTCTATGGCTGTAGGTTTTTCTTTTATTTATTATTTCGCCAAATTTATTTATTGAATGTTTGAAAACAACGATATAAATGGGTAAATTATAATACTTTTAAGGCTTCTAGGTCTTGTAATGTTTCATTTATGCGTTACAAGAACTGAAAACTTCCTTATACAACGTACACCAAAAAGCCCATGTTACACGGCACCCAGTCAGGCATCTCTCCAAGTACCACTCGACACATGTGTTTATTACTACTTTTCGTTACAAAAAAGATTGCGGATTAGAATTTCAAAGGCCTCCCATAAGAAGTTTCACTTCAAAAGATCAAGACATATGCACACGACTGGGATAAATATAGATTGCATTTTATAACATTATTTATTATAGTTCTATTATTCAAATATTGCTGCTCGCATTTCTTCTTATATTAGATAAGTAGTCTAGTGTAACTTACAAAAAACCCCACGTTATGAAATTTCGTTACAATGTTTTGCTTCCTCAAAAGTTCACATTGATTTTAGGGTTTTAGGAGGTAAATTTGAATATTAACATATAAATAGTATATCCATTTGGTATTTTGATATGATCTCGTTAGGGTCCCGCCCGCGGCGATGGTTCAATGGGTGAAGATGTTTCGATTAATAAGTCGGAGCGGGTTCAAATGTCAGGGTCGATGTGGTTGGATGTTGAATAACTATGTTATAACAGCGACACATGGTACATAAAACAAATTGTTTCTAAATTGATAAGTTTTCTTTTAAATCTATTTTTCGGAATATTTGAAAACATTGAAATTTATAGTCTAATATAAAGCTAAAGATATTCTTTGTTTTTTTGTTTGTTTGGACGCTGTAGTCTCAGAAAATACCAGTTAAATTATTAGTCCATTTGTTGAAGAAGGCTATAAGCTATCTTTCATAATGTCGCAACCCTTAGTAGTGCAGCAATTTTCATACAAAATGTCAGAAAATACGCTTAGCTAGAATAAAGTAATATTAAGGACCGTCCGGCCTGTATGTCGCGGCGTGTGGTGTCAGAGGCCGAAGACATGACTAATTAAACGGGAGTGAAACCGCGTACCTCATGTATTATTTAGTAATAGGTTGAAAAAAAAAGATTTTAAAGTGTCGTGAGGACTTTTTTGGATGACACTGAGTTGTGGCCAATCAAATATACATCTTTGAAATGCTTATAGAAAATTCCTTAATGGTATCTACCTATCTCCTAAGTATAAACATTTTAATCTTTTATATATTATTAAATAAGTGATTGGTTATTTGCGATGCTTTTTTTACAAATATAGTATTAGTCTTTATCCAATTGAATGCATTAGTTAATTTGGCTGTTTAATGTAAATCAAAATTGTCCTTCGACGCATATCATTTATATTACAAAAATACATATTATAAAATTATATACCCATACCTTTCCCCGTGAATTACTTTATCTATTGGCGAAGACCGCATTACAATCCGTGTAGTAGTTTTTGAGTTTATCGCGAACATCCAGACAAACAGACAGACAGACAGACGCGGCGGACGACTTTGTTTTATAATATGTAGTGATTTTAGAAGCTGAACTATATTAAAAATTTCGCTCAAAAAATATCTTTGTGTAGAATTTTGAAGTTTGTATGACTGTGATTAACGGTTATTATCAAAACATCAAAAAAATAATATATGTTACTTATGAGACACTTATGAGGCGATATGAATAGTTCATGTGAAGCCGGGGCGGGTCGCTAGTTTTATTATATGACAACAATAAACCCGTAATGTAAGGACAATACACAAAGGTAATCAATACTCACTGAAGCGAGTGAACGCAGTAAAACCTCTCGAATAGATGCATTTGTGCTGAAAATTCGCACTTTACGATTGCCACGCTTGACGGGTTTTATGGTTTCTGCTTGTTAAGTCCCGTATAATGCGCGCGAAGTCTTTAAGATTTAAAAGTAGACGTGAAGATTTAGTGTGGTTTTCAGTTTCAATTTATGTGATATATCTGAACGTTACTCCTTCGATCAAGTGAATAATGCCTTATCTATCTAAGTATAACAGAATAAATGACGGCGTGGCTGAAAAATAAACGCGTAGCTCAAACTAATGGGATTAGAACCGTGAAAATTTACATGCAGGCTTCTTTTACACTTTCGGTGAGCACTAGTGATTTTTGAAAATGTAACACATAAGTTGACGCGAAAGGGATGAAAGTTTGTATGGAAATCCGACGTTTTTCCGTCACTCAGTTATTTATTTATATATACATGAATATACAACATAAAGAGTCGAAAATAATTACTGCATAGAAAACGAGTGTGAAGCCACAGGAAATTACTAGTGTATGTATAATATACGTAATGATATATTATATATATTGAAATAGCAAATAAGCATGGAGTCCAACTGATGGTAAGTGGTAGCCAGACATTGCAATGTGGTTGGCGAAGTTGCTCTCGCAGTCAAACTTTGTACAAATACATAATTATGTATTAAGTTCTACAAAAGAAAGTCGCTTTTTACGTCTGTCTGTGTGCTCTCTTAGTTCTTCCACCATACTGAATGGATTTTACACGTAGATAATTTCTTCCGGAAGGTTTATATGTACATATTAAATATAATATGCATGTAAATATACATACTGTAGAGAAAAGCCCATATATTCTAATAAAGTTTTAAAATATATTTATAGGGCGCTTACATTGGTAACGGTGGCTAAATGTTACAAGATTCATCAAAATAATGTATTCAGGAATTGTATATCATAAACATATGAACATAAAATATATCTATAAGTATCTAAAGTATATCTAATCTTAAGGATAACTGAAAGTGACCATTTCATTTTTATATTTATTTAAAAAATCATATTTATAGCTTTAATTTAAACAAATATAGTATTTACGGTATTGGTAACATATTATTGACCATATCTGAAAATAACACCAGTGACAGAAAAGTTCAGGCGTAATAGGTTAGCATGGTATGGATATGTTATGAGGAGAGTTGAAAGCCATGTAACTAGAAAAGTTACAAGTATGAAATTGGACGGATATAGGAGTAGAGGAAGACCAAAGGAGGTCGTAGATTGTGTGAAAAATGATACGTGTATAAAAGGTGTAAATACTGAGATGACACCTGACATGGGGGAGTGGAGAAGGAATACATGTTGTGCCGACCCTACTTAGGTGGGATAAGGGTAAGATGATGATGACGATGATGATTATTAGAACATGTTACAGATTGAAAATTACGCGTGAAAAATGTTCGTGTGAAGATAATAATTATGAAGTTTCTTTGACTTGATTAACTTTTAAGATGTATAAAGTGTATATTATACAGAAACCTATATTATTATAGGTATACCTTCAAGAAACGAGTCTACTTCTTCCTCAAAGGCCGGCAATGCATCTGTGATGCCCCTTGTGTCGCAGGTGTCCATGCGCGGCAGTGATTACTTACCATCAGGTAACCCGTCATTTCATTTGCCTCCGATTGCATAAAAAAAAATACATTACATTTAGATAATAATAATGGGGTTTCGTAACGATGGTTTTCCTTCACCGAAAACTCAGGCTATTGCAGGAATTCGATTTCGAACACCGCGATGTTCGCGTACTCCCCCAATGAACCATCATTGCTTAGCCATTTTAAGTCCAACGTCTGATAGTATGTGCTTAAATTCAACATGGAATAGAAAAACATATCTAATAAAAAAATATAACACGTGATCTACAATTGTCTTTTTTCACAAACTCACGTGCTTTATTAATGTTAAGCTTATGTTATTCCATAATTAAGATAAACTTCGGTTCAGTTTCCATTAACGTCCGTCGAATTGGGGATTGATATTTTTTTTATAGATAGATTACATTAATATAAGAACACACACAAAGTTTCACCATGCAGAGACGCGTAGTTTTTGAGAAAAAAATATTGAAAATCAATGATTTTTGTAATATTTACGTAATTTTTATTACACAGATTATAGCGAAATATCGCCATTGAACGTTTCGTTTTACTTACGGTTATGTTGTCATAAGTTAGACGAAATTTTTTTTTTTTTTTAATTTTCATAAATATTTATTTTTTATACTCATTTCAATAATTTTCATATACACATATATTTTACAGTTTATGTATATTAAATTACAGCATTATTTTCATAACGAACTATTAAAATTAAAATGTGTAGAGATTACGACTCGTAAAGACGTTCAAACGGCTTGTGAAACGAAACGTAAAACTGACGCCATTTTTGTTGTTATTGAGATAACAAATAAAATAGGTTAGGTTCGACTTATGTCAAAGAACCTGGTTGATTGACCCTGACTCCACTTGGAACGAGTTTGTCCTACCCCCAGAGTGTTTTTAAAGAGCCGGAGGCGCGTAGGGAGAGCAGCCTCCACTCGCTGTAACAAATCGTAGGCATTGGACGAGTTGGAGAGGCCGAGGCTGGTCGCCCAAGGCGACTAACAAGCAGAGGCTGCTGAGGCGAGGATGTATGCCTGGGATTTGTTACGCAAAGGCGTAGAGGCTGCTCTTCTCGCAGCGCCGGAGACGTTGCAGAGTCAAAAATAGATACAGAAATCCGGAAATTTTCCTCAGAATTTAAAGTATAAAAACTCGAAATGGTGGGGGCTCCGCAACTTTTCCTTTTAAGGGGTGTTAGTACTGATCCTCCCCTTCCCTCCCATACCCCTCTCCGCCGCCAATTCGACGGACGTTAATGGAAAGTCGTACCTAAACTTCATAAATAAAATACGTCATGCACTTTCGCCTACGAAGCGCGATTAATATATAGAAATACATAAATATAATATAAACTCGAAAAACATTATCCTCCTTTTTAGGCGGTCGGGTAAATAAAGAAAAAAAACTATAAAACGAAGTCTAACCAAATCCTCATGTTCCGTTGCACCTGTGTCCGCCATTTTGTATTTTTTCCGTCCATTTCGTTCTCGATGACTTCGGTCCGTCTGACGGATTACAAAGGATTTTAATACGAGAATATTATAATATTTTCCCTCTGAAGTCTGTAATTATTTGAGTGATTAGTTAATGGATGCAATTAGGAAGAATGTTCTTCCGGATTATGCTTTAATTAGTTTTTTTGTGCTTTGTTTTTAAAATTATTTCATATCCTATTCTCTTTCTACTTATGATGTTACTTTACTAGTTTTCTACGATTTGGTACAACAAACTCGTAGTACTCATTTAATACAATTACATATTTTAATGGTCTAGTTTTTTTATTTTTAATATATCTTTAACATATTTTGAGAGATATTTATAATGTCACTTCAGAACAGAATAAGCATGATAAGAACACAGAGTTTAAATTATTTTTTTTAACTTACCTACACTGGTGACACCTTTTGGTGGTTTCTCGACTTCACCGAACAACTAAGGGGAGCGCTTACGGCACTTACTCGATGACTATAAATAAAGAGAAACAGGCCATAAATATATGCAATTAATGTTAAAAGATATATGTTTAAATAATTCAGTATATTTCTTTTTACTTATAATATCATTGAATATTTGTTCCAAGACTGAACTCTAAAAGTAGTTTTTATTTAACAATCAAAATATAAATATATAATATCACTGCACAATATTCTCGTTATTTTTAATCTAGGATCGCATTAAACTTGATACTCTGTTTCAAATTGCATTTTCTGTCGGGCTGTATAAAAAGTTATACATAATGCATTTATTGCCTGCAGCTGGCTAAAAGGAAGTTCTTACTATGATTACAAATACGTAAAAGTCGAATGGACCTAGGAAGTGAGAAAGGTCTCCATAGACATTTTATAGTCTGTACAATAAAATTTAATATTCATTCGGTGAAAAATGTAGTACTCGCTAATATGTTATTTATATTACGTGCTACTTTTGCCACGAACATATTAAGAAACTATGTCATATCTAACTGCAATAAACAATGGCTAGTTTTCAATTAATATGCCTATTCTGTTCGTTACATATATCACTTGCAATATATTTCGATTATTTAAACATTCAAACGTCAGCTTTGTAACAATATCTGACGATTTGCTTTAAGAAGGTTAGTGTATCTTTTTTATATATATAGTTACTAACGTTTCCTTGTACTTTCTTTTCATCATTGGATATTTAACTTTTTCAGATAAATCAAACAAATAAAATCAATCCTTGTTAGTTATATATAGACACGATAATAGTGAATCAGTGTCAGGTGGAGGCAGCATAGAAGTATGGAATTAACTATTGACTATGAATTTCCAAAAGGTAACCCATAACCGCTAATTTATATTACTGGCTAATGGATATCTTTCTCTTTAATAGGGTTATTCAATAAATAAGTGGAAAAGAAAATTATTTTTTTCGTAGAGGTTAAAAAATCTTTTACGATTTGTTTACGTAAGTTTTTGTAATCGAAGTCCAAGAGAGTGTACATTCGAGAAATATACGTACACCATTAGTAATATTTTGAAGGAGAGTATAAAACAAAGATAGCGGATGGTAGCCGAGACTCTCAGGGCGGTTGACTTATCGGATTGTAGTGTTTCTAGATTTCACACCGCTCGAGGTGTTTGAAGAAACTTGATTCCTACGTTATTTATTTGACATATTATCTTAAGTATATTTAGTACTGGTTTATATATTTTTTAATGTAAATTCTTTTACATTTCAAAAATTAATAGACTAGTAACTTAGAAAACTCACATAGAGGAGTCGAGTTTTAAAGTGATCAGTCACTCGGTGTTTATCAATTTTAGTTATCTATGCCTGAAATGTCTTTTTATATATATAGATTAGCTGTGCTCCGCAGTTTCTCCCGTATACAATTTGTATTATAAAGCACACATGTACGACCTGTCGTTTGGATTATATACGACAACTGCACTTTTTGCACACGTACTTGTTTACAGCTTGTTAGACGGGCTGATGTTTTTCATTAATGCTTCAGTGTTTCCATCTACAAAAAAAGACTATTTTGTTACAAAAAAAAACAATAATCTGTATATAAAAAGGGTCAATCAGTTAAATAAGTAGGGAATAATATATTGGCAAGGTAAACCGAATAAAATATAACTGACTCAGCAAACAAACCCTATAACGATAGCATCGTTTACGAGCAACCCGTACGTCATAACCCTTCGATATACGCACGTAACTATTTGTTACATGGTTTATAAAATATTAAAATATGATATATTCATGTATTTTATGACATAAAATATGAAAAGGCATTATTTTATTCGGTTTATAAATTTTCTTTTCAAATATATAATCCTAACCAATATTGTCAATGCTTTTTATTTATTTGTTGCGCTTTTATGCTATAAGTACTCAACCGATCATCATAAAGTTTTCAATATGGTAGTCCGGTGGAACTGTAGAGACCTGACGAAGCCAAGTGTAGGTCAGTTCGAAAAAACAAAAAGTTTTCATTACACGTTGTCAGGGTATTTTGCCTGTTCCGTATATTCGCCATAAGTTCGGGCTTACGCGTAATATAGTCTAGGGCTTAATAGAAATAAAGCTATTAAATATTATTATAGGAATCTACAAGTTGTTTCCATGTTATACATATAATATAATATGTATTGTTCATTCAGTTGACAATATCTCCCGTAGAAATAAAACACTTTTTTAGAGTAAGATAATTTATTTACTATTTATTTTTTTATTTTTTTCGAACTGACCTACACTGTTGACCTGGAAGCCTCTACAGTATTACCGGACTACTAAGGGGAGTGCTTAAGGCACTCACCCGATTTATTTCAGGCAACTAGCGCAAGGGCACACGGTGCGCCTCGGCTTGGGCTGTCGCCGAATGTCCCGATCTAACTAAGCTAGCTAAGCTATGCTATCTCATACGATATGAATTCGTGAAAAATGCATGTGTAACCATGCATGTTTTACGAACGCATATGTATATTTTGTGTCTGAGTACTGAGTTGTGTGACCTAATTCAGTCCGAAAAGGGCAAAAAAACAGCCCACCACCATGTGTGCCTATGTGTGCACGTGTGTGGGGTGATATGTGTAAGTGTAAAAACTAATGTGTAACTGTATCGCGCAAATAACACCTCGAGGGCTCCACTCCGGGGGACGACCTACGCAAATTTATTTACTAAATGGTTGTAAAATTCTTAATTACGTAAGAAATATTTTGACACCGCGATTTTACAAACTTTAATTTCGCGCCATCTATCGACTACTAGTGGTACTAAGTAGAACGTATTTATACTTAGATTTCTATTCTGAAAAACTATATTCAAAGCATTCAAAACGTTGATTGAGGACTGTAAATGGGTATTTTGTAAATATTCCCGTATCCAGAATATCTATGCGTACTAACTGTCATGACGATCGGTTGAATGGTACAGAAGTTGATATACAACGCCATCTAGAGCCGAGTTATAGTGAAATGAATGGCGATAAAACATTCTCCGTATTCAAATATCTATGCGTGATAATTTTAATGGTTACCGGTTGTACGGTACAAAGTTTATACGAGTATGTTGTAGCGCTCTGGTGACTAATTATAGCAAATTATAAAATAAAATAAAATAAAAATAAAAAGCCTTTTATTTGCTACAATGTTATAGCAAATTAGATAATATAAAATTCTTCTCCATGAAAAAAACCTCTTAATTTATTCAACTTTCTTGGTGAATCGTCAAACGTATTAGAGATTATATAAGCTACAGTTTTTTCCTACGAAATGTATAGCAAAAGTTTTTCGACCTTCTTAGTACTCGAACTACAGAAACTTCAATAAAGTTAAGCCTATGCCAATAGGATCGGCAAGGCGCATGTGATATCTTCTGTGTTGCAAATGTCCATAGGCCATCAGATGCCTCGCACGCTAATTTGTCACCACCGTGGTATAAATAAAAAGTGTTTTGTTATTTGAAACATACATATATATGAACATTTTCTTCTGTACACATTTTTCAAAATCTATGATTGCAGGTCATTATATCTCATAAATTATAGACAGTCTTTCTGTCTACAATAGTTAAAGTACTTGCTTTTGCAATTCCATTTCTAAAATCATACTGTATATAGATAATTGTACAGTAAGCCGAAATATTCTGTCAAGCTCTATGCATTTCATCCTGACATCTAATTAGTCGCATGATTGACTTGTCTGTACCACTAATTGCCTCCAGCTAATCGCTAATAGAAAAGTCAGCAGGCCTTTTGATAGCGACCGACTGACCGTGTAATTCTCAACTTGCTCGGGGACATATTGTCTATTAGGCTTTGTTACTTTTATTAGAATGGGTTTATTATAAAGGCTTTATTTCAATTAAGCATAAAATTTTGAATATTAAATAATTGAAAAATAAAGCACAACGTGTAAGAAAAAAATAGTCTTTTTTTTCTTATCTCAAAAATATAAACATGATAAAGCTTTCAATTTCTTTAAAAACTAAAGAAAATCGTTGTGAGATGTCTGATATCTGTGAGCGATTGATTTTAAAAGACGCTTAAATAAACAAAAATATAACAACGGAGTAAAACATATTTAGATGTACAGTGACGATGTTATCTGAGTTGGTAAGCACTCTAAAACTAGAAGAGGGGCTCTCAAATGTAATTGTCGGAACACACTTATAGATGCTTGGCGACAGAATTTCAGCTTCAGGGTGGTAGCTAGCTAGGTGGGCTTAGAAAAAGCCCTATCACCATACTGTGGTTTCATCACGATGTTTTCTTTTATCGAAAGCTCCGGCTCATTCACAAGGATTCTAACCTGCGTCGATCACCTTAAAATAATTTAATAAATCTGTTCCATACATAGTAATCGTCTAATTTGTACCTACAAATCAAGTTATGTCGCTTAAATTACTACTATAGTAAAAACATATCAAACATTTAAAATAAGTATTTATAACAATGTAATACAACGAATGAGTGAATAGATGGCGTTTAAAACAAATCTGACGGTTACGCTATGACAAATTCAGAAATATATACAAAACGTGAGTTCACGGACAAATTTAAATGAAGCCGGTCTGCTATATTAGTTAGCTGTCCTAACTTAAACCTCGGTTTGGTACAAGCGTCCAGTTTAACTGTCGCCCGTGGCTATCTCAACGTTACAGACGATCTCGTAAATTATATATTCCAGAATCGGTGCACACAGGTGACTCGGTTTTATAGCTAAATTTACGGTATGTTTTATTCATAAACTATAGTGTATTGTCCACATAGAATAGTATTATAATTCACCATTATATCGTATATGTACGAATAACGAAGTTTGCAGATAACTTTGATAAAGCTTTATTATTGCTGGTATCGTAAACATTTCTTTACCTATCGTTTTTAATAGGCATTTGAAATTTGAAATAATGAAATGGAAAAATTAAAATTATATTGATGGGTATTAAACGCTGGAATGTCAAAAAATGAGTTAATACTTATTGCATCTTCGTATCATACTTCGTATAAGTCGGCCATCCCAATACATCCTTTGTAAATGTATTGTATGTTCACAAAAACTTGGATAAGTTAGGTATTGCAAATAGTTATCCTATGTTTTCCATTCAGTTAGATCAATAAAAGTTTTTGAGATAATAGTGTTAACTTCTACGATGCAGTTCAAAGGACATTAACACTTTGCCGGACAGTAAATTCAAGCATCATGCTACTATGTATATTTTACTGTCACAAGTGATATCTGTAAATAAAAACCTTTCTATAATATCGGAAATAGTGTCAACATTCTAGATTCTTCTAAGTGTCACAGTTGTGTTTTAAGACATTCTACTGTTATTTTTGCTAATTTTCCAAACTTTAAAATAACTGCTTCGACCCACTACAATACGTAAATAATTACACGTAAAGTTAGTCAATCCGGAGTAAACCCTCCTCATCCGCACATCACTAAAGATTATTAACCCTTAAAACGTGTCTTTAATTACCTGCACACTAGATCTCCGGTGATATACGTTAACCCTGCTCGTAGTGCCGGAGCTAACTTTATTTCGGTCTATTCTACCCTTCAAATCCCTGTTTAATGACCGGCCTCTATTTTAGTATGTCCGTTAAAGTCATCGAATTATAAGCTGTAATAATGTCTCTACACGAAAATAAAATATTGTTTGTTGAGGCGAAAATTTTTGTTGAAGTGAGACTTCTTATGGGAGGCCTTTGAAATTCTGATCCGCAAACTTTTTTGTGCCAAAAAATGGTGGGGGTAAACCCTGTGTCGGGGAAGGTGCTCAAAACGCTGGTTATCATTGTCGGATCACCGAAGTTAAGTTTGGTACAGTCAGTCCTTGGATGGGTGATCGCCTGGGAACACCGCGTGACATTGGCTTTTTGTTGTACATTTTATTATAAAAAGTTTTCTCTTCTTTCTTTTGGTCATAGGCACACAGACACATATTTTTGGAAAAAAAAAAACAATTAAATATGCACAGCAGGCTCTCGGTGATTATATTCTGCTTCCGGATTGAGTGGCACGGTCTGGGACGTCTTTGACATGGAAAGTACAGTTTGGCCGTTTCATCGAACGGTATATTAAATGCTCTCGGATTCTGATACCTTACATAGATCAACATGTCCCTTTCCCCCCAACTATTACTTCGTTTGTCAGAGTACTTTCTATATTTTATATAGTAATTGCTCCATTCTAAGAGTCGTAGCGAAGTTTTTGATAACCCTTCCTATAACTATAACCTCCTCAAAATATAGGCTATAAAACGCAATAAATAGTCCTTTTAATCTGAGCTACACAGATTACTGTATTTAAACAAAAACACATTCTCATGAGTATCATAATATGGTATATATGTATGTATATATATGTGTATATATTACTAGGTTTATTCCGCCGTTTTGCACGCATTAATGAACACTTGATCTATCTCTTGGAAACAGTATTTTTTTTATGAAAGGTACCCTATGCCTTTTCAGTACCATTGACAACGTGTATCTAAAATTTCATCAATCATCAGCTGAATGCTTAATGAGTGAAAGCGTAACAAAGAAATTGACATTCCCATTTATAATATTAGGAATATTATTTTATATAGCTTCATTGTATTTTCATTTTCGAACACTCTGGCTTACGCTTCTGACATTAACAGTGAGTAGAATATTCCAGATAAAAATCGACAGCAAATTTATTTACTACTTGTTACGCAGAAAATAGTCCTGTGCGCATGTCATGTGTCAAATACGTGATCGGTGATTTATTTAAACAGAAATGTACCATAAGGTTTTGTATGCGAAAACATTGACGAGAGTAACCAACATCCGATACTATCGTATAATTTTCACATCGGTCTGTCTGTCCGCGTAATATCTTCTTTATTTACACACGTCCCTTTGTTTGACGCGTAATTACTTCATCCAGGCCGGTCTGGGTGTATTGTGCTGGAGTTGTTGACAATGTTTAGTTACATTTTATATTATAGTGGGTGTTTACAGATTTTGTATAATAATATATGTAGTGGAAATGGGAAACTGCTATTGAAACACGGCTTGCAATGTATTTGCAAGCAACCGCTTTGAATACCGAGAACGAATATGGTATATATATGTACGAGTATGTTAAAAATATCGGAGTACGTGTGGTAGTTGTAAGCGATTCATTGATTTTTATATTGTAATTAACGCTTACGAACTCGCGGTTAGTTGGTAGTATATAATATATATACATATTAAAGTACGTTTGTTTAAATGCTTGTCTATCCGTTACCTTTAATGAATTTCGGCATAGAATATAATAATGGCGATTAAGAGAACATATTCGTGAGATACTTTAGATAGATTATCACTAAAGTTTAATTTACACTCAATAAAATGAAGGTAACAATTGATGTAAGTGTATTTTATATGTACATAATGCATAATATATATAGTACTAGCTTTTCGTTGAGGCTTCGCTCGTATTAAGACAGATTTGGCATATCCCTTGAAAGTAGTACTTTTTTTTGGTGGAATGTTTCTGGGAAGGTCTTTCTCTATGGCCTGTCCTGTAATCCAATTTTTTACATAATAACTTTACATATAACATATACATATGTTATATGCAATCCATTTGCAAAATTGCCATTTGCAAATAATCTGAAAATCTCCTTATAATAAATACAATTTTTAAAATTGTTGTCTGTCTGTATGTTCCGGGTAATCTCTGAAACGGCTGGGCCGATTTTGATAGAAATTTCACTGACGGATAGTTAAAACTACAGCGGGTGACATAGACTACTTTATTTTAGACTATCTGTCATCCGTGGCTTCGTCTGTAGTACTATCTTCAAAACTATTGGACATATTTTCATGGGACTTTCACTGGCAGATAGCTAACGTTATAAAAAGTTTTTTATTTTGGACTAACTTTTACCCATGGCTTCGTTTGCAGTAGTGTCTCCAAAATGTTTGAACCATTTTTCACGGAAATTTCACTAACAAATAGCAGATCTTATAACAATTAATTTACAGTTATAAAAGAAACGGAGCTGCGAGCAACAGCTAGTATATTATATAATTTCTTTAGTAATAATCTCAATTCACAGCGGCTGTTTCACCACAGATAAAAAATGTTTTTGACGTTTAAAGTTTGACATTCAATACGAATGAACACAATAAATCATTTTATTGAATTTAATGTAAGTAAACTTGTAAATGGCCTTCATGTATCCTACTCTTTGTTTTATAATGTTTTTTAGCTGTAAGTTTTCCGAAAAATTGTAAAATAAATAAATAAATAAATTTTTCTGCATTCATTCTCTATATGAACTTTAACTGTGCCAAACTGCATATACCAATTTTCATTGCCTATTTAATTGCTATCAATTCTATAACTGTTGCTTACCTCTCATGAAATAGCGCAATTATATGTAGTTTAGATAATTATCTGAGAAGTCCTCCATATGATTGTAAAAGTCTTGCTAATTCTTTTTTATCCTTTCATATTAGTACGGACACAAAGCAGATTTATTTATATGTACAACGAGTAAGAATTCCATTAAAAAAGTAAAAGATCGTTGATTTGGATTACGTATAGAGTTGCCACCTTTTTTTTTGCAGATATAGTATATTGGTTATTATAGGTAGGCAAAAAAAGTACAGGGTGTAAAAGAAAGTACAATTTATTTTTTATTACAATTACGCATAAATCTATAAAACTTTAAATCTTATTGTTATTGCATTTAAACAACTTCGCACGAAATAAATAAGAAATTGTGACAATTAATGACAGTGACATTTGAGGTTAAGTTGCGTTTAGAAATATTTGTTAAAGAAACGAGTGCTTAGGTGATGTGGCGTTAGCGAGTGGCAACATCGATTGAGCAATCGATGTATTTGTCTTATACAAAAAAATACATATGAATTAATTTTTCAAAATCCCAAAGAAACCAAATCATGCCAAATAAAGTATTTTCGTGTACTTTATTGTTTACATAAAGTATAATTACCTGAAATAAAGTAAATACTTTATTATAAAGTACGGGTAGCAAACCTAATTGTCTAGTACCTAAAAAGATGATCTTATATCATACTTTTTATAGGAAAAACTGTAAAATATAATGTGGAGGTATTTTAAGGATAAAATATTATTAATGGTTTCTTAGAACGAAACAAGCTTAAAAACTGAGAACTAATTTATTACGTTTCATTGTTACAGAAACAAAGAACTCAGTCGGGATTCATCAATTTAAAATCTTAACAATACGTGAACTTCACTGAAAGGGTTCCGTTGCTAAATAGTAAATCCGAGGCGGAGATAGCGAGCACATTAATCATTCACTTTCGACTAACGAAAATAGATAAAACGAAGTACTCGTGTTGAATTTTCCCGCTTCCGTATGATTGACTCACTGTAACGACTTGATAAAGTTTACGATACAATGGAAATTATTTAAAAATATGTGTTCAACTGGATATTACAATTACTATGTGATATAATGTTGTATTTGACATGTGTTCGATTTGTAATACTATTATAACCTGAACAAAAATTGTACTATTTCCGAACACTAGAATTGTTTGCAAGTATCGCGGATAAGCTTATAATAACATGGTGACGCAACATCATTGAAACGTTAAGGCTATGAGGGTTTGTAAACAAATTCTAAAAATGGCACGTCTCGAAATTTGTCTTTAAAAGTTCGCGGCGTTATATGTAATTTTAATTACATTTTAGAGATTTCAACCTTTCATTTTTATTAAAAGCATTTATTTGCATACACGGGGGATGACAGTTCTATTCTCAACATCGAAGAACAAGGAGCGACAAGTAGGGGAAGTGTACAAGAGAACTATAATCTCGGAGCAGTGTAACGTGTAAGTATTAGCAGAGAGTATTGTCCAGATAGTGACTTTATTACACTTTTGTCTTTGTATGAACGGATTAATTTCTTTTATCGGAAACATTGGTTAGGCACCGCGTGGAGTGACCTAGGTTCTGACGTACTAAGCTCTAGCTTTCGGTGAAGCAAAATATCGTTTTGAAACCACAGCATGGTGGTACGTATGGTTTGTTTTAAGCTTCCCTGGCTAGATACCACCCTCAAGTTGAAAATATGTTGTCAAGCAACAATAAGTGTGTTTCGGCATCTGCACTTAAGAGCTAGTCTCTCTAGGTTTTGCGTTTTTACCATCTTGGGCCATATGGTTGTGTTCAAATGCTTAAAACATATAAAAAATTAAAAAAAAACTGAATTTGATTACCCACATTATTGTAAAAATAATTCTCTGTTATTTTCAGTTATTTTAATGATAACTGTTTAAGCTTATCAGAGGTAAAGGATAATCGGACACTTGGACTCACCTCACTCACTTCGACACTTGGAATCGTTCCCTGTCTTGTCTCACGTTCTAGAGGTTTATATTACAGTTTATTTTCACTTTGGATTGATTTTAAGGGAGCACTCTTTTTTTTTTTTTTTTTATGTTATAGGGAGCAACCGAACAGGTGGGTCACCTGATGGTAAGTGATCACCGCCGTCCATAGACACAAGCAACACCAGGGGAGTCGCAAGTGCGCTGCCGGCCTTTTAAATATGCGAACGTTATTTTTGCTTTTTCGTATGTGTTTCAAAGCTTCGATACACAGGTGTCGCTAGTGCCGCGTGAATCGTGAGGTCGTGCGTTTTGTTTTACGCAGGGAAAGGATAGAAAGGATTAAGCTTGTCCAATAACTAATGGCTAAGGTTTGCATTCTATTATTATAGGTTTATTAGCAGTCACATGAGTAAATTCCTATCATGGTGATCGGCAACTCGACGCTGTCCATGAAACAAGCACAACGAACTGAATATGATTAATGTATTCCGCAAAAAAATCGCATCGAGGTAATTATTCTCGCCTGTACCTACCTGGAATTATATATAACTGTTGAATAAACTATATATGTGGAACCGTAAAAATAAATGTCGTTAAAAGAACTGTGAATCGAAACAAAAATTAAACACTGTGGATAACTAATTTTGATTCGCTTCTTGCAACATATGTGTCGTTGATCCAAATTTTGCTAAGTTTATATTATTTTGTCTTATTATTAGTTTTTCTAGTATATTAGCTTTTCCCCGCAGCTTCGCTTGCGTTAATGAACATTTGGCCTATTTCTCGGAAAGAGTACTTTTTCTGTATGAAAGTTACTCTATATCCTTTTCTGTAGTCTCGATAATGTATGTGCAAAATTTAATGAAGATCGGTTCAGTAGTTAAGGCATAAAAGCGTAATAAACAAACAAACTCTCTTTCGCATTTATAACATCAATTAGGTTAAATGATTAGTGTGGGTTACCTTTATGTGATAGACGTATACCATCCGAGTCTTTTTTGTAGGTATTTTTTAGATGTACAATGCTGTACTACATTACTTTGATGTTATGTTTCTGGTGAAGTTTTTGCCAGTGTTACCAACGTAAGCCTCTGAAAATCCTAGAATACTTACTTAAATGATAGACAATATGTCAAAATGTGTGATATATTTTATGTTGGGGAGATAATCGAACAGCTTGATTATAAACTAAAATTTACGAGAAAAGATAATTTTTAAGGCCTTTAAACATTCTAAACATTTTAAACATTCTGTACCTAATAAATCAACGTGGAAATAAGGATATTTTTCGAGATATACATACAAGAGATATACAAATATTATGTACGTTTAATCAAATAAAACTTGTATATATTTCATTCTTCATCATTTTACGTACAATGTAATTGAAAATGTAGCGTCTCTTGTTACTTCCATCGAATTTATAATTGCTACGATGTCATAAAAATGTAATAGAAAACGATTTAAATAAGTTTATTAACATGTTATTTTCCAATTTCACTCTAACTTCATAAATGTGTACGAAATATATATTTAAATAATGTTCCAAAAAAAGTTATTAAATAATGTAATGTCTCTGGTGTATGTAACAGTGTAATATAATGTATTTTGTCAATAAAATACTCAATTACAAATAAGTTTCTAGAATGATCCATTCGTTACTAACTTCATAATTACTTACTGAGGCTTGTTTGTTTTCATTCTATTACTGTATGTTTATAATTGTCATTCATATTGTGTGTACAAAATGTAACTTTAAACAATGTTAGTGACTTTGTAATTGTTCTGTTGTCGGTAACAATGTAATAATATTAATTGTATAATAATTCAATGTAATAACTATTTCTTTATTATATAAGCATAATATAAAAAACTGTGACAACTTTCTAGAATAATCAATCACGCTCTACTATTTATGAGTCTTTTTAGTGTTCAGTCTTTAACTTTCAAAGTATTGTACTTTATAGCTGTAAACAAAATGTTGGTAAACAATATAACTGGAATAGTTATTTTCAACTACTTTATAATTGATCTGATTGGTATCTGTAACAATGTAACGCAATTACTCAAATAGAATAATGGAAATCAGTTTCTAGAAATGTCCATTCGTTGTCAACTTCATGCGTCTACGAGTTTAACTCTTATGTTTTTTCCAGTTTAGTCAATAGTTTCACAGTAGTTGGACGTCGATAAGTCTCATAATCTGACTAAGTCAATTCATAAATATAATTAATTACCAAAAGTTTCATAAGTTTTTAATGATCAACATGGTCACGACATCTCAAAAATTATTCAAAAAATATCCCAAATCATCTGCACAATTCAGGATTATTATGTTTATTCGTGTATTTTTTGGAATTTACTTTAATTATCACTCATCCAAAATAATATCAACGTTTCTGAGATTATATTGTTTAGGAGTTGCTATAGGGTTCTTTATCGAAAATATAATGGGACCACATTTCATCTTAACGCATACGGTATCAGTAATAGAACATAGTTTGTATGTCCTGTTTCATTTGTATACAGCCAACGAATACTTCTTCGAGTATTGCAATAATCTGAAAATTAAGGATTCCATTAATGGTTTTAAAAATACAAAATTAGTAACAAGCGAAGTCATTGCCGCCATTGTGATTGTTTTTATAACAAGGATTGTTCTCTTTGTCATTTATATATTTTATATTCATATGGAAATATTGCCAGTTTTGATCACCGGTTTTATATTGAGCAGTTTGAGTTGTTCATATTTAAGTCCAATAATAATTTTCGGATTATTACGTAATCGCATGGTACTTTTGAGAAACTCGTTGGAAGCCTGTGAGGTTTCTGTGAACATTATAAATAAGAGAGAAACTGCAAAAAAAATAAAACAGCTCAGGAAGAATTTGTACTACTACAACTATTTATTGGAGAATATAGAACACGTAGATAAATACTTACAATTTATGGTGAGTGAAATTATAATCTCTTTTAAAAGTATTTATTTTTAAGTACTAAGAACTTCGATAAGTCGAAAACCTCTACAACTCGAAAGAAACCTATATTCCCTTCTGTTTAATATATTCAATAAAATAATATCAAAATAATAATTAGTATGTTTAATCCTGTATATACAGTGGATTTCGGTTATAACGACGTTGGAGAGACCACTTTAATGTCGTCACTATATCTACGTGAGTCTCTTACCCCGACAACAGCTTTTCTATTATGGAGAGCCAAAAGTGAATTAAAAAACACGGATAGATACAAATATGTTTGGTGTAAAAACGGTATGATTTGGCTCGAAAATCTGAAAAAGATAAGATATACTATATTAGATCGAATAAGGATATCGAACGACTAATAACACTGCGCTGAGCAAATAATTCATACAACAATTGTCTACGGCTAAATAATTAAAAAAAATAAATAATAGGAAATAGATGTACCATTAATTATTGATAGATATTACAACACATGGAATGAATTTGTGAACGAAATACCGAATACACAGAACTTCCTACTTACTTTACATGTTAACATCAGATCTATGCTAAAAAATTTTGATCAGTTAGAATACATTGTAATCAACTGTTCCAGCATAATACACGTAATAGTAGTTACCGAGGCAAATATATGTGAAAATATTATGAATTTATTCGAGCTAGAGAACTATGACATGCATGCCGAGCTACGTAAGCGTCGTAAGGGTGGTGGTGTAATTATATATATTCATAAAATTATACGATTTGAAAGACACATAGTAAGTACATATAATTGTGAATCCATCTGTGGCGAAGTAATAACTAATTTTAATTGTAACATAAACATTTGTGCTGTGTATAGACCGCCTAATATAAATTCAATTAGCTTTACTAGTGAATTAACACAAATAATTACTCGGTATAAACTTAACACTAACTTTATTTTAATTGGTGACATAAACATAGATATCATGCAGTCGAACCAAATAGTACACTTCTATCTAAATTCGTTATGTCAACTTGGGTTCGAATGCGGTATTAACCAGTATACACGTGTAGAAAAGAATGGAATTCATATAACCAGAAGTTGTATCGATCATATTTTTTCACGTAGTGTTTGTAATGATAGCCTGGCAGTACAAACTGCAGTTATAAATAATGCTCTAGCCGACCACTATATAATAGCACACTGTCTCGCAATTGAGAAGCCAGACGAATATAGAAATTCCACTAGTGTAAATTGTAAATTATTAAGAAAACTAGATAACATAAAGGTGTCAACAGAATTAGATAAAATAGATTGGAGCGCGGGCAAACAATATTCAAATACAAATGACATTCTTGCTTTTATCACAGATCATTTTAACGATGTATACTCTAAAAGTACAAGTAACATAAAGGTCTCTTTAGGTAAAAGAAAAACATGTCCTTGGGTAAATAAAAAAAATAGTAGACACGTGTAAAAAAAGAAATAAATTGTTCCTTATCTGGAAACGGGATGAAAGTAATATATCAAATAGAATAATATATAATAAATATATAAATAAAACAAATAAGTATATAAATGCTACAAAAAATAATTGTATACAAAGTCAAATAAGTAACAATTTTAAAAATACTAAAAAAGTGTTGGTATAGACAACATTAGGGCTAAAGATTTAAAACATGTAAATAAAGCAATTAGTCCCATTATTACGCATCTGATTAATCAATGTTTGACAACGTGTACTTACCCCGACTTGTTGAAAATAGGTATTATCCATCCTATATATAAGAAAGGCGTTCACAATGACATCAATAACTACCGTCCTATAACTATATTATCCTGTATAGATAAAGTGATTGAGAAGTATTTAGGTGGTTCTTTAAAACAATATTTAGCTGATAATAATGTCATTAACCCTAAATAATACGGTTTCAAAAAAACAAAAGTATTATCCAATTATTGTCACAGTTTTCTAATGAAGTTAATAAGTATTTGGACCATAAATGTCATGTATTAGCTATCTTAATAGACTTCACCAAAGCTTTTAATATGCTAAATTACAATACATTGTACGACAAATTGCAACAAAATGGCATACAGGGCCCCCTTCTTAATCTGTTTAAAAACTATCATACAAATAGATCTACTAGCGTAAAAATAGAAAACCATTTCAGTAAGACAGTTTGTACAAAATCGGGTACAGCGCAGGGTTCGATATTAGGGCCAACCGAATATTTAATTTATGTCAATGATATGTATAGCATATTTAGTGAGGGGTCGGTGTACCAGTTTGCTGACGATACCTGTTTCTTAATAGCGCATCAAAACGTTGAGCTAGCACAAGTGCAAATGCAGTATAACTTCGACTTACTATGTAAATGGGCACACGATGTCGGCTTAATTCTAAATGCACAAAAAACTAAAGTCTTGCACATACACTCACCATACTTAAAAACAAATGCAATCCCCAGCATCGTTGCCCATAGTCATGAGTGTATGCATAATAATAGTAGTAGAAACAGGTCGTGTAAATGTAAGAATCTACAATTGGTAACACAACATATGTATCTGGGGTTGTTAATAGAGAATAAATTTAGCTGGCGGACCCATATTGACTATATGTGTAATAAATTACGAGCTATCTTGTCTAGATTAGTTATATTAAGATATAAAGTACCGTATAATACCTTAAGAATGTTATACCTATCTCTTGCTGACTCTGTAATAAGTTATGGGATAAGTATTTATGCCAATACATTCGGAAGCCATGTGGAAGACATTCATAAATTACAAATTAGATTATTAAAAACAATAGTACCTGACCCGATTAAATTAAAATATAAAAATTATATAGAAGGTCTATTCAAACATTGTCGAATTATGAATGTGTTCGACAAAGTTAAAATGGCTGTAATTTGTGAGAATATAACTAAACTTAGTAATCTTAAAAAAGAGTACGACCGGAATCTTTGCGGAATTTGGCTGATGTTCCCATGTACGCACTGCCTGGTTATAACAATTACTATGGTATGCGTACGTGGGAATATATGCTTCCTTCAATCTTAAACGTGTTACCAGCCGATTATATAATAGAACTACAAGGAAGTAATGTAAAACAAGCGAAACGTATTTTGAGAAGGTATTTCGTAAAAGAGATACATTCAAAAACTTTAATCTAATTATCTTGTATGCGTGTTGACGAGAACACCTCTTCTCGATTAAACCGCAATAGCGGTTTGCTGAGAAGAGTCCTACTATGTCAATTTATGTATTTTTTTTTTATCATAAATAACTAATAAAAAAAAACCGGAAGTCGCTATATCCAAAATAGCAGAATGTCATGTGCATATATTTATTTATCGAACTATGTATGTTTTTATTTAAATATATATTTACGTCTAGAAGCCATATTCACTAGTTTACAAAACACTGTTCACACCCTGGAAATTGCTATGTAACTGATTCCTAAGTTCAACTTTATTTGCGTGTTAAGTAATCCTACCTACAAACAGAACAAGCATATCTGGCCATCTGTAAATGTAAACAAAGGATAAGAAAGCTTAATAGTTTTATGAATGAGTCTTAGTACTTTTGTTGACTCAGTCGTAATATGCACATGGCATTTCTAAGAATCTGTCACAAACGGTTCATAACAACAAGTCGCTATACCCGAAATTGACGTTATATCCGAAGTTGCTATTACCGAATGGATTTCCTACGAAAGTATGCTTTAAACTCAATAGACGTAAGTCTGTCGGCGCTATAACCGACAAGTCGTTACAATGGAGGTCATTATTAATGAAATTCACTGCATTTTCACTTTATAACTCGATAAAATAAGCAATCATTGAATTTAACTGTATCAAAAATGCTTATGAATTTTTAATTATAAATTCCACAGTACTAACTTTTGTCCGCGGCTTCGCTAGCTTTAATGTAAATTTGACCTATCCCTTAGAAATAGTACTTTTTTGTACACTATGTCCTTTTCTGTACCCCTCATAACGTGTGTACAAAATTTTATGATGATCGGTTGAGTAGTTCAGGCATGAAAGCGTAAAAAACAAACCTACATTCGCATTCATTCATAATATAAAGATAAAATGTAAATTCCTGCAAGTCGAACTCACGACAATCTTTGTAAGGCAAACTTCAATTTCTTTTCACAAGTCTTCGCTGTTCATCTTCACTAAATATGTAATTTTAACTGCAGCGTTGTTTCTTCTTACTTTATCGTATTTCAGTTATTGATTCAGTTTCCAGTCAATAATGTAGTTGGCATTCATAAATAAAATATGTTTGTTAAGATTTGGATGATAAATGTTTACAATGACCCATCGTACAGTAACTTTTGGTTGATTGTCAAGAAATTCGGTACATTGGTTGGAGACTTGTTTCCGCCGACCCTGGTAATGGCATCTATAACTGTTCTACATGTTTGAAAACTAAAAAAAACCTATTTTTCTATTTTCATACATACGTAGAAAAATACAGTCATATTTTATTAACTTCTTATATAGAAATAAAGTATATAGAAATGCATTAACGTTTCTGTTTCGTTTTAGCTTACAATATGTCTGGCGGCGAACTTCCCTAAAATGGTACAGTTTTTATACATAACTATAATGGGTTATATTTGTGAAGTAAGTATTATATGTAATAAACAATATGAAACTGATAGTTAAGTTAATATTTTTAATATAAATAATGCAGTTCTAACTACTCATTTAAAGGAACTGTTCGTGTTAAAAAAATGCACTATGGTTATGAATAATGAATCACTCGTTCATGTAATTTAATCAGGCGTTGCGATTGGCCAGATAATTTTTGAGAAGTAACTTAAGTTTTTCGTGAATTCGGTTTGGAGATTTTTTTTTTATATTATAGGGGGCAAACGAACAGGTGGGTCACCTGATGGTAAGTGATCACCGCCGTCCATAGACACTAGCAACACCAGGGGAGTCGCAAGTGCGTTGCCGGCCTTTTAGTATATGTGGGCCTCCGGCGCTCTCACTGACCGAACGAAACGCAACAGTGCAAGCACTGTTACTTCACGTCGGCTTTCTGCGAGAGGGTGGTACTACCCCGGGCAAGCCAACCCATACATTCTGAAACCAGTAATAGTTTCAGCGTAGCTCTACTACGTAATGAACTATTCACTTCATTAGTCAATTTTCCTAAAACGAATATAAGGTCATTCATTGATATTCAGCGAGTATGAATGGAGTTCTATGGTCTGTTATTCACAAAATAAGAACATTTCTTGAAAAAAAGAGGAGGGATCAATTACGACAAACTAATGACAAATACATTCCAGGAATGTAAATAAGAGAGCTTTCATCACTCCAAAGAACAAATGTAATGTCTTATGCATTCTAAATAGTTCATCTTTTTTGCAGATAGACATGTCTCTACCACAAATTGCATTGGTTATCGATTTAATGCAGATTACCCTATTGATATCTTTACCTGCCTTGATATGCGAGTTAATAAACAATGAAGTGGACAAAATAAAAGATATTTTACAACAGCAATTATTGCGATGTTCAGGTATTAACGACTTTTGCTATCAGCGTGCACTTTTATATTTGTACATTTGTTTAAAATAGTGTTCTGACTTAACATTTTGTGGTAGCAAATAAACTTAATTAGGGAAAGGTATTATTACTAACTAAGCTAGAGAAGCAGTAATCTAAGCAAATGTATAGATTACTATACTTACTCTATTATCACAGAGAAGTTGAAGAGTAATAGGTTAGCATGGTATGGGCTTGTCATGAGGAGTGACGAAAGCCATGTAACTAGAAAAATTTTAAGCATGAAGGTATGAAGGTGGACGGATATAGAAGTAGAGAAAGACTGGAGAAGGTATGTATAGATCTGTGAAAAATGATATGTGTATAAAAGGTGTAAATACTGAAATGACGTCTGATAGGGGAGAATGGAAAAGCAAAACATGTGCCGACCCTACTTAGGTGGGATAGGGGTAAGAAAATGATTGTGATGATATGTATAATGTTAAAAATTCTATTGTTTATCTGGAATGAATTCCGAAATCAGTAAAAAAGTTGTTGGGTTTTGAAACATGACAACATTATAAATAAATAAAAAACAAATCACAGGTCTTAATGAATCCAGATATAAAATATTGTTCTTATGAAATAACAAAGCCATTTTCACGAGAACGAAATCGCCGGTACCAGTTAGTAGATAAAATTGTATTTTAAGTACTTGTAATGTAGTTTAATTCCATATAATTAGTTGTGTGGTTTCTATTATGGCTTTATGCTAACAGGTGTTAATAAACTTGATTTTATATTTACATGTTACAACGATTAATATAACAGTATGTAAAGGCGTCGCAAAATTAATAATAACGTTTGGATTCCTTTATGTTTGTGCCCTTGTCCTTTGTGTTTTTTCATGTTATGAAGTATCAAAAAGGTTCACATTCCACCTGATGTTAAGTCGTCTCTGTAACATACAGATATTAATAACGAACTTCAGAAGGAGTACAGTCCTAAGGCTGTTCATAATGCGTCGCTATTCCCCAAGACTGAGTTGAAACGCTTCATGTGCGAGTGAATTCACCCTCCGAAAAGGAACAGGCTAGTGCGAGTGATGATTTGCGATAAGAATAGATCTGGCGGTGGTGTTCCCATAGTAAAACCTTACACAGGCACTCAACTTTACCACAATAACTTTACGATATAATTATTGTTTATTTTTTAGATGAGTCCCTACATTTCGAGCTGGAAACTGCCCTAGATTATGTGACCTGTCAACCTTTCCGATTCAGCATTTGCCGAGTCTTCTCGCTGGACTTGTCATTGCTCGTCGGATTCCTTTCGACTTGCATCACATACGTTGTTGTACTAATGCAATTTAGTTTCGTTCCTTCTTGAACATGTTGTGTTATTTATTTCTGTGTATATGTAATAGGGTTCTTATTGGTACTAAGGATACCACAGCTTCTCACGAGTTGTTAGTTAGAATGATCAAGATGTGTGTTAGTTTTTAGTGAGGTTTTAGTGTTTTTCTCGTTATTTGTGAATATCCTTTACACTTATTTTTATAGTAATACGGTATATTGACAAGACTGCACCTGGTGGTAAATATAATTTAAAAACAATGGTGAACAACGGAAGTTTTTTTTTTTTTATGTTATAGGGGGCAACCGAACAGGTGGGTCACCTGATGGTAAGTGATCAACGCCGTCCATAGACACAAGCAACACCAGGGGAGTCGCAAGTGCGTTGCCGGCCTTTTAAATAAGTGGGCCTCCGGCGCTCTCACTGACCGAACGAAACGCAACAGTACAAGCACTGTTACTTCACGTCGGTTTTCTGTGAGAGGGTGGTACTACCCCGGACGAGCCGACCCATTCATGCTGAAACCAGTAATAGCTTCAGCGTAGCTCTACCACCTACAAGATTTGATTCATCGTTGTTCGTTGATGTCTTCTTACAAGGCTTTCGGCTACTATATATGCACTAGGTAATTTCGGAAGGCGATTTCCTTTAAATCGGTCACTGTGACAAGGTTACTACCATGAGAACCATAGGGAGATTTAACAATATATTTCTAGAGGTAAATAAATATACAAAACAAAGGAATTGTTATAGCCTACTCCTTCCTCTAAGGCTGGCAACGCACCCGATGCGCCGCGTTACAAAAGACGTCCGCGATATATTTTTACAGATCCTCCTGACAAAATAACGGCAGCTAACTTCCAGTACCCTTCCGTCCCCCGAAACAGAGCGTGTGCGCGCCCACGTCCGCGTAATCACAGATCACGCCGCCGCGGCTTGACTGTGAATTTTGCTCCAGTACACTCGTCTAGGCCCCCCTCGGCAGCGGCTCAAGCCGAGGTTCGATCCTCCGGAATGGAGCCCTCGAGCACGTTGCTTGCGCGACTACAGTGACACTGAATTAATTTTGAAACACTAGTTTTTACAACACAACACCGATCACCCCAAACACGTGCACATTCACACATGTAGGTACACATAGTGGTTGGGTTGTTTTTTTTTATTTGTATTTTTGAACCCATTTTTCGAACGGAGTTAGCTTATACTAACTTAGTAGTCAGATTCAAAATACATGTATGAGTTCGTGAAACATACATGCTTGGTACACGTGTATGTTTCACGAATTTATATATGTATGAAATAATAGCTTAGTTTAGCTTAGCTTAATTAGACTCGGCATATTCGGTGACAGTCCAAGCCGAGGCGCGGCGTGCGCCCTTGTGCTGGTTGCCTACATAAAATCGGGTGAGGCCCTTAAGCGCTCCCCTTGGTAGTCCGGTGAAACTGTGGAGGCCTTGCCAGGTAAACAGTGTAGTCAGTTCGAAAAAAAAAAACCGACAACGCATCTGTGATGCCTCTCGTATCGCAGGCGTCAATGGCCAGCGGTGATTATTTACCATCAGGTAATTCGTCTGTTCGCTTGCCTCTAATCGCATAAAAAAGATTTCTTCACGTTGCCTCTATACTTATAAAAGTAATTAGTGGTTATTATATATTACATAATAATTTAAATTATATAAAAAAATATAATTAATAAATAAGGAAATTTTATATCCCAACTTTTTCTTTCACGGAAAGATCAGGTTCATTGCAAAATTCGAATAAACGTTGAACGAACCCGTAAAACGTAAAAAAATCATGAGTAAAAAATCAGACCGCAGTAAATAGTTTAAAATAAACATTCATTGTAATGCATTTAATGTAATGTCATATCGTTGTGTGAAATATATAACAGTCTAACAAACATTGTTATTTTTATTCATCTCTCAATTAATTTATTGACATCATATCTATGACATGTACGTATTTATGCCCCATGTTTGTAAACAAAAAATTTCATTACCTAGACCTGTAGTCATTCTTGGGGATTTCAATTGCCAACATCCAATGTGGGGGTCGGACTCAACAACTGTATTCTCATCTACACTTATTGATATAATGGATTCACAAAACTTATGCATTTTAAACACTGGCTCTCCAACACGTCGAGTAATTCCTCTCCAAAATGTAGGTGCAGTGGACTTATCTATATGTACTCCTTCCTTAGCCTCCTTGCTATCATGGTCAACCCTCCCATTTACTTACGGAAGCGATCATTGCCCAATTAGAAACTTCTTCCCGCACTTTAGCAATTCAAATTCAGTGATTCATCCTTCTCCGCTGCTAAAATATAGGACAGCCTTAGCTAATTGGAATTCCTTCGGTACAATTGTTGATACCTTAATTCACCCACTGACTCATGTTCACTCCAGTAATTCTATTACGTTGTATGAAAAGCTTGTTCAAACTCTTATATCTGCTGCTGACGCCACAATTCCGTTAAAAAATACGTCCTCAAATAAAATTTCATCTCCTCCTTGGTGGGATGCCGAATGCTCCACATTAGTTAAACTACGCAAAGAAGCTGAATTAATATATAATAAAAATCATTAGAAATTTTATGGACTATAAGCAAATCTCTGCACAAGCTAGTAAATTGTTCTCAAACAAAAAGAACAAATCGTGGAAAAAGTACCATAATATAATATATATATAATAATGACCAATATATAATATAAAAAACGCAGATAAATACTTGCAATTTATGGTGAGTGAAATTATAATCTTTTTTAAATGTCTTTTCAAATACACTCGAACCTCAATGAGTCGAAAACGTCTACAACTTGAAAGAAATGTTTATTTCTCCTTCGTTCATGGCTCAATACGTTTATGAATCGAAACCTGAGCCCTCCACAATTTAAACTCGAGGACAAAGTAAGTAAGGTACTGAACTTTTGCAGCAAGTATTTTTATGTAATTCAACTCTACAATTAAATTCAAAATCTTATAGGAGATAATGTAAATCTTTGCGAGTCACACTCATGAAATCTGTATTCACTTCAATTTATTTTCACAAGTTTTCGCTGATCATCTTTACTGGATATGTAATTTTGATTCTTGTGCTGTTTCTTCTTGCATTATTTTATTTTAGTTATTGATTTGAATTTCTGTTTGTCATTTAGATCTTCATTTTACAGTTTCCAATCTATAATGCAGTCATTATGCATAAACAAAATATTTTTATTTTGATAATAAATGCTTACAATGACACCGTACAATTAATTTTTGACTTTTATCAACTAGTTCGGCGTCGTTTCTTTTGGTGGTGCATGTTTGCGATGCCTGCGTCGCAGCCTCGATTTCACCGATTCTAGTAATAGGATCTATAACTGTTCTACGTATTTGAAAACTAGAAAAGTCTTATTTATATTTTTCCTCTATTTGTATAAAAATACAATTATATTTCATTGACTTGTTAAGTTAATACGAAGATAATTAATGTTTCTGTTTTGTTTTAGATTATAATAACTTTGGCGATGAATTTCCCTAAAATGGTATATTTTTTGCACTTAATTATAATGAGTTATATTCGTGAAGTAAGTATTAAGAGTAATAAGTAATATACAACTGATAATTTAATTAGTATATTAATTATACATAAATCAGTTCTAATTACACAGTATATTAGAAGTGATCCTATTAATTAAAGATTGGAAAATGCACCACGACGTTGATCTGGCGCTGCTATTGAGATTGGTAAATTCAGGTTGGACTTTAATAGTTTTAGCAGTAGGTAGAACATCGTCATTCATCTCTGACTGGTTTGCGACAACCATACAACAAGCGGCACTAACCATTGTGGCATGCTTAGACGTGTCGCGTTCCGTAGTCTGGTGAAGCTGCTAGGGCCCGTTAGGCTAATAGTGTTTATTAGTTCGACAAAAAAAGTGTCGCGATCCGCTATCAGCCGATGTATACCCACTAACTAAGCGAGATAGTAGGGATCTATACCTGACTGTGTCCCGACCACTATAGACATGCGGATGTACTCGTCGACTCTTTTTTAGTTTGTCGTATTTCGAGATTAGCCAGCATATATTCAGTAGTAAAGAAGCTGGCAACCTGGTACGACAGCGATGTACGATTGCACTGTGTTTGACTGCATTACACAGCGTCACCATTATACCGTTTTACTATAAAATGCAATCTAAATATAATCGTGAACGGTTCTTTAGCCAATTGTTTTAAAACGAATAAAATGGCATTCATTGATATTCAGTGAGTAAAAATGGAGTTTATGGTCTCCTATTTACAAAATAAAAAAAATACTTTACCTAGTAGAGAGATGTATACAACTACAACTAACTGATGGGAAATATATACCTGAAAACTGAATAAGGCAGCTTCTATTTCTAAAATGAAAAAATGTAATGTTTTGCGTATTCTCAATACCTCATATTATTTTCAGATAAATATGTCTTTACTACTATTAGCATTGGTTATAGATATAATACAGATAATTATATTAATATTTTTACCTGCCTTGATATGCGAGGCAATATACAACGAAGTGGACAAATTAAAAAATATTTTACAAAAGTATTTATTGCGATGTACAGGTATTTACGATTTTTGTTATCAGCGTGCACTTTTACATTTGTTCATTTGTTTAAAATAATGTTCTGATTTCACATTTTGTGGTAACAAATAAACTTCATTAGGGAAAGGTATTATTAGTAGCTAAGCTGGAGAAACAGTAATCTAAACAAATGCATACACTTACTCTCTTATGACAGAGAAGTTGAGGAGTAATAGGTGCATTTTTACATTTGTTTAAAAGTGTCTTCGCCGCTAGTATTTTGTGTTAGCAAATAAGATTCATTGGAGAAATATATTAGTAATTCAGTTAGATAAGCAATGTAATAATCTACAGTACACAAGTATGAAATTAAATATTATATTTTTTGTCTAAGCCAAATTCCCAAATTAGTAAAATGGTTTTGACATAATAGTACAACCCATAATTAATCCAGATATAAGACATAGTACCTATGAGTTAATAAAACCATTTGCACGAGAAGAATGTCGCCGAGACCAGTTAGTTGATTAAATATTTTTTTCGAATACGTTACATAGTGGACATAATGTTTTGTACTTTAATTAGTTCTAATATAGTTTAATTATCAATGAAAGTTGGTGCAATTGCTATGAATATTTATACTTTTTGTTGGTGTAAAAAAAATTATTTTAAATTATAAAAAAAGTGTATTGAGAATTATATACACAGGAGATTTGAATATGTTGCTTGTTATAACAACTAATATACTAGTATCTAAAAGCGCTGTATAATAAATAAAAACCTTTTGGATACCTCACTGCTGCTCATATTGCTGTTTTGTTAGGAAGTACCAAAGCGGAACGCATTCCGTTGCTATTCCTGAGGACCGAGTTGAAACATCACATGTGCTACGCACAGCTTCCGATCCGGATCAGACCAACGCGAGCGATGCTTATCGGCAGAAATAGGTCTGGCGATGATGCCCCCATAGTCAAACCTTACATAACTTCTCAAGCTTCATGTATAGAGTTTAAAAGCAGTGGCATCGCAATTACTATAAACAACTTAACAACGTAATTGATATTTATTTTTTAGACATGCTTCTACGTTTCGAGCTGGAAACTGCTCTGGATTATGTGACCCGTCGATCATTCCGATTCATTACTTGCCAAGTCATTCCGCTGGACTTGTCGTTGCTCGTCGGATTTCTTTCGGCTTGCATCACATACGTTATTGTGCTAATGCAATTTACTTTCGTTCCTTCTTGAACATGTTATGTTATTTATTTATTACAGTGTGTATTTAATAGGCTTCTTATTGTAACTAACGACACCACAGCTTCTTACGAGTCCTTATTTAGAGTGATCAAGGTGTGTGTTAGATTTAAAGGGCTTTTATGTTTTTCTTGTTGTTTATGAATATCTTTACTATTCTTTGTATAGTAATTCGGCATATAGGAGAATAGCAGGTAGAATACAGATACTGCGCCTGATGGTAATGACGATGTAATTTAAAAATAAAGATGAACAACCAGCGATCGGTGTCTCAACACTGGTCGTCTTGTAAGACAATCGGCTACTAGATATATACAGGAATAATCTAATTCCGAAAGGCGATAAACTAAAGAGGGGTCACTGTGACAAGGTTGCCACCATGAACATTATCAGGGTCACGAAGTATCTGTATGGAAGTCGCAATTGAGTCGAACACAATCGTCGTATCCTACCACCCGATCACTTTATAATATTAACTAAAATATTTTATTTATGTTGATGGTGACGACAATAAAATGATATTATGTAATGCTTTTTATTGAAAGTTTCTGATTTAAAATTTAAAAACATAAGTAGAACCTTGTCATTTGCTAAATGCACTGCATTAATTGTTACGTCAAGGTTTTAGCGTTTAACTACAATCTAATCTACTGTCAAATAACGACGTAGCCTAAGATGGTAATACGTCCAACATTTACTGCAACTCGCTCTGACGTGTCGCTACTGGGAGATACTTATAACGCTTCGCTTGGTGACAGATTTTCAACTCAAGAGGTGGTAGTTAGTTACACGGGTATTAGAAACGGTCCTTTCACAATGTTGCCGTTACATCATGAAGGTTTACCTCACTGGAACTGCCTGCTCATTGCTAAAACGATGCAGTGTTCAAGAATGCTATAAATGAATCACCATTCCTACAAACTCGCTTTTGCATCGCATACGCATACCTGAATTGTCTAACATCAAGTTTGTGATCCGGAAGGAAGAATCCTCGTTAGATTGTTTTTCTAATTGGTTAGCGAAATATTTGAACCACCTTAAATGAAGACGTCTTGGTAATTTAGAAAGGAACAACTTCTGGCTATGGAGTTTCGAGGAAACAAAACTTTGTCGACAATTATATGAGGTAATATAGTATACATCGTAGTAGCTAGACGACATGATCATGTTTACTAGTGCAGTGCCAGTAATTCTGACTATTGTATAAAGAGAGTAATTATCAGATCTATATCTGACTATTAAATATCTATATATTTATGTATACCAGTTTCTATGACAATACAAGTAATCCTTGGTTTTGAATGGAATTTTGGTATATGAAACTATGTAACAATTAGTAATCTATGAACATTCTACACAAAAAAATTGTTTAAGTTGTAAGATTTGCGTTAGTTAGGAATGTAGCTGCGTATATTATCTTTGTTCATTCATTGGCCGCTCCCACGAGCATTCCCTTAAATAGCGAGGTAAGTTCTTATTCATAGAGGTACAATATAGCATTATCAAGAAACGACAAACACAAATATCAAGTTCATAATGTATATAAAATTAATACGCTTAAAAATTGTTGAAGATTAAAAATTGTTGAAGATACATTTCATAACGTGTTTGTTATCGGTTCCGTAAGAAGTTCTATCTCAGAACTTTGAAAGTAAAATGTTTATGATTCAACATGCTATTAAAAAGACCTCTTCTGTCTTAAAAACGACTATTAATTATATTGATGAATTGTAAACAATCAGTTGATAATTTTTTTTCTGATTAAATAGATCGAGTTGAAATTTCGACATTTTAAATCGAGATATAAAACTCTATATCTGTCGGTAAGTATCTTTTAATATATGAAAATTAAAAGTGCCCACAATGAAGTCTAAGCAATATTGTCATACGTTGCTATGATTACGGAACTATGTAGATGCGATAGCGGTAATTAAAACAAAACTGCCACCTAATCGATCAAAAAGACAATACAATTCAAACCATGTACATCTATATCCAATATATATATATATATATATATATATATATATATATATATATATATATATATATATATATATATATATATAATATATATATATATATATATATATATATATTTCAATTGTATTTAGAATAGCTGTTACCCGTCACTTCTTACATGTGTCATTTATCAAAAAAACTGTGCTCACTGTAATACAATTACACTGCACTATGCAAATACAATAAACTAAAGAAACAAGTATTTTGGTTTATCAACTATACTTATTTCCTTGGTTGGTTACTGATTGTACGAAACTGAGTGGTTACTGAAGACGTTCCGCCAGAATTTATCAAAGCATTCATAGAAGTTATATTATTATCTAATACGCGATAAAGTAAGTCGATCTGCCCATCGTAGTAAGGTAATAATAAATACTACGACCGTATAATAATTCCGGCAAAAATATGTGTTTTTTTTTCTTTAACGTAGAAAATACTCTGACATACATATCTAAGACTGCACCTACTGCCGAACCTGGATTGTAGATCAAAGACGTGCAGGACATGGCCCATGAAGAGTTGGAGATGGCAGTAATCGCCCTCAGGCGAACAATATCGCTTCTAAACTCTACAGTCTACCTAATCAAGTCTGTATCTGAAATCAAAAATTTCCTTCAATCTAAACAACTGGAACTCCTCAGCGTGTTTCTGGAGCGTTCATATTAAACGGGCGTCTCTCTGTTTCACGGACTTAATGTTACAAAGAGAAACATTAAGAACGATCGGATGCGCAATACTGAGAATTGAGTATAGTCATGAGACTTGGCGGAGGCCTGTGGACTAATACTATGATAGCTTAATTTGGGAAAGTATTATTTACATTTATCTAAAAATACAAATTTTAGATGTAAATATCTACTAAGGTGGCGCAGTCCCGCCACGCTGATCATATAGACCACCGCGCCTCCACCGCCAATTTTGAGGTCTACACGCATGTCTAGTCGTGCTAGTATAAAATTAAATTACAGAAAGTGGACTTTAGTGAATTTGACTCGTTCAGCTGTTCGAGCATGATTAATGGAGAAATATGCGAATAAATGTACGTATATATTTATAAAAAAATTGGCAAACGCTCGCGTCTTCTTTCGCCTAAAATTACAATATACTCGTAAATATAAAAATAATAAATTATAACACTAATGCCACTTGGCAATGAGTTTGATAGCACACATAATATAAAAAGCTCTGTTAAAAAATACTACCGTGTGGCAATTTACATGGATCTTGGTGAAACTATGTTACAATTTATCGATCTCATATACACCGATATATTTGGTAAATAGATTACATATCTGATAGATAACATACAAAAGCATAATATCATGTCGAGGAGCCTCGACCCATTCGAATATATTTTTAAATGTTAAAGTCATTGAGAGAATTTTCTAGAACAACTTGTAATTAGTTAAGTACATGTATTGATTAATACCTATATATAAACAGAAAAATATATTTCATGTACAAAGTAATGTCGTCAATATCGTTATATCGATTTATAATGACACTTACAAATCCACAAACGCAAACATTCTTGACAGACTTTTCTAGAAGCATTTGCATTTTAATAGATCCACATATTGATTGATACTTATAAATACACTGTAAATTGCTTACACGTCATATAAACACTTGCATGTATGCATGTATAGAAACATAAACAAAGAAATATTACCACGAAATTATTCCAGGTGAATATTGGTAGACTTTTAGTTTTTAAAAGTCTGTACATAAAGATCGATAGACATATTAAGTAATTGTCTCTTGTAGGATATACTTTATTTAAATCATTACAGTTCTTATATTGTTCTTTGTTATTGACATCATATTCTTTTACAACGTTTTTATTAACTTTCTTGTGTGTCCTTGTGTTTCCCATCTTTTCGGATGGAATTTTGAGATTTTTTTTAACTCGTTTTAAAGTCACGATATTTTTAAAGTTGTATATGCATTTCTATTTGATAGAATATGTAGAAAAAAATTTTAATATTTTCGGTATAATCGATTTAATACCTAAAGACAAATTCGAAATTAATTTCTTAAATATGTATTCAATACTAAATCTCGTCTTCTGACAATGTCTTCTGAATTATGTTGTATTCTATCTTCTATAAAAATAAAAATCAATTACCAAATGTATGTAAACGCATTATTTTAGAATAGCTGGTCGTACTCGGCTAATTATATTTTGTTAGTTTGTATTTGGCAGGAGAAGGTTAGCATAAAAGAGAATGTTTGCAAAATCGTACTGAGGAGCGAGAATTTTGGGTTAAAAATCTTAATATGAAAAGTGAGTATCAGAAATATTGTCGTTCAGTTGTTCAATTTTATGTGATTACATTGTCGTACTGTATTTACTGTTGATTTTGTATTGTCTCTTTTTGTATTGTAGTATACCAATGTGAAGCCAGGGCGGGCAGCTAGCTATGTGTAAAATTAATTTCTGTTGAATGATTATATTTTTAAGCAGTATATTGAACATTGTGGCCTTAATGTATCACTACATAGTATAAAACAAAGTCGCTTTCTCTGTCCCTATATCCGGGCCACGGGCAGTAATGAATAAATCAAGACCACTGGTTCGATTTTAATCATTTTTCCAGTGAATGACATAGGCTATATATTTTATACCCGTGCGAAGCCGGAGCGGGCCGCTACTGTTATTTAAATTACATAGTTACATAATACACACATTTCAAATTAAAAACCTTGTTCTATTCCTGTATTGCAATGACGTGGGAAGTTTTTAAAGTCAGTTGTTCTCGGCGGCTGCTTCAGTGAACTCGCTAACCACAAAAATGCCCTTAATCAATTCAACCCTGAAACAACGATTCAAATCTTCATCTGTGTATCTTTTAATTTTCTTTCGTCTTATTTTCGGTTGTTACTGCGATGTCAGTAAGTCTAAAGTGATGCGGTTGGTTTTGAAAATATATTGCGCGTCCGTTACAATAGTTGTCACGTTCGTATATTTCAAAACAATGCTTGATATCGGTTTACACCTAATATTTGTATTTGAATATATATTTATTGTATTATTCAGTTTAGTTACAGCGGAGAAAGTTTTTGTAAATTATTACAGCCATATTAAAACATTTGATGCTATAATGGGTATTAAGGATGCCTCAGTAATTCCTGGTAGTGTTTTTATAATCGTGACGCTTGTTTTATTATTAAGAGTATCTACAACTTTATTTAAAGTTGTCCAAATTCCCTTAACTTATGTAGGACATTTTTTAATTTTTGTCTTCATATATTTGATAACAAATATTCATTATTCGTCGATGCTTGCGGTGTTCGGTGTATTGCATAGTCGCATGAAGGTTATTAGGAAATCAATGGATACGAATACGATTCCGGTTAATATTATTGGGCCGAACGAGATCAGAATTAAAACAATGTTAATCAGAAATTCCTTGTTAATGTACAAATATTTGATGGACAACATGCTTAGTATCGATCTACACGTGCAATTTTTGGTAATTTTGAATCACTTCATTTTGAATCACTCATTTTTTTTCTCTACTCGCATGTACTTAATAAGAAGTGCACTTGTTCTTATTAAGAAAGTCATACGTTATTTAACTTTTAACGTAAGGATTTACACGTACCATTTTTCAAATCTCACGTTTCTTCAGTTTCAGGTCAGTTCAGTTTAAAAAAAATGTATTTACTCAAATTAATTTCTCAAAATTTGCGTCATAATCATTAAAATAGAAACACAGCCATTATTTTTTCATATTAATTTATATTCCTCCATCATGAATCCTTATAAACCAATATAATTAATTTACAATACAATATACTTTAGTAGGTAATTAGAGATTTTAACCTACCACTATGGTGAAAATTTTAAGCCGCTAAGTTAAGTGCCGACTTAGTACCCTCATTCAGACGTAGTACCCATATATCTATTTTCATATATATTTCTTAAAGTATGTAATTTTCTATTATTATTTCAGAAGATAATATGAAATTTATGGAAATTTATTACTTTATACGTTTCAGGAGACTATCGCGCTGATTGCAACTCTACCAAAATGTGTTCATCTGACACATCGGATTGTAATAAGCATTATTTCGGTAAGTATTTAATAAAAATGGTGACAATTAATTCAGCAATAATTGTTTTATGGGAACTAGTTTGGGAAATCATCGAAAGATCTTGGATTTTATTTTACTGTATAAGCTTACCAATAGAATTATCGCATTTACAAACGTTTTTACGAACAAACACCTCTCATTCTTTTTTTTTTTCGAACTGTCTACACTATTGACCTGGCAAGGCCTCTACAGTTTTATCGGACTATACACCTCTCATTCGTTTAAAACAGTTGTATAATAAAATGAATTGTAATGTTGCTGATATTGATATCCTTCAGTGTACTGTCAGGAAATAGAGAACTACTTAAGATATACGTAAGTTGATTGATTGTTAACGTACAATTTGCATTCAATATCTCTTGCTGGGATAGAATAAAATATGCCCCAAGCTCTGCACATCTGTAAAGACGCTTCATATTATCTTGAACTTTGTGAAAGTGTCGTTCATATGTCAATAAAATAATGAATAAATAGACATAGAGGTTCTGGCTCTCAAGTGCAGTTGTCGAAACACATCTATAAATAATTAATATCAACGTAAGAAGTAGTTCTGAGATAGATTAAAACTAGAAATGAATGTAAGAGACGTCGGATGACTCGCTCTTCAACCAACCTTATAAAATAATTTTACAGGGTAATATCAGAGAGGCATTAGGAAATATCGTAGAACTTATTCAAAACCTCGTGTATGTGTGTTTTCCGGCTATTTTAGCAAAAATGTCATCTATGGAAGTGAAGAAGATGAAAGAAATTATTGTTAAAAAATTACTTCAGTGTTCAGGTAATAAATATTTTATATTGTTCTCTAAAAAATATATATAATAAAAAAAATGTTACTAATTGTTAGTTTGTTGCTATTTTTAATATAAAATTTAGTAACATTCGTCTTCATGGACTCCTTTCCGTGTAAAAACCTCCTCCAGAAAAAGTCACGCGTCGCGACTCCTTGCAATGTCCATCCAGCTTTTACCTGTTATAGACTGCAATTCGTCTTTCCATCTAGCCTTTGGCCTACCTCTACTTTTGCATCCATGAGGTCCGTTCCCCAGTGTTATAGTCTTTGTTCATCTGTTATCTGTAATACGACTCGTGTGTTCTTGCCATTTCCATCTTAGACTATGAGCTGTATAATAAGGATATAGTATCTGTTATTTTGGATTATTACTATATTTTTTCGGACGTATTCTGTCTTTCAGTTTTATTTATAGTGAGCTGCGTTCTTATGCTTTTTGACAAGATGTAGGTTATATGTTCTAACTGAAAACGACTATTGGACTACAGAAATATTTCGTTCGAAAATTAATGGTCTAAAATAGTAATTATCCCAACTAACATAAACGTGAAAGTGAGTCTATGTATTTGTTTGTTACGCTTTTACGCCTTAACTGCTCAACCTATTACAATGTAATTTTGGGTATATGTTGAAAGGAGTACAATAAAGGACATGGGGTACGTTTTATCTAGAAGAAAAATACACTGTTCCCGAGGGATAGGTCACATCTACATTAAGATGAGCAAACCTGCATGCAAAAGCTAGTTCATAATAATTCTACAAATCGTAGAATGTGAACAAAAGTAAATTTAGTAAATGTCTAAATAATTACAGCGTAAACAAAGCGAGCACGGCAACGTTAAATGTGCATTATAAACAAAAATTCTGCCACAACTTGGTTTCTTTTTGATGCGAATAAATGTTTTGTAAATATATTTAAACCTTATTAATTAAAAAAATATTATTACAGATAAAAACCTCTGTTTTGAGTTGGAAACAATGCTCCGTTACATAACACACCGACCTTTCCAATATACTATATGTCGGACTATTCCGTTTGACACCTCCCTGCTTATTGGGATTTCCAGCTTTATCATTACATACGTTATTGTACTTATGCAATTGAATACTTTACTGTTCTAATAACATACTATTCACTAATATTCTATAACACACTGCACAATATGTTTTCACTATAATCTAGGGCACCGTGTTTTCTGGTCTTTCAAATTGTTTTACCTAGATGTATCAGATTGTTATTATGATATAAGTTATTGTTAATAGAATTAAATAATTCAAAATGTTAATTGCAGTTCCAGTTCGTTGCAGTTAGTTTTCACTATTTTTATAAAATTGAGAGGACACGATGTACAATTTTTTCTAAGTAATAATACATGAAGACACCGGAGTTTTCTGAATCTTTGCCATGTTGTTATGAAATAAAAACAACTTAGGGTAATTTATATCTCAAATTATAAATCAGTAGTTTTCAATATTATATGTATTTCGTGTTATTACTATTATTATATAATTAAGATCATAGAATGTACTAATTACTATTAAATACTAATTAAATAGTTTCACTTAGACTGTTGGATTGTTGTTATAAATACATCATAATTGACATCTGATAATTTAAAATTGTCACGGTATTTTCTCAATAAAACGTGCTTAAACGTCTTTATTTGAGACCACACATCGCAAATAGTGTTCGTAATAAAATAAAAGTAATGGTATTTTCTGACCTTTCATCAGTAATGGCCTAGTTTTGCGTATATTCATTGTAAATATTGTAATATAAATTTGTTACTTTTGCCTGCAACATTAGAGAAAAGTTATATTATCAATTACGAAAGTAACAATGTAACAAACAAAATACTATATTTAAATTGTTTTACAGACTGATGTTATGAATGAAAAAGAACTTATGTGTATGTATTTATAATATTAAATAATGTTAATTTATTACGTTTTGTGCTATTCACCAATGTTTTGTTAATACGATCACACATTGCATTAAGTTTTCGCATTAATATATATGCAACTGTGTTTTTAGGTTTTCAAAGTTATTTAGTTGTTATTGTTATTAACAATTTATGTATTTGTAGCAATAATGTATCACTGTATTTGCAACTTGTTTATTGAACTAAGAGTTGTAGGGTGTTCTTATGAAATAAATATACGAAAGTATTGAAATACGACATTGTTTTTATTTTGTGTTCCACTGATGTACATATGCCTTTTTTATATTTTATAGAGTTAACGTTTGTCGACAATCTCATATAATGTTAAGTGGGGATGTCGCCGAAGATACGTTAAGCCTCGAATGATTAGTACTCAGGTGCAACTGTCGGAACACACATTTTGTGATAGGTGTTTGTAGAAAAAATTGCCTAATTCCATAATGCCATATTCTTATTTTAACAATTATATTTGTTTCTGTTATAACATTAATGTAAAAAGAATTCCTAATGTTTAAGCTGAAAAATTCAAACGAGCTCGAAAAGTCTTATTGAGCTTTAATGCTCAGTTTAATATGGTTCATTCAAATTAAATTATACATAAATTTCTGACATATAAAATAAAATTAAATCGTTTATTTGGTTCAGTGTAAGTAGCAGTTTGTTGCCGCGTCAACTGTGATTAATCATGGTTTTTTTTTTATTTATTTCTAAAATTCATATTTATTCTCTTAAGTTTGATTGTTTGAATATATGGTTTTCAACGAATACATAATTCAATTTTCTACGACGTATTTTCTCCATATCTCGATACTCAAAGAAATAAAACTGTGTCACATATTTATAGAAAGGGAGCAGCATCATCATCTTACTCTTATCCCACCTAAGTACAGTCGGCACAACATGTTTTCCTTTTCCACTCTTCCCTGTCAGATGTCATCTCAGTATTCTCACTTTTTATACACATATAATTTTTCACGCAGTCCATCCACACCTTATTCGGTCATCCTCTACTTCTATATTCGTCCACTTTCAAGCTCAAAACTTTTCTTGTTACATGACTTTCATCTCTTCTCATAACATTCATACCATGCTAACCTATTACTCGTCAACATCTCTGTCACTGGTGCTATTTTCAAACCTCCTCTAATATACTAATTCTTAATTTTATCCATTCTTGTTACACCACACATCCATCTTAACATTCGCATTTGTGCCACATATACCAATTTTTTTGTCTCATCCGTCTCTTTATGTAGGAAGGGTGTATAAGGAATCGAATGAAATTCAGGGACATTTTAACTTTAAATGTGATCAGATAAATGATAAATACAATAACGAGACATATAATGCAAATGTCAAAATTACATGTCTACGGAGAAACTATAGTGATGTAATTTTGAAGTATTGACAAAGTTCACAATAATTATGGGAGATAGTCAATTGAATTTACAATGTAAAATTGAGAATTGAATCAAATGAAATTGTATTTTTAATATAATGTTGATAGAAATTATGTTATAGATATATTTTTATCCAGAACATTTATAAGTTGGCGGATTTATCAACGTGTGCATGTTGATAAGTACAGGTATAAAATAATATACAATATGACTTGTATATCCGTTTTATTAAGGACTTAACTATGTTATTTCATTTATTTTGAACTTAGTAAATATATGAGATAATTCCTGTAAATTATTACGCAAAACAAAAACACTTGATTATATGAAGGAACTTACTATCTTTGATGAACTCTCAATGCCAAAGCGCTAAAAAATAACTTAGATGCCACATGTGTCTTAATCTTGCATAGTATTATATAACGAAAATGTTTTCACTAAGTAGATTAACAACGTTACTGTCCTCAATTCTTAAGCTCAAACACAACGATCACATAAGAACAACTGAATAACTTAGGATAGAAAATTATTTTCTTTGGTCATCGAATTTGTTTCAATATCTATCATATACATTATTGTAGTATTACAATTAATGAAATTTAAATATTAAATGTCTGCATTATTACTAAAATGTACATTTAGTAAAGTAATTTCTGTTTCAATCCACTTTTATAGCATTATCGTTTACTAAATTTGGAAGCTTTTCCGTATTGTGTGTTTTTCTTGCATATGTTACATTAATATATCTTGATAGTTAATATATTTATGACATAAATTAAAGTATTAAAACAATTCATGGCTCCTTCTTTGTTCATCTGTGTATAGAATAGAGGGAAAATGCGTCAATGTATAACTATAACAAAAAAAATGTATCAAGAAATATCATAATTGAACCAAAATCTTAACAATTTTTTTTAAGCTCTTGGTTAAAGTACTTACATAACAGCATGTAAGAAATTGTTTTTTTTTTTAGATGTAACTATTATAATTAATAGGCTTATAGCGTTTTGTGCTATTAATATAGTTATGTAATGTTACATTACATTCTGCTGCAAGGGCTAGTCATTTATTTTTATTAGCCCTTCTGCTGGTCACTCTTACAAAGTTGCTAAAAGACCAATGTTAGACCATGTTTGATATGTCATGTACTGCTTGGATTATTTATACACGGGAAAACTATTTTAGTTCATAAATAGGTTTTGTTTCGTTTTCATGAATTGCTTTTGTTAATTATTACAAATTCGAATCCTAAATTATTGTTATATAATTCCTACGGATAAATCATAGAACGATGAATTGTTTTTTTGTGTTAATTCTACGAATAAATTATTATTTTAATTTTCTATTATTTAAATTGAAATGTAATGTTTCAGTAAATATTGAAATAAACTTTATTTAATATTTAAGATTTTACAAAATAATTTGTGATTGTTTTTTTTTTTTTGCAATCCTTGAAATGGCTTACATACTAATTATAATTGTCTATTAATCTTTTAATAAAATAATATACGGTAGTCAGTGTAAGGTACCCCTATTTAAATAGTTACAACGCAATACATAATATTTGTCGATAAATGAAGAATTAATTCACAGCCTCATTTATTACAATTATTACACAAATAATTTTCTTTGATTCTGTATCGTATTTGTAATACAATGTGATATAGTGATCAATAATTTCTCGAATGTTTACATTGTAATTCTAGGGTAATTTAAAAAAATGTTGATTCATTTCCAGTTTAATTTCTAGAAATGGTTTGTCCAATAATGAAAATTCTCTGTAACTTGAATTGTAATATATTGTAGCTACGTTATATCATACTTAGTTATTGCAAATAGCAACACATTTTTTCCTGTGAAAAATAATATTTATTAATGTGAAATATTTAATTGTTAATTACAATTTCACAAACATTTCAACAATTACGTTTGCTTGTTACGTAATTTATATATTCGAAATTTTAGGAGGGAAAAATAAAGTAATATATGAATTTTTAATTGTAATTCTGTTAATATCTTTCCGAATAAAGACATTTAATTTCATCTGGAAAAAAGTTCTCACAGTTATATTATGCAATAATAAAAATGTTTTGTTAAAAATAATAAAGAGATATTAATTACATTTCAATTGTGCCATTACATAATTTTTTAATTTTATATTTATATAGTTTACTAATTATTATTCCATTTTACTGAGATCAATGCACAATACATGAGGTTTATTTGAAAAACCATAAGGTCAGTTGTACAAATAACATAAAACAGTAGTTAAGAATCTTTTTTTTTCATACTCTAAATATGTTATCAGCTGATGCTTAAATGTTCTGTTTGTTGTTATTAACATTTTAATTATTATTTTATACATTACTTACATCATCATTATCATCATCTTACCCTTATCCCACCTAAGTAGGGTCGACCCAACATGTTTTCCTTTTCCATTCTCCTCTGTCAGATGTCATCTCAGTATTCACACCTCTTGGACCCATATCATTTTTTACAAAATCCAATGACATCTTTTTGGGTCTTCCTCTACCCTTATACTCGTTCATTTTTAAACTCAAAACTTCTCTTGTTACATGACTCTCATCGCTTCTCATAATTTGCCCGTAACATACTAATCCTCCATCCATCCACTCCATAACTTCTCTGTCCTTGGTGCTATTTTCAAGCTTCCTCGGATATACTCATTCTTAATCTTATCCATTATGGTTATACCACACATCCATCTTAACATTCGCATCTCTGCCACATGTAATCTTAGCTCATGCGTTTTTCTTGGACCAGCACTCGGATCCATATAATACGACTGGTCTTATTATAGTTTTATACACCTTCCCCGTGAGTTTCAACGGCATTCTTGGGTTATAAACTACTCTAGACACCTTTCGCTAATTCATCCACCCTGAATTTGTTAAAACTTTCTTGCGTATTAAACAACATTAGGTGCAGTCCTTAATGGTTAAATGAGTCACATCTAGAAGGTTTATTAGTAGTTGTTCTCGTTTTACGTTATTATTTCTCGTGTCTCTACTTTGGCGTTCTTCTTTTAGTCTTAAGAATCATTTATATCCTATTCATTTTTTCGGTATACTAATGTTTGAAACTAAGCCACAATCATGTTTAAAACAAGTTATATCAATCGCGTTCATTTTCAATCGTGCCACTAAAACATTTCTCTCTATGCTATAGTTTCGATGCTCACATAAATTCGTCGGAGAAACCAAAAAATTTGACTTTCGATAAGTAAAGTTCAATTCATATACAACAGCTTAGAATATTGCTTCAAAATGTATTCCTCTAGATCACCAGTTTCATTACATTGTTGTTGTCTGTTATATTGATTTTTTTCTTGTATGTACTCCCTGCTCTTGGTTTTCATTTTGTAGCTGTTGCGACCATAATGTCTCCGGACGTTGAAGTAAACGTTGTGTTGGTCATATACGAGTATATACGGTCGTATATATATTAAATCAAGTGTTGTTTCACAAGTGTTTAAATATGCCGCTCAGATATTTGTCCATAAACCAAGTTATGTATATAAGACTGTTTTTCGGCTTCTACTACGGCGTTTCTGAGAATAAATTAATTACGTTCATAACAAAATTTTACTGCCTTCTAAGATATTTGTTAACTTTCCTCTTTATCTTTTTATGTGTTCCCAATATGAATATAACAGATACTATAGTTTACGGTTTTAGTCTACTTGATGACAGTGTTAACACTCTTATTTCCTTAATTACTGGCGATACATATTTTTTCTTATTCTCGGAGGGAATGGGCCAATTAAATGTAACACCACAACATAACATTCCAAGTATACCATTAACGAATTATATCATTATAATAACGTTCACTTTAATTAGTTTTCAACATATGATTGTCGTTTTAAGAAATGATATAGCCAATATTTTTATACTGATTTCATGGAATATGATAATTACATCAAGTTACATGAAAAATACTATTAAGATCATGAGCTTTGAACTATTGTGGAATCATATAAGGATGTTGAGAAAGATGATGGAGTCTAAAGTAAGAACTGTGGATGTCATTAGCGCTTTGGATGATGTAAAAACCTTACTAAAATTGTACAACAAAATATTAAAACTGTTTAAATCTATTGAGATATATTTGAAGATACAGGTGAGTAAATGATGTACTTGTTATGTTATCTATCTATACATAATTATAATAAAAATCAAGTGTTTGTATGTGATGTCAAAATCATCAGCTTTTTACTAAATGGTTATGAAAATATAGGTTACTTACAATAAAAAAAAAAATACATTTTGGTCTGCTTGTCTGTCTGATAAGTGACTTTATAAGAAATAATTTAGGCTATTTTAGTTTAGTAAATTAGTAACATAATTGTTAAATAGTAAAAACTGCTTATACATAGATATAGACTTGTATATATGTATTTATGTTAAAGCAAAATTTCAAGACTCCAACTCTTTCTGTAATTTTAAATAGAAAAATAATTGGCATCTTATTGTTTACAATTCACAATTCAAAATATTAAATCATAAACGTATTACCTTAAGAGATGTATATAATAATATTTGTAATACATAATATGAGATAATGCATAGTTTGAAATTTTCATTCGTTTCTCATATAGTCTAGTGAACACTGAGGGGATTATATAGTGTGTTAAAGTTCCAAATGTGCTACTGATGGTAGCTCCCATCCGGCACACTGTTAATATTTGTATATTTAATGGATACATTACATGTTACAGTAGGTGGCGTGCATATCGTAGCTACAAATGTTTTTGAAAGGGCATTTCTGTATAGCGCATTAGCTGGTATCATATAATATTTCTTCTTATTTACCCAACATATTAAATCAATTACTTATTACAGATACTGCTGAGTGTAATTCACTTCATTATTCTAATATGTGCGAATGCTTACAAAATTGTAGCGAGTCACAATTTTCTTGTAAGTATCTTCTTAGTTTTACGATGTTTCTCGTCGACTGTTACTTATTGTTATATGCACTTTTGTGTATGCAAGTGTTTGTAAAAATTATGTTCTACTGATAACTTATAACTTTTCATGATACGGAAACACGAAACGTTCATAACTACTATATCATTGTATCGTCTCCAATATCGAGATTCTAAACAACCGATGCGCATCCTTCACCATCCGGTTCATAGTTTTGTTTTGTTATAAAAGTGTATGTTAAAATTGTTTTACTCATACTACAAATACGTACAGTAGTAGTATTTGAACGTTTAATTATCGAACGTTTAGTTATATTATTAATATATACATTTCTATTGACATTTCACATTTTTCAAGGGTATTAATTACTACAAACAGTAAAATTATTAATAATTTACAGACTGGTATTCACATAATTATACTAATTGCAATATGCTTTGCGGTAATGAGCATGCCGCTTGTTTTGGCTGACATTGTGGCAAATGAAATGGAGAATATCAAACTATTGCTTGCGAATCAACTGTTAATTTGCAAAGGTATTTATTTATTTTAGTACAATAAAGTAATTTTTATATATAAAGCAAAGTCGGCTTAGTTACAGTATTTATAACTCAAGAACGGCCGGACTAATTTGCAACATCTTTGACTTTTTCGATTTATCTTCACCCGGAATAGCAGAATAATGGAGCGATGATGGCTCAATTGGTAGTATCTTCGGACATAGCGTCGACGGTTCGAATCCTAGCAACTGAGTCGGAGCTTTCGTTGAAGTAAAACATCGTGATGAAACCCTTGAATGGTGGTAGGGTTTTTTCTAAGTGCGCCTGGCTAGCTACCACCCTCAAATTGAATATCAGTCGCCAAAGACTCGTTGGTGTGTTCCGATAGCTGCACTTGAGAGTCATGTCTCCCTCTAGGCTTAGCGTGATTGCGATCTTCGACCTCATCATCATTTAACGTCAGATGAGATTGTGGTCAAATGCTAGCCTATGAAGTATATGTAAAGAAAATAATGAAAATGGCGAAAAATTCAAATAAAAAAAAATATATATATATAACACACACACGCGCGCACACACACACACACGCGCATGCAAGCACGCACACACGCACGCACGGATGCACGCACGCACACACGCACACACACGCACGCACGCACGCACACATACACACATGTGTACACATGACACACATGTGTACACATGACACACTATATATATATATATATACATATATAATACATATCTATTTCTTAGGGTGCTTTTTTAACGACTATGCTTATTTTTCGGTCCCGAAGCAAAATTTTGTTGGGAATATGTAAAAAGCAAGTTTAACATTTTAGGGAAAGATTTAATGTTGTTTTTTCATACTGTAACATTTAAATAGTTTCTAATAGTTTAATACTTATTTGGGAATATTACACATATTTATCATTCCAAAATCCTATTCAGTCATTCTAGTTTTAATAAAGTGTGATGTCTGGTTTGCTTACCTCTTACCCTTTATTAGTCGAACCATTTAGTTGGATTTAAGATGATTTATATTAGCGATTATTATCATTATCGTTACCACAATTTTCTAATGTGATTTTACCTTCCCATGAGCTATAATGTTTCAGTTTGGCAAAGGTGTGGGTCAACCTGTCTCTATCCTTATTTTCCATGTCTTCCTCTGTTAAGTAACGTTTTCAATGTAAACAATTTCATTAGAAAGTTAATTGTAGGACACATAAAATCCTTGATTAAAAGGAAACAAAATATATAGGTACGAAATATTTCTTCTAATTTTTCAGATGCACATGAAATATCACAGGTCCAAAACTTGCTGGTTTTCTTGGATAAGCATCCACTCAAGTTAAGTATTCTAAGGTTTGTCAACATCAACGTAGCACTTATCCTTAGCATTATTAGCATATCTACAACATACGTTTTGGCTGTTATTCAATTCACTCACATACTTGTAACAGTTGCAGATCGGACCTAATACTGCAGAACTTTTAATGCTAATATGCTAATTAAGGATTTGCTCTTTTATTATTTTCATGAATTTCCGTAGCATTAGAGTTTCTCACTTATACTCTTCTGCTAAGGTAGAGGTCTCGAGTTGAACAGCTTTAGATGTATTCCAGTCACATTTATTATTAGCTCCGTTTCTAGGTTTAGGGTACTACTATTTTATAATACATTATCTCATATGCTAGTCCCACACCTGCGTGACGAAGCTTCGGCTAATTGTCGCGCCAAAAATTAACCTCAAAATTAATTCGGATAAAGGCACAGGCCATTGTTCACACCTATGTTCCTTCAACAATGATTTAAAGTTAGCGTTCTCAAGCTCCTATGATGTGTGTAAAACCGCGAGCCCAGTTATCGTACTGCGTCTATCGTCACGCAGTCCGATATCCGATAGTCCAAGTATGGGAGTAAGTAGTCTTAAAAAGGAGTGAGATTGTGGTCAAACTCTAGCTTATATACTGATGAGATTTATATATATTGATTTGTATATATCATTTATATATACTGATAAGAGTGGTAGAACATGTACAAGATTTGACAGTCGGGGGCACCTTAGTTATACTTATTATTGTCATGAAGCAGCAGTTCTAGCGCTGCTGTGTTCCGGTCCGGAGGGTATAGTTATCAACAGGTATTGATAGCGCTAGGCTACAGCAACCACTTAAAGTTCCTCAGACTGCATGCTTGTATGCCAATTTATAACGTAGAAAGGCAACTAATAGCACAATTATTTAGTTGCCTGAATAATTACTTCTGTATTTAATTAAATCAGAGTCATATATTATGAAGAGGTAGAACAATGGTGCTGAGCCATTCCATATTTTTTCTTATTTTCTTTGTTATTGTTCTGATTGTCCTCGACGATATTGTGACAATTACAGGATACTTACAGGTATATAGATGGCCGTTTATGTATAGATTGTCGCCATTTATTATCACTAAAATTTTATCTATTAATAAATAAAGTATTTAACATGGACTTTGTAATAATGGAAGGTTGATCTATATATAAGAAGCCATCGATATACCTGTGTGTTTTAATGTTCACAATATCACCGAGAGGTCAGAACAATAACTAAAATAATAACAAAATATATTAAATGGCTTAGCGCCATACCTCTATCTCTTTCTAATATATGAGTGTTAGTATTTGCGTGCTCGTAGGGCTTTTTCTAAGCCCGCCTGGCTAGTTACCACCCTTAAGTTGAAAATCTGTCGTCAAGCACCAGTTGGCGAGTTCCGGCAGCTGCACTTGAGAGCCAGTCTCCCACTAGGTTTAGTGTGACTAACATCTTAGACCACATCATCATTTAACATCAGCCGAGATTGTGGTCAAAAGCTAACCTATAAATTATAAAAAATAAAATAAAAATGAGTGATTTCATTTAACCAGAAAAAACATTTTGTATTCATACTTACTAGAGGTTCAATTAAGCTGAATATGAACGAATTTAAGAACCTCACCTTTTATTTCGTTGTTCGCTTCACGTGACAGCTGGCAGAGTGGAGTGGAAGAGGAATGTACATGGTATTTCGACTCTACTTAGTTGTAATAAGGAAAGAAAAACTATGATATAAACATGTATAATATTACTAAATATAATCCATTACTAACAATTTATTTGTTATTATACCAGTTACTTTACGAATAACCCTTTTAAAGTAAATAAGCTTAAAACGTGAAAAAGGAGCAAAAAAGTATATGCCTACTTAGTCTTGCCATAAATACTGAAACAAAAAACTAAATGTCTATTGCAAATAACATTTATTAATTTTACAGTATGTTAGTTTAATACATAAATATAAAACAAATAAAAATATAAAAAGATTATTCGAAGTGGTCTCCATTGGCTGCATGCAATACAGTCCTTTAAACGTTGAAGCCAGTTATCAATAGAAGCACGTACTCTTTCCATGGGAAAATTCTTCACTGACAATCGTACGGATTGTTTTAGGGACTCCAAATTATCATGGCGTTTAGAACAAGCCGTACTCTCTAAAACTGATCATAAATCATAATCCAGGAGGTTAAGATCGGGACTAGACGACGGCCAGTCTTCAGGTCTGATGAAGTTGAAAACGTTCGTATCCAACCAAGACTGCGTAGACCGAGCTTCATGACCCGGCGCCGAGTCTTGCTGGAAGGACCATTCTTGGTTATTCAACATGGTGTTGTTAAGGGGCTTCACTACCTTCTCAAGAATGGTCTCTTGATTCACTTGTGCCGATGTTTTGATACCTTTTTCTACAAAACTATGGCTCAGTCATTCCTTCATAGTTAATAACCCCACCAAACCATCACTGAAGTCGGATAGTGCCCACGTTGCACTCTGTCGACTAATTGGGAAGCTTCCTTAGAGCTTTGAGCATAAATACGGTCTTTTTGTTTCTCAAAATGTTGCTCAATTGTAAAAATGTTCTCATCCGTAAACAAGTTTTTTCTGGGACCTCCGTTTGCGTACCGCTTTAGTAGTTGTTTAGATTTTACCACCCTATTCTTTTTTTAATTATCAATTAAGAAATGACTTCTTATAGGCTGCAAGTAATAAGTCATCTTTTAAAATATGCGACATGGTTCTAGGTGCTATCTTTATCTCCCGAGATAAAATATTTTGCTTTCGGACAGGTTTTCTTCGAATTCTATCCCTTACTGCTTTGACCATTTTTGCTTTTCATATGAACATTACGTGGACGGCCAGATCTTTTTCTGTCACAAACAGAGGAGGTCTCATTGTATCTATTAATAACCAGGAGCACAAACATTTTACTAATACCAAGCGTATGGAGAGTTTTAAAAAATGCATTTGGCTCCATACCTACTTTGTGTAATGCAATCACAGCGATTCGGTTCTCTTTATCACCCCAGTCCATATTAATATCATAAAATATTGTACAATGTATTGGCGCCAAAATAAGAAAACTCAATGAACAATCATATAAAAATGACAGATTCCAAATTCAAATGTAATATTTTGTTTATTTTTAATTGTAACAGTATTTATGGCCAGACTAAGTATATACTTACAAGGTATTTGTTCTTGATGTCTTAGTTAGCGTAGTTAATATCATTTACAATCCAAGTCTAAATATTACAAGATCCTTTAAAATTATTGATTGATTTATTGCAAGTAAAGATATTACATATTGGTGAAGAATTAGCGGGTATCCGTCATACTGTGAAGCATAGATAATTTATATTGTACATTTTGACATTCTGTGTTTTCGTTGATAAAATATTTGTGTAAGTAAGTACATATGGCATTGAAATTGAGAAACGAGGTACTTTTACATGTTTCCATTAGAATTATTACTTAATTGTTTTTAGGCTTTTGTCACGTACAAATAAAGTTATACTATTGAACGTTTTAAACTTGTGTTATTATTTGTATACCCGAAGTAAAATCAAATTGAACACAGCTAATTATAACCCCCGCGCGTCTTGAATTACAAAAGTTAGTCTTAATAATTCAAATGTTGTAATCTAGGAGTACTATAATATTAAAAAGAGGTTTAACTGCCACAACTTATATTACCGATTCTGTAATGCTATCTAAACATGGTTTTTTTTACAAATAGTCAATGAAATTGAATATAATGTTGTTCTTCGGATTAAAGAAAAAGAAATATAGACAGAATGTACATAACATTCTGAAGTCAGTAAGTTATAAAAACGATTATAAACGTAAAATACGAGTAATAATAAAATCACGAGACGACAATTATTTCATGTAGAGTCACGAAAACAGTTATAATTATATTTCATGAAAATATTAAAGAATTAATATTTTTATAGAATTATCGTATGCTATATTAAATTAAAGTTACTTCGAAAAAGTCTATTTCAATGGGAATGATAAAAAAAAAACAGAAACGAATATGGCAAGATTATACTCGATATAAATTCCAATGTCAAATCCAATCAACACATCGTCAACGTATAACAACTGCTGCGATGACCTTAGACACTACATAAACGTTAAATTTCAACTATTATTGCCTACAGAATCCATTATTGAAGTATAGAATCGAACCACGTTATCACCATTAGATTCGCTGTTATTGTAAACATGGGGTTCAAAAGACGATACACATTTAATGTAAAGTTTTATGTTTTATTTATTACAAAGCATAAGATACTTTTAAAATAAATACTACTTATAAATAATAATAAAAAAATGAATATTTTAATGTTTTTACAAAAAGCAACAATTAATATACATTTTTTTTCCTTTTCTTCTTATGTATGCGTTTATACCTAAATTATTTGTTCTATATTTTTCTGCGTAGATGACAACACTATAGAGATATATATTAAATCCACTATAATCCAATAACTTTAAATCTAGAAAACACAACTTTATCACAGAAGCGATAATGACAAAAAACAAAAGAAAATTTCAATTCATTTGGTACTGTAATATAATAATACAGGGTTATACACCTATAATACGCTTCGTTTATGAATCTTATATCGCCTTATATCTTAGGAGCAGCACCGCAGTCGCAGCGCCCACCGGCGGGACAAGCGCCTGACTTCAGGCTAGCGCATCATGCATGGCGGACGTATTAATTGTTTTCTTATATTATCGTTGTAGTTTTCATTTATAATTTACATTTTTAATATCAGTTTTGTGTTAGCTTTACACGTGTGACAACAGAATGCATGACACATAATCCAATTAATATTAAATTATTGTTATAACACAAATCTACTAATTACGTGGTATTTATTTCATAACAACACATTATAAGCAAAAGAAACAATTTGAAAAGTTTACAATACACGGTTATCTAAATTATAGCCAAAACAATGTGCACCACAATACCATAATGATGTACCATAATACCATAATAATATACCATAATACAATAATGTGATACCACAATAGTTTAAAGCACAAAAATATTTAAAAATTAAAATTGCTTAGTACTACAAATATATTTAGCAACTACAGTGGTATTTATTTCGTAACAACACTTTGATATTCTAAGGAAAAGAAATTAAATTTCAAAAGTTTAAAATACACCTATCTACATTCTAGTCAGAACATTGTGCTCTGTGTGTGTTCGATAATAGCATAATAGTTTAAAGCACAAATATCGTTAAAATTTAAAATGACTTAATACAACAAATATGACAACTAGAAGGGGTATTTATTTTAAAATAATTCTCTGAAAATATACACAATTTAAAAATTCCTAGAACATAGTCACCTAAATTTTATTTAAAACATTAATGTTTTAAATTGTAATTTGATCTTTTAAAATTAATATAATGAATATTTAAAACTTTTTCTGTATTATGAAAAGGGTGATGTACGTTGTATATATAATTTTATAACAACACTCATATACTGCAAAGAATACACTTATCTTTATTTACATTACAACACATTGTGCAAGCTTAATAGATCTTACATTTTCATAACATTACAATAACAGAAAATGCAACTAAAATTTAAAATTGGTTATCTGTAGAATTACAATAACGTATGTAATGCTTAAACTGAGAAGGCGGATAGGCAGATACGAATCAAACGTAATAGCCCGACATATAGAATATTTGAAAGGTCGTCGCGTTATGTAAAGTAGCATAATCTCCAACTCAAAGCGTAGTGATTCATCTGTAATAACATTTTGTTATTGAAGTACTGGTGGTTGTAAGTAATATCCCTTTACTACTAGGCTCATAATCTGCGAGGTAATTCCAGAGATGTAGAAATATAATTAAAATACAATTATTAGGAAACGTGTAAGCGTTACGAAAAATTCATGGTTTTTATATATCATTGAGATGGAATACATGCTGTTTTAAATCATCACACTCATTTAAAAGTAATCAGTGACGTCATAATGTCAGTACTCTGTGAAGTGTTATCACGTCAAAGTTCCCCTCGGATGATAACTTTTTCACTTTCATAGATGAATTAGTCAGGTGTCTACTTACGAGTCCAAAAATAATAAAAACAACTACACTGTAGTAACTATTTTTTCTATGCGAAAGAGACCTATAGGTAGGTAAAAAAGTACATTTTTTTTCTAAATCCACCTGGCTAGCTAACACGCTCAAATTGAAAATCTATCACCAATCATCTGCGTCTGTGTTTCGCCAACTACATTTGAGAGAAAATTCTGACTGAATTTAATGTGCTTACCATTTTAGACCCACATGGTCATTCAACATCAGATGAGATTATGGTCAAATGCAAAAATCTATAAAGTATAAACAACTTATGCTATGTAACACATGATGGTAGTCATTCGTCATAATTGATTGCACCAATAGATTACTTAAAACCTATAATTCAACAAGATTTATACCTGAACACTGAAGTGTCTGCTTGACAAGAATTTTTCTTATTGATTCTACTTCAACAGTTGACTTCTCTGCTATAACAGCTGGGTAACATAGACATATCATGGATATAGCGATATTAAATGCACTATTTAATGTCCCAATTAAATCACCCTGTAAAATAAGGTTTTGATAAAATGCTACTCCGATAATATACGAAATTAGTAGGTTCAGTAAAGGCATGAAAGCGGAACAATCAAACAAATTTTTTTACCCACCAAAACGGCAGTTTTTATGACTCTGTGCATCATTGCAGTAGATTTTGGTAGAATGCCAAATAATGCTATAACCTCCTGAAAGGGAATATTTTAATTTAGGTTCAACACATTGCAAGTTTCTAATAACTTACACATAATATTAGTTTTGTATCTTGCAAATAGTAATCAATGTTATTGTATTAGTCGGGTTGTGTAATAATATATATTAGTTCGTATGAGTACAAGCAATATGGGAAACTATTAAATTATTTATTCATTTATCGTAACAATATTGAATTGTAATGTCTGTCTTTGCTTTATATTTGTTTGTTCGACATATTATTTTATACTAGCTGTTGCCCGCAGCTCCGCATGCGTTTTTTTATAATTGTAAATTACTTCTTATAAGATTAGTTATCTGTTAGTGAAAGTCCCATGAAAATAGGTCCAATCGTTTTGGAGATAGTATTACAAATGAAGCCACGGATAACAGCTAGTCTAAAATAAAGTAGCCTATGTGACCCGCTGTAATTTTAACTATCCGTCAGTGAAATTTCTGTCAAAATCGGTCGAGCCGTTTCGCAGATTACCCGGAACAAACAGACAGACAGACAGACAAAAATTTTAAAAATTGTGTTTTTGTTACCAGTATCGTGTATACGTTCATATCCAATCAGTAAAAAGTCGTTATTTTGATATTACATACAGACACTTCATTTTTATTGTATGTATAGATTAGCCCTGTAGACACTTCTCCATAAAATGATTTCTTTAGTGACTGTTTCGTCTTTTGCCATGTTCTCGTTTTTTTGTTTTTGGCTTGTTTCACTTGACTGGACAATAGGCAATTAAAATCAAAACGTGTGTTTGCCACACTTGACACTGGCAAAATCGATTTCACGAGCAGAAGCCATATGACATACAGAATGTAAATATGAATAATAATAGTTACCCAATATTGAACTTGACGATCGACGGTGAGCAGATTGTCTAATAAATGTTTGTATGCGAGTACGGATTTTCTAATTAGCTTTATCTTTCCTTTAATCACGTTTCCGCCAATAATGTTCACCGGAATCGTATTTGTTTCAATTGATTTCCTAATGATATTTAGTCGACTATAAACTATTGCGAAAACTACAGCAATCCAAATATTATTAATCTCTTTAGCTAATATCATGAAAGAAAAAAATAAATAAGTTTCAACATCAATGAAGCAACCTTGGAAATATTTCAGAATTAATATAATTTGTCTGCATATGACAGTAAGCATCACGATTATCAATATATTAAAAGGTATTACTGAAACGCCTCTTAAACCCATAATAGCATCGATTGTTTTAACCCTTTTGCAATAATTAAGTAAGAATTTTTCAGCTGTAAATAAACTAGCAGTCATAGCTAAAGCAAATTCAATTAGCAGCAAACTGTGAATACCGAAAGTAGAAAACTGTTTTGTATGAATGATTATAGAAATAATAATAACAAATGCACAGTACAATTTCAAAAGCAAACACTTCACTTTAGACCTACTGACTTGAGAATAACAACCGAAAATAAGACGAAAGCAAAGGAAAAAATACAAAGATGAAGATTTTAAACGTTGCATTAATATCGAATTATTTAACGGCATCTTTGCGAGCAGAAAGTTCACTCGAGGTGCAGCTGTGGATAACTGAACAGTAAGCACCACGCCTGCGTGCAAAAATAGAAAATGTCCTTAGTATCGATATTTTAATTTAGGTATATGTACACTGTAGTTACACAGTGTTACATTGTTAGATTATAAGGTACATAGAAGGAAATATATATATATTTTATTCGATTGGAGGCAAACGAACAGACGAGTTATCTGATAGTAAATAATCATGGCCGGCCAGAGGTATCGCAAATGCGTTGCCGGCCTTTGAGCAAGGACTAGGCTCGTTTCTTGAGGGTCTGTGGGTTGTATTGGTCCAGAAACACTGTCGCTGGGAGTTCATTCCAGAGGTACGACGTACGTTGGAAAAATGCACGCGAAAACCGCGCTGGGAGTTCATTCCAGAGGTACGACGTACGTGGGAAAAATGCACGCGAAAACCGCACAGTAGACGACTTCCAACTATCGAGATGACACTGATGGAATTTCATTTTATGGCGAGTCATTCGGTAATGGAACTCAGCAGCAGGTATCAATCGGAACAGCTCTTCAGAACACTCTCCCTGGTAGATTTTGTAAAGGACATTTCATTTTTAAAGATAATATAAAGAAATTAACATACAAACATAAAGTTAGTTCATACTATGTCGTCTACACATGCTATGGGTATTTTATATACGAACAGTACAAGATTTAAGCTACATCTGAAATCAGTCACTGATCCCAGATTATTGTGATGAAATACCGTTACAGTCTGTATTTACTTTAAATACAATGCCCCTTAATTTGCTAAGAGTTCTGGCGGGATCATTCAGGAGTTTGCATCCTATTCAATTACATAGAATATACATTTCTTTAATCAGGAGCAGAATGGATTACACCTGTTTTCGCTAGGCTAATAATGATAAACTTGATAAAGTCAAGTCCAATCCAGGCATTGAAAATAATCAGCGGTTTTATTAAATAAACTTCAATACATGTTATGAAGAGTGAACAGTGAATACGTTCTGAGGAGCTAAGAAGACAATATTTAGCGTTTGAATTGAATGCTTTATCTGACAATATTACAAAAAAAAAATATTGTTAGGTTGAGGTCTCTTCTTTTACTAAGATATTGATTCTAAAGTGCAGCGGCCGGAACATAGCTATGGTTGCTTGGCGACAGATTTTTCACTTGAAAGTGGTAGCCCTACCACCATGCTTTGGTTTCATCACGATGTTTTCCTTCACAGAAAGCTCCGGGTCATTTGCAAGGATTCGAACCTACGTCGATTGACGCGGTGTCTGAACACACTAACCACTGAGCCATCATCGCTTCAAATAAATATAAATAGTATAATCATAAACAACATTATACAAAAAAATCAATTATATGAAAATAGTATTTTGAAACTTAAAATTATACAAGAGTTATACAGAATATACCATATACATAATTTCATATAAATCGATGGATCTAAAAATGATAAAGCCTGAGATGCAGCATTTTATGATCCAGTTACAAGTTAATGTAACGTATCTATAACAACTGAATTAGGCAGTAATTATATAATGTCCAACTGAATTAGGCAGTAATTATATAATGTCTTTGGAATTCCTTACAATCTGAGTTTAAGCTTTAGTGCGCGTGGAATTTATAGAATAAAAAGGTAGTGAAATGCACCGATAATAAAAGTGATTTGCAGCTTATTGCTCGCTGCACCTCTGGTTTTAGAGTTGTATCGATAGTATTCATAGTATTGCGAAAGTTATGAATTTTTACAAAATCAGGATAGAGGTAAGATTGCAGTGGGTTCCATTACATTTTGGTCTAAAGGGCAACTAACAGGTTGACGAATTAGCTAAATTAAGTGTAGCTTGCTACGGAGAATTGACTATTGCTTTAAATTTTTCAGAATTGATTAGTAAATATATAAAGTTAAATATTTTCAAAAGTGAAAACCACCATTCGCATGTTCATCCGAAATTAATTTGGTACAGGTAAATTCAAATAGAGTCTTGTTTGTTATTATCCTTGGTTTGCTAATGACGAACGAGCATATTGTATGTCAACGCTTTTAAGGTTAGATCCGGGCACATTTCATCTAACAAACATTAATGTTTTTTAAAAAAATGATCTAATCCAAATTTTATGAAGTTTGGGAGTTTGTAGAAGATACACAACATGTATTAAAGGAAAGTGTTCTGCTCGAAAGGGGTACACACTGATGTTGAGTCTCAATTTTAACTTACAGGGTATTGGAAAGTTTCATGGGTTGCTATCCGAAGCACTCAGTTTTTTAAGTTGTTGCGTCGCTATTAGTAACACTCCCGTGCATCATATTTTTAATAGTTTTGTTTTATTTAGATTGTCATGTGTCTACAGACACAGTGTCCATATAGAAAAAAATGTACTGACTTCGATTAATTCAATTATAACTAACTTTTCAATAAAAAATGCCTACTTTCACATATCATTTACAAAGTAAACGAGAGAACCGAAAAGTTCGAGCTTAGGCATCTCTTATTGTGCAGTATTCATTCCGATTTTAAATTAATCTAGGACATACAGGTTTGATCCGATTTTCAAAATATAGTCAACCTAACGAGCCGTTAAGCGACCTCACGGATATACTTATGATTAAGCTTTCTTAATTGTGCCTACAACGCTTAGACCCTTATTACGACATCGGAAGTAAAATATATTTTTCCTAAATAAATAATTCCAACCTCGTCTGCTTCGTTTAAGAAATATGTAAGTAATAGTATCATGTTTAAGTATAATGGTGGTTAAATTTTACACTAAACTAGCTGTGTTGTGAAATTGTGTGAAATGTATGATATATTAAGCTCGATATCGACGATTTAACGGGCTTAACCTTTTGTGAACGATTTTTGCTCTAAGACGCAACATAGCAGTACAGCATCTAATCTTTTCTCACAATGTTACTGTACAATTCAGACTCGATACACGGTGTGGTATTCAAAACAAATGTTAGCCGAACCTCAGGCACTCGTTTATTTTTATTTCATGGACATGTAGGTCGTGCAAACTATTAAACGAATTAAAATTAATAAATAAGTCGTTTGCTACCGCATTTTAAAGTCAACTAAATTGTTTTAACGGTCTCATTCCATATCGATTCTCACTTTAGGTGCCATTTTACCGTCACCTAATCTGATCTTAGAAATACTCATTCATTTACTACCAGACATTTACCCTAAGCCAAACTTAAATGGGAATACAGTCTGAAAGTTAAAGTATAATAGCGTATTGTAATAAAAGTAAGGCAATATTGTTACATTTTTGTCAATTTAAATAATATATCAATAAATTGTAATTGTTACTGTAATTCGGTAACTATGTTACTGTAAAGTTTAATCAAAAAGAGATCAGTGGTTTTGCTTGAAAGGATAATAAATATCCATACATCATCACAGACGTTCTCGTTTCTTGACAATAATAATAAGACTATTACTTTAGGCATTTGAATAAACAGAAGCATGACAATGTATTCAATAGCCCTAACCAATTGGAATATATTTTTGTTTACCTTACATTGTTGAACAGAATTTTCTAGAAGCTTATACAATTTGATGGATACACTTGTTGATTGATACTTATAAATACCAACACGTAGTATGTTACATTGTACGATATCGAAGTTACCCACGCATCCACACATATATTGATACTGTTAACAGAATCCTCTATTAAATAAGTAGAAAATTATTAGCACGTATCGTTATGTTGTAAAATATCTACATACACCCAACACGCACACACAGATATTTATTTGAACACAGAAATATGAAAACGAATGCCTAATAAATACTTTTCTAAAATTAATAATTCAACCAGGAAACCGAAAACTAATTGAGCAGGCGAAGTACCTGTTATGGAGTGCACTGAGTTACCATAGTCAAACATTTATTCAAAAACACCATTATTTATGTCTCAAAAATTGTTTCTATTCATAATAGAAGACTTGAATATCTTTTTGATTTTCTTAACATAACTCGTTAGCTGCGCATTGTGAGCAGAATGGTAAGTTAAACATTTCACATGTATAATTCCGTTTGATAGGCAAAATTCCTAAAATTCAAATGAAATAAACTGAGTGCCATTTTCATTTGCTAACGTATGTAGTAAACTGAATCGTGACATAGATTGGTATAGTCGTATTATAATTAAAGTAGAAGATGTACTGCTAGTTACCGACATGATTTTTGTTCAAGATAAAATTATTTCTTTTTACCATTTTTGTAGCGCTGATTACGAAATTCAGCCTAGTTTTATCGTATCACATCAGGTTTTTTATATTTATATATTCGCTGTTTTACATTTTTCAGTAAAAATAAATTAATTTATTGAGTTTTGGCGCTCTTTCTTCGAATTGAGCGGCCTCTCCTAAGAAAATATATTAGTTGCAATAGCGATACGCCCAAAAGAAACGCGTTATAATAAAAATATGCCATTATATTTACTTTGTTTAGAAACTTTTTACTGAAAACAGTGTGTTTATTTACAAAAATTGTTTACGTTTTACTTTTGGTATTTAATTAATTAAATTCATGATTTGTGGCTGAAAAACAGTTAAAAACATAATGTCCACAAGAAAGTGTCATAATAGTCCGAATAGGTTTTGTTATATTTATTGTAACTTTATGACTTCAAAGCAGAAATTGAATATCACTGATTTTGTGGAAAATACCTATAATGCGTATTTTGGCTTCAAATTACAACTAAAATCGTGGACTCCGCAGTTAGTATGTACCATGTGTGTCGAACATTTGAGGAATTGGTCATACCGTAAAAGACAATCTCTACCTTTTGGTAGACCTATGATATGGAGAGAACAGACAAATCATATTGATGATTGTTATTTTTGCTGTACTAATGTGAAAGGTTTTACGCTAGAAATAAAAATAAGATAGTCTACGCAAATGTAACCTCAGCTACACGTCCGATTCATAAACATCCTGATTATAAAAATATTGTGGCAAACTTGTTCAATAAGTATCAAAAATTGGTGCAATTAGAGTATAAAACTCCATTTTTTAGATTCATATCTGGATTTTTTTCCCGATAATCTTGGTGACTAACGTGAAGAACAGGGAGAAACCTAAAAGAGACAAATAGACATAAAAACTATGGAAGCAAGGTACCAAGGTCGATGGAATGTGAATATGATGGACGTTATTGCTGGACACTGAAACATGATATTATTGACGATTCTCACATAAAAATAACACCCAGACGTTATTTTATAGTTAAACGTAAAAGGTGTCACTCAAAATAGTCCTAGGGCAATGATTGTACTTGATATTTTTGCTGTAAATGTTAAAATACTGTTTAACATTTAATTTAGTTTATTATTTGTAAAATAATTATTGAGTATTTCTTAAAATTTGAAGATAATAGCTTTTTCCTTTTTTTTCAAAAACCTGATGTGATGAAGTCAATACGTAGGTATTTTTGTGTTTAAAATACTATAATTTAGTGATATTATGAAGTTTTCATTTGTCGGCCGGTGTTATTAATAAGGCTGACTAAATCAAGATGTATCATATAAAATTGGGTGTAAAGGACGAGGCCACAAGCTCAACGGAGCACGTGAAAGCGACTGTATAAATTGTACACACAAAACGATTTACAATAATACTATCACTTTTTATCTGTGTTCTTTGTATTGTTGTACCAATTGTTTACTAAACAGAGACAATGACAACTCCTTAAAATGCTTATAATTAGACTTACTAAAAGTTCGGTCAAAGTTTGCTGTGAGTGCCTAACCAGTATTAATTTGTACTTTTAACAGTGCTCATTGTCTTTGTTATAGGTTCGCCGGTTTATGACCGAATATTATAAAACTTACAAATACAGTGTTTAAAAAAATCGCAGGAAAACAGGTGCATTAAACACGAATTCGATCGGCCTCACCTAAAATATATTCTATATGTTACTTCGGTCTACAATCTATTACCGTAATAAATTTCGTCAAAATCCGTACAAGACTTTTTACAAACTATAGACAGACAGACAAAAAATCTAAAAACCATGGAAATGTCTTCTATCATTGATTCTATGGCTCCCGAGAGTATTTTTCTATAAATGTATTTAATTTATCATTATAATTATCACATAATGAAATTAATTACAAAAAATTCTGTCCATAATTACAATTTAATATATCACCAACATAAGTCGAATGTTACACATTATTATATAGGTACAATGTATATATTTTCATTTAAAAATCGTATCAAGTACTTGCTCTATTCCTGTACTGCAATGACGTGGAAAGTTTCGAAAGTCAGTTATTCTCGAGGGTTGCTTCAGTGAACTCGCTAATCACAATCATGCCTTTGATAACTTCAACTTTAAAACAACGTTTGAAATCTTCATCTGTGTATATTTTTATTTGCTTTCGTCTTATTTTCGGTTGTTACTGCGATGTCTCTAGGTCTAAACTAAAACGTATATTTCTGAAAATTTATTGCGCGGCCATTACTATTTTTCCCACTTTCATATATTTCGTAACTGTTAATAATTTCAATGTTCACTGGTTATTTGTGATTGAGTACCTTTTCATAATGTTGTTCAGTCTACTTACAAGTGAAAAACTTTTTATAAATTATTACAATAACATTACAATATTTGATGCAATAATGGGTGTTAAAGGTACCTCAGTAATTCCTGGCAATGTTTTTATAATGGTGACGCTCATTCCTTTCTTAAAATTTATTTCGTTCTTATTAAACATTTTCCATGTTCCATTAGTGTACATGAGAAATTATTTATCTCTTGCGTTTATACTTTTGACTACAAACGTTCATTTTTCGTCGATGATTGCGGTTTTTAGTGTATTGCATAGTCGTATGAAGACAATTAGGCAATCAATGGAGACGAACACTATTCCTGTTAACATTGTTGGACGGAACGAGATCACAATTAAAACAAAGCTAATCAGAAAATCCTTGTTAATGTACAAATATTTGATGGACAACCTTCTCAGTGTTGATAGTTACGTGCAAATTCTAGTAAGTTAGAATCGCTTTATTCTCATTTCTTGTATGCATTGATATATTTACTAGCAGATCCGGTAGACGTTGTCCAACCCTGATAATAAAATATATATATATACTTATGTGCGTAAAATGCTCAAGGTAACTAATGTATCCAATTTGATAAGGAAACCTGTCTAAATAGCCTTCCAATTACCTCATTGTATGTGACCATGTTTTTAGAAGATACATGGGTATAGTAAGCTATCCTTAAAAAGTAGGTATACGCCATTTTAGACTTTTTTGAAGATCTATAAAAGAGAAATATCTCACTATGCATAATTTTGTTATGTCGCAAAACAATTACACAGCGTTTTCGATGAAAGCTCCCAAGCGGTTTGACTGTTTCCAACACTTCCAACATTTATCGATATATTTCGATTAATTTACACAAAACCTTGATAAATTATATACCTACCTACTTTCTTCATGTAGTACTCTATCTATTGGTGAAGACGGCATCATAATCTCTTCCGTAGTTTTTGAGTTTACTGCGAACATTCAGACAGACAGACGCAGCGGTCGACTTTGTTTTATTATATGTAGCGATAGCGATACGTGTAATTGTTTCTACAAGGTAGCTCCCATGTTATGATAAATCAGCGTTGAGTGAGGAAATAATTTATTTAGAGGAGCTTGCTTGACGTGAACCCTTAACATCGGTCCACATACGCGCAAAGCGGCAAAGGGGTTTTTAGGCAGTAAGAGTCTGACATAACCCTTATGCTGTCTCCCTGGCAGTGTGAAGGTATCCTATGTAGGATTTTCCTCTTGTATAAAAAAAATAAAAATAATAATAATTTATTAGAAACTAACTTTCTCTCGGATGAAATGTGCATGAATCTCATCAATATAGAAACACAAAGATTCTTTTTTCGTTATCAAACGTTGTATCAATATGTCTCTGCTGACATATATTTCTAAAAACGTTTAATGTTTTACTATTCGTTTAGAAGATAAGTTATGTAATAAAATGTGCAATTCATATAAATTCACTAGTTCATACGTTTCAGGCGACTGTAACATTGACTGGAATTCTTCCAAAATGTATTCGGCTGACACGCGGGATTTTGTTTAGTTTTCTTTCGGTAAGTATTTAAAAGTCAATTACTACATATCTTTCGTGATAACGGTTTTATTGTTTCTTTGGGACTACGTGTTTTACCTGGATTCATTTTCTTTAAATCGTACACTTCTTAAATTTGACGTCCGTCATCTCTATTATTTGAATTCATGCACAAATTGAAATCACAATTAAAACAATTTTCTTTAGCTCTCTATGAAAAGTGCAATAGAACATGACGGTAATTTATTTACTCTTCACCTTGCCGGCAAAGTTCAGAGCTTAGTTGAAGAACTGTGTTCTGTGGCCTTCGATGGAAATGCTAATATATTGACGTCATGTATTTTTATTGTATAGCTTTGACATGTTCTTTCTGTAAAACTAAATAGTTATTTCTCTCTTTTTAGTAAAACCAACAGAAGTTTTCCATGAATATAGTTTAATTTATTGTACAATTTTTTTTATGTTGTCGATGTAATTTACGAATATTGTAGGCTAAGCTTAGAGGTTTCGACATTCAAGTTTAGGTGTACAAACAGGTTTATAGGTTGTCAATACAGACGATAGTTCTAAGATAGATTAAAACTGATAATAAATGTAAACGACTTCGGGTGATTCACGCTTCAATTCACCTTATCGAATAATTTTACAGGGCAATATCAGTAATATATCAGAAAAACTTTTAAACCTTATCCAGAACATCATTTGTGTATGTTGTCCGGCCATTTTAGCACAAATGTCAGTTATTGAAGTGAACAGGATCAAGGAAATCATTAACAAAAATTTGCTTCAGTGTTCAGGTAACATACATGTTAAAATACGTAAATACGTAAAATAAAAAATTGCGTTTATATTATTTCGTTCCTAATTGGTAGCATAAAATGATCTAGTAATACTTTTAGAAATAATGAAAAATATGGAAAATAAAACCAAAACTAGTGATTTTCAATATATGCATCGCGTCCTCTTGGGGGTCTCAATGTCTCTGTAAAGGGTCGCAAAGCCTTAGTCATGAAGAAAAAAAAACAAGGAATTCAATAAAATATATAAAAAACGAAAGAAATAATTACTTTCATATATTAATACAAATCAACAAAAAATAAAAAGGAGATAGATACCTTTGACTCATATTCATAATGTATTGATTTAATTGTGTATTTAACCGATACTGAATTATTCAAATAAATAAAAATGTTGTAGAGATTTCATATTTGTAACATAAAAAAAGTGAGAAGAGAGGAAGGATTCGCGAAATTTCAGCCGATAGTCTTTTTTTCATTACGTGGGGAAATCCATCATGGACACGCCACTCTCCCGGGGGAGAGGGTGGGAAGTGTGAGACTCCTACTCATTAAAACCCCACGGTGTACATCTACCACTTTTGTTGGGGCGACACGAGATCTCTTGAGTATTCATCGTATCGCTCCAACGGTTGGCCCGGAGTCAATCGCCGACGGGCCCCGTCCTGGTCAGGAGACGACTGTGTACACATCTTCGGCCGTCTCCTCCATCTGCCGGACTTGTGTAATAGGAAGATGGGCCCCCCGGCCCATTCTCTCAGCCCCGGCTACGATGGTAGAAGGAGGCGAGCGTATTGTCCCCGCCTTCCACCGGCTCTCCGTTGGCGGAAACGACCGCTCTGAGAGTCCATCTCGCGAGCCCTTTCCGCCGCCTCCTTCTGCGAGACGACTTCCTCACAGAAGGAGGCCACTATATTCCAAACAGGCTCACTGCAGAGCATTGCGTTTACCACGCTCGGCAGCGAGAGATCCACACCTACTGCCGCAGCCAGAACGCGGCGTTGTTCCTCCCACGCGACACACTCAGACAGAGAGTGCTGCGCGGTGTTCGGCTCAACGCCACACTCTTAGTCGGTCAGCACCTGCAGTGGACGAAACGATAAGTAGGCCCATCGTCTCGAATACCATTCTGTCAGGGCCGTGCGAACGGCGTCGATAGTGTATCTATCGTACCGCGTGCCCGCCAGGTCCTGCCTCCACCGATCCATCATCTCCTCGTGAAGCCTCTCGTGTACTACCTCTACCTCCCTGGGAGCTGGAGGCTCCCTCATTCGTTTCTTAGTATTGGTATATTTGTATAGTTACATACGGTGGCAAGCACCTCTGCCTCCAGCTTCCACGGAAGGGAGGCGGCGAGCATCATGGCCACCACCGAAGACACCGTCCAGTATCCTCTTATCGCCCTCAGCGCCACAGTGCGTTGCGCATTTCGCAGCACACGAACGTTAGTGGCGCTGAGGGCGTTCACCCACAACGAGGCCCCGTAGACGGCCATGGACCGCACGACCAGCATATAGAGGTGGTGGCAGCTAGTTCCCGACCGCCTCATGTCGAGGAGAAGTCATCCTAGTGCCGCTGCCACCTTGACAATGCACGGTCTGAGCCCCTCAAAATGGGGCTTAAACCGTCAGTGTCCATCCAGGGTGAGACCCAGATACTTTATTTGTGTCCCCACCCTGACACGAACGCACTCTACGTAGACGTGGGCCCCAGGAGGTGGCCGTCGCCGAGGCCCATAAAAAATTAGGGCCTCGGTCTTTTCAAGAGCCACCTTCTGGCCCAGCCTTCTGATGCGCCCAATCACGAGAGACACGGCCTCCGACAACGAATAGGGTGTCGTTCGCATAGGTCATGAGTTGCACTCCAGATGGAAGGGCACCCCGGAGCACCCAGTCGTAGCCCAGGTTCCACAGGAGTGGACCCAAGGCCGACCCAAGGACACCGCCAAGAGCCTATCACTATGGGAGGTCGTCTCACTAGCGAGGCTGGTTAGGAGGGTCAGTGCGTCTAGAGTGGATCGCCCTGACCGGAAGCCAAACTGCGCGTCCGACAGGTTCGACTCTACTTCCTCAAGATACCTAAAGACCCGGGAGGCAACGATCCTCTGGAGTGTTTTCCCGGCGTTGTCTAAAAACACAAGGGGCCGGTACGAGGACGCGCAGTCCGGAGAGCAGGCTGGCTTTGCTATTAGGCAAGCTTCCAGGGCTTCGGGAACTGTCCGATCGCAAGACAGCGATACTAACAGCTCCCGAAGCCACCCTCCCAAATGGTCCAACGAGAGGGTCAGCACCTGGCCCGGGACTCCGTCGAGGCCGGGTGCTCTACGTCTGCTGCGGAGGTTCCCGATCGTCCTCCCCTACTCTCCCTCTGTAATTGGAGGAGGAGCACCTCCACAGTGAATACCCAAGGAGGAGGCATGGGAGGAGGAGCAAGCTCCAGAGAGTCGGGGAAAAATGGCTGGCCGGCTGGAGAGTCTCCGTTGACGTGGATGCCTGGCCGCGAAATTTTTTTTGCACTACACGATATGGACACCCCCATGGATTCTTTTTCAGTGTTCGGAGCAGGAGCAGAGCAGGCCGCACAGAGATCAGCGATCTCCTGCAACCACCTGTACCCAAACCACCCAAACAAAAGTGCGGTGTACGCTCCGCGGCATCGACACATCGCAAACCTTCGTAAGAGCATCACGGAGGCGAGCTGCGGACACGTTGATTTCTTCATCTGGGGGAGGCAATTCCCAAGTCTGGACGATAGCCGCCTCTTCCGCTAGTTCTTGGTCTAGGCGGCGCATCGCCCAGCGGGGGAACGTCGCTCCCCTCCGGGGGTGAGTCACCGGTTCATTTAGGGAGGTAGAGACCTTGAACCTAATGTGTCGGTGGTCCGATAAGGTCTCCACCTCTTCTAAAACCCTCCACCCCCGAATACGGCGCGCAACCGACGGGGTGGCAAACGATATATCAATTACCGACCCTCCGATGTGTCGCACGCACTTGTACACGTTCCCCCGGTTGACGAGGGACAGTCCAAGTTCGGCTGCCCACTCCTCAACAGCCATGCCCCTCGGGTCCGCGGCCGCCGATCCCCACGCCCTCTACTTGGCGTTAAGATCGCCAAGCAGTACGATGGGAAGCGGTGTCAGCTACCTCACGACCGGCCCCAACGAGTCCAGAAAGGATTCGAACTCCACCAGAGGCCGGTTCGGGGAAAATAAACCCCGAGAGTCGCGAGACCCCGTGAGGTCATCGCCACGAATCCGGTGCCCCTCTCCCTGATTGAGAGGGGTAATCCCTTCCCAGAGAATATCACCATGGAGCCATCTACATCTCCAGCCCAGTATGGTTGGTCTGGGACGTAGTATGGCTCCGCGACCACCGCCGTGACCCCGTTTTAGCCCCTCTAAAAAGGGGAAGTTTTCCCTTAACAGGGGAGGCCTACACTCTGCTTCTCCCATTATATGGTCACCGGCCTACCAGCGTCCGCACAAACGGCTTATCCGTAGTACAGTCGTCTGCACGGTGCCCTGCTTCTCCACAGCGGAAGCAGGCCGTCCCACGTATCACTGATGACGGGCATATCGGCCGGATGTGTCCCAAGCCTATGCACTTATAGCAGTGCAATGGTCTGCCATCTAGGAGCTGGACTCGGGCTACACTCCAGCCGATGAGGAGGAGGCCCACCTCCATCAATTTTTTGGCAGCGTCGATGAGAAGGCACACAAAGAATGAATTGTTACCCCTTCCACGGGCACGGTACTCACTCACTCTAATTTGGGAGAGCTCGCACCCAGCCAACTTTATAATGGCCTCCACAGTCTCCTCTAATGACACCGAGTCATCGATGGCAACCACTCGAATATCCGCACGCCGCACCGGCCGCACAACTGTGGCGACCCCAGCCAGCGCCGTCCTTACTCACGCTGCCAGCTTATCCACCTGCTCTGGGGCCAAGGTACCCTTACATGGTCGTCTCCGGACAAGGTCGGGGCCCGGTGGCGTTCTTTGACACCGGGCCAACCACTGGGGCGGCACGATGAATGCTTTAGATATCTCGTGCCGCCCCAATTCCAAAGCAGCAGATGTACACCGTGGGTTTTAGTGAGGGGCCAAGGTACCCAGTACCTCTACCACTTTGGCCTCAGTGGTACTCTGGCGTACCAAGATTTTAGAGATCCCACAATCAGCCAACGACACCTCCTTTCTGACCTTTAAGAGGGCGTCACGGTAGTCAACCCCGTTATCTATTGCTTCCGGCCACAATGTAACCAACACTGCGGCCGAACGGGTGGGGGGTCAGCTTCCGCTTCGCCCTCTTCTTCTGCTTTCTTCTCGGTCTTGCTTCAGGCAGAGCCGGCAAACGAAGTCTGTAGGGAATACTCAAATCTGCCAACAGCCGTAGTTAGAGCCTCAGCCCAGCTTTGGGAATTGTTTGTTACGGGACGTGCTGGAGGAGGAGATGGCATCGCCTTCCGCTCGTTAGCCTCGTGCCACCACGCGAGAACCTCCGCCTTTAGATCTTGGTTTCTCGCTGGAGGCGAACGGTCTACTCGGATTCCGTCCTCGTTACCAGAGCCTCTCACTTCTTTTGGGGAATTGGCCGCATTCTTCAGCTCTTTTACGCAAGGACCTTGTAGGTTCTAGAACTTCAGGGTGACATTCAATATGGCGGCCACCTGTCTATCAGCCCTGTCTTTCAGACGGTCGCAGTCCAAGAACACAGTATGGCGGGGCTCTTCTTCTGGAGCTCTGTCATCAGCGCTCATGTAGGCACGACCAGAAAGGGTACGGTCGTACGAGCTATCGGCCTCTCCCAGGGCAGGGCACCTGGCAGAAACCAAACGAGTGGCACCTCTTCGGTTCATCCCCTTTTTGGCCGTCGTCATCTTGAGTGCCTCGGCACCTGGTTCCACATCGGAGCTCGACTCTCCAGAGATACGAGGACGCTTTCCAACGCCACTCATGCTTGCCGAAAGTCGCACTTTCCGAGCTTTGGAGCTTTGGATCTCTCCCAAATTACGTGCAATGTCGGATTCCATGTTTCTCGCTAAGGTTATTTGTTATGTATGGGTAAGCAAATCGGTGCCCCCCCCCCCCCCCCCAGAAAACGAGGGGCTGCCCGAACCCGAGGGTTCGGGGAGGGATTCTCCACCCGTGGAGCGAGTGGTGCCCTCCTGGGGTAATGCTATTACCTGTTTTGTATCCATATTATCTCCCTATCTACGTCAAGTTTGCAGTATGCCTGCCGAGATCAGTGTAAAATAACTGATCTCGCCAGCCGCTGTCCGCGACTGGGCCGTTGGGTCTCAAAGTAAGCCTTCATCCGCCCCAGATCAGTACTGGGTGCGCTGCGCACATACCACACCCAGAAGTTTTAACGGCTCTCCGGGCGGTCAGATATCAGCCGTCAACTGAAAAGCGGTCGACGTTGCTCGGGGTGCACCACGAGGAGATTACTGACATTGCACCCCTCCAGCCGATAGTTTTTTTTGTCTTTTTTTTATTAACGTGGAGAAATCCATTATAGATACCCATCCTCCCGGGCGAGAGAATGGATTATGTCCAACTCGCACGGACTAAAACCCCACGGTGTACCGGCCACCGCTTTAAGTTGGGGTGGCATGGGACCGTGCTGAGCTATCACCATGCCGCCCCCAGCGGTCGACCCGGTGAAAGATGGCCACCGGGCTCCGTCCTTATAGAGAGGTACACTGAGTACACGACTAGCTACCTCCCCTCACCCACCGAATCTGTGCAATGAGGAGATGGGCCCCACGGCCCATCACCTCGAGTCCGGCTACGGAAGTGGAAGAAGGCGGGCAAATCGCCACCACTCAGACAGTGTGTGCTGCGTGGTGTCCTCCTCAGCGCCGCACTCGTGGTATGCGGCGGTCGGCTCCCTGCGAGCGATCTGGTGCAAGTACCAACCAAAACAGCATGGCCGGTCAGCACCTGCACCAGTCGGAACGTCAGGGAGCCCCACTCCCTATTAAACCACTGCGACAGGACCGGGCGGGCTGCGTCCACCGTATACCGCCCGTACCACGCATCCGCCAGATCCTGCCGCCACCGCTCCATAGCGGTCTCCCTCCCTTCTCGCCTCTTTCCTTCTACCTCCCTGGGAGTCAGAGGATCTCCCAAATCTTTCCTTGCCGCCGTGAACTCGTACATGGCGGCAAGAACCCCCGCCTCCAGCTCCCACTGCAGGGAGCCGGCGAGCATGAAGGCCAACGCCGAGGACACGATGCGGTATCCTCTGATAGCCCTTTATGAACCAATGCGCACATTAGCGGCACCGAGGGCATCGGACACACCGGGGCCCCGTAAACGGCCATCGCTCGTACGACTCCCATATAGAGCACGGCACCTAGCACTTGGCCCCCCCGATATTGGGGAGCAACCGGCCGAGCACCGACCCCGTTCCTGCTATATGCGGTCCAAGCCCCTCGAAATGGGGCTCAAACCGCCAGCGCCCATTCAGGGTGAGGCCCAGATACTTCATCCCGGTCCCCACCCCGATACGGGCGCCATCTACAACTAAAGGCCCTAACTAAAGGAAAAAAAGGCCCGTGAAAGAATAGAGCCTCGGTTTTATCGAGGGCCACCCGGAGGCCCAACCTCCGGATGCGCCCAACCAAGACGGTTGTGGCCGCCGTGGTCAGGTGCACCAAATTTCCCCATTCCCACCGGGCTACGACTAGGGTGTCATCCGCGTAACATATAATGTGCGCTCCGATGGGGTGCGCGCCGCGGAGCACCCAGTCGTAGCCCAGGTTCCACAGGAGTGGACCCAAGGCCGACCCTTGTGGAACCCCACACCCTGTTTCCCGCCGGACCATCCTTCCTTCGTTGTCCGCGACCTCCCTGTCCTCCAGATACGCCTCCAACAGCCGCCGCAAGTAAGGGGGCACCCCAAAATATCGGAGTGCGTCCCTTATAACTACGTGCGGCAGGCTGTTGAAGACTTTGGCGATGTCTAGGGACACCGTCCAGCCGATAGTCTGACCTAAGTTTTTTTTTTGCAATATCAATGTTCTACATATAAGAGTGGTGTTACGATGTGTGCGTATAAAATTGATTTATTAACAATCTATTGTTCCAGATGAATCTCTACGGTTTGAATTGCAAACAATGCTACATTACATAACTCGCCGACCTTTCCGATATACTATATGTCGGGCTATTCCATTTGACACCTCCCTGCCCATTAGTATTCTCAGCTTTACCATCACTTACGTTATTGTACTTGTACAATTAAATGCTTTCAATTTGTAATTGCATATCATAGTATTTACTATTGTTATCTCACATTACACAGTGTATTTTCTGTAGAATGTTTTGTACTCTACCTAATGCTTTTCTATTTTGAATTTGTTTGTACCTGGATACGTATATCAGATTCTTATTATCATGTATATCATTATTTCTGCAATTAGTTTAAAATGTTAATTGAACTTTGCCTTATTCACTATTTTGTTATCGAAATTAGATAATGGACAAATTGTTCTAAGTAAAATAAAAGTACCAGCGTTTTCTGAATTAGAATCTTATATTCGATAGAACAGTAAATTATTGTTATAAAGAATTATCGTATGGTACTTTGTATTTGAAATAATACATCAATAATTTTGATTATGTATCTAATTATAACTATTTGTTAGTTTCTTAAGATCATAGATAACACAAAGTGTTCAATGTTACTAGAACATAGATCACTGACTTTTCTGTATTTTAAATAACTTTGCCTGGACCGTTAAGCCGCTGTTGTAAATATATAGATTTCTGCTAATAAATAATTTAATTCTTATTGCACAAATTATTTATATCAGAATATTGGTGATAGTCTAGGATCTCCGGCCATTTTTTCCATTGATTACTATCAAGCTAATTTTCTTTATCTAAATAAATGTTATTCTAATGTAAATAAAATACATACAATTAATTATTATAACATATTATCTGAGTTTCTTGTTATTCCTCATTTTTATATTGCTGCTATCACACATTATACATATAGCGTTCTTAGTGGAATAAAAGTAAGGGTGTATTTAAATTTCCAATAGTTTTATTTAGAGCACCAGAATGTTTTTCTAATATAAATAAAACATATGAAAGTAAATAAATTAAAACATTGCCTTTTATATAATGTACAATTTTTATATAACTGCGATCACACATTACACTTTGTACATTTTACATACAACATCAGAATGTAGTTATAATATAAATGCAACGTATATAAATTAAAGTATTTAAAGAATTGTGTTTTGTGCACCATTTTTTATTATTGCAATCACATATTGTAAACATTATTCTTATTGGAACACAATAAATTGCGTTTTTTTTTTTGATATCTGATGATTTTACTTAGATCATCAACATGTATTGCATGTATAAGTCGGACATGTTAAATATCAATTGAAATTCTTGTTATGCACCATTTTTATATAACTGCATACATACATTGTACAAAGTGTTCTTTGTAGAATAATAACACGTAACTTTGTTTTCAGATTTTTAAATAGTTTCACATAGAACATCAGAATGTTATTATAACAGACATGTACGTCATAACAACATGTAATATAATTGAAATGTATATATTCTGTTATTTATAAATGCAACTAGTTTGCATTATTAGTCAAATATTGTGCTGTTTACTAATTTTGCATTTTTGAGATCTCACAAGCACAAGTTGTTGAATTGTTATATTAGATAGGATATTAGCTTCGTCTTGTGAAATAATAACAGTATAGGTTATGTTATATTTCCAATAGTATGTTATTTTAATTGTATTTCGAGCGTTTAACTTTGTTATTCAGATCACAGATGGCGCACACTGTCCTTAATAAAATATAATTAACTGTGTACACTGAATTTCTAATTATTTCACTTATAATGTAACCTTTTATTATAATTACAATATAATACCCTACCTTAAAAATGTCGCTGTCATAAAATAAATGAAGCATATTTTTCAACAAAATATAGCTCGTTAAATTATTAGATTATCAAAGAACAACATATTGTTGTTATATCATTAATACGGTATTTAGTATTATATTTAAATAAATAAAAAAATGTATTAACTGGTATTCCTTTCATGGTTATTATGGTATTACAACATACAGCGTTTATACTGAAGTATTATCAGCACTAATATTATTCTGAATTTATAACTAGTTTATTGAAATAATAGTTTTAGAGTTTTGTTGCGAAATAAATATGTGGAAGTATTGACTTGTTTTTATTTTGTGTTTCATTCTTGAGTATGTGCCTTCTGTTTATACTTTAGAATTTAGGTGCTAAGAAAGGATGTGAGAATCGTCAATCATCATCATCATCTTACCCTTATCCCACCTAAGTAAGGTCGGCACAACATGTTTTCCTTTTCCTCTCTCCTCTGTCAGATGTCATCTCAGTATTCACACTTTTATACACATATCATTTTTCACACAATCCATCCACACCTTTTTCGGTCTTCCTCTACTCCTATATCCATCCACTTTCAAACTCAAAACTTTTCTCGTTACATGACTTTCATCTCTTCTCATAATATGCCCGTACCATGCTAACCTATTACTCCTCAACTTTTCTGTCACTGGTGCTATTTTCAAACTTCCTCTGATATACTCATTCTTAATCTTATCCATTCTTGTTACACCACACATCTATCTTAACATTCGCATTTCTGCCACATGTAATCTTTTCTCATCCGTCTCTTTCGTAGCCCAGCACTCGGATCCATATAACACGGCTGGTCTTATTATAGTTTTATACACCTTCCCCTTGAGTTTCAACAGCATTCGTGGGTCACAAACCACCCCAGACACCTTTCGCCAATTCATCCACCCTGGATTTATCCTATTCCTCACGTCCTTGTCTATTCCACCGTCATTTTGATTCAATGAACCGAGGTACCGAAAATTGGAGCAGGCTGGTAAGAATACACCGTGTAAGGTAATATGACAAAAACTGGATGGACCTCGGAAGTAACAGAACAAATGTTCAGTTGTCATCCCACTAATCTTTAAACCAACATTCTCCAGTTTGTAATGAGAAAATCGAGAATAAGAATTTTATGTGAGAATCGTCAATATCATATCAAATTATGCGAAAATATATGGATTTCAATTTATTTCAAATCTTATATCGTATTCCGATATTTACACTTTAATCTTATTTGAGATACGTATAAAAGTATGACGTCATAAAACGTCTGACACCTAGAGTATTATAAGCGTTTATTGGAAACAAAATGTGTGTTCAATATACTTTTCATTATTTTTCATTATTCCAACAACGTATAGAAAAATGTATTGTGAATAATTGCAGGAAAATAGTTGTTTTCACTGATTTTATAGAACTTTTTTTTTTTTTATAGGGAAACCGAACAGGTGGGTCACCTGATGGTAAGTGATCACCGCCGTCCATAGACACTAGCAACACCAGGGGAGTCACAAGTGCGTTGCCGGCCTTTTAAATAAGTGGGCCTCCGGCGCTCTCACTGACCGAACGAAACGCAACAGTGCAACCACTGTTACTTCACGTCGGCTTTCTGTGAGAGGGTGGTACTACCCCGGGCGAGCCGACCCATTAATGCTGAAACCAAAGCGGGTTAAAAAGCGGGTTATTAGAATCATCAAGTAGTTGCTAACATCACTCGCTTACCTGATGATCATTCATAAATTGTTTAAAAAATGAACTTTTGAACAATGTTAATGTGATAATTATATGGTAATTATATAATGTTTACATAATATAATTATATAATAATTAGTTTATTATATAATTGTTATTGTGACTGTAACAATGTAATATAATGTAATTTTTTAGTACTGTACTTACATAGAAATAACTTTCTAGAATCGTCCAATGGTTTCTAAATACACTTGTTTACTTATTGAACCTTTATGTTTACATTATATATTACTTTAAAAGTATATTCATTCTTATGCTGCATAAATGTGTACAAAATTTAACATAAAACAATTTTAGTGTCTTACTGATTGCTCTGTTGACAATTACAATATAATGTAATATGATAGCTATGTCAATGGCTTATTCAAAAACAATTAATTGTAGCAAGTTCTAGAATGATCTATTAATTACCAACTTCAGTCTTGTACATATAAACCTGTCTTAATTTTCATTCTTTTACTTTCAAAGTATTGTTTCTTGTAATTGTGAACAAAATGTATGCATATAATGTTACTGATACCTATAGTTATTTTCAACTACTTTGTAATTGCTCTGGGTGTCCGTAACAATAAAACGCAATTACTCAAATAGAATAATGGAAATTACTTTCATAAAACATCCATCCGTTGCCGACTTCACGTGTCTATAGTCCGCGTCAAGCTTTTTGGCCGCTCCGACTATAGTTTTACGTTCGGTTTTGCGCATAGTACAGTCAAGTGGTTAATACAAAACAAAGTCAAAATTATATTATAGGAATTAAAAATTGGCATTTATAAATCATTAAGTTGTCTCGATATTTTAAGTACAATATAATATCTGTTGAATTAAATATGATTCAATTAGATATTTGACTATTACATTAAGTAAAAGGAATGGGGCAGTATAAACATTACATTGCTACTTTCAGAAGATTTTGTATGTGAAATGAAGATATGACTTCTAAATGCTTTGACAGCAAGTTTACCAGCAACTGTTTCTTTGAAAAAACGAACTCCCCTTTACATTACGACCATGTAATTGTATAACATGGCAACTGAACAAATGAACGTCAATCGGTCAATATTTTTAAAAATCTTCCCCTACTGTATTCTGTCTCACTATTTATTACTATTTTATATGAAGATATTTATATGAAGATATTTAAACCCAAGATAGTTCACATTCCTTATGGATTTTTAAACATTTTCTTTCGTACAGACGTTGTCCTGACAGTTACAAACACTATAAAAAAATAATTAACACACATTCAACAATTTTTATATAAGTTACTATATAACACCGTGAACTTCGTATCACTTACATATGTTTTCTGTAAAATGTGGTCAAAACTTAATACAACATTTGTATGTACCTTGCAATGCAACACAAATATGCACTTAAAGAATTTAAACTGAATTGCTGTTTGTTTGTCTCGCTAAAATTCGAGAATGGCTGGACCGATTATATATATAATATATGTATAGATGGGGCAACGGTTTCAAAAGAAAAGTTATTTTTCGAAGTGGATTGGTACTCTTAAATAACCACTAATAATAAAACATATTAATAAGTAACAATAAAGAGAATAAATAACAAATATCAACATGAACATGAAAACAAGAAAATAGCAATGATTTGTAAATGACAACAACGAAACTATTATGAATGCGACTGTACTGTAACTAGCACGCACACTGAGATACATGCCGGTCTTTTTTTTTTTTTTTTTTTTTTTTTTTTTTTTTTTTTTTTTTTTTTTATATATTATAGGTGGCAAACGAACAGGTGGGTCACCTGATGGTAAGTGATCACCACCGTCCATAGACACTAACAATACCAGGGGAGTCGCAAGTGCGTTGCCGGCCTTTTAAATATGTGGGCCTCCGGCGCTCTCACTGGCCGAACGAAACGCAACAGTGCAAGCACTTTTACTTCACGTCGGTTTTCTGTGACAGGGTGGTACCACCCCGGGCGAGCCGACCCATTCATGCTGAAACCAGTAATAGCTTCAGCGTAGCTCTACCACCTACAAAATAATAGGTAATAGGGTGTAATAGGGGGTGAGGAACGCGTGCGGTCGAGCTTACTCCGGCTTCACCTCTTCCGCGTCCCTCTGTTACTTAAATTTGTGTTCTGCGCATGTACTTCACAGCGGTCAAAAAGTTTGACGCGGATTATACCTACGAGTTTATGGTCTTTTCAGTTCAATCACTAGTTTCACAGTAGTTGGACGTCGATAAATTCTAAAACATCATCTAATTTAATACAAAAGTGTTAAGAGATTCATAAAAGTTTCATAAATTTCTATTTATCAACATGGTTACAACATCTCAAAGATTGTTCAAAAAATATCCCAAATCGGCTACACCATTAAAGATTATTAAAATTATTCGTCTATTCTTCGGAATTTACTTTAATATTCACTCATCTAAAATATTATCAACGTTACTGAGATTATATTGTTCAGGAGTTGCTACAGGATTGCTTATTGTAAATATAATAGAACCACAAATGCCTTTTATAGGTACGGCATCAATGATAGAATATGGTTCATATGTCGTTTTTCATTTGTATACAGCCAACGAATACTTCTTCGAGTATTGCAACAATCTTAAAACTAATGATTCCATTATCGGTTTTAAAAACACAAACTTAGTAACAATTGAAATCATTGCTGCCATTATGATTGCTCTTATAACAAGAATTGTTATCTTTATCGTTTCTATATGTTATATTCCCATTAGCTCAGTATCACTTGTGATCACCGCTTATATAATGAGCAGTTTGAGTTGTTCATATTTAACTTTAATAATATTTTTCGGACTATTACGTAATCGCATAGTACTTTTGAGGAAGTCTTTAGAAAATTGTCAAGTTCCTGTGAACATAATAAATAAGTATGAGACCGCGAAACATATAAAACAGTTCAGGAAGAGTTTATACTACTACAATAATTTATTTGAGAACATATAATACGCAGATAAATGCTTACAATTTATGGTGAGTCGTATTACAATATCTTTTACATGGCTTATGAAATAGAATAGAACCTCAAATCTCACTCTTCTGTTCAAGCCCCCATATCTTTATTACTGGAAACTTGGACATTTGAATAGTCAAAATAATCAATAAACCTCTTCATGCTAATTCAGTACATACTTTCAGCCTGTCTTGAAAAACGTATATTTCATGAAGAACATAACAATTTATGAATATTATTATTATTATTTTCTGTAGCTCGAGGTAGATAAAATATGATAACGAGTTTGACAAACGATATATATATATATATAATTTCTTAGTAGTATTTACTTTGAATATTAGCTGTATAATCTTGCCGTATTTATTTATTTTCAATCTCTTTTTTTTTAGTCAAAACCTTTTTATCGCTCGCCTGCCTTGAAATTCCACTTACTGAACTGTATCTCTCTCTCGGTGGTCGCCGTTGCTTTAGCATTGTACAATCACTTTGCTATGGTACAAAAGTATAAATAATTATATAGTACAAATAAATTGGTGTTTCTCTTTGCTTTCAGCTTACAGTATCTTTTGCGGTGAATTTCTCGAACGTGCTTCTATCTTTGTATTTTACTCTAATGAGTTATAGTATTGGAGTAAGTATCGAACGTAATTTATATTAAGCTAGTAGTTAAGTATTTGATAATATATAATGAAGGTAAAGCAATTGACCAAGTTGATTAAAAATTGTGACATAATTACGATCCGCTCATGCGATCAAATTGATGAGATGCTTCGATTAGGCAGTTCGTTCTTTAGAAATGCCCTTAGGTTTTGTGAAATCCCTGTGAGGTTTAATAGTTTTTCTAGGTAATACATGGCGAATTCGTTTGGTTGTATAGCGGCCACCATACACCAGACACATTTATGCGCATCGCTTTCTGAGATCAGCAATTTTATGTCCAGGACGCATGCCGAGATATAGGGACATATTCTCGACTGCATCGGGGCCACTATGCGAATAGTGATACAGTCGTTGCAATTACTACTTTTTACTTTAACGCATTTCGAGATTAGCCTGTACGAGTATATAGTTAGCAGTATAGGGGCTTTAACAACTTGTTAAGATAGTGAAGAACGGAGACGGATTACTTATCTCATGATTGTCGTCGTTGTTCTTGCATTGTACTGTGCTCACCATCAAACGTAGTGAATTCATCTTACCATTTACATTACTTAATACAGTCCGAATATAACAGTGAACGATATATAATTTTAATTATTTTAAAACGACTTAATGGGAATTCATCGTTATTCTCTGGGTACGAGTAGATTTATGGTTAACTATTTATAAAATAATAATTTTTTTTTTAGACAAGAGAAGGACGTAAAAAATTACCTAAATGGTGGCAAATTTTTTACCCGAAATTTAATAATGGACCTTTTATCACTCGAATGGACTGGTATAATGTTATACGTATTTTTAATACTTCCTGTTGGTTTACAGATAAATATATATTTAACATTAGCGTTGGTTATAGAATTAATGCAGATAATTGTGTTAATATGTATACCCGCTTTGATATGCGAATTAATAAACAAAGAAGTGAACAACATTAAAATTATTCTACAAAAACAATTATTGCGATGCTCAGGTATTTACAGTTTTTGTTATCACCTTATCATTACTTTAAAGTAGTCTTCGACCCTAACATCTTGTGGTACAAAGTAAGCTTCAAACTTTTTGACCGCTCTGAATATAGATGAGCGGAGCACAAATTTAGATATAAGTACATTGTAGGGGTTGTTCTACAGTATGGTGATAAATTGTTGTTGATAAGTGATAGTGATAGAAATGATATTTAAAATGATAGACGGATGATTGATATGAAACAACCGAACCCGCCGAGTGTTTGATATTCATTAATTTATTTACAATAAAAATGAATTAATTGTAAAATGATATTGCTTACTACGCAAATAGGTACGATTGCTCGCACATATACAACTTGTGTTCAAAAAGTATCGCGAATTTTGTGTTTTTTCAAAAATTATTTATTTATTCATGAATATCTATTTTGTCCCCTTCAAAGTAATCCCCATGAGATATTATACACTTGTGCCAACGGTTTTTCCAATCTTCGAAGCACTTCAAAAAATCATTTTTTTTTATCTTGTTGAGCTCCTCCTTCGATGCCGTCTTTATCTCGTCAAGAGAAGCGTAACGTCGTCCTTTCATGGGCCTCTTCAGTTTAGGGAACAAGAAAAAGTCACAGGGGCCCAGATCTGGGGAATACGGTGGCTGCGGCATCATAGTGTGTTGTTTTTGGCCAAAAAGTCGCGCACAAGCAACGATGTGTGAGCAGGGGCGTTATCGTGGTGCAAAAGCCAATTTTTGTACTTCCACAAATCCGGGCGTTTCTGGCGGATTGCTTCGCGCAAATTGCGCATAACTTGCAGGTAATATTCCTTATTGACCGTTCTTCCCTGTGGCAAGAACTCATGATGCACCACGCCCCTGCAATCAAAGAAAACTGTCAGCAAAACTTTCACATTCGATCGAACTTGGCGCGCTTTTTTCGGTCTTGGTTCGTGCGGCAGCTTCCATTGAGATGATTGAGCTTTGGTTTCCACGTCATAACCATAAACCCACGATTCGTCACCAGTTATGACCCTCTGGAGCAAATTTGGGTCGTCGCGGACAGAGCTTAACATCTCATTAGCAATGTTCATGCGATGCTGTTTTTGGTCACAATTGAGCAATTTTGGTACGAATTTCGCGGCGACCCGTCTCATGCCCAAATCATTGATAAAAATCGAATGGCACGAGCCAATCGATATGTTTAGGTCCTCAGCAACTTCTCTAACGGTGATTCGACGATTGGCCAATACCATTTTCTCCACTTCATTAATTTTTTCGTCTGTTGTTGAAGTGCTCGGGCGTCCGGCACGCTCTTCGTCGTTCACATCTTCTCGGCCTTCTGAGAACATTTTGTACCACCGATAAACGTTGCTTCGGTCCAAGGTAGCTTCTCCGTATGCCACAGTCAACATTCGGAATGCATCCGCGCACTTAATTTCGTTTTTCACACAAAATTTGATACAGGTTCTTTGATCCATTTTTTTGAATAGGTAAAAATCGAAGACGATCCAAAACACGTGCAAGCAAAGCAGCTGTCAACAATTAAATGAACATTCAAAATGGCCGAGCTTGTCGGCATAAGTGAGAGACATGAGTACCAACATAACGCCACAAAAAATTCGAAATTCGAATATACGTAACCCGCGAAAATTCAAAATTCGCGATACTTTTTGAACACACCTCGCTCGCTATATTATACTAGCTGATGCCCGCAGCTTCGATCATTCAAGCAAGATCAATCAACAAAATAAAAAAAAAAAGATTATTACAATAAGTAGCTTTCACACTTTCATATTCAGTCACTAAAAAGTTTTTATTTTGATATTACATATACGTCATTTTTATGATATGTATAAATTACAAATAAAAATATCAAAATAGTACTGACCTAAAATGACACTTTTCAATAAAAACTTACTAATTCAACGAACACAAAATAAATAGGAGTGTGCGAATATTGTAATCGAACTGAATAATTTGCTTCGAAATTCAAATTGAACATACGAATAATTCAGAGGGTTCAAATAATTTCAACTATGCGTCAAATAAGCATTAACTATAGAATATTACGAACTAACCAGTAACAACATCACAGTCGACACCAGTCATTGAGTGCATTCAAGAATACTGTATTTCTATTTCTAGCTACAAAGTGGCGGAAAAAAGTGAAAATTACAAATTCAAGAAATGTAGTCATTTATTTTTATTTGAACATGATTTTTCAACGGCACTGACAATTTACTTTATGAACTATAATCGATTTCTTAATTTATAAATGACCACACAAAATCTTCTAATATAGTAAAAGCTATATGTTTGTACCTTATTAGTTGTTTAGGAATTTTGAGCGATAAAATTTAAAATTATTTTTTTTATGTATGTGATAAGAAATAAGAGCACAAAATTCTAGAAAGCTGTTAAAATATGAAATTATAGAAATACTGAAATTTCTTTGGAAAAAAATATTCAGCTACTTTGTTAAAATTTAAATGCTATAAATTTATTTAGATTTAAAGGAAAGAAAGTAAATTTTTAATAAATATTTTCACTAATATTATTTTTGTAGAATTGAATTGCATAGTAAATTAATTTTTTTTCTAAAGCATTTCCATCTTGATTTTTACATAATAGTTTTTTTTCGATGTTAACATTTTTTTTAGTTTGAATCATTAAAATAGTGAAAAATGTATCTTGTCCTATAACTATTTGTTTAACCATTCTTCCATATTTTAAAGATAATCAAATATTTGAATTTTTTATTCGAAACTCGGTTCGGTTCAAGCATTATTCGCACAGCCCTAAAAATAAACTTGTTACCATGGCAACGGGTATAATATTGGTTACTATAACAACGGTTGCTTAATGTCAGGGGCTGTCCGTGTCTGTAGGAGAATATGTAATTGTAGTTGAAAATGTATTTAGAAGAGGTTTTAACCAAAATCCGTTCTTAGTGAGCGTCTACGTCGCAAAAGGAATAACTGTGGTGAATTTCAAGTCAATCGAACATACAGTTTCGGAGAAATCGTGATGAGTCAGTCAGTGGTATTCCGCTTATATATATATAATAAAATAATAATAAATAATAATAATATAATAATATATAGAATATAGATTATGCATAGAATAGCGAGACAATTAAAGCATAAAACAAATGCCAATTTTAGATTCCTATAATACTATTTTATTTACAATAAAAATGAATTAATTGTAAAATTATATTGCTTACTACGCAAATAGGTACGATTGCTCGCACATATATATTATACTAGCTGATGCCCGCAGCTTCGCACGCGTTTGTTAAATTTCGTTTAAATATATATAAAATATTATATGTGCTAAAATCTTGACAATATTATGCGTGGGCTCGATCTTACGGATGTATTCAGAGGAGCCAAAAAGATTGACGAGAACTATAGGTAAAGAACTTTATATAGAAGATAAGCAGTAATTATAGAATTTAATAGAGGCCTTTTTAAAGCAGTAGAAGAGCTGTGGCATATATAAAATATGACAAAATAAATGAAAAAAAAACAAAAAATAAGCTCACGTAATATTAATTCGAAGGAAACACGTAGTTTCCGTAAAACAATAAAATTATTTTCGCGAGAACTAAACTTTTTTTTTCGAACTGACTACAATGTTGATCTGGCAAGGCCTCTACAGTTTCACCGGACTACGACGAGAACTAAGCTATTTTTTTTTTCGAACTGACTACATTGTTGACCTGGTAAAGAGGAGAACTAAACCATGGGCACGAGCTAGTAGTTTATATGTTTTGTCAAATACGTTAGATAGTGTACATAATATTTTGTACACTAATTTATTACAATAGAGTCTAATTTTCAACGCGGATATATTTCAAATGGTAAAGTCTGCTATGGTATACTATAAAATTATATTTTATTATTTATACTACATAAACCTCAAAAGAAGCGCAGTCATGAATTTGCTCGTAATGGTTTGCTATTCATACATCATGCCAGGCCCATGAAATGCCTCGTGTGTCAGTGCATGTTCGCAACGACACCCTTCGGACCGGAGCAGAAACGCGCGAGTACTGATTTGTCATAAAAAAGATCCTGCGGTGGGGCTTCCATATTTAGATCTGGTGTAGGCTCTCATATTATTGTGTGAAAAATAAAAACCACTGGCTTTATATTTACTACCAAAAAGTTTACAACATAACATGTACTTATTTTTAGATGAGCTCCTGCATTTCGAGCTAGAGAGTGTCCTTGACTATGTGACTCGTCGACCATTCCGATTCAACATTTGCAGTGTCTTGTCGCTGGACTTGTCGTGGGTCGTCGGATTCCTTTCGACTTGCATCACATACGTTATTGTGCTTTTGCAATTTACTTTCGTTTCTTCTTGAACATGTTATGTTATTTATTTATTATGGTATGTATATAATAGGCTTCTTATTGTGACTAAGGATACCATAGCTTCTCACGAGTTCTAACTACCATTGTTTCTTGAATATGCCCTTTATTCATTTATTGAGGTGTGTATTTAACATTATTATTGTTATGACCATAATTTCCGACAAAGTTACCCTTAACATGGATTTGTTGTTTTCTAACAAAAGGCAACTGTACTCTCAGTCCTCATGTCTAGATTCAAAACGTTCCCCTGAGATACACAATAATAAATTTCAATCTGGTGAACTAGATGAATTATGTAGACACTTATTGAAATTTGGTAGATAGCTACTGGTGAAAACTTTTGTACTGTATTATAAAATTTGACATTGCTTTGTGATAAGCTTAAAATCACTAATTAATTATTTCGTTGTTAATCCTAACGATTATACTACAACTTTTAAAGTTAAAAAATTATGTGTAAGGATTTTTTTGAATCAAGGAAAATTGTTTAAAGAAATGCAATGATGACGATTTGTAAATAATTTCTAGGTTCCTAATTAAAAACTTTATATTAATGCAAAACTTGAACTGTAGTAAGTATTAATCGTTAGAATTTCAATAACAACAAATCGGTACGATTAAGCATCAGCTGACAACATATTTCAAGAACGATAAAAAAAACTTAATCATTGGTTTGTATAATTCTTAAAATTTGCTTATAGTTCAAATATTTATTACTAACTTTTGCTCGCGTTAATATAGATTTGAGTGATATCTCGGGAACAGTTTTTTTTTGTGGATGAAAGGTATCCTTTTTCTATTCAACCGACTACGTGTCTGATAAATTTCATGATGATTGGTTGAGTAGTTAAGACGTCTAAGTTTAACAAACAAACAAACTTACTTTCGAATTTATAATATTAGTAAGGAAGTAAGGATGAAGCAACTTATTTTAATTTGAACAAATTAAATAATGCTTACAAAATTATGTTATATAGTATTTGATTTGAAGTAAATATTCGACATATGTATAAGTTGAATGTAATGAAACTGTTAATTTTTACTACAAATCAAGTAGATGCTAGTATACCCATTATCAGCTAGGTGGTTTATAGCAATACAAACATAAAACGAAAAATGACTGTTGAAAAATTAGAAATTATTGCAATAGGTTGTTGCAACTAATGAAACATTCGTAAATTGCATATTAAAATCGATTAATTCCCATTATTTAATAGATAAGTATTGTATAATGTATCTATTGCGTGTTACAATTTACTTTAAGTTAATTTTAAATTCTTAGGCAAACTATTTCCAGAAATAAAAGTAGATATTAATCAGATTTTTTTTTAATTGTGCCTTGATCCTTAATTAAAACATTCACTACAATATATCTAAACTGAAAAAGGGAATCATAATAAGTAATCAATGAATTATATATTTTATGCTTTATTGATTTTAGAGATTGACCATAATCTCACCTGATGTTCAATGACGATGTGGTCCAAGATCGCAAACGCATTGCGTTGCCTCACCTAATGCTCCAGCTCAAGGATTCGTACTAACGTCGATCCATACACATAGGCGTGATATTTATCTAATCTACCCGGACAAAAATCGTTATTGCAAAATTCAAGGCAGATAGAAAGTAGGCACAAGACAAGAGTTTATACAATATAATAAAACTATAGTTAGCTGCACTTACCCACGCTTATACTATTTACGGGTCACCAAATAAAGGATTCACATATAGAATCGAATTAAGTTAAACTACGTCAACAGATTTTATTTTATTTTAGAGTGGACAATATACAATATTTACCAAATGTTGAAGAAAAATGCATACATTTGGGAAAGTATATTTTATCTTGTTATAACTACTCCAACGACTAATAGAAACATTGAAGAGTACATTGTCGTATGTAAACTCTAAATTACAATAGTGATGGCTAAAAACGGATAAAAGCAAAACAGATTTCTTTAGAATAATAACGAATGACTTCCAAAAACCTTTAAAATACTAAAAATCCAAAAGCAAAATTTGGGACGATCATCAAAATCATTTTTACAAGAGGCGAGAAGCGGACGAGTTGCGTAGAGAAATTGGTAATGATAATTTAATACACGCTGTACAAATACATTTATCCAATTCTGGAAAAGAGGTTCTTCTAATATATAAATAATAAAAGTAGACAAAACGAGGTAATTGTGTTGTATCTTAAAATAACGATATGATAATGATGTATTTGACACGGCTAATCTTATTGTGAACTGTACAAAAATTGTACTATTTCCAAACACTAAAAAAAATTTTGAAAAAATTCTAAGTTGTCTACAAACATCCCAAATAAACTTATAATAACATGGCGATGAACCATCGCGCGAAACACCCATACATTGAAATCTTATCGCTATGAGGTTTGTAAAGAAATAAACGAATTCTACGTCTTGAAATATATTTTTAAAAGTTATGGGCTTCATAAATGGAATTCTAAATACGTTCTAGATATTTCAATTCCTCGTTTTTATTAAATACATATGCAAGCAACGGTACAGCCGATGACAGTTCTATTCTGGGCACCGAGATTAATGCAAGGAGGGACAACTAAAGGCTCTGTAAAAAAATACTACCGTATCGCAATTTACATGGATCTTGCCAAACTATGTTACAATTTATCGATCTCGTATATACCGATATATTTGGAAAATAGATTACATATCTGATAACATACAAAAGCATAATATTGTTTCGAGTAACCTCGACCCATTCGAATACGTTTTTTAATGTTAAAATCACTGAGAGAATTTTCTAGAACAACTGGTAATTAGTTAGGTGCACATATTGATTGATACCTATAAATAAACAGAAAAATATATTTCATGTTTGTACTTTATTTACATTACTTTGTGTAATGGCGTCAATATAGTTATATCGATTTATAATGACACTTACAAATCTACAAACGCAAACATTCTTGACAGACTTTTCTAGAAGCATTTACATTTTAATGATTGATATTTATAAATATACTGTAAATTGCATGCTAGTACAAAGTTATGTCATATAAACAATTGCATGTATAGAAACATAAACAAAAAACGAAATTATTCCTGGTAAATATTGGTAGAGTTTTAGCGTCTTCACATTTCAAAGTATGTACATAGAGACTGAGAGATATCATCATCATCATCTTACCCATATCCCACCTAAGTAGGGTCGGCACAACATATTTTCTTTTTCTACTCTTCCCTGTCAGATGTCATCTCAGTATTCACACTTTTATACACATATCATTTTTCACACAACCCATCCACACCTTTTTCGGTCTTCCTCTACTCCTATATCCATCCACTTTCAAACTCAAAACTTTTCTCGTTACATGACTTTCATCTCTTCTCATAATATACCCGTATCATGCTAACCTATTACTCCTCAACTTCTCTTTCACTGGTGCTATTTTCAAACTTCCTCTGATATACTCATTCTTAATCTCATCCATTCTAGTTACACCACACATCCATCTTAACATTAGCATTTCTGCCACATGTAATCTTTTCTCATCCATTCGTAGCCCAGGACTCAGATCCATATAACACGCCTGGTCTGATTATAGACTTATACACCTTCCCCTTAAATTTGAACGGCATTCGTGGGTCACCAACTACCCCAGACAACTTTTGCCAATTCATGCACCCTGCATTTGTCCTATTCTTCACGTTCTTGTCTATGCCACCGTCGTTTTGGATCAAAGAACCGAGGTACCGAAAACTGAAGCAGGCTGGTAAGGATACACCGTTTAAGGTAATATGCCAAAAATTTGATGGACGTCTGAAGTCGCAAAACAAATGTTTAGTTTTTATCCTACCAATCCTCAAACCAACATTTACCAATTTTTCTCGCCATTTCTCTAGCTTACTCTGGACCTCGGCAGCATTTTCTCCGATAAAGAACTTAAATACTCTTTAACTCTATTTAAGTTTTCGTTCATAATTATAATAGTTGTTTGTTTTTAATTATTCTAGGAAAGCTATGTATTATCAAAATGGCTCTGTCTCGAATGTGATGATTTTGTTCAGTTATTTTACAACAATATTCATTCGATAATTGAAAAACATATACCTAAAATTAAGAAGACAAAAAGTAATTCCCCGGACTGGTTTTCAAAAGACTTAATTAAGTTATTCAGACTAAAAATAAGTATCATTCAAGATACAAAAAGTACGGAAACCCACGAGATTATGACACTTACTCCTCGCTTCGGATGAGAGTAAAGGTTTTAACAAGTATTTGTTAAAAAATCCATATATCGAATACTGAAGCTGATTTAAGCTCAAATATGAAAGCTTTCTGGCGATACACCAAAAGTAAAAATTGACGAATTTTATTCCTAATACTATGTCCTATGACAATTACACAGCTAATACAGGTTGTGACGTTGTCAATCTCTTCGCAGAAAACTTTTCTACCGTTTATAATAACTTTCCTGTTATAAACCATACATCTAACTTTGCTCCTTCAAATTACTCTTTTTATGAGTTACAGATACCAATGCACTCTGTCTACGTCCGATTAAAAAATGTTGGCATCACGAAAAGTGCAAGACCCGACGGTATTCCCCCTTTCTTTGTTCGCCAATGTGCAGAAGCTCTTATTAAACCCCTAACAGTAATCTTTAACAAATCTTTACACGATGGTATTTTTTCTTCTCAATAGAAAATAACCAAAATAATTGCCATATATAAGTCAAGAGACAAAAAAAAGGTAGAAAACTACCGTCCAATAAGTATCTTGAGCTGCTTTGCAAAGGTTTTTGAAAGTTTAGTATACGACTATCTTTACAATCATTTACGACATAAGATCAGTTCAAAACAACATGGTTTTGTTTCGGGACACTCTACGAGCTGCAATCTAATCGAATATATGAACTATTTATGTGAATCTTTTAATGAGAAAATACAGGTTGATAGGCTATACAGACTTTTCAAAGGCCTTTGATCGTGTCAATCAATCTGTTCTTTTAGCAAAACTGTTTCATTTGGGTATCCATGGTGACCTTCACAGATGGATAAGTTCATATTTATCAAACAGGTCACAGTTGGTTGTACTTTTTGGCTTTGATTCGGTACCTTTTCTTGCTACATCAGGTGTACCGCAAGGTTCCAATTTAGGCCCTCTTTTATTTTTAGCGTTTATCAACGATCTCCTGGATTCATTGAATTGTAAATGTCAAAATTTTTCATAAGATTTATGGAGACAATGACTCCTTTAAGCTCCAAAATAACCTTAATCTCATACAAAGTTGGTGTGTCGAGAATGGTATGGCACTAAATATACAGAAGTGTCAAGCTATCACATTCACTAAAAAGAAAACTCGTTATACTTTTAATTATAATATTTAAGGAATCAACATTGATCGAATTGACATAGTGCGAGATCTAGGTGTCATGATTGATTCGAACTTATCATTTAGATCACACTTCAACTATTTTTTTTTTTATTATAGAGGGGAAAATCCTTCATGGGATACCCTCACACTGTCGAGGGACAGCGTGAGGGTTATGTCGGACTCCTACCAACTAAAAACCCCTCTGCCGCTCAGCGCGTATGTGGACCAGAGTGCGGATTCACGATGAGCATACTCCGTCACCCTGGCCACGCGCTTGGGTCACCCGCAAGGTGGTGATACGGAGACCCTCTTCTCGGGAAGAGAGATTTCTCTCTCCACGCTTCTGTCGTTGAAGAAGCGGCTAAGACCATGCTTCTACGTCTCGGGACTTCCTTTAATGGCAACGGACACCCCCGCGCCCGCTACCTGAAGGCATGTTAAGGAGGCATTGGGTGAAATTGACCACCCCCCCTCTTTCGACGTCCTATTCTCCTAAAGCCCGCCAAAAATAAGTGAAAATTGGAGATGTCCGGTCGCTTTCTCGTAACCCACTCTAGCACTCGGACCCGCTTTTCGGCACTGTACGTAAGTTAGTTTGTATTTGAACGCTAAAATGTATCTCCTTAACTCCAAAGGACGTATACATAGTTTACGCTTCATGCCATGCCTGGATTTGAACTTTCTCAAGCTTAGATACACGCACTTGAGCATTATTTGCATAAAGAAAACAAGCATAATCCATTCTACTTATAATTAAAAGCGATATTCTATGTAATGGAATAGAACTTAAACTCCAGCATGATCCAGCCAAAATTCTTAACAAAATAAGGGACATTGTATTTCAAGTACATCTATACAGTAACGGCATTTATTCTCAATACTCTCAGATCAGTGACTAATTTTAGATAGAGCTTAAATATTTTACTGCTCATTATAAATAACCATCGCTTACAGAGACCACTTAATATAAGCTGGCTGTTTGTTTGTTTGATATTTTTTTAAATATAATACTTAAAAGTAAAATGTAAATCCTTCTATGTACTTTATAATCTAACAATATAACACTGTGTAACTACAGTGTACATATACCTAAATTAAAATGTCGATACTAAGGACATTTTCTATTTTTGCACGCAGGCGTGGTGCTTACTGGTCAGTTATCCACAGCTGCTCCTCGAGTATACTTTCTGCTCGCAAAGATGCCGTTAAATAATTCGATATTAATGCAACGTTTAAAATCTTCATCTTTGTATTTTTTCCTTTGCTTTCGTCTTATGTTCGGTTGTTATTCTCAAGTCAGTAAGTCTAAAGTGAAGTGTTTGCTTTTGAAATTGTACTGTGCATTTGTTATTATTATTTCTATAGTCATTCATACAAAACAGTTGCCTACTTTCGGTATTCACAGTTTGCTTCTAATTGAATTTGCTTTGGTTATGACTGCGAGTTTATTTACAGCTGAAAAATTCTTTCTTAATTATTGTAAAAATATGAAAACAATTGACGCTATTATGGGCTTAAAAGGTGTTTCAATAATACCTTTTAATATATTGGTAATCGTGATGCTTATTGTTATATGCAGCAAAATTATATTAATTGTGAGATATTTCCAAAGTTCCTTTATTGATATGGGAACTTATTTAATTACTTCGTCTATGATATTATGTAAAGAGATTAATAATACTTGGATTGCTGTAGTTTTCACCATAGTTTATAGTCGACTGAATATCATTAGGAAATCAATTGAGACAAACACGATTCCAGTGAACATAATTGGCCGAAACGAGATTAAAGGAAAGATAAAGATAATTAGAAAGTCCGTACTCACGTACAAACATTTATTAGATAATCTGTTCACAGTAGATCGTCAAGTTCAATATTGGGTAACTATTATTATTCATATTTGTATTTTACATCTCATGTGGCTTCTCCTCGTGAAAACAATTTTGCCAGAGTCAAATGTAACAAATACGCATTTTAACTTTAATTGCCTTGTGTCCTGTCTAATGTGAAATAAGGCAAAACAAAAGAAACACAGGGTACAAGACGAAACAATCACTAAAAATAATATTATGGGGTAAGGTCTGCGGGGATAATATAAAATAATATGTCGAACAGATAAATATAATGCAAATACAGACATTACAATTCAATATTCTTACGACAAAATAATTCAATATGGCAGACCATATTGCTTGTACTCATATAAACTGATATTATTAGACTACCCGATTAATAAAACAAAATATATTACTGTTACTAGATACAGAACTGATATTATACATACTTATGCAAACTGCAAACTGATGAACCTGTACAAAAATATTCACATTTCAGGAGGTCATAGTCTTAATTGTCAGTCTACCAAAATATATTGTAATGATGCACAGAGTAATTGAATCTGCTGTTTTGGTGAGTAAAAAAGTTTGTACGTTCTCTTGATTGTTACGTTTTCACGTCTTTACTGCTAAGCCTATTGCCATGAAGTTGTACATATATATTGTCAATGAAACATATAAAGGGCATATGGTACGGTTCATTCGTAAAAATGCATTGTTCCCGAGAGATAGGTCAAATCTAAATTAGCGCGAGTAAAAGTTAGTAGTCTAATGAAATAAATAGACATAAACTTTATTTACAATGACTAATACGTATTTTATGTCCTATCTGTATCTGAGCTGATACCCTTTATCCTTGTGAAAGTAGCAAAGTCAACATGTAGCTTCAGAAAACATAGAATTTCAAATTACCAAGGCATTATGTAAATGAACGAATAACACAAATTGCGGAATTCGAACATATTAACTACCTGATGTATTAACGATTAGCATTATATTTAATCTTCACTTTGCAGGCTGATCTCATTGGGACATTAAATAATGCATTTAATCTCGCCATAAACATAATATGTCTTTGTTATCCAGCTGTTATTGCAGAGAAGTCATCTGTTGAAATAAAATCAATAAGAAAAGTTCTTGTTAAGCAGTTTAAACAGTGTTCAGGTACCAATTCTGTTGAATTATAAGTTTAAGTTAATCTACTAGTGGAATAAATTATGACAAACTACTACCGTCATGTGTTTATAGCATAAGTTTTTATACTTTATAGGTTTTTGCATTTGATCATAATTTCATATAATGTTGGATGACCATGTGGACTAAGATGGTAAACCCGCTAAATGTAGAGAGAATTGGCTTTCAAGTACAGTTGCCGAAATACACAAACAGATGCTTAGCGATAGATTTTCAATTTGAGGGTGATAGTTAACCAGATGGACTTACAAAAAAAACCCTACCTTTACCTGCCTGTAGGTTACTTGCACATAGAAAAAATGGTTTCGGTGTACTTGTTATTATTATTTTCGGGCTCATAAGTAGAGATCTGACTAATTCTGTGCGATAAATTTCATATTAGTAAACATATACGTGTAATGATGGGTAAACATATTATCGCTTAATACCACAATGTAGGGTGAAGGTCGTAGGTGGTAGAGCTACGTTGAAGCTATTACTGGTTTCAGCATGAATGGGTCGGCTCGTCCGGGGTAGTACCACCCTCTCACAGAAAACCGACGTGAAGTGACAGTGGTTGCACTGTTGCGTTTCGTTCGGCCAGTGAGTGCGCCGGAGGTCCACATATTTAAAAAGGCGGCAACGCACTTGCGACTTCCCTGGTGTTGCTAGTTTCTATGGACGGCGGTGATCACTCACCATCAGATGGCCCACCTGTTCGTTTGCGACCTATAATATAAAAAAAAATGAAGTGCATTAATCTTTACATCGTTACATCTACGAAAGTGAAGACCTGATCATCTGGCAAGAATTACGATGTGATTAACTTTACTAACTACTGACATTATGACGTCACTGCGTACTTTTAGATGAGTGTCAAGATTTAAATGGAAATGTGTTTTATCTCAATGATATATAAAAACCTTGAGTTATTCCTAACCCCCACTACGTTTCCAAATATTTGTATTTTAATTACATCTCTATGTCTCTAGCATTAGTTCTCAGATTATGTGCCTACTAGTAAATAGAACTAGCAACAGTTTATATAAAAGAGGATATTACTTACAACTATCAGTATTTCATTAACAATATATTGTTACAGATGAATCACTACGTTTTGAGTTAGAGATTATGCTACTTTACATAACGAGACGACCTTTCAGATATTCTATATGTCGGGCTATTCCGTTTGATACGTCCTTGCCTATAAGCCTTCTCAGTTTAAGCATTACATACGTTATTGTAATATTACAGATAACTAATTTTAAATTTTAATTGCATTTTCTGTTATCGTAGTGTTATGGAAATATAAGATCTATTAAGCTTGCACAATGTGTTGTAATGTAAATAAAGATAAGTGTATTCTTTGCAGTATCTGAGTGTTGTTATAAAATTGTGTATACAATGTACATTATCCTATTTATAATATAGAAAAAGTTTCAAATATTCATTATATAACATTGAATGTCTTATATGAAATTTAGGTGACTATGTTCTACGAATTTTTAAATTGTGTGTATTTTCTAAGTGCTGTTATAAAATAAATACCCCTCTAGTTACTATATTTATAGTATGAATAGATTTTATATTTAGTGTAATTTGGGGTTTTACGACTGTGCTATTATTGAAATTACACAGCGTACAATGTTCAGACTAGAATGTAGTTCCGTGTGTTCCAAATCTATGAAATAGTTTTTTTAATTTAGAATATCAAAGTGTGTGTAAGAAATAAGTACCACTATACTAAGTATTTGTATTATCAAGTGTCTTGTAGTTCGGTGAAACTGTAGCGGCCTTAACAAGCCAACAGTGTAGTCGGTTCGAAAAAAAAAGTATTATTAAGAAACTTTACATTTTAATGACATATGTGCTTTAAACGATTGTGCTATTTCTGAAATCGCGCAGCGTACAGTGTTTAAACTAGAATGTAAGTAACCGTGTGTTTTAAACTTTTGAAATAGTTTCTTTTGCTTAGAATATTAAAGTGATGTTATGAAATAATTACCACTGTAGTTGCTATATTTGTAGTATTAAGTAATTTTAATGGCATTCAATGCTTTAAAGTATTGTTCTACTTTTGAGATCGCACACTGTACATTATTTTGGCTAGAATGTGGATAGCCGTGTGTGTATTCTGTGCTTTTGAAATTGTTTATTTTACTCATAATATGGAACTGTTGTCATGAAATAAATACCCCAGTATTTTAGTAGATTTATGACATTAAATTGATTTAATTTTAATTGCATTATGTATCTTGCATATTTTAATTCTTATGAGATCACACCACAAAACTATTGTAACTGGATACTATCCTAGATGTAAACGTGTCTGCAAAAACTTTTAAAATTGTTTGTTTTACTTACATATTATCAGAGTGCTATTTTAAAATTAATTATTATTAAATGATAATACCAAATGAATTGAAATTTTATTTTATTTCTTTGTTATTATTGCTTCTATGAAAAATGTAACTGTGTTTTTTTTAATTTAAAGTTATTATTTGCATACATATAGCCAAAAATGTTGAAAAAAAAACAAATTAAAACAGATTTATGGAGTTGTTAATATAAAGTAGTGGCAGTTAAATCCTTTTTTTTAATAGTACACTTACAATATATTATTTAACCCTTAATAACCTAGACTTTCAATGTTCACATTACTATTAGTTTTTTTTTATAGGTTGGCTGTACGTATTTTACTGTTGCATAATATTCTTTCCAACGAAATTTTTTTTTTTTCTAAATAAATATGTAAAATAAATATTGTGATTTTTTTAGCTATTTTTCCCTTCATCTAGACCCTCAAGCAAACACAGTAATATTAAAAATAAATCACTTTCGTAAATCAGGCTACTAAGGGTTAAGTTATTGAGACTAAGGTTTATTATTCACGATGCTCGTTGGATATAACCATCAGTCATCTTCCTTCGGGTATACAAATAATAACACAAGTTCAACTCGCTTAATAGTGTAACTTTATTTGTACGTGATAAAACTCTAAAAACAATATTATATTAAAAAAAAAACTAAATAATAATTAGAATGTAAAACAAGTACTTTACCAACGGAAACACGTAATATCAAAATGTACAATATACATTATCTGTACTTCACAATATGACGGTAACTCGCTAATTCTTCGTCAATATGTAATCTTTTTATTTGCAAAATCACTACATAGTATAAAACAAAGTCGCTTTCGCTGTCCCTATATCCCTCCCTATATATGCTTAAATCTTTAAAACTACGCAACGGATTTTGATGCGATTTTTTTTAATAGATAGAGTGATTGAAGAGGAAGGTTTGTGTGTATAATAACATCCATTAAATAGTGGAGAAATACTGTTATTTTTGAGGTTTCTAATGTGATGTCGTAAATAATTACATTTTTTCCGCTTACATTGCAACAAACGCAGGCTGAACCCTACGAGATTTAAATAATTAAATAAAATATTTAAAAGGATCTTGTAATAATAATTAGACTTAAACTATAGTTGCTATTAACTACGTCGAGTAAGACGTGAAAGATAAATAAATTTTAAGTATTTTATTTTAGTTTTATTTTTTACAATAGGGTACAATTACATATTACAGATTGACAATTACATTCATAGCAAAATTATTATATCATTACAAATCTGAAATCCAATTACAAATTGTACACAACATATTTAGTTTTAACAATAAACACAGTTATCCTAAAAACACAGTTATCCTAAAACGAGTCTATTGACGATATACAATGCAATACTGTCACACATATATGTAAATTAATATTTATGATTCAGATACAAACCTCTTAAGATTTCTTAGACTATGGTGAAATATGTTTTGGTGAACACAAAATTGATTACAGTAATTGCATATTCGAAACAGCGGACTGTTTGTTGAAACGTTATTATTAACTGCTGCTAAACTAAATAACTGGTGCACTCTTACTAAACGAGATTCTAAAATAAATTTACCCAAGCAGAGCGCTGCTGAAGGTTCCGTTTACGATTTTGAGAAGTATACATAAGCCAGCTATAGATCTACGCTCTTCGAGAGTTTTAAGACTAAATTTGTGAAGTCTATCTTTGTATTTACTGCACAGTATCCGTAGAAAGCGACGCTGGACGGACTCGATTATGTCTAAATGAGTTTTATAGAACGGAGACCATACTGATGAACAACATTCTAGATTAATACGAACCAAAGATATACACAGAATAATTCATGAGTTAGCATACTTAAATAACTTTTTAGAATTTTCTAACTCCAGTTAAGACCGTCCCTGAGATACGTTTTGTTTCTGCGCTTAAAATATTTAGTGTCACGCTTAAGAAGAACATTATAAGTATATTTAGTATTTATATTTACTAAAATTATTATGATTCAGAAATAACAACATTTTAAAATGATTGTTACTAAAAAATAATATTTATTAAACACATAGTTTGCTCTTGTCATTTTACGAAATACTAAAAATTCGAAACATAAAATAACAAAACGCTGGACCCACAGGCGAATACAGTTCCCTCGTGGAGCCTTAGCCTGCCTCCCAAGACCGTCAGTGCGTGGTGAAGAGCCACATCCTATACGAGGTGACCCTGTCTAGCAGAACACTACGGATCTAGGCTAGAGAGCCGATAAACACTCCTGGGGCTCGATTCCAGAACCGGGTCGGGGCGTATACCCCGGCAGACGGCGCCCCTCGCAGTACCCCTCTGCTTATCAGAGGGGACAGGGGATGGGGTAAAGACGGGCCTGCTTCGGTTCGCCCGTCAGAGGGTGGAGGGAGAAAACCTCCTTAAAAAGTTACCGTGGGAGAAAACCACGTAAAAAAGTTACAGACGGGTGTGCCTTCGGGCGGTGGGAGGGAGGAAACCTCGGTAAAAAGTCACCGTGGGAGTAAACCATGTTAAAAATTTACGAGTGTTGAGGAGGCAACCTCGTTAAAAAACAGACGGGAGGCCTTCGGGCGGAGGGAGGTAGAAAACCTCGTTAAAAAGTTACCGTGGGAGGAAACCACGTTAAAAAGTGACAGAGGGACGGCCTTTGGGCGGAGGGAGAGGGAGAAAACTTCAAGAAAAAGTTACCGTGGGAGGAAACCACGTTAAAAAGTGACAGAGGGGAGGCCTTCGGGCGGAGGAAGAGGGAGAAAACCCTCATTAAAAAGTTCCTGTGGGAGGAAACCACATTAAAAAGTGACAGAGGGGTGACCTTCGGGCGGAGGGAGAGGGAGAAAACCTCGTTAAAAAGTCACCGTGGTAGAAAACCACGTAAAAAAGTTACAGGTGATGGTGGTTGGAGGGGATGACCCCTTGACTGCCAAGCTGGACCAAGGAGGGAAGAGGCTGGGGACCTGACTTTCCATTGCACATTGGTTCGGTAGATGGGTAGGCAGCTTGACCGGGCTGTCGTCGTGGTCAGGGCGTTCGCCCTGGGCCTTGTCGCCGGGGTGGCATGGTGCTTGCTTGTTCGATCCCGTGCCACTTCATAGCGCGGCAGACGGTATTTTGTGGGTTTTTTTAGTCAGTAAGAGTCTGACACCCCACAGCTCCCCAGGGCTGTGGGTGTCCAATGAAGGATTTCTTCCCACATTAAAAAAAAAAAAAAAAATGGTTTCTTGCTTTTTGTACTTTTCCTATGAATATACTGTCCCTAATATTGATTACAGTTATACATTATAAATATATAATTTCAGATTCTGAAAATTCAGTTTCGTAATTTGAGACGTGCAGATCCACACATACACAGTTGGAGAATTTTCTATTTTTCCCTCACGTCGTTTGGTTAATGTTAGTATTAGCCAAATTGCAAGATTCGAAATACATAGTGAGACATGCATGATAAATGTATGTCTCATGAACAAATACATGTATGAATACTTAGCTCGATGCGCTTAGGTTGCAACATACAGCGACAGCCCAAGCCAAAGTCCCACTGGTACCCCTTGTGCTAGTTGCTCAATCTGGCGAATAACTTATACGCTCCCCTTAGCAGTTCGGTGAAGCTGTCAAGGCCCTATGGTAGGCCAGTTAGAGAAAAAAATACCTAAAAAGGTGGCTAATAATAAATGTGGCTGGATTAAACCTAAAATTACTTGCTTTCTCAACTTGAGATTGTTAGCTAAGAGAAGAGAATAGTAAAACCCTAACGCTACGGAATTTCATGATAATGAAACAATAGCATATCATTAATTATCACATGAGTGCCAATAGTTCTGTAGTATTAGTCCCAATCTGCAACTGTTTCAAGAATGTGAGTGAATTGAATAACAGCCAAAACGTATGTTATACAGATGCTCATAATACTAAAGATAAGTGCTACGTTGATGTTGACGAATCTCAGAATACTTAATTGGAATGGATGCTTATCCAAAAAAACCAGCAAGTTATGAACCTTTGACAGTTCATATGCATCTGAAAAATTAGAAGTATTACGTAGTATATATTTTGTTTTCTAGCAATCGAGTGTTTTATGTCTTCTACATTTACTTTTTAATCAAATTGATTACGTTGAAAACGATATTTTATCTAGGAAGAGGTAGAAAATAAAGATACAGGTTGACCCACAACTTTGCCTAATCAAAACATTATAGCTCATGGAAAGATAAAACCAAATTAGAAAGTTGTGGTAACTATAAATATAAAAACCACTTATGGGAATCACGTTAAAGCCAACTAAATGGTTGGACTAGTAAAGGTAACGGGTAAACAAACCAGACGTCATATCTTATTAAAATTAGAATGATTGAATAGGATTTTGCAATGATAAATAATATAAGTGGTAATCGAAATATTAACAACTTATAAAAATATACCTTCGCAAATTAATAGTTGATTCGTAAGCAATAGATTGATTTTTTCCACCTCGTTTGCTGCAAGTTCAGCCAACACCAGTGGGGTACATATAACCGCAAAATATGTCACCAGTATTACACTTATATTGAAAGTGATCTACAAATTGTTAATAATATTAATATTTACAACAATTAATGCCGTTACCAAATGTAAAATAGTAGCAAAAATGAGTGATTTATTTATAATTACAAAAAAGAATAGCAATTGATTCTTATGTATTAGTATACCATGACCTTCATTTAATAATGTGTTTGGAGTCATTCTCTGGTAAACCATTATCGTTAATCTTTTATCTCTTTAACTAGTTCGTGCAATCGTTTATCACAATTTCAAATACAAATTTAGACAAGATGCTTTAAAGCTACACTCGATTGGTGAATATGCAAACCTCCTGTAATTTTATTCTTATTTGCAAACGGATAATTACTAATAGTTCTTAGATCATTTCAATATCTGAGTTTGAATTAAAAAAATATATTTTTGGTGGAGCGACGAGTAGTGGACTGATAGTGAAAAAATGCGACGACTAGAAAAGCATATTGGAGGTGGTTAACTCCCAAATACGAACGACTTCGTATTTGTAAATCCACGTGATAATGGGTGTAGGATAGATAAGATAGGTCCTCACTTAGTCCATGTTCTTGTTAGGCCCTTCTCAGTATTTTTCCATGTGCATAGGCGCGTTAATAGGTTCACGGCGCGTGCGACAGCTCCGTGCAAAGCAATCGTGCGATAGCGAACAAACACATCAGACTTCGAGCACGAACCGACTAATTGTGTTATGTAGGTGGTTGGAACGGGTGGGGGGCGGACTTAGGAATGGGACATTAACACGTTAATACGTCGATTCATAAATACGAAGTCAATTAGGCGATTAGATGCAAACAATTTTTATTTCATTACTGAACAATAAAATCCTCCATGGAGTTACGATTTTTTTAGAAATATTTGTATTTCTTACACACAACTTTATGTGGTAATTGATGAGAAAACTGGTTTAACTAATAATGTACTTACAAACAAATTATGCATTGTTATAGTTTCATAAACATTCACACATATTAAAATAATGAAATAAGTTAGATCCAGCAGTATCTGTAACAAGTAGTCGCTTAAGTATATTGTGTAATTAAGGAGAAATTTTATATATTCAAATTGACATACCCTATTGGCTCTTTTAGCCTCTATAGATTCACCGGACTACAGAAATGTTATATAACATAACATAAAAAGTACGTAATTTACTTACCTGTGTCTTTAAATATACTTCCATAGATTTAAACAGTTCCAAGAGCTTTTTATACAATTTTAGTAATTCTTTTACATTATTTAAAGCGCGAGTGACACCTACAGTTCTTACTTTAGATTCCAACATCATTCGCAAAATCCTTATGTGATTCCACAATAGTTCGAAGCCCATGATCTTAATTGTATTTTTCATGTAACTTGATGTAAGCAGCATATTCCATAAAATCGTGATAAAAATATTGCCTACGCTATTTGTTAAAAAGGTCATAATATCTTGAAAAATGATTAAAGTGAACGTTATTATAATGATAGAATTCGTGAACGGTACACTTCGAATGTTATGTTGAGGTGTTACATTTAATTCACCCAGTCCCTCCGAAAATAAGAAAAAAAAATTATCGCCTGTAAGTAAGGAATTAAGACTGTTGACTCCGTTATCAATTAAACTAAATCCCAAAACTATAGTATCTGTTATTTTGCTATGGGAACTACATAAAAAGAGAATGACGAGAGGTAACAAACATTTTATAATGCAGTAAGATTTTGTTATGACGACAATTAGTTTATTCTCAAAAACGTTGCAGTAGAAGCCGGAAAACAGTCTTATATACATAACTTGCTTTACGGACAAATATCTAAGTGACATATTTAAGCACTGGTGAAACAACACTTGACTTAATCAATATATTAATATACTGAAACTGCTGATCAACACAACGTTTACTTCAACGTCCGGAGAGATTGTGGTCGCCACAGCTACAGAATGTAAACCAATAGCAAGGACTATATAAAACTAAAAAATCGATATAATAAACAACAATAATGTAATGAAACTGGTGACCAAGAGGCGTACTTTTTAGAATTACAAACTTTTGTACACGAATTTGATTTGACTTACGGAAATTCAAACTACTTTGGTTTCTTCAAACAATTTATGTGCTCATCGAGACTATAAAATTGAGTCAAAAGTTTCATTGGCTCAATTAAAAAATGAACGAGAGTGATGTAAAATCGGGTGAGTACTTTAAGCGCTCCCCTTAGTAGTCCGGTGAAATTGCAGAGGCCTTGCCTGGTCAACAGTGTTGTCAGTACGGAAATAAAAGAGAGTGGTGTGATTTGTTTGTTATGTTTTTTTTTTTTTTTTTTTTTTTTTTTTTATATAAATTCGGCAAAATGACTGTACGATACCTGATGGTAAGTACGGTACAGTCCAAAAACAACGGCGACTGTCGGTGTTAAATACCAACGGCAGTCGTCGTCATCATGCCGACCTGCAAAAGTGCCTCTTCACGCCTCGTTTGAAGGACCCCATATCATAAGAGGGAGGGAACACACTAGTCGGGAGGCGATTCCACATCTTCACAGCACGACAAAGATAAGAATTTTCGAACTTCTTCGTTCTTGCCGAGAAGGTTTCTACTGTGAATCTGTGGAGCCGCGTACCCGCCCGTGTGGTTCTGAAGTGGAAAGGAGAAGATGGGATGAGGTTGAATAATTCTTCAGAACACTCGCCATGATACAGCCGATAAAACACGCTCAATGAGGCGATGTCTCTTCGTAACTGTAGCGGTTCAAGGTTGTTAGTGATGTCTGTATCATTCACAATGCGGACAGCCCGCCGCTGTAACCTATCTAGGGCATCGAGGAGGTATTGGGCGGAACCATCCCAGAGATGCGAACAGTATTCCATACACGGCCTAACTTGTGCCTTGTAAAGAAGGTTTAGCTGGCCGGGCGTGAAAAACCGTCGCACTCTGTTCAGGATGCCCAATCTCTTAGATGATGCGGAGATAACACTCACAACATGGTCCCTGAGGTTAAGGTCACAGCAGATATCGATCCCTAAGATACTTAAGCTGTCACTCTTTGCAAGCGAGTCATTCTGAAGAGTGAGGGGAGGAGAAAAAGGGAATTTTTTGCATGAGAACACGCAGACCTGTGTTTTCTTGGCATTGAACTCAACCAACTTGCTTGCTCCCCATAGAGATAGGAGTTCCAAGGACTGATTGAGTTCAGTGACAAGATCAGCCCGCATTTTCTCAGTCTCGCCACGACCACTCGAGGGCTTACTGCTATACCCACCATGAATTGTGCTGTCATCAGCATAACAATGAATGCAACCGGAGGCTAACATATCGTTAATATGCATTAGAAACAGGGTTGGTGAAAGCACAGATCCCTGTGGAACTCCTGCATTAACTGACATGAACTGCGAACTGTGTCCATCGACAAGAACACGTATTCTGCGTGCATGCAGAAAACTGGAGATCCATCTACACAGGTTGTCATGGAGACCGTATGCCTCCAGTTTGGATAGAAGACCTCGATGCCAAACCCTATCAAAAGCCTTTGCTATATCGAGGCTAATTGCCACGGCTTCGCCATGTTTATCAATCGTTTCCCCCCAGCGATGCAGTACGTACGCTAGAAGATCACCCGTTGATCGTTTCGGACGAAATCCATATTGTCGATCATTAATTAAGGAGTGCTCTTCTAGGTATCGAATAAGTTGTATATTTATTATCCGTTCCATGACTTTGCATAACACTGAGGTTACGGCGATTGGGCGATAGTTGTTGGGGTCTGAACGGTCCCCTTTTTTGGGGATCGGTTGCACATTAGTCTCCTTCCAAACCTGGGGCACAATACCAGAAAAATAGGATAAGCTTATAGAAATAGCTTAAGGAAATAGTGATTGTAGCTTAAGTGTAAATATTAGAATACCGAAACAAATATTACCTATAAATGAATTTGTAATACAAGAACGTTGTAGTAGAAATGGGACAAATGCTGACAAACATTCTAGATAAGAGTCGATTAACCATAAAGGTCTGTAGTTAATGTTGTGTAATTATTTAGTCAATTTCACATATCTATAAAACCCTAACTCCATGTATCTGTAATAATATGCTGAACTATTACAGTATGCTAATGGTCGCACACGGGGCTCAAAATTTGACCATAATTATTTAAAGTTTCTAAATTGTTGACGAATTTTTATTAATTTTTTCTATAATCATTGCACATATTTAAGTTTGAATTTTGTTTTTTACGTCATCTACGAGCATGTACAATAACGTCATTGTGCAATTCTTCTCGATGTAATAGCTATATTGAGTATAGCACAAATATTGTAAAATCACTTAGTTAATAAAAACGTTGTAAAAAGTATGATGTCATTAAGAAAGAATAATAACTTTTTTATCTTTTTTTTTACTTTACAGGTTAGCGTTTGTCCACAATTTCATCTGATGTTAAATGATGATGTGGTCTAAGATAGTAGTCACACTAGACCTAGGTGAAGACTGGCTCTCAAGTGCAGCTGCCGGAACACACCGACAGGTGCTTGCCGACAAATTTTCAACATGAGGGTGGTAGCTAGCCAGACCAAACTATAAAAACTACGAAAGAATACGAAATAAGAACTATAACGATTTAAAGACAATAATACGCACAATAGACATTTTACCTAATATGTCTGTCAGTCTGTTTGTTCAGACTTTTGAGTCTGAAGACGCTAAAACTCTTCTACCAATATTCACCTGGAATCATTTCGTGTTATATTTTTATACATACATGTGTGTATACATAGATAATTATTTTACGACATAACTTTGTACATGAAAGCAATTTACTGTATATTTATAAGTATTAATCATTATGTGTATCTAACTAATTACAAATGGTTCTAGAAAATTCTGTCATTGATGTAAAAGTTTAAAAATATATTTGAATTGGTCGAGACCATACAAAACAATGTTATGCTTCTATATGTTATCTGCTCTTTAATCTATCGTGTATATATTTCGGTAAACTTAAAATCGATATATTGCAAACATAGTTTGACTAATAAATATGAAAGTTGTCACATTGGATTCATTTTTTTTTTAATAATGTGAACAGTAAGGAATTCCAAAGTTATTGTTAGTTGTGAGCACCTTTACATATTGTTATATAAGTCGTTATAACAAGTAACATATTCAAACTTCTATTGTATATAATTCTACGCAATTAATTAACAAATCAATTTTATTAATACCGGCTGGTATTAGCTTAAAGCCATAATGTAAATTTAAACAAATGATTCTTGAGAATGAAACTATATTACAAGTACTCGAAGTAGAATATAATCTACTCGCTGGTGCCGGCCACTTTGTTCTCCTGAAAATGGTTTTAATATATCATAGAAACAATATAATATATCTAGACTAATTATGGACTCTGTTTTGTTTTTAATTAATTTATAATTATCTCATAATGTCATAAATCTACAACCCTTTTACTTATTACGGAGCTTAGCCTTAACAAAGAATAGAATCTTTAATTTTATCCGGCTAAATCACTAATATATTTCCCGAATTAAGCTTATTTGCTAATACCAAGTGTTACGATCGAAGACTATTTAAACTAATGTAAATGTGCATGCTGATAATAATAGTTGTTAATACCTGAACATCGCAATAATTGCTGTTGTAAAATATCTTTTATTTTGTCCACAATATGTATTCAATTTATAACCAATGCTATTTGTGGTAGAGATATATTTATCTGAAAATAAGGTGTCGTCCAGCAGCACGATGGGCCGATATGCGGACGCTCAGTCCGGGGGGCGGCCTTCCTTCTGTAGTAGGCACAGCCGCCCCCGCTTCCAGGGCTTCGGGAACCGGCCAGCAAAGCTTAGCTTACATTAGCTTCAATCAATCGCATATAAAAGGATTTACTCATTTAACTCTCGATAAATGTGTGATAATCAGATACAATATATATTCATTGGTGAAATTAATTTTGAACCATTTTACAAATATGTAACTTGAAATAAATCAATTAATCTGTTAACTTACAAATAACGACTACATATGACATGTATATTCGATATCATTATAATGATTAAAAATAACAGAAACTTCTTTTACAATTTTACAGTTTTAGCGTTTGATCACAATCTCTCCTGATGGTACACGGAAATATGGTCTCAGATGGTAAACCTAGATGAATTAGCTCCTGGATGGATCAGATGGTGCAGCTGCCGAAATATTTTTACAGTTGGCAACATATTCTTAACTTGAGCGTGGTAGCTTGGCAGATAGGCTTGGAAAAGGCCCTAACACCATACTACGGTTTTATTTATAACTATGTACTCCTTTACCGAAAGCTCCGGCTCAGTCCGTCAGAATCTACGTCAATCGACGCGGTGTCCGAACAGTGTTTTCAATAAAAGAAATTTATTCGTACATACAAAGATAAAAGTGTAATAAAGTGACTATCTGGTCAGTACTCTCTGCTAATATTTACACCTTACTCTGCTCCGAGATTATAGCCTTCTTGTAGACTTCTTCCACTTGTCGCTCTTTGCATTAACTTCGATGTCCAGAATAGAACTGTCATCGGCTGCACCGTTGCTCGCTTATGTATCTAATGAAAACGAGGAGTTGAAATCTCTAGGACGTAATTTGAATTTCATTTATGACGCCCATAACTTTTAAAGATATATTTCGAGTTGTAGAATTCGTTTATTTCTTTACAAACCTCATGGCGATAAAGTTTCAATGTATGGTTGTTTCGGTCGATGGTGCGTCACTATGTTATTATAAGTTTATTCGCGATGTTTGTAAACCACTTTGAATTTTTTCAAAAATATTTTTAGTGTTCGGAAATAGTACAACTTTTGCACAGACTATTATAGAATTTGTCAAATATATCGTTATTTTAAAATTCAACACGATTTCCTCGTTTTATTTACTTTTTTATTTATATATTCGAAGAACCTCTTTTCCAGAATTGTATAACTGTGTTTGTACAGCGTATATTAAAATATTATTACCTTTATCTATACACAGCTCGCTCGTTTCTCGTCTCTTGCTTCTGTCGCACAATTGTGAAAATGATTTTGATGATCGTCCCAAATTTTGCTTTTGGATTTTTAGTATTTTAAAGGTTTTGCTTTTTATCCGCTTTTAGCCACACCACTATTTTAATTTAGCGTTTACATACGAAAATGTACTCTTCAATGTTTTTAATAGTCGTTGGAGTAATTTTAACAAGATAAAATATATTTTCTCAAATGTATGCATTTTTCTTCAACATTTGGTAAATATTGCACCTGCAATGTATTGCACTGTATTGCACTTGTGCTGTGTGGTGCCGGCAGAGTAGAATAGCACCACCCCATATCTTCCCGTGGGTATCGTAAAAGGCGATTAAGGGAGTGTGAGATAGTACTGACCCCTTGTAACCTTCTCACCGTGATACTGTACCATCTATCTGAGTGCTTCTCCGGTCGTAACGGTTCCCGTTCCACTGGGTTTAGAAGAACAAGGATGAGTATGTGCACCTGTGTCTTGCGCGTACACTTGTGCACCTTAATATATCCTGCGCATCTGACCGCTTCCATTACTGGACTCCGAGTACGCAAAAGTCCTGTGGCGATAGGTAAAGGTAGAGAGGTCTAGCCTGATGCAAGCTGGACTTTGTCTGATACCTGCACACAGGCGGTCCCGGGGGCGTGAGTACACGCCGTGGTCGTTTTCGCGTTGCACATTTGGGGCGACAGCGCGGGCTCGGCAGCACTCGGGATGACAAAGCAGCCCTGTTTAGGGAGGCACTGCTTTCCCCGCTCAGCCGGGGAGGGGGCTAGAAAAGGTGCCCTAAAAAATGTTCGTCCCGTCTTGGCAGGTGGTAGTAACCGCGGCTATCATCGCATCATTCAAATCGTGGTCGACGTCGCAAAGATAATTTAAAAAGAACACCTATTATGACATTCGGTGCGTGGAACGTGAGAACGCTTCTTGATCGAGATGGCAACGCCTGTCCTGAACGCAAGACCGCCATAGTATCTCGAGAACTTCATCGTTATAACGTCGATGTGGCTGCTCTCAGCGAAACACATCTCCCCGATGAAGGAGAGCTGGTGGAAGTAGGTGGCGGCTACACTTTCTTCTGGAAAGGTACCGCTGCCTCCGAAACTCGACGATCAGGTGTGGGATTTGCCATCAAGAATCACTTAGCAAAGCGTTTAGAGGAGTACCCTGTACATATCTCAGACCGTGTTACCACATTGCGCCTTCATCTGGACAATGACAATTACCTTAATGTCATCAGTGTTTATGCTCCAACGCTAGACAAGTCTGATGACATCAAGGACAAGTTCTATGAGGAAGTGACTCATTGCCTCGATATCATAAACGCCAGAGAGCAGGTTTTATTGCTGGGCGATTTCAATGCCAGGGTTGGTCGGGACTATGAGGCTTGGCTTGGAGTTCTAGGTAGACATGGAGTTGGCAACATGAACAGCAATGGTCAGTTGCTGCTCAGTCTTTGTACTCAATACGGTCTGGCAATTACGAACACTATGTTTAGACTTGTCGCCAAGTATAAGACAACATGGATGCACCCAAGATCCAAACATTGGCATTTGATTGACTATGCAATCGTGAGGCAAAGAGATTTTAGCCAAGTACAAGTCACACGCGTGATGCGTGGTGCATACTGTTGGTCTGATCACCGACTTATTGTCACTAAGCTGCGACTCCGCCTCCGTCGCCTGCGTAGATCATCTATAAAAAAGCTTGCGTCTTTAAACGTAGATAAGCTAAATGATCTCGCGGTTAGGATGAATTACGCTGAAGCCCTGTCTGAAGAGCTGTTGCCAGCTAATGAGGTAGGTGATGTTGTTGCTGCCTGGGGAACTTTGTCATCTCATATTATTGATACCGCTTCAACCATACTGGGTAAAAAGATCCGTCGCAACGAAGACTGGTTTGATGGGAATGATGAAGTCTTACGGGCAGCATTCGACAAACACCGAGATCTCCTGCGACAGCACAAAAGACGAAGTGGAAGCGTTGCGGTTGTTAAAGCTAGTGACCTCAAATTGCGCAAGCTGTCTCGACATATGAAAGACAAGTGGTGGCAGGACAAAGCTAGACACATGCAATGGCTTACTGATACAAACCAGCTGGGAGAGTTCTACGGTGAGGTACGTAAGCTGATTGGTACATCCCACCACGCAAGGGTGCCTTTAAGGTCTCTAGACGGTAGTCACCTGTTGACGAACAAGGAAGATGTACTAAAGCGCTGGGCGGAGCACTTCAATACTTTGCTAAATGTGGATCGATCAGCTGATCTGCAAAGCATCAGTTTAATGCCTCAGCTCCCTCTTGCTTTTGAGCTGGATGAGCCTCTATTGCATGATGAGGTTGTTACTGCCATCAGACAGCAACAAAACAAACGGGCGGTTGGCGTTGACCTTATACCGGGAGAGCTGATAAAATACGGCGGAGAGGAGTTGCACACATTGTTGTAGGAACTATTTGTTCACATGTGGGAGGAGGAGCGCGTTCCGGATACCTTTATAGTATCGCGCATAAGTGTTCTCTACAAAAACAAAGGTGACCGATCTGACTGCAACTCTTACCGCGGCATTTCGCTCCTTACAGCCGCCGGAAAGGTCTTTGCTCGAGTTATCTTAAACCGCCTAAAAAACTTGTCTGAAAAGATTCTGCCAGAAACCCAGTTTGGCTTCCGACCGAACCGAGGCACATGCGAAGCTATATTCTCTGTGCGTCAACTGCAAGAAAAGAGCAGAGAACAGGGTCGTCAGCTGTACCTTTGCTTTGTTGACCTGGAGAAGGCTTTCGATAGCGTGTCTCGGGAAGCTCTATGGTTGGTGCTAGGTAAGCTTGGTTGCACGGGAAAGTTTGTGAGACTTCTCAGACTCCTGCATGACAATATGCAATGCTGCGTTGCCGTAGACGATGAACAGACATACTTCTTCCCCGTTACCTGTGGGGTGAAACAAGGATGCGTCTTAGCGCCAACTCTGTTCGCCTTATACTTTGCGGTGGTAGTTAGAGAAGTCTTACAAACTGTTTCTCAAGGAGTCCGCATCCGCTTCCGCACAGACGGCAGTCTTTTCAACTTGGCTAGACTTAAGGCTCGCACTAAAGTCTCATATGCACTGATCACTGAGATCATGTATGCTGATGACTTGTGCTTCCTAGCAGAATCCCTAGACGGCCTGCAACAGCTGATATCCGCATTTCACCAAGCATGCCGTAAGTTCGGCCTGGAGATCGGTGTCAATAAGACGGAGGTGATGTCCCTAGACATACACGGTCATGAGACACTGACCATCAAACTTGGTGAGGATGTGTTGAAGCAGGTGGATAAATTTCGCTATCTGGGGAACACTGTAACATCCAAGTGTGACCTTGATGCTGAGATCAATAGCAGATTAGGTGCCGCAGCTGCGGCATTCGGCAAGCTATGTTCCAAGGTCTTCTGCTCACATGACCTTAAGTTGGCCACAAAAATATCGATATATATGGCAATCGTGCTGCCGAACCTCCTATACTCTTCTGAAACGTGGTGTGTATACCGCCGCCACACTCGCACTCTGGATCGCTTCCACCTTAAATGCCTCCGTACCATCATGAAAATCCGATGGTCCGATAGAGTGCGAAATACCGAAGTTCTGCGACGTGCCAATGTTGGTGGTATTGAAGCCTATTTAATACGTCGACAGCTTCGGTGGTGCGGTCACGTATCTCGTATGGAGGAGGAAAGAGTGGCGAAGCGCATCTTCTACTCTGAACTGGAGGAGGGCAAGCGGAATCATGGCGGTCCCCTCCTCCGGTACAAGGATGTCCAAAAGCGACACATGAAGAAATGCAACATAGAGCCCTCTCACTGGGAACTTTTGGCAGCACAGCGGTCAGAATGGCGCAGGATGGTGAACAGTCAAGTACGCGAGTACGAGACTCAGCGTAAAGCTAATCTTGATACCAAACGCAACCAGTTAAAGGCTCGCCCACCTGCTGCCATAACATATCACTATGACAACGGCGTACTCACGTGCCCTCAGTGTGCACGGAGTTTTGCCGCGAAGATAGGCTACATAAGCCATATTCGCGTGCACCAGCGTCATTTCTTAGACTAGGGGTCAAAGTGGTCGCCATGGCCGAAATCGGTCGGAAAAAAAAAAAAAAAATCATCATCATCATCATCATTGCACTGTGATTTACGAATGATCCACTCTAAAATAAAATAAATATCTGTTAACGTAGTTTAATTTAAATCGATTCAATATGTGAATCTTTTATTTGGTGGCCTGTAAATAGTAAAAGCGCGGGTAAGTGCAGCTATCTATAGTTTTAGTATATTGTATAAAATCTTGTTTTGTGCCCACTTTCTATCTGCCTTGAATTTAGCTAAAGCGATTTTTGTCCGTTTAGGTTAGTTAAATATCCCGTTTATGTGCACCGCATGGATCGACGTTAGTACGAATCCTTGAACTGGAGCTTTATGTGAGGCAAAACCCTAATGAAATCATAGTATGGTGGTGGCGATTTTTCTATTATTATATATGTATGTTCCGACAGCTGCACTTGAGAGCTAGTTCCACCTCTAGGTTCAATGCGTTTGCTATCTTGGACCACATCGTCATTGAACATCAGGTGAGATTATATTATTTACAAATATGAGATTATGAAATTGAGAATATGAGAGGTTATTAACAGATAACTTACTTATTATGATTCCCTTTTTCAGTTTAGATATATTGTAATATAGTGAAAGTTTCAATTATGGATCAAGGCACAATAAAAAAAAAATCTGATTAATATCTATTTTTATTTCTGGAAATAGTTTCCCTAAGAATTTAAAATTAACTTAAAGTAAATTGTAACACACAATAGATACATTATACAATACTTATCTATTAAATAATAGGAATTAATTGATTTTAATATGCAATTTACAAATGTTTCATTAGTTGCAACAACCTTTTACATAACTTATAATTTTTCAACAGTCATTTTTTGTTTTATGTTTATATTGCTATAAACAACCTGGCTGATAATGGGTATATTAGTATCTACTTGATTTGTAGTAAAAATTAACAGTTACATTACATTCAACTTATTTACTCATAGAGACGCAAAATGTATTTTTAATACAATATATACATATGTCCAATATTTACTTCAAATCAAATACTATATAACATAATTTTATAAGCATTATTCAATTTGTTTAAGTCACAATAAGTTGTCCCATCCTTACTTCCTTACTAATATTATACACTCGAAAGTAAGTTTGTTTGCTTATTACACTTTGACGCCTTAACTACTCAACCAATCACGATGAAATTTATCAGACACGTAGTCGGTTGTACAGAAAAAGGCTGCCTTTCATCCACAACAACTGTTCTCGAGGTATCACTCAAATCCATATTAAGGCGAGAAAAAGTTAGTAATATATATTTGAACAACTATAAGCAAATTTTTAGAATTATACAAACCGATCATTAAGAGAGTTTATTTATCGTTTTGAAATATGCTTTCAAGTGATGCTTAAACATACGGAATTGTTGTTATTAACATTATAATGATTACAACTTACTACAGTTCAAGTTTTGCATTAATATAAACTTTTTGATTAGGAACCTACAAATCGTTTACAAATCGTCATCATCAAAATCAAAATCAAAATCAAAAATACTTTATTCAGTTTAGGCCCTGAGAAGGCGCTTATGAACGTCAAAGTTACCACCGGTTCGGAAAACAACCCAGTCATCGAGAAGAACCGGCAAGAAACTCGATCTGGTTTATCTTTTCATTAACATATTATAACTCACATTTTTAAAACATAGTTATAAATAATTACATTCGGTTTTGGTGGATGCACAGAGAGGGCGTCATTTCCAGACGTCACCGTCGTTCACATATTGATCCACCCTGTAATAGCCTTTAGATATTAAAACCTGCTTGACATGGTGCTTGAAATTAGTATCCGGCAGATCGGTAACGTGCTTTGGAATTTTATTATAAAACCTAACACTATTACCTAAAAAACTGTTACCGGTCCTAGTGAGCCTAAAACATGGAATGACCATCATGTTTCTTTAAACGACTTTCCTTGATTCAATAAATCCTTAAACATAATTACTTAAAAAGTTGTTGTATAATCGTTAGGATTAACAACGGAATAAAGAATTAGTGGTTTTTAGCTTATCACAAAGCAATGTCAAATTTTATAATACAGTCCAAAAGTTTTCTCCAGTAAGCTATCTCTCAAATTTTAATAAGTGTCAACTAGTTCATCAGATTGAAATTTATTACTGCGTATCTCAGAGGAACGTTTTAGACCTAGACATGAGAACTCTGAATACAATTGCTTTTGTTAGAAAACAACAAATCCATGTTCAGGGTAACTTTGTCGAAAATTATGGGCACAACAATAATAATGTTAATTAAATACACACCTTAATAAATTGATAATGGGCATATTGAAGAAGCAATGGTAGTTAGAACTCGTGAGAAGCTGTGGTATCCTTAGCCTCAATAAGGAGCTTGTTAAATATATACCATAATAAATAAATAGCATAACACGTTCAAGAAGAAACGAAAGTAAATTGTACAAGCACAATAACGTATGTGATGCAAGTCGAAAGGAATCCGACGGCCAACGACAAGTCCAGCGATAAGACACGGCAAATGCTGAATCGGAATGGTCGACGAGTCACATAGTCAAGGGCAGTCTCTAGCTCGAAATGCAGGAGCTCGTCTAAAAATAAATATATGTTATACTGTAAACTTCTTGATAGTAATTATAAAGCCAGTGGTATTTATTTTTTACACAATAATATGAGAGCCTACACCAGATCTAAATATGGAAGCTCCACCACAGGATCTTTTTCTATTGCAAAGCAGTACTCGCACTGTTCTGTTCCGGTCCGAAGGGTGTTGTTGCGAACATGCATTGACACACGAGGCATTTTATGGGCGTGGCATGAAGCATGGATAGTAAACCATTACCAGCAAATTCATGACTGCGCTTCTTTTGAGGTTGTCTATACATAACAGTGACAACTTAAAGTCCGATGGAGCGCGTTCCTATTTACTACTTCATAACATTGAAAAACACAATGTAACTATAAGAAATTCATAATTCATTATGAATTATGCGATGCCTTTGCATATTAACATGTAACATATTAACAAAATAATATTTTGATATTAGTATAACATATCGCCTCATGTATATATCATTATAAATATAATGTTGTGCAATTAGATATCAAGTAAGTTTTAATGACACCAACCAGAAGTATGAATAAGCCTTAATATGAAATTGATTTTACTATTTGAAATATATCGGCGTTGAAAATTAGACGCTATTATTATAAGTGCTTAGAGTACAAAATATTATGTACACTATCTAACGTATTTGACAAAACATATAAACTACTAGCTCGTGCCTGTGGTTTAGTTCTCTCGGTAGTCCGGTGAAACTGTAGAGGCCTTGGCAGATCAACAGTGTAGTCAGTTCGAAAAAAAAAAAAGTTTAGTTCTCGCAGAAATGAGTTTGTTGCTTTACGGAAACTACGTGTTTCCTTCAAATTCATTGTGGGTTTATTTTTTATTTTTTTATTTATTGTGTCATATTTTTTAATGTCACAGCCCTTCTACTGCTTTAAAGTGGCCTCTATTAAATCCTATAATTATTGCTTATCTCCTATATAAAGTTATTTACCTACAGTTCTCGTGATTTTAGTATAAAATAAAATAAAAATATTAATTATATAGGAACCTAAAATTAGCATTTATTGTATGCTTTAGTTGTCTCGATATTCTACGTATAAATATAACACGTATTTATATATCAATTTGTGCTTCCCTCATTTATATACAGAGCGGTCAAAAAGTTTCAAGCTTTCTTGCTACCATAAGATGTTAGGGTCGAAGACTACCTTAAAGTATTGATAAGTGTAAGGTGATAACAATAGATGAAAATACCTGAGCATCGCAATAATTGTTTTTGTAGAATATTTTTTATGTTGTTCACTTCCTTGTTTATTAACTCGCATATCAAAGCGGGTATACATATTGTTCCAATTATCTGTATGAATTCTATACCCAACGCTAATGATAAAGACATATTTATCTGTAAATCAACACAACGTATAACATTATACCAGCCCATTTGAGTTATAAAAGGTCCATTGTTAAATTTCGGGTATAAAATTTGCCATCATTTAGGTAATTTTTTACGTCCTTCTCTTGTCTAAAACAAACTTTTATTATTTTATAAATAGTTAACCATAAATCTCTACTCGTACCCAGAGAAAAACGATGAATCCCCATTAATTCGTTTTAAAACAATTGACTAATATATCGTTCACTGTTATATTCGGACTGTATTGGTATAGTAAAATGATAAGATGAATGCACTACGTTTGATGGTGAGCACAGTATACTGCAAGAACAACGACGACAATCAGGAGATAAGTAATCCGCCTCCGTTCTTCGCTATCTTCACAGGTTGCAAGAGCCCCTTGACTACTGACTATATACAGGCTGAACTCGAAACGCGTTTTAGTACAAAGTAGTCACTGCATCAACTGAATCACTATTCGCATGGTGGCCGTGACGCAGTCGAGAATATGTCCCTATATCGCTGCTTGCGTCCTGGATATAAAATTACTGGTCCCAGAAAGCGATGCGCTCAAATGTATCTGGTGTATGGTAGCCGCTATACAATCAAAGGAAAACTCCATGTATTACTCAGCAAAATTATTAAGCCTCTCAGGGATTTCGCAAAACCTAGGGGGCATTTCTCAAGAACGAACGGCATAATCAAAGCATCTCATAAATTTGGTTAGACAAGCGGATCGTAATTATGTTGCAATTTTCAAATTTTCATCGACATGGTCATGCTTTACCTACATTATATATTATCAAATACTTAACTAATAGCTTAATATTAACTACGTTCGATACTTACTCCAACACTATAACTCATTAGAGCAAAGTACAAAGATAGTACCACTTTAGGGAAATTCACCGCAAAAGATACTGTAAGCTGAAACAAAAGAGAAACACTAATTTATTTGTACTATATACTTATTTATATTTTTGTACCATGGTAAAGTGACTGTACTATGCAAAACCAACGGCGACCACAGAGAGAGAGATACAGTTCAATAAGTAGAATTTCAAGGCAGCGAGCGCTGAAAGGTTTTGACAAAAAAAAAATAGATATTGAAACTAACTAAATATTAATCTTATAGAGCTAATATTTAAAGTAAATACTACTAAACATTATATATATACATTGTTTGTCAAACTCTGTATCTTATTTTTATTATCTTGAGCTACAGAATTCATAAATTGTTACGTTCTTCATGAAATATACGTTTTTCGAAATATAGGTTGAAAATATGAACTGAATTAGCTTGAAGAGGAATATTGATTATTTTTAATTAGAATGTTCAGTTTTCCAGGAACAACTGAAGAGTGAGACTTGAGGTCCTATTGTATTTCTTAAGCCATATAGAAGATATTGTAATTTTTCTCACCGTAAATTGTATGTATTTATCTGCATTTTTTATGTTCTCAAACAAATTGTTGTAGTAATATAAAATCTTCCTGAACTCTTTTGTATGTTTCGTGGTCTCATCCTTATTTATTATATTCACAGGAACTCGACAATTTTCTAGAGACTTCCTCAAAAGTACTATGCGATTACGTAATAGTCCGAAAAACATTATTTGAGTTAAATATGAACAATTCAAACTGCTCATTATAAAAGCGGTGATCACTAGTGATACTAAGCTAACGGGAATATAAAATATAGAAATGATAAAGAGTACAATTCTTGTTATAAGAGCAATAATAATGGAAGCAATGACTTCAATTGTCATTAATTTCGTCTTTTTAAAACCAATAATGGAATCATTAATTTTAAGATTGTTGCAATACTCGAAGAAATATTCGTTGGCTGTATACAAATGAAAAACTGTATATAAATTATATTCAATTATTGATCCCGTACTCATAAAAAGCAGTTCTGGTTCTATTATATTTGCGATAAATAATCCTATAGCAACTCCAAAACAATATAATTTCGTTAACGTTGATATTATTTTAGATGAGTGAAAATTAAAGTAAATTCCGAAGAATAGACGAATAAGCATAATAATCTTTAACGGTGTAGCTGATTTGGGATATTTTTTGAACAATCTTTGAGATGTTGTAACCATGTTGATAAACAGAAATTTATGAAACTTTTATGAATCTCTTACACTTTTGAATTGACTTAGATGGTATTTGAGAATTTATTGACGTCCAACTACTGTGAAGCTAGTGATTAAACTGAAAAGAACATAAAAGTTAAACTTGTAGGTATAATCCGCGTCAAACTTTTTGACCGCTCTGAATTACATGCGCAGAACACAAATTTAGGTACCAGAGGGACGCGGAAAAGGTAAAGGTGGAATAGGCACACCCCGCGCGTGTTCCTGACCCCCTATTACACCCATGACGAAACGTGGTTCAATGTGTGTGCCAGTTGCAGTACAGTCGTATTCATAATAGTTTCGTTGTTGCCATTTACAAATCATTGCTATTTTCTTTGTTTTCTTTTTCATGCTGATATTTGTTATTTTTGATATTTATTCTCTTTATTGTTCCTTATTGATATTTTTATTATTAGTGTTTATTATTATATTGATTACTATTTATTATATAGATTAGTAGTTATTGCCAAAAACAACCTACAGACAGAAACAAATAGTCTATAAGGCGGATAATTCAATAAAGGTACACGATCATCCACCATATGGTGATCAAATATTTTCTGGAGCTAATTATACCTGACAAATACACATAGCAGTGAATTGTTGTTATTCTAACTTTGTCTAATATTATATTATTCAGCTACTATTGTTCATTTCTAGTTTTAACTTTTATGGTATTAATCCAGTAATAATGTATTTTTTTCTCTGGTCATTTTCATCTCTAATCCTTTGCAATCCATATGTATATCTCGTATGTATATATATATCCGTTCAATTCAAAGAACCAGATGATCGTAAATTAGCTGTCAAACCTTTTGAAGTCATATCTCCATTTCACATAAAAAATCTTCTGAAGTTAGGAATGTGATGCTTATACTGCCACATCCTCTTTAAATCAAATCAAAAATACTTAATTCAATTTAGGCCCTAAGAAGGCGCTTATGAACGTCAAAACTACCACTGGTTTGGAAAACCTCCCAGTCAACGAGAGAAACCGACAAGAAACTCGATCGGGCTTATCTTTTTAACATACACTTATATATATTAAATACGTTATACGTAACAATCGATTTTAGTGGATGCACAGAGAGGAGTCAATTCCAGACATCACCATCGTTCACATATTAATCCACTCTATAATAGCCCTTTAACACCGAAACCCGCTTGACATGGCACTTAAACTTATAGTCTGGCACATCGGTGATATGCTTTGGGACTTTGTTATAAAACCTAACGCTATTACCTAAAAAACTGTTACTGGTTTTACTAAGTCTAAAACATGGAACGACGACCAGTTTGTCACAGTTTGTAGTCTTTAGATCATGCGTATGTTTTACGAAATCCAGCTTTTCAAAGTTTTTGCGAACATATATTAAATTATGAAGAATGTATTGGGAAGGCAGCATTTACTTAATATAATAGGCAAATATCTACTAGAATTATAACTACTTTAAAAAAAATTAAATTGTACGTAAAATATCGAGACAACTTAATGATTAATAAATGCTAATTTCAAATTCCTATAGTAATCTTTTGACGTTGTTTTGTATTAACTTCTTGATTGTACTCTGCGCAAGACCAAATGGAGAGTTATATTCAGAGCGGAAATGACGCTGAATAAAGACACGTGAAGTTGGCAACGAATGGATGTTTCATGAAAGTAATTTCCATTATTGTATTTTAGTAATTGTATTACATTGTTACGGACACCAGAGCAATTATAAAGTAGTCAAAAATAACTATACCAGTAACAGTATATGCTTACGTTTTGTACACATTTACAAAGAGCAATCAATACTTTGAAAGTAAAAGAATGAATATTAAAACACGTTTATATGTAGAGGAGTGACATTGGTAATTAATCGATAGTTCTAGAACTACAATTACTTACTTTTGAATATAGCTAATAACAGAGCTGTTATATTGTTTTATGTTAAATTTTGTACACATTTATGAAGGATAAATATAAATATACTCTTGAAGTATTTTTTTAACTAAAGGCTATAAATATGTCCCCCCTCCCCCCTCCAAAAGGCTTCTAAAATAATTTTTGTCTGCGATAAAATAGGTTTTACTTTATTTACAAGTTTCTTCAACTCCCCTAATGACACTACATTAATTTGGGCTCCAGTATCACACTTAAAATCTACCAATTTATTTTTAATTAGTAGTAAAACAATCCATTTATCCTTAGTATTTTTATATCTTACCAATGCTGTGAAATATTTTGATTAGTTATAAATTATGAACGTTATTGTTTTTGTTGAGCACTTTTTCTTCAACATAATTGACTTGCTGCATAGATTTGCATCCTATTTTGCAGGGGTTTAACTTATGACAATTTGAGCAAGTTTTACCAAATGCTGGCCAGTTACGTCGTTTGTGCCATGGTTCACATTTTTTAAATGATATGCTTTATTTTGATTATACTTATCTTTTGAAGTACCTGCTTTAATAACATCCACTATTGTTGACTGTTATTGTATTAGTTGACACTAATCTCGTGACATTTCATGTGCCTTGCAAATATCTATTGCCTTCTGTAGTGTCAGATCACTTATTTCTAATAATTTCCTTTGATGATGTGGAAGACTCTAATAACAATACGATCCCGAAGCATTCTGTCTTTGAGATCTTTATTATTGCAATTTTTTACCAATTTTCTTAGTTCTGTGTAATATTTATCGAAAGTTTCTTCTTGATCTTGAACTTTTTAATATAAATTAAAAGTGTTTATTATATTGTTTTTAATTGGCAAAAAATAATTATCAAACGCAACTAATATTTGTTTGTATTTCGTCGAATCGTCTTTTTTGAAAATACTAAAATATATTTCCTGCCCTTCATGACCAATGCAGTTTAACAAAATGGCCACCTATCTTGTATCAGAATATTTTTCCAGTGCCGCTGCAGTTAAAAAAATCCGAAACTGTTGCTCAGATGTTTCCCATTCAACAAGAGAATCAAGTCATGTGCCTAATGGTGCTGGCATTCTGTATTCAATAACTGCCATAACTTTTGATTCTCCCTCATACATGTTACTCAAATGTTTTACACGAAATTACCTGTACCTGTAATTTTAACTGTAATGGTTCTTCTCAACTGCGCGATGTAGTGGATACCATTAAATAATAAATATTGTTTAATTGAACAATTGCCTTTATTATTATAATTGTATATTAACTAGGAAAACAACTTATTACTGAATACGTTTATCTCTCTCCCCGACATGAGTGACATCTCTCTGTGTTGCCCACTCTATTACAGCAACAGCCTAAGCCGAGGTTCAGCCACTTTGGTACCAAGTGGCCGAGCGCCATAAGTGCTCGTCCTATTAATCCGGTGAAGTTGTAATGACCCCTCAAGCCAAGAACGTATAGTCAATTCCAAAAAAAAAACTACTTGATGATTCTAATAACGTTTATATGATTATGTAATCCGTTTCTATGACATTGGTACCGATGTCGTAGTATTTATAAAATCAGTGAAAATAACTATTTTACTGGAATTATTTACAATAGAATTTTCTATACGTTGTACACGTATTGAAAAAGTATTAAAAATATATTGAACACATTTTGTTTTAAATAAACGCTTATAATACTTTTGACGTCAAACGTTTTATGACGTCATACGTCATATATGTGTCGCAAATGAGATTAAGGTGTAAATATCAGAATACGATATACATTGAAATCCATATATTTTCGCATATTTTGATTTGGTATAATTTGATATGATATATATATAAAAAAAATATATATATAAGCGATTCGTATTTGCGGTGTCAATAATTTTAAGATAATTCTGACATATTCCAAATTTTTCTCTTTTTTCGTCGAAATGACAGTGATATATTTTATTTACAAAATCGTCTGCATGCTCCGTACTCGATCAATGAAATGCAGGCCAGAAACACAGCTCATTATCTGGAGCGCAGTCATTATATTTATTTATAAGAGCGATCCAATGCCTATGATTGTTTATACCCACACTGATTACTACCTCATTGTAAAGAGATGATCTTTCGTAATGATCTTCGCATTTTTAAAGTAATATTCTACATAGTTAAATATTTCATTAGTCTTAATATACGTCACATGAATAATTAGGCTAAGAGTTTTATTAGGACAGTATTTAGATAAGAATATTAGTAATGTCGGACCATACTGCAGCTCTTGTCCTATTAGCTAACCCGGAAAGGGTCTTTCATCTAGAAACACATACGCAGAGATTTAATATAATCAGTTACGAACGAGTGGCGAACGAGAAATAACACTAAAATCTTGAAAACTAACGCTTATCTTTATCACTCAATGAAAGAATCTGTGGCATCTTTAGTCGCAATTAGAAGCCTATTAAATACATACGGTAATAAATAAATAATGAGTTTGTTCAAGAACGGATGGTAGTAAATTGCAAAATCACAATAACGTATGTGATGCAAGTCGAAAGAAATCCGACGAGCAACGACAAGTCTAGCGAGAAGACTCGGCAAATGCTGAATCGGAATGGTCGTCGGGTCACATAATCCAGCGTAGCTTCCAACTCGAAATGTCCACGCTCGTCTAAAAACACAAATTTGTTATATTGTAAAATAATTTGTAGTAATAACGAAGCTACTGCTATTTATACTCCACGGACGAAGAAAGTAGGAGTCTATGTTAGGTCTGACTATAGGAGCACCACTGCCAGACCTATTCCTGTTGCAAGGTAGCAGTACTTATGCTGTTGTATTTCGATTCGATGGGCGTGGTTGCCAACATTCACTGAAACACGAGGTATTTCACCTCGGTCCTCATGAATAGAAACCCATTAAGTGCAACCTCAGGACTGTGCTCCTTTTGATGATGGTTATACATAGTTATATGATACAGTGACAACTTAACATTAAGTGAACGTGTTCCTGTTTACTACTTCACAACATGGATAAAAAATTAATGTGACGATAAGAAATCCAAAAGTTAATATTAATAATGCGGCGTCTTTGTATACTGTTATATTGGCAATTATAACAAGGTATTCAGAAATAATATAATATATAACAATACCATTATATCATATTATCTCTTGTATATATATGATTGAAAAAAAATTATGCAGTTATACATAACGTAAATTTCATGGTCACAACTTGGATCATATAGTCGTAGCATAAATTGTACAAATTATTAATTAAAATGTCTCTTCATAAATAATTAAACTATATTACAACTAGTTAAAGTACACAGTATAATGTTCACTATTGAACGTGTTCTACAAAATATTTAGTCTACTAGCTGACAGTCGCTACTTCGTACTATGAATCAAAAATGATGTGTTTTTCCATGGAAAGTTGGACCCTTTTTGTGTCGTCTAATTGTGGGCTGTTTTAATTTATAAGTTTGTCATTCTTATATTACACTATTTGTAAAGCTCGTTCACTAATATATTTCCCTAATGAAGCTCATTAAGTATTATAAAACGTCAGAGTTGAAGGCTATTTTAAATAACTCATTAGTCGGACATTAATAACGAAATTTATAAATACCTGAACATCGCAATAATTGTTTCTGTAAAATACTTTTTATCTCGTCCACTTCCTTGTTTGTTAACTCGCATATAAATGCAGGTATAGATACTAACAAGATTATATGTATTAAATCTATAAGCAATACTAGTATGAAAGACATATCAATCTGAAAATAAGACGAAGTATTATATTTATTATAAGTAAAATATGTAAAACATTATATTAGTCTATTCGAGCAATAAAATGTCCCTTACTAAGTATATTTTCCCTCAGTTCATTATAATTGTTTAAATCCTTATTCTAAATAACTTTTCTTGTATTGTAAATAAGGCAATAAAACTCGTTTTGTATACAATATCGATCAATGCTAATGTATGGTTTACAAATTATATTCTGAAAGTATTGTAAAATGGTAAAGTGACACTATGCCTGACGGCGAGTACAGTATAATTCAAGAACAGTGTCGATCACCAGAAGGTAGGTAATCCATTGCCGGCTTTCACTATCATAACCGGTTGCAAATATTTGGACCAGTGAGTATGTACTGATGATCTCAAAATACGTTAAAATAAAAAGTAAATCATTAAGTGGCCGCGACACAGCCGGGAACATATATACCTACTACCCGTTCGGTTCCTGCATACAGAATGGTTGATATCGGAACGCAACATGCCTATGTGTGACAATATAATGCGTGGCATCTATTGTTTGGTAATTACTATGTAGTCGAACGAAATCTCCACCACACAGAAAAATTGTTAAAGCCCACACGCATTACACATTACAAAAGGGATGGTATTTTAAAAAAGTGAACTAAGGCAGTTCATCGAAGCCTCTCATTAAATTTGTCGAATAAGTGAATCATATTTGTGTCACCGTGTCTAATTTTTACTTGAAACGATCAGTTCCTTTAAAAATAATCTTCATTATCAAATACTAAACTAATAGCATTGTATTATTTACATCTAATTACTCAGTTTGATACTTACTTCACGAATATAACTCAGTGTGGCAAAGTATAAAAACAGTACCACTTTAGGGAAACTCATTGCAAAAGATACTGTAAGCTGAAACAAAAGAGAAATTTATATATATGAATCTTAAAATAGATATGTAAACGATTAAATAAAAAACGGTTTTAGTTAGTGTAGAAGGTTAAACTTAAAACAGAAATAAAATTTAGAAGGTCGTAACCGATACGCTATGGTGATAAATCCACCATACTGATCCTCTTTTAGTTTGTACCATTTTAGGATCACCTGTGTATATCCAACAGACTAAAGTTTTGCAGTCGACAAGACAAAAACGACTGCTGATGGATTGTAAACCTCTCGATACTAGCTTTCATTTTTGAATTGCTCTGTATTTAATATCGGGTACAATGTGATCATTTTGTTGTGTTACAATAAAACGAATATAAATATCTTAGTAATATTAAACATACCTATATTAAAGTAGAGCCTTGTTAATTCGTATTTCACTGGAGACGACAAAAAAAAAATAAGTTGCAAAGATTACGAATTCTAAAGAATTTAACTTAGAAAAGTTATAGAGTTGAATATTTCGCTACACGCTATAAGAATTACGAAAAAGGACATGGGGCCTTTCACCCAGATCCCAATTTTAAGCCCAAAAAAAATTAACTGTTTTCGAGAGATAGATTAAATATCTACGTTAACACAAGCGAATCCGAGAGCAAAAGCTACTAGAGTATACTATAATTTTGCTCACCAAAAATTGTAAGTATTTATCTACATTTTTTAAATTTTCGAATATATAGTCGTAGTAGTACAAACTCTTTCTGAGTTGTTTTCTTAATTTTGCAATTTCATTCTTCTTTATAATATTCACAGGTATTTCGCAGGTTTCTAACGCCTTTCTCAAAAGTACCATACGATTACGTACCAGCCCAAAGACTGTTATTTGACTTAAATATGAAACACTCAAACTGCTCAATACAAAAGAGGTGACCGAAAGTCGCACTATGTCGCTATGAAAATAATATATATAAAAGAGAAAGTGTATAATTCTTGTTATAAAAGCAACCATAATGATGGCAATGACTTCGATTGTTACTAACTTCGTGTATTTAAAACCAATAATGGAATCATTAATTTTAAGATTGTTGCAGAACTCGAAAAAGTATTCGTTGGCTGTATACAAATGAAAAACGACATATAAAATATATTCTATTATTGACACCGTATGCACATAAATGATTTTTTGTCCCGTAATATTTTTGATGAATAATCCTATAGCAAGTGCCAAACAATATAATCTCAGTAACATTGATATTATTTTAGATGAGTGATAATTAAAATAAATTCCAAAAAATAAACGAATAAACATAATAATCTTTAACGGTGTTGCTGATTTGGGGTATTTTTTGAACAATCTTCGAGATATAGTAACCATGTTGATCACTAGAATTGTATGAAACTACTTTGAATCAATTACACTTCTGAATTGACTTTGAAAGATTTTGAAACTTTATCGGCGTCCAACTACTGTGAAACTAGAGACTCAACTGAAAACAACATAAGAGTTAGGTAAATTCGTCGACGTTTGAAGTTGCCAACCAATAGATGTTTCTAGAAACCTATTTACATTATTTCTATTAGAATAATTGCACTACATTGCTACAATTACAAGTAGTTGAAAATATCTACTTCAGTAACATTGTTTACATACATTTTGTATATATTTACAAAAAAACAATACTTGGAAAGTAAAATACTGTATATTAAAAAGTAGAGTGAAGTTGGCAATTAATGGATCATTCTAGAACTCACTATAATTCATTCTATTTGAATAACCCAATGACAAAGCACCATTGTTACCGGTGAGCAATTACTAAGTCTCTCATTACATTGTTTTATGTTACATTTTGTAGACATTTATGAAAGACAAATATAAACATGTTTTTAAAGTAAGGGGATGAAAATGTAAAGGTACAATAAGTAAATAAGTGAGGTTAGCAACCAATGGATTATTCTAGAAAGTTATTTTTATTTTGAATGAAAGAATATACATACTCGTATTATTTTACATTGTTACTGACACCAGAGCAACTGGTATAAATAACTTTATTTTTACATTGTTTAAAGTTAAATGCTGTAAATAATTTAATAGAAATTTTACTTATTATGTCTGTCCAGACTTTCGAGTTTGGACACATCGTCGCTCTAAGACTCCCCTACCGATATTCATATTAAATAATTTCAGTATCATATTACTCTATGCATTAGTGTGTATCTAAATAAATATTTTACGATATAGCTTTGTATGTGCAAGTAATTTACTGGCAATTAATTGGTGTATCCATTGAAATGCAAATGTTTCTAGAAAACTCTGTCAACAATGTATGTATGTCTGCAGGTCGAGTAGTAGATATTTGACGGCATATCTACGTACATGCAAATAATTTTCTGTTTTTTTGTGAGGATTAATCAATAGGGTGTATATTACTATACGAATACTTCTAGAAAATACTGTAAACAATGTTTGTATGTATCGATCTGTTACTTTGTATATGCACATAATTTTCTGTTTATTCATAGATATCGATCAATATATGTCTGTGTATCTTACTTATTACAAGTAGTTCTAGAAAATTCTGTCACTGATGTAAAAGTTCAATAATACATCTCAATAGGTCGAGGCTACACAAAACAACGTTATGCTTCACTATTTTATTTAATGTGTAATCTATTTTCCATGAATTAAAAAACTAGCTTTTATCTGCGACTTCACTAGTAGTAACTTAGAATTTATTTATCTCTCAGGAACAGTACTTTCGTCTGGATGAAAGTACATTTTTCTATACACCATTTTTCTAATCATAGCGAAATTTTGCATACATTACTGATGTAATGTATGCAAAATTTCGCTATGATTAGCTTCAATAGTTAAGATGTGAAAGCGCAACAAACAAACTACATCCATATTAGTAAGGGTTTATGTCGGAATATGTGAGATTAATAAATTTCAACATAATTTGACCAATAACCATTCTTTTACAAAGCTTTTCATGCTATCCATTCTATTGTAACTTAGTACTAGGTGGCGCTAGGATATGTTTTATTGTTATTACTCTTACACTGTAACTTATCGCAGAGGAAGTTGCGGGAGGTTGCTAATCAATACATATTATAAAACAAAGTCGTACGCCGCGTCGGTCTGGATGTTCGCGATAAACTCAAAAATTACTGAACAGATTGTAATGCGGTCTTCACCAATAGATAGAGTAATTTACGGGGCAGGTTGAGGTATATAACTTGTCAAGGTTTTTAATGATAGTTGTAGAAAAAATCGGAAAAGTCAAGCCGCTTTAAGCGTTTCAAGCACATAAGTATATATTTTTTTTATATCAGAGCAGGACAACGTCCGCCGGGCCTACTAGTTTTATTATAAATGAGAAGATACGGTTGTACGAATACTTGTCCACAAATCATGCTCAATCGGCTGGATAGACTCTAATGCGACTTTATGTAGAATTCGATTATTTTGTGGAGCAGGATCACCTTTTAGGGTACTCTTTTCGTTCAGCAAAATGGGTAGATTACAGCTCTCTACTAACTCAATAATGAGAAGTGATGGTAGTATATATGATGATGAATACAATGCAATGCGGAAACAGTTGCGACCACCAAGTCTAAAATTCATCGGCAGTCATTATTGTAATGACGGCCTACAAGACCAACTGTCTGATCTCGAAACATAAGATATTAAAGTCACCTTGACTTATTCTTGACTAATTGATTACCCCTTGTATGGTGGTATCGATCAAGTCGTGTGCATAGGCATCCTACGCTTAAGTATGCTACAATGGCGGTTGTTACTCTTGCTGTATGATGGTGGCAATTAAGTCGAGCACAATTACCATTTCGCACCATTCAACGAATAACAGGATTATCAAATTATCACAATTACTTACGAGTATGAATTTATTATGATTGAGCTTAGAACACACTATAGATTATAATAAACAAGATGAACTCATCTAGAATCTCGGTGTTTTGGAGAAACGGAATTTATATTCGTTAGTGGAATACAAATACGAATAATTTCAAGAATCATGTAAACGTAAAGCAAATTCAGTTGACAAAAGGTCATTATAGAGTGGACCATTATGAGATTTTTATTTCTATTATTTTAACGATTATCCCGTACATCCTTGATGACTATGCCAACGTCATTGAACAACTCAGTTATTATGTGTATCATTGTGATGTTTGGAAGTGACTACCTCTTTTATACTTTATATTTATATTATTAAATGGTGATGTGGTCTAAGATGGTAGTTACGCTAAACCTAAGGGGAGACTGGCTCTCAAGTGCAGCTGCCGGAACACACCAATAGGTGTTTGGCGACAGATTTTCAACTTGAAGGTAGTAGCTAGCCAGATGGACTTAGAAAAAGCCCTACCGCCATGCTATGGTTTCATCACGATGTTTTCCTTCACCGAAAGCTACGACTCAGTTGCTAGGATTCGAACCTACGTCCTTCGACGCTGTGCCCAAAAACACATTACTGACTGAGCCATCATCGCTTCAATTTCGTTATTAATACTGACAGAAATACAATCGACCATGCCTTATGGAAATAACTGTAAGTGCATAGAAACTTTATGCGAAACTGACACCAATTTGATTTTTAACCGACTTCAAAAAAGGAGGAGGTTACTATGTTCAGCTGTATGTATTTTTTTTTTTTATGTATACTAGCGATATCTTCGTCAATTGTGAACCGATTTTAATTATTCAGTTTTTATTTGGATTGGCTACATTTAGCGATGGTCCCATTTAAATTTGAAGAAAATATTCAACCGCTAAGGGGCTATAAGTATAAGGGGCAATAAGTAGAAGGTCATAAAATGTCAATAAATTATACTTGTTTCTTCAGATGTGTGGATGTCGAGCTCATCGTTTTGTAGGACGAGGAAACCGGAATAGTGTTTACAAGTTTAAGGGGCCTATTACATCAGTGGTCATCTTCACTTCCCGCACTCCTCTCCCTGACTTAACTACATTGGCAAAAAGCTGCTAAGACTGCCTTGAATATTTTGTTTACAATTTATACTGTCATTCTATAAACCAAAACCTAATCTTCGCTGTTAAGGGAGTTTTAAAATGTATTTCTTTTTCTTATGAAAATTATACTCTACTATTGGGCGTGTTAAACTTGTATTATTATTTGCATACCCGAAGTAAACTCAAATTATATTTAGCTTATTATAACCCACGGCCATCTTGAATAATAAAACTTATTAATAATTTGTATGATAAAATCAAGGTTTAGTATTAAAAAGGGGTTTAACTGCGGCTACTTTATGTTAACAACTCTATAATTCTGTCTAAATATGCTATTTTTTCCATATTTTTCGCCTACCCAGTTATAAGTCAATGATTTTTTACCTGATATTCAATATTTTTTTACTCACGGTGTAAAGAACATAAAAGTTATAGACAGAAAGTACATAACATTCTGAAATCAATACGTTTTAAAAATGAATATAAACATAAAATACGAGCAAAAATAAAATCACGAGAGAAGAATCAATGCATGTAGAATTATGAGAGCAGCTACTAACTACTACTTAAGTTTTATAGAACTATATATCACATACAATTACCGTATATTACATTAAATTAAAATTACTTCGAAAACGTGGCTTTCAACGGAAACGTTCAACGTAGGAGTATGTATGTGGCAAAATTACACACCAGTAGTACCACGTTTTCAATTCAAACGTCAAATTCAATCAACGCACCGGCAACAGTTAACAACTGCTTCGATGATGTCACACTCCACATAAAAGTAAACTTTCAACTATGATCGTCTACAGAATTCATAATTGAAGTATAGAACCAATGAATATTATCACCATTAGTTTCGCAGTTGTTGTGAACATGGGTTAAAAAAGACAATACATTTTTAAAGTAACGTTTTATTCAAAGTCGCTTAATGTTTTATTTATTGCGAAGCATCAGAACGTTTAAAAGAAATGCTTCCGATACATAACAAAATACGATATTATAATTAATAAAAACTAATAATTAATATACAGTCTTTATCCTTAAGTAAACCTTATGTATAAATACATACCTAAATTATTTGTTCTATATTTTACTGATTTCACGGTAAATAACACTATAGTAGTAGGCATCACTACATAGTATAAAACAAAGTCGCTTTCTCTGTCCCTATATCCCTATGTATGCTTAAATCTTTAAAACTACGCGACGGATTTTGACGCGGTTTTTTTTAATAGATATAGTGATTGTAGAGGAAGGTTTATATGTATAATAACATAAATTAAATAGTGGACAAATACTGTTATTTTTGAGGTTACTCCAAATTTAACGCGTGCGGGCCACGGGCAGTAATGGATAAATCAAAACTACTGGATCGATTTTAATCATTTTTTCAGTGAATGACATAGGCTATATATTTTATACCCGTGCGAAGCCGGAGCGGGCCGCTAGTGTATATACAAAATCCAAAGAATAACATTAAATCTAGAAAACACAATTGCCTTTATCATAAATACAATAATGACGAAGAGTTAAAATAAAATTTCAATTCATTTGATAATATTATACAATAACGTACGTACGTTATATTAATTTTAAAATAGCGCTCCAATAATTTAATACAAAAAACAATTTTAAAAGTTTGGGGGAAACGTCTACCTCCAGTACAGTTACAACAGTTTTTATAGTTTGTTCTCTATAGGATTAAAATATGCATGATACACAATTCAACTAAAATTAAAACAATTTAATAACACAAATCTACTAATTTACGTGGTATTTATATTTCATAACACCACTTCAATATTATATGTAAGTGAAATAATTTCAAAAGTTTAGAATACAAGGTTATCTACATTCTAGTCAAAACAATGTGAGTGCAGTATGCGACCTTAAAAATAGTACAATACTTTAAAGTACGAAGTGCCATTAAAATACTTAATAGAATATACATATATAATATGTAGAATAGTTTTTATTTCATAACGTTTTGATATTCTAAATGAAATACAGTATTTTAAAACTTTTGAACACACGGTTGCGATCATTCTAGGCAGAACAGTGTGCGCTGTGTGATGTCAATAATACAATAATAGTTTATTAGTACGAAATGCTATTAAAATATAAAGTTACTTAATAGTACAAATACAATAATTAAAATTATATTTATTTCATAGCAACACTCTGCAAACACATATACAATTTAAAAATTCGTAAAGCACATTCACCTAAATCTCATTTAGAACATTTAATGTTATATATGATCTTCTAAAATTCATATAGTTCATATTATTAATATACTTAATCGTTTTTACATTATAAATAGGACAATGTACGTTGTAAATACAATTTTATAACAACACTCTAATACTACAAAGAATACACTTATCTTTATTCATATTAGAACACATTTAGATCTTTTAAATGAATATGATGAATGTATTTTTATAACATTACAATAACAGGAACTGTAACTAAAATTATAAATTAGTTATCTGTAATAATACAATAACGTACGTAATGCTTAAACTGACAAGGCCGATGGGCAGAGACGAATCAAATGGAATAGCACGACATATAGAATATCTGAAAGGTCGGCGCGTTATGTAAAGTAGCATAATCTCCAATTCAAAGCGTAGTGATTCATCTGTAATAATGTATTAGTTAATGAAGCAGTGGTATTTGTAAGTAATATCCCCTTATATATAAATTGTTGCCAGTTCTATTTACTATTAGACTCATAAACACAGAGCTAACATAGAAATGTACTTAAAATACAAATACTCTGAAATGTGTAAGGGTTACAAGAAACTCTTGGTTTTTGTATATCATTCAGATCAAACACATTCCTTTTTAAATCATCACACTTATGTAAAAGTAATCAGAGGCGTCATAATGTCAGTAGTCTGTGAAGTCTAATCACGTCATAATTCCTACCGGCTGATCACTTTTTCACTATCACTGATGTATCGATGGAAATATTGATGCACTTTATAGATTTCACCCTACCTTATGACATTAAGCAATAATATGTTAACTCGTCATTACTAATATGAAATGTATCACACAGATTCAGTCAGATGTCAACTTACGTGCTTAAAAATAATAAAAACAAATACATTGAAACTATTTCTTCTGTGTGAAAGAGACCTACACGTAGGTGTAAGTGTAAAGGTAGGGTTTTTCCAAATCCACCTGGCTAGCTACCACGCTCAAGTTGAAAATCTATCACCAAACATCTGCACGTCTGTTTCGCCAACTGCACTTGAGAGCCAATTGTTTCTAGATTTAGCGTTTTTACCACCTTAGAACACATGGTCATCCAACATCAAATGTTATCATCAAACCTATAAAGTATTAAAAAAAAAGCTATATACCACATGTACTCGTAGGCAGTAGCTCGTCATAATTAATTCCACTAGTAGATTACCTAAAACATATAATTCAACGAAATCGGTACCTGAACACTGACGCAACTGCTTAACAAGAATTTTTCTTATTGATAATACTTCAACAGCTGACTTCTCTGCTATAACAGCTGGGTAACATAGACATATCATGTTTATAGCGAAGTTAAATGCATTATTTAATGCCCGAATGAAATCACCCTGTAAAGTAAAGATTGAATACAATGCTCATTCGCTAATATACCAAGAAGTTAGTCAGCTTCTGTTCTGCAATTTGTGTTATTAGTTCATTTAGATTATGGCTTGGTAATTTGGACTTTTGTGTTTTCTGAAACCACATGTGGACTTTACAACTTTCACAGAGGTTACGGGGTGTACGTTCAGATGCAAATAGAACAAAATGACGTGTTAGTCATTATAAAAAAAGTTTCTGTCCGCTTGTTTCGTTACATTACTAACTTTTGCTCGCAGCTTCTATCGCGTAAATTTAGATTTGACGTATCTATCGGGAACAATGCATTTCTTTACATGAAACGTACACAATGTCCTCTATATGTGACAACGTGTATGCAAAATTTCATAACAATCAGTTTAGCAGTAAAAACATGAAAGTGTATCAATGGAACACACAAACAAACTTGTTTTACTCACCAAAATAGCAGATTCTATGACTCTGCGCATCATCACAATAGATTTTGGTAAACAGGCAATTAACGCTATGACCGCCTGAAATGTGAATATTGTTATTACAGGTTCAGCAAATTGCAAGTTTCTTATAACTTATGTATAATATAAGTTCTGTATCTAGTAATAGTAACAAGTTTTATTTTATTGTTCGGGTAGTGTTATAACATTAGTTCATATCAGTATCAGCAATATGGCAGACTATTGGATTATTTTATCTGTGTTTGCTTTACATTCAAATAGTAGATATAATATTTCATATTAGTCCTGCAGTCCCTATCGCATCATATTATTTTTTAGTGATTATTTTGTCTTCTGACCTGTGTTTTTTTTTGTTTTGGGTTATTTCACATTAGAAAGGACACAAGGCAATTACAGTTGAAATGCGTATTTGTCACACTTGGCACTGGCAAAATTGCTTTTACGAGTAGAAGTTATATGACATATAAAATACAAATATAAATAATAATAGTTACCCAATATTGAACTTGACGATCAACGGTGAGCTGATTGTCTAATAAACGTTTGTACGTGAGTATAGATTTTCTAACTAGCTTTATCTTTTCTTTAATCTCGTTTCGGCCAATAATGTTCACCGGAATCGTATTTGCCTCCATCGATCTCCTAATGATCTTTATTCGACTATAGACTATTGCAAATACTACAGCAATCCATGTATTATTGGTGTCTTTAACTAACATCATTAAAGTAAAAATTAAATAAGCCCCAATATCGATGAAGAAACCTTGGAAATACCTCACAATTAATATAATTTGTCTGCATACGACAGTAAGCATCATGATTATCAGAATATTAAAAGGTATTATTGAAGCACCTTTTACACCCATAATAGCGTCAATAGTTTTAATATTTTTGCAATAATTAAGTAAGAATTTTTCAGCTGTAAGTAAACTCGCCATCGTAACTAAAGTAAATTCGAAGAGAAGAAAACTGTGAATACTGAAAGTAGGCAACTTGTTAATATACATGAATATAAAAATGATAATAATAGATACACAGTACGTTTTCAGAAGCAAACACTTCACTTTAGACCTACTGACTTGAGAATAAGAACCGAAAACAAGACGAAAGCAAAGGAAAAGATACAAAGATGAAGATTTTAGGCGTTGCATTAATATCGAATTATTGAGTGGCATCTTGGCGAGCAGAAAATTCACTGGAAGTGTATCTGTAGGTAACTGAGCATAAAACAACGCGCCTGCGTACAGAAATATAAAATGTCCTTAGTATCGACATTTTAACTTAGGAATATGTACACTGTAGTTACACATTGTTTCAATGTTAGATTATAAAGTACATAGAAGAAAATACATTTTATTTATAAATATTAAATTAAGGAATGAACAAACAAGCATACAGTCAGCTCATATTAAGTGGTCTCTACATACAGTGGTTATTTATAACGAACATTAAAAGATTGAAGCTTCATCTGAAATCTATCACTAACCGCAGGGTACTGAGATTACATACGTTACTGCATATTATTATTTTGAATACAATGCCCCCTTAATTTGTTAAGTTTTATAACTGGATCGTCCTGGTGTTTACATCGTATTCAATTAAATGCATAATACATTTCTTGAATAGTAGGGATTATGCATGTTTTCTTTATGCTATTTGTGATAAAATGTATTTATCTAAAATTGATAAAGTTCAAATCCAGACATTGAAAATAATCAACGGTTTTATTAAATCTAATCCAATATATGTTATAAAGAATGAACTATATATGCCTCCTTTAGAGCTATGGAGACATTTTTTAGCATTCAAATACAAGCTAAAATTGAATGCTTTGTTTTTAACTTGTACTCTTTTCTTTTATTAATATACTTGCTATGTCCGCGACTACGTTGGCGTGGAATTTCAATTCTAAGCACAGTGATTAATAAGATAATATATAAAAAGTCGTATCAAAACTCGATATCGACCCTTTGTGAACGATTTTGTTCTTCGACGCGTGGCGTGGCACTACAATGTCTAGTAGTTGCTCATACTGTAAAAGTATTATTGTACATAATATTATGTAGGTACAATGTACATATTTTCATTTGAGAATCGTATTAAGGACTTGCTCTATTCCTGTACTGCAATGACGTGGAAAGTTTCGAAAGTCAGTTGTTCTCGAGACTTGCTTCAGTGAACTCGCTAATCACAAACATGCCTTTAATAAATACAGTTTTAAAACAACGTTTGAAATCTTCATCTGTGTATCTTTTTATTTGCTTTCGTCTTATTTTCGGTTGTTACTGCGATGTCACTAGGTCTAAAGCAAAGCGTATATTTCTGAAATTTTATTGCGCATCCGTTACTATATTTCCCACGTTCATATATTTCGTAACTGCTAATAATGTCAATATTTACGGGTTATTTGTGACTGAGTACATTTTCATAATGTTGTTCAGTCTACTTACAGCTGAGAAACTTATTATAAATTATTACAACAACATTAAAACATTTGATGCTATAATGGGTGTTAAAGGTACCTCAGTAATTCCTAGCAATGTTTTCATGATTGTGACGCTTATTCCTTTATTAAAATTTGCTTCTGTCCTATTGAAAATTTTCCATATTCCATTAGTGTACATGAGGAATTATTTAACTTTCACTTTTATATTTTTAACTACAAACGTTCACTTTTCGTCGATGATTGCGGTTTTCGGTGTATTGCATAGTCGTATGAAGACCATTAGGATATCAATGGAGACGAACACGATTCCTGTTAACATTGTTGGACGGAACGAGATCAGAATTAAAACAAAGTTAATCAGAAAATCTATGTTAATGTACAAATATTTGCTGGACAATCTGCTTCGTATTGACGGTTACGTGCAAATTTTGGTAAGTTTGATTCACTTTAGTCTTTTTTCTCTACTTGTGTGTTCTTATATATATATGTCATGCTATATGAGCATTGACTCAGGACACCATCTTCGTAGAAATTTGGTTTCTCTCGGATAAAATTTGCATGATGTTCATCAAGATAGAAAGACAAACTTTTCATTTTAAAAAGTTGTATCAATATGTCTCAGCTGACTTATATTTCTAAAAACGTTTTGGTTTTTACAATTCGTTTAGAAGATAAGTTATGTAATAAAACGTATAATTCATATAAATTCACCGATTCATACGTTTCAGGTAACTGTAACATTGATTGGAAGTCTACCAAAATGTACTCGGCTGACACATGGGATTTTGATCGAGTTTTCTTTCGGTAAGTATTTAAAAGTAGTATAAGTAAATTATTACACTCTAGTTGGTGCTTTCGTGATAACGGTTTTGTTGTTTCGTTGGAACTACGTGTTTTACCTGGATTAATATTCTTTAAATCGAACACTTCCTAAATTTGCCGTCCGCCATCTCTACTATTTGAATTCATGTACAAGCTGAAATCACTATGGAAACATATTTTTTTAGCTCTCTATGAAAACTGCAATATAATATGAAGGTAATTTATTTACCCTTCAGCTTCCTGACAAAGTTTACCGTATAGTAAAGTCTCCGATAGAAATGCTAATTGACATTGACGCTAGGTCTATTTTTATTTTATGCCTTTGACATATTTTTTTCTGTACAATTAAATTGTGTTTCTTACTTTTTAAATAAAAACAACACAAGTTTTCCCAATTAATATGTTTAAATTCGTTATACATATTTGTATGTTGGCGATGTAATAATATAAGAATATAGCAGATTAAGCCTAAAGGTTTTGACATTCAAGTTTAGGTATCCAAAGAGGTCCATTAGTGATCAATACAGGCGTAATACATAGTTCTGAGATAGATTAAAACTGATAATAAATGTAAAGGAGGTCAGGTGATTTAAGCTTCAATTAACCTAATCGAATAATTTTACAGGGCAAAATCAGTAATATATCTGGAAATATCTTAAATCTTATCCAAAACATCATTTGTGTATCTTCTCCGGCTATTTTAGCAGAAATGTCAGCTATCGAAGTGAACAGGATCAGAGAAATTATTGTCAAAAATTTGCTTCAGTGTTCAGGTACACACGTTCAATGTTATGTAATTAAAATTTAAAAATGGCTACAGATATATGTCGCACCTAATTGTTAGCATAAAATAAGGATCAGTAATACTTTTAGAAATAACAAAAAAATATGTAAAATAATATTGGGAACCCAATTAATTACCGTGTAATAAATGTGCGCAGAGCCTCGGAACATGTGATGATAAATAATAATTTTTATACATGAATACATATCAACAGAAAAAATGGGACACATTTGTCATAGTCATATTCATATTTTACTGATTTAATAATGCATTTAGCCGATACCTAATCATACAAATAAACAGATAGGTTAGGTTAGGAAAGGGGAAATCAACGTTCGATAAGAGTGGTGTGTGTTTAAAATTGATTTATTAACAATTTATTGTTCCAGACGAATCTCTACGTTTTGAGTTGCAAACGATGCTACATTACATAACTCGCCGACCATTCCGATATACTGTATGTGGGGCTATTCCGTTTGACATCTCCCTGCCCATTAGTATTATCAGCTTTAACATTACTTACGTTATTCTACTTATACAATTAAATGCTTTTAATTTGTAAATTGCATATCTATAGTATTTACTACTGCTATCCCCCATTATACAATTCATTTTCTGTACAATATTTTGTATTCTGCCTACAGTTTTTTTTTTTTGTTTGTAACCAGAAGATGCCTATACCAGACTATTATTATTATATACTAGCAGCCCCAGCGCACGTTGTCCTGCCCTGATAATAAAAAAATATATACTTATGTGCATGAAATGCTTAAGGTAACTAGTAATGTATTCAATTTAATAAGGATTAATACTGTATTCGTCTTAATAGCCTTCCAGTTATCTCATTGTATGTGACCATGTTTTTAGAATAAACTATCCTTAAAAGACATGTATATGTCATCGCAGACTGTTTTATAGATCTATAAAAGAGGAATATCTCACTATGCATTGTTTTTTTATATCTCGAAAGAATTACGCAGCGTTTTCAAAGAAAGTTCCCAAACGGCTTGACTTATTCCAATTTTTCCAACAATTACTTTCACGAGAATATTGTTCAGTAAGACGTTTTGCTTGCTCGCTGATAATTTTTGAACGATTATCATTCTCTTTGTTAATATTTTTGTAGTTTCTGTATTAGTTTTAGCTCCGATTCAATGTGATCGTAATCTGTACTCAAATACTCCATAGATGATTTATATTCTTTAAGTATGACAAGTTCATTTCTAAAAGACTGTAATTCATCCTCGACATTTGATTTGATTGCGGTTTTTACTGTCTCACTGACAGCAGAATATATTTCAGACCTTATTTCTGAAGATAACAATTGTGCCTGTTCTGGGGGAGTTTATTGCTTAACCGTCGGACGTTGTATTCTCCTACGCTGTGAAATATTTTACCTTTTTTTTTTTATTCACATGAGGAGATCCATTATGGACACACCACCCTCTCGGGGGAGAGAGTGGGTAGTGTGAGACTCCTACTCACTAAAACCCCACGGTGTACCGACCGCCGCTATTGTTGGGGCGACACGGGACCGTGCAAAGCTATCACCATGTCGCCCCAGCGGTCAGCCCGGCGGAAGGTGTCCTCTGGGCTCCGTCCTTATAGGGAGATAGACTGAGTACACAACCTGCTACCTCCCCTCGTTAGCCGAACCTGTGCAATGAGGAGATGGGGCCCCGACCCCCCCTCTCAGTTCCGGCTAATATAACATTTGACCCAGAACAACCCTTTCTATCTGGGTATCTGGGGCTTTCGCGGTAGATGAAAGTCGCACTGAACTTATCGGTGTATTAGAATTATCACCTTTCGGTTTTTAAAACGACAGTTGACACAGGTACAATTGGATTTCTGCTCCTTAGTCATATTGTTATAAAATCTACTGTCAATACCCGCGCACTGGTATGCGTACACCGCATATTAGTCCATTGAAATGTTACATTTTTTAGGCCTTACCTTGCGTTTTTTAGAGGAGGCAATTTTATTTTTTTGATGTGTAGGGGGGGGGGTCAGTGTAAAGCTAAAATCAAGTTTGTGGGGTCGCCACCCTTGTCCCACGGCAACCATCTTGAAAATAGGAGTTGAAATGGTTATTACGATTTATCTCTTAAAGTATTTATCTGATAAAAAAATTATCAATATTTTTTGTTGCAAATTTAATCCTCTACAACTTTGGTCCAGTATCTTTTTGTCGTAGAATTATAAATAAAAAAGTTATAAGCGAAAATGTTCAGAAATTCGAGAAAAAAAAATATATTTTTCGATATAACATTTTTTTATCATTTTACGAAAAAATGATATCAGACCAATTTTGTAGATCGTTTTTTAAGGAATAACTTTTATAAGCAACATTTTTAATTAAGTCAATAGCTAAGGTTTTACAGCGCTTCTACTACGCTACTACTAGCGAACCTAATCGTTTGATACACTTTTATTTTGATTTTGATAAATATGTAATATGAAGCCCTGAAATTGTTGTTATAAAGAGATTTACGAAGTTTATGTAACTTGAATAAACTGTCAATGCTAAAGGACTAAAATGCCTGAATGGGGCATGTATCTAAATCACATACATGTTTTTGATACCACCTTTGATTGTATACTTGACTAGAAACCACGTCGCCTTGAGGTGCCATCTACGCGCCGCAAGAGTGTGTAAAGGCAATTTCATATACTATTTTTAGTTTTATTTATGTGGCATTTAAGGATACCAAATTAAAATATTTACCTTTACAATTTGGAAATTTTATGTTATTAAAATTAAGAAGAAATATTACGAATATAAGTATCGAAGTGTGTTTTTTGGATTTTCAAATTGTTTTATTTATGGTGTTAGAGATCACATATTGCATTAGGAATTCGGGGAGCGGTTTAGGCTTAAAATGTTTCTATTTTAATTGTAAGATTATCAGATTATTGTTGTAAAATTATCTATTATCTTCATGAGAATAAATAAATTGAATTTTTATTGAAAATCATCATCATCATCCTTTTACCCTTATTCCACCTGAGTAGGGTCAGCACAACATGCTTTCCTTTTCCACTCTCCGCTGTGAGATATCATCTCAGTATTCACAACTTTTATACACATATCAATTTTCACACAATCCACCCGTACCTTTTTTGGTCTTCCTCTGCCCCCTATATCCGTTCACTTTGAAGCTCAAAACTTTTCTTGTTACGTGAATTTCATCTCTTCTTATAGTATACCCGTACCATGCTAACCTATTACTCCCTCAACTTCGCTGGCACTGGCGCTATTTTCAAACTTCCTCTGTTATACTCATTATTATTTCTTATCCATTTTTCCACCACACCATCTTATACCATCTTACACCACACATCTATCTTAACAATCGCATCTCTGCCACATGTAATCTTTTCCCATCCGTCTCTTTCGTAGCACAGCATTCGAATACATATAACACGACTGGTTTTGTTATAGTATTATACACCTTCCCCTTGAGTTTCAACGCCATTCGTTATCACAAAACTACCCCAGACACTTTTCGCCAATTCATCCACTCTGTATTTATCCTATTCCTCACGTCCTTGTCCATGCCACCGTCTTTTTAGATCAATAAACCGAGTTACCGAAAATTGGAGCGAACTGGTAAGGGTACACCGTTTAAGGTAACATGACAAAAACCGGAGATGGGTTCCCGAAATTGCAGAACAAATGTTCAGTTTTTATCCTACTAATGAAATTATCATTGCACACATTGTCCATTTCAAAATATACAAAAATATATGGATTTAAATTTATTTTAAATTAAGTAGCAAATCGTTGTTATAAAATAAATGGACTATACCGTATTCTGATATTTATACTCTAATCTAATTTGAGATGCTTATAAAAGTATGACGTCATTCATAATGACGAAAATAAAATAAAATGCATATGGGAGTTAAGATTATCGCAAATAGTCGCACCTATCACCCGCTAACGGGAATACGTCAAATTACTAATAACCTGTATATGACTATACTTTGTTGTGTTTAATATTTTTGCATTATCAGCATTATATAGTATATATATTATTCTTTTTTATATAATATGTTTTATATATATGTTACAGTTCACATTCTGGTAATTTATGTCGTATTTGTTAGTTCTGTTTTACTTTTACACCTTAAATACCAACGATTCTTCTCCCTGGAAAATATCCACCCAAAGGCTAACTGGATGAGATTGTTATTAGCAATAAGGCAGTCCTTTGTACTTAACAGATAATTTAAAATGTCTCATGGTGTATCTGTATTGTACAGTAAAGATTATATAGATATAATAAAACATTCTGTTCAATTTTAACATCTATATAACTTTTATTGGAATTATTTACTACAATTGTATGTCATCATCATTCAATTTAAATAAGGACCATAATTTTTATAAATTATTTATGGAATTCAAATAAAAATCAAGTAATTGTTATATTATTTAGTGATAGGTAAATGTTAATCATTATAATTATTTAAGCTTACAATTTAAGAAAAATGTGTGATAATTAGTAAAAGCAATTGTTAAACTAGTAACAAAGACTATTAATGAAATGAAACTATCATTTTCTCGAATATAAATAATCGGAATAATATCTTAAGTACCAAAGGTACCGTGATTTATTTAAAAAAAAAACAAATATTCGTCTATCGGTCATTTCAGGTTTTTTTTATGTGATTAGAGGCAAACGAACAGACGGCTTACCTGATGGTAAGTAATCACCTCCGCCCATGAACACCCGGACTCGAGGGGTATCATAGATGCGTTGCCGACGTTTAAAGAAGGAGTAGGCTCGTTTCTTGAAGGTTTGTGGGTTGTATTAATCCGGAAACGCTGCCGCTAGGAGTTCATTCCAGAGGACCAACGTTCGTGGGAACCATACAAGAGACAACTTCCAACCATCGAGATCACACTTATGGAATTTCATTTTGTGGCATTGGGGCGCTGCGGCCCAGAGATGAGATAAAATTCCATGTATGGACGGTCTTGCGTCTTATACAGCTGAAGGCGATAAACCGATGTGAAATACCGTCCCGCTCTGTTAAGGCCACCTAACTTTTTTGAGGCTAATTTTGTTCTACCTTCCGAATGACCACCCAACTGAACGTCGGTTAATATGTCAACACCGAGGATACTGAAATTAGACTCAGCAACTAGGGGAAATTCTTGAATATTAGCGGTTGCGTCAAAAAGGGATATTTTGGTGGTACCTTTATTTTTGTGGGGTTACATTTGACCAGCTCCATAGAGCTCAAAAAATTTTTTTCTGGCACTTGTTAACGCCTTCCCAAGACTGCACGTCTAGTATTCACATCCACTAGCATCCACAGTACTATCGTCTGCATAGCAATTAATGTTACAGACGTTCAACATATCATTGATATGCAGAAGAAATAAGGTAGGCGATAGTACACAGCCTTGCGGGACTCCAGCGTTCACGGGTTTGAGATCCGAGTATGCACCGTCAACAACGGCTTTTATGCTCCGCTCTGTGAGGAAACCGGATACCGAATTGCGCAGTTTCTCGAGAAGTCCATACGAAGTAAGCATCGACTGAAGCGCTTCGTGCCAGACCCAAGCGAAAGCTTTAGCGATATCCAAACTAACGCCCAGGGCTTCCCCCTTTTTTCGGCTGCGTCCACCCGTCTGTGAGTCAGAAAGGCTAAAGATCACCAGCTGACCGGCCTTGATGGAAACCGTATTGGCGATCATTAATGAGCTGATTCTCTTCTAAATACTTCAGGAGCTGGCGGTTGGTGTAGAATTACATTGTCTTTGAGAGCATGGAGGTATTACGAAATTATCATAATTCTAGAAAATGCTATCACCCATATTCTGTTAACAATAATTTGTGTAATATGAGTATTAAATTACTTATTACAAGAAGTGTATTATGTTGTATTTGCAACATCAGTCTGACAGTCTACAGTTCTAGTAACATTGAAGATCTTGTGTTATGTATAATCTAACTAATATAGCAAATAGTTATAACATGAGATACAATTGAAGTTTAAAATTATTGATATATTGTTTGAAATACAATGTATCATATGATGGTTTATTTATGATAACTATCTGATGTTCTAATCAAAACAATATTAAATAATTCAGAAAACTGCGATGCTTTTATTTCACCCAGAAAAAAATGACAATATTGTGATATCAATAACAAAATAGTGAATGATGCAAAGTGCAATTAACAGTTTAACTGTTTAATTGTATTAATAATCACACTAATGATAATAACAATCTGATACATCTAGCTTAAAAAATTCAAAATCCAAAACACACAGTAGGTACCTTATATTCTAGTAAAATTTAATTAAGCAATGTGACATAACAATTGTAAATAGTATGTTATGCTATTTAGAACTTTAAAACATTTAATTGTATAAGTAGAATAACGTAAGTAACGGTAAAGCTGAGAATACCAATGAGCAGGGAGATGTCGAAAGGAATAACCCGACATACAGTATATCGGAAAGGTCGACGAGTTATGTAATGTAGCATTGTTTGCAACTCAAAACGTAGAGATTCGTCTGGAACAAATAGATTGTTAATAAATTAATTTTTTATACGCCCATATCGTATAACCATTCTTTTATCGAATATCGATTTCGCATAAAGAAACTTAAGTTAGACTGTCGGCCGGAGTCTAGAATAGTTTCTTACATTTTTGTTTTTTTTTTATATTAGTATTTTTCAAACTTTTTCATTACACGATCCGACAGTCTGTAAAATTTATTTTGGTTATTTCTATGATTAGGTATCGGATAAACACATAGTCAAACCAGTGTAATGTGAGTATGACTTAAAGATATGTTCTATTTTATTTATGTTCATTTGCATACAAGTATTTTTTTATTTATTCCCTTTTGTAAATGTTGTTTCGAATTTTTGGTTTGCTTATAACTAAAGCTTTGCGAGCCCTCATTGAGTCTTTGCGATCCCAATATTGAAAATCTTATTTTTCCCTGATGTTTCCTCAGCTTACAAAACAGTCAAAAACTTAGAAATTAACCAATACCTTGTACAGATCTTGACAGGCCATGGAGCCTTTGCTGAAATTCTTCACCGTTTCAAAATTAAAAGTGACCCGTATTGCCAATGTGATAAAACAACAATCCAAACAGTAGTACATGTATTGACAGAATGCCCAATGTTTGACAAAGATAGATATGAGTTAGCAAATAATATAGATGTAAACCTCAACCAGGATAATTTAAAGATATTAATTAGTGAAAAGAACAATGTAGTGCATTTCTTGAAATTTTGTGATATAGCGATTAAGCGCTTAAAAGTGTTAAATAAATAAACCAAAATTAGATAATAAGTATACAGTATATATAGGAATGAAAGAATAATGTAAATAACAACGAAGAAATAATGTTTATAAATTGTAATAATATGTTTTTAGTAAATAATTAGTTTACATAATGTAAGTTAAGAATAATATTAATAAGTTAGAATAATGTTTTCCAAATTATAATAAGATGTTTGTAGTAAGTAAATAATTATGTTAGATAATATAAGTTAAGAACAATAATAATGTAACCTAAATAAAGTCTCTGATTATGTCAGAGGAGTGATTCGAATAAAAAAATAAAATATATATATATATTGAAAATCAATGGTTTATTGTGCAGTAGTTAATTAGGTTCTCGATTTTGTTTTCCATATTTCTAATATTTCTAAAACTATTACTGATCCTTAATTTTTGCTACCAATTTCGGAACCTAATATATTTTCAAATTAACGTACGTAACATTTAACATATATTTTACCTGAACACAGAAGCAAATTTTTGGCGATAATTTCTCTGATCCTGTTCACTTCGACAGCTGATATTTCTGCTAAAACAGCCGGACAACATACGCAAATGATGTTTTGGATACAATTTAATATATTTCCTGGAATATTATTGATATTGCCCTGTAAAATTATTCAATAACGTTAATTGAAATATGAATCACCCGACGTCTGTGACATTAATTACCACTTTTAATGTATCTTATAATCTACATATTACATCTGTATTGGTCACCCATGGACCTGTTTGGAATTCTGACTTGGTATCATCTTATATTATATCGTCAAGATAAAAAATATGTTAAAGGCATAAAATAAAAATAAACCTGGGGTCAAACTTATTAGCATTTGTATAAAAGACCACAGAACACACTTTTTCAGATAGTTTTAAACTTTGCCGGTAAGCTATAGAGCAAATAAATTAATTACCTTCATGTGCTTTTGCATTTTTCATGTGGGCCAAAAAAATATGCATTCACAGTGATTTTATGTCGTACATGAATTCAAAAAGTGGAGACGGCGGACGTAAAATTTAGGAAGTGTACAATTAAAAAAAAGTTAGTACAAGTAAAAAAGACGTGGCTTCTAAGAGAAAACAAAACCGTTATCACGAAACCGAAGTCGCTGGCATCTATTAGAGCGTGATAATTGACTTATATTCTTTATAAATACTCACAGAAATAAAACTTATCAAAACGCCACTTGCCATCCGAACACTTTCTGGTAAACTTCCAATCAGTATCACCGGTACCTGGAACGTATCAAGTGGTGAATTTATATTAATTACTCGTTTTATTAGATAACTTATCTTCTAGACTATCACTACATAGTATAAAACAAAGTTGCTTTCTTTGTCCCTATATCCCTATGTATGCTTAAATCTTTAAAACTACGCAACGGATTTTGATGCGGTTTTTTTAATAGATAGAGTGGTTGAAGAGGAAGGTTTATATGATAATAACATAAATTAAATAGTGGAGAAATACTGTTATTTTTGAGGTTACTCCAAATTTAAGGCGTGCGGGCCACGGGCAGAAATGAATAAATCCAAACTACTGGATCGATTTTAATAATTTTTTCAGTGAATGACATAGGCTATATATTTTATACCCGTGCGAAGTCGCAGCAAGCCTCTAGTTAGTAATAAATTAAACGTTTTTAGGAATATATGTCAGCAGAGGCATACAACGTTTGAAAATGAGATAAACATTGTTTGTCTCTCTACCTTGATGCGCATCATGCAAATTATACCCAAAGGACACCAAGTTTCTAATAAATGATGTCCCGAGTTAGTGCAGACTTAGCTACATAACATGTGTTCTACCTTGAAGAAACAATTACACGTATAAATATAAAAGAACATACACGTAGAGAGAAAAGATTAAATATTTAAATTGATTCGAACTTACCAGAATTTGCACGTAGCTATCAACATTGAGAAGGTTGTCCAGCAAATATTTGTACATTAACATAGATTTTCTGATTAGTTGTGTTTTAATTCTGATATCGTTTCGCCCAACAATGTTAACAGGAATCGTGTTCATCTCCACTGATTGCCTAATGATCTTCATACGACTATGCAATACACTAAAAACCGCAATCATCGATGAAAAATGAACGTTTGTAATCAAAAATATAAACGTGAAAGTTAAATAAATTCTCATGTACACTAATGGAATATGGAAAATGTTCAATAAGACTGCAGTAAATTGTAATAATAGAATAAGCGTCACAATTATAAAAACATTGCCAGGAATGACTGAGGCACCTTTAACACCCATTATAGCGTCAAACGTTTTAATTTTGTTGTAATAATTTACGAGTAGTTTCTCAGATGTAAGTAAACTGAATAACATAACAAAAATATATTCAAAAGCAAACCATATGTGAAGACCAATATTATTTACATTTGTTAAATATAAATATATAAAAACAATAGTAACGGACGCGCAATAAATTTTCAAAACTACACGCTTTACTTTAGACCTAGTGACATCGCAGTAACAACCGAAAATAAGACGAAAACAAATAAAAAGATTCACAGATGAAGATTTCAAACGTTGTTTTATAGTTGGATTTATTAAAGGCATTTTTGTGATTAGCCAGTTCACTGAAGCAGCTCTCGAGAACAACTGACTTTCAAAACTTCCCACGTCATTGCAGTACAGGAATAGAGGAAGTCCTTGATACGATTTTTAAATGAAAATAAATACATTGTACCTACATAATATTACATACAATTTAACTTATGTTGGTTATACTAGCTGTGCCCGCGACTACGTCTGCGTGGAATTTCAGTTCTAAACACAGTGATTAATAAAATCATAGCAACCCTTTGTGAACGATTTTATTCTTCGAGGCGTGGCATAGCACTACAATGTCTAGTCGTTGCTCATACTGTAAATGTATAATTCTGACTACCAATACACGGTGTGGCACTCAAAACAACAGTCACCAATGCCAAAATCTATCCAGCAGCTTTTGCATAAATTGCTTCTCTTTTGTATTTTCCTATAAGTAAAATAAATGTTTATAGGAATGTGTCATGTATGTAAAGCATGTTAGCATTTTATTATATGTATAGATTGTAATTATCAATGCAATTTAATTTTATTCATTTCCTTTATGTTAAAGAGACCTCGGACGCTCGCAGTTAAGTTAAATAATATATCTGTGCTGTTGCTTAACGGCTCGTTAGGTAGACGATATTATGAAAATAGCGGGTCAAACCTCGATATCCTAGATTAATTCAAAGTCAGAATGAATATGGTCCATGCTCGACCTTTTCGGTTGTTTCGTTTAATTTCTGAATGGTATGTTAAATTAGGTATTTTTATTGAAAGGTTAGTTACAATTGAATTAGTCTGTTTATTTCTATATAGACACTGTTTTTAAATACTCTGTACAAATGACAATCTAGATAAGACAAACTATTAAAAATGTAGCTTACGGGAGCGTCACTAATGAAGACTCAACATCTTAACTCAGTGATTTAACACTATTACATTTGGATATCAGCCCATTAAACCTTCCAATACCCTGTAAATTCAAATTGAGAGTCGATATCGGTATATGTCATCTTCCAGCAGAACACATTTTTTATACATGTTGTGTTTTTTCTATAACAAAAAACTTCAAAGTTTGGTGTAGATGATTTTTTTAATAATATTTATAATTGTTAAATTCAGAGCGATATTCATTTCTCTGTCTTGCGACACTTAGCCAATTCATCAAATCTTTCGTTGGATTTCAAGCCACAATTTGTTGGAACCCACAGCAATCTTAACTCTGTTCTTCTGTAAATTCCACTCAAGCTAATGCGTCTGAGATTGCATGGAGTTCCAAAGACATTACAAAAATATCACCTATGGTGTTAATGCTGCACTTCTTCCTTAATTATTGTTAGCTCCATCAGTATATATGAAATTAAGCCCATTGTATTTTCTATATAATTCTTGCTCAACAGTAAGTTTAAAAATAACATATTCATATAATTGTTCTTTTTTCTACGATGCTGTCTAATTAAGTTATTATTTACATTTATTTGAAGCAATAATTGCCCAATGGTTAGCTTGTCCAGACACCAGGTTAATTGGCGTAGGTTCGAATACTTGCGAATTAACCGTAGCTACCGGTGAACGAAAATATTGTAACTAAACTATAGTATGGTGCTAGGGCTTCTCCTAAGCCTGTCTGGCAAGCTACTACTCTCAAGTTGGAAATTTGTAGCGAAGCATTCATAGCTATGTTTCGGTTGCTACACTTGAGAGCCAGTCCCCGTATAGGTTTAACGTGTTTACCACATTAAACCGAATAGCCATTTAACATCAGATAAGGTTGTGGTCAAACACTGAAACTTATTAAGATTAAAAAATATATAGTTATTTTGAACGAAAACATTTCTAATTGTGAAGTGGAATCCGGTTACAACATTTTGTATTTTATTACAACTGTATATAAGTCTAGGTAATTTTTTGTTTTGCCAATATCTTAATAAAAGGAGATAGTGTAAGTTAAATAGTGTATTTGTAATATTCTTAGATAATATATTCGATTTTAGATTTTATTTGAACGCTAAAAATTGTTTTCTTAGCTCCGAAGGACACACACACACAGTTCACACTTCGTAACATAAATTAAAATGAATTTAATAAAACTGCCGATTGCTTTCAATGCCTGGATTTGAACATTATCAAGATTAGATACGTGCACTTCAGCACTATTAGTATAAATAGAAAAAGTATGACCAATTCTATTAAGTGTATGTGTAAACTTCAGGATGATTCAGCTACAAATTTTGACAAATTAAGGGACATTGTATATAAGGTAAATATATACAGTAACGGCATCTCATCTCAATACACCGGGATCAGTAATTGATTTCAAATAGAGCCTAAATCATTCACTGCTCGTTATAAACAACCATTGCTCGTGTAGATCACTTAAAATGAGCTGACTGTATGTTTGTTCGTTAATTTCTTAATATAATGATTAACAATAAAATGTATTTCCTTCTATGTACTTTTTAATATAAGAATTTAACACTGTGTAACTACAGTGTATATATTCCAAAATTAAAATGTCGATACTAAGGACATTTCCTATTTTTGCACGCGGACGTGGTATCTATTGTTCAGTTATCGACAGCTCGTCTTCGAGTCTACTTTCTGCTCTCAACGATGCCGTTAAATAATTCGATATTAATGCAACGTTTAAAATCATCATCTTTGTATCTGTACCTTTGCTTTCGTCTTATTTTCGGTTGTTATTCTCGAGTCAGTAGGTCTAAAGTGAAGTGCTTGCTTTTGAAAATATACTGTGCATCTGTTATTATTATTTCTATATTAATTTATAGAAAAAAGTTGCCCACTTTCGGTATTAATAGTTTGCTTCTCTTCGAATTTACTTTAGTTACGGTGGCGAGTTTATTTACAGCTGAAAAATTCTTACTTAATTATTGCAAAAATATTAAAGCAATTGACGTTATTATGGGTGTAAAAGGGGCTTCAATAATACCTTTTAATATTCTGATAATCTTGATGCTTACTGGCATATGCAGGCAAATTATATTATTTGTGAGATATTGTCAAGGTTATTTTATTGATATTGGGGCTTATTTAATTTTTTCTTTTATGATGTTCGTTAAAGACACCAATAATACATGGATTGCTGTAGTTTTTGCAATAGTCTATAGTCGACTAAAGATCATTAGGAGATCGATGGAGACAAATACGATTCCGGTGAACATTATTGGCCGAAACGAGATTAAAGGAAAGATAAAGCTAATTAGAAAATCTGTACTCACGTACAAACGTTTATTAGATAACCTGTTCACCGTAGATTGTCAAGTTCAATATTGGGTAACTGTTATTATTCATATTGGTATTTTATATATCACATAGCTTCTGCTTGTGAAAGCAATTTTGCCTGTGTCAAGTGTGCCTGCCAAATACGGTTTTAACCTTCTTCAGTCTAATGTGAAGAAAGCCAAAAACACAAAAGAAAACATGGCAAAAGAAAAACAGTCGCTAAAGAAATAATTGTATGGGATAGAAGGGGGTCTGCAGGGATAATATAAAATAATATGTCGAACATACAAATATAATGCAAACACAGACATTACAATTCAATATTGTTACGATAACATAATTCAATAGTTTGCCATATTGCTTGCACTCATGTGAACTGGTATTATATGTAAGTAGTTATTAGAAACATGGAATCTGCTGATAAAAATATTCACATTTCAGGTGATCATAGCATTAATTGTCTGTCTACCAAAATCTATTGCGATAATGCACAGAATCATAGAAACTGCTGTGTCGGTGAGTAAAAAAAGCTTCTCCGTTTGTTTGATTATTACCCTTTCACGTCTTTACTGCTAAATCGATTTTCAAAGAATTTTGTGTAAACAGAGTCAGGGAAAAAATAAAGGACGTAGGGTACGTTTCATCTAGAAAAATACATTGTTCCAGAGATATAGTTCAAATCTAAATTAACGCGAGAGAAGCCGCGAAAAAAGTTATTAATCTAGTGAAACAAGCAGACAGAAACTTTATTTATAATTACTAACACATTTTTTTTTCTATTTGCATCTGAGCTTATAGTGCCTTATCTTTGTGAAAGCTGTAAAGTGCAGATTAGGCTTCAGACAACACAGAAGCATTTGATTAAATCTTTACTTTACAGGGTGATTTCATTGGGATATTAAATAGCGCATTAAATCTCGCCATAAATATCATATGTCTATGCTACTCAGCTTTTATAGCAGAGAAGACAACTGTTGAAGTAAACTCAACAAGGAAAATTCTTGTTAAGCAGTTGCTTCATTAGTAATCATATACGTGTAATGATAGGTAAACGTATTATTTGTCAATGCCAAAAGGTAAGGTGAAATCTACGAAGTGCACCAATCTTTACATCGATATGTCAATGATAGTGAAAAAGTGATCATCTGACAGGAATTATGACGTGTTTACACTTCACAGACTACTGACATTATGACGTCACTGATTACTTTTACGTAAATATCATGATTTAGAAGGGTATGCGTTTGATCTCAACGATATATAAAAACCATGAGTTTTTTGTAACCCTTACACGTTTCAGATTATTTGTATTGTAATTATATTTCTATGTTACCTCTGTGATTATGAGTCTAGTGGTAAATAGAACTGGCAACAATTTATATATAAGGGGATATTACTTACATATACCACTACTTAATTAACAAATATGTTATTACAGATGAATCACTACGCTTTGAGTTGGAGATTATGCTACTTTACATAACGCGCCGACCTTTCAGATATTTTATATGTCGGGCTATTCCGTTTGATTCGTCTTTGCCCATCGGTCTTGTCAGTTTAAGCATTACGTACGTTATTGTAATATTACAGATAAATCATTTTAAATTTTAGTTGCATTTCTTTTTATTGTAATGTGATGAAAAGGTAAGATTTATTCAGATCACACATTGCATAATGTGTTGTAATGTGAATAAAGATAAGTGTATTCTTTGAAGTATCTGAGTGTTGTTATAAAATTGTATACACAACATACATTGTCCTATTTATAATATAAAAAACGTTTCAAATATTCAATGTACTAATAATATTTATATATATGTAAATATTAAAAGATCATATATAACATTAAATGTTCTAAATGGAATTTAGGTGATTATGTTTTACGAATTTTTAAAGTTGTGTGTGTTGTCAGAGTGTTTTTTATGAAATAATTGCCACTCTAGTTACTATATTTTTAATATTAAGTAATTTTAAATTTTGACGACATTTGTATATTGTGCTATTATTGAAATCACACAGAGCACAATTTTCTGACCAGAGTGTAGGAAAACGTGTTAACATTTTTTAAATACTTTCTTTTACTTAGTATATCAAATGATTACTATATCTTACTACTATATCAAAGTATTGTTATGAAATAAATACCAGTCTACTCATTATATTTGTGGTACTAATATACTTAAACTTTTAATGGGATTCCGTACTAATATTTTTTTATGTTATTATTGAGATCACACAGCACACACTGTTCTGACTATAATGTAGGTAACCGTGTCTTTTAAACTTTTTAAATAGTTTCTTTTACTTACTATATCAAAGTATTGTTATGAAATAAATACCAGTCTACTCATTATATTTGTGGTACTAATATACTTAAACTTTTAATGGGATTCCGTACTAATATTTTTTTATGTTATTATTGAGATCACACAGCGCACACTGTTCTGACTAGAATGTAGGTGACCGTGTGTTCTAAACTTTTTTAAATACTTTCTTTTACTTACTATATCAGAGTATTGTTATGAAATAAATACCAGTCTACTCATTATATTTTTGTAGTATTAATAAATTTAAACTTTTAATGGGATTTCGTACTAATAAATTGTTGTGTTATTATTAAGATTACATAGCGCACACTGTTCTGACTAGAATGTAGATAACCGTGTGATCTAAACTTTTTAAATAGTTTCTTTTATTTAGAATAACAAAATGTTACTATGAAATAAATACCACTCTTGTTATTATTATTTGTATTATCAACAAATTTTAATATTTTAATAGCATTTGGTGCTTTAAAGTATTATAATTTTTTTTTTTATATTATAGGGGCAAACGAACAGGTGGGTCACCTGATGGTAAGTGATCACCGCCGTCCATAGACACTAGCAACACCAGGGGAGTCGCAAGTGCGTTGCCGGCCTTTTAACATATGTGGGCCTCCGGCGCTCTCACTGACCGAGCGAAACACAACAGTGCAAGCACTGTTAATTCACGTCGACTTTCTGTGAGAGGGTGGTACTACCCCGGGCGAGCCGACCCATTCATGCTGAAACCAGTAATAGCTTCAGCGTAGCTCTACCACCTAAATTTTTAAGATTTGCATACTGCACAATGTTTTCTCAACTTTTGAAATTGTTTCTTTTATTTATAATATCGAAGTGTTGTTACAAAATAAATACCACGTATTTTGCTTGATTTGTGTCTATGAATTGTTTAAATTTAAATTGAATTATGTATCATGCATATATGCATTCTATTGAGATTACACTACAAAAACAGTTTTAACTGGACTGGAGGTGAAATGTGTATCCAAGAACTTTAAAAAATCCTTATTTTACTTACCATATCAGAGTGCTATTTTAAGACAAGTTATTATTATATGCAAATACCAAATTAATTGAATTTTATTTAATTTCTTTGGCACTAATGTTGCTACGTTAAAGGTAACTTGTGTATATGTACATAAAATATATAAGAGGATTAAAACTGTATATTAACTAATTGTTGATTTTTATAAGCACGTTAAAAAATTTAAAATTGTTTTCTTATACATTTTTTGTTGTATTTTGTTATATATCAGAATTATTTCTTTTAAAATTTCACACGTTTCTCGATAAATAAAACATAAGGCGACTTTGAAATAAAACTTTTTTTAAAAGTGTGTTGCCTTTTGAATCCTATGTTTAATATAACCGCGAAACGATTGGTGACAATATCCATTGATTCTATACTTCAATAATAGATTCTGTAGGCAATCATAGCTGAATGTTAACTTATATATAGTGTGTGACGTCATCGAAGCAGTTGTTAACTAGTGTCGGTGCGTTGATTGGTATTGACGTCTGGATTTAAATCGAGTACTGATATCTAAATTACCTTGCAATGATGATTTCTGTCTCTTGATATATATCATGGCATGCATGGCCGTAACCACGCTCGGCAGCGAAAGATCTCCTCCTACCGCCACAGCCAGAGTGCGGCGCTGCACCTCCCACGCAGCACACTCGGACAGAGTGTGCTACGCGGTATCCTCCTCAGCGCCGCACTCGTGTCATGTGGCGGTCGGCTCCCTGCGAGCGATCTGGTGCAAGTACCAGCCAAAACAGCCATGGCCGGTTAGTACCTGCACCAGTCGAAACGTTAGGGAGCCCCACTTCCTCTCAAACCACTGCGGCAGGACCGGGCGGACGGCGTCCACCGCATATCGTCCATACCGCGCGTCCGCCAGGTCCTGTCGCCACCGCTCTATAGCGGCCCCCCTCCCCTCTTTTCTCCTACTCTCTATCTCCCTGGGAGCTGGAGGCGCCCCCATGTGACGGAACCTATTGCAATCTTAATTTTATTTTGCTATTATGAAAATTCATAATTTGTTGCAATATAATGTATGCTATCGATACACCTCTGAAACCAGAGGAGTAGCGAGCAATATGTTGCAAAGCACTTTGACGGTCAGTGCATATAACTGCCTTTTTGTATTAAATATTTTCAACATAAGATAATGCCTCTGAAATTGCAAAGAGTTCCACTGACATAACACAAATATCATATGTTGTCATATGTAAATAATAAAATCATAAAATGCTGTACCCTTGCCTTTATCAGTTTTAGCACCATCCGTATATATGAAATTAAATCCATAGTATTTTGTTTGCAATTCTTCTTCAATTTTAATTTTAACAAAACTTAATAATAAGTAGACTGATTGTTATAGAAGGTATTTTGCTTATCCTGACCGATCCCTACACATCTATCTTCTAAAAATGGTCACATATAAAGGTAATTGGAAGACTATTTTGATGGATACAATATAAATCCTTACCAAATGAAATACATTAGTTCCCTTAAGCATTTCATGCACATAAATATGTATTTTTTTATTATCAGGGCAGGACAACGCCCGCCAGGCCTGCTAATGTATTATAACTTAGAAAAAGTTGTACATTATGTTATCGTGATATTATAAAAAATATTAAAACGACGAACTGTGATTAATATTTTATATTACTCAATTATATTAACAATAACTTATATCATAATGACAATCTGATATATCTAGGTAAAATAATTTGAAAGACCAGAAAACACGGTGCTCTAGATTCTAGTTAAAGCAAGCATATTGTGCAATGTGTGATAGAATGTTAGTGAATAGTATGTTGCTAGAACAGGAAAGTATTCAATTGCATAAGTACAATAACGTATGTAATGATAAAGCTGACAATCCCAATAAGCAGAGAGGTGTCAAACGGAACAGCCCGACATATAGTATATTGGAAAGATCGGTGTCTTATGTAACGGAGCATTGTTTTCAACTCAAAACGGAGGGATTCATCTGCAACAATAAACTTTTAATAAATAAAGTTTAAACACACATAATAAACATATATTCGCATAAAAGGAAATCAAGTTAGAACGTCAGTCTGAGTCATGACTTGTGACAGAATTTTTGTTTATAATGCTGATTGGACGTTACCGTGCTCGCTTTGCTGACGCTGTAATTATTTAAGCTTTTAAATTTACTTATGCTCACATTCTACGATTTGGAGAATTATTGACAACTAGCTTTTGCCCACGGCTATGCTCACGTTAATGTAGATGTGACCTATCCCTTGGGAACAGAGTATTTTTTCTAAATAAAACGTATCCCATATCCTATTTTGTACTCCTGGCAACATGTACCCAAAATTACATGGTAATCGGTTGAGCTGTTAAAACGTAAAAGCGTAACAAAGAAATAAATAAAACTTACTTTCGCATTTATAATATTAGTTGGGATAATTATAATTTTACCTGAACACTGAAGTAATTTTTTAACAATAATTCCTCTCATCCTCTTCACTTCCATAGATGACATTTTTGCTAAAATAGCCGGAAAACATACATACACGAGATTTTGAATAAGATCTAAGATATCTCCTAATGCCTCATTGATATTATCCTGTAAAATTATTTTATAATGTTAGTTGATGAAAGAGTTCTCCCGACGTCTGTTACATTAATTACTGGTTTTAATATATGTCAGAACTATTTCTTACGTCGGTATTACTTATTTATAGACGTGTTTCGACAACTACATTGGAGAACAAGATCCTCTATATTCATTATTTTATTGACACGTGAACGACACTTTCACAACGTTCAGGATAGTCTGCAGCGTCTTTACAGATGAGCACATCTTGCAGCACTTTTTATTCTATCTCAGCAAGAGAAATTGAATGCAAATTGTACATTAACAGTAAATCAAAATGCATATAACTTAAGTAGTTCTGACCGATATTTCCTGAGAGAACAGTGAAGGATATCAATATCAGCAATATTACAATTAATTTCATTATACAACTATTTAAAACGAGTGAGAAATGTTTGTTCGTAAAAACATTTTAGAAAACACATTCTGATTGGGATATCGTAGAACCTGTATAGAAGAATTTCAATTTAATTAAAATAATACATCTGGGTCTAAAATAACTTCATTGGCAAGCTTATATATAGTAATATAAGATCTAAGATCTTTGGATGATTTTCTAGCAATATTTATTTAAAATGTTTTAATTGAGTGCTGTAGTCCACACGTTAAAGATAACTTGTTGAAAAAAATCCCCTGTACCGAACGTACAAACTGACGGAATCGCATGCCAAGATTGAAGCGTCTACTATGTGCCCGGACTAATATCCGAAACGAGTACACTGATTTTGTCAAGAGTTTAATGGCAAATAAAGGCATTTTCAAACATTTACAAAGAAGCTAAGCTGTAATTAATTTTAATGTTTTGGACAAATAGTAATGATAAAATTATTTCATTAGAAGTGTCCCCAAAATAGTTCGCATATACAATAGAAGTAGGTATTGCTGAATTAACTGTTAATATTTTTATTAAACACCTACCGAAATAATACTCATTACAATCCGATGTGTCAGATGAACACCTTTTGGTAGAGATCCAATCAGCGCGATAGTTTCCTGAAATGTAGAAATTGATACATTATGTTTAGATACATAATATGTTATCTTCTGAAATAATAGTAAAAAATTACATACTTTTAGAAATATATATCAAAAGAGATATAAGGAGAACTACGTCTGAATGAGAGTATTAAGTTAGCACTTAATCTAGTGGCTTAAATTTTCGAATATAGTCACTATAGTCGTAGGTTAAAATCCCTACTTTCCTGCTAAAGTTTAATGTATTGCAAATGAATTATATTGGTATATAAGGATTCCTCATGGTTGGAATATAAATGAATATGAAAAAGTAATGTGCTTGTTTATATTCTAATGATTATCACGCAAACTGTAAGGAAGAAACGTCAGATTAAAAAAAATGATGCATGTAAATCGTTAAGTTAACAGCTAAATAACATGATTTTCCTAATAGGAACAAGTGTACTTATAAACAAGTGGGCATAAAGTACAAGTGAGTAGAGAATAAAAACATTAAAAAAAATTACCAAACACTGTACGTGAACATCGATACTAAGCATATTGTCCATCAAATATTTGTACATTAACATGGAATTTCTGATTAGCTTTGTTTTAATTCTGATCTCGTTCCGCCCAACAATGTTAACCGGAATCGTGTTCGTCTCCATTGATTTCCTAATTATCTTCATGCAACTATGCAATACACCGAAAACCGCAAGCATCGACGAATAGTGAATATTTGTAATTAAATACATGACGACGAAACTTAAAAAATGTCCTACATTTGTTACTGGAATGTGGAAAACTTTAAATAAAGTTGTAGATGCTTTCAATAATAAAATAAGCGTCACGATTACAAACACACCGCCGGGAATTACAGAGGCACCCTTAACACCCATTATAGCATTAAATGTTTTAATATTGTTGTAATAATTTACAAAAACATTCTCAGCTGTAACTAGACTGAATAAAATGATAAATAGATACTCAAACACAAATATGAAGTAAAAACCGATATGAGGTTTAGTTGTTAAATATACAGACGTGACAACTGTAGTAACAGACGCGCAGTAAATCTTTGAAACAAATCGCATTACTTTAGACTTACTGACATCGCAGTAACAACCGAAAATAAGACGAAACCAAATAAATATATACACAGACGAAGATTTGAATCGTTGTTTTATAGTTGAATTGATTAGAGGCATTTTTGTGGTTAGCGAGTTCACTGAAGCAGCCGCCAAGAACAAATGACTTTAAAAACTTTCCACGGCATTGCAATACAGAAATAAAACTAGGCTTTTAATTTGAATTGTGTATATTATGTAACAATATAATTTATATAGCACACATTTTGGCTATAATGTCCTATATACTGTTTAAAAATATATTAAACGAACAGAAATTAATTTTATATATAACTAGCCGCCTGCCCAGACTTCACCCTGGTGCACTCAAGAATAAAATGAAACAAAATTTTCAGTTTACAGTATGACCATGTAATTACATAAAATTGAGCAACTGAATGTCAATCTGTCAATAATTCGGATACTGTCTCTGCTGTCTCCTGTCTCACTCACTCACTTTTCGTATTGAGATTTTTTTACCCAAAATTCTCGCTCCTCAGTATGATTTTTCAAATATCTTCTTTTATGCCAACCATGTCCTGACAAATACAAACTAACGAAAAAAATATTAGCCCAATGGGTTGAGCCATTCTAAAGTAATGCGTTTACATATATTCGGTAATTGAATTTTATTTATATAGAAGACAGATTACAACATAATGGCCAGACGCCGAGATTTAGTATATAGAACAAATATATTTCAAAAAATAATTTAGAACTTAATTGTCCATGGCAATTATTTTTAGATAATGTTTTAAATAGAAAAACAAATAAATCATTGAAAATACCAAGACTTTAAAACTAATTAAGAAAATCACAAAATCCATTCGAAAGAACACACATGCAAGAAAGTTAATAAAAGCTGGGTAAAGTATTATGGCATTAACAAAGAATAGCATAAAAAATATAATGATTTACCACAAGAGATATTTTACTTAATATGTCTATCAGTCTCTGTGCACAGATTTTTAAGTCTGAAGACGCTAAAACTCTACCAATATTCACCTGAAATAATTTCGTGGTCATATTTCTTTGTCTATGTTTCTATATATGCAAGTGTGTATACGACATAACTTTGTACTTGCAAGCAATTTACAGTGTATTCATAAGTATCAATCAATACGTGGATCTATTAAAATGCAAATGCTTCTAGAAAAGGCTTAAGAATATTTGCGTTTCTGGATTTGTAAGTGTGCTTGTAAATCGATATAACGATATTGATTACAATACTTTGTACATGAAAGACATTTTTCTGTTTATTTATAGGCACCAAACAATCAATATGTGCACTTAACTAATTACCAGTTGTTCTAGAAAATTCTCTCAATGATATTAACATTTAAAAATATATGCCCATGGGTCGAGGCAACTCGAAACAATATTATAACAACAGGTAATCTATTTTCCATATATATCGGTATATATGAGATCGATAAATTGCAACATAGTTTGACCAAGAACCATGTAAATTGCCACACGGTTGTATTTTTTAACAGTGCTTTTTATATTATGTGTGTTATTAAACTCATTACTAAGTGGCATTATTGGGTATAATTTATTTTTATTTCTTTTATATTGTAATTTTTGACGAAAGAAGTCACGGACTGTTGCTAATTTTCTTATAAATGTAATATTTATTTTATTAATATATAATAATAACAAATTGGTCATTCCATGTTTTAGGCTCACTAGGACCGGTAACAGTTTTTTAGGTACTAGTGTTAGGTTTTATAATAAAATTCCAAAACACGTTACCGATCTGCCGGATACTAATTTCAAGCATCATGTCAAGCAGGTTTTAATATCTAAAGGCTATTACAGGGTGGATCAATATATGAACGACGGTGACGTCTGGAAATGACGCCCTCTCTGTGCATCCACCAAAACCGAATGTAATTATTTATAACTATGTTTTAAAAATGTGAGTTATAATATGTCAATGAAAAGATAAACCAGATCGAGTTTCTTGCCGGTTCTTCTCGATGACTGGGTTGTTTTCCGAACCGGTGGTAACTTTGACGTTCATAAGCGCCTTCTCAGGGCATAAACTGAATAAAGTATTTTTGATTTTGATTCGTATATTCCTTCATGAATCATGCTCAGGCTAGACGAGTTAAATCCTCAAAAGTTCACTTTATTTAGTTCACTATAATGTTCTAGACATGCGTGTAGATCTCAAATTTTATGATCAGCGTGACTTAGTACTTATTTACGTCTAAAATCTGTATTTTTAGTAAAATGTAAATAATACTTTCCCAAATTAAACTATCACGGTATTAGTCCATAGGACTAATCAAGGGTCGTGACTGTACTCAGTTCTCAGAATTGCGCATTCAATCGTTCTTAGTTTTTTTTTCTATGTAACTTTAAGTCCGTGAAACAGAGAGACGCCCGTTTAATACTAACACTCAAGAAACACGGTGAGGTGTGCCAGTAGTTTAGATTCAAGGACAATTTGGTTTAGGATACAGACTTGATTAGGCAGTCCATCGAGTTTAGAAGCGGTATTTTTTCGCCCTTAGTTATTTTACCACCATCTCCAACTCTTCATGAGTCATGTTCTGTACGTCTTTGATATACAATCCAGATTTAGTAGTAGCTTGAATCATATATATAATTGTAGGTAACCACTAACTTTCATTCAATGAGTATACAACCGAGTAAAAAAAATAAAATAAAAACATAAAATACTTGCTTCTTTAGTTTATTGTATTTGCATGGTGCAGAGTAATTGCGTTACATTGAGCACATTTTTTTTGCTAAATTATACGTGTAAGAAGTTACGGATAAAAGCGGCATTAAATGTAATTGAAATGTATATATTTCGAATATAAATGTATGTAGTTTGATTTTTTTTATTGATAACACTAAAGATGATTAATAGATACAAAATATGTTTTAAGGAAAATCGATTCATATACAGTGAATAAAAAGGTAGTGAACTGTTTAATCTTAGCCTAGATTATATATAAATACACGTTTTATTTCAATTATACAAACATAATACATTTGTGACTATTTTATGTATACGTCGAAAGATATGCTTATTTTTTAATTATAGAAATATTTACTACATAATGTTAACATCATCAGTAAAATAACAACATCTTTAACACAGAAAATGCTTTTGTACATTCGTAAATTTTAGTTTATAATCAAGCTTTCGAGTCAACTGTCTCGTTAATACCAGCTAGATCACATATTTTAACGTGATATATATACCCTTATTTAAACTACTATTATATGTTTACAAACATTGGGCATTTTTTTTTCGAACCGACATACCCTGTTGGCTCTTTGGCCTCTACAGATTCACCGGTCTACAAACATGAGGCATAGATATGTACATGTCATAGATATGATGTAAATAAAATAATTTAGAGATAGGCTGGTATATATTTCACACAACGATATGATATAACATTCATCAGCTGCAAATTATTAGAATGAATGTATATTAAACTATTGGGTATGACCTAATCTTTTACTCGCGTTTTACGGTGTCGTTGAATGTCGGTTCGAATGTTGCAATGAACCGGAGCTTTCCGTTAAAGAAAATATCGTGATCTAAAACTTGCTTGATTATTAATTACATATAAGTGTTTTTTTAATATCATTTTAAATATTATGTAATTTATAATTACTACCACTGTCATCAATATAACAGCAATAAAAAATCTTTTTGTTTTCTAAATTTATTTACCTCTATAAATATACCGCACAATCTCGTAAGGACGGAGATGCTACGTCGATAGGTTTATATATAGCATAGTTTGTAGATGTTATTAATTTTTTTTTTTATGTTATGAAACAAATCAATTTAGAATCCAATGAAGGATATTAAAGACCGACTTTGAATAGGTGTACTTTCTCAATTCCAGTGTACTTTGTTTGATGTTTGTTACCTCAGCATGTCATCATTTATAAACCGATTTAGATTTTTTTTTTATTAGAAAGAAGATGTTTCATTGACATTTGACCTTGCGTTCTGAAGATATAACAGGTAATTTCTCAAAATCAAACAGAAAATATACAGTACATATACTAAGACTACGTGTGTACTATGAACTATGACTATATAACTATGAACAAAAATGTTCTGGTGCATTTTTAGAGTTTATATTTTTGATGTTGGTTTTATTTCTTGCTAAAGAAATCACTAATATTTTACCCCACGTAATACTTAACACAGTATAGTGGTAGGATTCTTTCTATTGCCTGTGTGGATAGCTGCCACTCCTTAAGCTGAAAATTATTTTATAGTTATGCCCTAGAAACTAACAGTTTAGAGCAAATATCCCTCCGGGTTTATAGATTTATCATCTTAAACCATGTCGTTATTTAACATCAGCTGAGACTGTGATCAAATGCTAACACCTTAATATCAAAACAGAAACTTTAAATGAAAAATCATTAAGTATTACATTAAATTATTAAGTTTTATTGATGTTACCATAAACATCAATCAATACAATTATTATTAAATTGTCTTAGCGAACAATATAGAAAGTGGTCGGGTGGTACGATACGACAATTATATTCGACTCGATCACGACCACCTTACATCAAGTGTAAAAACTTACGTAAATGTCACGTTTTGACATATTGCGTTGCGGTATCTATCAATCGGTGTATTTCCAGATACTGAGCGAGCTGCTAGGGATTTAAATTCGTCTATATCCACAAGACCCTTATGATTCTCACGGTAGTAACCTTTTAACAGTGACCCTTTTTAAAATAATCGCTTTTCAAAATAAGCCAATGCATATCTAGTAGCTGAAAGCGTTGTAAGACACTAACGAACAGCGATGTATCAATCGTCCGTTGGTCAAAATTGTTTTTACATTGTGTTTTTCATTAGGCGCAGTCTCTTCAATATGCCGTATTTCGATACAAAAAAGTGTAAAAGATATTTATAAATAAGAAGAAAACACGAAAACACTAAAACTCTGAAAACTAAGACACATCTTGATCACTCTAAGTAAGAACTGGTAAGAAGCTCTGGTATCCTTAGACGCAATAAGAAACATATTAAATATACACAGTATTAAATAAATAACATAACATGTTCAAGAAGAAATGAAAGTAAATTGCATTAGCACAATAACGTATATGATGCAAGTCGAAAAGAATCCGACGAGCAGTGACAAGTCGAGTGAGAAGACTCGGCAAATGCTGAATCGAAATGGTCGACGGGTAACATATTCCAGGGTAGTTTCCAGCTCGAAATGTAGAGGCTCATCTAAAAATTATACAATAATTATATCGTAAAGTTGAGCGCCTGTGTAAAGTTTGACTATGGGAACACCACCGCCAGGTCTATTCCAGTGGCAAAGCATCGCTCGCACTGGCCTATTCGAATTCGGAGGGTGTATTCATTCGCACATGAGGCGTTTTAACTCAGTCCTTGAGAATAGCAACTCATTATGAACAGCCCAAGTACTGTACTCCTTCTAAAGTTGGTTATTCATGTCTATATGTTACAGAGGCGGCGTAACACAGGTGAAATGCGATCCGCCTTGATACTTCATAACATAAAAAAACAATGTGAACAGTAAGGAATCCAAAAGTTATTATTAATTTTGCGGCGCCTTTACATATTGCTATATTAGTCGTTATAACATGTAACATTCAAAACCTCTTATGTATATCCAAACTATCAATATAATTTTACGAAATGAAACATCAAATCAAGTTTATTAACATCGGTTGGTGTTAGCATAGAGCCTTTAAAGAGTTTATATTATGGTATAGAACCCACACAAATGATTATATGGAATTAAACTATATTACGAGTGCTTAAAACACAATTTTATCTACAAGTGACGACGGGGATTTCATTTTCGTGAAAATGGTTTTGTTATTTCATAGGAATATCTGAATTCATTAAGGGCTGTGATTTGTTTATTTATAATGTTGTTATGTTTCAAAACCCAACAACTTTTTTCCTGATTTCGGAATTTAGTCCAGACAAACAATATAATCTTTAACTTTATACAAATGTATAGATTATTACACTGCTTGCCTAGCTTGGTTACTTGGTTACCTTTCCCTAATGAAGTTTATGTGCTACCACAAAATGTTAAATCAGAACACTATTTTAAATAAATGTACAAATGTAAAAGTACACGCTGATAACAAAAATAGTAAATACCTGAACATCGCAATAATTGATGTTGTAAAGTATGTTTTATTTTGTCCACTTCATTGTTAATTAACTCGCATATCAAGGCAGGTAAAGATATCAATACGACAATCTGTATTAAATCAATAACCAATGCAATTAGTGATAGAGATGTGTCTATCTGAAAATAAGATGAATTATTTAAAATGCATAAAACTTTAAATTTGTTCTTTTGAATGATAAAAGCTCCCTTATTTCGATTTTAAAAATATATTTGTCATCAATTTGTAGTTGTAATTAATCCGTCTCCTTTTTTCCATGACATTTTCTTATTTTGTAAATAGCAGACCATAAAACTCCATTCATACACGTTGAATATTGATCAGTGCCCTTACCATCGTTTTAAGATAATTAGCTCATGAACCGTTAACTATTATATTCGAATTGCATTTTTATAGTACAACGATAAAATTATGACACTGTGCCTGGTAGATAAACACAGTAAAAGAATATATCGCTCTTGTACTGGGTTGTAATCCTCTATACTACTGAGTATATGCTGGGTAATGGTAATCTCGAAACTCGACAATCTAAAAGACGGTCACTGTGACGAGTAAATCACTATGTGAATAGTGATTGCAACCCAGTCAGTTATAGATCCCTATCACCCCGCTTAGTTACTGGATATACACCGTTTGATACAGAAACGCAACATGCCTAAACGCAACGCTATAGTGAATTCTATCTTTTGCATGGTTGCCGCAATCCTGTCGGACCCAGTTATCAGAACCTATCACCCGCCAAAACTAAACTAAGCTCCAACTAGAATTCATGAAAAACTGCAGATACTTCTCAAAAGTTAACTGGCCAATCGTAACGCCTGATCAAATTGCCCGAACGAGTGATTCATAACCAATCATAGTGCATTTTTTTTAATACGATCAGTTTCTTTAACTGAGTATTTAGAACTTACTAACTTAACTATCAGCTTCATATTATTTATTACTTATAATACTTACTTCACGAATATAACTCATTATAGTTATGTATAATAACTGTACCACTTTAGGGAAGTTTGCCGCCAAAGATATTGTAAGCTAAAACAAAACAGAAACGTTAATTCATTTCTATATAGACAAGAAGTTAAGAAAATATGATTGTATTTTTGTACATATAAGTAGATGAAGAAGATAAATAAGATTTTTATAGTTTTCAAACACGTAAAATAGTTATAACTATCATATACTTATTACCATGGTCGACAGAAACGATCCTGTAACGCCTGCGTCGTAGGCGGGCGCCACCAAATGAAGGGCGCTGAATTTCTTGACAGAAAACCAAAAATTTACTGTACGATGGTTATTGTAGACATTTATTATGAAAAACAATTTATTCACGAACGCCGACTACATTATATATTGGAAACTGTTCAGTGAAGATCTAAATGATAAACAAGAGTTCAAATCAATAACTAAAATACGACAATGTGAGAAGAAGCAACGTGGCAGTTAAAATTACATATTCAGTGAACATGAACTCCGCAAACTTGTGAAAAGAAGTTGAAGTTTGGCTTATAAAGATTGTTGTGAGTTCAACTTGCAGAGATTTATATTTTATCCTTACTAATGTTATAAACGCGAATGTGGCTTTGTTTGTTACGCTTTCATGTCCGAACAACTGAACCTATCATCATAAAATGTGGTATACCTTTTGTCAGTGGCAAAGGACATAGGGTACTTTTTATCCAGAAAAAAGTGCTGTCCCTGAGGGATAACTCAAATCTACATTACCGCGAGCGAAGCCGCGGATAAAATCTAGTAGTATATAATTTTGAATTATAGAGGTGAAATTGATAAAATTGTCTGTTACAGATGTTATTACATCTGTTTCAATGAAATACTGCTATGAAAGTAGGAACATAAATATTATTTGTGAAATTCAGTAACTTACTTTTTTTATGCTCCAATTATAGAGTAAAAATATGTAATGATTGTAAATATTGATTATTTTAACTTTCGACTGACAAACGTGTTGAACAGAAGAGAACAAAGGTTTCTTTTGTGTTGTAGAGGTTTTTGGACTTACCGAGGTTCTATAATATTTAAAAAGACCTTTACTTTAAAAGAGATATTATAATTTCACTCACCAAAAATTGCAAGTATTTATCTGCATTTTTTATATTCTCCAACAAATAGTTGTAGTAGTACAAATTCTTCCTGAGCTGTTTTATTACTTTCGCGGTTTCATTCTTATGTACAATGTTCACAGGAACCTCACAGGTTTCCAACGACTTTCTCAAAAGTACCATGCGATTACGTAATAACCCGAAAATTATTATTGGAGTTAAATATGTAAAACTCAAACTACTCAGTATAAAACCGATGACCAAAGCTGGCACTATTTCCATATGAATATAAAACATATAAATGAAAAAGAGAACAATTCTTGTTATAAAAACAATCACAACGCCGGCAATACCTTCGCTTGTTACTAATTTTGTATTTTTAAAACCAATAATGGAATCCTTAATTTTCAGATTATTGCAATACTCGAAGAAGTATTCGTTGCCTATATACAATTGAAACAGGACATATAAATTATATTCCATTATTGATGCCGTATGCGTAAAGATCAAATATGGTCTCATTATATTTTCGATAAAGAATCCTATAGCAAGTCCTAAACAATATAATTTCAGTAACGTTGATATTATTTTAGATGACTGGTAGTTAAAATAAATGCCAAAAAATAGACTATTAAACATAATAATCTTTAATGGTGTTGCTGTTTTGGGATATTTTTTGTATAACCTTTGGAATGTTGTAACCATGTTGATGACTTGAAATCTATGGAACTTTTGTGAATCTATTACATATTTCAATTGACTTAGTCCGAATTTGTGACTTTATCGACGTCCAACTACTGTGACACTAAGTGACTGAACTGAAAAGAACGTAAGAGTTAAACTCGTAGACGCATGAAGTTGGCAACGAATAGATGTTTCTAGAAACTAACTTACATTACTCTGTTTGGGTAATTACGTTACATTGTTACAGACACCAACCAGATCAATTATAAAGTAGCTGAAAATAACTGTTCCAGTTACATTGTTTACTTAGATTTTGTTCACATCTATAAAGAATAATACTTTGAAAGTAAAAGACTGATCACTGAAAAGATTCATAAATAGTATTTTGGCAAACAATTGATTATTCTAGATAGTTGATACAGTTATTTATATTATATTTATATAATAATGAGAAAGTTATTACATTGCATTTCATTGTTACCGACAACAGAACAGATACAGTCACTAACATTGTTTATAGTTACATTTTCTATAAACAATATGAATGACAATTATAAACAAACAATAATAGAATGAACACAACAAGCCACAGTAAGTAATTATGAAGTTAGCAACGAATGGATTATTCTAGATACTTATTTGTAAATGAATATTTTGTTGAGAAAATACATTACATTACATTGTTACTGGCACTAGAGCCAATACATTATTTATATAAGTAACTTTTTTTGAAACGTTATTTAAATATATGTATGTTTTGTATACATTTATGAAGATAGTTATGTAGGCTACACCCTCACTTATTACGTCGTGTTAATATAAAGACGCTGACCTAGCTTATTTACTTATTATTGTTTTCAACTACCAATCGGTGACAACCGTTTATTATTTAGTCTATATGGATATGCGTCTTATTTATGTTATTCACTATTAAGCCACCTGGTGTTTACATATTCAGAGGATATATATATGACCAATGTACCATTTAGTTAGTTCCTCAGTAAATTGTCTTGAGAATACATTGTGTTTAATTTTTAAAAACACTCGGACGCTCCCGCGACGTTTAATAGAGTGACATTGGCAAATATTGGCAATAAACTTATTTAAATCGTTTCTATTACATTGTTACCGACATCGTAGCAATTATAAAATCGGTGAAAATAACAGTAGACGCTACATTTTCAGTTACATTGTACGCACAATGTTGTTGAATAAAAGATATAGGTTTTATTTTATTAAACGTACTTAATATTTTTATGTCTCTTGTATGTATTTCTCGAATATTTTCCTTATATTTCTCTGTTGATTTATTTATAACATAATGTTCAAAATACCAGTAAAAGCCTTACTGAACCTTAAAAATTATGTTCGTTCGACAATTTTAGCTTATAATCGAGCTATTCGGTTCTCTCTATAACACAAAGTATTTAAGTATTTAAAGATTTTCAAGGGCTTACATTGGTAACGCTGGCAAAACCTCTTGAGGAACATCAAAATAATAGAATTGTACATCTAAAATTTGCCTACAATTTTTTTTTTCGAACTGACCTACACTGCTAGCCAATATGATAAGGCCTTTACAGTTCCACCGGACTACCAAGGGGAGCGCTTAGGGCACTCACCCGATTTGTTTTAGGCGATCACCTCAAGGGCACTCGGTGCACCTCGGCTTGAGCTGTCGCCGACTTTCCTGATCTGACTAAGCTAGCTAAGCTATCTATCCATTTCATACACATATATGAATTCGTGAAAAATGCATGTGTGACCATGCATGTTTCACGAATGTATATGTGTATTTTACATCTGACTACTATGTTGTGCGACCTATTTCAGTCCGAAAAGGGCAAAATAAAAACCGCCTACCACTGTGTGCCTAGGTGTGCATGTGTGTGGGGTGATCGTGTAAATGAAAAAACAAACGTGAGTCACTGTATTCGCGCGAGTAACATACTCGAGGGCTCCACACCGAGGGACAAACCTAGGCTCGAGTTGTTACAAGAAAAATCGCGGCGAGTGTGCGGGATCGTATCTTCACCCCCCGCTCAAGGCGGCGTGAGCAGAGAGAGTCGCGGGCGTGGGCGCAAACACGCATCTTTAAGAGGACATCGAGCGAAAAATAAAGAACAATGGCACGGTGCCGACTTAACTGTACAATTACGTACGAGTTCCTAACGTATCGGTCTATTGTATGTGAACACGCGGGTTCGAACTGATATTTTGATTAACGCGAATTTATTTATGCGCGGTGCGGGTTAGTCGTTGTAACGTAGTCGCAACGGCCGGGAAAGCTGAGATCGCGTTTAAGAGCCCGAGCTCAGACGTACTATTGACGAGCGCGTTGAACGCGAGTATTTCTTATACATCGTGTACTAAAAGAAGTTGAGCTATCCAGTCGATACCGGTGGTCGATACTGAAGATGCGGCAGGTGGCGCAGGAGTGGACTGAGCCTTCTGAGGCTGGGGTTTGGCTTTAAGAGCCGTGGGAGTTAGAGGGGAAGGCCTTACGCGCTAAGAGAGCGCGCTCGGCGTGGGTGCGGGTGCTGCCGGTGCACTGGAGGTGCTTGGCAGGTCAGGGAAAGCCTTCTAGCTTTGTATGGATGGAGGTGGGGAGGCGGTTGCGTCCGTGACGGCGGGGTGTGCTCCCTAAACCGGGTCGCACGTCCGCCGCGGCGGGGACGGGTCGTGCGAGGCACGCGGGACATCCGCAATAGTTCGCGGTATGACCCGGTAGCTCGCAGAGGACGCAGCTGGGAGGCTCGGTGGACTCAGGAGTGTGGGAGCACTCCCTAGTGGAGTGATCCCCGATATACTTAACACACCTGGGACGCAGGTGGCAGTGCCGGGCGGAATAACCGTACACCTGGCAGTTGTGACACTGCGAGGGTACATAGGACTTGCGAGGAGGCTCTACATAGACCGGGAGAGGCCCCACACAGAGGTGAGTCCGAAAATGGCCTTACCTTCCACGGTACGGTCCAGTGTGACCAGTACCAGGTTGAAGTGGGCCTTCGTACGGGGGTGGTACATGCGCTGTACGCTCCGGACTGGGAAGTCCTGACCGTTCAGGCAATTGGAGATGTCGTAGGTAGAGAGTTCAGAACGAACGCCACGAATGAGAGCACGGAGGAGACGCTCATCCTCGAGAGCGTGCGTGAAGAAAGGGAGTTTTCGCTCTCGGAAGTACTTGGTGAGCTGGCGATGCTCATCGGGGGTCGAGACTCTAATAGAGATGCCGGCCACAGTGTTGACGGCGGACTTGTAGAAAATCTCTTTAGACTTAAGGTTGTCCGAGATTTCCACCTAACGGGCTTTGTCACGGAAGGTGACAGGAGGCGGTGGGCGTGGCTTCTTAGCCGCGACCGCGGGTTCCGCAGCCGGAGCTTTAGCCGAATTCAAGGAAGAGGGAGCGGGAGAGGCTCGGGGCATCCGAGCGCCACCTACATTGGACTGCTTTGGGACGGAAAGCCCCGCAGCCGAGTCACAATCGGACGGATTAGCGGCACGTGGGCGTTTACCGCGGCGCGTAACTTTACCGCGGTGCGTAACGGTTGTAAAACCGTCGTCATCGGCGGGCGTAGTCGCGGGCCCGGTCGCAGGCGCATGCACGGTCGTGGTCATGGTTGCCGTCGCAGGCGCGGTTGCAGGAACAACGTCGAGGTCCATGTCGAAGTCGTCATCGGAGTCGACGTCCGAGAGATTCGCGAACGGGTTCTCGGAAAAACAGCGTGGCTTACGACCGGAAGGTTTGCGCGCGAAGACTTTGCGGAGTCTATTGTATTCGGAGACCAGTAGAGGGTCTTCCTTCTCTACGAACATGTGAAACCGGAGTAGTTCTTCGATATGGGCGACATCTTCAAAGGCCGAGTGGGCCGGAGGGGCACGCGGGGGCGCGAGGTGGACATGACTAACCTCCCTGCCTGAGAGCGGGGGGAGGGGGGGGGGGGGGTTTGCGCCTAATTAAAATTTAACGGACAATCCGTGTCCGGGCCAAAGGGAGACGCGACGCGAAATCTTCTCTCTTCGTATCTGCACACACGGCGCGGCACGAAGAACGACGCGCTGCACGGCACATGATGCGCTGCACGACTCACGAAGCGCAGCACGAAGCACGACGCGTTGCACGGCGACTCGACGTACTGCCATATTTTCATGTATGTCTCACCAACTCATACTTTTATTTTGAATCTGACTATTGGCTAATACTGACACTAATTAAGCTACGTGAGGAAAAAAATAACAATCCTCCAACTGTGTGTGTGTGGGTTTGCACGTCTGAAAAGGGTCGTGTCAAATGTAACGGTGTGTAGTAGCTCGAAGGCTCCATTACGGGGAACGAACCTAGATTCGAGATGCCGCCACGGGGGCCTCGACGTGTGTGCTTGGAGAGGGATATACCTCAGGCCGCTACGGAGCGGACGGCGGATACGCGAGCGTGGTCGCAAAACACGTGTTTTGAGAGGAATCGAATATATTTTATATACGAGTGAGTCTGGTAAGTCGTTGTAGGACGGGTTACTCGTTACGTGTAGTAGACCTATTTTATTTTACACAGAGCCAATAAATCTAAAACAATTTGGTTTTTTGTAGATCGGTCGGAAAGTATATAGTCTTAACTTTCATTAATAATAATATTAAACTAAGCCTTATAACTTTTTAGAATGGTTCGAGCTTAGTTAAAGAAAATAAACTAGTTAACTAATATGGAATTATTTTTATCTTAATTTTATAAATTGACAAATATAATTGATGAAGGAAAGATCTTGGGTCATGTCTGATATTTATAAAAGCATCCATTTTTTTTACACGTATTTAAAATCGGCTACCTACTTTCTGCAGGTTTGTTCTGATAGCGGCATCTGAGAGCCAGTCTCATATCCTTACTTAACATGTAAAGTATTAAAAAGTAGGCACTTTCTCAAGAATGAACCACAAAATAAAAACTTTTAATACATTGACATATTTATTTCACAAAAACATTCTAACACATTTAGATAAATAAACAAGTAACAAATTCAGAAGTACATTGGTGTTAATAATACATCAGTAAAAACGCTATATGTAGTAATACCATAACAACAATTAAAGGAATAATACCACTTCGATATTATTTCTTTTTATTCTTTATATACAATACTAAACACAGTATTAATTTTATAACAATAATATGATATTCTTTGAAAATTCAATAATTTAATGTGCTATACATTTTTCAGAATTGCAATGCCTGATCGTATTAACAGAACAATATTGGATGACAGGGTATATAATAAAAAAATACCACTTTTTAATATTACATACATAAAATAATAAGTTGTTGTTGTATATATATAAGTATAATAATAAGTTGTTCCATAACACCGTCATGTGATGAAACAATTGGAAAGTCTAGATTACAGCAGTATTTTATTAGATAAGTCTTAGCTACCTCAGTGTAGAAATTATTCATTTATAATTTATCTATGATCTTGCCAAGCAGAAGAAACAGAGCAACCCTAAAGCGACGTCTTTATCGATTAAATATTAAAAAAAAAAGCTTTTATTTAATTATGAACACTTTTTGCAATGTGTGATCTCAATAAAAATAAAGTCTACAACAGTAAATAGGCACAATTAAAATTTAAAACTCTTAATTACCAATAATTAGATTATGAAATTTAAATAAATACCGCTACATTTATTTTATAACATCGACATCTTTGAATCATTTATTTTCATGAAGATAATAGTGTAGTATATTTTAAATTAGCGGCCCGCTCCGGCTTCGCACGGGTGTAAAAAATATATAGCCTATTTCATTCACTGAAAAAATGATTAAAATCGATCCAGTAGTTTTGATTTATTCATTATTGCCTGTGGCCCGCACGCGTTAAATTTGGAGTAATCTCAAAAATAACAGTATTTCTCCACTATTTAATTTATGTTATTATGCATATAAACCTTCCTCTTCAATTACTCTATCTATTAAAAAAAACCACATCAAAATCCGTTGCGTAGTTTTTAAGATTTAAGCATACATAGGGATGTAGGGACAGAGAAAACGACTTTGTTTTATACTATGTAGTGATACAGCAAAACTCTTATATTGTAATTAAATAATTCCAAATTATAAACACATAGGCTATTTATATTCTAGTAGAAACAGTATGTTCCGCCTGTGATCTAAATAACAACAGTTACACTTTCGAAACACAATGAAAATTACACGTTATTGGAAATATAACAGCCTATATTGTTATTATTTCACAAGAGGAACCTAATATTCTATTCAAAATCACAATTTGAATATTTCTTCACTCAACTATTATCAACTTGTGCGTGTGTGATCTCAATAATGCAACAATAGTAAACGCCGCAAGATGTGTTTAATAATTTAAATTATTTAATTTGATAAGTAACAGTACGTATACATTAAATGTATAACCATTTATATGATCGGAAAACACAGTTACCTTTCGTTCTACTAAGAACACTTTGTGCAATATGTGAACGCAGTTATACAAAAATGGTGTGAAATACGAAATTCAAGTAATAATGCAATCTATTTAATATTATATATTTATACTTATATTTATATAACATTTTGATAATTTATGTAAAACTACAGAAATTAATAAATCACAATTTATATTATTCTAATAAGAACACTTATCACAATATGTATTCACAATTTTATATGTTGTATTTATATTAGAAAAAGATTCTGGTGTTCTATGTAAAAACTATTGGAAATTGTGATCACAGTAATATAAAAAATGGCGCAGAACACGAAAATCAGTTAATATTTGAAACTGTTTAATTTTATGTATGTTGTATTTATATCAGAACAACATTCTGATGTTCTATATATAAACTATTAGGAATTTAAAAACACAGTTTATTCTAGATTTTGTACAGGTTATTATTCGAAAACTCCTTTATTCCAGTAAGAACACTTTGTGCATGAAGTGATAGCAATAGAGATTATAAAAATAACACGAAAATCGGTTAATATTATAACAGTTAAAAACACCTGCATTTAGACCGCAATAATAATTTGATATTATATGTAAAACTATTATAATTCCAAAAAATATTCCTGCTATAAATAATTTATGTGATGTAAATATTAAATTATTCATTCATTCAGGAGTCTGACAGTCCAAAAGCACTATTAGTTAAAGTACACAAAAATTTGGTGACCTATGACCTATGTTCTAGTAATAATGTACACTTTGTGTTATGTATGATCTAAATAATATAGCAAATAGATATAATGTCTTAAATACAAAGTACCATACAACAGTTTTTTATAACGACAATCTGATATAGCTAGTTAAAAGAAATTTAAAATAAATGATAATAATAATAGGTAGAACATATAATACTCTAGAGAAAATGATTTGTGCACTCTGAGATAACAATAGTAAATAGTATGATATGCTATTATAATTTTAAAGCATTTAATTGTATAAGTACAATAACGTAAGTAATTGTAAACTTGAGAATAATAATGGGCAGAGACGTGTTAAACGGAATAACCCGACATACAGTATATCGGAATGGTCGGCGAGTTATGTAATGTAGCATTGTTTGCAACTCAAAACGTAGAGATTCGTCTGGAACAATCAATTGTCAATATCATAGAAATTTAGATTAGAGTGTCGGCCGGAATTGTAGTTTCTAATATATTTGTTTGTTTATATTATTATATGTCCCCGTGACATTTTTCACATTCATTATGCAGCCATTAAAAAAGTTTCTAATTTTTTTATTTATTCTTAAAGTTATTACTGATCTTTGTTTTGGATCACCAGTTTAGAAACGAATTATATCTGTAGTCATTTTTTTATTTTAAGGACATAACATTTAATATATTAATTACCTGAACACTGAAGCAAATTTTTGGCAATCATTTCTTTGATCCTGTTCACTTCGACAACTGACATTTCTGTTAAAATAGCCGGACAACATACAAAAATGATGTTTTGTATAAGATCTACGATATTTCCTAATATATCACTGATATCGCCCTGTAAAATTATTTCATAAGATTAATTAAATCGTGAATTACCCGTCGTTTATTACATTAATTACTAGTCTTAATCTATCTTAGAACAACTTATTACATCTGTATTGGTAAACCATGGACCTGTTTCGACACCTAAACTTGAGTGCCGAAATATTACATCGTCAACATACAAAGAAAAATCGATTAAAGTCCAACGAATTAAAATATAATAAGAGAAAACTTATGTTAAAATAGACCTGGCATCAATGTGATTTAGATGCCCAAGAAAACAGTTCTTCAGCTAAGCTTTAAGTTAAACTTTGCTTGCAATTAAGATAATAAATAAATTACTATCATGATCTATTGCGTTTTTCACACAGAGCCAAAAAAACTATGTTTTCACGATGTACGTGATTTTAAAAATTAAAAAAGGCGGGCGATAAAGTTGTGAAATGTTCAATAATATATATTTATACATAAATCAATAAAACTGGAGCGTCTATTGTGCGTTAAGCTAACTTACTATTCGAAAGGTTATCAGGTCACTGATTTCGACAAGACTTTCTTGGTGGAGAAAGAACTTTTCAGAGCATTATCTGTGCTATCATTAAACAGTGAGGGTTAAAATCGAGGACAAACTGTTGGAGATAAGTGGTAATGACAAGAGTAAAATTTAAAGAAAATTAGTCTGGGTAAAACTCGTAGTTCCAATGAGACATCAAAACTGTTCATGAAAGTCCGCGGGAGCCACCTAGTGCTTCATATTTTTTTATACTATCTTTAAATACTTACCAAAATAATACTTATCAAAATCCCATGTGTCAGACGAATAGTATTTGGTAAACTTCCAATTAATGCAACAGTCACCTAAAATGTATGCACCGATGAATTTATATTAATAACATGTTTTATTATATAACTTACCTTTGAAACGGACAGTAATAAATTCAACGTTTTTAGAAATATATGTCGTGTAACGTTTGAAAATGAAAAAAAAAACATTATTTGTCGTTGTACCTTGATGAACATTATGGATATTTTACCTGAGACAAATCAAGTTTCTAATAAATGATGTCCTGTGTCAGTGACGACATGACTACATAACATGTGATCTATCTTGTAGGAATAATTACATGTATAAATATGAAATATACAAGAACATATAAGTAAAGGAAAAAAAGACTTCAAAATTACCAGAATTTGCACGTAACTATCAATATGAAGCAGGTTGTCCAGCAAATATTTGTACATTAACATAGATTTTCTGATTAACTTTGTTTTAATTCTGATCTCGTTCCGTCCAACAATGTTAACAGGTATCGTGTTCGTCTCCATTGATATCCTAATGGTCTTCATACGACTATGCAATACACCGAAAACCGCAATCATCGACGAAAAGTGAATGTTTTTAATTAAATACACAAACGTGAATGTTAAAAACATTTTAACCTTCTCTAATGGAATATGGAAAATATTCAATAAGACTGTAGTAAGTTTTAGTAGTAGAATAAGCGTCATAATTAAAAAAACATAACCGGGAATTACTGAGACACCTTTAATGCCTATTATAGCATCAAATGTTTTTATGCTGTTGTAATAATTTAAGAGTAGTTTCTCAGATGTAAGTAAACTGAATAACATAATAAAAATATACCCAAAAGCAAACCATATGTGACCAAAACCAATATTATTTATATTTTTTAAATATAAAAATATAGAAACAATAGTAACGGACGCGCAATACATTTTTAAAAGTATACGCTTTAGTTTAGACCTAGAGACATCGCAGTAACAACCGAAAATAAGACGAAAACAAATAAAAAGATACACAGATGAAGATTTCAAGCGTTGTTTTAAAGTTGTATTTATTAAAATCATATTTGTGATTAGCGAGCTCACTGAAACAGCCCTCGAGAACAACTGACTTTCGAAACTTTCCACGTCATTGTAGTACAGGAATAGAGGAAGTCCTTGATACGATTTTTAAATGAAAATATATACATTGTACCTACATAATAATATATACAATTTATTTCGGTCATAATTCTTTCATTTTATATTGGTTATTTGTTAAATAGTATCTTATGGTGATTGTGCCCATAACTGTGTTCAGTAAGCTGACGTTAAAAATATTATGTTATAATAAAATGTTATCCACGTCATATAAAATTATTCATAATTCATTATTCATATTAATTATTATTTAATTAAATGAAAGGGGAAAAAAGGAAATTTAATTAAAAATCAAAAACAGTTTATTCGATTTACGTAGGTTCGGAAAACAACCCTGTCATCGAGAAGAACCAGCAAGAAATGATTATTACATTGTTAGGTGTAACATTACAGGGATACGAATAAATTCTAATTAATCAATATTATGTTAAGAAATTAACAAAGGACCATACTATTAGTTAGTATTAAGTAATCTCTTATACAGGAAATAGTTATCTATAATCGATCCTTGAAGTAGAAGTAAAAGCGAATACTTTATTCGAGTTTTTACATTTAATGGGGTTGTATTCTTTAAATAATCCTAACTTAAAACCGACATAACGTATCGTCACATTTAGTAAATTAATATTAATGGTGTTTCTTTATTGTAAGGTAATGTCTAGATTTACATCTCAAAATAAAAAGTGCTGTTCACGAGGGATAGCCTAAATCTAAATTTATTCGAGCGAAATTCGAGCTATTTACTCTACATCATATTATGAAATCTTTATTTCTGTTTATACCTTTTAATTTTTTTTTACTAATTTTTGTGATAATTTAAAGAGACCTTAGCACTAGAATGACATAAAAAAACTATGTTTGTCTTTATTGTATGTCTGGATTTTACTGGAAAATGGTTGACCGATACTTATGAAATTTTGTACACAATATGTGTATTTCATTTACCAACTAACCTGCACCACTTCTCCATGGCGAGAAAGTATACAAACAACGTTGAACCCGTGGTACTTATAAAAAAAAATATATTTTTTAATTTTAATAACCCTATATTAAATGAAAATTGTTAATCAAGGACCACATATATAAAAACATCGTAATCTATCCAATAGGTTTTGCGTTATGCACCCTAAAAATAGAGACCTCTATCATTTGATTTATAAAGCGGAAGAAAAATATTAAATTTAGAAAAAAATACTAAACTAAACTACTACTAATATAAACCCGTAAATAATAATAGTTGGATTCTGTGATATAAAAGTTTTTATTCCGTAATCAGAATTATTGATACACATTTACATAGTATAAATATTATTATTCTATCTCTGAAACAGCATCCACTATATTGGTTACAGGGAGAATTCGAGATTAATGAAGACATAACTATAAATCATAACAGAAGCCGTATATTATCATTGGCCGATATTGACAGCGGACATTGAATCCATTTATCAATACAACTCCGTATAATATTATAACACCTCGCCTGTGGGCACACCATTCGCAATGATTTAAAATCACATAATGCATTATTATAATTATATATTAAAATAGTATCCAGAATCATATACATAATTCGTAATAATTAAGTACTATTGGGGTCAATTTTTTTTTTTATATTATAGGGGGCAAACGAACAGGTAGGTCACCTGATGGTAAGTGATCACCGCCGTCCATAGACACTAGCAAAACCAGGGGAGTCGCAAGTGCGTTGCCCGCCTTTTAATATGCAAAGAAATGAATGTCATGTAACAAGAAAAGTTTTGAGTTTGAAAATGGACGGATATAAATGTAGAGGATGACTTTGACTTTTCCGATCCTTTCAACAATTATCATTATATTTCAACCAATTTACACAAAACTTTGAAAAATTATATGCCTAAACCTCTCTCGTGAATTACTCTATCTATTGGTGAAGACGGCATTTCACTCTGTTCAGTAGATTTTGCTTTTATGGCCAACATACAGACAGACAGAAGCGGCGGACGATTTTGTTTTATAATATGTAGTAATAGTGAAGTGACGATTATCACATATGAAATCTACTTTAAATATCAGTACTAATAGTTTTATCATTAAAATAGTATGTTACAGGGAAGCAGTGTACATTCTATTCTTTATTGGTTTCAGGGTTTGACCACAATCTCACCTGATGGTAAATGATTATGTGGTCTAAGATGGTAAACACGCCAAACCTAGACGGGGACTGGCTATTAAGTGCAGCTGTCGTAACACAGCTATAGCTGCTTGATGATACATTTTAAACTCGAGGGTGGTAACCATTTACGAGTTTATTTTAATTTTTTTTTAACGAGGAGAGATTTTGCATAGGACACTTACTCTCTAGAAGGAGAGGGGTGAAGTGTTAGATTCTTACTGACTAGAGCCCTAAGGTGAACTCTCTGACACGCTAATGGGGGCTACGGGATCGAGTGAGCATGTACTGTGACGCCCCAGCGGTAAGGCCCAGTGCGAACAGGCTGCCCACTGACGGAGGTATCTCGATCTCCCCGTTCGCCGAGCCAATACAATGGTACGTCAGGTTCCTGAACGCAGTTCCTTTTTACTGAAATTTTCTCCCTTCATCCACTGATGGGCGAGCTGAAGCAGAGCCTTCCTAAACCGCTAAGTTCGCAGTGTTTTATCAGACAGGACCACCTCGAGTAGGATGTGGCCCTTTACCACGTACTATGGCCCTGGGAAGCAGGCCAAAGCTCCTCTAAATGGAGCTATATTCATCCCTGCGATTTCATATGCGATGGGAGGCAAACGAACAGACAGGTTACCTGATGGTCTAATACCACAGTTTATTTTAAATACTGCCTTAATTCTTGCCAGGATATCTTTTATTCGTTATCATCTCACCAGCATGTAACAAATCCACTTCAGAATCATGGGCCTCTTACCGCAGGTAGGTATGACCATAATTACCACGCCAGCCTCCTGCAAACTCCGAGATATCGGCAATTCTATATTGTTTCCTACATACGGTAGTGTTACAAGAATTTTTCCCATGTTCAGGTTTTCTCACGATATGTTCCTTCACCATCAGCCGTTAATGTTACCAATTTAAACTTGTAAATGTACTCCAACTCCGAAAAATTCGTTGGTAAATGCCGAGATTTTACCCTGGCAAATTGATATTCCGCTGTTAAACTACTTGGCCACCATGACCAATTTAGGTTATATTAAGTCTCGTATTATTTCAATTATTTTAAGCATAATTACATCATATAAGGTTTTTCTTGATGTTCCTGCATTGCAAATACAAAATAAGATTTATTATTAAAAGTGCCTACTCTATAATAAACTATAAAATTATCGCTCGTGTATTCTTACCTAAAGGAATTACTATTGCAATTCGATATGAATTTATGGCGACAACAGTCCAACAATAGGATTTAAATTTGACTAATTTCATATTAATTTGTGTTTGTCTGGGTGTCTCGTTTGGTAAGTTATCATATTTCCAGTATATTAATTTATTTTTGTTCAGTATTTAATGCTTGTGAAATTAATATGATCTAAATTGATCTTATTTAGAAATTTCTTTCCAATAAATCTATTACAGTATTATATGTGTAATACCTGATGTATAATAGTATTATATATTGCGTAGTTTTTGTTATATAACAAATGTCAAGAAGTTGCAAATAATTATCACCTGGTACTGTTTAGGGCTTGCTGCGCTTATATGTTATTGATAATATTATATATATATATATATTTTATGATAACCTATCATTTAACCATATTCTCACCTAAAGGTAACATACTTAGCTCAAAGAGGCCCGTTATCGTAAATTTAATTACCTGATCACATTTGCTTGGCTACTGATTACTTACTTGGTGATAGCTTGTCATGCGGGTATTAATAATGTTTTACTTCATCAAAAGATCTAATTCTTACAAAGCACAGATGCGTGTAAACTGATAAGTTGTCTTAAAAATAAACAATCGTATCTTCATGTAATAAAGAGCAATGACTTGAAATAAAATTATAGAGTAAAATCATAAAGGTTTACAATTAAAAATAATAATAAAAATTGTAGAAGGGAAGGGTAATAATCCTTACGAATACTTCTTTAAGGTTTTATGTTTCCTTTATCGTTGCCCTTAAAACGGTTCAAATTTAATAACAGTCATAAAAACGCAGGATTATGTTCATAACAGATAAAATATTTTAATGGATAAACAAGTTTTATTTGCTTTTGTAATCTGTATTATTGTTTCAAAGGCAATTTTATTGTTTATTATCTATACATATAAATGAAATTGAAATTGCTGTATGTAGTGTTAAAATAACAGCTTTTTACTAAACGGGTATGGATGTATATACACTAATTTTAAACGATATAAAAGAAGCAGTGTCCAGAACTGTGCGCACTCCACGTGCATGTTTACGCTGAAAAATTTTTGTTTTGCTAAATCTCACGCGGTCTATCTTACAGTTAACAGCTAGTAACCAATAAAACAAACATAACACTTACCAAATAAATTATTAAAGAAAAGAACTCTTAACACGCTCGATTTATTTAGTTTGTTGTTAGTCTTTACATATTATAAAAGGCAACATCACTCTGTCTGTCTGTACGTCAGTTGCTTAAACCCGAAATCCACTGAATCGATTTACATGATTATTTGTAAAACATAGTTGAAGGTGGTGACCAGATTTTAGTATATATTTTGTAACATTAGGTAATATATGAAAGAAATTATAAGGTCAAAAGTAAATTAAGTTGACGTACATTTTGTTGCATTATTTTTCCAAACCCTTGTATATCTATAAATACTTACTAATATTATAAGTACAATTATGAGTTGTTTGTTTGTCATGCTTGCATGTGTATAACTTTGATGAACAATAAATATGAAATCACTAAAAAAATAATCAAAACCGTTTCGAAATTGTATGACGATACATTTCTTTTTAGCGAAGCCGAGGCGGTTCGCTAGTTAACAATATGATGCAATGTACAATTGTGTACTATTTAAATTGCTAGCATTTTCGCATGGTGGTAGGACCAAGTCCGCCTAACTAGCTACCACCCTCAAGTTAAACATCTGTCGCTAGTTGATCCCACGCGATAGGGAATCAACCTATGGGATGAATATGGCAAATCCTAAACTAAATCTCAGCGAGAATAGGGAAACAAATGCTATGGACACTCACAGCTTTTTTATATTTTATAAGTTAGCGTTTGTTCACAAACTCATGTAATGTTAAATGATGATGCGGTCTAAAATGGCAGTCACGCTAAACCTAGAGGGAGACTGGCTCTCAAGTGCAGCTGCCGGAATACACCAACAGGTGCTTGATGACAGATTTTCAACTTAAGAGTGGTAGCTAGCCAGGCGCAATTAGAAAAGGCCCCACCATCTGCTGTACTTATTTTTTGATGCCGCTGATCGTAGCTGACGGATTGTGATGCGAATTCCAAATGTAATCCATAGTAAAGGGGTTTATGCAATACTATTATATAGATATGGGCATGGCGGTTAACCGGACACGTACTTGACGGACAACGACAACGAACGAATTGGACGACGTGAGCACTGATGGTGGCCAAACAAATGTATCACATACCATCGCTGGTGCCTTTTTTTTTATGTTATAGAGGGCAACCGAACAGGTGGGTCACCTGATGGTAAGTGATCACCGCCGTCCATAGACACAAGCAACATCAGGGGAGTCGCAAGTGCGTTGCCGGCCTTTTAAATAAGTGGGCCTCCGGCGCTCTCACTGACCGGACGAAACGCAACAGTGCAAGCACTGTTACTTCACGTCGGTTTTCTGTGAGAGGGTGGTACTACCCTGGACGAGCCGACCCATTCATGCTGAAACCAGTAATAGCTTCAGCGTAGCTCTACCACCTACATTATACTAAACGATAGATTATACGGTCACATTAGTCGCCATGCGCCTATTGGTGTTTTCCGGCAGCTGCAATTGAGAGCCAGTTCACCTCTAGGCTTACCGTGCTTACCATCTTAGGCCACATCGTCAATTAAATGTAATCATTGTATTTAACTTTTCATTAAGATGAGATTGTAGTCAAACGCTAAAAACTATAAAGTATAAAAAATGTTTTAAACGCAAACTACACAACATTAATATAAATGAAATGAAGCCATTTCGTCATTACAATTATTTATTTTTCTTAGTTTCTTACTATAAATTGAATAAATTATATTATGGATAAGTATATAAAGGCGGTGTTAAAAGTTGATTCGAATATAACACCCCCGACCGCAATGCTTTGAAACTGTCACGTTTCTAATCTTACCGTGATTGATGCCCTTATTGAAGCTGCAATGAGATTTACACGACCATTTTACATTGACCTCTCCTTTATTTAAAAAAACGTATTATATACGCCGTAGAAACATAGAAGCTACTCAAAAACATTATTTCTTATATACTTAAACACTTCTTATAATTTAATATATATTGGATAAGTGATACTTATTTGGACGAACGAGAGTAAAAACCCAAAGTCCAAGAGTATCTTTCTCACTCTAAATGTATTTATTAACCAGAGGAAGATAGAAAACAACAGAAATGTGTTATAAACCGAGAGAGATAGAAAAGTGTATGAGTAAACTATTAAAAAGAGACAAGACGTGTAATTGATTAATTTAAATCTATTTATCATATATTGCACAGATACTTTATAATTAAAAATTGTTTTTTTTTTGTTTTCGATCTCTGGATATGGACTTTTCCTTTATTCTAATGCGTGCAAGTTATTATGTAGTTTTTCTATTCAATCCTATTTGTTGCCGATTGTTATACATATTATTCTGACACAAAATACTATTTAACAATAACCGCGCAGCTCTTATAACGATGGCCAAAATACCCATATTTTAATATCCGTAAAATCATGGTCTCCATGAACGTGGCTTGCGCTAAAATTGAGAGGTCAAATAAAACTGGCTGATTTACAGTAAAGTAACGTGTTGAATAATTCATTCAGTATCACATATGTTGATGATATGTCGCATTATTCACAATTTGCGAGCGATACCCAAATAATACGCGTCGACACTGCCGATATATGATTTGTATGCTTTTTATATAACGCATTAAATCTCATGATATACTTATTAGGTATAAGTTTCAGGAATTAGGTATCTTGACTCTGCCCTACCAATCTATTCTTAACAATCTGCTGGATGCCAGCAAAAACTTAGAAAAGCTGGATTCAGTAAAAGAATAACATCATTTTAACACTAGAAACAATGACAAATTTTTAGGTTTATTACAAACGCCCGAAGTCCCAAAAGGAAAACCTTATCTAAACACAAAATTTGATAGAAATCATTAGAGCGGATTCCGATATACGCTAAATAAATTTATATATGTATAATTGCACCTTAAAAGTTATAAGACAAATTTATGCTACAACATTCTGACTAATCTGTAGCCAATTCATTCTAATATATAATTATATCTATAATTATTATTTATTAGTTATCCAATTAAATAAATAATGGGATAATTAATTAACTAATAACGTTAGAACTCTTTCTGTTGAAAGCCAATCATTTCAATAAAATAATCGATAGGCTGCCAACGTTCGTTACTGAATATATTAATACAAAGTCATCAAATATTTTTAATATTGTGGCCAAAACATTTGGCTATTACAGCGACCGCGTATAATTAATTATATCAGGACGATATTATTAAAATCAAAAAATATTTCGAAATGATATTTTATCGACTGGCTTTTCAAAGGTAAGTCCTGTGTTTTGTGGTTTGAGAGATGTGCTATATTTGTTAGGCGTGGTAGTAGGACATTGCAATTGTGTAGGGCTGGATTACGAACACTATATAAAATGATAAACCAGATCCAGTTCCTTGCCGGTTTTGCTCGTTGACTGAGTTGTTCCCCGAACTGGTCGTTGCTTTGACGTTCATAAGTGCCTCCTCAGACCCAAAATGAAATAACGCATTTTTAATAGGTGTTTTTTTATACGCAAGGTAGAATCGTCGTCATAGTGTCAAGCCTAAGTGTGTAGCGTTTTGGGATCATGTGATGTAAATCCGTCAACTTAGTGGGATGTTAGACATCTATATCCGTTATAATGACTCTTTTTTCGTTTCTCGGGGTTTCCGAATGCTGAGAAGCTTAGAAGTCGACATGACAACCGAGATGGACGATAGATTGTGGATATTTTGGTGGTCACCATTGTGTTTGGATTGCAGTGTATTTGTCGTCAGGTGTTTTGCCGTCACTGTATCGTGTTACAATATAAAAAAAGAAATAAAGATTGATCTATAACTATAAGGAACGCTTGAGACGGCTAACTCAGAAATATAGTATTAATTCGTACCCAATTAAATATTTTAGTTATGATGAATATACATTGCAAATCAAAAGTGTCCTTTACAACATTTAATTACTGGGAGAAATCACAGTTAAAAGTTACGCGCATCAAAATAAGAAAGTTGTTTGTGTGAAGATTCTTATATAACTTCTATGACTTTTATGAACTTTATGAACTGTAAATATCAAAGCAAAATGGATTTATATGCTATTGAGACATTTATGACACCGCATTAGAATAATGTACTTATGCAAAGCCGGGGTGGGTTCCTAGGTAAAAGTAAAATGCAACCCACAATTACTATTTTCACGAAAACCGTGCTGGACAAAATCCTAGGTTTCATTGATAATCTGGAAATATACAGACTACAATAAAACAGTGTAATATCATGTTACTCTCTGTTTGTTAATCGACTGCTTTTTTTCGTTGTATTTGACAAGTTTTGCGTTTTATCATTAGGAAAAATTTTGAAACAGTTTTTTGCATACGATCGACGAATCCAATTCTTTATTCATAAGTCTCTTTTCCTCATACTTCAGGATCTTTGCCACCTTTTTTATTTTTTTATTAATATACATACATATTACATATTACGCGTTATCAATTTTGAAAATACGTGTAAAACTTGTACAAAATTAAAAACGACTAAGAATAAATATAAATTATATATATATATATATATATATATGTTTTATTTTCCCGTTTGTAAAAGTGTCATTGATAATGATTATAGATTTTACATTACTAAACAAGACATAGTGTATAACAGTCCATCAAGTCTATCATAAAATTTGTATAAAAATATCACACATTTATTAATACAGATTTTACCTTTTGTTTTCAGAATCATTCAGTATCTCAGCAATAATTTTAATCTATTAAAAACAAAAAATCCATTTTTACTCAATAAAAAACGTAAAGATCTCTACAGGCCAAAACTTCAAGCGAATAAGAAACTGGATCTGTTCATATCGAGCCTACTATCGGCTATGACGTCACTCATATGCATATCAATTCCTTACGCGGCTTTAGAGGAACCATGCGACGTCTTTAACCGCCTTGGATTATATACGGTCTATGATATAAGTAGAAGTTTAGAAAAATATTTACCATTAATTGACCGTACAATTATTGGGTTGTTCATAATTCTAATTTATGTAATGCTGAGTATGATTTTCGATGCTATACGAAAAACTGATATAAATATAAGTCTTTGGATAGAAACAGGTAAATGTGTGCCTCCGGGGCGAATATATATTAAAAAACAGTCACTCATTTATGATATATTTTGTTCTTGGCTTTTAATTTAATATTTATTTTATTATATTAATTATATTATCTTTGAAATTTCTTTGTAATTTTTTTTGATTATACAAACTATACTATTGACCTAATGTTTGTACTAATGACCTAATATTGAGTCTCGCTGAGTTGCTATTGGCTCGTAGTAGCCAATACAAACAATACTTAATTACTATTAGCTGTTGATTATTGAAAAGATGCTTTGTTGTGCGGCTGATATACTTTTATGATAACAAGACAAGTTACGTCAGTAGAACAAAGTCGTGTCTGATATTATATTCATTCGTATATTTATTTACTCTTTCGCTTCCTTTGTAATTTCCCTTTAATATTTATTTTAATGCACTATGTTTACCGTTTTGAGAATAATTTTATAGTCTAGTTGTAATTGTAAGATTGATTGATCAGTTCTTATATTTTTCACGGTTATAACACACAGACAAAAATATATTTTTCAAATTATTGTACCGCTCTTGTATTATAAAATCTATTCTTCCATATCTTCCTTTAATTACAAAATTTGCTAGTTTTTTAACCCTAAAAGTACCTTATGTCCTTTTAATAGTCCTTTAAATTATCTATTCAAAATTTCAAGATAATCGGTTGAGCGATCAATGCCTGAAAGCGTAACAAACAAACAGTTTGATATTCACATTTATAATATGTCTGTAAGGATTAGTAAGGATAAACAAATACGGTGAATAAGATAGAGTCGTAAAACACTTATTACTAATTATTTATTCCTATCTCTAAGATTACATGTAAAAGAATGTTTTAAAACATCAATATAGGAAATCTAAAGACTCAAAGATCTCGCAATAACCTGACCATAACGTTTCACCACTACACTATGGTATTTTATTTTTGGGCACATCTCTCAGTCTCCGTAATTGTTTTTGTATTGAACTGGGTCTAACGTTTGATACGGTGCAATAAAAAGATCATTCACTAAAGCTATATTCCTATAACTTATACCAATCATCAACTGGTCTACATTCAGCCCTATATTCGCACTAACAGTAAGTCACGGACCTGAATGAACATTCGCCGACAACAATAGCACGTCGGTTGTTAATTTTGCACGAAACTCCTCTCCTCTTGTGGTATATACGATCCAATGTGTGCTCTGGAGGGTTATTTAAGAGAATGCGTGACTGGTCAATGTTTATAACGGGAACAATGTGTTTTAGAATTTGTTGTGGCCTTTAAATACAAAATAAAGACAACGATAAATAACAGTGACATGTGTTGAGAGGTTAAGTAGTATCAATACTTCAATTATGTGGAAAGCACTAAACTAGTGAATTTAGTAAGAAAATTTCGAATTATCCATCGATGTATTTAAGCCTGTCTTCTCTAAACTCACATTTAAAATGGATACGTATAACAAAAGAGTAAAGAGACGAAAGCTGTACATTTAAGATATTTGAGAATAAATTAGCTATTAAAATTAGCAATTAGCCCTATTAGCTTTTATAATCAATGACACAACGCATTTCGATCGTATTTTTATCTCTCTGTTTGTCTGTCTTTGTTATAGATAAAAACGAGGTAGTCATAAGAACTGCCGACAGAAGCGAAAACTCAAAACAATGGAATAACTGTTATTTTTTTTTAATCTTTTATAACCTGAAATATTTAAATTTCATAATTTGTAAATTGAAATTATTAACTATTAGTCTAGGTATCACATCTATTGGCTCTTCGAGTAATAATTATATATATTTTTATAATGTCTATTAGTTAATGAAACATTCGATGGGCTACTAAATCGCAATACAAAATATCAATATTACATGTGTGTACATGTACAAATCTGGCGCAAGCGCAATACGTCACGAGTATGTCGAGGTCGTCGGTGACGTGAACCCATAAATTTTCCACTACAAAATATCGTTCAAGGCGGCTAAAGATGTTTCCATTTAAAAAAAATTAGTGTTCACATTCATGCACGAGTGAAGTGTAATTAGGCTGAATATCAACAAGTTTTAGGATGTCACTTTTTTCCGTTGCCCGCTTCATGTGAAACGCCCCAGCTGTGATTATTTGTTTCCTATTTTTGCTTATTACTTTTCAATATTATGTGTCCATATATGTAAATTAATCAAAGTCAGTTTGCCAGTTGATGTTTTCCATTACGCGAGCCCAATCAACATATTGGTCGCAGAGCGGGACGCCAGCTGGTCTCTGACGGGTTAATTCCATACGATAATATACAAGAGGTGGCTATGTTTATTACTCTCATGGTCGGTTACAAAATCTGCATAAATTTTCAAAATTCATTTCTGTTAAAATATATTAAACTCATATCTATAATCTATCTTGTCTTATAGTTACTGAATACAAATGTGACTAAGGTACTATTAATATATTTTTAAAGAATTGTTTTATGTTATTGTTGTTCCAGTAATTACAATATTAAATATAGATACTCTCTCTTACCCTGTAATTTTTTTCTTTATTTATTTTAAATAAAGTGACATGCTAATAGATCTGGAGCAAGTAATCCAAACATCACGTTTACATTGGTTCACTGCGTCACCTTCTGCACTACATATATCTACACTTATAATATACTAGATGGCAACCAGCAGGGCTACGAGTAATTTAGTTTAGAACCGGTTATCTATGACAAATAATTACTAAAATCGTTTAAACGATTAAGTAAAAAAATATAGCAACGCATTTTGATGACTACATATAGATAATTTAAAAAGTAATTAATTTATCAACTTTACAGGTAAAAAGTAAAGAACAGCATAGTTCTGATGGTAATTTAGAGTTGAGTCTGTGACCTTTATTTTATCAAACAATACAACAGAGTATACTTGTATTAAAATTCATATTACTGAATTATTCCACAGAGTTGTACAAATTTCGTTCCATCTGTTTATCTAATGACGTCATTCTACTACGAACGTGCCTGTACTCTGAAAGATAGAAAGTTCCAAAATTCGTCATCCTTTGTGTTTTATCACATTATAAAATAATGTGAAAAAAATGAATTAAATTATACAATTGATATAACTAGGATTCGCATACGGACTGTTAGTAGAGAATAATGTTGGGCAGGTAAAATCGGTGGATTGGTTTTATTATGCTTCGTATGTTTATAGCGTTTAGCAATAATCTCGCCTGATGTTAAATGACGGTGCCGTCTTAGATGGTAAGCACGCTAAACTGAGACTGGTTCTCAAATGCAGATGCTGGTGGTCTTAGAAAACGTATTACCACGATGAATTCCTTCACGAATATCTTAGGCCCATTGGTAAAGATTCGAACCTACTTCAATTGACGTGTTATCCGAACACAAGCCATAATCGCTTCAAGACGCTGTGGTAATCGCTATTGAAAAACAACTTTATAAACAGAATAAAGTAATGTCCTATGGATCTTAGAAATATCTACATTTGGTTGGTAAGATGGTACATTATATATCTCTCTCAGAAGACTAGCCCATAGGAATCATTTTCGTGTTTTAGCTATTATAAAATAAAAAAAACGTTATTTATGGCGATATTTCAATAGGGTTCTAGTCCTTATTCAATTAAATATGTTAACTATATTAATCATTTAACGTAAATAAAAATTTCTCTTTTACACCATATTACTCAATTAATACCTTATAATATACCAAATGCTTTTAGAGTTACGCGCAGAAAAGTATTTTTTTTCTTGTTTGACGTGATTGACAAACTTTCTTTGATTTTAACGAACTATCAATGTCGAAGGGACAGTAAATGGATCGGATAGTAGATATTTTAAAACACTTGGAGCAGTGTTTCAACACTTATGACGTCATATTAGTACTTATTATCCGCGCGACGTTACACTGGAGCGGGTTGCTAGTTTATAGTACGCGAATAATTCTTGTATGATAAGGAGAACATATGAAAACTCCATAATGGTATTCATACATACAACCGGTCATATATTCTCACTAGGTGATTCCCGCCCGCTTCGTTAGGAGTTAAGAGTCCACCGAATCCGAAAAATAAGTAGCCTAGGACTATATACGAAAAATTGCGGAACAAATGGTCACAGTTCTATGCCAACACATTCGGTAATCTTGAAGAAACTATATTTTTATTATACTCGTATATATAAATCTCCTGTCACGATGTTTGTCCGCGATGGACACCTAAAGCACTGAACCGATTTTAATAAAATTTTGCACACTGTGTGCAGTTTGATCCAACTTGAAAGATAGGATAGTTTATACCTCAATTTATAATCGAAATATTATTTTCAATAGTGTCAATAGAGAGTGTCAATACTTATTTTTGAACGTTCTTCAAGAGTCGAATCTAAGAAGGTAAGAGTTTAAATATTCTTTTTATACGAGCATTACATGATTATTCTAATTGTAAGTTATGTAAAGCAGTGATGTTAAAGAACTATTTCACGATGCGAGACATGGCGATGAATAATTATTATCTCTTCTGTCCCTCCAGTTCAACGGACTTTTAGTACTTGTTACGCCGCACCCTCTGTTTGCTAAAACTTACACTAAAATGTCAATACGCCATACGACTTCTATTATTTAGTTTCTTTCAAGGATCTGATCCACATTGAATCCTTACTATTTCTAACTAATACTATAAACACGAATGTGAGTTTGTTTGTTACGCTTTCACGCCTTAAACTATTTAACCAATCATTATGAAAATTTGCATAGACGTTGTCATCAAGAGTACAGAAACGGACATAGGGTACCTTTCATTCTGTAAAAAGAACTTGTCATCAAAAAACGGAAAATTTGAATGAAGCCGAGAGCAAAAGCTAATGTTTAAATAATCTAATGACTCATTTAACAGACTGTTAAACTCATTTAACAGACTGTTAAAATTATAAGTTACCTTTTCGTTACATTTCGTAAGCATTAATGTTGTAATTTCCTGGTTATATAGAATTGATTTGATTAAAAAATTCCTTTTTTACTATAACAATATATATTTTGCTTAATCTAAGTTTATTTATATAACTAGTTACATAACAATTTGAATGTAATTTTTGTATTGTTGTATGTGTTAAGTTATTGAATATTAGTAGATCCCGTTTAAGGTTCTACTGCGGAAGCATCACCGTTACGTATGGCATAAAGTAGCAACGCGCTCGTGTATTCCGGCCCGAAGGGTATACTTAGCAACACGCACTGATACGTCAGGCAATCCTACTCAGCCCTTAAAAAGTAGCAAACTATTACAACCGGTCTATAGTTTTTGTTTCGATGTCCAGAATAGAATTGTCATAGATCGCATTGAGATACATTTAAACATGTAATAAAAACGAAGGATAGAAATCTCGAGAAAATAATTAAAATATAAATTGATGCTAACGTTTAAAGGAAGGCTATCTTTAGAACTTGTTTTTTCATTTACAATACTCCAAGCAATAGGGTTACAATGGGTGCGTGATTCCGCCCATCAATGAGTCAACACGCTGCCTTATCTATTACTATAACTTTTCCCTTGCGCTTATAAAGTACTGTGGGTTATTTCAAGAATTTCATTATGATGGATTGGGTATGCGTGAAACCGTCACAAATAAAAAAAACTCGTGTTTTCTTTAATAATATTTGTAAGGATAAATCGAGGAAACAACTACGATACTGAACATAACAGTGAAGCATATTAGAAAGTATTATAAAAAAATAAATCGATGTCTAAATTAATGCAAAATACTTGGTTGTTTTTTCATATACATTAATTAACACATTGACATTATTTTGTAACAATGTAATCACAATGTAACGATTTTGAATGCAAATATTTATGTCCGGTGTTGTTCATTAATTGACCATTCCGTTTCGTCTGTTTGCGATACTATCGTAACGGCTTTTAGCGTTGCCCGGTAATGGATTTGAAGTGCAACATTGTTTTCAGATAGGATACGAATGGCCAGGATGTATTGCTATCCGGTCGGCTCTACGCTTTTATTGCTGGATGCATACATTTTTTGTAGCTAATGGTAAGCAAAAAAAATAAAAAAAATACTTCATAAATTTAAAGACAAAACATCGTTGACCATAGTTAGGTAGGCATCTACCAAGTCTTAAAAACCTACCAATGTCTCACACAAAATCCATTTCTTATTCGATTTGGAAAAGTTCTTTGGTGTCATTAAAATGGGACTCCCTTGAAAGTATCCCCTTATTGATAAAAAAATAAGTTACCAAATCGGTTTATAAAGGAGTAATACTGTGGTAACAAAGAGAAAGAAAAGTACAACCGAATTGAGAACCACTTTCCTTTTTAAAGTTGATTAAAAAACCGTATATATTCTTGATATATGTGAATGGAAGTTAAGCAAGTTAAACCCTGAAGCATTAGGCACACTGTTTTAAAGGAGTCACTCTCGCACATTTGGATACGATTCAATTCCTTTTTGATTTAGACGATTTGTTATAAATGTCGGAGAGTTTTTGAGCTTAGCCACAATCTCGTCTGATGTTAAATGACGATGTGGTCTAAATGGTGAACACGCTAAACTTTTAGGGACACTGGCTCTCAAGTGTAGTTACAGTTGCTGAAACACATCAACACTTGCTTAACGACGGATTTTCAACTTGAAGGTTTAGTAACTAACTAGCAATGCAGACGTTGAAAAGATCCTACCACTATGCAATTGTTTCATTTCGATGTTACCCTTTAACAAAAGTTTCGAGATATCCGTATGGCGTACGCCATCAATGCTACATCTTAGTAATTCCCAAAAGTACAATAACCATTCAATAATGTACTAAACCTCAGTTTCCTATATTTTTTTTCGTAGTCCGCTGAAACTGTAGCGGCTGTAACAGGCCAACAAAGTTCGAAAAAAAAAACAAATATATACATATCTTTTCATAAAAAATATAATAGAGAAAGCAAGATATTAAATAATAGACATCATATGTAATTACCTATTCAGTTTGCATAAAAAGCTAGCATTTATCTCGAGAGAAGCGGAGAGCACAAAAGAGCAAAAATATAATGAGGATCGCATTAAAACTGGAATGAGAGATCAAGCGTTATACTTGAGAGAATAATTACAGTGCATTCGAGATGAGTTATGATGGAGGAATGCTATTTAGAGTAGTTTATTGTAATTAAAATAATAAATCATCTCATTTATCTAAACTTAAGAGCATTTATATAAAAATAATTATTTATTATAAACTAGCTAATACCAGCGACTTTGTGTGCTTCGTTCCACTTTCCCCTATCAGATGTCAGACTCAGTTTTCACACCTTTTATTCACATATCATTTTTCACACAATTTATCCACGCCTTTTTCGGTCTTCCTCTACCCCTATATCCGTCCACTTTGAAACTCAAAACTTTTCTGCTCCATGACTTTCATCTCTTCTCATAATATGCCCGCACCATGATAACCTATTACTCCTTCAATTCTCTGACACTGATGCTATATTCAAACATCCACTCATATACTCACACTGATATACCAAACATCCATCTTAATATTTGCATCTCTGCCACATGTAATCTTTTCTCATCCATCTCTTTCGTAGTCTAGCACTCATACACAAAAAATAAAAACTTAACTTAAATAGAAGATAAGAGAATAAAAAAGATATAATAAACAAAAGGTATATAGAATAAAGAGAGATAGATAAGAGAAGATCGTTAAAAATATTGTGAGAATTGACAGATTCATGTTCAATTATTAAGTAGCCATTTTATTTTATTGCATGTTCTTCCTGCAAAGGAAAGATTTAGTCTAATTTACTTTGTCAGCAAACCCGTGCGAAGCCAGAGCAGGTTTAATTCTTGCTTAAGACGCATTGCTCTTCGTTACGCCTTCCACCAATACATCAGGGAAAGGTCTAATATTAGAGCATCCATATTAAGTCGAGACCCTGCTGAGGGACCAACACCTGCCGGGTCGGGTAGAAGTATTGCAAAGATGGTTCCTGCCTACCCGGCTAAAGAGTGCGAGAAGAATGCCGAGAGAGTTAATCAGTTTGTACTGACAAATCTGGTATTCCTATATGTGCAGCCCGGCGAGGTGTGAACGGGGTGGGTCTCTTCTTAAGTGAGAAAGGAAAAAAATGGTAGCTAGTTTCATATAAAAGTATCTATCGAAATCATAATTAAATAAATAATAAAACTATTATTCATTGTTCAATGACAGTTTATTTTTACGTTACCGGTGAGTTGCATAACGCAGTCACCTGGAAAGGCTTTATGCAAAACGCACTTTTTTATTTTCAACCTTGGAACTCGAGTCCGGAGTAACATGGAAGTACGTATTCAAATTATTTTCAGCCCTCGGGATATTTTACCGAATTCGTATGTTTCGTGACTTGTTTTTGGGTAACAATGTAAGCGTAAAGGGGAAAATATCATTTTACATATGAACCTTTGTGATTTTTAAGTCGCTACGCTCGAGGCAAACACGTGGAATATAGTAACTAATCGCCGTTCAGGGTTCGAAATGAGATAATAATTCATTGTTTATTTAACTTTGTATATATTATACGACGTGAAGACCCTAAAGTATAACAACAAACATAAAAGACAATGGTATTGAATTGTATTATCTTCGCCTATTTACATATACCTACTAGTAAACAAAATTCGACCATAATTCTTTAATTTTTCAAATTACAATATTAACGAAAAAAAAAAACGAAGTACCTCGATTTTTTTTTAATACAAATAATCGGTTGTGAAGCAGAGTAGAAAGATGTAATTAAGTGTTTTGTCTCTATCTATTTGTATATAGATGTAATCTTTAGCTTGTAAGACGCTTTATAAAATGGACATTGTCTGTACAGAATCACCCCTAGGAGGTGCGAAGTAAACCTTGGCATACTATACTACCTCCTCCAGCTAAGTATACTTAAAAGAGTACCACTGACACAGAAAACACAGCGTATCACTAATAGAAGTCTAAAAGACTATTTCAAAACCTTTGTTTGTGGTCTGATCGATTACTGTAAGAATAATACGGTTGTGCAGACAGAAAAAATCTCTTGTACGACTATGGCATTGCCTAAGCCCTGTCTACACAGTAAACTGTGTACTTTAAATCATGCCACTTGCACACACAAGAAGACCCTTAAGGCATCGAATGCGACTGTACAGATAGCTTCTAACTCGGTTCTGGGTCTTAAATAAATTACAGCTTGATATTTTTTAGACAATGCACACTAATTTTAAGAAAATTATTTCAGCATTCATATTTGTTTTTAATATTACTATAATTAATATTGAGTATTTTAAATGAATTTCAATGTGTAATACTTAAATGGACAAATGCGTTAGTTTTATTTCGTTACCCGAAATAGCAATAGAATTGAAATATTTTTTTAATAATATGAAGTCAAAAATCGAAACTCTCGAAAGACTCGCAAATTGAATGTCTCTTAGAATAGACGTTGATAATAGATTTTAACATAAATATATAGTATAATAGTTTATACAAAATTCAAAGCAATATTTTTTATTAAATAATTCAATTTCACAGACGTGATTTTTCACACAAAATCACATTCAACAATGTGTCTTATGATGAAGGTCGTAAAGTTAAAATTGCAGATAAATAATATAGTTACATCAGCACATTCTGTAAGAGCCTCTTGACACATATCGTCGGGAACTGAAAGGGCTCTGATTTGAGATAAAATATGGTTTGCCCTTTCAAGTATTCAGTTATTCATAGACTTTTGACGTGGCAGTAGTGATCTTGATAACGCGCGGTCTATATTCACTTTGATATAATGGTAAATTCTATTTTCACTTTAGTCGTAAATGTAAATCGTCTATAGTGAATTCGCACATTTCATTAAACAGATATACAATAATTGCGATCTACATTATTGATGAATTATAGTAATCAACAGATTAAGTAACTTGTGGTGACCCATGCACTATTGACCCCAACCAAGGTAGATTTTAAAGCAGGCCCAATGATAATGATTATTGACCGACCTTTGTCAATTAGAAGTAAATTTGAAAAAAAAAATACGTTTTCTGGACTGTTAGAAAATGATTTGAATATCAGTCCAGACGAAAAGGAACAAAAACGATATCGTTCCTGTAAAAAACATTACTTAAAACTGAAACATTGTTCAATAATACAATTTAAAAGCAATCTGTGAACGCTTAATATTCAAATCGATGTCCACGTGTGGATGTAAATCACAAAGGAGTCGTGTAAATGGTGTTACACTTGCTTATACGCATATAAATGTATTCTGACAGTCTGGAGCGATGTGTGACATAAAACACTGATATAGGAGGTTATATATTGTTCATTGTCACAATATGTAAAAATCCGTGCATTAAATAAGTTTTCAGAAATTACTTCAAAAAAGACTTTTCTAAATTTTATGTTAATCACGAACTTTGTGATAAGCTAGATTTTACTTACTACTACGTTAGTGCACTGTAGATTTGACCTATCTTTATGGGTCAGCACTTTTTCTAAATAAAAAGTACCATTGACAACGTGTATCTAAAATTTCATAACGATAGGTCCAGTGGTTAAGGCGTGAAAGCGTAACAAACAAACTCACATTCAAATATATAATATTAGTAAGGATTAGGATATCGGCTGGCTTCACAGTACTTTGAAAAGGTACTTCACAGTTTAATAACGAAATGACATACAAAGTAATGGAGACAGACGATCAATGTGTACGAATAAAGTAGGCAGTGTACTACAAATAAAATTAAATTGAACCTGCTGTAGTAATAATACTCACAATGAATTTTTATGAGAATATATACTATTACCTCTTTAAACGAAATTTTAATTTCGAAACGAACATGTCGACACTGCGTTGTTCGATATAAATCCGATTTCTATAATATGGCTGAGCTTTCAACGAATGGTATCAAACTAATGAAATAACAGCAAGGTTAGTATTTTATTCACCTAATTGATTATTCATTTCATGTGTATTACGACAGTTACACTTGAGACTCAGTCACTTTACATGTACTATAAAGGCCACATTTACGACATAAAAATACCAACGTACCTTTATTAATACTGTACATCATAAATAATATAAATATTTCTTACCTTTCGAGCATAAGGGCGGACTAGTTTTTAAATAGAATCGTAGAGTATACATTAAACATGTAGTGCATTTACAAGATTTCTTTGCTAACCACAATGATAGCAATGATGAGAAAGTCCGTTATTTTATTTTTGTTACATTTTAACTGTGTTTGTCTTACATAGCTCATATGGACAAATAAAAACTTACGTCCATAAATATTTCCAATATTAAGGTGACTGTCCCAATGCTTATACTCTAACGTCATTATCCAATTCCCTGCGAATGCCCAAAACGAGCATCAATCAAATGCACAAATTGGTGTTCGGAACTCGACAGGTTTAATAGCTATCCCCTTTTAAAGCCGCAATAATGTAAATATTGTTTATGTGCATCGTTGTTTTAATTGGCTTTTGTGGGATATGATAAATGTACATATTTTTTCAGTAAATGTTGTTTATATTTATATCAAGTTATTTGTGTAATTTAGTTCTATTTCATTAATAACGTACACCTGAATTTTTGCTTTTAACTATTATTCAATTTACTTTTGGCAATACTAAATAATAAATGGCATATATATTCAGCATAATTATGATGATTCTAATATTCTATTCAATAAGTTAAGAAGTTAAGACAATATTTCGCGTTGAAGTTTTCAATAAATTTGAGGAACTCGATGATAATGAGATAATGATTGTCATTTTTAAAATAGATCGACAGATTTCATGTGTAATTCTATAATTTCAATAAAGGACCTACAATTAAATCTTAAGGTCACGGTTCCGACGCCAGGATACGATTGACTTTTTAGGTACAGTAATGACAGTTATGCTTGATATGTAATTTAATGCCTATGTTTGAAATTTTACCCTCATGATTATTATTCCTTTCTTATTAATATCCGATATACATTGACTACATCTATTTGGCTAATTCTTTTTTGATTGTGTTTGTAATTATCAGGTCAAGGTGTGTATGAAAGAAAATGTTTGAAAACACGTATGAAAACAGTACCATTTTGGGTTAAAAAATCTCTATATTATATAAATGAGTGAGCGAGACAAAATATAGTAGGGAAATCTTTAGTTTAATATAATTCATTAATTACGACATAGTTCAGATGTTTATGGACTGAGATATGAAAACCTATATATAAGCTGTCTAACCCATTCTACTTAGTAACGCCAGTACTCGATAGATGACGCTGTATTACAGTTGGTAAAATCACGATGTCAAGGTTGATTCTTGGGTAATAATCTCACAACGAATTAGTGAATACATTGTCTTGTCCTGAAAATGGTGTATTGAGGAGATCTTGTTAAGTAAACATTACTCTTTATTATATGCTGGATCTTTTTTTCTTCATTCCATTTGTGCAGGACCAGTGAGGAACCCACTGACTGCTCCAGGTAAATAACAAATAATGTAAAAGAGATATAATTGACGTCAATTCTTGACTATAACTAATTTTAATACTTAGTTAAAGTTTTTTTCTTGCACTCCTAACTTGTATAGGTACATTAATTAGAGGGTCGTCATAATTAGATCTCGTGCTATCCTACAATATACCGAAGGGCATCATTAATTTGATGTCTAAAGAATACAAAAAAAAACTTATGACTGAATAAAATATTTAATTACAATTCCCCAAAGTAATATAGGTAACCTTAAAAAAATATTTAACAATTGCAAAACTTACTGCTAACGGTGAAACAACACATCATGGAGAAATTTATTAGAATAGAAAAACTTATTTGAAAATTAAATTTCATTATGATGGTCTAGTGATAAAATCTCGTACAATTTTTCCCCAGCGGTAGATATTGAAAGGGCGGTGTTATAAGAAGTTTGAGGTATAATTTACAACTATTTTATAATAGCTATAAATATTATTAAAGAAAAAATCCTTGTCGTGTCTGTCTCTGTTTCTTTATTTTTTTTAAACAACACAATGTATTTTGATACGAGATTGAAGTAGCTGGATGCGATAACCCACGACAAAAACACTTTGTTCTTTTAAAACATTAAAGCTATTGCACATCAACAAAACTGAGGTACCAGCTGCTTGGTAGTAGCAGGATGAAGACTATATACTGGGCCCAATGATGAACTTTGCAGAACACTTGGTCAATATGTACTTATACATGTGAATGATATAATTATTTAAATGGCCTATGAAATAGATATTTCGGTTTTCTACACGAAGTTTGTTTTGTTGATGTTTCAGCTGGTGGTGTAATTGTTCCTGTAGAAACTACAGCTGGTTTCTTAATGATCGTGGTGTTTGTAGTGTAGGCAGTGTGATTTTTTAATGTCGTCATTATTGCACGGTAAACCTGTAAACAATACACATTACTATAACCTACGGATAACATTTCATCTGGAAAGGAATGGTTTGAACTGAATTGCATCGTCATACACCAGGCATATGATAGCACTCGACGATACCATGTCGCCTCAACCAAGTGGCGGCCGGTACACCGTGGGGCTTTAGTGAGTAAGAGTCTCACACTACCCACTCTCCTCCCCGGGATGGTGGTGTGTCCATGATGGATTTTCCCACTCTAATAAAAAAAGGCATATGTATTGTTAGGATATGCTGAGACATATTGTTTTCCGCAGTCATCTAATGAGTACTCAGTAATCAAGTAGTGGTAACTTGGTAGTGGTAGTGAATCCTTCTCTACTTAACTGGATTGCTACCATCGTGAATAAGTTGATAAATCATAGTAAATTTCTTTCAATTAGTCATATTTGAGGATCAACTTATCCATATACACTATCGCTGTTGTTTATGGACAGCACTAAGCTTACCATCAAATATATTTAAGTGTATCTTGCTGTGATAATAAAAAATATTCTTGACAGAAAAAGTAAAGAGAACTGTGGGTATTTTAATGACCGATAGTGTAAAGAGCAATGATGGCTCACTTGATAGCGTATTTCGACACGGGGTCGATCGATAGAAATTCGTATCCTTGTGACTGATTTGGAGATTATGGTGAAGGAACACATTATAGCATGGTGATATGGTTTTTTAAACCCGTTTGGCTACCACCGTCAAGTTGACACTAATTGGTGTGTTCCGTCAGCTACATTTAAGAGCCAGCCCCCCAGTAAGTTTAGCAAGTTTACCAGCGTATACCAAATTTTCATATAACGACAGATAAGTTTATGACCAAAATTTAATGCCTATAAAATGTAAAAAATGTCACCAAAAGCCGATGTTAAAGCTAAAGCACTAGAAAATCTTAGAATAGTCCTAGCGAATGATTATCTCTGTAGAAAGCCAAGAAATGAATTACCTTAGGCACAAATTTACATCTTATTAAACAATAGCTATGTAATGGAAAGAGATCACCAAGAGAATTTCAAAAAAAATTAACATATTTGCATAACACAATTACGAAGTTACTGTTGATGACTTAAACCTGCATATAAGGGCCTTGGTCTTGACTTTATCTGTGTAAAACTAGCACCATGTTAGTCATCCCTGAATTATTTTTAATGCCATCCAAACGAATAAGTTCGTGATAAAGACGCCATGCAGGGCTACATCTATTCGTAGTCGATTTACCTTTGATATTGATTGATTGATAAGCGCTTTGCATCTTTATTTATCATGCGAACCGTAAAGGAATAGAACGCGCTACCTGAGTCTGTTTTTCCCAAAATATATAATATAACGGTCTTCAAAAGAAAAGTGAATGAGTTTTACTGAGCGAACGTGCTACATCATAGGCCTCATCTTCACTTTATGTCAGGTGTGACTAAGGTCAAGCTTCGGCCAGTGGAGTGTAAAAAAATACAATAATAATAAACAAAAGAGGTTTTTATAATAACGTATGTAATTAATTAGAAAGTTTGTTAAAAAAGTAGGCTTACGTGCTGATTTCAGGAATTCCGTTAATGACTGAAACCTGAAGAACTGATGAGCCTTGTTTTAATCCTAATACAATTGATGATGAATTATTGACCTCTGAGTACACGGAATTGCCATTAATACTGACAGCAGTAGAACCTGTAGGGAGTTAAAATTGTTTGAAGAAATTATCACTCAGTGGTAGTGTATTTTGATAGCACGTCAGTCGATGTAAGTTGGAATTGAGATTAAAAATAAGGCGTAGTTAAAAGTGAAGAAAAAATTGTGGTGAAATCATTTCATGGTGATAGGGCAACAATTCTCGAGTTAGAAGACTGCCGACACATATCTCTAGGTGTGTTTTTTTTTGACATGGAGAAATCCATTGTAGATAACCCACCCCGTTGTACAGCTGGGGGTGGGTGTTGTCCAACTCTCACGGAGTAAAGCCCCGTGGTGTTCTTCACACACCGTTTAGGCCGGTGAAGGGGCGCTGCCTATGCATGACATCCTTTTGATCTATAGGTGTGTTGCACCAGCCGCTATTGAAATAAAGTCCTCCTCTAGATATAGCGTGTTCAATATCTTATGTTCCATCGTCATTTAATATCGGGTGAGATCGTGATCAGACACTAAAACTTATATAGTATTAAATATATTTATTATTTATTTTGCAGTAAATTATTCACGTTTCATAATTTTATTTTTATTGTTTCATATACTTTAGGAATTTTTAATAACATACTCGTGACCCATGGTCGTCTATAAAAGATGTTTAGTCATACAGATTTAAAATAGATTATTTCTTGATGTTCTTAGTGTTTTCAAAAAAAGACACTAGATACGGAGATATGGAAAGATAAAACCTGTACAGGATTGGGCTGCTGAAGAATCAACACATACATATATTGTGATACATGAGTAATTATCACTCATTACTCCCTATTTCCAGTACCCGTATAATAGAGTTTTTAATTATAACTCGATGCAAACAATCAAACAATAAACAAAAAGTTTATTGTAATTATTTTGTGCAATATTTGCTTTAATTAATCAGGTACAGTGTAGGTGTAACTGGAAACTGATATCGTTGTATTTTATACTAGCTATGGCACATGGTTTTACTCGCGTTCGATTTTTCTTGCCGCGTCATATGAACCCGGCCCTCCTTTATTCCCGTTAAGCATAGTGTCTGACTTATGATTTATATGGTAATTGCTCGCCATTCCAAGGGCGCAGCATAGAAAGCCTATATATTAGCAGTAAATGTAATGTAAAAGCTTGTAGTTCAAAATATTAAAAAGTAACAAACAATGTATCGTTCTTTACAATATTAGTATAATTATATACATTGTTATTTAATCATGGTAATTCCGACCTCCCTATCTGTCCTTGCAGAAAAGTTTTTTTTTTCTCACTGGCTACGCTATTGTTCTGACAGGCCTCTACAGCTTCGCCGGACTACAGAAAAGTATTTACGATGTGCCCCATTATATAGTAAATTCAACTTCAAGTATACTATACTTACTCGATTGAGGAAGCGGTAAGGGTAACACTATACCTGATGCCATAAGAACCTGAAATCATATACAAGAAGGACGTGCGGTAAGACACTAGTTATCGAGTGGATCATTATGATCATATGGTTAAAATCTGACACAGAGACTTGTTAGAGTATATCTATTGTATATTTAAATACCTAGACTTTTAGGTCGATTCTTAACTCTTGATTGTCACAAATGTACAGACAAAAAGACAAAGAAAAAACAAGAACACACTCGCTTAGTGATAATGAAATTATTTTTAGTTTAAGTATAGTACTCTCCCTTGACAACCTCAGCTGGTATTGAAAGATCATGTTGCCAGGGGTGGTATGAAAATGCTTATTATAGATAAGGATTGGTTCTCCTGTGAAGTTTTCAGAACATTTGGTTCTTGATGATAAATTTTTAACTTAGGAGCAGTAGCTAATCAAAGGGGCGTTAGAAGTAGTCTGATCACTATGCTATGGTTTCATCAGGATATTTTCCTTCAATAAAAGCATATATTCACATAATATCATAATACAGTAGCGGTATACTTAAGGATATGATCAAAAAGTCTGTTTGTTTCACTAATACGAGAAAGTGCCACGTATAGTCTGACATGGGGTATATTCGGTTGCGGAGAGGCCTACAGCGGCGACTAACCATTGTATAACTCTCAGTGATCATCGTTGTTTCTTAATGGCACAATAGTTACTATCAAGTACAATGTCATTATGTTCTCGTGGTACCAAAAGAAAAAAAAAACTTACCAAGAATAAAGTGAGCGCGGACACCATTTTGATTTTTAAATGTTAATAACAAATTTTGAAATATAACTGATATTTATTGAACATACACCAGAATTTATTGTTTATAACAGTATTAATGTGTTTTTTTTTTATGAGCACTTAATATTTATAATGATATTTTATGAATCGATTACTGCTTTAAATGACTAAACTGCATTCGTGATTTTGTTCTGGTGAAAAGTATATCTACAGTTAATTGTTATGTTTTATAATAATACGTCTATTGAGTGGTTAAACTTGTTTGTCTTTTTTTTTGTATATTAGAACAACTGATCAGATTTTGAAAATTCTTTCAACTAACAGTATTACCGGTATTAAGTTTTATATATTTAAACTAGCTGAAATGGCGAACTTCGTACCGCCCAACAGTTAATGAATGTCGTGTCAATTTTTATTTAAGCTTAATTTATTATTTTATTAACGTAATAAAATGAATTATAAAATAAACAAAAATTTAATAGAATTACAAAACCTAAGTATTTCAACGGCAAATCAGCAAGACATATTCTTGATGCTGTGTATTTTGCTGCATGGGTTACATGTGTTATTATTTTCAGTGAATCACCTTGTGATATATGACATTTTCATCGTTATTCTGCTATGATGAAACTAAACCCACTTTGTATTATATGTATAGAAGAAGAGATAGATATAAATTATATATATATATAAATATTTTTTTATATCAATTTTTCGATATTTTCATAGTTATACTGCTATTCAAATACAAATTCAAAAGTTAATGATGACGAATATCGGTACGGTCACGCTCCTGTCGTTGATATACTGAATCGTATATACTAGGTTACAGTCGCTATAAATTGCGTCTATTGATTGACAAGAAATTTATCGTTCGTATAATTCTTTTTGGTTATTAGCTAATATAATATGTTATGTATATAATGAGTGTAGTATTGAAAGTGTATATATTGTGCGTATTTAAATGTTACCATTTATTATTTCCATATAAATTATATTTATGAAAATTAATGTATATGTATTTATTTATAAGTTTTCACTTACATTGTGTGGTTATAAGTACTTACACAACTATTTTTTTCTGAATGAACATGATATGATGACTAATACTACTGGCAACTTTTATTCTACATTTCTTGATGATCGGTTGAGTGATTAAAAACACATCGGTTGTTTTTTAAGACTTAGATCTCAAAATGGCGGGTTATCTTTTGTTTTTTTTATTTCATGAGATTTTTACTTGCGTCTATTGGCATGCAGTTTGTGTATGTTCGCAATAATACAGTTATATATATGACAATGTAATACATTACGTATAGCTTTATATAAAAAAGTATAATTTCACATTACATAATAGTATTTAATCAAGTTTTTCAAGTTTTCTCGTGAATCCGGTATTTTTACTGAACTTATATTGCCAACAGTTTGATGACCTGTACCTCGTAAGGTATTCATTCATTTGTATGGAGTTTAAGCCTTTATGAATTTGGACAGTGCAGGGGTTAAGACGTGAAAAGATAAAACAAGTATAAAGGTAAAAAAGGTACAAACTCACATTCATCTTTTTAATATTAGTGGCATAGCCACAAAAAATTATATATACAGAGAGAAGGAGAGATTTATTAACATAGGTTGCTTGATACCACCACATGCTAAAAGACTAATGTAAAATGTTATATCAAAGCCTGCATTATTCTCTTTAACATACGCTCAATTACAGAATTATCACGATCAAGCGTCAGCGATCATAAACCTTTGGCGACGATTAAAATTTTCAATGCTCCAAAGGTTGGCGAGGGCTGATCAAAGGGCGATAGCTTATTCATTTAAATGGAAAATGTTTCATCGCATACGCATAAAGAGTTATAGATGCAAGAAATGTTACTATAAAAATTATTTAAAAATGTATATGTACATTTTTTTTTTGTTATTTTCTAACAATCTTATCTAACAATCAATTAATGATCACATGCTTATAATTATATATTTATTACTAACTTTTGCTCGTGGCTTCGTTCGTATCAATGGAGATTTCACTTATCCTCCGGGAACAGTAGTTTTTTGTGTATAAAGGTTAGTCTAAGTTCTTTTTTGTACCCTGACAACGTGGATGCATTATTTGATGATTATCGGATGAGTAGGTAATGCGTGAATGCGTAATAAACAAACAAATAGACAAACTCATATTCGCATTTCGTTAGGATTTTATAGACCGTAATTTTCTTTATAAATCAGAAAATCTGTTTACATTCATTCTTTTCATCGTTGTATTTAATATGTAATTAATTTTAAAATATTTTTTATGCTTTTTATTGTCACAATCATATTATCAATTCAAGGAGTTGCGAATTAAATGATCGGAGAACTGCCTCGTAGGTTCGAATACTGCAAGTAGTCTGAAGTATCACCATACGATAAAAGTGAAAACACGTGGTCGACGATAACTGAAGTCGAGTATTCAGTACTCAATTCAGGACGTCACCGATTAGACTGTGCCCGATATCGACTCGAGCCGTGTAATCCGATTCAGCGTCGTCGATTCTACCGCAACGGTTTACTTTCGTTCACTGCTCACTACACCTAAGAAAGTTTACCTGAAAAACACTGATCACAAAACCGTTGTTTGGTTATTTATATGAAACAAGTAGGACTGACTCATATAACAGCACATATTGAAATCTATCAAATCGTTTAGGTTACAAAAGGCGCCAAATAAGTAGATATACGAAAATAATTTGTCATTTCTAGTTTTCGATAAAAGATCATTTACGTCTTTGTACTACGTATATTATTGGGTGTTTATTGAGTTAGGCTTCCAGTTATGATCTGTTTCAGTCAACCTCCAGTGTCTGGCGCTTTGAAAACCCTTTGATGATATTCTACATTTATATTTGAATAACTTACATGATGAATATTCATCGTATGCATTAAAACAAGTATTTCTTTTTATATGAAAATTGTATTATTAAGTCACTATTCCTCATTTTTCAAGCTTCTTACATTTATAATCTACAATATTTGTTCAATTCTCAATATAGTTTTTAACATTTATAACAAAAAAATAATTATGTATAGTAATATCTATTGGGCATTTCAAGTCAAATCGGACGGTTTGAATTTTTGTTTGTACTTCCTCAATTTTGTTATATGTTTTGTTACACCTCAAAATAGCCCTCTTGGTATTTTTTAAAACTTTTTTACTTACTCGTTGAAATTATTTTTTAGTTTTTTGGGCATAACTTATGTTGGGCCGATTCACTAATGGATCTTTAATCGCCAATCACTGGTACGGAGCCTCTCACTACCAATCGGTGTGCGTAATTATCTATTAACATAGCACACATTAAGCGTTGCGCTACTGCCAACAAGAAATTGTACTTCAACAAATCATCATACGATGCATTTATCGGTTCGTATTATGTTGGTACTACTACACTATGCATGAGAATTCGCTCGTCGCTGCGTTTGAAGACTGTTGTTTATGTACAATCTCTATCTTAAAACTCTAAAAATATACAAAACTGTACATTGCACTCACAGCGCTGCTCGTGTGTTTAACGCTAATGTATAAACGGCATATTACATGTACAGCGACGCACTGAAATTACTATTTAAACGGCTGATACATGCATATGTGTTTTGTGGACAGTGCTGCGACGGATTAGTGCTCGAGGCTCATGATCTGGGCCTTAGAATACCACCAGGTCAGTGAGAACGTTCTTTGTTCTGTTATTGCTCAAAGAGGATCAAGCGGTGTAAGCCTTTATGCCACCAGCAGTTTACTGGCTAGCCCACTAGGCCATAGTGTCGCAGTCATAGCGGCCGTAATAATTAAAATTTCGAGTCCGCTTCTACAATTTACTTAAAAATGGTCCAAGTTTGATATTTTTTTATTTTTTGTTTTTATATGATCTTTTTTATGTAATTTTTGTTTTTATATTCTAGGAGGCAAACGAACAGGTGGGTCTCCTGATGGTAAGTGATCACCGTCGTCCATAGACACTAGCAACACCAGGGAAGTCGCAAGTGCGTTGCCGGCCTTTTAAATATGTGAGCCTCCGGCGCTCTCACTGGCCGAACAAAACGCAACAGTGCAACCACTGTTACTTCACGTCGGTTTTCCGTGAGAGGGTGGTACTACCCCGGGAGAGTCGACCCATTCATACTGAAACCAGTAATAACTTCAACGTAGCTCTACCACCTACAAAATGTGAATGTTGTGAAACAGAAATAAATCATTGTAGGAAGTATATTTTTTGTGTTTAAGTATATTTGTATATTTTTTCTTCTTTATATGAAAATGGTATAATAATACTGACAAAGTCGCGGATATCAGTTAGTATGAAAAAAATCGATGTGCATGAAGTGTAAATATATCCTCAAGCGTTTCAGAGATAAAAGACTATGATTTACATACCTACGCACTTGTACACCCCCGAGCGCTGAGTAGGGTAGTGGGTGCTACATAAAGGAGGTACCTAGCGGGAGAGGTGACAAAGATGTTCTGCACTACCTCTAGTGCTATTATCTATAGGTTGATCACTAATACTTGGAACTTCACACAACCCATATATATATATGAAAACGATTGTTTCTTTCTTTGTTGTCTTTTACAAAATGAGTGCACACCACTTGTCAGCTTTTCAGACGATGTGGACATGCCCGAAATGAGTGCAAACTCTTTTAAATGACGCTTTGAGTCCCTTTGAAGACTATGGGACTGAAGTCACTGGAAAAAGCTAATAAATTTGTGATTAATGATTAAACATAGATATATAATATCACCTTTCTTATAAAGGTGTGTGGAATAAGGGTATAATTGAACTCATCTGGAATTGAATTGGTTGCCATTGGTTAGTACAAATTTAATTAGTATTTTTCTGTTTTTTATACAGGTATTTAAGAAAATTGACACATAATATTTACTGGTACCAAACTATAAAAATGGTAGAAAGAATTTTAGTAAGGATTACGAAGGAAAGATGGAGAGTGCGCGCAGTTCAAAAAACCTATCTACTAAATTCTGTATGAAAACAGGCTGAAGCAGAATAGAATAACCATCATTGACAGAGGGTGGAGAAGAACCTCGTAAGTTTGTTGGATTTTATAGTAGAAATTACTTTTTAAGCTGGAATGCTGACTAAATCGTTTCCGAAACCAGCGTGTTATTCTATGACATAGATGATGTATTCTGTTATGTTTTTCTTTTTAGGTGATAGTTTCCGTTTTAGATTTTATAAAGTCTATATATTGTATAGGTTTAACATTTGACCATAATTTCACCTCATGTTAAATGAAAATCTGGTCTAAGATAATCTTCAGTGTTACTGCCGAAGCACACCTATATATGTTTTTGCTGCCAGATTCTGGAAAATCCATTAAGGTGATGATTGATGAGGTATAACACATGATATAAAGATGCATCACGATTTTATCTTTACTGAGCGATCCTCTCCACATTCACTTTCATTGGAACCATTTTGTTAAGTCTCGTAGGTATCGATTTAGTACAATAGTTCACAAACATCTTAGTATGTCTATCTCACTTACTTATAAGTTTATAAATTCTAAGTATTAGCGTTTGACCACAATGTCACCTGATCTTAAATGATGATATAATCTAAGATAGTAAACTCCCGGAATACACCTAAAGATGCTTGGCGACAGAATTTGAAGGTGAAAGGTAACCATGCAGACTTATAAATAATTCTATAGCCATGCTATGGTTTCAGCACTATATGTTCCTTCACTAGAAGCTCCGGCTTATTTGGTTCAAACCTAAATCGACCGACACCATATCCGAACAGGCCTACCACTAAGCCATAATCGCCTCAAAAAAGGAGAATTATTTAGTGCGGGAAGGAAGAATATTATATTTATGTTTTTTAGAATACAAATAATAAAACAGTGATATATGTATTAGCGATTAAGTATATTCAGAATTAACTAAACCAATGAGCGAAACCGGCGGCAGATGACAGTTATGAATATAAATTAAAAATCTTCCTATGTTTTCAGGTATGCAGTCATCATGGAGATGCAAACATCAGTCGCCCCTAACGGGGGATGTCGACAAAGCAGCGGTGAGTAATTACAGAAAAATGGGGACATAACTGGGTCAGTGTGCTTGTGTGCGTGGATTATGAATATAAATATAAAGGATGCTTTGCAAAATGAGCTACAAAGTTACCTATATAGCTTCTCCTCGCTCTGTTCTGTTGTGGTGTTTGCGTTGATAACTTATGTTTTTTTTTAATATCATTTAATGGTCATTAACTTCACTAGCTTTATACTAAAGACGAGTTGGTTTATATAGATGGTTTGAACGTATTTTAATGCTGTATAATATTTAGAATGTTTTATATTCACCTTAAATAATAGCAGTTGTTACCTCGACTTATATAGCTAAATAACTAAAAATCATTCGTGAAATTCTTGTAATTCTGTTATTATTATTACAAGCTTTTATTTAGCTTGCAATGTTTGCTAATTTTTTTAGGTTTTATCTTGCAAGCTGCATTAGAACCACGACTTCGCAATTTTGAATGTTTGTTCTGACTTGGTGACAATATACATAAATGAAATGAAATCAAAATAGCCGCCATACACATTGAGAAGGCCGAGTAAGCTTTTCAGCTTAAAAATGTCTTTTTAAAATATATTTTTTATATTCCATATTACATTTCAATTGTTTTATATATATTGAATTTGAATGCCTGGCGAAGCGTGCGGGTATCAGCTAAAATACACATAAATACGTTATAATTTATAAAATAATGTTCAGAATACATTTATATCATTTTCATTAAGATTCCGCAGATGATATACTTTTGAACTACACCAATCATCCTGTTTCCTGTATGATTTTCTTTCCAGAAATATTTCTCGCATGGCTCTTCATTTACAGTAAAATTGAAAGAAAATCCGATTAAAGTTTTTGGATTTAAAGTTTTAATATTAAAGTTTAAACTTAAGTATGGGCTCAAGGAGTAACGAGACCCAAATATATGTAAGAACAATGGTATATCTAGATACATACACATGAAGAACAATTTTGTACCTATTTTTAAGCTCGTTGCACGTTTGGAGGAGCACGAGTTTGTGGCACAGTAAAAAAAAAAAAAGTAGTAAAACTTAAAAAAAAAAAAAAACTGACGCAATCATAAGTACTGCCGACAGAAGTGAAAACGGAGTTTTTGGCGGGATCTTAAACTGTCATGTAGTTGATTTTATTTTTTACATGCAGGCCGGGTGGACGTTGTTCTGCCCTGATAATAAAAAATATATACTTATGTGCATGAAATTCTTAAGCTAACTAATGTATTCAATTTGATAAAGATTAATATTGTATCCGACTAAATAGCCTTCCAATTACCTCATTGTATGTGACCATGTTTTTAGAAGATAGATGGGTATAGTAAGTTATCCTTAAAATACCTATATAATATACCACTGCAGATTTTTATGTAGATCTATAAAAGAGGAATATCTCATTATGCATTGTTTTGTTATATATCAAAAGAGTTAGGCAGCGTTTTCGATGATAGCTCTCAAGCGGCTTTATTCCATCCAAAACTTCCAACAATTATCGTTATATTTCAACCAATATACAAAAAAGCTTGACAAATTATATATCTGACTCTTCCTCATATATTACTCTATCTATTGGTGAAGACTGCATTACAATCCGTTTAGTAGTTAAATGTATCACGAACATACAGACAGACGCGGCGGACGACTTTATTTTATGATATGTAGTGGTTCGTAATCTTGTGTTAATTGAGTAAATATTTTGTAATTATGTATTTTGTTATTGAGTACAAGTGAAGTGTATAGTAAATAATATCAGGGAGCATGAAGTCTGAGGTGCCACATAAACTCCATGGAAAGTTCTAACAAGGGTGTCACGTCACTATCTTGTTAGAACATAGAAATCATTACAAACCACTCACTACAGAATTGGCATCATTATCAAAAGCTAGGAACATATTTTCATAAGGAGAAGAAGAATCGCATAAAGCAGCAGGGACTAATTTATTAGATGAAAATGGCAGTAATAGTCTTTAAAGTGGACTGGATTGCCAGTAATGGAAAAGGAGGAAAAAAGGCGACGAGAACTTAAAACATTTGTATTATTGTTCTGTTTTGAATTCTTAAATTAATTACCGTCTGAATCATGTTCATTTTATAATTTTAACTTGTTAACATTTGGCTGGTTTTCACATCTATTGGCATTCCGAGCAATTATTATATACATTTTTAAATATTTTATAAATAATCAAACATATGATGGCCTGCACAAGTTTAATAAAAAATATCAATATTACATGTACGCAGGCCGCTACAGTATGCATCGCTAGTTAGCCACAAGTGCAATACGTCACAAGCATGTCGATATCATTGTGACGCGAACCTATAAAGATTTTGCCCCACCAAAAATCGGCCAAAGCAAGTAACGAAGTTTTCACGACAAAAATACTGAATTCCGGTCGAACTTTGGCCGCTTTTCTTCTGATAATAGCAATTACAATGTTTTATTATGTATAGTGTACAAACTAAAAGCGAAAATTGCTAATAACATATGTCTGAATATGAAAAAACAATATTAATTAATGTTAACGTATATGTTGAATTATTATTAACACCAAAAACAATAAACACACCCAACTCTATGGATATATTCTGTCAAATGGACAGGAGCAATTTCATCAAGGCATAGACAATTCGGTATAGACAATAGAACTCGCCACCCTTTCGTCATTGCTATGCCGAATGACGTCGTTCGGTACAGAGATGGATTTGAACAATAATTTCTGGACACAACACTTGTACCGCGATACACTACGTTATATAGCAAAAATCGCACATTTTTATGCACATTGCTTGGTTTGTTTTTTATTATTACGTTACACAAAAAGTAAAAATCATACATAGCAAGTGATTTTAAAGTTATATCAATTTTAACAATACATTTATCTTCTATTTAATATAATAACGAATTCCTTTATGATAGCAAAGGGTAATTCGAAATTCTTATAATAAAACTAAAACTACAAAACTTGGTAAAATGAATGTCGATAAATACAAAATCTATTTAAGCGTTTTCAAAAATGTTACTAATATAAAGAAAAATATTTTTTTCTATATTTAAAAAGCAAGTCGATTTTAAATCAGCAGTACGTTAAAAGCGCGCAATGTATACGAAACAATTAATTGTGATAAAATATTGACCCATACCGATTTCTGAATGACCTGCACATTTAGGGTTCTGATGGACAGACATTAGGCCGTCTGCGTTGTTGTGGGCCTGCCGCGTCCCATTTGCCGAGTGAGAGTCGTAATATTGTAAATGTGGCCGCGGCGCGTAAAAATGTGGTGACGTCATTTTCTGTTAACTACAAACAATCCGAAAAAGTATTTTTAATCTCGCACCATCCTATTGCTTGTGGGTGACAGCTTGATTACTTTTACGTTTTGTATTTAATGCAACAGTATCGGGATGACCGAGCTTTCCTTCGTATTCGTATAATGTAATATAGCGCTATCTTATAGAAATTTGAGGTATCAGTCCAATTTACAATGCATTAGAAAAATTGTAAGGTCAATTTTTTTTTGCATAAATTATAGTTTTATTCATGAAAGACATATATATACACATATAAATAAACTTAAAAGTAAAATCTTATGTAAATAGAAAATTTGATCCAAATTGTTAGAGCCGTTTCCGAGATACACGAAATAAATTTATATATATTCAAGAACAACTCTTTAAAGTTATAATATTATCCATATCAATATATATAAAGGAAAACGTATGTTTGTACTTACATAAGTACGTACGTACATATGAAGTTATACTTATTTAACTTAAAAAAGACATCAAATGTAATTTATAATATTTTAATTAAAAAAATATAATTACATGTAAGAGACTTTAAAATAAATTGACATATATGTCTGTATACATAATCAAGTAAGTCATCAAAAAGAAATAGAATGTATGTATTAAATAATTTTGTTACAATAATAATAATTATAATAATTTGTAATGTAAACATATAAAAATAAAACACACCGTCAGTTAACCTCAAGTCTATATACCCACTTAAAAAAGTTTATTATATAAAAAACCACTTTTATCATGAATACTCACAATTAATGATCATTCACCATCATAAATAATATAAAATTACACACAAATATACATGTATATTCATGTCTAAATTGTTTTTTTTTATCTCCAATGATAGGAAACACGTGTTGTAGATTCACATATATTTGAGTAACTATCTTAAATATTTGAATATAATCATCAGTTCTCATGAAGACTTGACAGATAACTTCATGGTGTCGCTTTTAAGAGTCCGCGCGCATCGTAAAAATTCACTCTCATCATTTTTTCCAAATGCGCCAAAAGAAATATAACTTCCGAAATCGATGCGTCTATATATATCTTAAATCGATAGAGTCAAACACCGTTTGACCGATCAGTAAATAAGTAAGTATTTTCCCACGGATAAGGCTTCTATGTTAACAAGTTTACTATAATTCATCGTTAGATTAAGTTGCAGTGCAGGAATTTCAGTCCATAATATATTGTGTTTATGAACAAGCTATGCACGAATTCGCGACCATAATTTGTTAATGTTTGAATTCAAACTTATGTTTAAAAGATCCTTCAATATTCTCCTTCCATTTCAGTGTAAATCTTGGTATGAATCTTCTAACATTTGTTACGATAGGAATAAACCTTGAACTGGTTAGTATGAATAAATAGAGATCTTAGAGACCTTTGCCTTGGCCTTCAATGAAATTTGGTGAGTTCTCTTTTGCATCGATTTTGTTTAAACAAATTCGTATTTACTTTAATACGTGTTGAGTTTGAATAGTTTTATTATTGCTTAATTATTACTTACATTTATTCGTGGGGGATTTTCGAAACAGATTTCGGAGAATACAAATTACCCTAGAATAAAAATTTGAGGATAACATAAACAACTGTTTCGTGTGGGCCTCGAACTTACAAGATTCAGCGCGGCTACAACACTAAGATAACTAATCATCCATTATAACAATGCTTAGTGCGAATTTTGTCCGTGTTTTAAAATGAAGCTGAGTATTAAGTTTAGACAAATTTTGTAGAGAATCCATTACATGGTACAAGGTTATTTTTAATTCCCAATTATCTAGCTATCCATTTGAATTAAATCAGTTAAAAACCAGTCAATTTAATGAATTAATAGCCATTAAAGGAATAAATAAATGATTTTTTCTACTATTTATTTTGTACACGGGTGACTTGATAATGCCACTAAAATATTTTCAGTTAAACAATGATATTGTCGAAAAATATGTTGCAAATATAAAAATAAAAATTAACTAACTCTAAAAATATAGTAATTATAACGATATAGTAATAAAATATAAATCCATAATTAGTGTAATTAATAAACAAAATGTATGCAACTCACACATAAGTATACAACTAGTTGCCTGCTCGACATTGCATGGTACAGTATAAGGACGACCTATTAACAACTTTACAGTATCGCCATATAAGGAATTAAAATGGCAATTGAACATCAATCTGTAAATATTTTTGAAGATGTCCCTCCTGTATTCTGTCTCACTTTCATTTTTTTTACATGGATATTAGTTAAAACATTTTTTTTTACACTTTTCATACAATTTTCCAAACATTTTCTATCTTACAAATCTTGTCCTGAGAATTAAATACACATTTCTTATGTTTAAAATTTATTTATATAAATTAATGATCATAACATTCTAGGCTGTTATAAGAACCAATTCTTCCTAATATATTACGATAAAAATATTTATTATTTGAAAAAAAAATAACAATGGACCTATATTAAAAGTTGAAAAAGGAACACACTATTTTCCTTGACATTCACCGAAGGTCTTGCGCAACAAAGGCGCCCACGCGGCCACGTGGATTCACTCTGGTTTATTTAATTCGCTTCAAACAACTCTATTAAAATGTAAGACAACTGGGGAAATGTGAAGGAATTTTTCATAATTTACTTTTGTTATGCTAAGTAAAAAGAGAGATCATTTTCTTAATGTAGGTTACCTATTTTATTATTAACTAGGTTTTACATGCAGCTTCATTAAATAGGAGTACTGATTTTGTTTTTATATAATTTGGGTTAGCATTGAGAATATTTAATTACAATTTTTTAACATCTGTACCCATGGCAAGCCGTGCCAGCAATTTCGTTCGAATTTCTGAAATAGTTATTACTTTAATCTCGTGTCTTTTTTTGCCCATGTCATATTACTCAAAATAATGTCATAAAAAAAGTTAGATTTTCGGAATACTTTAATATTATTATTTCATGTATTTATAGTGTATTATATTCAAAATGACCCATATACTTTTTGTAATTAAAATTTCACTAAAATCAGATGAGAATATGTTTTTTTTTTATTATGTACTTCTAAAAGGCTTACTAATAATTTTTAAGTTTAGTAGTTCGGTGAAACTGTAGAGGCCTTGTCAGGTCAACAGTGTAGTCAGTTCGAAAAAAAAAATATATACCAATATCAGTTGCAAAATGCTAAAGTTATTATGTGTTTATTTCATAAAAATCGGTCAAACTGTTTCTAACTTAAGTCCACTCACATAAACATATAGACGATTAAAGAAGAATAGTTCGTAAGTATACAATTTTGTAATAAATATATATAAAATAATTAAAAAAAAAGTATACAGTCCACCTGATGTTATGTGATCACTAATGGTGGTGACTGTATAAGCAACGTCAAAATAACCGCATCTTCGTTCGGAATGCCAAGCAATGGAACGCACTACTTGTGTGTCTCTGGATCCTGATTCCTACGATATAACTGTTTTTAATAGAAGAGACTATCCATTTTTAGTCAACGAATGCGGCCTTGTTCTCACTTTTTAACACATTTGACCGAAGCCAAATCGCGCAGTATAATAAAAAAGTTCTGATACCGTATATGCCAGTGTACTCGTATTGCTATTTATAACCTTTAGCAGCGCAAGTACTGCTGTTTTGCAGGAGGTATAAATGCATCGGTGCATTCTGCAGTAGATCTTCTCATAGGCATTACCAGTGTTAAAAAATGAACGACTATTTCCATATAGTATTTTATTCTGATATACCTACAAATATATTTTATTTCCAAATATTTCTCAATAGCGCATTGATCAGAACTGTTTGTAAAATTGTAATTCTGACCATGAATATGTTCGTTCTTAAGGAGCTCTACAAAAATAACATGTACCCACGCGAACAAACCCACAAACATCAGTTAATAGATATGTATATTAGCGAAAGTGTAGAAATACAAGTTGAATAGAAAACAGAGCTGCGGTTTTCCCTTGACATTTAGTCAAGGACTGATAACAAGGACCCGGGCACGTGATCGTTTTATTTTAGAGAACAAATTTATTGCGAAGAGAGAACAGTTTTATGTTAATGTTATTTGATTCAAAATTCAAACAATATAAATATTTTCCTCATGTAAATCATTTCAGTTATCTTATGAAAAAGTGTTATCGGAAACTAGTTGCCCGCGCCGGATTCGCGCGGGTTTACTAACAGTACCACCATGTTATGAATTAAAATGGGATCTAAACAATAGTCTGTCAATTCTATCAATATTTTTGTATATCTCCCACTGTTTTCTGTCTAACTCATTTTTATGTAAACATTTTAACACAAACATTCCACTTTCCTGTACGATTTTTCGAACATTTTGTACCATCCGAACCTTGTACTGATAATTAGAAAAAAAATTACCAAATAGGTGCAGCGGTTCTCAAGTGTTGCGCTTACATATATTCAGCAGTTTATTTTTATTAGTACACATATACATGTTTAATGCATTACACACAGATACTAGTGCTGCTTAATTATAATCGATATACAAAAGTTCATTATTTGCGGTATATAGTTCAAAATCTTCCGATCGTTTTACAGAAACCATGAGGACCGTACAGATAGTATAAAAGATTTTTAGAAATACGAACAAATGAAAAATAGGACGCAACACATAAGTCTTATTCGATTCTGATAAACATAAACCAGATATAGTAACGACAGTAGTGGCATGTAAAGCGTGTCGTATGCCGAGTATATTAAGTAAGGAGCGAGTGGATATGTATCCGACTGAATACATTGAACAAAGTTATCAAAATACTTTTTTTTGGGTAGTAGCGTTGTTTACTCTCCAAACAGTGCGATCACTTTTCGTGCTGCTTTAAATAAGTTGCTGGCAAGCCAACGTATTATAAAATCCGTCTACATCTCTAATATCAAGCTTTCCATTCGAGCGTTTTCACCCCACGAGACACGAACGAAGAGCGCTTTGAATAATTGGAAGAATAGTTGACTAGGGGTCTTGCACCCTTTTAATACACTTTGTAGGTCACTAGCACAGTGTGGAGAAGGGTCTAGAGTGGTGGGACGTGAAGATTGTGAAGTCACCTATGCAAGCCATGTATTTAATAATTTACCTTCATTATTATATCATGCATTTTTAAAGTAGGAAACTTTTTTACATCGCCTTATTTTTTTCGTCCATCTATCGCATGTCGCATTAAAGCCGGCCTCGAAGTAAGGGTAAAGTGAAAAGCACTCGGTAGAGCAGTCAAGACTAATATAGCTATAGTTCGAAAAAAATATGCAAAACTGCTAAGTTGAGAATATCTGCATTCTACCACACTACTCCATAATCTACAGTCTTTCTATTTATTTATTTTTTTCGAACTGACTACACTGTTCGCATAGCAAGGCATCTACAGTTTCACCGGACTACTACACAGTCTATCTAAGTTATCTCTTTATACTTATAAAAAAGCAAAGAAGTGTATTATTATAAACTCCAAACATCTACTTCAAATTATTAACATCAGCCATATAATTTAGTATCCAAGCGAAAAATAAAGTTTATATTAAAAAAAAGTCCTTTAGGAATAATTCATTGCACAAAAATTTAATTTGAAATTCAAAACGATTAAAGAATTAAAAAAAAGGTAGAATGTTCAAAGCGATATGCATAATTAAACGACCATGGGGTACGGTGAATAAAATAACTCGGAAAAACAAAAATGAGAGACGATATTTATGTCTCACACGTATCATTGAACAACGAAAACGAGGCCTCAAAAATGTATGCAAATGTGCTTCGTTTAGGCAAAAAAGAATTTGCATAAACGGTTCGTATTAAATATCATCGGAATAACCAACGTTTCAATTCGTACTGCTGTTTTAATTTCGAATAATCTTATTGTATTAAACTCACTTACGGTTGCACTCGTTACGAAATTAATAAAGTTTTTTTTAATAAGGCTTTTTTAAACATAGTCCGCTTTATCACAAAAAAGTGAAAATGAAGTCGAACACTTGTTTAGAAAAAGTTTGATCAGAAAAGAGTATCTTACCTTTGTTTACAGATAGACATTATTTAAATATAAACATTGTCTAAGTAAACAGTTCTCATTTTATTGTTGTGAATTATTGTATTTCTATTTCCCGACAAAAGACATTCCTAGAAAATTATGGATTTCGCAGGTAAAATTAATTTGGGAGATTTTAACAAATTAGACAATTTTAGAGATCTACAACTAAATTATAACTACTACTATATTAATTATTGACAACTTATTTCATCTGAGATTAAATTGTTGTTCCACTTTACGCACTTTGACGTAATATATTAAACATATATATAGCTAATTTTTACAATGACATAATTTTATTTAAACCATAATGTCACAATAATAATAACCAATTTTAAATGAAATAAATAAATTTTCTTAATGAAGATCTTTATAAATATATTATTCATAAATTCAAATTGTTATCAATATATCTGTATAAAATGAAACGGTTTTGAACGATGAGATTGAATTGAATGAATGCTATTCAGCGTTGCTTGTATAAAAAACTTAAACCAGATGTTTAGCTAGAGACCGCATGGACACGATTTTGTAATAAAGTATTTTAAACATGTGTTCAAAAAGGTTTATAATTTTAGACACTGTTTAGTAAAACTCGTGTGTAACACATGTTCATTTTTGTTTTTGTAATAAGACAGTGCATGTATTTTATATGAATATTCATTCCAGATGATTTTTGTAAACGATATTATCGAATCAACGGGATCAAATTGGATGGCGTAAAGAAGTAATTTTAGTTTTAGTTTTTTAGCTTAGAAATCAGTATATGTATCAAATTATTGTCCTGTATGGGACTCGCAATCATGATACTCAACACAACGGCATAAAAATGGCGGGGCGACCATCTAAACGAATGCACTATTTGTTTGGCAAAATGATTTCATTCGATTAAATTACTGTTGCTTTCCCAGTTAACTTATTTATTTTGCTTTGTCACTTAAAAGCGTTGATTAATTTTTAATACTTTAACTAAAATACTACAAAAGAATGTACTAGAAATATTGTTGAGTCTATTTAATTTACTTTTAATCTCATAATTTGTTCCATAATCTAATGTAGCAAAACGTGTATTAAAATCTGACCAGAGAGTAGACATCTCATTTTTGAATCATGTATTTCCATTCTGTGGTTTTCGACTTACAAGCACACTAAGGGACAAACAGACAAACAGTAACTTTTTCTTTTAAAATATTTAAGAATTATTTATGGACTAAAGTAAACGAAATTTTGGGTAAAATAATTATTCTACATACTAAGTAAAGAGACTCAACTTCGCTAATGAATTTTTTAGTATTGTAATTTGTTTGAAATCAACCTAAAATTGTTTGAATAGATATAAATGAAAAATGTATAAGCTGTGCTTTATCTATACTTGTCATCAATTGTTTGTAACTGGTATTGGTTAATCAGGCGTTTCCAAACTATCAATTTGGCATCTATTATGTACATTGTGGGTTTGTGCTATTGTACGTAGATAATTAACAAATATCTCTGCTATATTAATATTGTATAGCTGTCTCTATCTACACGAGTGTATCGACTTTGCCTCAATTAAGATGGTATACAAAATCTGAATAGAAGAGAGCAATCAAAGCCACAAAATCCAATCTAATCACTTAGTATTCCAACATCGTGAACAATTAACCGAAGTGCATTTCGGTATTATTGTTAAGCTTATTAGCGGAAGAGGCATCTTTTGTCTTCTTGGGGTATGGTCTAAGTGATAAGATATTGCTCATTCATTTTTTTATTATTATTTTCTTTGGAAAGAAATCAGAACGTTGTTGGATATTACTGGACATATTTGGAAACAATATGTGAACTATGGTGATGTCTGGAAATAGCACTCCTTTTTGTGCATCCACCAAAAAAGAAAGTCAGTATAAGGTGTTCTTATAAAATTTAAAATATGAAAATATAAACCAATTCGAGTGGCTTGCAAGTACTGCTCGATAATTGTGTTTTCCGAACCGGTGATAGTTTTGGCATTCATAAGCTTTGCTACCACTTAAATATAACAATTTTGAAAGCTTTCGATGGCTTTGGTTCTTTTGAGGATTACTTCATTTCCATTATATGGTAAAATTTCGAGCATAGCCCTTCGAATGACAAAGCTTTCTTATAAGATCCATCTTTAGTAACCATATCTCAAAACCTAACCAAAATGTATCTATACCAAGGTTAAATGTCCAAACTAGTTGATAAAATTGATGATTTTTGTAGTTTGAATCTAAACTTAGTTTATATTGTAGTGGGTTTGAATATTTGAATTAAGATATATCTGTCGAATTGCCAAACATATATGGTACTACCAAATTAAATGCTATTGTAATAATATGCTAACGTAGGGAATGTATAGCTTGTCTACTATCCTTAGTAATGGGATAGCAGGCTAGTGTGTGTAAACGCTGCGTTATTTGTTCTATTACATTTTGAATAATCAAATATGAAAACATTGAACCGATTTGAAAAAGAAATCCTTGTCTAAATAATGTGTTTATATGTTTGCAATTTTTGAGAAACTACACAAACGAGTTGTGTGATGCGTTTACTGGGGTAATATTATATTTATGGAAAAAAATGACTACATAAAATATTAGTGTGTATATTATTATTATCAATATACTTAAAATATTAATAACCGTGTTTATTATTAATCGTTACAAAAGTTGTTTTTTTTTTACTATTTTTTTAAAATCGTTTTGAAAGATTATTTTGACAAACTCTTAAATTTCAACTAAAATAAATTAATATTAAAACAACCTTTACTTGGACCACACGTCGCGTTCGTTACATTGACGACTATTTATCAATGTCTTGTCTACTGCCGCCAACCATCCGATTACAACGTGACATTCTCATTTCTTGGCCCCTTGTTCCTGCAGATTTACTTATAACTCGCCTTTCGCCTTTTCATTCCGGGACTTTGTTATTAATCTGTAACATCATTAATTAACATCAGCTACGTTTATCTTAAGTGTTTGGATCTTTTTAAATTAATTTTATCTTATATTTACGTTTTATATTGTTAAAGTTTGTTTCCATTTTGTTTATTTTTTTTATCTCGATAAGTTTATAGCGTTTATCAAAATAATTGTAAATACATACAAAGTCGCTTTTTTATGTTATAGGGGGCAAACGAACAGGTGGGTCCCCTGATGGTAAGTGATTACCGCCGTCCATAGACACTAGCAACACCAGGGGAGTCGCAAGTGCGTTGCCGGCCTTTTAAATATGTGGGACTCCGGCGCTCTCACTGACCGAACGAAACGCAACAGTGCAAGCACTGTTACTTCACGTCGGCTATCTGTGAGAGGGTGGTACTACCCCGGGCGAGCCGACCCATTCATGCTGAAACCAGTAATAGCTTCAGCGTAGCTCTACCACCTTCATCAAAACATTATTAAAATTTTATATATTTCTATACTTATAAGTCAGTAGTGGAAGATCTTGAAATAATTTTGACTATGTGGCTATCGTTACGCCAGTTACGACTTACGTCAGTTAAGCGGCCAGATATAAATAGTAAGTCGAATATCATTTCATAACATGGAGGAAGAAAATATATTGTGCTAAAGCTACTGAGGTAGAACAAGAATAAAATGATTGAAATGATTGAAATCTAGCATAATTTAAATAGAACTGTGTTACAACTATTATAGAATTTATAGACAGTGTAAGGCGTAATCAAATTGTACTTAACTTTCACACGAAATTAGGAAAAAGCTGTTCAGCATTTCGACATCTTTTGAATGTATATGTATAACCAATAGCCTTGTATCCTAGGGCATATAAGGTTTAGTTTTATTTTCTATAAGCACGCTTATAGATTCAAGTTATTTCACCAGTTCAGTATGGTTCTCCAGAACACTCCAGAAATCCAGTTTACGTGATCATATTGTGGGCGTAAATGTCACTAACTTACGGGTCTTCTTAGCTAAGGTCGCGTTACTGCAATGAAGGCTGCTTAGACATTTTTTTTCGATTCTGAAGGATCCGTTGTCTGTCCCTTGTTGCACACTTGCAAGATGTCGATTCTGATGTAACATAGAATTCATAATCTTTCTAATAACCGATTATAATAAATCTAAAGTACGTTCTATCAGTAGTATAAATAAATACAGTTCTAATTATTACATCGTCCTCCTTTACACGTTTATGACAAAGTAATGTCCAACGCTAATTTTAATGAACGTTATAATTACCGATCAATAATACATACTTATTCATCAACACAATCTCTCTTTCAATCGTCTGAAAGATATACAGCATAAGTCTAGGTAAAAATATTACTCCAGTACGCATTATTGTTTATGGTTCAAACAATAAAACCAGACGTATTGACAGTTCAATCGGTTCGGCAGTTTTATTGACAATTCCGCTTTCAGTTTTATACGTAAGTGCATTGGCGTGTATCTAGAATGGTTTTAGAATAATAAAACACCCATATACAAATTTTATTGATTCGTAATCTGGAGGATAATAGGGTATTATTATTCACACACGCTGTGCTTCGTCACACGACGTTCCATTCAGTTTTTTTATATTAATTTTATACTTCATTTACTTCTTAGTAGGCAGACCAAGACAAAGTGGATCGATAAATTGGTGAAAGTTACGAGAACCCGTTGGAACAACTAGCGCAAGAGAGCTCATCGTCGCATTTTAGGGAGAGGTCTATGTCTAGTAGTAGATATTTTTAGACAGAATGAATTGATGTTTTTCTTTCATTACCACCAAAACTTAAATTGTCCCAACAGAAACTCTGTATAGATTTATTAAACTATTATTATTGTTTTTTTTATTCATATGTTTGACAATTATTCTGTTATTTACCATTCCTAGGCATTGTAAATATTTTATTATTATTATATATTTAATATGACTAAGCGTAAGGGTCGTTTTACTGTAATCCGGAGATAAGGATTTATTTGACCCTTCGCGACGCTTCTTTCTCACGTCTCTTTGAGTTACTTTATATAAGTTTGTTGTTAGTTTTAACATACGAAAAAATATTTTTTTTTCTTAATAAATACTCACTCCTCTTTACTGTTTTAGGTATTGTGTGTACAGTGTATTTAAATACGTCATAGAATACGTTTCAGCATGCTTCGTTATTTTATATATGCATATACTTAGTCTCGCCATAAATACTGTTACAACTAAAAATAAACAAAATATTACATTTGAATTTGGAATCTGTCATTTTTTTATGATTGTTCATTGAGTTTTCTCATTTTGGCGCCAATACAATGTACAATATTTTGCGATATTAAAATGGAGTGGTGTGTTAAAGAGAACCGAGTCACTGTACTGCATTACACAAAGTAGGTATGGAGCGAAATACAATTTTTAAAGCTCTTCATACGCTTGGTGTTTGTAAAATGTTGTGTACCGGGCTATTAATAGGTACAATGAGACCTCCTCTGTTTGTGACAGGAAAAAATCTAGCGGTCAACGTAGTGTTCGTACGAAAAAGGTGGTTAAAGCAGTAAGGGAAAGAGTTCGAAGAAATCCTGTCCAAAAGCAAAAGATTTTAACTCGGGATATGAAGATAGCACCTAGAACCATGTCGCGTATTTTAAAAGATGACTTAGGATTTGCAGCCTATAAAAGACGTACTGGTCATTTCTTAACTGATAATTTAAAAAAGAATAGTGTGGTAAAGTCGAAACGACTACTGAAACGGTACACAAAGGGAGGTCACAGAAAAATTTTGTTATAAAAAAATAATAATTAAATAGAAAATTTCGAATTCAATTCATATTCAGATAGTGCTGTGAAATTGTATGACCTAGTAATAATATCTCATTAGTGAATCCCGTGATGTGACTTTAGAAGGAATAGAATATAATGGCGCTGACACATTTGCCTGAATGATAATCCGGATAAATTACTCAATTTTCGAAAACACGTCATTTTTCGTTATTACTGAGTAACAATTGTTTCGAGACTGTTAATGAAATTAAAATTTAAATACGTAGAACTTCATAATAAATGTTTGTAAATTTCATTGGAACTTCAAGTCCAATCTGTATTAAAAATACTTTTGTACTTTGGCAGCTTTTTAAAACATTTTCTGACATCTTAATTTTTTCACATATATGTACATATATTAAAGAATAACTGTCTGATTGGCATATCAACGTGCAGCCTAAGTTATTGCTGCTAGTGTTGTGAAAATTTGCGTGCGACTTTCTTTTACATTGTAGGTAAGCACTAAAGAAGGATTTTTTGAAATACAGCCTCTAAGGTTAGCAAAAGTCAATAAATGTATATACGAAAATTCGTCATTTTTCAGCTAGCCAAGATATTCTTTTATCCATAGATATAAAGTAAAGAGTCGAAAATAATTACTCCATACAAAATTTCCTTTTGAAATTGGTAGTGTTACAATATTATGAGTGAAATTGAAGACGTTTATCGAACCACCACATTTGAAATTGCCAACGTTAACCCGGCGAATGCATTCGACGGGCCCTAATGACTTTGGGTCTTAGTTTAATTTAATATTAACCGTAACAAGACGCTGGTCTTACACGAAATTTAATACAGATTCAGTTCTGAAACAGACTTGCGGCAAATGAAACCTCCGTTGCCAAATTATGCGATCGTTTACTGTTTTTTAAATAAAACTTCATATGGGAGAGCTTTCTTCCAGAAATTCTGATCTGTAATCTTTTTGTATGACGAAAAGCGGTGGGGGTAAACACTCTGTCGGGTAGAGATACTTGGATCAGTGTCCGCCTGGGAACATCCGTGATGTTGGCTTTTTGTTGTATTACTTTTTATAAAAGAACTTTTCACTTCTTTATGCTAAATTCCAATACCTACGCATATTAAGCTCAATGGACGATTGGTTGAAAGGTTATGTGACATGATGTGTTAGAGTAATTTATAATATAAATGAATATAATAAAATCCTCTATGATAAAATACTATAACGCGCTAATTTTTTTTTTTAATATTTTATAGGCTAGCGTTTGAACACAATCTCAACTGAGGTTAAATGATGATGTGCTCTAAGATGGTAGTTATGCTAAACCTAGAGGGAGACTGGCTTTCAAGTGCAGCTGCCGGAATACACCAACAGGTGCTTGCGATGGATTTTCAGCTTGAAAGTAGTAGCCTAGCTAGCCAGGTGGACTTAGAAAAAGCCCTACCACCATGCTATGGTTTCATCACGATGTTTTCCTTCACCGAAATCTCCGCTTAAACGGCGTTGGTGTTTGTAAATCTCGTGTATAGACGTACATAGATAGTTATAATATATAGAAAATTCAAATTATTTGAATTATAATAGCTCTATATTATTTATATATTTACTAAGTTCGATTCTTATAATCAGTTTTCGGTGAAAGAATCCTCTAGATTAATACAATATTGACAGCTATGCAGAATATACAATCTCTTAGAAATGCTTCAGTTGAAAATCCACAACCAATTACTTATTAGTTTATGCTTGGAACTCTATATATAACCTAATTATAATTAACATCTTGAAGTTACTTGAGATTATAGTTTTCTATGAACACAGATTTTAAAAATTATTACTACTTTTTTATTAACCGAAACGTGAGCTTGTCCGTTTGGTACACTTACGAGTCTTAACTATTAAACCGATTATCATGAACTTTGTATATATATTGTCAGAGGTACAGAAAAGGTCATAGGCATCTATCTATAACTCATAAATAGTATTTTTTTCTGGATGAATTCTTCTTTATGCTATTTCCTATATCCTTATCAACCGCATTGCAAAATATCACGATGATGCATGGTGAAAAGCGTAGCAAACAAAAAACCCACATTAATACATACAATATTAATAAAGACTAATAAGGATTCTTAAGAAAAGGATAATATATACAATCAATATTTTGTTGGTAATAAGTTACCAAGGAATATTAGAATTTGTCCGTTTTCGTGCGTCACCTCATGTACAGTTACCATTAAACGGTCGTTTCGGTCGCAAGTCTGTATCGTCAATTAACAATGTTCCTCAAACGTATGGTCGGCTTTGGTATTGTGCTGTCTGGTGCAGACGGGCCGTTAATATGCGGTAGGATTAGACCTGAGACGTCGTCAACAATACCTTGGTAGCTTCACGCTTGCGATTAAATCCAGTTTGTGCAGTTTCGACTTTGCGGTCTTCAGAAAGGAGTTTATGAGTATTTTCAAACAATCAACATTAGTTTTTGTTTGCGGCTTCTCTTGAATATTATAGATTATTTCGATTTTTTATAGATTTTTTGTATCTTTTACTAACAGTACTTTCTTGTAGGTTAAAGTTTCCTTTTGTCCCTTTTTTATACCCCTGACGAGGTGTATGCAAATATTTCATTATTAACAAATCATATAAATAAAAATCAATTGCCGAATGTATGTGTTAAAAATGTCTTTATTTTATTATTTTTGTGCTTAAAAACGAATATTTGAAAAAGGACATGTTCCATGATTGGGTGATTGATTACAAATACGAACTAAAATTTACAGAGGGTAAGCGCATTACTTTAAAACTGCTAAATCTATTTGGTGAATACAGTTTTTGTTGTGTTTGTAATTCTCAGGACAAAGTTTGTATGAAAGAGAACGTTTAAAAATCATGTGGAAAACGTAAAAAGAGTAGAAAAATAATCTCCATATAAAAAGTAAGTGAGTGAGACAGAAGACTATAGGGAGATAGAGGAATATTGACAATGTAACGTTCAGTTCAGCTGCCATTAAATTTCATAACATTGTTGTACTGTGACTGACGTTTTGTTCCGATTTTTTTCCTTAGTTCTCTTAGTTTGATAAAAAAATGTCATACATATTGAATTTAATTGCATATAAAAGGCAACATAAATCAACAAATATAATGTACATGACTTTTTTCATTATAATTACGATTTACATTGTAACTTTAAACATTTATAATCAACAAAGTGCTATAAAATTTTAACGGCACACAAATTTAATTATTACGAACTGGATTCGGGTCCCGTCTGCGATGAAGGGTTAACCCCGGCTATTAAAGTAACCGAATTATTAGTAATTTAATTAACACAGATAGTTTTGGGAATTGAAGCGGAATTTATTTGAGTGACATGTTATTTAACCGTCTAAATGCGACGCTAAATTAAAAAAGTTGTAATTAATTTAATACTTAACAATAAAATTAACACTATTGTCTTAGAAATCATGTTACCAATTATTTTATGAAATTAGTGATTGTTTAGTAGATTCTAAAGTTTCAATCTTATTGAGATTTTTTGTCAACAAGTGTACAAATATTCGTGAAGTATGGCGAATAGAGACTTATAAAAAAAGCCTCGACTTATCGCAATGGTAAGGAAAAAAGTTACTGTCACTAAATATTTTTATTTCTAACATTAAAACCGGTCAATGTTCACTAAACAAAAAAGTTATACTTCTTTAGCTTAAAAATAAATTTCTATATATTTATATACAGAATCAAGGAAGATATCAAAAATAAACTATTTATCAAATAATAATGTAATAATATATAATGTAAAAAAAACCAAGGGAATACATACCGACACATAACTGCAAATATATGATCCCGCTTAAAAAGTTTATAACATAAAAAAAAACACTTATCGCGTATACTCACAATAAATAATCATTCATCATTATATAGGTATATTTTAAACTCATTCACATGTATATTTATATATGCATATATTTCTTTTTATTTCCAGTGAAAGAAAACATATGTCAATCAGACTATCCGTACAATTTCACATAATATACTTCTTCGTATAACACTTCTCGTGAGATTTTCTATAAGAATTCGAGTCAAAGTATGTAATTAACATTATACCTAACAAAGTATTAGTAATCGTTTCAGAAATCACAAAACATAATCATAATATTTTTATGAAGTACAATAAATATTTACTTCATAAAAAAATCGTGCAAAACCGCAGGCAGTTGCTAGTATAACAGGCACAAGAAAGGATAAGTATACAGAATAATACAGATAACTCAATTCGTACGCACTTATTAAGCGATTATATGAAACGGAGCCGCGAAACGATACATATAATATTGCGCTGAGTCAACAGAACAGCCCCCGTCCCACTAAATTGCGATTCATTTCCGTAAAATAAACATGTATGGGAACACACACACACACAGAATTGCAAATCGACCTGTTAATCTAATAAGAGAAGCCAGGGAGTCGTCACGGTTCATTTGTGAAAAAAAATGTCATGAATTCCGGTCTCTCTTTATTTATTTTTTTTGTTCGCTTTATTTTGCGGGGACACGACGTTGACAAATATAAAAGCATTTCCCTTTAGTGTCATGTGTATTTCTTTTATATTTGAACAGATAATGTAGATTGGACGTTTTGAATTTGAAATATTCATAGTCTGGAAATAAATGACGTCGTCTATTTATTTAAATAAATTGTATTTTCTATGAAAGATTATTTTTAAATTAATATTTCTTCGCTAGTAAATGATTAATGTGTGAATCACACAATATTATAGAAAGTTATAGAATAGCAATTAATTATAATAAATAAATATATATTTACTAACTACAACTAATAGACGCACTTGAGAGCCAGTCTCCCTCTAGGCTTAGCGTCACTACCATTTTAGACCACATCATCATTTAACATCAGACGATACTGTGGTCAAACACTAACCTATAAAGTATATTTAAAAAAAAAGTTTTGTCTAGTTTCGTTTTGGATTACCGTTTTTATTGCATTTTCCACATTATTGCTTAGTCCCTATGGAAAGGCATAATGATATGTAGCCTATATAATAGTCTGAAAAATTTATCTAATTAATTATAATAGTCTCATCAAAATCGGTTCCAGCTGAACCGAGGAGATTAGCTTTAAGAAACAACAGACTTTATTCATATGTACAGATTGAAAAAACAGTAAGAAATTAAATTTAACGGATTTTTAGAATTTCCTCAAGTTATCTTACGTACTAGCTTTTGCTCACAGCTTCACTTATATGAATACATATGCTATGTCCTCTTCTGTATATCTGACAAATTACAAAATGATCGATTGAGAAGATAAAGGATGAAAGCATAACAAACAAACAAATTCATATTTTCATTTGTAATTAGTAAGGATTTTTAGATATGTTTTTAATTCTTTGTAATTTAACAGCTGGTCATCATCTCACCTGAAATATCGATGAAGTATTAGATGATAAGAAGCTAAGACAAACTGGCTCTCAAACGCAGCTATCTTTACAAACCTATAGTAGCTTAACGATGGTAGTTTCCACCCTGACGGTGAGCTTTCCTTTACCAATAGCTTGAATTTAAATTTATCAACGCGGTGTCCTAATTCACTACCACTGATTTATCAAATATTTATTTACTTATTCTGTTATCGTTTTTATTATGACACTAGCGGCCCGCTCCGGCTTCGCACGGGTATAAAATATATAGCCTATGTCATTCACTGAAAAATGGATTAAAATCCATCCAGTAGTTTTGATTTATTCATTACTGCCCGTGGCCCGCACGCGTTCAATTTGGAGTAACCTCAACAATAACAGTATTTCTCCACTATTTAATTTACGTTATTATACATATAAACCTTCCCCTTCAATCAGTCTATCTATTAAAAAAACCGCATCAAAATCCGTTGCGTAGTTTTAAAGATTTAACCATACATAGGTATATAGGAACAGAGCGCGACTTTGGTTTATACTATGTAGTGATTTATTGACATTCAATTTATATAGCAATGATTTCAACTGTTCAAAACTAATTACCATATATTTATTTCCGTTGAAATAAAAAAACAACGCGTACCATTCGCAAATATATCGAGTAAATATCAAATAATCACAAGTGTGACCAATCGCCTCACAGCAGGGTACGTCACGTGTCCGTTTGATTAGTTCGGAGATTCTTTGCATTTTCAATATGTTTACTCTTAAATAACTTCCATAGTATTTTAAATCTTACCCCAATAAAATAAAGTTCAAATTTATTTAGAACATAATTATTTTTGTGTCCAACGAATATGTTTAAATTTAAGCCCAAATGTATGTTATTTAGGTTGATTTTAGCATGTATGGTATGTAAGGGTTCGTAATCTGAAGTTCAAAATCGAATTAGTTGACCGCCCGCTGTTTTTGCTACTCAACACAATAGATTCCTTGGAAAATGGACGTACTCCTGTGAAATTACCCCGAAGGTTTTCTTGCTTGTAATAACTTGTCCAATTTATGTTTTGTTGTTTAATCGTGTTAATAAACTATAAGGTACATTATATACAGATAAACACTTTTAGTTTTTCTATTGCAATCATATATTATAAATCTATAATTCATTCTGTTGTTAAAATGTACATAAACAAAAATCAATTGGCTAATTGGGCGGATATTTTTTGTTGTGCCTGTAATTGTCAGGACGAAAAAATTAAAATAAATGAAATGAAAAAATAGGAATACTGAAAATTTTGGGTTAAAATAATTTTATGTAAAAAGTGGGTGAATGATTGAGACAGAAGATTACTGGGATCTTCAAAAATATTGACAGATTGACGTTCAGATATTTCATTGCCATTTTGTTTAATTACATGATTGTACTATTAAAAGGAAATGTGGGCTGCGTTTATTTCATATGAATAAAGTCCTCTGTTTTATCCTTCGACCATATAACTAAAGTAAATATTTTTGCACCATGAAATGTCATGCTTGTATGTTTTCATTTTTTTCGTAAATAACATGTTATAAGACCTTCGAAAAGTATTATAAATATCCAATTATGTCGTTGTTTTCAGACATACAACAAACAAGTTTGATTAATGCAAAAATAGAACTGAAATTTACAGACAAATTCATTTAAATAAATTTTGAAAAAAAAAATAAGGTCAGCTTTGGTGGAGGAAATATGTGAATATGAAATCATAATTTCGTTTATTTTGTTATCTTACTCTTTGAATTTTTGCAGCCCTATTTTCCACCACAGTACAGAGCGACAACGTGAACGCGCGATGCACGCGCAGTACGTCATGCTGCATTAAACGACAACGTCTCCTACACTGCTTCGCCAATCTCAAACAATTAATTACATTGAGCGTACGTCCGCTCGTGCAATAGCGTCTCATCGTACGACACGACAACTCCACAAGTACACCCGGTGTGAAGACGAGCCCGGCAGCTAGAGAATAATAAATGTCAAATTCATCAATATGTTTCTTTTTCATTTACCTGCATAAAATAAGCGTAACAATTTTCGCATGTCGATTTTTTGCAGACACTCTATACATATTAACATTTAAGATTACATATAATATAGTATTTAAGTATGGCGCCTGTTAAAAAAAGAGATAGATGAAAGTAAATTGATTACTTAGTAATACTTAACTGAGTAAAAAAGGTTAAATATTTCAGCGAATATTCTGTAAGCATCTTAAACGAAATCCAATTATTGTGTGCAGACTATAAAATGTATTTTACGCAATCGCATAAACTATAACATCTGATTGTATAAACAACGTAATCCAGTAATCTCGCCGTAACCGGTCGCTAGAGGGCTCTGTGTGCATTTTATGTGAAGTTTAACAATATCTGTCAAAACCTAATACTATAAAACGCGGTATTGTTACGCAGTGATGCCCGTTGACGACTTAACGCGGCTTTGTAAAAGTTTGTGAACCACTGTATGCTATATTGATCATTTCTTAAGGTCATAATTGAAATGGCGTTTAAATGTGTATTCATTATAAAGCTCAAGGTATTGTTTCTTTTTAAGAACACCATAATATTAGATAATATCAGTGAAACTACTAAAACTCCATTTAAATTTCATAAACTAGGTTATATCTAAAAAAACACAATATAACCTTTAGAAGTCAAGCTTTTATTAAACAAAATTTATAACGCGGAATATTCAGGGTCGAAGGCGGATTGCTCAAGTAATGAGAATCGTACATTACCTTGAAGTATTGAAATGTGAATTCCTATGATACCGAGGTACTTTGCCACGTGACTCAGTTATCTGGTCGTACCCCTACGCAACAATTGTACTTTATACGGAATTTACTTAAGCACACGTAATTATGTTCATTGTTTTTAAAACTATACTAATTTCAAACATGAAAAATAATTTAGAAATATTATTTTTGTCTATGCACATTAAATGTTTTATTAGTAAATCCATTTTATTCGAAATCACGGCGCAAAACTAATATAAGAATAAAATTATCTGTATACTAGACATAGAAACTGTCTCTTTCTGGAATTTATATTAATTTAGTGTTTCTAGCTAACTTTTACTAGTACTGACTTCAATATTTTACATCACACCTTTAGCATTGTATAGCTTTTATTGGACAGTAGCCTAAGTCTTGTATTGCGGACCCCATCTGCTCCGAAGGGTTAAACTGTTATGTGGCCATTGCGAATAATGAGGAGTGTTTAAAAGAAATTTACACTCCCCGGGGTGTTTTTGTCAAGCTCCTATTGAGGGTTAAGAATTACTGTTCTTGCGTTGAATGGGTTCGAATTAAAAAGAAAATTATTTTTTCATCTCAAATGAAGGTTCCACTTGCAAGTGTTGACTTCGCGTTTTTTTATTAAGTAGGACACAAACAAGTTTCATCGATTTAATGCTATTACTAAAATTTCTAAAATAAAGATAAATAAATAATGACCATGTTTTCGTGAACACTCATAGTTTTGTATGTATCTCGTAAATAAACTATATTCTATTTTCGGCTAATATATAAATAAGAACAACCAGATTTATTTAATTACATGTTTAAATAGAGTATCCCATATTTTACTGCAATTGAATACTTAATCCTTTCAATCATTTTAGTACATCATTGGTAAAAGTGATCAGGTCATTGGGGAAATCGCTGTCTCTTCTTAGTGGTAACTCTTCTGTGATGTGTTTGAATTGATTTTGGTTCCATCCCGCAGACACAACGCGATGAATCGACCCATCCGCATCTATATTTAGATTCAGCATACAGCCTGTGCCTTGTAAACTATTGGCAGTTCGAAACCTATTTAGACTTTCACCAGGGGTAATATGATTCGCGTTCGCAGGACGTCCCTGCACATGCTCCCGAAATCGTGCTAAAGAGTTGGCAAAATTTTAACCGATGCACTCTAAAATTATTCTACCATATTTTAGCTAAATATCATACACTAAACTGCAACTTCTTACTTTTTCGTTTCAGTTCAATTCTAGTTTTGTCTTTGTATTGAAAAAAACTTCTGATTTGACTAATATGAGTCCGTCGTGTAATTGTATCTTTAATAACTACATAGTCCTTACGATAGAAAACAATCAAACCCTGTAATCCTTGTCAAATCCACGTAATAAAATGAACCTATAACTGACATGTAGCCATAACTTAATAGCTAGTGCCCTAATAAACTGGAGATATACACGGCGGTAATAATATCCCATTTGTTCGTGTAATAACTACAGGAGTAACTTTAATGTTTTTGGTTTTATGGGAAGGATCTAAAATATTACTGGTGCGTTTAAATGGCTAATAATAATAATAATGCCTGTTGTATAGGTTAAGAACAGCGGTGACCGTCATGGTTTGAGTATTTAACATAAATTAATTTTGGCAAGGTTCGAGAAACCCAATATATGGCGTCGTGTCATGATCATGGTCTTCTCTTCATATATTTTATTTTTTCGTGTATAGCGATACCGCCATACATACAAATTTGATATGAAAACCATACTACTATTTTTAAGTACTATAATATTGAGATTATAATTAATATATTAAGTCAAAACGGTGCCACCGCGCCGTATTCAGAAAACTGTCAACGTAAACGCATGGAAAAATGGATCGAATTGTACATGTGTCTGAAATTGTTCGGGTATTTATGATACTACTTTAGTGCACTGCACCTTTGCGAAGCCGGGGTGGTTCGCTAGTATTAATGAAAAGAAAATTAAGCAGAGCATGTCCATTGTAATAGCCTAAGAAAATGAGCCTAAACTTCGGGAAAATGTTAAAAATTGTATGTTAGTAGTTTTTTTAAAACTGTTCAGAAACTTGCGAACACTTCCGAATTATTGATTGAATCTTCACTGTTACTATCAAACGTCTCAAACCAACATTAAACGTTAGGAACTCCTTAGAATCGGCCATTACGGGAAATTCATTCTAAACGAATCAGATTATCTGTTCTTTAAACTACTATCATATTATTGAATCGTTTCGTGAATGATCCTGTAATCAACTTCTAGCAGTATCATATACTAGAAATCGCCCGTGACTACGTCTACTTTTGTTATGTTTATAAACGCTCATTATCATCAGCACATTTGCACTTCAACCATTGCAGGTTCATAGCCGCCTTCCCGAAGGAAGGTATAGGCATAAGCATCATGCCAAACTATGACGTATTGGCGATTTCAAAGCTTAAGAAATCCGCAGTTCTATATTTTCCCACGTACAGTGATTCTACATGAACATATCTCAGGTTCTGGTTTCCTCACTATGTTTTCCTTCACCGTCAGCCGATAGTGTTACCAATTTAAATCCCTACCCCTAATACCTTACTCCTAAGTTTAGCGTGTAGGTCACCCGTAACTTAACATCGAGTAATATTATGATAAAACGCTAGATTTACATACTAGCTATGCTAGATATTTCATAATTAATTTATTGATAAAACGTAATTATTGGAACGATGCATTCACTGTCATACAGTATACATGGTTGATGATGGCTCGAGCCGAGTATACCAGATTCATTGCGTCACCGACACGAGTGCGCTTGATGTCGACGCGAGCCGAGTAAACCCGATTCAGCGTCCTGGACCCGAACGTAATGGTTCGTCTTCGTTTCGTGTTATATGCTCCTAAAGAAGTAAAAAAATATATATATACGAAAAGTGTTGTAACGGTGTTGGAGTTGATGGTTTCAAATATACACACAGCTATTTTGTTAATATATGTGTATATATTATATTCCACAGAAGTTAATATTTTACATGTCAGTGTAGAATAACAAATATAGTAATATTTACTTCCACGTCGTATGCAGTAGACGGTAGATTATATGCCGAAGCAGTTGTGTGAACAAGGTAGCACTTAGCCGATTAAGCCTCGAGGCTAAACTGTGGAGATTTGTTTGCGGAGACTGTGTACGCTCGATTGATGCACGTTCCGGTTATCTCCCGGTGTTCTATTAATAAACATTATTATTGATAGACACATATCTCTCTCTCTCTCATTGCCTTGGATTACGTACGAAATGAAGCTGTTTGATATGTGGGAACAAATAATGGCAGGTTATAAAGATAAGGTTTGAATGTTTTTTTTTTCTGTTGAAATTCGCAAATCTTTAGAATTACTGGAATTTGGTAGATTTGGTTTTTCGTATTTTGAAGATTATTTATTGGGCACGATTATAGGCTACTAAACTTCGTAACAAAACTCTTAAAGGCTAATAACGTTGTAAAATTTGTCAGAGGGTACGAACTATCAGATGAGATTACAGTGTAGGCGAATCGTCTTGTGTTACGCGAAGTATCAGTAGTTGGAGGCGAATTGCATGCTCAACGAAAAGCGAACATTAACGAGATCGACCGAACCTTGAATGCCTATGCCATGTCGTGTGGCATAGTCGCGTGGTTGACTCTTTATGCAACAATTTTGGTATAGCATAAAGTTTAAAATAATATTATTAAATATATTTGGATCTATTGAAATTCTTTTCTGTGTTTTTTGCACCCCTTGCCCTTTGTTTAAATGCAAATGTTAGGAGAAAACTAGTGAAATTATATTTTTTTCCATCATAAAAATATAGTGTATAAAATTTGAAAAAACAAATTTCAAAACATATATTTATATCATTGAATACTTATAGTAAGGTCATAAAGTTCGGACTCCAGTCAATACATAATAGCGACTTTGATTGATCAGTGTTGTGACCAGCCGCCCTAACTAGTACTCGTTGCAAAGTTTTCAATGCTCTTTAAACATATCGAAACAACCTCTAATTTAAGCCAGAAGTTAACAAAAGGACATTCTTCAGACGGCATATTTATCTTTGTAGTCACAACGAATAGGGACGAATATCGTTTTATTTCTTCAACTCATTTGTTCTCGAATAAAACATGGGAAAAAGTGATGCGAGAAAAATGATCGCTTACGGGAAATATTTGGGATTCGGTGAATATTTTTTTATTTGGGGATTTTTATTCATTTTGGGAAATATTCATCACAATATGATCATTGTACACCTACAATATCGTTTTAGAGGAAATGTAATATATTGTACATTAGCTGTTGCCCGCAGCTCCGCATGCGTTTTTTTATAATTGTAAATACTTCTTATAAGATCAGCTATCTGTTAGTTAAAAGTTCCGTGAAAAATGGTTTAAACGTTTTGGAGATAGTACTGCAACAAAGTCACGGATGACAGTTAGTCTAAAATAAAGTAGCCTATGTCACCCCCTGTAATTTTAACTATCCGTCAGTGAAGTTTCTGTCAAAAACGGTCCAGCCGTTTCGGAGATTACCCAGAGCATACAGACAGACAAAAATTTTAAAAATTGTATATTTGTTATCATTATCGTGTATACGTTCATATCCAATCAGTAAAAAGTCGTTATTTTGATAATACAAACAGACACTCCTATTTTATTTATATGTATAGATGTATAGATTAGCTATGTCCCGTGACTTAGTATGTGTTAAATTCACCTGTTAGCGAGCATATGGACAAAAAATTTACCCTAAAAGAAAGTGGATCATCAAATTTGTTTTACGTTTTTGTTAAAAACTGTTTTAGTACTTTGACTTAAACCAATAGTTTTGTTCAATAGTCGATATGATAATCAACTATTGAAACAAATAATAGCTAATAATATATTTAAATATGCCATTAACATCCGACACAGTGTGTTTATCAAATATATATAAAATTATATCATTGATCTAGAGATCAAAAGGCTTATCAAATATGGACAGGAGTCAAAGAGAATCATTCAATAATATTTCCAGTATACCTTGAGCCACATATTGTCTGTTACCTCAAAGAAGTAAAATTGTATTTCGCTTAACGACAGCTCGTATTAAACTGGCTATAATTCAGCATTAGTAATGTATGACCGTATAATGAAATCTGTGATGCGTTCTAAACAAATGTGGCAGACGGATAAGGTAGTAAGCAAACGGCTTGGAGATTAGTAGTCTGATAAAATTGTAATAGTTGTTTTTGGTCTGTGAAGTTTCTCATTTCTGCATTTCATATTTGAATACCCTTAAAGTAATGATATGTATAGAATTTAGGAGAACGGTCTTAGAATTAAATGCCATTTATTGAGAATGCAATTTAAACGGGTATATCGAAAAATTGAGACTCGTTCACACTTGATGATTAATCAAGGTTTTATTTAAATTAACTAAAATATACCGATTTATATTAATTAAGTTTAAAGAAATCTTGTTATATCTGTATCGAAGTACAAGCTATAAACCGTTAGAGTTACATAATGATAGTGCACCGTACATCAATATTTACAAAAATACAAATGGAAACGATGTCGCGGGCTGTTACAATTTTTCAAAATGGGATAATTCTAAATAATGGAATAGAATCGAATCACCTAGAGAATATAAAGTTAAAACGCCTCATAAAAAAGAAAACAAGTTATGCTTACTTTCTAATCTGAAGCCTTTTTATTTGGGAGAATATAATTTTTGGTAACTGCAATATAAGAAAAAAAAAAAAACAGTTTTCTTAAATTATTCATCGACTTATTCCGTTTATGAAAATTATAATACATTTTTTGTAATTTTATAAAACAAATTTTAACGAAAATGTTTTGTAGCTTCAGTATACACCATTGTAAATTTACTATATAATAAACGTTCAACCACGTTTTGAAAAATTACAATAGACTTGTTATATCCTTACTAAATATGAATGAAAATATTATAATATGATACGGTGTGACTGGTTTTCGCAAATAAGATTTTTTTATTAAGTAATTGAAAATGTATTTAACGGTCTTCAACACTCAGTTTTTTTTTTGTTTTTCGAACTTACTACACTGTTAACCGGGTAAGACCTCTACAGTTTCACCGGACTACTAAGGGGAGCGCTTAAGGCACTCACCCGATTTTATATAGGAACACTCAGGTGCATGCAAAAGACATGTACAAATTCCAAACCTGGAGATTGTGATACTTAATCGGATTTGAATTAAGCTACCCACGTGTATAGAATAAGGTAAATGTTATAAAAATTATAAAGAAACTTTACAAAAAAATAGTTAATCAAATTACAAATAATGCTTATCTTTTTTTAGTAATTATTGAAAACTGATACACGGTTTGCTAAAATTACAATACATGTAGAATTACAACTAATCTTAGTTGATTTCCTCAGATTTTTGGTAGAATACTCGAATTGTATTGTTTATTGGTAACACACTGATTTGTAATTTTACTCATATTTTCCTTTGTAAAAGATTTGTAGATTTACAAAGAAAAATGACAGTGTAGGTTTCTCTACAATGACGTATTTCACGGTAGTTTAAGATTAATATGTTTAATTATACAAATGTGTATTCTTAGTTATGTAACGGTGTTCCTGGTTAGAGGAAATGATAAAGTTTAAGTCTTTAACGCTAAACGGTTTGTGGTCGTATTTCTGTACGGGGTAGCATTTTATGCACCGTAACTACAATCCCGGTGATACACACGTCCGTCGGTTTCGAGGCGAGGTTTTATTGCCTACACGTGAATAAATTTAACAGTTTAACTGATATAAAATTTTGATGACAGATTATCTATACGCCGAAATGTTTTTATGAAATTTTTGGGTTGAATAATAAAATTGGTAACATAAACATAAAATGTGCAACATTTCGTCACTTTTGAGCACATGATCACACGATAGACTAAATACATTAAAACAATATATTGAATATTATCTATATCCACACAGTATATAAACAAAGGGCGAGTATACACGATTCAGTGCGCCTTCGACACGAGTATGACATTTAACTTTCGTTTATAATTCGGAAAGAACGCAAAATACGTCAACGAAAATTTTAATTAATGGCCTTAAATTTTTATCTTTATTTTTTAAAATATACTGTCAAATCGCGTACTGTCGATATAAATAGCTAATATATTCCTACTTCACCTCTGCGATATTTATTATATGCATAACCCTTGCAAGTCCTAGAATTTATCTGTAGTCATATTACGTGAGACGTCATGCATAACTGTCGAGTATAGAACATTTGCACATCGACGACAGATCGTGATCCATAAATCATAAATTCTGAATACAGAAATACTCACGGAGTTCATCGGATCCTTCGATATGTTTTATACTAACTTCTGGAACGTCGTGGAGCTGTGCATAAAATAGAATAAGATAGAGAAAGCAATTAATTATTATTATGTTTTCTTATATTTTATTTTTATTCCAACTTTCCTTTTTTTTCAATAACACACTTTGATAATTTCTGGGAAAAATGCCCCCCCAAGTTAAAATGGGCTAACTTATACATTAATTTTTTTTAGCGAGTCAAAAATAAAATATTCCATCTGCGCTTATTTCACAATACACCGCTCTACAAATTTTTGAGGATTTATAAAGAAACTAAGTTTGAAAAATTGATAAAAAAATATGGAATGTGTTAATTGGATTCTGTATTTATTGTTTTCAAAATAGCAGATAACACCTACATTTTTTTTGATGAAAAACTACACATAAAACAATGAAAGAATTGTAAGAGATATAGAAAGAAAAGTGGCGTTACAATTTGAAATGGCGTGTTCGAGATGATATGCGTCGGATGTATTTTTCAAAAGTCAGTGGCTTAGTCTGAAATGGATCGTATTTTTCGAGGCTTAAAAAAAAATTACTTGATCATTTTCTTTGTTATCATTACTGCAAATAAATCCAAATTTAAATGGAAGTGTAAGTTCTTTGTTCTTATTAACCTGCCATTGAAATGATAAAAAGGATTGATTAGCCTTTTTTTAGACACGGATACACATAGCTATTCACTGTAAGGTTTGAGACTTATATTGTTGCTAAAACAGAGTCTGGTTGATTGTACATACCATTACCTTCAATATTTCAGGCAGAGAAATTCACCTAACGACTCCATTTAATCGCAAATTGTTTATAGTTAATGTTTACTAACTGATACCCGCCACTTCGTCTGAATAATTTATTATTTAAACAGTATGTTTTATTGTACATGGGAAGATAAATAAGTACCACACCGCTTGCTCTACTTCGCCACAGCAAGAATACAGATAGCTTAACAAAATCGTAGTTTTTTATATATTTATATTAAATGAAGCTATCGTGATATTCTTAGATAAGGACTTAGTATCTAAAAAGTTACACAAAAAAAGAGGTAGCAATCTATCCAGTAGTTTTTGAGTGATGTGAGTACAACTGCAAATCTCCATCTTTTTATTATAAAGAACATTTGAATATGGAACTGTAGTAGTAAATTCGTGACTCCATTTTTAAGCAAATGCACAAGTCGGGTTCGGCACTTCGAATGGAACTTACGACGCTAATATACCTCCAGTCTAGTTCCCGTAACTGGGAAAACTTCCAGAATTTAATATTGTTTATGACACGTTTGCTTTACATTCGTATTTATGCTGAACTTCGGGATTGCATTATGCTCCTTAGAACTTATTACCAGCGCGCTCGACGTATTCAAATTTATATCAGAAAAATCCACTGTAACTTAAAATGTTTTCCGAAAAACATTAATCTTTAGTGTTTAAATCGAAGTGATTAGACGGCTTACAACGATCTTCAGTAAACGAACCATAGAGGGTAAAAATATTTGTTCTATTATAAAATTGCATGGGATTAGTTGGTTGATTATTGGTAGTAGTGCTACACACTGGTACATCGCCTAGTAGGCCGATGAAACTGTAGAGGCTTTGCCAAATCAACAGTGTAGTCAGTTCGAAAAAAAAAAAAAAAATCTTGTACATCTAAAAATACCTAGACAGAAACAAGACGATGATATATATATCTATTTCCTAAGAATAACCTACAGTAATCCTTTACATCCTTTACATATCATAAATTTTTATCCAACTACATTTTAAACATTATTTACGTTGGTAACTAAACGTAGATTAAAATTGCTCTTTACAATATATAATTTCAATTAATATCTTCGATGACATCACAGACTAAAAAATCACGTACAACTAAAAAAAAGAATGTAAAAAAAAAATATGAATATTTTCACGTAGTTCCTATTTCTTTGATTAACTTGAAATATCAAAGCGGTTAACATTTATCTAAATCGTTAAGACACTCAGCCATATTAGTACATTTATGCGAAGCCGGGGTAGGTCGCTAGTAATTATCTAATTAATATCCGCTGATCTGAACACAATACAATAAATTCATAAGTGCCTTATCTTGGCCTTTTTAAATAAAGTATTTCTGATTTTGAATGTACCAGAGTATGGATGTAGGATATATCATTATACCGTTTTATGGGATAAGCAGCAATATAAAAATTAGGATAATCTAAAAATGAAATACAGTCTCTATTTACATTATTTATGATACGTAATTCTTATGAAATACGAAAATAATGTCTTTGGTAGTTCAACAATTAGTGTTTAGGAATTTTCTTATGAGGCGCATAATTATTGCAATATCCTAAAAATAATACAAACAACAATGTATTATAATACTTATGATTTGTCTTAGCTCGAAATATGCTACATTTTTTAGATACCTCATAACATTCTAATGTACATTTCCATTCCGGAATCACAACTCCGTGTGTTGGTTGACAAATACTGGGGCATTTTACAGTCTGGTGATCACCTTTGTGGCGATAAAAGCTTTCACAATGGGTCCACTATTTTAACTGTACAGAAAATAATGTATTGTATTTGTCAAATGCGACAATTATGAAGGTACACCGAGTAACATCTCTCTATTGCGAATTCAGCATCTCCATATTCATAGAATTGAACTTCAATCGTAATTGTACGATTTGAATAGTCGCGCTAAACAAATGCTACGGTTAGATGTGAGAGTTGAAACATTTTAGAAATATGTTATAGACGTACGCCGCGGTTTCACTCGTAATTAATTGTTCCACTTTTGGACCAGATGACCCGCACCGTGTCACACGATACCTATAACCTTCTCCTATGAACACGAATTTTTCAAATTTAACTGGTAATTTCAATAATTAGTGGATTCAAACAATTTTTTTTATTGATAAAGGCATTGCTTTGCGGAAATCTATTATTAACAGGTGGATAGGGCGGACTTCGTCACCACTTCCGTCTGCAATTGATTGACCGCTGTTACGGCTCACTGCATCAGAAAACGTTTGTGAAACAATAAAGAGTGATTAAAGCCCGTCGTGGGTGGACTGTTGAACCCCATGCTGGCGGATGGTTGAAGCTGTCCTAGATGATTGTATGTAACTGTAAAAAAATTATAAAATAAAAAATAAATATAATTAATTAAAATATGTTGCAGATTAACAGGAATAGACTACACAGTCAATGACACGTGTTTCACTCCGTGATGGAGCATCTTCAGATCCATCGAAACAAACAAAAACTACACATGTTTTGAGCTTTATACTATATGTATTAAAGAAACAAAAACGACTGTATGACAAGATAAATAATGTTAACAGCGAACATTTGTAAGCAATAAATAAGATAAGTACACGAAATAAATATTTTTAAGAATTTTCTTTGTACAAAAATAACCCTTTCCACCGTACGATTCCTGTAGCAATCGTAAATTTATCTCCGAACCTATTAGTTCGATAAAATTCAACCAAAACGATAAATAAAACCGACTTTGACGGATGGCCGGCATCCCTCGCAAAGAATGCAATAACAAGTTTTAATTTACTATTACAAAATTTATATTAGCACATAGATCGACCGTACCACATAAGCGATAAGGTTGAAATTTGTGAGCACTAAAAATTCTGGATGGTAACGAGAAACTAGCGAAATTGTTGTATCTATGTCACATGGGAACATTTTGTCCGAAACTAAACTTATTTACCGTCGTCGACTGAATAAAACATAAGTAAAAGAAACGCATTACGCTCTATCGGGACTGGATGATTCATTTTGTTTATTTTGTAACGAAGATCCGAATTTTCTAATCTATTGATATCAATAGATTTTTTGCTACATAGCAACGAGTAGTGGACTGTATTACGAAACTTGATAGAAGAACGTGATGAAAACGAAAGGTTATGGGGGGTGGTGGACTACACGCTATTGGTCTGATGGGCTTACTTACTAATTGTTTACTTACTTACTTACATACGTAATTTACATTGTGGCTATTGGATGTAATCTGAACGTACTCGTATGCACATAAGATCATATAGCGCCATCTTACAACATTGTAAAATACCAGTAGGTTATAATCTTTTGGCAAGTACCACAAAAAATTGTGAGATGGCGCTATATGACATTGAATAATTAATTATATTTTTTTGTGTAAAATTGCGTTTTTTTTAAATATCTATACAGATTAACATAAAAAGAAAAACCTTATCTAAACACGAAATTTGATCAAAATCTTCGGAGCCGTTTTTAAGATAGACGAAATAAATTTATAAACTTACCTATGTTATGTATAAAATTAATTCTTAGTTATATTTTTTTTTATATGAATTGTTTGTTCACTTATCAATCAATACATCTATGTACTTTATAAGGTTTAGCCAGCGTTATCAATTATAGTGAAAACCGTATCAAAAGCCTAAAGAACTAAGATAACGCAAGGACAGACACAACAAGTAACTTACTTTTATATTTTTTGTAGACATAATGTAAGACATAGAGGTATTGTATATATATATATATTCAAACAGTAATTCTATCATTATATTAGTTGACGTTAATGAAAATAGCTGGAAACCTAAAAGCCTTAGAAAAATTTTGGTGGAGTATGTATATCTGGACTTGAAACGTTACGATGGAAAAATATAAAACTATTGATTTGAACTCTGAAATGTAATTGTATCATAATATTGCATATTATTCAATATACTACAAGGTAATTGGAACGCAATTCACTTAGATAGACAAGATATAATTATAACTGTAGAACTCAAATGCAATATCTAAGAAGTAGATAATATAACAAACAATAAACCAAGAGTAATAAAATCTAACGCGTGAAGCAATAAGAAAGACAATATTAATTACTTCGACACTGACAACGAAAGTTTTACTAATCATAACACCCTTAACTCGATGGAATAGAGTGTAAATTTGAATAGACGGTGAAGATGATAAATTTGCAAAGGAAAGGATGTCGTCCACGGGGCTTGGGACGGAAGAACGCCAAATATATAGTGTTTTAGGTAATTAAATGTCACATAGATCAGAGATTAATGACGTGTTACGATATGTGGGTGAGTTTTTGATCACTGTATATGTAACTAATAGCTATAGGTTCTTGGGTATCGTCTGTTTTATTTGGGTTATCTGAATAAAATATAGATCAAGAATAGTAGCGACTGCTAAGAGATAAGGATATGTTAATAGATAACTTTTTTTACTACAAGTCTACCGAACGAAAGCTATTAGTGTTGCCTTTAGTTACCAAGTTATGACAGCTCGAGGTTTTTGGACATCTATGGATCCTTCATAATGTAGACAGCCTGATTTTGCAATCCTTCGATATCATGGTAACTGCCATCGCACTTCATGGATTTACGACAAGGTATGGCAAATAAATTTCCACTTTTTTGACACTCTATGAACGACGTACAATAGTCGATTTAACTTAATTGAGTAATATAGCCATTGGAGATGTAGACTGTCCAGGAACTATTAGCAAATATTCAGTTATATGTGCCTTCAATTACATTATTAAATACTAAACTATACCTATAAGTACCACTTGTAAGGACAACATATAAATAGAATGCATATCTGATCGGAGCGTGTACACAATTTAAATTTCTAGACAATAATGTAGATTTATTTTACACTAGCGTAACTACTATTAGATAAAGATTATGTAAATACTTCTTTTAAAAATACTAATGTTTGTAACTATGATGTCTTTTTAATTTGTTTTAATAGCTGTATTTTTTTCTGTTCATTTATATTTTTATATATGAAAATTATTTTATCTAGCTATCTTATTCTATAGCCTTTTGAAGATAGTGTACCTTTGGTGCGTTTGGGGAGAATGATTTTACGATTCGCGTGCACATCGACACCTAAAAACGACCGCACACCGACACCTAAAATCGACACCATGAAGTTGCTTGGTAAGTGACTTTCAAGGTTTCGAGAGCACCGATAACTATATTCAAGTTAGTCAGTGTAGGTCAGTTCGAAAAAAGAATCTACAACAAGAGTTTTGTATCAGTCGATACATGTGTATTTGTGTGTGGTTTTAAATTGTATGTTGTAGTGAATGATAATTTCCCCATATGTTAATGATGGTAGTAATTTGTAATGGTAAGTATCAATTACTATGTATTATATTGATGAATTGAATTATTGTTTAATTGAAGTATATTGAATATTTCTGAATTAAATATAAAAAAAAATAAAGTTCTAAATAATCTAATTTGGTATTTAAAAAGTTGAATCATATATGAGTAAATTATTGATATTGAAAGTTTATACTGTGTCGTCATAATCAACTATTCTCTTCACGGCGTCGTAAACTCAGGCATTTGGTTGTTATAATGACAGTATTAAATGCGTGGAAGCTCACCGAAATATTACTATAATTAAACGAGTACATTTAATAATACTGTGTATGTATTTACGCTGTTATAGAAAAAGACAAATATGACTTCAATTACAAACAATTAAAATTTGTAGTTATATCAATGAACTGATTGTTCAATTGAGTGTTTGTAATGACAAAACTTATTATCATGTCATTTTTTAAAGTGAAAAAATTTATAGACGCATTTTGCGATCTTTCTGAACATCTAACGAAAGTGCACCATCACGCTCGAATCAAGAACGGAAGGAATCGTGTAACTTCGGTTCCAATCGTCATCAACCATGTGTTTTCACTTCTATCATGTGGCCTTAAATACACATCCACTGTTTTATATTTATAGACGCCATACTTAAATATCATATAGTTCAGCGGCTCTCAAACTTTTTTACTTAGCGACACACTAACATATTATTTACAAATTCGCGACACTATTAGGTACTTACATGCAAAATTATTGAAAGTTGAACTGAACGAAGTATAGATATATTTAGTGATTTAAACATCATTAATCTATTGAACATATTTTTACTGTGTAAGAACATAGCAGACATACACATACGGTAAAACATAGGAACTTAAAATTAATGTGCAAGGATAAAAATATCTTATTTGTAAATCTCGCAATACACTTGACAGGTGCTTGCGAATGTCGCGACACACCAATGTGTAAAACGATAGTTGAAAGCCGCTGTTATAGCCTATTTCTCTTCCACAATTAAGAAAATCGAACGACAATTCATTAAAGTCCGTTAAGCCGCTTTGAGCTAAAAACAACATGCCAAAAATGAACATGCACACAGAGAAACTTACGTGGAATCGAGGAACATTAAGCTGCTTCAAGCAGACATGTAAAAATGTCTGCAAAACAATATTTAAATTTACAAAACAATATAATACCACTGGCCCATTAATAATATTTAGAAACATAGAATTTTGTCCCTTCTCGGCGCCTACGGCCGGAAGAGCCGCCCTTGCGGAAATTGCCGGAACTAGGTGCAATAATTATTAATTGCTACCCTGTAAGACGATAAACAGTCTTAAGACGTCTCTATGGGGAGTCTAGAAATAAAGTGATTTACTAATAATAACGTTGATGGAATTTAACAATTCAGATTAAATCGTTTGGAAAATTCACTTGTTTTTCTACGTACTTATTGTTATATTTTACACGATACTTGTATATATTTTAAGTTATATTATAAAGTAGCTAAAATATGTGTTTCTGGGAAATCGTGGAGGTATCTCATTTGTCCTTTTTTGCTCTTATTTCCACGTTAATGAGTTTTAACAGCATTAATGCCTCGTCTCCCAATGAAATAAAGTAGGAAAAGCATCAACTATGTTTAAGATATACAATTATTGGATACATACAAAAAAATATAGAACAATTATTTCTGTACGATATTGATTCTAAAAATAATTAACATTTACAAATGTAAATTTCTTTAGTTTGTGATATATTGAAAAATAAAATAATAAGTTTATTTTTATCGTATTAAAATCTAAACTATGCAATAAAATACTACATTTTTTTTTAATATAGCACAAAAATAGAACTGTTGCTCAGCACAGTGTGATCCAAAATAACGGCGATTTAGAATCATTCGCCGGTGACTGTTGTCACCTAATCTATAGATCTTCTGACCTGTCGGCGCTTAAAATTCACTCTGATAGACTTCTTTTCTCAAGTGTCTGGCGCTTGCGACTCAGTGGCGTACAGACACTTCAATTAAACCATGAATTTGTGTATTTCTTGTTTTAAAAAAAAAGACACACCGTTAATCGCTTTGGTCGTTCTAATAATTGTCACGTACTAAATAATTTTTGTGCATACTCGTATATATTTTGATATATGGGTAATATATACAGAGTGTAGCGTTCAGTTCAATACAACCCTTGGAAAGCACAGAAACGGTCTCCCGAACCCTTAATTTATTCTTTCATTGCGTCTTATTATTTGCAAATGGTCTATTTGTCGGGACTTAACCCTTGCGCGCAGATGGGGTCCCATAGACCGCGGATTACAACTCCCGCCTCAAATCGTCAAACGACGCCGTCGTCGGTTCTAAACGCCCAAATTTATTGATAAGGACATTGACAGATATTGCTTTAGGTCTCGTAAAATGCAAGAGGCAGATTAAGGGTTGACGAGAATTTGCAAATGGGACCGGTGCTAAAGGTTTGGTTTCATTACGATCGGGGATTTTGTGTGTGAAATTGCAGCGCTTTTGTAGGCTTTTGTTGTGCAAATTAATTTGTATGGTGTCTGATTAAACTTGAATAAATCATTTATGATTAAAATTTACGGAAAATCAAAAAAAAATGTAGTCCATTTGGTATAGTCTTAAAGCTATCTTTTGATCTATGAAATGTTTGTACTTTACAAGCTTTTATGAAGATGGTACACGTTTTAAAAAATATTTTTTATGTCATCAATAATAATTGTTACAAAGAATAATCACATCGTGCAAGGTCTCAGAAAGTTATTCAATTATTACAAAAAATATATACCGTGCTGTTGCTATTTCTGTTTTGTTTTTCTTGAATATAAAATTAAAATCAAAAGTAACGTGCTCATTTCAATTGTATAAATCAGTGACGGTCAAATAACCCAAGCATTGATATTTAGAAGCCAATAAAATAAAATAAAAGAACAATCATTTAAAGCCATAATATACCAGCATTTGCCCACAGCTTCACTCGCTTTAATGTAGACTTCATCTATCCCTCTGGAACAGTACTTTTTTCTGGATTTTCTTCTTTCTCTCTCTCTGTACCCCTGATAAGATGTACATATTTCACAACAAATATATTTTATATTCACATTTATAAATGATTTTATTAGATTAGATTATTATAATAATAGTTAACCCATATAGTGATTTTTTGAGTTTCTCGCGATTCAGCAACAGCCGAAAGGCCTGCATATTAGAATAACAGAAGACTGTCAATGGGTTATAAATGTCTCGGGAATCGACGTTATTTCTGGATAGTACTCTGCTGCCCATCATATACAATATTACAGTATTATGATACATTAAAAAAATCAACAAATTCCACACTAAGGCTTAATTGATTGATATGTTAAAAAAAATGCTACAAAAGAAGGTGCTAATGAAAACTAAACAAGAAACGAAGTTGTGAAAGATCTGAGCCATCTAAACCATTATTTATTACCCATCTTTGCTTTTAATGCTTGTCTCAGATATGGAAAAAGTAAATGACTCTTTCTTTGTCCCAAGCAATAACAAAGAATCCTTAGTATCTCGCTATAAAATTATGCAAAACACTATAAAAATTGAAAAACGCGCAACTGAAAAACGAAGTTCTCAAATTATTAGCCGCATCGAAGAAAACGTAAAATGGCCTTTCATCCAACGTGATCCCGGCTTCTTATAATATTAGGATCTGGAAATTATATCTCTAGATTAATTTGGATGGACTTTGAAGCGCTGATGATTTAATTGATAGCTTGTTCAGACACTGTGTCGATTGACGTGGGTTCGAATCTTCGCAACTGAGTAAAACTTTACCGTGAAGGAAAACATCGTAATAAACCTATAGTAAAGTGGCACGACTTTTTCTAACCTCGTCTGGTTAGCTACCTCCCTCGAGTTAAAAATCTATCACTAATCACCTGTTGGTGTGTTTCGGCAGCTGCACTTGAGTGCTAGTCTCCCTCTAGGTTTAACGTGCTTACCATCTTAGACCACATCTTTATTTAACATCAGATAAGAATGTGGTCAAAGGTGAATCTATAAAAAATGCTAAATAAGAAAGCATTTCTTCAGGTAGATATAACATTAATAACTGCCAATGGAATCTTCACTGACGATAATCATTCTTATTGGATTGTATCGTACATACGCGATGTATCATTTTAGAATCAATGTATATAAAACATATAAATTTAGAAATACAGTGTTACCAACTAAATAAAAGGTGTTTGTTACTTTTGATTTTAAGAATGGGAACACTATTTCTAGTGATAGTTAATTTGCCTACTGACAGAGTGTTTGTGCCCAGTATGGTATATTACTTCACGGTAAATAGACAAACCACCTTAGAAATTCCTCGTGAATTATGATTTACCTTAAAGATTTTGGCTCATACCACCAAAAGTATTATGCGCTATGTCCATTTATTGGTCAATATGACTCAGAGAAAGACTATTAATTAATTTATATAACATATGAATATTTAGTAAACTGTTTACTTTTACAATGTTCAATTTATGGATTCCGTTACTACTATCTATTCCATTATTACTATAATATATTATAATAGCTCATATACCAGTGAGTGTTGACAACCACACGACTATACCTTTCTTACTCTAACACAGCAAGGCCAGCGCTGCTGTTTTGTAAAAGAAATAGGTGTGGCGGTGATGTTTCTGCAGCCGAACCTACAACAAGATCTCCCGCTCTACTATAAAAATGTAAAAATATTTGTAGATTACAGACTGCGATGGAATAGTAATATAAAAACTTAACGTACGTTAAACTTATGTTGGATAAAGACATTATAAGCAGAATATTTAAAACAATCAAAATAGACTGTATGATATGTTACTTAGGTTTATATTTATTTATTTCATCATATTCTTTAATATAGCTTCGAGCTAGTTAGCATCTAAGTGAACTATAAATACAACCATACAGAAGGAATGCAGTTTTAGTTTTAAATTCGTCTTCAACATTCAGTGTAAAATAATATATCAGAGTTGTAACTTTATAAATATACGTAATCATTACTCACTCGTTTATCTAAAGTGCATTTCCAAAAAAGCTAACGTAGCTGAAAAATAATTTATTGGCGTTATTATTTTGTGAACACAATAAATAATAGTACATAAACGAAAGGGTCAAATGCCTGTTTTCCATTACAAAATATAGACGGAATATTATTCAATGGACAAAACGGAAGGGTCGAACCGGTCCCTGTTGTGGAAAAATGTTAAATTTACCGTCAAGAACTGGTCATTGGAGGGTTCTGTGGCGGATGGCGCGATATTTTTGCCGCTTTGTGTTTCCTTTGCATTGATTTCCTTACGAATAACGGGGCGGGTTATCGTGTGGTGCAAGTTGCAAGAACAGCATAATTGTTTTTAAATAAAAAAAAAAACTCTATAAGAATCCGGATATATTATTGTGAATATTTTGCAAGTGAATGTATAAAATGAACTTTTATTAAGTTTTTTTTTTATAATTTGTAGGGTTGTGTTAGACAAAAGTTTTAAGTGTTGGTCTTAAGTGATAATATTGCCAAAGAGGTCCTTAACAAGGTGAGTTTAGAGGAAAACTGACTCTCAAATCTGGTTATCGGACCACATATATAAGTGCTAAGCTAATTTTCAGCTTATGATTTCTTTCATGTGTATTGATTTTAATAATTAAAGAAATTTTAAATAAATCATTGTCAATATTTAATTAGAAATTTACATGTATGCATAAAAAACCTTTTAATCGATTTTGATTCTTAAAGCATTTTCTGGGTGGCCTGTACTAATTAATAGAATAGCTCAGATTGCGATTAACTTGGAAATGCTAAAACAGAAAAATAACTCAAATTTAATTTTTTATATTATAAAATAATGTATGTCTCGTTAAACGCACAACACTTATGAATTGTACTACACGTTGACAGTTCAAGACTTTTGCCGGTTCGGAACTTTTTTAGCCATTTTCCGTGCAATAAAGCGGTGTTGAATCCGACACGCATTTCAAGGGTTAGGCGCCTGGAAAACAAATGACATTTTAATTTGGTCTTTACAATTTCTTATGATTTACTGTTTTTTTTTACAATAGGTTACTATATTGTGATATCACATCTTATACAAGTACTTGTCATAATGCTAATAAATCTATATCTATAATCCATCTAGACTGCAAATGTCCCACTGTGGAACAAAAGCATCAGTTCATTTGGTACGAATGATTTCCAAATATTTTAAATATTATTTTAAATATGTAAAATATATATTTTCAAACGACCAAAGTATCGTAAGAGAATTTCCTTTATTATCAGCCTTGGTATATACTAAGGTTTCTTTCCAATTCATGTATACTAAAGTACATTATAGGATAGCGGGTATGGAAAGAACTAGCAGGAAGCCGGAACGTTTAATCCCTGGATTATCCAAAAATATAAAGGTTTCAAGTTCCATATAAACTAATGCAAACCTCATGAGGCACAGGTCAACAGACATTTGGCTGCATAAGCTTAAACAATTTATTACCAAACTTTGAAAATAACAACTCTTGTATTGTAAAATAATATTTTTATGTAAAATGTATTTTTTATTATTTTTACATTTGTGCTAACATTTTTTACTAAACCGTGAAATTTACAATGAAGGATGTTATGAAATTAAAACTGTAATACGCCATTTTAAGATCTAGCTCTTAAAAAACCAGTCGTGGGGTTTAGAAATATTTTATTATTACATTAGTTGGTCTGTTTTCCACAGAAAAGCTTTTGTTTATTGGAAAAGTTATTGAAAAACATATATTATTGTAACATTTACTCTGGTCTGCTAGCTTCTCTGCGAGAAAAAAAAAACAGTAAATAGACGACATGCATAATATATAAGTTCAGCTTTTGCTCTCGGCTTTGGTGCCGATAATGTAGTTCTAATTTACTCTCTCGGGATAAGTAAGGTACTTTAAAAAGGTACTCTATGTCCTTTTCTTTACCCCTGACAAAATGTGTATGTAAAATTTAATAGATTTAAGTGTATATCTATGGTTTTAAAATAAAGACTAGTGTAACTCCTATGGTTATTCGCAATTTACTAATGCCTAAACACGCGTTTTAAATGTTTTATCTACCTTTCTGTCTGTTTGAGTTAATCTTTTAGACGGTTGCATAGACTCTAATGACGCGTTCAATTGTTACTATACAAAGTTCAGACAGTAAAGTATGCTATGCTAAAACGAAAAGACGGTGTTGGGTATTTAAAGCCGGTGCGGAGAAATGTAAGGTTCGTTTAGGTTTAGTGTGACTAACATTTTCGACCATATCATTATTTAACATCAGATAAGATTGTGGTCAAACGCTAACCTATAAAGTATAAAAAAAGAACAATGGACTACTTTTGGATTTAAATGCACTGTCCAATAAACGACCCCGAATGTAATTTAAAACTCCATGAATTTTAATAGCCACTTTACTTAATAAATTAAACAAATATTCAATTATCTTGATTCAGAAATAGACTGTTTAATTATTCAACATTGCAGTCACTCGGACATCGGAGTGGACGACAATACGACCCTCTGTCCAAGAGTCTCCGATAACAAAAACGTATTTAAACAGGTATTATGTATGCAGATTGGGTTCTGTTATCCCATTGTTATATGTGTTGAGGGATTCCATTTATTTAACGTAATGTACTTATCTACCTTAAGTGTACACTATTTATTATATTTCTTCTAAGAGTAATGTGTACTTGTTTTTGTTTTTGCTTTCTCCGCATTTTTCTTTAGGGACTTCTATGTTATCCAAGTCCAAGGGTTTCTATCTTTATTTGATCGATGAAAATGCGTGAAAATCTTTAAGCGGGTTAACGGGTTAAGCTCCGATTAGAATATTTCTTAGCATCATTTTCATATGAAGCGTTCATGGATAAGTAAGTGACTCGTATCATTGTCTCTTGTTCATTCGAAAATTATTTACATTAGCAAAAATTGAAGAAAACCCCCAGTACAGAAATAAATGGATAAAAGAGACGAAAAAAATCCAGTAAACGCAAATCTACACAACTAAGAATCAACGCCTAACGTATATAAGCGCATTGCTTCAAAACGGCTGGACCTATTTGGCTTTCGTTGTGTTTGTAATTATCAGGACAAGGTTTATTGAAGAATCGTATGGAAAAGGCAAAACTTTGGGTAAAAGAAATGCCATATAAAAAAGAGTGACCAGTGAGACAAGACAATAGGGACATTTTTAGAAATATTGAGAGAATTGTCATTTTATTTTATTACATGATCAGACTCTAAAGTATTAATTTAAGTTATAGTTGTAAATATTACAAAATAATCCCAGGGTAAGTTGATGTCAGGCAGGCGGTCGATCATAATAATTAAGCCCAATCATACATCAAAACATGGCAAACATGTTGTGCCGACCCGATTTGGGTGGGATAAGAGTAAGAAGATGATGACTGGAAACGGTTTATATGGTCTCATTTTGTCTCATTTTTTTCCTGAAAAACCGGGCCGGCAACTAGTATACTATAAATTGTAAAAAGAGATATGCATAGTGCATCTCGAAAGAAAATGGAAGAATTCTGATGTTGAATTTTAAGCACACCAAGTATAACATTACATTGTAATATAAACACGTATTCAATTAAAGCCTAATAACACTTCACAGTATTACGTCAGTGATAATTGACAGTAATAAATCAACATCCGCACCAGTGTAAACCTAATTACGCGAACACTGTACCTGAGTAGGGGCTGCGTCCGTCACTAGTGAACTGTTGTTAATTGCACCAGGATTACTGCGCACTATATTAGTGTTATTATCTCCTTTATAAATTGTTACTAATACTATAAATATATAATTGTGAGGTTGCTTATTACACTTTTACACCTTAACTATAGTAATTAACAGATCGTCTTGAAATCTTGTAAAACATTGTAAAAGAGCACGTTGTAGACGATCCCAAATTGATATACGATCTAGAGTCATTAGAATATCGCAGAGACATTTGGTCCTTATATGTGCTTTACCGCATGTATAACGAACAGTGCTTTGAAGAACTTTTTGATATGGTGGCCTCATCACCGTTTCAGACTCACACCACCCACCGTTGGCTGGTTGCTCATCCATATACCCTATAGTCCAGTAGAATGGCAACAACCGTAAGGTAAGGTTATGGAATAGGTTACCAAGCATGGTGTTCCCCAGAGTAATGACATGGGGCTCTTCAAAAAAGGATTGAAACACGCTCTTCAAGGTCGGCAACACAATAGTGATGCCCCTGGTATTGCAATTATCCATAGGCGACGGTAACCATTTAACATCAGATGGATCGTCTGCCTGTTTGCTGCTGATTGGCATAAAAAAGCACAAACAAAGGATACAAGGTACCTTTAATTAAAAAAAAAAACACTTTTCCTAAGGAATAGGAATCGGGATATATCTACATGAATGATATGGGTTAGTAGCTAACCATAAAGGTTGGAAATAAACAAAAACATTCTTGTAAAATGCGATTAAAAAAGATTAAAGAATAAAAAGAATTTGTCGTTGTAAATTACATTTTGTAAAAAATTACACAGATGCTTATAATAATAGAATTACAACAGAGAATAATAATGTATGCCAGAACAATTCACTTTGTACCAAATACTCTAAAAATAAGGGAAAGTTTAATCTTCGCCAAAATTTACATCGTATCATTACATATTATGATTAACGACGAAGACTAGGCAGTTCGATTTGCCGCGAACGACTAGTAGACTCGGCTTTTGTAGGGTGTCCATATTGCAGCGAATTAATAGCATTAATGTATATTACGAAGAACCAATTTAGAAATGTATAGAGCGTTTAATGTCCATTGTCAATACTTAAAAATATCCAGACTTTGTTTTGCTGACGATTATAAATTTATGTTCGAACACTATATCGTCTTACCAGCTTTCGTCCGCGGCGTATATAGCCAATTGCTTTCGTCGTAAGATTAAAGTAATCTATGTGAAAATCCTGATATTCTTGCATTTGAAAGAGAATTCGTGAATATTATTATTACTACTTGATGACGTCAACCTACCAAGCGCATAAAGCGAGCTGGCATCATACTTAACCGAATTTGGCAGTACAATGATTTTACATACTATTTTTACTATTAATAAAAAAATAATATTCAATAGTCAATTAAGCCACCACTACAAAAATATGCAATATAGTAATTAATATTATATGATAAAATAAAATAAATTAGAAATGTTTATTTAGGACTTATACTTCACTATGGTCACCCTAATAGAAACCGAAAACAAAAAAATCTTACAATATTTATCCATTATAAGGATTGCATTCCAGCCGGCTCGTAAATCAATGCGAGCAGTGACACAAGAGTTTTTGACAAATGGCTCGCAGAAACAAGTGACGTGTAGAATAAATGATGTGTGACTGAGTATCTCACCTTACAAGCGTTGGTGTTTTGAATAATTCAGTATAGAATACACAATGATAGGGAAAAAAATTATAGTACTCTTCCCTCGCACTAATATGAATATCATATAAGTAAATCTATTTTAATACGCATTTTAGACGCATCATTACATAATGTGGTTTCTTTCCAGCCAATCAGAAGTGACCGCGGATGTCCGCAGTCTTTAGATAGTACAGCCGGGTTAACGTAGGAAATCTGCCTCCGCGGTTTATTTGACTCACACTTGGGGGATCGATTAGGTGTTGAATAAAAAAAATAATGCATCTAAATTGTTAGCTCCTCGACTCAAATGGTTATCGAGATTTTCAAAAAAATACCTCTTTTTTACATTTTTTTATATCAACATTCGAAATTAATTGATTATAACTTTTTTTCCTGATTCTTAGAAATCATAGACACGAAAAATGTTATGATCATGATTTTTAAACGGAAAGCTTGTTTTTAGCGGAAGAAAATTAAAATCGTCTTTTTTAGCCTTTTGAAAAATTTTACTCACAGGATATTGTTACAAAATATTTTTATACTCTTCTATACTCAGGAAATTTTTCGATTTTTTGAAGTGGTGGAATAAAATGAAAAATATTTAAAGACTAATTTTGGTACTGAAATCTTGCGTTTCAAATTTTACATACGGTATGTTATTTTGTATGGTATGTGTATGGTATGATATTCCCTTTTTATATTATTTTACTAGCTTATGCTCGTGGTAACGCTCATGTCACTTACCCCTCACAAACAGTTTTTTTTTTGGAAGAAAAGTACCTTATTTTCTTTGTTATACGTCTCACAATGTGTGTAGCAAATATTATAATAATCAGTTGAGTAGTTAAGCCGTGAAAGCGTTACAAACGAACAAACTCAATTTTGCATTTATCAGTCTTTTAGGAAGTTAAAATTGGTTAGAATTAGGATACAATGATATGCTCGGAATAGCTGAGAAAGTTTGTTCTGTGGTCTCTGGTAGTTGAGTAAATTCTTTTTCGTTTAGATTTAGTGTATTTTTATTAATCATCTATGAAATAGCAGTGACATAGTATAATTTCACTGCTATATCATCTTTGATGCCGCTTATATTTTCGTTATTGTAATTGTTTTTATCTATTGCTTCATTCGCTTTCGTTACTCCACATGCTATCTACTATAACATATTAAGCCCACGCAAAAAAAACCTATAGGGCAATAAAGTTTCGTTTACCGGCAACACAAGTATACGGTAGAGTCCGAAACAATTGAAAATCACCAGGAGAGTAGTCCACGTAAATTTAATAAACTAGCAAAACAATAAATTCCATGTAAACTACCACTTAAGTGAATATTAAAGGAACCACGTTACCTTATTACTGTGTGATATCGTCCCCCGCTGGCCTGAACTGCCGGGAGCATGGCTCGAATGTGCGGAACGCGTGACTGGAAACTTTTAAAAGATAATGAAAGAAAACTTCAATATACGACAACGAGTTCCATATTTCACTAGAGGCGCTGTTCTAAACTCGAAAAGTGTATACCGGGTAAGAATTCAGTTATGAAGGCTTCAAATTTTATTATGTAAGATGTGTTTGTATGTTTGAGAAAACTCTGTCGTCTTAAAGTATCTATTGTCAAATTAGACTTAATCAAACATTGAGTTGGCGCACTTCTCTAAAGTCGCTGGCTACTAAATTTTCGACTTATTTGCGATTAGTGTTTTATTTAGATTCGCCCGCCCTTCTTTCTTAAGGCAGCAGAATTATTTGGTGCTATTTAAACTTACCGTTTCGTTTGCATTCATTGAAAATAATGTTTATTTCAATATAGTATGTATTAGTAAATATATGTAATAAATATATAAACGTATCTAACTCGCCTACTCTTTACTATAATTATATTACCAGAGAATTACTTTAGATTATGATGTGCTATTTAATTGTCTAACATAGTTTTTTCTTTCAAATTTCACATCTAGAAAAATACGTAGATGTTGGGTACGGTGTTTTATTTCCAATAAAAAAAAACTAGGGAATACTAGCTCGACCTGTTCATCACTTTTTTTTTTTAAATGAGATATTAAAATTCCATAAATTGATGAGATACAATTTGAATTGAATTAAATTTTAACAAATTGATATTCTATTTCCCTAACAAAATAGAAGCTTTAAAGAGAAGGTTAATTTTATAAATTGTATAATAGATTGTTTCATTGTCAATTTTTATTATACAATTACAGGTTATTATAATTTTGAAGTGTTTGAGCCGAGTCGGTAGTATTTTATGACATATTTGTAGCAATACCTGGGTTTTACTTAGGTATTAAATTTGATACTAAGTCTTGCTCAGACCATATACAGGGTGATTAACGACGTGCTGACGATGACAGCCTGGCGTTTGGTAAACCCGTGAATTTATATACAGGTTGTGCAATATTACGACAATATTCTTGTAATAATATATGTATAATTTTAAAACGAAATAAATAAGAATTTCATTATTAATAAGAACTTATTTTTTTATTTTACTTTTCAAAGTTGTCGACATTCGACCATACTAGTTTTTTTTCACTTTTTAATCACTGCATAATATGTTTTATTATCTGTATTGAATATTGTACATTGTAGACGCAAGGCAAGTAAAATATGACGAATATAGGCTTATAAATAAAGGTACTGGTGAATGGTATGAAAAATGTGTGATTTTATGAAATCAAGATGCAAGTGAAACTTATTTTCAAATCGTAGGGATTTAACTGATTATTTTCTAAAAATTCAGATTAAATACTTAGCACTATACTTATTTAAATAATTGGATCCTACTGTATTCCTATTTAGCGGCCGACTGTAATGCGACATGCGATAGATGGACGAAAAAAATTGAGACGATGTAAAAAAAGTTGCACTTTCAAAAAACGATTTCCAATTTTTCTTATTGATTACGATTCAGTGTCAAAAAACATTAACAAATAATAATAAAGAAAATCTGTTTAAAAACAAAGGAGAAAGAGGTACTGAACTAATTTCATCTTAGCCTATTATTATATACACATGACATTTTGATCTTTCTATTAGAGTTGTGGTACATTTATTGTAAGGTAGCTGTCTGGCCCAGCTTCCCACGGATGTACCCACCAAGAAAATGGCATAAAATAAAATGGCAATTGAATCTTGATCTGTAAAATCTATCAATATTTTTGAAGATATCCCCATTGTCTTCGTTCTATTACGCTCGCTTTTTCTATGATAAATTCTTTTACCCAATTTTTCTTTTTTTGCCTACCATTTTTCAAATGTTCTCTTTCATACAAACCTTGTTCTGAGAATTCCAAACATAACACATAAAGAATTAACCAAATAGATTATTAGTAATATTTAAATTTTGTTCGTTTATCAAGCTGTATGCATTTCTTGGAATTTTATTGCGATAACCGTACTCAGTGTGACGAATCCATTACGGTTTCAGTTTGTTGCGTCGCGGGATCAGTGAGAGGTTTGTGAACCGACTTGATAGCGGCGGTTGGTCAGCCACAATAACGTGTAATTACAATAAATGTTACTTACAAGAAATCGATCTAGATGTTTGTATTTTTTGTGAAGAAAACAAAAATTATTACCTTCGACGATGCAGGAACACTCTGTATATTGCAGGGTTATCTCAGATGAGTTGCATGTCTGCGTGCAAGCGGCCGCCACTTGAACTGTCAATTAGAAGATATTGAGAACTGATGATTGACGATCTCAGCTCACACCGCTATACCTGTAATTTATACAATCAATTATTATGATCACGCTATACCATCTTAGGTCGTCATCAGAGATATTTACTACGTACCATTGTAGGCTCTTAGACGACTGTATAACACAGAGTGCATTAGTGTAACATGTCTCTGAAATGAAGCGTTACACAATTCTCGTTCTTCATAAAAGAAAACATACTATACAAACATACATCTCTGTTTTATCTGTGTAATGGAATCAGATTAAATATTTTTATACTGTGCAATCTAAATCTATCACTGTAATATTTTTATGTTTTAAATTTTTCCATAAATTAAATCATTATAAGTCTTACGTGTCCTCAAATAACAAATAAAATAGGTCTAGTTTTAAAGGCGGGAAAAAAGGGATACAAAAACATGATTTCGTCTTTTTGATATAGGTATAGACAATCCTACTCGCAGTTGTTTCTCTCGGACTCTATTTAAGTGTTCGGTCAGAGTATGACAAAAAGAGACCCCCGTTTTAACCTATATTTCAAATTCCTTTCCATATCGCGTTTGTTTTCCTTTAATTATTTAGCCGTATAAATTTTATAACAAGTACTATACAGACGGCACATTCTGATATTAAAAGCCGTGGTCGATTCAAATTAACAATAAAGCTATAAATAACAATTTCGCGTGTGTATTTATTGCGGCGGTAGGAGATAAACCAAACTGGTGATTACCAGATCGACGGTTAATAGCGCACTGTGGATTAGGGTTATCAAGAGCTTAGACGAACTAAATTTTCGCTTTGAACAGCGAACGCAAGTTAACCGGTACGCTCGAGTCCGTAACGCTGAGTAGTGTATACTCATCTCCAGTCATAATCAATGATGTTTACTCTTTGAAAAGGAGTGTTAGCGTTCCAATAATTGCCATTTTAATAAAATGTATTACAATAATAAAACAATAACATATTGCGTGCATATACTGCGCTTATTTCAATATTACTATTATTCATTTACATATAAAAATTGATAAAATTGTATTAACTTTAAATGTGTATGTATTTGTCTATAAGGTTTTGCTTCCATTATGTGATCATATGTACATTTTTTTGTTCTTAATATTCCAAAGAACAATTTTTGTACTAACTGTAGGTATATGGCATTGAACTGCGGTAATTTTTACTGGCTAAAATGAAATTAAGAAGAAAATTTAAGATATTTAGACAATCAATAGCACATTAACATATCTTTATCCTTATGGTATTAAATAATATTTTGAAGCCGTTGCTATTAATAGTAATTAAATGTATAAATTAATTTCTTTAAGCTTAATCCCAAATATTTGTACGACATTATAACAAAATATGTGGATATTCTTTAAAAAAATGTTTAATGAATGATATTGATTAATATAGTAACGTTAAAGTAGGCAAAATACTACGAATAATGCGTTCATTAAACAATAGTTACAATTTAAGCAGAAACACACAAATATAAAAAAGAAACTATATGACAACCCTAATACGTAATCAAATTCTACAGCGTGTATTGCAATCGCTTGACAGTCGTAAAATCGTTTAATCATGCAACCGCCGTTGGTTTACTAATGACAGAATAATAAATAAGTTATTTGTGATGATCCTAAGTCATAGTAATGTATTTTACATAGTTATGCGAAAAAGGTCTGAGCAAGGCATTTTAAAGCAGAAGGTAATGGTATTCCAAGATAGTAAGTACATTAAATATATATAGACTGGCTGCCAAGTGCAGCTGGTGAAACATACCCATTGACGCATGGTGACAGGTTTTCAACTTGAGGGTGGTAGCTAGCCAGGCGTTCTTAGAATAAGCTCTACCAACGTCACGATGTTTTCCTTCACTGAAAGTTCCAGTTAATTCACAAGGACTCGTAGTCCTACTTGTAGGCATGGTGGTGTAGTGGCTTGACCTGTGGAATATCAATCCGATGTCCGCAGGTTCGAACTCATGCATATATCAACGGAATTTAAATTGGTAACACTATCGGCTAAACCTGAACCTTAGACGACACGATTTAGCAAAGTACTCGGCTTGCTCCTCCCATTAATTGATTGGAATGTTAAATGTAGTCACATCACGCTTGGCGTAATCCTTAAAGCAAACCGTGGGACACCCAGCAGACCTCTTTGCAAGTACAATCCCTCCGAGCAGAATTTGTAAATGACAGATAAAGAACGACAATATGGCAAACAAGTCTGTTCTATTCATATATTTAGCAATTTATGATATGGGGCCTCGCGAATCATTAAAGGCTAAGTTCCAGGAGTTCGGTATCCTAATTCTGCCCTCCCCGTACATACTTGAAAATCTAATGGACGTTCGCAAAAACTTAGATAAACTAGATTTCGTAAAGGACCGACATAATCTAAACACAAGAAATAATAACAAATTGGTCATTCCATGTTTTAGGCTTACTAGGACCAGTAACAATTTTTTAGGTAATAGTGTTAGGTTTTATAACAAAATTCCTAAACACGTTACCGATTTGCCAGATACTAAGTTCAAGCACCATGTCAAGTAGGTTTTAATGCATAAAGGTGGATCAATATGTGAACGATGGTGACGTCTGGAAATGACGCTCTCTCTGTGCATCCACCAAAACCGAATGTAATTATTTATAACTATATTTTAAAAATATGAGTAATAATATGTTTAATGAAAAGATAAACTAGATCGAGTTTCTTGCCGGTTTTTCTCGATGACTGGGTTGTTTTCCGAACCGGTGGAAACTTTGACGTTCATAAGAGCCTTCTCAGGGCCTAAACTGAATAAAGTATTTTTGATTTTGATTTTGATGCAACGCACATGCCCTTGCTCCAGCCAACATAGACGATACGTGCATCTTTAAAAAAATAATACTGTAGTACCATCTAGTGGGAAAACATACAACTATGAATTTCTTGTATTTAAATTCACTATTTTTTTAAAAAGAAGGCTTTACATGCAGTTGCACGTTTATACACATTTTTATTGTTTGGAAGGTAAAATCTATTATACTTGTTATTGTTGTTATTATAATATTAGTAAGAATATAGATTGAAACAGTAACATCAAAGAGACGTCGTAATATTTTTCTGTGAAATAATAAAGATCTGTCATTAATTACTGTCGACGGCAATAGGGTTAAGCTTTTAACCCTTCCTTTGATGGGGGTGAAAAATACCCCGGAGCCATTTTCATACACTCGTAAATTCTTTTAAACTTATTGTTTCTTTAGAAAAAAAGGACTTTGAGATATTGTGATTATTAACGTTTGATGTCTTGCAGACGCCATTTTTAATATGTTTTCACCGTTTGATGTTCCGTTCTATTTGACGAGTTAAAGTATTAATGGGTTTTAGGGTATGAATATACTTTTACTTACTTTTGGCTGCAGCATCGTTTAATAAAGAGTCTCTCTATGCCATGAAATTAGTACTTTTTTCTGAACAAAAAGTAGTATATACTCTTTCTGTACCCATGACAATGTGTAGGGAAATTTCATGATTACAAACACATTCATTCGTATGTGTTTATGTGTAATATTACTAGTCTTTGTAAGCGATTTTACCGGCGAAAATGTATATTTAAGCAGTCCCTCGGGATTAGTACTTGCTTACTGGATAAACGGTACCCTATGTATATACAATAATGTATATGCAATATTTCATGATGTGAAAGTGACAAACAACTCACATTCGCATTTACGATATGAAGTTAGGATAAAGAATTAATCTTTGATTTGTGCATGACCGACACGAGCACGCTTTATGTCGAGTGACGTGGAGTAAGCCCGAGCGTGACGGTTTATTCTCGGTCAAAATCGATATCAACAATATTGTGCTCAGTTCATGCCCTGAGAAGGAGGCGCTTATGAAAGTCAAAACTACCACCGATTCGGAGAACAACCCAGTTATCGATATGAACCGGCAAGAAACTCGATCTGGCTTATTTTTTCATCGTACATAACATAACACATAACATATTCTTTTCAAATATACATAGTTATAGACATAGATAGTTACATTCGTTTTTGGTGGATACACAGAAAGGTGCGTCACTTCCAGACGTTACCATCCATTACGTAATTATCCACTCTATAATAATAGCCTTTAGACATTAAAATCCGCTTGATACTTTGTTTGGTCAAAATCTAATGCGCCTAAAAACGTTTTCACTTGAAAAAGAATAGACCACTCTTAATGCAATACGACAAAACTGTTATCGTGACAGATATTTTTTTTTTATGGAAATGTAATCGGTCGTACAAATTACTTAGGTATATGTAAAATATTCTATTCAACAAAAAAAAAAAACACTGCGCATTAACTGAATCATTGAAAATATAAACAAACTAAAACCTCTTCGCACGTAAAACCTTAAACAAAAGTTTCGTTCGCGAACATATCTGTTATTCTATTTTTAAAATTGGTTTCGAATGCGACCGGTCGGCTATTGGACACGGGCGCAAATCGCCAGATTCCATTTTGCGGACGGGACGCGCGCCGCTGACAGAACAGCTCTTTGTTCTTGTTCCATTTTCAAATGGAATCCTTGGGTCCTGCACGTGAGATGTTTAAATTCCGCACTCCAGTAGTACGAACGTGAAACGTAATTAACGTTAATTAATTTAAAGGTTTACAGCTAAATGAGAACTTTTTTTAGTTTCTGTACGTCTGGTTAAGTATAGGAATTTTATTCAACTCTACTATTACCTATTTTCTTGTTATCTTTCACGTTGAAGTTTTTGTTATTTGTAGCTAAATTATTCTGTAATAAGTTAGAATTAAATAAGATTATACTTTTTATACGAGTTATTTAAAAGATTTATGTAAATCAATTAATAGTTGTAGCCATTTTTCAGCTAGACAATTTATACATACATGTTATAATGCCATATTTTGAAGTAAAAAGATAATAAATAAATATGTAATAATCAAATTGTGATCTAATTTTTGCGGAATGTTGTGATCATCAACTATCAAGGTTTCTGAATCTGTACAATGGATGGCACGTGGTTCTTATCGCTTTTTTAAGATAGCGAAGACGAGGACAAAACTTGGCCTGTATTTATACTTTGTAATTTATATATTTTTTTTGTATTAGTATTCGTAAAAATTGGATATACTATTATACCAATTTTTATGTAGTTTTCAAAGTTCAATCACCCAGCTTTTGACCACGATACACTTCATCTCTGATTATAATCATTTTAAAGGAAACTTCTTCATGATAAATATTAGCACAGACCACCTACAGCTTTGTATCGTCCCTTCAAACATACTCGATTTTCTTAAAAGGGACATTCCGTACGTACCGATATCAAAGGGCTACTTTGACATATTGACAAATATGAATTGGAAAATAATATTTAATCACCGACCGCACGTAAATATAAGCTCTATGTACACAAAACATAAGGTTCAAAATACTATTAATATTATAATATGTAAAGGTTTAGTATTCTCCAGGGACTTGAGCTGATCTGTTGTTACTGAAATCGGATGTATTAAGCTTTCATTTTGTATAGAAAAAAATGTTTATGTTGAAAATGATATGAATAAGCCTATTTGAATCGTTGACTTCAAACGAACTGGCGTAAATAATATGACATGAGGTTTCAAAGGTTCGGTCATTGAAATCGCTAATTCATTGTTCCGTACCTATCCTCAGCATGGAGGTTTTATCCAACTGTGCAATTTATACAAGCTGGTGTTAATATAACTTACAGAAGTGTAGTACAGTCCGTCATCTTTTGTGCCACTCTGTATATAGCCGTAAGTTCGGGTTTATGCATACTACAATCAAGACTGATAATATATATGCATAGATTGTTATGCTATAGGGTGCAAGTAATTTAAATTATCTTTACACGTACATAAAACGTGTCTGTTGTTCAAATAATAAAGGTGACTGTACCTAGTCGGGGAATCGAATCGGGAATCAATTTATCATATGTATCTAGTGAAATAAAATGTTTTCCGATACAAAACCCCCGACCTAATGTTTTAAACATTCGCTTACACCGAACGCAAATATTTTAGGGTCCCTTATACAGTAAACTCAAATTATAATATATATTCGATACTTTTAATGTTCTAAAAGTTTATTTATTTCTTTTTAATCTACGGTGTTAGAGATATTTATAATAAGACTTATTGTCTTTATGGATTACATAAAGATGAGAAGAGAAAAAACGTATGCTGTCAGAGGTTACTGGTAAAGAAGGAAGTTTCTCAATGTAAAGGATCGAATGATAAAGGTTCATTTAATATTTTAAGAAGATATTCATTTATTAAAGATAACACATAAAATAATTAATAATATAAAAATAAGTTTAAATTATATTTCTACGAGTTTATTATTGAAGTTATACAATCGGCAGCGTATGACAGTCGCTACTCGAATACCGATACACATACTCAAATACACACTCTTATACAAGAAAAAGAGAGAGAGAGCACACGTAAAGTGCATAACGGTTTTCTGTACGTGAAAAGTAAAAGTCACTTTGAAAAATATATTGTCTACAGATAATATTAAACTATTAAAACCTAACTTCACCTGAAATGATTTTTTCTCTGTATCTCTCGAAGTAATCTAATGAGTAAGTCTAAGTAATATCCGAATCGTTACTTCAACATAACCGGTTAATTTGATATATAAAAACCCCGGCAAAGTGACTTACTGTAGTATTTAATATTTACAAATCCATTATCGCTCATCAAACTACTTGTAAATGTTATAATTTTATTTAATTATCTTTAATTTATCGAGTGCAGATAAAATAACTATATGACTAATGCAAAGTAAGAGAGTGATTTTTAAAAATGTAACATAAACATTATTTGCGGAATGCATTATTATTATATATGAAAATATTTCTTTATTATTGTGCAGAACCCATTGGATTATTTTTACAACAAAAAAAAGTCGCAACAAATTCCCTCCCTTAACATTTTTCACCACAATAAACTATCGCAAGCATTTTTGACGGATCACCGAGCACACGTCCATACATACACGTATTTTATGTATACTAGTTACAAATATTATATCTATTTTAAGGTACAGTCTGGATATAGCATTAAGTTTCGGTTTCCGTGTAATATAGTCAAGAGGTTAATTCAAACCAAAGTTAATTTTTTTATTACAGGTATATAAAATTAGCATTCGTTCATCTTTAAATTGGCTCAATGTTATATATAAAACATAATATATATATCTATACCTAAATTGGTGTGCTGCTGAAGTAGTATATATTCAGAGCGGTCACAAAGTTTGTGGATGAGTGTACAATATTTGATATATTGTACTATATGTCTACAATATGTCTCACATGAATGAGTTGGTATTGTCAAAATGTAACACGTAATTAAAACTACTAATAATGAACGTGGTACAAATCACGTGATAGGTTCTTTTTATCAGTTTCAAATACATACGAGTACATTGGGATTATTGTCAGTTCTGGTTTGTTAAATCAAAAACAACTCGGGGTTTTTATCTCCCTTGATCGTTGCTTCTGCTTATCTCGTATTAACATAATCCACATTAAGCTTTTCAAGTGTTATATGATTTAATTAACATTTAAATATTTATTGCACAGTTTTAATACTATGACCAAACTGGATATGGTACAGGACATGGACTCCTAAACGTTTCATTTCTATCGAGTATGGACCCTAATGTTACTAGCGAACAAAAACTTGCTTTTAAAAATCCGATCACATACAGTGCAGTAGAGCTGGCCATTCTGATTTAATGTATACCTGTAAAATAACTTCGGTCTATATTGTAATGTTTGTGTTCAGCGGAAATGTTCGGCAACTCGATTCCACCGTTCTTATATTGTTCTTGTATAAATTATTGGACCACATGGTCTTCCGAGAATATTAGTCTATTATCGGTAGCATTCACATATTATTGGTTTTAGATTCTTTTGTAATTGAATATTAATGAAGTATAACGTAATTTGTTTTCTTTTGATCCTCCAAATCTCTGATCTTCGTAATTTGCGCAAGTTCGAACTTATAAAAGGCTATATTTAAAGAGGACAAAAATATTGATGAGTACATGTACTGTACGTGCATATATTATACACATATATGGACATAATACACTCCATGTGTTAGATGTTACATAGCTAGTTGGAAATTCAATATGTATCAGGATAAACACGTCATCAACAATTCAAAGGTCACTTTACATAAACGTGATACTGGAACAAGATAATATCAATAATATAATACCAAACGCAACGTAATTGACTTCGGCTAATGATGTAAATCAGCGGAACGGAATCTGTTAGCGAATCATTAACATAATAATGCATATACAATGCACACATATAGTTCTTGACGTAATTGTATCACACGCCCGCTAAATATGATATCAGGTGTAAACACAATTAGGGTTAATTTAATTGAAACATACATATATAATACGATACAGATAAATATACATTGATCTAGTATCTAACAAGCTTGTACTAATACACTCAAATGCCTTTCATATAAAAAAAAATTACTGACTTCAACACCGAGCAAGTTCTCAATTATTTTCACTGTTTGTTACCTTAGTACATTGCTATTTATAAACCGATTTGAAAATTATTTTTTTTTATTGGAAATTTAATATTTTCATTAACATTTCAACATGAATTACAAATATACACCAGGGAACTTCTCAAAATCGAATAGGAAATGTACAATGTCTGAGATATTTATAGGTTTATGACAACCCAAGACTAGTTTAGGTAGTTTTTTCTGTCGGTTTCCCTTTTAGTTGACATTTTATCTATTGAAGTATACTTACCTCCAAACGCTTGTAAAGTTGTTTTTACAGTTCAGTGAAAACCGTTGAGCCCCATATGAAAATGTTGTAAAATGTAAGTTTTTTTTTTTCGATCTGACATACCCTGTTGACCCTGGGGCCTCTACAGATCCACCGGGCTACTCTTAATATAAGTCAAAACACTTATACGGTACTTTAATATCCGTAGTTCTATCTATCCATTTTTTCCCTTTTAGCATGACTGGATTAACATCAAATGTACTTAACAATCAAAATACATAACGATCAAAAGTAGAAATTACTAAACAAATGTTGGTGAAATTTCGTACACGGGAAGTGCCTATATTCCCGCAATTGAAAGCCTATACAAAACTATCAATAATACATTTAGTATCAGTACAAAATAAAAAGATAGAATCCATAGTAATGACATTTTATACACAAGAGAGTATGTTATTTTATAAATAATAGTCTATAATGATTGTCTATAATAATTTTAAATACGATTTAATAGAATAACGAGGCGAAAATATTTATACTGCGTAATAAATACGTATGGAGACGCGGGCAAGGCTCGTCTCTTATCAAATCACATAGGTAATATTAACGAACAATTATACCTTTTAATAGAGAAGTTATTACCACTAGTTGTGACACTTCTTTTCTACTAATTTCTCATGTACTATTTTAAAATACCTTGATTTAGTAGTTTTAATTGAAATTAGTTTATATAGAAATACATATAATAAAAACTCTATTTTCTACTAAATGAACGAAGACTCGATAAATAGAATACATAATTACATTCAATATTTTACATCGATGAACTAACGGAATTGGAAATGAAGGCGACACAAAACAATTGTACGCTGGAAACGATTTGATACCAATCGCACAGAGTAAAGGAAGTCACGGAAAAAACTTTGCTGAATACAGATGAATCTATTGCGTGGAATATACGGGCGCGAAAAACATCTAGCGTTTACGGTGTCAAGGTCTTGATTATTGCGAATCACAGAATAAGAAGAAACTATATTTGTATAGTTAAATGCGATTACTATCTACATTTATATACATATATGAGAAATTCAGTGCCTTTCTCTCCAAACGCTAAAATTTATAAAATATTAAAAACGATTAAATTTATCTAAAAACTTTGTATGAACTTATGTATACAACTTTTAAATAGCTTTACGTAAATTGGTCTAACAAAGTATTCTATGAACTTCATTGTCAGGGTACTCTGAACTTGCATTTGTCAAATTTCGTATACTTTTTCTCTGTAATATTTTTTTACCTACTGAATTTGTTTTTTTTTTATGTTTATATTTTTTATTATTAATAATTTATCAGAAAAATTTGTAAATACTGGATTTATTGGTTGTCATCATTTGAAATAATTTTTAATGTTATTAGTAATCGCTACCAGATGTAATGGAAACGTAATTAGTTTGAGCTCTTTTCTCTCTTATTAATAATACGTTGTTTTAGCTATTTATTTTCAAAAATAAATTACTATAAATATACTTCAAATATACATTATTTAAAGTATATGTTTATGTCTATGAAGCAAGTAAGAAGACATATAAAGTAATAACGGGCAAACTAGGGCCGATATTTAAAAAAATACTGATATTTTTTTTATGTACATTCACAGATAATCGTGATGACTATTTTACTATCTCTAAGTGAATTGAATCTAATAAAGGTCGATGGAATTAACGAAACATTGGATTTATAACTATCCTCTTATTCTGTCTATCACGTAAGCCTTTGGGTTATTTTCGTGTATATAAATAATAATACAATTTTAATACACGATATAGTATATTGTTTTTAATAAACAACACTAGCTAAAAATTACACAATTGTAATTATCAGAATGTAACACAAACTCTAAAATACGAGCATACTCATTCAATTTCATTGCCGTGTGTATCGAAATCAATCCACTGCCAAAAGCAAACATACAGACTCGATTGTAGACGAGTCGTTTACATACTGTTTACAGAAATACAAGCAAAATGCACGGTATTCAATTGCCATACTCCATTTCATTGTACAGAGGGTCGTTCCTGTCTCTTTGCTAAGTCTTCATCAGTGCATTTCGCTTCTGTTTGTACCGTTTCAATATTATTAAGTATAATATATAAATTAAAAAAATATTGTTCAGTGTTAAATTATGTTGAATGGGATACCAAGTGTTTTTTTTCTTATCGTTCAACATTTAACCATAACTTCATCACATGTTAGGTGACAATCTAGCTCAAAGTGAAAGCCTGTTGGTACATATTTACAGGTGTTTGGCGACAATTTTTCAATAATATGATGGTATTAGATTGGTATGTTTAATATTGCTTCACTGAAAGTTCAGATTTATTGTGGGTGTTAAGCCTACGTCGATTGACGTTGAATCCGAATAATGAGGTGTAATTGCTTCAATTATTTTAACACTAGTTTTTCTCCGCGGCTTCGCTCCCATTATTGTAAATTTCGCTTATCCCTCGGGAACAGTACTTTTTCTGGATGAGAGATATCCTATAAAATAATACTTGCCTGTAAGAATGTGTGTGTAAAAATTCATGGTAATCGGTTCAGTAATTAAAGCGTAAAAGCGTAAGAAACATACAAACTCATAATAGCATATATCACAGTAATTAGACTTTTTTATTATTTATTTTTTTATTTACTCTATTGTACACAATTACAAATAAACACTATAAAACATTACAATTATGTACAAAGTGCACGAAGTGATGATTGTCTGATTGTCTTCCAGGCAATCTTTGGATAGATATGTTCCATAGAGTAGAATGGGGGGTATTTAGGGTGTACAAGTATAACAAAACTAGTAAATACCACATATTTAGCAGTACGTTCACTGCAACATACATAAATTAATAGATAATACAATTTTTTTTTTCGAACTGACCTACTCTGTTGACCTGGCAGGGCCTCTACAGTTTCACCGGACTACTAAGGGGAGTGCTTAAGGCACTCACCCAATTTGTTTAGGCGATCAGCGCAAGGGCACTCGGTGCACCTCGGATTGAAATGTCGCCGAGTTTCCCAATCTGACTAAGCTAATCTAAGCTAAGCTATCTATCCATTTCATGCGGATGACACCCTAGTCGTAACCCGGGGGAAGGAATGGGAGAGTTTGGTGCGCCTGGCCATGGCAGCCACAACTGCCTCAGTTTGGGCCTCAGGGTGGCCCTCAATAAAACCGAGGCCCTATTACTTCACGGGCCTCGGCGGGGGCCACCACCTGGGGCCCATTTGATTGTGGATGGCGTCCGTATCGGGGTGGGGACCCGGATGAAATATCTGGGCCTCGCCCTGGATGGGCGTTGGCGGTTTGAGCCCCACTTCGCGTATAGCAGGGGTGGTGGCGGCGCTTGGCCGGCTGCTCCCCAATATCGGGGGGCCAAGTGCCGGGTGCCGCTGACTCTATATGGGAGTCGTGCGAGCGATGGCCGTCTACGGGGCCCCGGTGTGGTCCGATGCCCTTGGTGCCGCTAATGTGCGAGCGTTGCGCGCTGCACAGCGCATTGTGGCACTGAAGGCAATCAGAGGATACACCGTGTCCTGTCGGAGTGGATTGGGAGACGCTGGGGCTCCCTGACGTTCCGTCTGGTGCAGGTGCTCATCGGACATGGTTGTTTCGGGTGGTACCAGCACCGGATCGTGCGCAGGGAGCCAACCGCCGCATGCCATAAATGCGGCGCTGTGGAGGATACCGCGCAGCATACTCTCTCTGAGAGTGCTGCGTGGGACGGACAGCGCCGCATTCTGGCTGTGGCGGTGGGAGATGGTGGGGATCTGTCGCTGCCGAAGTGTGTTTGCGGCCATACTCGGCAGCGAGCAGGTGTGGACTGCAGTGGCCTTCTTTTGCGAGGAGGTCATCTCACAAAAGGAGGCAGCTGATAGGGCCAGAGAGGTGGACCCTCTCAGCGGCCCTCTCCTCCAGAGGAGGGCCGGTGGAAGGAGGCGGCGCTTTGCCCGCCTCCTCCCACCTCCGTAGCTGGACCTGAGGGGATGGGTTGGGGGGCCATCTCCTCATTGCACAGGTCCGGCTGACGAGGGGAGGTAGCTGGCTGTGTACCCAGTCTACCTCCCTATGAGGACGGAGCCCGGCGGCATGGTGATAGCCACAGCTCGGTCCCATGCCGCCCCGACTTAAAGCGGTGGCTGGTACACCGTGGAGTTTTAGTCCGTGCGAGTCGGACATAACCCATTCTCTCCCCCGGGAGGATGGGTATCCATAATGGATTTCCCCACGATAATAAAAAAAAAAAACTATCCATTTCATACACATATGAATTCGTGAAAAATGCATGAATGACCATGCATGTTTCACGAATGTATATGTGTATTTTGCATCTGACTACTAAGTTGTGTGACCTATTTCAGTCCAAAAAGGGCAAAAAAAAAACAGCCCAGCACTATGTGTACCTATGTGTGCACGTGTGTGGGGTGATCAGTGTATATGTAAAATTAGCGTGAGTCACTGTATTCGCGCGAGTAACATGCTCGAGGGCTCCACACTGAGGGACATAATATTAATAATACATAGATATTAAACATTACAAAGTATAGTAATACATCTATACATGGTAGTGCTTTTTCTTAGTCTGTCTGGCTAGCTATCACCCTCAAGTTGAAAATCTGTCGCCAAGCACCTGTTGGTGTGTTCCGGCAGCTGCACTTGAGACCCAGTCTACTTCTAGGCTTAGCGTAACTATCATCTTAGACCACATCATCATTTAATATCAGATGAGATTGTGGTCAAACGCTAACCTATAAAGTACATTAAAAAAAATGTTAAATTGAAAAATAGTACTTCTTGACTGAGTTTTTTAATATGCCCATCGTTTGCGACAACCTCATAGAATCCGGTAGGTCATTCCATAGTTGGGCAGCCTGAACTGTGAAAGACTTTGCACGAAAATTAGTGGAATGAGCCGGTACTTCTAATGTAATATTATCTGCTGATCTTAAATCAAGAGTATGCGTATAAGAACTTGTAACGGATTTTTAGGTAAAAAGGAGCGACAGGGTTAAAAAGAGTGTTAGAGTTGAAAGAGTGCGAGCATTCTGGCGTAGCCTCACAGGACGCCATTTCAGCTTAGTTCGAGATTCTTATATGAGATCAAATTTACGTAGACCAAATATGAACCTAATACGTAAATGTTGTAGTCATTCCAGTTTATCTATTTGAGCTACGGTAAGATCGAGATAGCAAGTATCAGCATAATCAAGGATCGGTAGGATAAGTGTTCATGCAGGCGAAATTTAGTGGTAATAGGGAGTAAATTCCGGAGTCTTCTTAGGCAACCGGAAGACACAAATATTTTTCGGCTTACTTCATGAAGCTGTGGAGCCCAAAAGACAATTTTTTGTCAATATAATATCCTAAATTTTTGACTTTGTCACATATAGGAATGCGCCGTCACATATGCCTTCAATGACGATGGGTGGGAGTTGCGTTTTATCAATCTTTTGAATTTGGGTTTCATTAGGATTCACTCAAAGGCCATATGCTTTACTTCAGTCACTAATGCGTGTCAGATCACTATTAATAATATCAATAGTCTGTTACAATAGCTATTACTGGTTTCAGCATGAATGGCTCGGCTCGCCCGGGGTAGTACCACCCTCTCACAGAAAACCGACGTGAAGTAACAGTGGTTGCACTGTTGCGTTTCGTTCGGTCAGTGAGAGTGCCGGAGGCTCACATATTTATAAAGCCGGCAACGCACTTGCGACTCCCCCGGTGTTGCTAGTGTCTATAGACGGCGGTGATCACTTAGCATCAGGTGACCCACCTGTTCGTTTGCCCCCTATAATATATATATAAAAAAAATATAATAATAATAATGGAAGCTTATAAATATATTTGCAAGTCATCAGCATATAAATGTTAAGAAGAAAGTAAATTGTTGGATATAGTGTTTATGAAAATTCCGAAAAGTAACGGAGACAACACTCCACCTTGTGGCACGCCAATAGAAGTCACTGTCGAAGAAGAAGATGTTTCGTATACATGTATACATTGTCAACGACCAGTTAAATAACTGCAAAACCAGTCATTGGTCAATGAAGATACATTAAGAGAGTGAAGCACACCAAGTAATACATCAAAGTCTACGGTATTAAATGCATTACTGAAATCGAGCAAAGAAAGAACCGTTAATTTTCCGAGGTGCATACCTGACCGAATGTCATCGGTTATATGTGTCAGTGCTGTTGCGGTACCGTGACCAGGTCGAAAACCTGACTGAAAATGACTGAGAAGATTATTTTTGCATAGAAAAGAGTTTAACTGAACATAAACAAGACGTTCTAGAACTTTAGCGAGAAAGGGTAATATAGAAACAGGCCGATACTCAGAGAATAACATAGAATGGGATATTTTAGGAATAGGTATGTTATGAGCATCTTTCCAAGCAGATGGAAAAACACAAATCAATAAAGAGTAATTAAAAATATGACATAGTATAGGAAGAATTTCTTCTAGAATGAATATAATCATTTTACGGCTGATGTCGTCACTTCCTACAGCATGAGATGTAATTGTCGAGATGCACGATTTATCATCAGTAACGGAAATCGGGATATTCAGGTTTAAACAGAGATGAGAGATGCTGTAGTGTAGTAGCCTTTACACATACATTAAAGTTGAGGAAGAAAAATGTTTATTAAGTGGTTCGATGCCTAAATCTTTGGGAGTTGTAAATTAACGAGATTTATCAACACCTAATTTTCGGAGAAATTTCCAGACTTTTGCTGGGTCACCAGTCACAACAGATTCATGAATAAATCGGCGTTGTGCATTCCTGCATGTTTTATGGTAGTGGTTACGTACGTACGTGTTGTTTGTTTTATTTATGCATTTTCTTCTGTACATGATTCATTATGAGAGTTGTAATAAATAATTTGATAGGTAAAGTGTATTAGTGTATTAAAGTGTATTAACACTTATGATATTCTCTTTTCTATTGTACAATTATTATTGGTAGCATTGGTGTGTACACTTCAAAACCATACTTAAAATACATTAAAATCATTCTAAAATTACAATCCTCGCACAGTTTTTGACCGCTCATAATATAAATGCGTAGAACATAAATTTAGATATAAACACCTTTTATATCACATGTATAACGTCGAGATAACTTAAATATAAATATTTTTTTTTTTTTTTTTACTACGTTATACGCAAGTTCAAATTGGATACTATATTTAGAGCGGCCATAAAATTGACAAGGGTTTTACATATAAACGAGATTTTATATTAGTTCTTCTCTGCAGGTGCTTAAAGGATATGGGTGAATTGAATTACAGCCAAAGTGTATGTCGTAGATATGCTGATAATGCTAAGAATAAGTGCTACGTTAACACTGATTACTCTAAGAATCGTGAACTTGAATGATCGTGCGTCCAAAAAGGTCAGCCAGTCGCAGACCTTACACTGTTCTCTGGCATCTGTAAAATTAGCAGAAATATACTTTATATTGTAACACCCTATATGTGAACTTGTTTTTATAAAGAAATAACGAATTTCTCATCGATCATGGGAACCAAAATCAATGGTGTTCTGAAATGACCCGTCTTGAATAGTTTCGAATCGTCCGAATAATGGCGACGTCAACCTTCTAGAGTTTTTCAACCTTCTTTATTGAACGGTATATATATATATATCCTAAGTGCGCTACCGTGTTTCCTAGTGGAGTTCTATTTTGGACATCGGAGCAAATACGAAAACAAACTAAGAGGAAGAAACCCTCTAGTAGACTACGACTACAGCGTACAGGTAAATGTGAGTGTCGTGTGTGTAATAGTGAATCTATGTAATTCTTTTCAGTACGAGTACAAATAAATATCTTTCAACGCAAACAGCATTTAATGTATCTTCAGGCGTAACAAAATAATGTGAATATTTTTACCTTTAGCATTCGTAAATTCATCTTTTTCGTTTACAAATCAAGTTATTAACTTTGGCAAAAATACTTCTTATCTGTACTTAAAATTATAAGGTTCAATATATATATATATTTTAATTAATTGTGAGATTTCAAAAATTATATTTGCGTCTTATAGCCTGTTTATTCAGGAGATTTATAGGCTATTTAAATTATAATTATATCGATATATAGGGTGATTATGCGAATATGAGCTCGAAGAAGAACGAGCATTATCGAAAAGGACCACACTATGAATGCCTATGGCAACGAAGTGACATGCCGCGAGGCTCAGTCGCATGGTCAGTGTGCCTAGTGCGAGTTTGCAAAAACATATCGAATAACCTTACCACGACGTTACCGAGTATACAAAGAATGTAACGAGACCCGAGTACATGCGAGTGTGAGTTACTATCGCGAATTTTTATATGAACAATGGCCATATTATTTCGTATATTTTGTGTTCTTGCTGTTTTGAACACTTTCAACGCAAAAAAGACATACTGCCATAACATTTATGTTATAAAAATACTTTTATCACATATTTTACGCCACAAAGTTGAACGTTTCTCTTCTAAAATGAAAGTGAAACATATACTAGTGAGAATGTAAATATGTTTCGGTTTGAACTGTCAAAATGATATTTATTTGTAACTCGTACTCGCAATCACTCGCAATAAAGCACTTACGCGCATCGACGACCTTGCTTTTCGATTTTTTTTTTTATATTATAGGGGGCAAACGAACAGGTGGGTGACCTGATGGTAAGTCATCACCGCCGTCCATAGACACTAGCAACACCAGGGGAGTCTCAAGTGCGCTGCCGGCCTTTTAAATATGTGGGCCTCCGGCGCTGTCACTGACCGAACGAAACGCAACATAGCAAGCACTGTTACTTCACGTCGGTTTTCTGTGAGAGGGTGGTACTACCCCGGGCGAGCCGACCCATTCATGCTGAAACCAGTAATAGCTTCAGCGTAGCTCTACCACCTACAAAAATTCGATACCAATAAAGTAAACAATCAAAACTCGCACTCACAAATGATGTCTTACAAGTGAGCGACTAGGTGGCGCTTTTAAAATCCCATACAAAGGACAGAGAATATTTACGCGTTCGATTACGAAAAAAAACTCACACTAAGCACACAGATCTCAACTCAGCAGGCGTACTTTTTAATAAATTTATTCAAGCTAAATAAAGCAAAGCAATCTAAATAAATATATTCATTAAAAACCTTTGAATGATAGGAGTTGATTCGTAAGCAGCAGTTTCATATTCCACATCTCATGTGCGATAAGCTCTGACAAAAATAGCGGAATGCAGGTGGCCACAAAATGTACAATCATCAAGAAGACCAATTCCAGAGCAAGCTGTAAATTATGAATAATATTAGTCATAAATTAAATTGAAGTGTCAGATATTAAAGTATTATCTTTACGTATAGTACGTATAGCTATATACGGCGGCAAGCACCTTCGCTTCCAGTTCCCAGGGAAGGGAGCCGGCTAGCATCATGGCCGCCGCGGAGGACACCGTCCGGTATCCTCGTATCGCCCTTAACGTAAAGTAAGTAAGCCTTAAGTAAGCTGCGCATTTCCAGGGCTTCGGGAACTGTCCGAACGCAAGACAACGATCATACAGTTCCCGAAGGTACCCTCCCAAATGGTCCAACGAGATAGCCAGTATCCGGCCCGGGATCCCGTCGGGGCCGGGCGCTCTACGTCTGTTACGGAGGCGCTCGATGCTCCTCTCCATCTCCCCCTCCGTAATCAGGGGAGGAGTGCCGAGCACCTTCACAGTAAATGCTGAAGGAGGAGACATGGGAGGAGGGCCAAGCTCCAGAGAGTAGGGGAAAAGTGTTCCCACGACCCTTACAGTTATCTCCGGCTAAAGAGTCTCCGTTACCGGGGGCACCTGTCCGTGAAACTTTTTCCGGCCTATTCGGAATGGGCGCCCCCATGGGTCCCTCTCCAGCGTTTGGAGCATCTCCTCCTAAACCTCCTCCTTTGCCCAACCAATGGCGACTTGCATGTTTTTCTTGCACGTCCTGTAGTCGCCAATAGCCGGGCCTCCTGAACGGGGTCTATAAGAGTATTATCTTTATGTTTATTTTTTTTTATTAACGTGGGGAAATCCCTTATGGATACCAACTCTCCCGGGGCATAGAGTAGGTTATGTCCGACTCACACGGACTAAAACCCTACGGTGTACCGGCCGCCGCTTTTGGTTGGGGCGGCATAGGACCGTACTGTGGCTATCACCATGCCGGCCCAGTGGTCAGCCCAGCGGAATGTGGTCGCCGAGCTCCGTCCTTATAGGGAGGTAGACTGGGTACACCACCAGCTACCTCCCCTCGTCCGCCGGACCTTGTGCAATGAGGAGATGGGCCCCCCGACCCATCCCCTCAGGTCCAGCTACGCAGGTGGGAGGAGGCGGATAAAGCGTCGCCTCCTTCCACCAGCCCTCCTTTGGCGGAAAGGGCCACTGAGAGGGTCCACCTCTCGGGCCCTCTCCGCCGCCTCCTTCTGCGAGATGACCTCCTCGGCTAGACCAACGGTGGCCAACCTTTTTCAAAGTAAGTGCGCCATTTTTAATGCGTTTATATTAGTTTCATCTGTTACTTAAGTTATGTATGAATGTAACAGTATCTTTAAACGCGATTTTGCCCCAGTTTGAATGATCAGATTTGAATCACACTTTACACACTCGTCGAAAACCCATAATAAAGCAATAAATCCATCAAAATATCCGATTATTTTGATTAGATTCGCCAGGATTCATAAATTTCTTTTCGTACCCTTTACTCTCATAGTACGAGAGATAGAGCGAACTATGCATGGGATAGAAAAGTCATTTTGTACATGGTAAGGACAATTGTTTAAACGAAAATCGAAATAAATAGCGAAAAATAAATTATAGTTCAAAAAAACTAAAAAACACATAATTTACTTTTTAGTTTGATTATCGCTAAAAGCGTGTTTTTTAGTTTCATTAAACTATATTCATTTTATGTCAGCAGTAGAGAGAATAAAATAAACATATATTAGCATTACAATAATATAATAAAATGATTATTGTACTTATTATTTACTTTAAAATAATGTTTATATCATTAGGAAAAGTAAAATAAAATATTTTTTTATCGTATTTTGGAAATCTTCCAGCTGGTGCATTACAGATCAATCGTGGACGCACTTTCACGGAGTTGGACACCACTGATCTGGACTATATCACACTGCGCTTTACCATAACGGTTTACGGTAAGCAACAACGAATTTTAGCTATGGTAACTTGAGGCATGTGTTCATCGTGAATTAATAATTAAAAATACCATTTCCATGGGAATGAAGTTGGAAGGTTTATTGCACGCGCTTACAAAATAATTATTTATAATGAAAAATTAATCAAAATTTATACTCACAACATTATTATGACTGGTAATTATTTCATATATATTCGAACAAACTGCGATAATGAAAACAACTAAGCGGCACAAAATCTGTAAAAATTAAAATTTTACTATTTGATGTACTAAAGTTTCAATTAAAACATGGTATTACAATATTACTTCTGAAACTTTACTCACCGGTATCTTTAAATACGCTTCGATACGTTTAAAATATTCCAGGATTTCTTTATACATAATTAGGTATATCTGAACATCATTCAAAGCGCGAATTACACCCAGGGTTTTCACTTTCGATTCCATCATCCTCCGCAACATCCGTACGTGATTCCACAACAATTCCAAACACATCATCTGAATTGTGTTTTTCAAATAACTCATAGCGAATGCAATACTCCACATAAAGAGGATGAAGCTATTTACTCTGTTACCGAATATGATAATCATTAAGTCTTTTACGAATAATAAAAGAAACATTATTGTAATGCTAGAAGATATTGGGATATCATGAATGGTACGTTGAGGTGTAATATTTAAGCGACCCAATCCCTCCAGATAATCGAAGAAGTATCTGTCACCTGTGACTAAGGAAATAAGACAGCCGATAGTGTCGTCGACAAAACCAAAACACATGATAACAACTTCATTTATATTTTTGTATGGAAAATAGAAAAAGAAAAAAATATACACTAAACCAAATTTAATTGCGGAATAGAATTTTGCTATCGTTAAAATAAACTTGTTCTGCGAAAAAGTGTAGTAAATGCCGAAAAATAGCCTTATGTTCATAACTTCCTTTATAGATAAATGTCTAAACGCCATATTATTAGTACTGGTGCAAAATCACTTGATTTTTTTAAATATATCAATATTTTAATTGATGACCAACGTCTTGTCCAACGACTAGATGGTTTATGGTTGCATTAGCAACGGTATGAAAACAACGATATATTTGTTTCGTCGGACCTTCGTGTATTTCTATCAAGGACTGTATTGACGTAAGTAACCAAATATAGTATGACATTCCAAAAATCAATATAGAGATTAGGTACGATAAACATCATTAATATAATTAAAGCGAACATGTATAAGGTTATTTTTATATACTTTCGAGATGTGGTCCAAGATGGTACCCACGCTAAACCTAGTGGCACTGGCTTACAAGTGCAGCTGTCTCAATATAATCACAGGTACCTACTTAGCGACAAATTTTCTACTTGAAGATGTTGGCTTAGAAAAAACCCTCCCACCATACATTTTATATATGGAAGCTATACACAATTATATAACAATTGTATTTAGCAGCTCTTGATATATAAAAGCTAACATCTCTCCGTCTGTCCGTTAGTATGATTATAATTTGCAAACCACTAAACCCATTGACATGTTCATCTTTTAAATATAGGTGTAATCTCTGACCATGTTTCTGTGTAAGTTTTGCTGCATTAGGTAAAACGTAAACCAATTTACGAGAAACGAAGTAAATGAAATAGTTCCGAAGTAACTTCCACTGTGTTCCGTTGCTATATAATAATACTTTGGTTATAGAAACAAAACCAATGTATTTGTAGTAGACCTTTTTTATGGAATAGACATTGGAATAGCCATAGATAAAAATCGCTATGACCATTACTGAATCCACTACAAAAATCACAGTAACTATTTCCCATGCAAAAGCAATCTAACAATGTTAAACGCGACAAGCAAAACGTAAAAAACCGGTATAAAACGGATCTAAATCGTTGTAATACATACGATATTATCAAATAAACTATTTATTATTTAAAGAGCCTTGTTAAGAAAACACAGCTCATACATCGAAAAAAATACATTTTTACAGCATACAATTAAATCACATTGTTTAGGCTCTGTAACAAATATATGAATATAAAGTAAATACTTTTTAAAAACCTTTATTACAAAAAATACATACGTGCAGTTGATACGTTTATAAGTGAAACTTTAAAATATCGATAAAATAATCATATAAACGAGGCACGTGAATAATAAGCCATGCTGGTTATAACACCTTTTGTCAAGTCTTCGTAATGCGCAAAAGTACACACACACGTGCAATGCACGGATCACAACAAGTAGCAATTATACAATGAGCACACCGCGAATATACGAGACACTGTATAGTGAACTATATCTTATTCTTTCGCACGTTAAATCCTACGGATGTATATGTTTGTTTCTTTTTAATGTCACTTTTACACTTCATAGAGTTATCTTCAAAAGAGGTTTTTTAATAGAATTGTTATTCAAAATTCAAATAAAATGATTACTCGATAATGTAATTAACGTCATATCCCGGCTTATAAGAAACAATTTAACCTACACTTTCCGCATGGTATTTCACAATACAAGTGTACTGTTCGCAATCACGGTTTCCACATCGCACTTAACTTTTGTTATTTATTAGTACAACCCTATGTAATCACGCCCCATCAACTTTCTCGTAAGATGTAATGGTTTCTTAAACATTCATTAGTCACTGACACTCTATTGTGTGTATGCGACACGTCTCGGAAGCTGAAGGGAGGCGGTGGAGCGAAACCTCTTAATGTTCTGTATAATGATTTTTCTTATATTATTGTATGAAAATAATTGAAAAGGTGACTTTGACGTCACATTTTTTAAAGCCCACAAGTAACTGTAGAAATCAATGTGTTTAGTATATTTTTAATACTTTATAGATTTTAGCATTTCATCACAATCTCATTTGATGTTAAATGACGATGTTATCTATGGTAGCACACACGATAAACCAAGAGGAGAACTGGCTCTCAAGTGCAAATGCAGCTGTTCTGGATTTTAGGGTGCTAGGTAGCCAGACGATTACAATTACAAATTATAAAAGTTTGTTTAGAAATTTTATAAGAAGCGAATTTACTAATACTGATATACTTTACATTTAAATGAGAAGATTGTCGCGTCTGTGCCAAGTTCACTACGTTACTTGTCAAAATTGTACTGCCAGTAACAAAAACGTGTGTTGCCGAAAATCGGTCTATGTTAACATTATTAATAACAACCGGTAGTAAATTTGTGCCAATCGTTTAACATTCTTTAAAATGCCACTTTATAAATTAATATACAATTGAAAAAAAAACCTAATATTTAACTTCATAATAATATCTTTTTAAATAATAATGCCAAAATAGTACAAGAAATGGAAAAACAAATAACAAATGAACGTCTTGAATCAGATTTGTAGCAAGAAATCCTAATAGCTACGACAGACCTGTGGACTTGTAATACAAGGATATGTCGTACATTAACGCGTCATTACAATTTTTTACCACCTGTAATCGAAGTTAGGAAGTTAAAGTTATAGTGGTACTACAAAATGATGCCAAGAACGATTGATATTAGGTAGGAGGCCAGTCGTAAAATTAAGCCAAATAACAAACATTTTGTGCCTATCCTACTCATGTGAGAGAATGGTGAGAGATGATGGTAGGTAGCCGGCCGAATTTAGACAATGCCCCACCACTTTATGATTTTTTTTAAAACTATAACCTTGAATGAAATTTTTAATAGAATTACTTTACTCTTACTTGCAGTTTTGTTCGCTTTAATGTAGATTTGATCTATCTCTCGGGGACTGTGCATTTTTTGTGAATTAAATGTACCTATGCCCTTTTCTTAACTTGTAACAACGTGGACTTATGCAAAATTTGATCTTCCTATAATATATTTTACTATACGTATTTTATTCTATCAAATAAATATGAATACATTAGTTCAAACGGACTATTTCTATAAGTATAAATTATTCACTTCAATCAAGTGTTCCGCCGAAACTTTCAGTAACAATAAGTCGCTCTCCCGTTTTCCATTTACTCAAGCTGTGCTGTTTTCAAATGGGACTAATCACTTAATGCAGGTAAATCCGTCCTTCGGTAAAGTTTCTTGCACGTCTGTGAAATATTGACGACTTTTGGAAAACTCCTAGCATATTGTAAGGAGTTATTAACTATTTGTGTCGGAATTTTGAAATCGGCATCGAAAGATAGTAATAATTTTCTTTGATATCTTTTTTTTTGGCTTACACAATAGAACCTAAATCTAAAAAAGAATCCTCACTGCAGGCTATGTATAATGTCCTGCAAAAGGATCGTAATTCTAAGGCCAGATATAATAGACTGCTGCTCATTAGGACTTAATTGAAACGCCGTGAAGGTGTTGTACAATCGGACCTCATACAGGTATCTCTTTATATCATTAACTCTTCTGACTATTATAGCAAAACTAATTGATACCAGCAACTTCCTCTGCATTGTTTATTAACATAATAATATGTATTATGAACAGCGGAAAACCATAAGCATCACTCCGCTTGTCCACCCCACTTCTCCACGGCAAGAACATATATCGTTGAACGCGTAGTGGCTATAAGAATAATAGTTTTGGAAACCTTAATAACTTTATATTAAATGAAGATATTGTGATTTTTTTTAAATAAGGACTAAGTGTATAAGAAGTAGATTAAAAAAAATCAACGAATTCTATCCAGTAGTTGTTAAGTGATGCACTTACAAACAGCAAACCTCTATAATTTTTAAGAAAGATTAAGAAATATGAAATGGTAGCTCGCTGGTTTTATAGGAATTTAAATTTTTTGAAGGAATTATTTAGATTAAACTTAGTGCAACTTAAAATTTTGGCACTTTTAAAACAGTTCACTCTAAACAAGAAAATCCGTCAACAAGCATCTGTCGGTGTGATGTAGTACTTACTACAATAAAAAAAACTACACCACTGGATTATTTGTACCATTTATTGGTTCATAAAAGAGTAAACATTCGAATAAACAACAACTTTATCTTGAATGGGCATGATTAGTAATGGGTATGTAAGAGGAATTATGGGTATAAGAACGTTGTCAGAAAATTTGGGAGTATAAACTAAGACGGGTGTTAAACATGGAGGTAAGAAGATATAGGAGTAGAGGAAGATTGAAAAGGGTAACAATGCTTTGTGTGAAGTATAATCTTAACTAATTTATAAATGCAAATGTGTTTGTTTGACGGCTTAATTACTCAACTGATCTTCGTGAAATTTCTTTCATGCAAAAAACGATTCTATTCCCGAGGTAATATGATTAAGTCCACATTGACGTGATCGAAGCCAGGAGCAAATGTTACGATGTGTATAAAAAATGTGAATATTAAGTTGACAGTTTATAGAGTAATGACTAAATATGTGTAGAAAATCCTTATACATTTTTTTAATTTATCTACTTGACAGTCTCTATTTATAAATCTCACAATATTTTATGTATATAATTTTTAAAGTATAAAAACAAAAAATATTATTTTTAACAGGAAAGTAACTACAGCGATATATGAACAAAACAAAAACGTAACTTTTTTCAGTGCAGACAATTCCTTTTGATTCTGTTTGCATTGGATACCTCGTCAATTGACGTATCGCTAAAGTAATTATATAAGCAACGAACCTAATCAAAATTTACAGGAATGCTTAAAAAAGAAAAAGTACTAGCTATTGAGTCATCTAATTTTTTACAGCTAAATTCGATACAAATATAGATAATAGAATAAACTAAATAAATATGTGATGCCAAATAGCAAGAGAGAATAATATAAAATGTCATTTGAGAATACGACAGTTTGACTTTCCCAATAACGCTGAGTGGCATCTCACTCAAGTTTTCCTATGCATTGAGAATTGTATATTAAATATGAATACAAAATGTTATATATTGTGATACCACCTGTGTCCGCGATTCCGCTCGTATAAGCTTAAAACTAGTTTTAAGATGACTTTTTTCTATTATTGAATTATTTTAAACATTGTAATATTTATTAGCCTAATAGTAACCAATATTATGAATGCAAAAGTGAGTTTTGTTTGTCTGTTGCACTTTCAGATTATAAATACATCAGAAAAGGCATATAGTATCTTTCATTCCGAAAAAAGTACTACTCCTACTCCTCCTACCACTAATCCTAGAGATTATTTTATATACAATTGAACCAAATTGGATATTCGATTGATGAAGGTGTTACTTTTTGGAAATCCGTCATTAAAAATAAGGGTGGACGTTACTTCGCAATTCCGCTTGAGGAGACTTAAAAAGCCGGCTCTTAATTACTTTTAGTTGTTTCACAACCGTTTTCTGCCGTAATAAGACGTAACAGCAGCTAAACAATTCCAAACGGAAGTGCGAAGTAATGTCCATTTTTTTTATTACCAAATTTGCTGTCGTAAACAATCAATAGTTAATTACATTGACGAAATGGTTTAATCAAATCAATATTTGATATTTTGATTAATATTGATATTTTGCGCCGCACTTCAAATTTTAATTTGGCTTTGTGAAATAAAAGCGGTCACTTAGATTGAAATGTGAAACTTAGATCGGGATAACAGTAAATATGTTTTTGTAATTTTTATTTGGTTTAAGGATAATATAGCCTAATGATATACCGGTAATAACGTTTTGTATCGAGTTAATTTCTTTATAACCTAATCATTTATTCCAGATACTACTAAATGTAATAAAATATGTACTAAAAGCTGAGCAGAGATTATGACCTGTACATGAAAATCGGTTCAATGGCTTTCAAATTTCAATAATACTAACAAACAGACATAGAAACAGAGTAATTAAGCTTTTGATTGCTTTTGCTTTCAAAAATTAACTTATAAACTTTGTGGACATTTCTTTGAATTTCTACTTTTCATATAAAAGTTGAGTATGGTTTTAGAGTTGTCTATTGAGACAACATCCACATGCATGACCTCAAAAGATTTAAAATCAGTCTACGTAATTGTTTTGATTACATTACCATACTTTAAACTAAAATTAATTCTGATAAAAGCTAGTAGTGAATAAATTCGTATACAAATTATACTACAAACAGACAAACTGTACTCAAAACTGTGAAGAAAGTTAAAACTAAGATAAAATTTATCGTAGTAATATATACTACAAAAACTGCTACGAGCCTACGACGTAGCGCTACCTACGATTTGCGTAGCCACGAATAGCGTATGAAGAGGGAAGAACTAATGTTAATTTAGAAAAACGGGAAGGCACGCATTTCTATAAATGTGTATATATTGTGTACAGTAAAATCCTTGTCCTAACGAACATTGTAAAGGCAAATGTAAATCTGTTTGCTCGTTCGTTACGCTTTCACGCCTAAATTACACAATCGATCATTATACTTTTCATCAAAAAAAATATAATTCCCAAGGAATAGATCGAATTTAAGTTAACACGAGGGCAACCGCCAGCAAAAGCTAGTACATAGATAAATACACGCATATAATATTATACCTTCAAAACCCTATATTCAGCGTTTATTTGCGGAGTGGTGGGTAGTTACGGCGACGATAGATACGGTGATGAAGCTAACATAGTGTATCTATTTCACTTTGTTGCAGTTTAGGATCAACCCGTGTATAAATGGTAGCCAGGAGACTTGCAGGCCCGCATGACAGTGATGACTCTCAATGTATACTTGACCTTTTGGTTATCGCCCATATTTTTGTAGGTGGTAGAGCTACGCTGAAGCTATTACTGGTTTCAGCATGAATGGGTCGGCTCGTCCGGGGTAGTAGCACCCTCTCACAGAAAACCGACGTGAAGTAACAGTGCTTGCACTGTTGCGTTTCGTCCGGTCAGTGAGAGCGCCGGAGGCCCACTTATTTAAAAGGCCGGCAACGCACTTGCGACTCCCCTGGTGTTGCTTGTGTCTATGGACGGCGGTGATCACTTACCATCAGGTGACCCACCTGTTCGGTTGCCCCCTATAACATAAAAAAAATATTTTTAGATTGGACTCTGCTTACTGTCAGGAATAGCTTAATCACGTTATCGTGCTGCAATAAAAAAATCATATCCATCACTAACTGTGGTCATGGTTCGGTTGTCTCGTAAATTACTCATATCTTATGGTATCAAAATGTATTATATATACTACTAATTCACATATGACATATAATTCTGTTATTAGTACTTTAAGTTAGTTGAAATAAAAAGATATAACTTTATTGAAATGTCTAAAAGTATGGTTAATAATTGTTATTGTCTACTAGCTGTTATCCGCGAATTCGTTTGCGTAGAATTTAGCAAAACCAGTTTGCTCAGTGTAAATGTGTCAATGGGAGTGCGTGGTACTAGACATTATTACTTCTTCAGTATGTTATATATACGCATAACCCTATTTTCTAATAAAAGCCTAATTTACTCCTTATAATATTAACTATCTGCTATTGAATGTCACTTGAAAAGCGGTTAAATTATTTCGGTGATTAGCCGGAACAAAAAAAACAGACAGATAACAATTTTAAAACACTGATTTTTTAGTATAAGTTTTGTATATATATTCAAATGTTTTTATTAAAAAGCTATTAGTTTATTGAAATGATATTATAAATAGACACTTAAATTTTATTTATTTATATAGGTCAAATAAAAAATGGTATATACATCTCGCTTAAAAAATATCATCGAAATTACTTAAGAAGAAGGCAATTTTATTACTTTTTTATACATTATTTTTTATTACTGTCCATTTACGACCAATTTTATAAACAAAATCACTATACGAATGTTTTTTTTTTGTAATCGAAATCCAGTACAACAGTGCTGGCAGTCGTACGCGTCCACCATTAAAACACGATAAAGGGAGAATGTATGACAATTCAATTTGTACCCCAATAATAATATCGGCTTGCACGATAATGGACAAAGAAATCCGACGGTCGCGCGGCAACCTGCGGTTGGAATACTATTACCGCGACCCGTTCACAATGTGCCACCATTTTAATGATTTTTTTACTAATCTTCTTGGGCTTCTTCAACTCGTTTTTTATATCATATGTTAAACTAACAATTATACTTTATTTACAATTAACCCATAATTTATTGAATAATATTAATTCTTATGTTTTACTCTCCCATTTATTTCATTATTTTATCATTCATAATTGTATCTTAGTGTATAATAATGATGTAATCGACGATTATGTATGTTGGGCATAATGAATATTTATGAATATTCATGTCAATTATATGAAATTTTTATTAAATAACTACTAAGGTAGATGTAAGTTTCTGCAATTTCGTTGAACGTGAATGAGGAGAAAACGGAGACAGTTATATAGAGATTTACTATTTCCCATGGCGTCGCACGCGTTTGCTATGCGGTGATTACTTTCGACTCTTTATTTTATATCTATATATAATAAGGGAATAACATAAAAATTACGCATTTTCATAAAAACTTTCATCCCACTTTACACCACCTTGGGGGTTGGATTTCCAAAAATCTCTTCCTTAGTGCTCATTTACAATATAAAAGAAGCCCGCATACAATTTTTCTCTGCCATAATAGTTTGGGTAGTGCGTTGATTTGTCAAACAATTATTTTATATGGCTGTATATGACGCGTCAATTATGTCCGCTAAAGCGCATCGCGTTCAGGGATCACCCAATATGTATGAAGTTACCAAACGTAATGGGAGCAATCTGTATACGATTCGGTCGCGAACACCATCAGGTTAATTATTATTAATTAATTGTTAGCACCAAAAGGTTACAAAACAGTCATAACTATTGATTTTAAGTTTATCACAATTGATAATATCTTAGTGATTGTCCTTATGTTTGCACACTTCCCTCACTATGTCATGTTATTTAAGAAAGCATTATTCGATATCATATGTCACGATTTGAATGGATGATAGCTCGGTACTTAGTGTGTACGAATAGTGTGTCTATCGACGTACGTTCGAATTCTTGTTAATTAATTGAATAATTTGCTTTCGGTGAAGCAATCATCGTGATGGGGCTTCTTCTAAGTCCGCCTGGCTAGCATCCACCTTCAAATTGAAAATCTGGCACCGAGCACCTATAACTGTAATCAGGTGTCAGCGCTTGAGAGTCAGTCCTTCTAGGTTTTGGCATGTTTACGGCTTTGTATCACATCGTCATTTAACCTCTCGACTGATTTTTTAAGAGCCATGTCTCAAAATGGCGCATTATGTTTTTAACTATACAACATCGTATACCTTGTAAATTTCATAGTTTCGTAAAAAAGTATTCGTACAAATGAAAAAATAATTTAAAATACCTTTTACATAAAAATTATAATTTTACAAAACATAATTTTCGAAGTTTTGTAACAAATCAGGTATTCTTTTAAGCTTATGCGCCTACAGTCTGTTGACCTGTGCCTCATAAGGTCTACATTCGTTTGTATGAACTTAAAACTTTATAGTTTTTGACAGTCCAAGGATGTATATACCATTTTTCATTTAACACCATGTCTGATTGTGGCGGCAAATGCAATTAAGCCGTAAAGTATAAATAAAAAACGCAGACGATTCGTCACGGCACATATTTATTGATAAATAGTTTGAAAGCAATTGAATTGGGTATTAAATTTTGAACGATGAATTGCAGAATTACTGTCTAACCAAACAATGAATTCAGTAGAAGCCTCATAATCGGAACACTCAATACACAACAAAAATAACTACCGTTACACAAGACGCATCAAAGCATAAACCCGGGGCAGTAAATTGCACCCGGCCACCACACGAATAATAAAAAAGGATATATTCGTCGGACACGCAAACTTATATGATTTCCGGGCGAAAACTAAGCTTATATTCTATTATGTTAAAAGAATAGTATGTCATTCATACTCGTATACGTCTATACACCAGATTATATTTCGAATAGTAAATAAATCTTAAAGTATTTAGCGAAGAACCATTCATTTGAATTTATATAACGCTTTAATGCCCTTGGTCTTTATACCTATACTGATTAATAGATGTGAGGTAAAAAAAATTGTTATCCAAGTGCTAATGACATTGATTACGTCACTCCGAAAGCTTATCGTAATTGATTCAAATCGTAAATATTCCGACATAAGTACTTACTCATTATTAACAGCGAACAATTGTAACTGAAAGACAAATACATAATATGTTCGAATAGAACATTCTAGATTCGAATAACTTGGATTTTTATATATAGAAAATTAACAGTTTTTATTTAGTACCGTTGGATGGCTGTTGTGCTGTATGGCGGATCTACTTTTTTTATTATGTATATATTTTAGGGGCCATAATAGCACCTGATGTTAAATGACGACGACATGTAAGATAGTAAACCAAGAGCGTGGGAGTGACAAGCTCTCAAGTACAGCTGCTAGAATACACCTATGGGTGCTTGGCGAAACATTTTCTATGTAAGATTGGTAGCTAGCCACGTAAGCTTAGAGAAATCCCTACCACCATGCTACAGTTTGATCACGATGTTTCCCGTTACTGAAAGCTACAGCGCATTTGCAAGGATTCGAACTTAAAACTATCGACACAGTGTGCGAGTACATTAACCATTGACCCATTTTCATTTCAAATGAATTGATAAAACTTGCACAAGATTTCAACTGTGTCATAGCGAGAGTTTAATATTTTGAAGAGCTATTGAGCCCAATTCCTTTTTCTCTTCTACAACAGAATAACACGCGATGGGCTCTGAAACCACAACTCTACAGCAACTTCCATCTTGAAACGAACAAAGAATTTCAATATGACGTATATTTGTTGTAGTGTGAAGCTGTTCCCTTCTTTGTACGTATTGAATTGAATCCTTACATATTTTTGGTTTTATTTTGGTTAGTAATATATTTTATACTGTTGTAATATTTCACATTGTTACGGTCATCTTATTACTAGTTTCAGATTAAAATTTGTAATGTATATGTCCCGCAAATATAATTATTTTATAATATAATAAATAATACGGACTTCAAAAAATACTTTTAAATAATTTACCAGAACTTCCTTGACTATAGTTAGGTACGTATCTAGTCTTAGATTGTCATAAAGCTACCAATATTTCAATCACTACAAATTTCCTATGTGATTTCGGGGAGTTCAGTACCAATGAAATTAACATGGATGGATCCCTTCAGAAAATATCTCCTTTCCAATAAAAAAAAACTCCAAATCAGTTTATAAATGGCGAATTTGTGAGGTAACAAATATTAAAAAAAAAACTGATTTGATAGCCTCTTGTTTTGCTGTTCAGTTAAGAATCAAACGTTTTTGTTGCAGTGAGACGTGGCAGCGTCTAATCAATTTTAGACGGAAGTGCAAGAGTCGTCCAAGCAAGTACTAACGGTGGATTTCCGCAAAGCAACGCTTCGATCAATCAAATATGAGACTGATTCTATACAGAGCGAACAGTAAACATAAAATATAATTATATTATTTTTGAAACAATTTCTTGAAATCGAATAAACTTATCTGATTACGCGAGTATATTTAATTGAAAAACCTTATTATACTCGTACGAGTGGCTGACACACACGGGCATCTCGAAGCCAAAGTAGTAAACTGTCCGATTCACCATTTAACCCGAGTTTAATGTACGTCGTTAACTCTCGTTCAATCTGCTTAATTGGGAACGGTGCCTAATGGGTAATACGTTACGTTATGCAGTGATGTCGGGATTTAATAGTTTCTTGTTGGTTGCTTTACTTGAATTGTGAGATGCCTTACTTTATAGGCTTGTTGAGTCATATGGAATCGAAAGTCTGACGGCATAAAAGTTATCGTCGGTGAGGGAGAATATTTACCTATCTAAATAAAATAAAAATTATAAAGGTATGTCGGTGTACGAGCTACACTTAAAAACTGCGGGATAGATTTAAGTTAAATTTCTTTGTTTTACTTATTAGATGCTTAGTCCTTATGTAAAAAAAACACTATAACTACTTTTGATATAAAGTTATTAAGATTTTCAGACACTATGATTTTTATAAGTACGACGCGTTCCGCGATATATTTTCTTACCGTGGAGAAGTTGGGGCAAGGAGTTGTGGTGCGCAGCACATGCGGAAAAAAAACTTAATAGATAACATTGTTTACAAAGACATTCTGTAAACACAGTACATAGTTGTTGTAATTTGTTTTTTTTTTCCTATCTACTTAAAATATATTGTGGTAAACGCTGTACCAACCAAAAAAGAATAGCGATCATCAAGGAATCTACAGTTAGTGTACATCTGCTTCTGCTACAACACCCTGCATGTCTCTCCGTAAATAGATCTAAAATATGACAAATCAAAAGAGAGTAACTATTACTAGTACAAATAGACTAGAGTACAAATATCCTATCGCACCGTTTAAATATTACATGTACACCGTCTGATTTCAGTACGCTACATACATGCGTGCTATTATTACTGTGTTTCCGGGGTTTTCCTTACCACCCGGCAATTCACCTAACTACGGACCAAAATTGTCTGTTGTATAATTTATTCATTTAATACTTTACTATATGTACCCGCGTCTACGTCCGCGTGGAATTTCAATTCTAAAAACAGTGATTAATATAATCATAGATAAAAAGGCGTATCAAAACTCGACATCGACGCTTTGTGAACCATTTTGTTCTTCGAGACGTGGCGTCGCGCTACAATATCTAGTAGTAGCTTATACTGTGAATGTAAAATTTTTACTTTCGATACACGGTGCGGCACCCAAAAACAACAGTCAATGCCAATGCCAAAATCTGTCCAGCAGCTTTTGCGTAAATTGCTTCTTTTTTGTATTTTCTTATAAGTAAGCTAAATATATATACGAATGTGATATCTGTAAAATATGTCCTATATGTTATACCGGTGTATAATCTATCACCATACCAAATTTCGTCAAAATCCCTCCCGTAATTTTTGCGTGATACGCTTTCTTTTTATCGATGATAACTAGCCACGAGAGCTTAGAAAAAACCCTACCAGAATGCTACGTTTGCATCACGATGGTTTTCTTTACCAAAAGTTTGAAAGCCGATCGACGCACTGAGCTCATGTCAATCAAACATGTGTAATTAATAATTTTAAGTGTTTTTTGTAAAATGGGCAACATTTACGCTTACTAACAATATATATTTTACATGCAGTCGCGGTTCGCGTAACCTCAAGTTTACACGTCTTCTTGGTTGAAAAATGTCTGCTTATGATAAATTACATCTCCGCACTCCCTGCAACCTTGTTTTGCTGCCAGTCTGTATGATTTATCAGTTTTAATAAATTTTCTACATTTTATAATAATATAAGTTGGAAGTTTCAAGAAGGAAACATTTAATGAAACACCAGGTAAATAATGTGTGGGTGGGAATTAATGAAAACTAACATATATTCCATATGTATATGATTTATACTAATATGAATATCAATAATATTGTATATCTCAAATCAGTTTTTATAATATATATATTGCTATGACTTTTTAAAAGGTAATCGCATACCTTATTCTGAACCATTCCGGTAGATTCACATAATTACAAAACATACGGTCAAAGTGAAAAACATTTAAAAATAAAATCTATGAATGACAGAAAACGTCTAAATGTAAACAATAAGCACAATCGTAAACCTAACAGTATAATAAATGCTAATGTGATGTTTTTATCCGTTTCCATTGTTTCCTAATTTTTCATACATGTTTCTAAGAAACACAGAAAAGGATACATGTAGAGGAGACTACACACTTTAGTACCTTAAATCCCAAAACAAAAAATTACCCGAAGTATAAATAAAATCTACATTAATGGTAGTACAGCTGCGAGTAAGAGCTAGTACTGAATATATCTGTTTAGCATATAGCTGTTTTATATACTAAGTTATTGTTACTTCTAATTATGTTTACTCATTAACTTATCCTTACATATACTTCGTTGGAACAATCATTAAAATTGTCATTCTGACGTGAAGATAAACCGGCTGATGGTACAGGAGTTTGAACCATTACACAGCGAAGACTGTTAAACCTTGTGACGTCGTGTTAATGAGGATTGTCGGTGGCGATTAAAATTTCATCTCGGCTTTAAAGTTTTACGAGTAATTAGAGATTAAGCTTCAGATGTCTTACGCTGTTAAAAGTTAATTTATTTTGCTGTTTCCTTTAACCAACATTAAAAATTGGAAGGTTTTATTTCCTCAACAATATGCTTTTAGGGCTTATACAGAAAAGATATAGTCAATTTCAAGATTTTTTACTGGTTATCATTTTTATCTATATAATTATATATAAATATATACTGTTGATATGTCATGAAGTTGGTTTGTTTTAAAGAAAAACGTATTAATTGTATGGACGCTAATCCATTATAATCTGTTACCTAATTGCTTCGAGACAAATCTCTTTACTTCAAAACATCCCAATCCCATACTATAATTACAAATATAGAGTTTGTATTTTTAGATGAATAAATATAAAGATTATTCATTTCCAACTCCTTTTTTCTCTTACCAAGTGGAGTCCCTTATGTTGTAAACTGAGATTCACCTTAATGGTTTACGACCATGTATCTGAGATCAAACCTCGTTAGTATTTCATTGTTTATGTCTAGTTGATGTGAACTAGATAGGCATTATCGTCATCTTTAGAGCCTACCACTACTGCTTTATAAGTAAACGAACATCCAAACTCATTTGAATTTGTACTTTATATTATAAACAGTAATTTATTTCATTTTATTTCTCCTTTTCACATGTTATTAATAAGAGGAAAGACAGCCTTAGGAATTTATTTTTTTCAGAGGTAAACCAACTGCCAAGGTACAGAGATACATAGTTTGGCAGTTCAAGTGTGTCTCCATATATTTTATACTATAAATATGTATATGAATAAACCTTATTATTAATTAAAATATATTATTTATAATTCATTAAATGAATTGAAGCGACGATGGCTCAGTTGGTAGTGTGTTCGGACACAACGTCGAAGGATGTAGGTTTGAATCCTAGCAACTGAGTCGGAGCTTTCGGTTAAGGAAAATATCGTGATGAAACCATAGCATGGTGGTAGGGCTTTTTCTAAGTCCGTCTGGTTACCTACCATTCTCAAGGTGAAAATCTGTCGCCAAGCACCTGTTGGTGTGTTCCGGCAGCTGCACTTGAGAGCCAGTCTTGGTTTAGCGTGACTATTATTATAGACCACATCATCATTTAACATCAGATGAGATTGTGTTCAAATGCTAACCTATAAAGTATATAAAAAAAATATTAATATTAATAATATAACACTTGATATTACATCTACATCTATATATATATATATATATATATATATATATATATATATATATATATATATATATATAATTTGAAACCAATAATGGGTCATTCATCGTATTTCAATAATGAATAAGCTAATTCCTTTCGAAATTACAAACATAGTCTCTGTATTTTTTCGAAGAGAAAATGTATATACATTTTTATTTATAAGTAGATTACTCATTTCCCTAAAATCATTTGAATATTTGGTATTCCCCTTAAAGTTATAATAACATGGACATTCTCCTACTATAATCCTTTTTCAATTAATTAAATTATATTTTTATCCATAACAATATAAAGCAGAACAAAATTAAACTACCAAAACAAAACATTACACGTATACGATTCTAACTTCGACACGTGCCGTTCTGATAACGTTAATTCTCTTTACGCTCGCTTAAAGTGCGTTTTACGCCGGTCTCGGATTATCGTGGCGTTTACGCGGGCGTAAAGTTTACGCCGGAGCGTAAGTGCTAATGAGTTCGCTATTTGACGACCTAAGTTATGGTTGCCGTCGTGACATTGTGGTGAGACAAATTGCGATGTTTGACGGATTATAAGAATTGTGGGGTTTCTGTCCTTTCTTGAGGAGATTAGTGTCTTGTTTATTTAATGCTATGCAAATTTTCGCACTGAATTTTAGGTTTATTTCTAAATATATTTACCCTCACACCCTATTGTATTTTCATGATGGGGTAGTATAATTTGTGGTAATATTTGCTATAATTTCATTTGCATTTATTTTTCTATTGTGGTGTATTTGTACTGTGTAAATGTTTTGTGATTTATCACATATTTACACAAGAAATGTAACGGATTTTTTTTATTACGCTTCCAGTAAAAATATTATTAAGATAAAAAATCCATTGGATTCATATAATATAAATTAGTTTAAAAAACTTTTCTAGAGAAAAGGTCTAGCAATGAAACAATCGTAGGCTTGTATGAACTATTATTACTTTAAAATAACTGTAAAAATGCATATTAATCATCTAAAATCGACACATAAAATTAAAATTAAGGAATCTCTTGTTTATCCGGGTTAAAGTTCGATAGCTGAACAGATTTTGTTCACAAGTTTTTGGCAGATATAGGACTTTTCAGAGCATAATTACCTGTATTATATATGTCTGTGGCATTACCGTTCACCTGCGTTCGTACTATTGGATACTATTGACTCGTACTAATGGCTGGATATTATTTACCCCGTTCTGATCATCATACAGGTATCAGCTGTTTAGAAGCATCGTGATTATTATTGGCTGTCTGTTTAGCTCAGCGCTTTAAAAGTTGACCGACGTTCAGACACTGGGATGTAGTTCGGGAAAGCTGCAAAGAGTACATGGCTAACAGTGTAGGTCAGTTAGAAAAAAAAAGACTCTGGGTATTCTTGCTTGAATCCTTGGACTGTTCACATCTACAGATTTTAGTAGCTATATTCAGCTCAGCGCTTTAAAAGTCGGCCGACGTTCAGACACTTGGATGTAGTTCGGGAAAGCTGCAAAGACGGCTAACAGTGTAGGCCAGTTAAAAAAAAAAGACTCTAGGTATTCTCGCTTGAATCCTTTGACTGTTCACATCTACGGATTTTAGTAGCTATATACAGTATTACATACTCGACTATTCTTATTGTATGGATTGATTCAATCATATAACATCAGTATAAATGACGTCATACTTTTATATTCGTCTCATCATTCTCGTCCCGACATACATAATTAAGTTTATACATAAGAGCCAAACAGTAATGATGAAGTTTTACAAGTGTAAATTAAAATCAATAATAGTGTTCTAGGGGTTAAACTTAAAAATAATCCAGATAAATTAGAGTAAATATCAATTTCACGAATAAAAATAGTTACCTGCACCAGCTAGTTTTCAATTTAAAATAAAAATGTTACTACTAATTACAAATTAAAAACAAAGATTGATACATTGATGGTATTTATTATTCTTTTAAATACAAAAACGAAACAATTTTCCTCTAGTGTGAAATGAAAAACACAATAACGCGACGACGCGGGGTTTAAAGGAATTTTCGCTTTGTCACGATCACGCTTCACGGATGATTTTCCTTTTGATATGGCGTTTATTAAAATTTAATAATTCCCCATTCTCTATGTCAAATGAGAGTGGACGCGTTAATTGTGACGTTCCCGACGCTTTTTGATGTTTACATGAATTGTTTGTCAAAATAATATCCATCAAACGTTTTTATTATAACGTTTTAATGAAAACACAAAATATACAGTTTTATTTGTTTAACTAACTAACGCATCAAGGTACAGACTAAACTACTGCGGCGAAGGGCGCGACATTTCGCTTTTTTTTTCGAACTGTCTACATTTTTCTCCTCTCTACTGTCTACATTACCTCCTCTACATTTTCACCGCACTACAGAGTGAAAATTCGCATGCGGTTTCTTTTTATACTGTACATAACTAAGGATGCACTAAGGAATTATTTTCGGAAACTCTTTCCGTAAAGTGATGAAAAAGGGGATAAAAATTTGTATGAAAATCCGATGATGTAATTTTTCCGTCAGTTATTCTTCTGTAATTTTTTTTATATTATAGGGGGCAAACGAACAGGTGGGTCACCTGATGGTAAGTGATCACCGCCGTCCATAGACACTAGCAATACCAGGGGAGTCGCAAGTGAGTTACCGGACTTTTAAATACGTGGGCCTCCGGCGCTCTCACTGGCCGAACGAAACGCAACAGTGCAACCACTGTTACTTCACGTCGGTTTTCTGTGAGAGGGTGGTACTACCCCAGGCGAGCCGACCTATTCATGCTGAAACCAGTAATAGCTTCAGCGTAGCTCTACCACCTACCAAAATAGTAGGATACTTTTTCAAAACGACAATTTTTTCGGTCCCAACATACAATTTTGTGAGAAATATGGAAAAATAAAATGCTTGAAAATTTGAGACCTTAATATTAACTGTAAGTACTCACTCAGAGTCTGAGAAGATTTCCCATAATATACACATACACTTTGATTATTAATTTTATCATTTCTATCACTCAGCGGCACTTTGTGCTATCATATCGTTCGAACTCAGGATTGAGCGCTCTACAATAATGCCTATTGTGACTTAACTGTAACTCACACCTGTGATGCAGTACAGGTCACTAAAACCAAATTCTGTAAAAAAAATTGTGATTTTGTTATTATTTTATTGAGGGCTGGGAAACTATATTAAAAATATTAATGACACATTTATAGGAAATATAATTTTCTACAAAAAATCTTTTAAACTAAATCTCTAAGAGGGATATTGAGCTTATACTTCTCTGTAATATAACATTTTAATAGATTATTGGGACTAAGTTAGAGAAAAATTGGCTTACTGTTATTTATTACGAAATTTTTATACTTATCTTATTTTATAGCTACGAATAAAGAAAATGATGTGGAATGTACAATATTTCAGTATTTAACTATGTATGATACTAATATAACTGAAAATTCGATTGTTATTATTAAGACATTTAAATTTAAAATACAAAAAAAAATGTATTGTGTAACCCAGTGAAATATTATCTGTAAATATTACCAATCTTTTACGATGACTCAGTATAGCCCAATTAACAATGTTTCTCTTTTCTGAAATTTCGAAAACTCCCTCCTACTAGGGTTTCCTTTATTATCCGAATGAAAGCAATAAAAAATAATAAGACAAACAAAACCCGGTGCACGCGAAACGCGATATTTTAAAAAGAAAAAATAAACGGACACGTGAAGACCTTTAAAGCGAAACCCTCCGGGGAAGGCAATTTAATTTACCGAAGGACAGTATTGAGTGAAATCTAAAACATATTGGACGTTTTATAAAAATGCTTTGATGTAACACGATCCTTTATATGTTTTTTGTTGGAGAATATTAGCTTAGTTACGTCGGACAAACGTATATTGAAGAAGATTGGACGTTACGATATAATAAAACTGGTTGAGTCCAGAAAATAAAATTTTAAGTTATAATGCGGGGCATGTCTACGACATTCGTTGTTATTTCCGATGGGAAATAAAATATTTATGATGTAAATATAGTAAACACCATTATTATATTAATACTAAAGAACAAAAATGTCGAATAATAATTGTCCATATAATTATTAAGCTTAAATAAATACCGTATATAGCGTTCACAGTTCGGCACTTTCGATTATGCTCGGTTCTCGTCGGGCGGCTAATTTGACGTTGAACCTAAATTCCCGCGCCGTCCTCTGTATATTTCTTCGTTGTCACGTGACGTACTTTCTCGCTTACAATTTCTAGGATAATAGTTTTACTGCTAAGGATCGTGGCTTGATCATAAAGCGTATCATATAGCGTTCCTCAACAAATGGGATGGAAAATTTCAAATTTGACAGTAAGTTTCAAAGATTATGGTGTTTAAAAAACAATAAAAACATATTATTTGTGAGGTTTAAAAAATTAGTGTATATTAATAATTCTGTAGGTTCTCAGTACATTTTATTAATTCTTTCCAGGTTTTGTTAGGGATATTTTAATAGAGTTCATGAATCTCAAATATATCTATTTCTTTTAAACCAACAACTGTTTAATCCAATTTTTGACGTCACAACGTTTTATAAATCGATGAACGCCGGTTGCAAGTACAAAAAACATGGCTCATTGTCACGTTCCGCCTGAGCCGAGCATGCAAACGAGAGCGCGAAACAAACGATAGAGAGGCGCATTCGGCTTGTGACGCATCACTACCTATACGTGAAATGTTTTATCTACTGTTTATAAAGTGAAGTGACAAGTTAACGTGGTTTACGAAAAGTAGAGGAGTCTCGTTTGAGCAGCGGCCGAGTGCGCACGTGCCCGCTCGCAGCTCTGACGGTCCGTTAGTTCGGCAACTCGCGCGCAGTTGTCGGATATTTTCGTGTGTGTCCGGAAGTTTAGTGTGTTCGAGCGGCTACTGTCGATCGTACGCTCTTTTCAGAGCGACGATGCACCTCCATTAGTGCACCATTTAAACCGCACTTTTCGGTGCGAAGCCGTGCACACTGTTTGCAGTGCGTCGAGTCGCCGTGCTACGCGTCGTGCCTCGTGCTGCGCTTCGAGTGTCGTGCAGTACGTCGTGTGCCGTGCAGAGCGTCGTTCTTCGCGCCGCGCCGTGTGCAATTTGAAGAGAAGATTCGCGTTCGCGTCTCGTCGCGTTTTCCCTTTGGCCCGGACACGGATTGTCCGTTAGATTCAAATTAGGCGCACCCCCCTGCCCCTCAGGCAGGGAGGTTAGTCATGTCCACCCCCGCGATCCCGCCGCCCCTTCAGGCCCCTAAGGCCCTAGATGATACCGTCCAACTCGAGGACCTTATTAGATTTCATATGTTCGCGCGTCAGCAAAATCCGTTGCTAGTATCCGAATTCGACAGGCTCCGACGCACTTACGCGCGTAACGGGAATAAATGTGAGTTCGGAGTCCCGCGTTGTTTCCGCGACGACCCGTTCGCGCCGTCCGACTGCGACTCCGACGATGACTCCGACATGGAGCTCGACGCGCCTCGCGCGGCCGCACCCGCGCCCGCGACATCGTCCGCCGATAAAGACGGTTTCACAACCGTCACGCGCCGCGGCAAACGCCCACGCGCCGCGATTCAGACAGACAGCGACTCTGCTGCGGGACGTCCGATCCCAAAGCAGCCCAATATATGTGGCGCTCGGGTGCCCCGAGCCTCTCCCACGCCCTCTGCCGCGAATTCGGCTAAAGCCTCGGCTGCGGAACCCGCGGTCGCGGCTAAAAAGCCACGCCTACCGCCTCCCGTCACCTTCTGTGACAAAGCCCGTTGGGTAGAGATTTCTGAAGACCTTAAGTCGAAGGAAATCGTCTACAAGTCCGCCGTCAACACTGTTGCCGGCATTTCTATTCGTGTTTCGACCCCCGATGAGCATCGCAAGCTCACCAAATATTTCAAGGAGCGTCAGCTCCCTTTCTTCACCCACGCGCTCGAGGAAGAGCGCCGCCTCCGTGTCGTCATTCGGGGAGTTCCCTCTGAACTCACCGAATACGACATCTGCGATTGCCTGAACGGTCAGGACTTCCCAGTCCGGAGCGTGCAGCGCATGCACCACCCCCGTACGAAGGCCCCCTTCAACTTGGTGTTGGTCACTCTGGATCGCACCTTGGAAGGCAAGGCTATTTTCAGCCTCAACTCAGTTTGCGGCCTGTCCCCTGTCTTTGTAGAGCTTCCTCGCAAGTCCCAGGTACCCTCGCAGTGTCACAACTGCCAGGTGTACGGTCATTCCGCCCGACACTGCCACCTGCGTCCCAGGTGTGTCAAGTGTCTCGGGGATCATTCCACTAAGGAGTGCCCCCGCACTCCCGAATCCGTCGAGCCTCCGAGCTGCGTCCTCTGCGGGCAAACGGGTCATACCGCGAATTATCGCGGGTGTCCCCGTGCGCCTCGCTCGACCTATCACCGTCGCGGCGGTCATGCGACCCGGTCCAGGGCGCACGGCCCGCCGACTCGGACGAATCGGCCTCCGCCTCCGCCCATACAAAGCCAGAAGGCTTTCCCCGATCTGCCGGGCACCTCCAGTGCGCCGGCAGCATCCGCTCCTGCGCCGAGCGCGCTCTCCTGGCGCGTAAGGCCTTCCCCGCCAGCTCCCTCGGCTCCTAAAGCCAAGCCCCAGCCCCCAAAGGCTCTATCCACTCCTGCGCCACCTATCGCGGCTTCAGCATCGACCTCCGGTATAGACTGGATAGCTCGCTTACTTTTGGTACACGATGTACAAGAGATAATCGCATTTAACGCGTTAGTTAATAGTACGTCTGAGCTCGGGCTCTTAAACGCTATCTCCGCTTTCCCGGCCGTCGCGACCACGGTACAGCAACTAACCCGCGCCGCGCATAAATAAATTCGCGTAAATCAAAATATCAGATCGAACCCGCGTGTTCATACACAATAGATCGATACATTAGGATTTGTTACGTAATTATTTAGTTAAATCGGCACCGTGCCGTTGTACTTTATTTTTTAGCTCGATTCCCTCTCAAAAGATGCGTGTTTGCGCCCACGCCCGCTACTCTCTCTGCTCACGCCTCCGTGAGCGGGGGGTGAAGATTCGATCCCGCACACTCGTCGCGATTTTTCTTGTAACAGCTCGAGCCTAGGTAGTCCCTCGGTGTGGAGCCCTCGAGTATGTTACTCGCGCGAATACAGTGATTTACACATGTTCTACACTTACACGATCACCCCACACTCTTGCACATCTAGGCACTCAGTGGTGGGCTGTTTTTTTGCCCTTTTCGGACTGAAATAGGTCACATAACACAGTAGTCAGATACCAAATACACATATACATTCGTGAAACATGCATGGTCACACATGCATTTTTCACGAATTCATATATGAGTATTGCATGGATAGATAGCTTAGCTAGCTTAGTTAGTTCGGGAATCCGGCGACAGCTCAAGCCGAGGTTCACCGAGTGCCCTTGAGATGTTTCGCCTAAAAAACAATCGGGTGAGTGCCCTAAGCGCTCCCCTTAGTAGTCCGGTGGAACTGTGAAGGCCTAATAAGCCGGCAGTGTAGGTCAGTTCGAAAAAAAAAAAAAAAAAACGTCGTTTACATTGTTTATTACAACAACAATTGCGGCAAACAGTATGCAAGTTTTCAGCAATGTTTTCTTACGATATTTTCACGTAAAATTATCGTTCATGAACCGACTTTACAGACAACCAATTTTTGTTTGTAAAATATTTTAATGAGAAGCATATATCATTGTATAAAGAAATACATCAATAACACTTTAAATTTCATCATAATATTTATTTGACCTCAACCGAATTTAATAAAATTTTCTATACGAGCTATAAAAATTATTGATAACAATTTCAGAAATCATAATAACAATAAAAATAGTATTAGGAGAAGATGATAATCATGCGTATTAACCATGAACGGAATCACGAACAATAGGTAGTATCTTTTAATATTTGTACCGATGCTTATGTAAGGTTAAATATAACAAATAAATATACCTTAAAGCAAACGTCTGTGCGCATTATCAAAGCAAAATCTAAACAACTCCTGTAACAGGAATAACGGAAACCCCTTTAACGTTTCAAAACCAATTCACTCACGGCGCATGAATGAACAATACTCGTATTTTGCAGCCCAACACTAGCTAACAGAACAAATTTAATTTTACACGCAGTTGTATATACTAACGTCTTTATTATGGTAGATGTAAAGCTGGAAATGATTATTTATTCGTCTAGCGAACGACAAGCGTTCATTGGTACAGTGACAATTAACCCGACGAATTCAACTTCTATTCGCAAATGGATTGGATTGCCTTGAAGTGGAATGGATGGTGCGGGATTGGTCTTGACTGAACCTATGTTTCAAGTAATTAGAATGTAAATTGTTTACATACTAACTCAGAATTATTATCTTAGGTTATCTGTCGATAATTGGAATACATTATAAACATAAAAAATGTTCAGTGAATTACATTAATACCATTATAGGCTCGTCTTATTGACACGATCAGAATTCGTAGTGTCGAGTGTATGATTTGTTTTTGTCGCTTGCCATGTATTCGTCTTATGCTACATAGTTACTTTCCTCAGGTGATATTATAGGCAAACACTAAAGCTACAATGAACTAGCTATGTCGGAGTATCACGCGTTTTTATTCTTTGTTTTTATTCTCTAAAATTATTATTGGTAATTGATACACGCAATCAAATTAAAACAAAGTACGAGTACACCCTTGGCATACAAACTACACTAAAATCGATTCTAGAACTAATTGCGTGGTTATATGAAACCACGATGCAAGTGAAACTTTTTGTTTAATAATAACATTTAAAAAATTGAGCAAATCTAAATTTGAAAAAATTAAATCATTAAATCATTTTGAATTGAACCATGGACGTCGCCATATTAGCCTTGGCTGCTCTGTCGAGCGCCTTTCGCTTTACCCTTACTCCGCGGCTTGCTGTAATGCGACATGCGATATAAAAAGCTTCACTTTAAAGTAATTAAATAAATATATTTTTTTTATTTTTAAAGGTATTTTTGACGTTTTGTTGTTCTTGTCAGTTGGCAAAAATACTTTCATTGTACATTACAAAATCGGTAAACCAGCTCTTAAGCTAAATTCATACTTACAAACGCGCATTAAAAACAAGGTAATGCGTGATCAGTATCCTATAGAATACTTATTTACAATAAAACTAAAAATATAAGTTTACTGTTAAAAACAAGACTATAGATTAATAATATAGCTGATAGAAATAAATTAAAAAAAAACTTGATTGTGTCACTACGAATGCTTTGAAATAACCATAGAACTGTGTAAGTAAGATATTTGACGTATTATTTTAACTATACTTAAAGACCAGTCATTACGTGACCGTAAAATCCATCGTCATAAACAAAACATTGTCACTAAATATTCGCCAGTTAAATTCCCACGAGTCGAAACTAAAGCGTATAAGTGTAAATAAACCCATAAAAATACATGTAACAGCTACACTATGTAATAAAGGAAAATAATAACAGTCGAATGAGAAACTTTATAAAGCAAGTGAAAGAAATCGAGACACGATAAGAACACAGTTACTTGAATATAATGAAACTAAAGAACGTCGGACCCCGGATATTGCTGTATGAAACTTCAGTTCCTTAATATTATTTGAGATAAGGATACGATAGCGTGTGAATATTTCCGTGCTATATCTTCGTTTTATTTACATACATACGATGTTATTTCTAAATAATCAGATTTTATTATCCTGTATACTGTAAAACAAATGTAATAAATGATTTTTATATGTGAATATAATAACGTCTTGTGTTTATGGTATTGTTGGAAATACTTTTAACCACATTCAATCTGTGGTTTTGCTCGTCTTAATGTAGATTTTTCCTATAATATAAAAGTTTCACTTCTGTTGTGTGTTTTAACGGCACACCTGTTTTTAAAATGTAAAGAATTCTCAGAGATTTTTGCTATTGTACCAGTGGACTTTTACATTTTTATTTTTTATAGATAAATAGTATAAAAAAGTGGAGGGGTCATTGTGATATTGGTGCTTTCAGAACTCAAAATATTTTTTGTCGTTCAGTAGACAGTTTACCATAAGTTTTGCTACGTCTCATAACAGACAAAAATGAATCAATTCCTGTAAAGCAAATTTTAGTTCCTTTGAGCTCCTATCGAGAGCCCTACATGCACATTTGAAATACTAAAATCATCCAAAATGTAACTATTTTTTCCTTTATTAATCTGCTATAATTCTCAACATAAAAGTTACCTGAGGGTTTTAAAATACTCTGGTAAAATCTTATTTATCGTTATATAAGCTAGTTCAGAAGCTAAGCAAGGAACGGAAAAACAATTTAATGTAATTATGCTAAGTGTACCGTCGTGCAGGTTTTGTAACAAAAAGCAGTGATTAATGATATCAGAATATCAGTCTAGACTGTAAATAATACCTTTACTTGTTTTGCTAAACACCAAACAATGATTTGGATGAAAATTTCAACTTGATTATTCTGAAGTGGCTGCATGGATATTAAATTAAATAACATATAGCTAAAAAGAAAGTGTATATTAGGATATCTATTTAGATATTTTTATCATATTATTACAGTTTGCGTAAAAAATCGTTGTAATAAATAAACAATACACGAGTCATAGATCGTGGGAAAACGGAAAACACATGTTAATATCTCATTGTATATTATTGTAAGCGAACCACTATTTCTAAAAATAGCATTTTTCTAATCGTGTAGTAATAATTAATCTACAACAGGCTAGATGCTACCTCATCCGCATTGAGTTGAATTGACTATTATTAGATAGCCAGTATTAGTAATACTTAATTACTATTGACTATGTGTAATTGACAGAAATTCTTAAAAGGTGGATGAACACTAGGCATAGCATATTCACATTTAGATTCTCAGACCATTCAAATATTCCACAATTATGTTCTTAGATGAATTTCCTACATAGTTTAATTTTTTTTTTTTATGAACGATTTAATTACTAAATTTCATGTCATCTTATGTATTTTTTTATATTTTTGCTATTGGTGCGTAAATTTTATAAAATACAAAATATTATAATAATAAACTATAGAGCTTTATAATATTTATGTTAACGTCTTATTAGTATCTGGTTTATTTTCGTATACGAAGAGCGCCCTCAATGAATTGGCAAAATTTTTATAATTATTTTATTCTATATCTTTAATAGACCAACACAAAACATCCATTCAGATTAAATACATAATGTCGTTTCAGACATAAACATAGAATGTAATCATTCAGATCATAGACATTAATAATATTCGTATATGTATATGATACATAAAATTTATTATACAGAAACTGTGAATAAGCAAAAGTAATTTATAAAAGCAACTACATATGTTCGTAATTCAATTATATTATATTGTTTTTATTAGGCAAATATATCACAATTATTCACAATGCATGATCCCTTGTTATATAGTGTTATACATACATTATATATATACATTTACTCTACATAATCAAATTCTTCATACTTTGTGTTTCATTTTTTACTTATCGCCGTAAACTAACCACAAGTGTACCGCCTTTTAGGTTTAGTAATTGCGAATATTTTTTATGTATTAAAAAAAACAAATATCCTTTGAAGTTAAAATGATTGATGGGTTGCACATTTATTTAATGATTCGAGATTTACCGATCTGTGATAACTCACCCTCTATAAGAAACCACTTCTTTTTGAATTTTCACAAAGGCGTGATTGTTTATGTAGCCGATAACAGTTTCGAACTCAATAAAATAGTCTTTTTGTGTTTTTTTTGTAATTGTTAATCTCTTTCCCGAAATAATTAAAAACATAAGAACGAATGAAATAGCTTCCAATATAATCAAACTGAAAAATGCTGTGTATAAACTTAGAATAATTGAAATAGTTCAGGTAAACATCTGTATCGCGTCGATATATTTAGAATATATCTTTCATGCGCTATGTTTAATCTCATATTCTTAGTATTCCCACTATATAATAAATAATATGCTATGACAAAAAAAATCGATATATATATATACGAGTATATATGTTTTCGTCTGGTCTCAAAATATCGTAGGATAGGTCTCAAAAAACATTGTGCGAGAAGTCAGTCATCGAACTTGATATTTTTCCATTAAAATAACACACAAAAAATATATTTTTTATAATTTACTTGCGCAAGCTATGAAGAACTTTTTTTATGCATTTCTAAACACAGAAAAACGAAGTAGGGAATCGATTATCCGTACAAATGTGTAAAATTAATTAAAACTATGACATAATTGATGCACAGGTTGACCAGCTCGAGCGGTAGTGACATGTTCACGGGTATTATTCGCCATATCCTGTGACGGAACGACCTTATCTGTGTGTACTCTAAGAACAATCGTATATCTTCCTTCGACTTTGGATCTGAAATTATTAATAAAAAACCTTCGAGTCTTTACTGTGTCAGTAAAATTACTATCAGCTAACTAAGATGAACTATCAACGTCCTTTAGAAAGCCAGTATTGTGAAAGAAGTATGATCTAATCATCATCATCATCCTGTAAGAAACCGATTGCAAGGCCATAGATCTCTTATATGTACATATTTGCAATTTAAAACTGTGAGAAATCAAACAGTTCTTTCACATTCCTAACAGTTTTTTTCCCACATTCAGTGGTAATGTAAGAACATTTCTCAAGGACCGGTTTCCTCACGATGTTTTCCTTCACCGTCATGTTTTCCGTAGTATTTAGTATTATAGAAAACTAGATGATACCTGTGAAATCGTTTGCATTGTGTACTATCTTAACATTATGTTAAAGTACAGAGCAAGCACGCAAGCACACGCGACCACACCGCTTGCTCTAATTTTCCACGGGAAGAAAACACACATCACTGAAAATGTAGTACTTATAAGAATTGTTGTTTGTTTTAAACATTAGTAACTTTATTATAAGTGGAACGTTCGTGATAGTTTTTCTTTTAGATAAGAAATAAAATTAAAATTGCTTAAAATATATTCAGTAGTTTTAGGCTCTACAATTTCTAATCTTTATTTGCTTGTATTATACAAATATATGAAAGATAATGCTTAGTTTAGAAACGAAAACTGTAATACAATACCAATTTAGTTTGGAGAAAAATTCGGATCATAAAGGGCACGAAAATTTAAAAAGCTTGTCATTTATAATTAAATGCATAAATACCTAAAAGTTTAAGCTTATAATTTAAAAAAAAGCTCACCAGACTCATCAATCAGTTTGTGCATTAAAAACAATCTGATCCTCTCAACCTCCAGTGAATAAAACTCTGCTATGACGAACGGTGAAAATAATAAAAAGGTCACTTGAATTGTATGTATGATCACGAATATTAAAGACTCATAGGGTTCCTGTAAATAAAAATTATATTCAATAGGCTGGCATTAATTTCTGAAATATTAAAATCTAGCTGTCCCCTGATTCTATGTTCTATTCCACGAGGTAATCAACTTTTACACTAAACATTGGAACCTGGCCAATTAATTGTGATCGATGGACAAATGTCCGAAAGCACTTTTCTTTCACTTTTATAGTATACTAGCTTTTACCAGCGACTTTCACGCGTTAATGCATATTTGGTATATCCCTCGCGAGTAGTACACTTTTGTGGGATAAAAAGTATCCTGTGTTCTTTTCTGCATCCCTGAGAATATGCATCAATATTTTATGCTAACATTAGTTAGGACTAACAACCGCATGAGACTTTCTCCGTGTTAAATCACGATATAAAACACACTAACAACAAAAGATATTCTAGCATTTTTCAATTTATTACAAGTTGTGGCATACGTGGCACGATCGGAGCGGCAACGTTAACACCCGATGCATGCGGATAACGCATTGAGACGGTAATGTCTCCAAGATAGCCTCGCCAGTTTGACGCTGCTTTCTACGCCGAGTACATGCTCAATCGCACAATAAATCATACACCGCAATACCTCTCTACAAGTTATAGTGAAATGGATAGCATAAATACATGAAAAAAATAACTTCGGTGTGCCAGTTTTCATGATGGTCAAACGATGTTGAAGCCTAGCAATCTCATGGATCTTGATATTTGTATTATAAATAAATACTTCGGGAAACTAATAAAACATAATGTTTTTATATTAACACTATTTATTTTATGAAACAAATAAAGACAAATTTTCTTTTTTGCAATCCTATACGCGACTACCAAATTCATACTTTTTTCGTACTAGCTAACGCTATTAGCCTGGAGGGCTTTTACAGCTTATCCGGACTATATTAATTCATACTAAAACTGATCATAGCTAGAAATGGTATCTAATGTAATCGATTTTGTGCGTACATGTTACTGTGAACTCACGGCTTAATTGTGGATTCACTGTCACCGCACCGTAACGATCCTTATTTTAAATGATTATAAACGACACTATAAGACATATGAAAATAATACTAACACAATTGTATGGGTTAATAAAAGGTGTCAAATCAACTCACATGATATTCGACGATCAAAAGCAAACGGTAAACATTCGCTACCAATTTAGGTAAACTGCAAGCGACGCTAATGAACAACTGTAAGGGATTATTAATGTTTAGATTAGAATTTAGATTCTAAACTGAACTCGGTGAACAGCTTAACTCGCTGTGAACCTTTAGTTACATAGGCAATCAAAATTTAATAAGATAATGGTCTATAATCGACAAAAATGTAACAATCAAAATTTTATGCAATTGGCAGAATAATAAACGAATCAATCGAATGCAATTATAAATCTTTAAGTTAATACACTAGTTACATACATCTTCTTAACTTTCATATCAATAAAATGAGTTACGTTAACTAATTATATACGAGAAACAAAACTCGTAGAACCAAATCCTCCTCAGAATTAGCAAATAGCAAAAAATTCGAATAATAATGTAGATAGCGTTATGCGACATAAAAAAATATCAAAAATTTAGATGAAGAGCAATTATTGTAGTAAAAAAATGAGCCGATAGATGGCGGCTAAATCAAACTTGTCTGTTAAATAACAACATTTACAATACATACTTACCGATGCACTTAATTCAGGTGAAACGATATCCATTAAATCCGCTATACTCCTATATAGGAATAATGCGAATTTCAGTTTCTTCTCTTTCACAGCTTTATTATCTTTAATATACAAATAATAATCAACGTTTGGCGTCTCTTCTATCCTCACACGAAGGATTTTTAATCGATACCGTATGACGTCATAGAGTATACATCGCCAAATACGATTCAGATCAAGCGATACTAAGCAGTAATGACTAATCAAGTAGGATGATAATACCTTGTAACAATCACCCAAATAACACGACAGATATGTATAAATAGTTCTCATAAATAGAACTGTAACGGCAACGAGGAGAACTTTTAGCTTTTCTATACGATAATGTTTACGGTGCACTCTCAAGAAAATATCTATGTTGCGTAAATTATTTAAAAAGATAGACATTCGACTTTTAAAACATAAAATCACTATTGCAGATGTACAGAATTCAATCAAAGACCATATCTGCGGTAGCTCATGAACAGTACAACAGTCTATTGTCGTGTAAATCATAACAACAACAATCGTAATACAATGAAGTTTAACGCCAATTTTTGTAATTTTGTTTTTGTTGTAAAAATCGAAATCGTAACCGCATAACAGTAAAACAAACAGTAATGCTTTATAAAAACAAATATTATTGCGTTGTGATCTCACACCGTAGTTTGTAATTTTGTTTCGCATTGTTAATTGAAAGTTTAATTAATTGTAAATTATTAACAGTGCGTCGTTAACACGGCGGTGTTGTCGATTGAGTGTCAACAACAATTCTGTTCAAACGTACAAAGGTAAAACGAATACACGATTACGGTAATGCCAGCGTATTCTACCCCATATTTTGTACTTTGTATATAGTTTTTATCGTCATAATCTCACCTTATATTAATTAAGGAATTAACCTAAGAATTTACCTACGACGATATCTTAGCTAAAAGTTCCGTTCATTATATGACATATGTACGATTCAAGACTAGAGCGATCGATGCATTTTCCTAACACACTAGGACCACGCTACCAGCGCACCCATATTATATATTATTTTACATAACATCTGTCAAATATAACTTTTCTGACCTCTATGACTTTTCTTTTAGAGAAAAATTAAATATTTTATATTTCTATTCTATTACGTTGTATAAGAAAATAGGTAGAATTATTAGTAAGGAAAAATAGTGGAAAAACATTAAACCTTTTTATTCATATATCACTCCCACAATTAAGAAGAATCTATAAATCTTTAAATGAATAAAAAAAAATAAATCGTAAACGATCCTAAAGGCTGTAGCCCTAGCCTGTGTCAAAGAAATATATATATATGTGTATGTATATTCTTACCTCTATAGTATTTTTAAATTTCTCATGAAACTGTCACAGCTCGACCAAAAGATTACACACGCCGCAGATTCTACTCTTATAAAACGTTTAATGAATACAGTTCATTTGATTATGTGGCTATTTATTAATGCATTCATTAGCTTTAAACCAGCGATCGATAACCTTCGAAAAACACTATCCTCATTTTTTATGTTATCAAACGGTAAACAGGCATATAGTCTTAATGATGTCAAGTGGCTATTGAAGCATATAGCTATGTTACAAACAAACTAAATAGAACCGCAGTCTGGAAGCCGTTCATAATAGACTGCTACTCCAAAGGATTGGTGGAATACCTTGTTTGTCAGTATAAGCTAAAATTTCAAAAATTTTAAATAGTATTTAAATCAGGCCAAATATAATAACAGTAACGAAAATACAGCGGAATCTGTGAAAAGCTTATCGAATATCACGTTATAAAACGACGCGAACTGACCGACGATTTCACAAAGGACTCCCGATTCATTATTCCGGTGCCTAACAATATGCCCACAAGCCTTGTGAGGCTTCAGTACTGACAGAACATTGTGTTTTTTGATGTGTTGTTTGATAAATTTTAACTGGAAAATTATTAATAAACCCGTTTCCAGTTACTATTGTCCGTGTTGTTTCAATGTTAGTATATGTAAGAAATATGATTTTCATTTTGTTCCTTGACAGTTTTGTTTTCCATATATATATTTAACACTAAACGCGTTGTACGTTTGTGCATAGTTTTATGAATTAGAATTTAAAGTATAAAGCACATCTGACATAGTGCATTAGTCTTATGTATGCTATGTTAATCTTAGATATTGCTATCTACTTACCATCAGGGACGGAGCTGTTACTATGTTGTGCTAATACATAAAATAAATGAAACAATATAAGTGCTACGTATTGTTTTTTTTTGTTGTACTCGGTCTAGGATGGACATTGATATACAAACTGCATATTTTGGTATTTAGTCTAAACATTTCCGCTCTGTAATGGTGGATAGAAAATCTAGCTATACAATATAACAGCGAAATTTGATTTGTACGGCATCCACTAATAGTTGTTTCGCAGTAAAAAAAAATAACTCCGTTGTTGAAATATACTTTGTACCTTTAATTGTATTTAAGGTCATTTATATATGGCGTTTACGGCGGCTAGCGAGCAAGTAGACACAGTTCAGAGAGTGTTGCAAGCCAATCGACTGATATTTATTCTGACAATGTCATTGTTAATAATAGTGATTGTATTATCCAATATTTACTGGAATTTGTTATAATATTTTTAAAGTGGTTAGAAGTTATACATTTATTTATGGCTTAGTTGATAGCATATTCGGGCACCGCGACGAATGATGTACGATTGACTCTTTACAACAGATTTGGAGCTTTCGGTTAAGGAAAAGACCGCGATGAAACCATTGCACGCTGTTCAGGCTTCTTTTAAATCCACCTGGCTAGCTTACCACTTACTTTTTTAGTTAGCGTTTGACCACAATCTCATCTAGTGTTAAATGATAATGTGGTATAAGATGGTAGTCACGCTAAATCTAGAGGGAAATTGGTTCTCGGCTGCAACTGCTGGAACACACCAACAGTTGCTTGGTGACAGATTTTCAACCTAAGGGTGGTAATTAGCCAGGCGGACTTAGAAAAAGCTCTATCACCGTGCTATGGCTTCATAACGATATTTTTTTTCAACGAAAGCTCCGTCTCAGTTGCTAAGATCCGACCCTACGTTCTTCGACGCTGTGTCCGAACACCCTACCTACTGAGCCGTCATCGCTTCGAAGCTAGTCCCACTATAAGCTTAATGTATTTACCATTTTAAGCTACATCGTCATTATCAAGAGTTATATAAGTTTGTGATCGGACGCTAAAATTAATAAAGTATTAATACTTAACAATTTTTCCGAACTTTACCTTATTTTAAGGGATCATATGATGGAAGTTGTTAAAAAAGGAAATCCTACAAAAGATGTGTGACATGTTTTGAGGGATGATAATTTCGAAGAGTTCAGAAGTTAGAGTAGTAGAGTAGAGTAGAGAAGTAGAGCTTAGAGTTTAGAATTAGTGAATGCTTTTTCACAATACCATAACCCCTCTTAAAACCTTTTGTAAGAAGTAGATTCACTGCAATATCGCTTTTAAGTTCATATTAAAATACTTTAGACATAATATAGTTAAAGTAAATGTAAAATTCACAAGAAGCGATACAGGAAAGACCTGACAACAATAAAAAAAGAAACAAAGCAAATTGTTTCGGAGGTACCATTAGTCGTCCGAGTCGACAATCAACATGCTCTTATACTATTAAGTTGTTATAGCTTAGTGAATCTTCAACATGACACTAAGAAAATAAAATTGGATGTGGTTGTTTTCCCAAATATCACAAAATTAACTGTCCGCAATAAATACGAACCTGCTAAACAAAAAAAGAAATGTACTCTTTCTCCTCTACTGTGAATGTAATTCGATATGGACATTTAGAATATTTGTGTTTTTCGTTCAAATAAGGAAAAAACGTAATACCTCCTCCATGTGGGAAAGAAAGTCTCATAGAAGGGGCGTAACGCTTTTTCTCAAATAAAGATTTCTACCACCGAACTCCTACCGCAAACCACGTTAAGGAACTTTATTCCAAAAAACAAATGATTATACCAACTGTATTACGTAGGAATATTAAAAAGTAATTAATAATCGCCATCTAAGTAAACATTTTGAAAACTTTCGTATATAGTACGGCTACTGCGTAGGGAATTGACCACACGACTGTACGTTTCTAATATAAGCATTTACAATTCGAACATTCTTGGTTATGATTGATTCTGGTGGGTAGGCAAAACCATCCTCGTCTCCCAATATCCCGTGTCGCACAACACGGATCGCTTGCACTATTACATCGTTTTCACTAACTATATTTTATGGCTCATATTTTATATAGTATTTACTCCCTTCCTGGGGATCATAGCGTGGTGTTAGATAATCTATGACATTATCAAATGAATAGTCTATAATACGTACAAACACTTCCTAAAATATGAGATATAGGTAGTGTGAGTGTTGAGTGTGAGGCAGTGAGTGTTGGTTGAATTTCTTGCCGGTATAGGTGAGTAACGGCCAGCAATACATATGTGATGCTTCTTGTGTCGCAGGTGTCCATGGGTGGCGGTGATTACTTACCATTAGGTAAGCCGTCTGTTCATTTCCCTCCAATCGCATAAAAAAAGAAAGTAAAAAATCCATAATTTATATAAAAACCCGGTCAAGTACAGATTGGAATTGATTATACACCTCCACACGTTTGTGTTATTAGTTGTCAAAAATCATGTTCTCCTTTGTTAGTTTTAGGTTCCTTATTGAGTCTCGGTTCCTTCGTTGAGTACGGAACTGAAATAATGCTCAAAAATGGCCATTTAAGTTTCCTGCCGATTCTTGTCTATAATACAACAAGATTCATCTGCAAGCATGTGGATGTTCGTAGATAACAATATATTACACATATATAACATTATTTTCATTTTAAAACGTGTTTAGGATAAGCGGTTTTATTTAAAAATGACGTATCCACTTTAAACAATCTTATTCGTGGCTCGTTGCGATTCGACCCCTCTTCTCGATTGTCGTTAAGTTGAATGATTGAGAACTTACGCTTTCGACTTCATTGCTTCCAATTTGTTCGAACTACATGGTGCTTGTGACTTTAGCTAGCTTTATTTTTATTTAATAACAAAAGTGAATGAAATCAAAATATAATCTAGAACTCTCAGTAGTTTCAAGTATCACCTCCTACAAATATATTCAGTTTTATATATATTTATAAGATTATTAATTCTAATCGTGACTAATATTATAAATGCGAATGTAAGTTTGTCAGTCTGTCTCTCTGTCTGTCCGTCCGTGTCTTTGTGTGCGTGTTTGTTTGTTTGTTACGATTTCATGTCTTACTTTTATCAATCAGCTTGAACCTTAGCACACACGTTGTCAGAGGTTCCGAGAAGGGCACAGTAGATAATGTATATAACGTCATAAAACGAGAATTAAAATGTTAAATGCATTAATTTAGTTTGTAAAAGACAATGAAACGCCTGGAGTGAATATAATTACTATAATCTCTCTTAAAAATACTCTGAAACTATCTTTAGATACTTTCTACTTTAACAATTCGCTAGTTTTAAATTAAGAATAAAAATTAATTATTCTCAAAGCCGTATAAGGAATTTCTTAGTGCTGCCTTAATTAATTAGGTTTTTTTGAAAAGATACGCAAGTGAAACTTGTGAAACACTTGTAGGTTAATATATCTGATTATGAAATCACTTAACATAAGATAGTATTGTTTATAAATTTAAGCCCAATATAAATGAATAGTGGAAAAAGAACACGATGTATACATCCGAAAGGACGGTTAAAAGAAAATCACGGGTCGTTTCCGAGCAATGGCACTGCGCCTGAGGCATGTCGCTCTAAATAATAACGAGATGCGTTTTCACTAGCATATTATAATAGGGATAAATGAATGATCCGCGTATTAAGTTGTTTAAGGCTTTCAACAAAAGAATGAGTTAATTTGTTATTAAAGTCGTATGGAAAACGAATAATCCAATAAACACATTACACCATCTATATTATTATTCTAGCGAATATTACAAAATGCGAATGTCAGTAGGGTTGTTACGCTTTTGTCTTAACTTCTCGACCGTGCATTAAAAATTTTACTTGCCTAATATACTTGCCTATACTTGCATAATAACTCTGCATACTGACATGAAGATATCGAAATATGGGTTAGTAGTCCGGTGAAGCTGTAGAAGCCTATCTGGCTAATAGCGTAGTCAGTAAAAAATATAATTGAATTTTCACACCTAGAGTGCCGAGAAAGAGACTTGTATTATTTCTAGAGAACATTTGAATAAAAAAAACTACATAATATTGTAATTCCATGTATATATATATATATAAATGGATGTTGGTATGTCTGACTGAGATCAATAAACTCCTATGCATTTTTTTTAAATGGAAAACGCTATATATTATTGATTTTGCTGATCGGCAACCTTTTCGTGTAACAAAAAGTGATGGGGGTAAACACTGTGTCGGATAGAGTATTGAAAACACCAATTCTCGTCCCGATCAATGGTGTTAAGCTACGTCGGACGCGGTCAACACTTACATAGGTGATGATCGCCTGGGAACACCGCGTGACGTTGGCTTTTCGTTGTATATTTTTAGTATAAATGTTTTCCTATAATACAATAGGTTCAACTCTACCGTGTATCTTTACGAAGCATCCTGCTTTTTTACTTCTTCTTTTACAGTTAATTCAATGTATTTCTTTAACGTTTTTTAAATATCGTTTATTTCTATTTGCATATTGTTCCATATCTAACCGGTATCAACACTACGTTGGAACAAAACTCTCCAACAGGACTTGCGGTACAAGTTCGATAGTAGGAATCGTCACGTAAGAAAAAAGTGATATGTTATGTTATACTATTTTCTATTTTATACCTAATTTTTTAAAAATGAATATTTATTTTTAATAAATATTATATTATATATTTATAATAAAAATATTTAAAGAACCTAGTTGACTCCGATTACGTACATTGTTATTTGCATTAAAAATTTTTTTTTTTTTTTTTTTTTTTTTTTAGAAATGAACAAAAATTCCGGCTTATTACGCCTTAACAGTTCCACCGGACTACTAAGGGGAGCGCTTAGGGCACTCACCCGATTGTTTTTAGGCGAAACATCTCAAGGGCACTCGGTGCACCTCGGCTTGAGCTGTCGCCGGATTCCCGAACTAACTAAGCTAGCTAAGCTATCTATCCATACAATACTCATATATGAATTCGTGAAAAATGCATGTGTGACCATGCATGTTTCACGAATGTATATGTGTATTTGGTATCTGACTACTGTGTTACGTGACCTATTTCAGTCCGAAAAGGGCAAAAAAAACAGCCCACCACTGAGTGCCTAGATGTGCAAGAGTGTGGGGTGATCGTGTAAGTGTAGAACATGTGTAAATCACTGTATTCGCGCGAGTAACATACTCGAGGGCTCCACACCGAGGGACTACCTAGGCTCGAGCTGTTACAAGAAAAATCGCGACGAGTGTGCGGGATCGAATCTTCACCCCCCGCTCACGGAGGCGTGAGCAGAGAGAGTCGCGGGCGTGGGCGCAAACACGCATCTTTTGAGAGGGAATCGAGCTAAAAAATAAAGTACAACGGCACGGTGCCGATTTAACTAAATAATTACGTAACAAAACCTAATATATCGGTCTATTATGTATGAACACGCGGGTTCGATCTGATATTTTGATTTACGCGAATTTATTTATGCGCGGCGCGGGTTAATTGCTGTACCGTGGTCGCGACGGCCGGGAAAGCGGAGATAGCGTTTAAGAGCCCGAGCTCAGACGTACTATTAACTAACGCGTTAAATGCGATTATCTCTTGTACATCGTGTACCAAGAGTAAGCGAGCTATCCAGTCTATACCGGAGGTCGATGCTGAAACCGCGATAGGTGGCGCAGGAGTGGACAGAGCCTTTGGGGGCTGGGGCTTGGCTTTAGGAGCCGAGGGAGCTGGCGGGGAAGGCCTTACGCGCCAGGAGAGCGCGCTCGGCGGAGTAGCGGATGCTGCCGGCGCACTGGAGGTGCCCGGCAGTTCGGGGAAAGCCTTCTGGCTTTGTATGGGCGGAGGCGGAGGCCGATTCGTCCGAGTCGGCGGGCCGTGCGCCCTGGACCGGGTCGCACGACCGCCGCGACGGTGATAGGTCGAGCGAGGCGCACGGGGACACCCGCGATAGTTCGCGGTATGACCCGTTTGCTCGCAGAGGACGCAGCTCGGAGGCTCGACGGATTCGGGAGTGCGGGGGCACTCCTTAGTGGAATGATCCCCGAGACACTTGACACACCTGGGACGCAGGTGGCAGTGTCGGGCGGAATGACCGTACACCTGGCAGTTGTGACACTGCGAGGGTACCTGGGACTTGCGAGGAAGCTCGACGTAGACAGGGGACAGGCCGCAAACTGAGTTGAGGCTGAAAATAGCCTTGCCTTCCAAGGAGCGGTCCAGAGTGACCAACACCAAGTTGAAGGGGGCCTTCGTACGGGGGTGGCGCATGCGCTGCACGCTCCGGGCTGGGAAGTCCTGACCGTTCAGGCAATCGCAGATGTCGTATTCGGTGAGCTCAGAGGGAACTCCCCGAATGACGACACGGAGGCGGCGCTCTTCCTCGAGCGCGTGGGTGAAGAAAGGGAGCTTACGCTCCCTGAAGTATTTGGTGAGCTCGCGATGCTCATCGGGGGTCGAGACACGAATAGAAATGCCGGCAACAGTGTTGACGGCAGACTTGTAGACGATTTCCTTCGACTTAAGGTCTTCAGAAATCTCTACCCATCGAGCTTTGTCACGGAAGGTGACGGGAGGCGGTAGGCGTGGCTTCTTAGCCGCGACCGCGGGTTCCGCAGCCGAGGCTCGAGCCGAATTCGCGGCAGAGGGCGTGGGAGAGGCTCGGGGCACCCGAGCGCCACCTATATTGGGCTGCTTTGGGGTCGGACGTCCCGCAGCAGAGTCGCTATCGGTCTGAATCGCGGCGCGTGGGCGTTTACCGCGGCGCGTGACGGTTGTGAAACCGTCGTCATCGGCGGGCGTGGTCGCGGGCGCAGGCACGGTCGCGGGCGCAGGCACGGTCGCGGGCGCAGGCACGGTCGCGGGCGCGGTCGCGGGGACTGTATCGTAGTCCATGTCCGAGTCGTCATCGGAATCGAATTCCGAGAGCCTCGTGAACGGGTCGTCCGGGAGATTCGCGAAAGGGTTCGCGGAGAAACAACGCGGTATCTTACCGGGAGGGTTGCGCGCATAGACTTTCCGGAGTCTGTTATATTCCGTGACGAGATTCGGATCTTCCTTTTCGACGAACATGTGGAAGCGCAACAGTTCTTCGAGGTGGACGGTATCATCAACGGCCGGAAGGGCCGGATGGGCACGCGGGGTCGCGGGGGTAGACATGACTAACCTCCCTGCCTGAGGGGCAGGGGGGTGCGCCTAATTTGAATCTAACGGACAATCCGTGTCCGGGCCAAAGGGAAAACGCGACGCGAATCTTCTCTTCAAACTGCACACGGCGCGGCGCGAAGAACGACGCTCTGCACGGCACACGACGCGCTGCACGACTCTCGAAGCGCAGCACGAGGCACGACGCGTAGCACGGCGACTCGACGCACTGCAAACAGTGTGCACGGCTTCGCACCGAAAAGTGCGGTTTAAATGGTGCACTAATGGAGGTGCACCGTCGCTCTGAAAAGAGCGTACGATCGACAGTAGCCGCTCGAACACACTAAACTTCCGGACACACACGAAAATATCCGACAACTGCGCGCGAGTTGCCGAACTAAACGGACCGTCAGAGCTGCGAGCGGGCGCGTGCGCACTCGGCCGCTGCTCAAACGAGACTCTGCATTAAAAAAAAGTAAGGTGTACTTATGTACACGTGTTAGAAGTTATACTTCTTTGACGTAACAAGATAAAAATATTTTTTTAAATTTTATCTTTCGCCGTATTCTACGTTTGTAGAAAAAACAACACTAATAATATAAAAAAGGTATTTAATACATACATACTTTTTTGTAAATAAAATGTTGACTGTAGCGAACTTCAGGGTGTCGGTTTTTCGTGACGGTGTGTGCGCGCATCGAAAAAATTTACTTTCATCCTTTTTCCCTAACGCACCAAAAGAAGTATAACTTCAATGATAAAAAAATAAATAAAAAAAATATGCAAGTAATATAAAGAAAGAGAGAGACAGCCGCATGAGGGAGCATAATGCTTTCATTTTTTAGCTGAAGAAAATATAAAGTAAAAAAATAAAATTAAAAAACAATATATTTTTCTCTATTATTTTAATTAAAAAAAATTGTTTATTAATATATTGTTCATACCGTTGTTAAAATTAACACTTTGTTTATAATTTATAAATAATATTGTTAGGGATGTATAGTAATTAAAAATTTGAAATTTATTTTGGCTAAATCAATATCTGAATAACAGATGTTTATTTCTTTATAAGTAAATAAATAATTGATTTAACAATAAGTAGCTTCACATCAAATTATATTGGAAATTGAAGAAAAAACGCAAGGAAATTTGTTCCTTACGTCCCCAGACCGCACCGTTTTACACATTTTGTAAACTATCTTATACCTGGGACTTTGTTCAGACGCAAAGTATTTTTCATCCTCTTTATCACCCTTGCACTAATTGTCATTTTAGTTAAGTGCCTTCAACGCTTGTCATTAAGCCCACTGAAGCTATCAAGGCTCTTCCGGTAAACAATGTGTTAGGTCGACAAAACATCAGGTGAAGTTCTGGTGGAACGACAAAGCCTTAAAACAATAAAACGATGTTGAACAAAACAACTGCTTACGCAATCACAGCTTCTTTAAGCCACTATTATATGGGTATTATAATAAAGTCAAACCCAACTCTGTCAAAGGATAAACGTTCGCTTCAGGCGGATTGGCAAGTTCTTTTCGTTTTTTGTTTATAATTGAACCCTTTGTGGTACGCTGGAGCTAAAGTCCTCTGAACATTTTACTGTGAATGGCCAGCAAGGCATCGTTGGGAGTTACACGATGGATTAAAACGTATGGATACGGCATTTAACACCGGAGCTTAATTGTAAGCTTTCTAATTAAACAAATTCAACTTAAACTTTTTAACTTTCCATTATCATCATAATAGGCCCATAAGAGACTCACTGTAGGATCATAGGCCTCTTCCCGAAAGAAGATATGGGCATAATCACCGAGCCAACTCACGATGTATTGGCGATGTCAAAAATAATCCAGAAAATCCAGAGTTCTATATTTTACCCACATACGGTAGTTCACTAAAACATTTCTTAGATTCAGGTTTCCTCACGATGTTTTGCTCCACCGTCAGCCGATAGTGTTACCAATTTAATTTAGTAAAAGTACGCGAATTCCGAAAACATGCCGGGGCATGGACAGGTTTAAACCTGCGGACATCGGGTTGATATTTCACCGGTCAAACCATTAGACCAAGACGACTTCTGACAGTGTCAAGGCAGTCATATGGCAGTCAAACTTAAATTCAGTTACTGATTAACAACGCACTGATTCAATCTGAATGGCGACTACTAAATAAATACGAAAAATCCTTCATTAAGAAAACTTCGAGTGTATTATTAATTACAAATACATATTATTAATTAGTATATTTATGTTTTTTGTATGATATTTATAGAATGTTATGACAAAAGTAATTATTTAAACGGCGATAGTAAATGGTGTGCCTCAGTTTGGATTTTAATATTTCTAAATTGAAAATCATTGATATTACATACATCAGTTACGACAGACGATACGAAAGATTCTAACAAATATATTTATTTATTCCAATACCAACAGAATTATTGAATAAAAACTAAATAAATTACACAAAAAATGATGTTTCATAAACAATATTGTATTGCACAAACAAAAACTATAGTCTTTCATGTTTCATAATCGTTCTTACGGTATATGGAGAAGTAAGTGGAGTTAATAAAAAAATGTGAAAATAGAGGAGAAAATAACTAAAAATAACTGGAAGAAAAACGTGTCATTTATGATATAATGTTGTACGGAATATATACCGCATCAAAAACTCTTTTAAAGATTTTACATCGGCGGTAATCCCAGCACTTCTTTTTCAAGTACTAAATTGTTCCGAACAACTCTTCTTTGTCCGATGACCGCTCATAGTGAATTTTATACTATAAAATTCAACGAGTAATGAAACCAAAAGGAGCGAAGAATTACTCATACAGGTATATTTTGTTTTTATTATACTGATTGTTCGTTAATTCCAATAATCAAGCCAAATTAAATACAATCCTCCATTTGTTGCAATACGCTTTCGAGAGAAACAAATAATAAACCAGCAGTTAATTTTACAAAACGTCTTATCTTATCGAGATACTGATCAAGAAATTGAAAATGTATATGTCTGGATTTATCATAAAAATGCTACGAGAGATTTGCAAAAAAATATGTATTGTGTGTATATGCCAGAGGGTAAGAGTCCATATTATCTGATTCCCATCGGCTTCCTTTGAAAAAATGATATATAACATAAGAAATTAGTGGCATATGTGGCCTAAAGGTAATTAGGTATTTTCGATTATCATGCACGTTTTGTATTCGAAATTTATTTGACGCCTAAAATTTATAATTTCATCACGCCAAAGTTAAACACTACGGCTTGTCGCGTAGCATCCCATCTCCTTTATTCCTCGTGAAAGCGAAAACGTCTGTCTTGCTCTAAGGGTGACCAATAAGGAGCCACTAATCGAGACTTTTTTTTCTTGTTCATTCGAAGTGCATAATAGGAAAATGGGCTGCAATCGCGAATTGATGAATCGTTTCATTGATACTCTCATTCTACTAGGAAAACAGGAATTACATATAATAGAAGTAAATATACGAGTAAGTAACTATCTTTTTGCCTATAATGTGTTTAGAATAGTAAATAATTATTAAATTAATTAATTAGAAATAAGTCAAATAGGAACCTGAGAACGTCAAAAACGAAAATTGTGAAACTGTAAAATTTCAAATTATATGTTTTTAGTATTAATTGTTATTATTACAATTCATAGAACTTAAATACGCATAAAATGTATAAAACATATCATATAATATATTATGTATATTTGAAGATATAAGGAAAAAACGGAGTCTTTAAAAGAAAAAATCAAATTCAAAAGTGTTTTAAATCTTGGGTAGCTCTCATGATGTTATAGCCTCGGAGTACTTAAGCTCCACCGAAGCGTTGCTGAATCCGCGTTGGTTTGTTAGTTTTAATAGTTCCGAATAATCATAGCAACAGCAAATTATCAATCGTATAATCTCTATCGTGTAAAGTCAATCGTGTATCACTGGTCTGAACACGCAGCTAACCAGCTACAGTGAACGGGGTCCGCGTTAGTGTATTCGCGACAGTGCTACGATCTATATAGCTGATGAAGAAAATTATTGTGAAGACTGGACTGTATTGTTTCGACAACGTGTGGCTTGCATTACCCACCAGCCTCCCGAATCCTTGTTACTATTACTGAAGTAGGATTTGTTGCCCAAATTTCATAGAAAAATTAGAATAATTCCTTCCTAATTACAACGAGCACAGCCGCGATTACACTTTATGTGTTTTATTGCGATGCAAATAATATATTCCAGATAACGTTAATTGAGTTAGAAACTGATAAAAATGAATTACTTGAAAAAAAAATACACATATTCTAACAAATGTTGCAAATTAAAAACAGCTTTTCCCCAAATACCGCGGGGAAAACGTCCAATTATTTTTATTCCCGTAACCATGGCACCTCAATTAGGGAGACGGACAAAAGACGGATGTCCATTTAATGATTGCTATTATCCTGGACGAGCCTCTCCTGTCTATTGTTACTCCACAATTGTTACCAAGTGACTTGTTGTTCGATGGTACTCGAAAACTTATTGAGAGATGATAAGTGTATAGGTTATTATTGCACAGGTTTCTCTTTAAAAGTGTACATTGTATCAATCTTTTTTTTTCTTTTATCTATGTCCTCGGTATCGTATGTTTTTAACAAATAATTATCGAAAATAGTTTTACATAAGTTAAACAAGAAGAATTATTATCCGGCTATTAAAATGTTTATTTTCGAAAGTTTTTATATATATACATAATAAACTAACTTTTGCTCGTCGGTTTGCTCGTGTTTATATTAACTTGACCTATCTTTCGGAAATAATATTTTTGTCTGGACGAATCCTATGTCCTTCTCTTTATGTATGCAAAATGTCATGATTATCTATTGAACAATTTTGCATGATCGTAGGAATTTGCTAAGTCCGCCTGGCTAGCTGCCACTCTCAAGTTTAAAATCTGCTTCTAAGCACCTATTGGTATATTCCGGCAGCTGCACTTGAGAGTCCGTGTCCCTGTAGATTTAGCGTGACCTATAAAAATATACCTATAAACCTATAGACCTATAAACCGATAAAAATAATAATTCGGGCGTTAAATCATAACAAACACAATCATATTCACATTTGTAATTACTAGGAAATATATGTACACATATAAAAAAATTAAAAAACGTCGATTTATTGTAATGAATTATTCTTCGGGCAATTTCGTTGGAAATGCTCACTAAATCATATGAGATACATAAAAATAATAGATTATAGAATCGTATATCGTAAAAAAGCCTAAACTAATGTCCTTGATAGTATATGTCTATTTTCTAAGAATAACTTACAGCAATCGTTTTTATTTTTTACATATTCTTAAAAAATAATTTATTACTTGTGACATAATTTGGACCAATTTAGTACTAATGCTTAATCAATAAAATAAATGATGTACGTTGGATATTTAATTTATACAAACTGGCCTTTACAGTTTATTAACCCAATGATTATCATAGAAGATATAAAAGATTTAAAATTATGCGAAACATAAAATAAGTTTGCATGAACATTATTATCAAGCGTCATAGGCTTTTTAATAAACGGTAAGTATCAAATTGATCTGAGTCGTTTCGACACTTATCAAAATTAAAAATACTTTATTCAATTTCGGCCTTATGAAGGCGCTTACGAACGTCAAAACTACCACCGATTCGGGAAAACAATCCAGACATCGAGAAGGACCGACAAGAAACTCGATCGAGTTTATCTTTTTAACATATATAGATGTATATACATATATATATATATTTAAAATACATTACACGTTACAATCGTTTTTAGTGGATGCACAGAGAGTAGTCAATTCCAGACATCACAATCATTCACATATTGGTCCACAATAGCCTTTAGATACCAAAACCCACTTGACATGGCGCTTAAACTTACAGTCCGGTAAATCGGTAATACGCCTATGACGTCACATTAGTCAATTTGACCTATACGGAGCCGGGGATGGTGGCTAACTTATTTTAAAACACATCACTATGCGCTCGTAAATAAAAATAGGTGAGCATCATTATGCCGCCATAATTTAAAAAGGGTGTTGGTAGACATCCGACTAAGATGGATGCGAAGGCCGGAAGAGGAAATGGTGTCGAATCGGCCAACGATCTACCCTCAATACATTCATTTTTCACAAGCCTTAAATATATACTAGACTAATGTTCTGTTTCATGCTTACATATTATAAAGGCAATGCCTTTTCCTTTTTGTTAGTCTGTGTATTAACGTGCTTGAAACTCGTAAATCACAGAATCGATTTACATGGTTCTTTTTTTTTAATTATGATGCTAAAAGTGTATTATTGAATAGACATAAAATTATTTCCAGTATATTGATGTAAATTTTACCCAATCACTTAAATTCTACACAATATAATGCAGTAGACGATTGTTTAGATTTTTTTTTAATCATATTGATCTCAATTTCGTGACAAATCAAACTAAAAATATTATACGAAATTGCAAAATTCTAATCCGACAATAATGAAATAAAATATTCGTCTTAATAAAATATAATGGAACTTTATAGCATCAAATTTACTCCTATTGATTAAATTGTAAAAAATATTTACAAAAAGCTCTACAATCAGTATTTAGATACTAAATAAAAAATGTTATGTTTAATACGCTATTGGAAAAACCACCGCAATATAATTATAGAGATCGGGCGAGAGGAGCCGGGGGCATAGATAGTATTGAGATATATCACTCGTGAATTCACGTATACAATTTTATGTGGTTAATCTTGCGCACTTCATTCAACCACCCCGCTTGATTACTAGATCTCGGAATGCGTCACGCCTAATCATCTCACTATGACGGTTGTTATACTTGTTGTATGTTAGTTGCGCTACCCAGTCAATTATTATTACCACCTAAGGGTCATTATCGAGATTTTATATACGAACTAGCTATTGCTCTTCGATCGGAGATTTAACGTAACCCTCGGGAACAGTACATTTTTCAGGTTAAAAGGTATATATTTTCCTGTACCCCCGACAATATGTGTATATATATTCTCATTACATACGTTGAATAGTTAAGACGTGGAAGTGTAATAAACAAACTTACCGGCGTATTTTTATAATAATGGTAATGAAGTAGATAAAAAGATGTATAAAATATATAACCTAAATGTATTGCTGTCCGTCTGTCAGACGCAATAAGCATAAATGTCAGAGCGATAGAATATTCAGACGAGACTAATGACTTAGAGAAGGCAACTGAACTGTAGACTTGGCTACCATTCAACGGTTTTATTTTGGATTGAGTAATTTATATACATATACCAGTTCCTGTCGACGACTCCGCCTGTGTTTTGTGATACATTTTACTATGCCTTATATAAAGCGCATAGCTTCTATTATGTTTGGACTAACAAGGTTTTGTTGAATAAAAACGATCCACTGCTAGGGAAAGATCTCACCCTAAAGGGGAATACAGGCCACATTGTCATCTGAAACTATACTATCTTTCCTGTATATATGTACTTAACTTACTTAGCTTAATACATATTGTTTGATATGGAGTCATCTACCGTCGCAGACTCCACATTTATACAACAAAAACAGACAATTCAAACAATTTACAATACAGTACATTTCAATTACTAAAGAACAAGTTTTAAGAGCTTAGTATTTTAATTCTCCTGTACATACTTTAATGTACGTTCTCGAATATTCAGATAAGCTAGATTTTGCAAATATTCTCCGAAAATTTAATATTTGATGTAAACATAAATTACCCGTTAGATGTTTTAGACTCAGTAAAGCTAAAATAAGTTTTTAGTTAATAACTTGAGGTTCTACAGTGAGGTCCTAAAGTATCGGGCAGTAAGTTCAAATACCAGGTCCATCAGGTTTTACTGTTAGAAGCTTACAATAGGGTAGATCTTTACGTGAACAATAGTGATTTCTGAATGTGAAACAGATTAGTTAAAAATAATATTACACGACGGTGTACAAAATATGTTCGTTTTGTTTTAATAAAAAAACGGATATGGTTATGATCACACGATGGAAGTGAATAATTATATATATGCGCATTAAAGTTTACACAGAGTTATCGTTCATATGTAAATAATAGTAATAATTAAATATGAAATATATATATGTAGTGGAAATACTACACTAATTATATACAAAACATATGTATTATTATTATACGATATAATAAAGACGTGTTTATTGTAACGATGCACTCCTTATCCGACTGTAAGCGTTGTTGATGACGATTGGAGCCGAGTATACACGATTCAGCGTCATCGACCCGAGTATAACGGTTCACTTTCATTCCATATTTAACGCGTTTAAAGAAGTATTAATTACAAAAATACCCAAAAAAATTCGAAACATGTTCTTGATAACTGGGATATTTTCCGTGCCAACATTAGGATTTACCATTAACAAACACCTTCTTATGGCTAAAATTGAATAATGTATTTCTTAATTTTATGACTTCAAGAATAGTTGGAGGACTTTCCTATACACATTTAGTTACAAAAGAGAACGAACTAAAATTTGTGGTAGTGTAAAAATAATTTGGTCATAAAAATCATTCATAATTTCTCTGCTAAACAACCGTGTACAGTACGTTCATTTTCTAAACATTAGAAGTCAAAGATAAATCAAAAACAAGATAGAAGCGAACACGTCTGCAATTAGCATGAGGTCTGATAAATGTGCCGACAGCGGGAAGCCGTCTCACAAATAATTATACTTTAATCCGTGTACTATAAATCAAGCCAGCTACTTAGCACTCGATTAGCATTGAACAAGAGGGTGTAAATCATTGTCGCCCGCCCACTCAAACTGAAACATGGTCTGTTTCGAGATCATTCTACCTATATATAGTATATATATTTGGGGAAATATGTATGCGTTTGCGAGAAATTGGTTTACGCAAACAGTTAAAAAGTATAATATTTTTGCACTATCCAAGCTTAAGCAGTTTCTTGATCTATCTATAGCTGTCTATGAAATTTTGTATATACATTGTCAGGAGTATAACAAAGGGCATAGAGTAGCTATTATCCCATTCACTACAATAACGGGCAGTTCGAACAATATATGATATGGGGTCTCACGAATTTAAAAGGGTTAGTTCCAAGAATTCGTTATCCTAACTTTACTTTCCCATTACATTCTTGAAAATTTATTGCACGTCCGTAAAAACTTAGATACGCTAGATTTAGTAAAAAACTGACATAATATAAATAAAAGAAACAATAACAAATTGATCATTCTATGTTTAGGCGTACTAGGACCGGTAACCGTTTTTTAGATAATAGTGTTAAGTTTTATAACAACAGTCCAAAGCTTATTACTGATTTGCCGGATATTAAGTTCAAGCAACATGTCAAGCAGGGTTTATTGTCTAAAGGGTATTTATAGGGTGAATCAATATGTGAACGATGGTGACGTCTGAAAATGACGCCCCTCTCTGTGCATCCACCACAAACGAATATAATTATCTATGTCCACCTATAACTATATATGTTCTCAAAAATATGTGTTATATTATGTTTGATGAAAAGATAAACCAGATAGAGTTTCTTGCCAATTCTTCTCAATGATTGGGATGTTTTCCGAACCCGTGGTAACTTTGATGTTCATGAGCGCCTTCTCAGGGCCTAAACTTTGACCCAGAAAAACAGTACTATCTCCCAGGAATAGGTCAAATTATAAACGTGAATGTGGATGTGTGAATGTGGTCAAATCTACATTAATGCGAGTGAAGCCGCGGGCCCGAGCCAGTTAATGTTACAAACGCGTTTGTTTATTTTTTTGTATATTTGCTACGCTTTCACGTCTTTTAATGACTTAACCAATTATCGTGAAAATTCCATATACATTGTTACAGATATAGAGAAGAAGGACATAAAGTAATTTTCATCCTGAAAAAATATTTTACTGGAAGAATAAAAATTAGGGTAGACGTTACTTCGCACTTCCGCTTAGAATTGTTTACCCGCTGTTGCGTCTTACTGCAACAGAACACGGTTATGAAACAATTAAAAATAATGAAATGGCGTTATTGGTCGGCAGTTAAACTCGATGTTCGCAATATAAAAAAGAAGTATATAATTCATTAAAAATATGTTGCATATATACGTGTAACGACTACAATCAATTACACGTGTTTCGCTCCTTCATGGAGCATTTTCAAATCGATAGTGACTTTTCCGACGCAAGCGGGCGAGTCCGAAGGTTCACCATATTTTCCTTCACCAGTAGCCGATACTGCTATCAATATAATAAAATTAAAAAATAAATCGTAATTGTACGTAAAAATAAAAAAAATCGTTGTTACAATACTGAAGTTCAAACTTGCGAACATCGAATCGATATTCCACCGATCATACGTCTCAACCACCAGTAATGAAAATTATAATCTTCTTAATAATATAAATTTGTATTTATTTGCTTCATGTTACTTAATTCATCACTTATTATTCCCGCAAAAAAATCCGCTTCAAGAAACTAGAATTGAGCTGTACTGTTTTTGTTATCCCTGTAGTACTCTTGTTTCTGTGACTGCAACGGACGCGGCAGTGTTGTGTGCAATCAGCCATTTTACTGCTCTTTGTCTTCTTAAATCGTCGCAGTGAGACAACCGGCATCAACTCCTGTTAATGACAAAACAATAGGTACACACTTTTGATATTACCTAAATTTTTAATTATTTTGTGTCCAAAGTTATGGATTTTTTTGAAACATATTAACTTTTAAGACTAGTAAATACTTATAATAATTGACATAGACTATCATAAAATAAATATTATTTATTTATTATTATAAATATATATTTTTACTACACACTTCATTTAGATACTTCGCGAAGAAGCTAAATCTATTCCACTTTCAACAATTGACACAACATAATAAAATCTACCACAATATTAAAAGTAAAATTTCATTACTTAAAAATAAACTCTACAGTACAGTAAATAAAGTTTTTTTATTTTAATAATTTTATGCGCCGTTGATTTTATAGGATTTTCTTTCTTCAGACTTATTTTTCTATACCTACGTAATTCCCAATTTTTATTTATATATTAAAATGTTCAATTTTCAATTTTATGTGTATTTGTGCACAAATTATGCTCTATAGCTATTTTTTATTAACAAGCACCATTTTAATAGTAGAAAAATGATATAATAGCCATCCAACTTTTAGACTCTGTGAAATAAATAAAAGTTTTATAGACAACAGTGTTATACAATAAGGTCCCAAAGCACATTTCCAATTTGCTGGACTCTAAATTCAAGCACCGTAGTAAGCAGGTTTTAATATTATAAGGTTATTTTAGGGTGGATGTAAACGATGATGATGTTTGGTAACTACATCTCTCTCTGTTGCACTCATTAAAAACGATTGCAACATTCTTATAAAAGTACATGCAATAAAAATATAAACCAAAACGAGTTTATTAGCGATCCTTCTGAATAACTGGGTTGTTTTCCGAATTGATGGTAGAGTTGTATCTTTCACTAGATTCTGTTCACAGGTTCGCCAGGAATTAATGCAGATTGGATCTAGTTCTCGGAAATAATACTTATTTATGAATGAAATGTACCTTACGTTTTTCTGTCCTCCTGACAATGTCTATGCAAAATTGGAGTTTGTAATTTGTACAAAGCATTGAATGCGTTGACCTAAACGAGAACAATAACTTAAGGTGGACACTGGCTGTATCAGTATTTTCGCCGAGCTCGTAAACCAGTGTGTCGGCACAAACATTCGTGTCGCGGTGTAATGGGGCAGAAGCGTATAACTGAACCGTGCTTCCTTACTTAACTACGTTTACAGAGATTCCCGCTAAAATTATATAGTAGATTTACTTCATTTTGTTTGTTCTGTAAGAATTTAACTGATCTACAAACAATGTTACTTTTTTTTGTAACAAATTTATTTAAAACATTACTAGTTTTTGTGTATTAGTATTGTGTTTTTTATTTTTGCAAAAATTATTTTTTGTCCAGTGGAAATGTATTACCAATGTTAGAAAATAAATGCTTCTTTTGGATCTGGAAAACTAATAAAATTCTGATTATGTGTTGAGTTATCTAGGTTCAGTGATACCAGAAATAAAGCTGTGTATTCTTGGTACAAAAACTAACTTTTAAAGTGCTCAGCGAGTACTAACATATTCATGGCACAGTGTCGGTATATTTATTTACCCCCTTAGAATGTTAGCATGATTTAAACTCGATAATTTGAAACTAACAATCTCTTATACTATAATATATATTACTTTCACCTTTGTAATGCAATTTTCTACTGATAGATAAAGAAAAGAAAGTCATGGTGGTCTAGTGGTTTTACCAGTGGAATATCAATTATATATGTCTGCAAGTTCGAACCCCGTCATGTACCAACGAATTTTTCGGAACTCACGTACATTTGCTAATATAAATTGATAACATTATCGGTTAAGAAGAACATCCTGAGGAAACCTGAACCTGAGCAATGTTCTTATAGTACCAACGTACGTAGGAAAATATACAACTGTGGATTTGTCAGAGTTTAAAATAGTCAATACGTCGTAGTTTAAATTACCGAGGTTCTACTATAAGAGAAGATAATTACACAGTGCACTAATTTTACTATAGGTATACAATTTCCGTTCTATAGAGTTTACTACACTAACAATAGATTAAAATAGTAAGTAGTGATCAAACACTATAGGTACACAGTGGAATTAGTTTGCGGTCTCTCTATCAGTAAGACAATTATTTTCAACTGAACCGTGCGTGGGGAGAGAGGTCTGTCCACTCGCATCATTGTTGTTCTGAAACAGATTTATGCAATACTGAACAATTAAATTACAACCGTTTTTGTTTCAATAATTGAGTTTTAATTGGGTTTACGTAAACGCTTTGTTCGGAATCAAATATGTCTGAATTATATTGTTCGTTGAATATTAATCAAATGGTTAAAGCAGTCATAAAACCAGTTTTTGAAGTTACCGTTTAATTACAGAATAATAATTTAATGTCAATTTAATAAAATAATAGTTTCAATGAGCACTGTACATTTTTAGAGAAGCCAGCTGCAACGCTTGCAATTATAAGAATATTGCGTACAATGTAGTCTGTGTTTAGAACACATTTTTGTGGCAAATAATTTTTTTTTTATTTCCGAACTGACCTACACTGTTAGCCTGGCAAGGCAACTATAGTTTCACCGAACTACCAAGGGGAGAGCTTAAGACACTCACCCGATTTGTTCAGGTGATCAGCGCAAGGGCACTCGGTGCGCCTCGGCTTGAACTGTCGCCGAGCTTCCCGATCTGACTTTTTTTTTTTATTTACGTGGGGAAATCCCTTATGGATACCCATCCTCCCGGGGAGAGAATGGGTTATGTCCGACTCGCACGGACTAAAACCCCACGGTGTACCGGCCACCGCTTTATGTTGGGGCGGCATGGGACTGTGCTGAGATATCACCATGCCGCCCCCAGCGGTCAGCCCAGCGAAAGATACCGCCGGGCTCCGTCTTTATAGGGAGGTACTCTGGGTACACGACCAGCTACCTTCCTTCGTCCACCAAACCTATAAAGTTAAGAAATGGCCCTCCCGGCTCATCTCCTCAAGTCCAGCTACGGAGGTGGAAGAAGGCGGGCAAATCGCCGCCTCCTTCCACCGGCCCTCCTTTGTCGAAGACGGCCGCTGAGACGGTCCGCCTCTCGGACCCTCCCCGCCGCCTCCTTCTGCGAGATGACCTCCTCGCAGAAGGAGGCCATCATCGTCCATGCATTCTCGCTGCCAAGCATGGCCGCAACCACACTCGGCAGCGAAAGATCTCCTCCCACCGCCTCAAACAGAGTGTGCTGCGCGGTGTCCTCCTCAGCGCTGCACTTGTGACATGTGGAGGTCGGCTCCCTGCGAGCAATCTGGTGCAGGTACCAGCCAAAACAGTCATGGCCGGTTAGCACCTGTACCAGTCAGAACGTCAGGGAGCCCTACTCCCTCTCTAACCACTGCGGCAGGACCGGGTGGACGGCGTCCACCGTATATCGTTCATACCGCGCGTCTGCCAGGTCTTGCCGCCACCGCTCTATAGCGGCCCCTCTCCCCTGTCACCTCCTACTTTCTATCTCCCTGGGAGCCGGAGGCTCCCCCAAACGATTACTTGCCGCCGTGAATTCGTACACTGCGCCTCTAGCTCTCAAGGCAGAGAGCCGGCGAGCTTGAAGGCCGCCGACGAGGACACGGTGCGGTATCCCCGAATCGCCCTCAGTGCCACAATGCACTGCGCAGCCCGCAGCGTGCACACGTTGGTGGCACCGAGGGCGTTGGCCCACACCGGGCCCCTTAAACGGCCATCGCCCGCACGCCTCCCATGTAGAGTCGGCGGCACCCGGCACTTGGCCCCCCCGTATTGGCCCTGCATTGGGCCCCGCAAAATGGGGCTCGAACCGCCAGCACCTGTCCAGGGTGAGGCCCAGATACTTCATCCGGGTACCCACTGTGATACGGGTGCCATCCACCAATAAGTGGCCTCTGGAGGTGGCCCACGCCGAGGCCCGTGGAATAATATGGCCTCGGTCTTATCGAGGGCCGCCCTGAGGCCCAACCTCCGGATGCGCCCGACCACGACGGTTGTGGCCGCCGTGGCCAGGCGTACCAAATTCCCTTACTCTCCCTCCTCCCGGGCTACGACTAGGGTATCATCCGCGTAGCATTTAATGTGCGCTCCGATTGGGAGTGCACCGCAGAGCACCCAGTCGTAACCCAGGTTCCACAGGAGTGGGTCCAAGGCCGACCCTTGTAGAACCCCACGCCCTGTCTCCCGCCGGACCATTCTCCCGTCGCCATCCACATAGGCGACCTCCCTGTCCTTCAAGTACGCCTCCAACAGCCGCCGCAAATAAGGGGCCACCCTGAAATATCGGAGTGCCTCCCTTATAACTATGTGCGGCAGACTGTTGAAGGCGTTGGCGATGTCCAGGGACACCGCCAGGACCCTCTCTCCCTGGGAGGTCACTTCTGCGGACATTCCCGATCTGACTAAGCTAAGCTAAGCTAACTATCGATTTCAGACACATATGAATTCGTGAAAAATGCATGTATGACCATGCATGTTTCACGAATGTATATGTGTATTTTGCATCTGACTACTATGTTGTGTGACCTAAAACACTGCTTAATTAGTAAATGTAGGTTACGTACGTACGTTAATACCAAAAATTCGTTGGTACATGCCAGGGTGTAATCTGAAGACATCAGATCGATATTGCAAATATCAAACTACTGAAGTACTACGATTATTAATAACTATTCGCTACAGTGTAAACTTAAATTAGGTGGAATGTATGCCTGTTTGCCACTTCATATCATACCCAAAAAACTTTTTTTTTCTTGGCGTATTATCGCATAAACCTACCAAGCAAAGCCAGCTAAATGCAAATCACTGATAATCCATTAGTGTTCGCGTATTGTGTGCACAATTCACAATATTACATTCAGTTAAATTGTGTGCACGTATAGGCTCATAATTAAAAAATAAACTATAAAGGAAATTTCACGTTTTCGTGTATAAAGTTGTATCAAGAAACGATAGCTTATTTACAGTATAGTTGGTCACAGACCAACTTAGGAGGTTGATTCAAATACTATATTAAAAAGTATGAAAACTTCATGATGCAATCTCAACACGATAGCAGTACGATTATGTAAATGTATCTACGTTGTCTATTATAGATAGGTATGTTTTAAAGCTTAACATATATATAAATAACCCTATAGTAAAAGACTAAGTTTTATAAATTCAGTATCTTAATTCTGCACTCTCAATACATCATAATCCTAACTAATATTTAAAATCCAAAGGTTTGTTTGTATGTTAAAAAATTATGAAAATTTGCATACACATTGTTTTATATTTCTTCCCAGAAATATGTATTGTTTCCAAAGTATAGATTAGGTAGCGAAACCGCAAGCAAAACTAGTACTAGATCATTTAAGGTATGTGCGACAACATCTAGAAAAGAAAGATTCAGTAAAAGATCGGTATGATTTTGACACTAAAAACAATCACAAATTTTCCATCCTATATTTCAGGCTCGTTAAGACCAGTAACACTATTATAGGTAATAGTATAGGGTTATACAACATAGTCCTAAAGCACATTACCGATTTACTGAACAGTAAATTCAAGCACCATGTCAAACGGGTTTTGGTTCAAAAGGCTATTATTATATTTTAGTATTATTATGTATAACACTTTGACCATTTTCAAATCAAATTTCTTTATATATATATATAAGACAAAAAACCGAACCTCATACATATATGATGGTATAGTAAAAGCCAATACACAGAGGATCATAACGAACGTTTAAAACTATTAAGTTTTTAATTAAACCCGTTTCCAGCAGACACGTGTTAAAACCGTACAAATTAGATTTAAAACGGTATCATCCGCTTGCGTTTAAAAATGCTTTGCATTTAGCGCTTTACTGCGCTGTAGCGATGAAATTATTCATAACGTATAAACGTGGATTACTTAACCAATAGTAATGAATGATTTATGTGTTTGTTAGATTAGTAGTATTAAGGTAATCTTTGTTGGAGAAAATTTGATTATGTAGTTTCGCATAGTGGCAATATTGGTAGTACTACTCGCATGCACGTAACACTACTAAAGAATAAGCGATATATATATAAAAAGTTAGGTAGGTAGCAGTAGCATAAACGTATAAAAATGGCGTGTGTGTCGTTTTAATAAACTGGTGTATTTCATTTAGTTTTGTTTGATCTTATATGAATTGAATCCGAGAAAATATCTAGGCTGCGTTTCATTTCATTTTTCTCTAGGGGCTGAGCAGTAGTAATATACAATTAAAGAAAATAAAAGAAACTCGACAATTAACTTTAACTATAACATTAACATCAAATACATTTCTTGTGAACAAAACCGCGAACAATTATTAATAATCCTAACTAAAATAATAAATTCACATGTGTGCTTGTTTGTTATGCTTCGTCAAGAAAAAAGGAGTATTCCTGAGGAATAGGTTAAAGCGATACCGCAGGCAAAGGCTTTTTAAAATAGTATGTCTATCCGCAAAAAAACGATAAATATAATATCTCAACGGAGAATGTAGCGGAATGTCAAGTAATGGTTTTCATTTTAATTATTACATTTTGCATCATTTGTCCCTTTAGTGTTGTGGTACTTAGCGTATATCATTTAATCTGGTTATATTGCACGAGTCGGTTTTATTAATGTAATAAGCATAAGAAGTATGAATATGAAATTGCTACAATATCTCCCTACAAAGTTCTAAAGAGAACGCCATTATTTTACTAGAGCGTTGTTTAAATTTTGAAGGTTAGAAACAAAACATATTAAAACATATTGTAATTACATAAGAAGAGGAAATAGTTTTATAATAGACTAAGCCACGTTTTACAAGATATTCGAATGAAATCTAAAATATTAATTTACATTTGCTGAAAAGAGACAAAACGGTTTTTCAGTAAAAATGTAAAATATTGTCTTATTTTGGTTTTAATATTAGTCGGAATCGTTTTATTGAAAAATTCAAAGAACCGATATGCAAGACGTTGTGCTTAAAATTCGGAATGTTACGTTTTCATTTGAAAAATAAAAAATATGTACTTAATAAAAAAAATTGGATGTTGATAACAACGCCATCTCCTGCGTCTGAATATAGTTATCTAGGTATCCCTATGAATAAATCAAAATCAGTTAATTTGTTGAGGAATAGAAGAATTAAGGGCATATGTACCTTTATAAAAATTTAAGAATATTAGTAGATACTAAATATCATTCGAGTTTTAATTTAAAATTCAACATACACACTAAAGCTGTTTAACAATCAATCGCTGCAGCGCTTGAACAGCAATTTTTGAACGAGTAATGCAATAGTTTCACTACTTTCAATTAAAACGTAGGGTGGAACAATGGCGGACGGTAATGGATCAGTAATCCTGTTAGTTAGTCATCGGCGGATGATTGAACGATGATGACTAGGGAGAATATTGCGCCAATAATCTTTTTATTCGCGTCTCTGCAATGACTGTATTGAGATGACAAGTAATTTTTGTCCGCATTCATTATTTTATTATTAACTACCTGGTTCTGTGACTTCACTCTCCTTAAATATGTTTTATCGTTTTATTAGAATAGCTTGTTTTATTTTCATTAAGGAGGGGTGGTTGCTTTAATTTTTACGATTGATTGTGGTCATTATTATTTAACCTATAATGAAACTCACAAACGTTCTTGTTTGTAATAGTAATAGGATAATAATTATACCAATCTGCAAGGTGCTCACTGTTAAACCAAAAACTTCTCCCCGAGGGAAAGTCCAAACGTTATCATTATGAAATATTGGCGATATCAAACGCAGAACAATCATAGTTCTATATTTCTCCCGATATGCAATCGTAGCACAAGAACAATTCTAAGGTTCAGTTTTACTCACGATGTATTCCTTCACCGATAGCTTATAGTGTTACTAATTGAAACCAGTAAGTCAACTAAAAAAGATGCCGATATACTACAGCGCTCGATTCTGGTTATCATCTACTGTATTCCGCCGTTCAAAACACTCGACCACCACGAAAAACTACTCAAAAAAAAAAGTTAATGATTTAAAGGTACATCACTGCAACTCATCATTAAAACAAAAATAATGAAGTTATCACACTTAAATACAATTTGTCTTAATGGCTTTAAAATTGCCATCGAAAGCAATAACTTTGGAATTGAGCGACAACCTGTAATTTATGTCGATTTCCCTTCGAAAAGCTCCTGTCTTTATTTGAAGTGAATACGGTGGCTTAATGACTCTCTAATTATCACAAGCCCATTCTTTATAATTGTGATGATGTGATTACAATGACATTTCAATATAATAGTTTAAATATCTTGTTCAAAAAAAATCATCATCATCATTATCATATGAAAAGGTCTTAAAAATTCTGGTCTTAGCCTTGTCCAGTATATCTCTTCAGTAAGATCGACTACCAAATTTCTCTTTATAAACGGTCATACTATTTGTCTTTAGGTAGACTCCTATTAATAGTCACGTATTAGAATTTTAAGATAGAATTTAGATTAAACATTAGCTGTAACTATTTGATCATACTTTGAGCCATAGTCATAGCTTTTAAGTTATGACACTAGTTGATGTTAAGTACCCTTATATCGGTATTCACGTAACTTAAGTTATAACTTTGATTAAACATGAGCTGTAACTAATCGATCACACTTTGATCGATAGTAAAAACGATTAGGTTATACCAATAACTATATGATCACATATCAATCGGTGATCAACTATGATAATTATAATTCAATTGTAATATTTTTTTTTATTAATTAAAATATGTGAATGTAGGTTAATTTCAGAAGACGTTGAGCGGACATCGTATCTATATTCCATCGACCTTATCGAGTCAGTAATCGTGGCTTACTAAACAAAAATTTTACATTTTTAAAGTACCAGGACCTCTATATATTTTTTAATTAATTTTTTTAATTATCAACTATATTTTTGTTTTTTTTTTTTTTATTATTGTGAAATAAGTACAAAAACTCCGACAGTAGACAGAGACCTTAACTAGATTGACAATAATGATAATATTTATGACAATATTTAGTGTAAAATATACAAGATTAATAAATTAAAAATATATTAAAATTATACCTAAGTAGATCAAAATGAAATGTACGAGTATATCAACTATATTATATAATCAATGTTTCATTCAATTGTGGCAAGACAAGGTTTGCCTAACGGGTTATCTATTTAAATTTGAACACAAACCAATATCCAACCAACATAAAAAGATACATCGTCTTATACCAAATACTTGGAAGAGATAAAAAAAATGGAAATAATAAATTTAGAGAGAGCTGGATAAGTGGTCGGGACAAGAGGTAGCATTATTGAAGCAAATTGCGGACATGCTGCAACACTCCGCTAATACCGAAAAATGGTAAGCAAAGAATTAAAGATACTAGAATCGATTTGAATATTCATTATTACCGTCGTACACAATTAATACAACTACACTTACTCTATTTTTTTTGACAATACCTAAATAAAATTGCAAAGCGTTACATATGCATAATGTATGTATTCAACTGTTTCATTAATTGATCTCAATATGTTATTGATTGAAAATTTATACCCTACTTGTTATAAAGTCTGTGAGGAACTATAGACGTTTTTTTACTTTTTCACAGGAAACCTACAGAACGAATTTTAATTAAACTATAGTGATATAGCTTTATTCGAAAACAACAAACAGACTATGATTTATATAATTCTTTGATTAGATTTTGTCAATAGATGTCGAGTAACTGTGAAAAAATTCTGCCACGTCAAGCTTCACGACGGTAATTTATGGAAGGTCATTCTTTGTTAATATATAAATGCATATTAAGCCTTGGGAGGTTGCTAGTATACAATAAGGTTATTCCCAATTTTTACATGAATGCTCAAAATTATAGTAATATTTTTCGTTTTCACACGCTGTATAGCCTCAACAACTAGAGGGATTTTAACGACTGGAATGACATGGTTTAAATGCATCCTAGTGAACAGAGAAAGAGATGTTTTCAATGGAATCATTTATTTTTTACTTATTGCTCGTTGCTTCGCTTGACTTAATGTAGATTGGACTAATCCATCGGGAATAGTACTTTTTTGGGGTAAAAAGTCAAAGGTACCGTATACCCTTTTCTGTCCCTCTAATAATATGTATGAAAAATTTCGTGGTAGTCGATTGAGTTATTAAGTCGTGTAATTTTACAAACAAATAAGATCGCGTTTATAATATTAGTAAGGATAAGAATGACCTATTTATAGTGTTTTCTGTTTTCAAAAATGTTGGTCAATTTACAATCGCGGGTAGAACTGTTATGGCTTTTAAATACACAATTATCAGTCAGGTCCAGTGCCCATATTTAATAAAGGTTATGTAAAAATTAAAATATAATAAAAGATCAGCAATAAAATTATCTCCTTCCAGTTTTATCATATATCTGAAAATGTCATCCAGTAAACTTCTCCTTAGGATGTAACATCGCTATAATCTGCGGAATGCGACCCCCGCGCCGTAATACAGTTGCCACCCTCGCGATAAACCCGTAGGCATACGGGCTGTAGGGGAAAATCAATGGATGATAGCAAAAAATTAAATAAAGTAACTTATTTACTGATTCTTTATTAATTTAAATAAGTCTTTCGGTACATTTTTACACTTCATAGGTTTTAGCGTTTGACCACAATATCATCTGATGTTAAATAAAAATGTGGTTTATGATGGTAAATACGTTAGACCTAAAGGGTGACTAACCTTTAAATGCAGCTGCCGGGAACACATATGGGGTGAGTAACTTTTTCCTAGGTTTTGTTCAGGTGTATTCATTATGAAAGTAGCCTATGCACTTCTCTAAGCTGAGCTCAAACTTCATAGCCATCAGTTCGGCCATAGAAAAGGTTTAATTTTGTATTTATATCAGTATAGATACTTAAAGGTTTAATAAGAAGAATCCGTCTCAACAGAAAGTATACTAAACAAAAAAAAAACAAAAATCAAGCACACCGCGTCAAAGATTCTCAAGAATGCTGCAAGTGGAGCTTTCATTAGGTCGTTTCGCCCCACTCCAACCACTTGCGACGTTTGATTGAGGGCATAAAATGCCCCAAGACATCGGCTAATTCAAGAGGCCGCTTCGGATCAAATTGGTCCCATTGTTCTTTGGAAATGCGACAGTAATGTTCACGGGTAGTTTATACTGCTTTTTCTTTCATTTAATGAAAGAGAAGGAAAGTGTTATAAGAAAGACAGTAAGAAATATATAAATAAATATGTAATTTATAGCACAATATGCATAGAATTACTGAATATAAAATTTAGGATTTCAATAAAAATTCTACTTGCAATATCTGTAATTACCTTTTATTGACTTCAAATACATATTTCCAAGTAAATGTTTTAGACTAATTTATAAGTGAATACGTTGCCTTACCAAATAATTTATAAGCTTTAAAGTATGTAATAGTCCATGGGGCCGTTTGGTGCAGTAAGCGATATCAGGATTCGAGCATGGGTTGATAGCTCAACGAAAACCAAGCATTACCGAAAAGGCCCGAACTGCGAAAGCCCATGTTAGCGAGGAACCGTACTACGCGGTTAAGTCGCATAGTCGCCTGTCTATACAACATTCGTGTTTTATATATAATGTATTTCAGTTTATAAATCTTCGTTGACAGTAACTTACATTTTTAAATATTTAGGGCGAAAGAAACTTATGTATAGTATATTTCTAACGATTACCAATCTGCAAATGTCATTTCAAAGCCATTATTTCTACCTTAGAATAATCACAATGAACACTCATAAAGGCTTGATGGGACGTATCACCTGCTTTGAATAAACGATCGATCTCCTCTACGAGAGTCGTAAACTAAATCTAGACTTCAAACTTGAACACAGAGCGATAGCCTGTGTTTCAGCATATGATATATCTTAATTCATTTTATAGTATGACGTCGGACACTTTTCAATGTTCATCAGTTGATAACCTATTAATATAATCAATATGAAGATTCATTAGTTCTGCTAGATTAATTACGCTAACAAAGTCGAATAATATTGTTTTTATAATTTGTACATAAATGAAATAATTCTAATATAATATTTGTTTTAGTGTATCACAAGAAAGTGACGTCACTACCTTATTTTAAGCACAGCTTAATCTAAAAACAACGACGAGAGATATATCTTTATTTCATACTTTTTTTTTTTTTTTTTTTTCGAACTGACCTACACTGTTAGCCTGGCAAGGCTCTACAGTTCCACCGGACTACTAAGGGGAGCGCTTAAGGCACTCACCCGATTTTATATGGACGACTAGCACAAGGGCGCACGGCACGCCTCGGCTTGGGCTGTCGTCGAAAACCCGAATCTAACTAGCTAAGCTAAGCCTATCCGTATCATACCTGTATGGGTTCGTGAAATATACATGGTTACCAAGCATGTATGTTTTACGATCCCGTACATGTATTTTGTATCTATCTATCTGTGTTCTAAACTATTACAGTTCGAAGGGCAAAAAAACAAACAAAAACAGCCCACCACTATGTGTACCTACGAGTGAGTGTGTGTGCACGTGTGTGGGGTGATCGGTGTTGTGTTGTAGACGAGTGTTTGATCGAATCAGTGGTACTCTGTTCGCGCATGCAAGCTGCTCGAGGGCTCCATTCCGGGGGATCGGACCTCGGCTAGAGCAGTTGCCGAGGGAGGCCTAAGAATGTGTGCTGGGGCAAAATTCACAGCCAAACCGCGGCGGCGTGATCTGTGATTACGCGGGCGTGGGCGCGCACACGCTGTGTTTCGAGGGACGGAAGGGTAGTCTTGATTACCTAGCGAAATTTCTTCGGGAGGGTCGGTGAAAATGTAACGCGGACGTCTTTTGTAACGCGGCGCGCCTGGCACGGTATCGTAAGTCGCGGCGGATACCACTAACGGATTGGGATGATTCATGGCTCTGTCGAAATAACTAGTCGTGAGAGTTTTTACGTACTCCCAGATAGACGGCATCTCCAGGTCCCTATGGAGGTCGACTCTCCGGATGTACCACGGGGCACCGATCGCCTTTCGTAGAAAACGGTTCTGTATTTTTTGTAAAATCTTGAAGTTCGCTTTTGACATATGCGCGAAAACGGGACAGCTATACGTCAAAATCGGACGAATACACATTTTGTAAAGTGTGAGCTTATGTCTGACGGACATTTTGCATTTTGCGGACAACACCGATCACCCCACACACGTGCACACACACTCACTCGTAGGTACACATAGTGGTGGGCTGTTTTTGTTTGTTTTTTTGCCCTTCGAACTGTAATAGTTTAGAACACAGATAGATAGATACAAAATACATGTACGGGATCGTAAAACATACATGCTTGGTAACCATGTATATTTCACGAACCCATACAGGTATGATACGGATAGGCTTAGCTTAGCTAGTTAGATTCGGGTTTTCGACGACAGCCCAAGCCGAGGCGTGCCGTGCGCCCTTGTGCTAGTCGTCCATATAAAATCGGGTGAGTGCCTTAAGCGCTCCCCTTAGTAGTCCGGTGGAACTGTAGAGCCTTGCCAGGCTAACAGTGTAGGTCAGTTCGAAAAAAAAAAAAAAAATCTTAGCACATAATAACGGATGCAGACGACCCAAAACCATAGCGGCTTTGTTTCGTACTCTCACTGCATGCTGCTTAAACGTGAGGCGTCTATCTAACGTGACACCGAGATATTTGACCGTAAGGGCCCAAGGAATCTCGGTGTCATACAATTTAAGGGACTCTATATTGCTCGGACGCGGACGCTGAACCGGATCGAAAAAGATCGCAGCGCTTTTCTCGGGATTAACCTCTATACGCCATCGAAGAAACCATTCGCCGAGTTCCTCGATGGCCCTATTCATACGGATAGCTAAATGCGATTTATTTCATACAATTTTACAATTACTTTTATACTAGCCAGAGTTTATATCTTAATAGCCAGGATACAATTAAATAGCTTGTTTTACAACAAGAAGCACCTTAACGTGCTTTACACATATGCAATTTATTACAAGCTGAATTCGTCATCGTCTGTCGAATTAATGTAGCTGGAGTAGCTGTAGCTCACGGGGACATTCTGAAAAGCGATGAAAATGAAAGGAGAGATTCGGTGGCGAATTATCGCTTTGTGAGAGGTGACATCAATTTAATTGGTTCCAGGCAATAATTACAGAATATACACCAAATGATCTAGGAACATGAAACGTGACGTGACGTGATTTGCTATTAGTATATGTATTAATATAATAAATGTGAAAGTGAGTTTATGTGTTTGTAACGCTTTCACGCCTTAACTACCCAGTTGTTCTTCATGGAATTTTGCATACACATTGTCAGGAGGCACAGAAAAGGATATAGGGTACATTTTATTTCGAAAAAATTTACTATTCCCGAGAGATAAATAAATCTAGGCTAATACTTAATAAGCGTGGTACTAGTTGTGTAAAAGCAGGATATAGTATAGAAATATTTTTATTTGATATGTTGATGCTATAAAGTTGTTTTATAAATCAGAATGTAATCATATATTATAAAACTCATGAGTTCGTTTCTTGTTGGTTTGAACGTGTTCAGCTCTAGAACTATGCGTCGGATTAGAAAATACATTTTTGGATTTTTATGCCTACTAGTAGCACCCCGCGACTGTAGCGGTTTATGGTTATATTTTAGCCAATTTCTTTATTTTATATTACAACTTATATGATATTACCGAAAATGGTCGAACTGCGAATGACAGTATGAGAGAAATGCAGTTGCGCGGTTGAGTCCCGTTGACGGCTCCTTACGAAGCAGTTGTGTTTTATTCGGAATTCGTTTAACCTTATTTTCTTATATATATTAAACGTGGTTTAAAATATAAAAACTGGTTGTCAGCCCAGACCACGTGGAATTTAGCAAAAATAAATGTAATTAATTGTAAACTTGGGCGTAGGACGCACGCGTTTCGACTGTACACTACACCTTTAGTTTATTATACTTGCACGGAACCGTAATATTTTTTCCAAAATAAAAGTAACATAAGTTACGCCTTATAAAACCAACTATTTTCCAGTGTTAGTGCCGTCAAAGTTCAACCGTTTCGGAGATTAGCCGGAAAAAATAGACAGACGGACATAAAATTTAAAAATAGGGTTTGTGGTATATGTATCATATATACTCTAATATACATATGGTCAAAAGCTTTTACTTGGACATTACAAATATACACTGCTACTTTATTTATGTGTATAGATAAAAGACAAGTCAAACCACGGAGCACAGCCAGTTAATTTTCCGCAAACACTTCGGCCCAATAAGGCACGTTGATACACCGTGCTCGTTCCTGGAAAACGCCTCGAACCTCGCGTATGGGATCAAGGAAGCATAAAGCAGAGATGTGAGGCAATAGCCGTAAAGATTTTATTGTCGAACTCCTAGCGAGTTACGTACGGACGTGAATGTAAAATATTCAGCAATCCAATGGATTATGAGACAATGGGATATGATTTTATTTGCGTCGAATTGTTATATAAGGAATTATTCATAGGTTTTTATTAAAACACCACTGAGTTGTCTAATAGATTCCGATTACCCCAGAGTCGAATGATAAAGTGAGTTAGAAGAATACTAGAGAGAATTTGATTTGCAACTTTTTTAGAACACGATATAAAAGTGATAAGAAAATTCAAAATAGTGTCTATATGTCACTCAAAACCTATGACGGTTTAAAGCTACTCTACATTTTGAGATGGAGAACATACTTGCAAAGCCATAGCCTGTATTTTCAGTAGTTATTTTCGGAAAATGGATTTTGCCTGCTTTTGCCGTTAACGTAATTTTGATTTATCCTTCGGGAACAGCACTTTTTCTGTCCTTTTCTATATTTCTAACAAAGTGTATGATGCAAAATTTCATGATGGTCGGTTGGGTAATTAAAACGTAACAACCTTCCCATTTATAATATAGGTTACGATGCATCGTAAATAGTTCATTTAGTATACAGTAACTAATTTCATCCCTTACTCAATATGATCTCTCAAAGTAATTTTGATACTTTTTGATTACTTTAAATCATTTTGGAAAACATAAATACATTATGTACATACAATTAATAAAAGACGGTTGAGAAAAGTAAAATATATACTATTTCTACAAAAATTAATGACAACTAGCTGTCCGTCCCGGTTTCTCACAGGTAATGAAGAAAATGAGACCAATGCCCTATTTATCGAACGTTACAAGTCTACAAGCTTACAAGATACAAGAATTTTTTTACAAGTAGGTACATGTAAATTACGTTTATAAAAAATACGAGTCTACAAACTTACAAGTTACAAAAATGTTTAATATAAGTTTATGTGAATATATGTGTATTTTTAATTTACAACATACATTTTTTGCTACATTACATGATTTTTGTACCGTATTTATATGTCGAAAAGATTAAAAATACGGTGCAACATGTTAAAAATAAAACTATGATCTAATAATATTATTTTGTGCGTATACCATTAATTTGCAGTGGAAGCTCTCCAACTTTTCCGTTACAAGTTACAAGCTACAGAGGTTAAGCTAGTTTACAATTACAAATACAAGTGTGAAAAAGGACTGGTAAGATTTCACTTGGTACTTATAAAGCACACGTGTAGTTTTAGTAAACACGTTATTGTAAAAATGCACTAATATACAAAAGAAACGCTTGTAATACAAGACTTGTAATGGTTGGTAAACGGGACACAAATCTTTCTTTTAATTAATTAAAATAGCAACTAAACATGTCAATAATTTTAAAGATCGCCTTTCTGTCTTCTGTCTCATTCACTCAAACACATTTTTATATATCGATGTGTTCACTTTTCCATGTGATTTTTCTACCATTTTCATTCAGTCATCTTGACAATTACGAAGACGACAAAGAAATAATAAGCGAAATAGATGCAGCCATTTTGAAGTGATGCGCTTATATACAAGTCTGCAATCGATTTATATTTAAATAGATTTTTATAGCCCATCAATTAAGGAAGGACTTCTTAAAGTTGTGAATTTATTCATATTTAATCTTCCAAGAAAATAAATACAAAATGAACAATAGGTATATCCGAAACATCTGCTTCATGTAAATATATGCGTGTCCAGAACACGAACTCGTGAATATAATGTCCAACGGAGCGCTCACTTAAATGGTCCTTGTGGCCAGTGTGGATAACCCTTCCCTTATTTATTGTAACGTAAACCACATAATTTTATTTTCGTATTACATCTTTAAAATATGTACATGCCTTTGGAATATGAGAAAATGTTTAGAAAGAAAAGTAGAACTACATTTAGTATTCCTTGTTATTTACGTTGTTTTTAAGAGAAATAATCTTGACCAAGAAGTAAGACGGAGTGGAATGCAAGGAAAATAATGTTTACAGGTTTTGTTCAACAAAAAGCCTTCTTCTTCTTATTCTTACCCTTAGTCCACCTAAGGAGGGTCGACAGAACATGTGTTCCTTTTCCACTCTCCCCTGTTAGACGTCACCTTAGTATACACAACTTAATAAAGAAAAGAAAGTAAGTTTACAGAGTATTAATTGTACAAAAGAGGCAAAGGATGACGTTATATCTTTATGTCGTTATTAGATTTTCCACGTTGCTTCGCTTGGGTTAATATATATTAGACCTAGCCCTCAGAAATAGTATTTTCTAGACGAACGGTACCTCTGACAACGTATATGTAAAATTGAATGACGATTTATTGAGTAGCTAAGGCATGGTAAAGTGACAAATAAATAAGCTGAAACTTGTATTTATAATATTTGTTAAGATTATATCTGGACATTAGCGTAAAAACAGAATGTAATTATCTAATAGCTTTAAGTTAACTAATAAACATTGTTTTAATAATATTATTACAGCTTACTCTAACTAGACCAGCCGAATTTATCAATACATTTGTAATCTAATGTAAGAAAAAGAAAGAAAAAAAAAACAACACGGCGAACCCATTTTGTCCGTTGCCCACATTTGTCTGTCTGTCAGTCCAATAAATAAGGAAAGAAAAACTACCGGCCAATCCCGTCTGCGCCTTATCTGGTCTCATCACCGTATATCGACGTAGACAACGTTCGTGAAATGTATTCACTTAGAGAAGTTACAACCTCTTTTTTAATTCATTCTTTTTCTTCTTTCTGCTTGACAACGTAGTTTTTAATGAAGATTATAATAATCATTATCAAATGGATAATTATTGCAAACAATCGTGTCACGACTTTAGTGTTGCAACAAAGTGGCGACCTTCGTTAGAACATTCTAGAGAGTTTATGTATTATCTCAGAATCTAAGCTTCATATTATTATTTCTCATTTAGTTTACTTGTGGACAATTACAAAGCTATATTATGTAAAATATCACCAAAAGCAAGATTATGAATAAAAAAGATAAAATTCATTACTTGACAGTCTTAAAATTGCGTCAAAAACCCATAAAATTGTTTTTTATTTTTGAATAAGCTTAGCACCGCTACCACGTATGTTTCTGCCACAAATCAACATTATAAATGTATCTATTTTCTGCACAAAGGGTGTGTTTAACAATATGCACTAGAAAACAATGAATTGTAACCTGTTCAGGAAAATTGCAATGTTCATTTGCCACAGAACCAGCATATTTATAAACTATATTACTACCCCTCAAAAAGAACTTACCTATTTAATGCCATGAACCGGTAAGAAAGAAATAAAAGTAACTTAGATCGGGAATATTTTGGAATATTTATTAGGAAATAATAGCAAACAAGTAGAGAATTCACCAGACGTCAAGTTTAGTTAATAAATACTGTTACCGACTGCAAAAATGTCTCAGTCGTATGGTGGATTATAATAGATTGTTTTTCCTCAGGACGATTTGAAGTTCTTATTTTACCACAGCATACTTGTAGTCAATCCTTATGGGATGGGATACAGCAGTGCGAATACTATATCTAAAGCATGTCGTACCTAACCAAATTTAGATTATTCTCCATATTTATGTTAGTTGGAATAAAGTATATCCCGTGTACGTGTACCACCACCATCTACCATGTACAAAATTAATTCGATAACATCTCTATATAAATCATCTTGATGTAAAACATTCATCGGAACTGTTCCAGATCATTACTCTTTGCCCCCGCTGTCTTTATTTCGCTTTATTAGAAGGACCTATCTTAAAATTCAAGTTGATCCAAATATTTTTCACTCAGTATTATTGGTGTTGAGTGATTCACTTCAATATATCTCAAAATCATACGAATAGGACAAAGCGAGATCTGATTATGATGCTCCTTTGCTTGCATCTAATATATACCAATTTTACGTGCAAACATGGAACTTGGACTCTACTTCTGAGAGTTTCAACATAAATAAGCTAGTTTAAGCTAGTTTAAATAAGTTACTTTTTTAGATTTGTCTACCACTGAATCTTCAAAGATCTTTATAAATTTAAGACCGTGTATTTGAAGACACTGAAATTTGCCACCTGAAATAGCGGCTTTAAAGTAAGGCGGAATCTGGACTTGTGTATCGTTTTTATTTTTCTCTATAACTGAGTCTTCAAAGACAGCGTCTTTATAAATTTAAGACCGTGTATTTGAAGACACTGAAATTTGCGCCTGAAATAACGGCATTATAGTAAGGTCCAATTTAGACTTGTATATAGTTTACAGCAAAGTTCGCGGAATATTGTAAGACTTCAAATCATAGAGAGGATCGACTCTTAAGCAAATTATGACCCATTGTGAGATTTAAACAATATCTAAGCCAGAAATAGTATTTTAATGTACTCAATCATCTCAACAGTTTGGATTTAAGGTATTTTTCTAAAACGAGGAAGCTTTGTTCTCGTTTTATTCTGGTTAAGACTAATGTCTACAGTACAATATTATAAAGAAACAAAAATGTTTATGATAAAATAACAATCAAAGAATACTTAACCGAGTTAAAAAAAATCACGTATAGAAAACTACATTATCAGAAAGTTACACGGGTTGTATTTTATTTGAAAAATCTACATTCGTGTGACCAAAGTTGCGAGCTAAAGCTAGTCTATATATATACTGTTCGTTTGTCTCACTAAAACTCGGGAATGGCTGGACCGATTTGGCTAATTATGATCCCGAAATTTTTGTAGAAATTCAGAGAAGGTTTAAACGGTGAGAAACATAAATAATAAGTAAAGGAAAATATTAAAAAAGACAATTCATCTGTCAAATACAAAATGTTCCTAGCTATGAAACACTTGATATCTTCTGTCATTTTATAAATAAAAATTGTCATTCATTTGTCTTCTTCTTCTTCTTCTTGTTTTGGCACCGCAGAAGCACTTGCCAGTGTCAATGTTTTGTTTCAAGTAAGTGTCTTGTGATAATTAATGTTCTAACAAGATGGTGGTTTCCTTGTTAGAACTTTCCATGGAGTTTTGGTGGTATCTCAGAATGCATACTCCGTGGTATTATTTCCCATCCACTTCACTTGTGCATAATAACTGAACTATATTACGTAAAACACCACCAATATTACAAAATATAGAGTCTAATAACACAAGATTATGAATAAAATATAAAAACCACTACATGACAGACTAAGATCCCGCCAAAAACTCCATTCGTTTGTCTAATATAGTACATTCGTTTATTATAGATGCGTTCGGAAATTTGTGTTTTGCATAGCTTTGTAATATGAGGTCCGATCTCTTTGGTCTGATTTGTTAAAATACTGGTCTGTTTTGTTGGAATACAAAACGGTTACCTTTCAGAAATAAAATGAGTACATGAGAGAGCTTTAAATTGATTAAGTGTATGAATGTTGCATTTATTGTTTAAAAATTTTTTTGATTAAGTTTCGACCACATTTTACACAAACATATGTAAGTGATACGAAGTTTACCGGGTCATCTAGTGTATAATAAAAATACATTTATTAACTATTCTCCTTGACCTATGACTCAGAAATGAAAGTATAGCACACCCGATATAAAAGAATGAGGAAGAATAAGTATGTATTAAAATTAATTAACAAAATACATAACTGGGCAGGTGAAGCTGTATTCATTTTATGGATTTTAACTTGGGGACCAAGTTGACGGAAAAATAATTATGTAGCATTCCCTAAGGGTATACCGTAGTCCATGAACTAATTAAAAGGTGAATTTCAGTTGCATTTCCTTTTATAATAGCTGTGCCTGCGGCTTCGTTCGCGTTTGTTATTATTTGTTGTTGAATTATAGTAAAATGGATATTGTATAATTCTCCATGTAAATATCTACACATACTACCCTTTAAAGCCGTTTGTAGATCGATACATTGATGTTCTCCAACGTTACCTAGTGTTTAAAAATAGTAAATTGGATAGAATAAAGACGATTTCTGTGAAAAAAAGCATCTATACATGTGTTTCAGTACCTACACTTGGGGGTAATTTCCTCTAGATTTAACGTATTTATTATCTTAGTCAACATTGTTACATTTACAACATCTAAATATACTAAGTGTAATAATTGAAATTAATAAAAAAAGTTAAAGCTGATATTTATAAATAACAAATACAAAAATTGAATTACATGTTAATATATTTCAAAATCCATTATTCATAGAGATATTCTAATCTATACGACATGAATAAAATATAATTGACTCTATGACTGACTGCAAATAAGAAAAATTGTTTTATTAAACTGAACAACGGCCACACAGCCATTTGACGTCAAATTAAGCATACCTTGTACTTGGTAAATAAGGAGCTGTAAGATATACTGTTACGTACATTATACTACACTGAGAATTAACATACATTTTCAACACACATAATCTAACAATCTACGTATTAAGGTTGTTATATACTGCGCTTCGTAGCATTCGAAGTCTTTGTCGCTTTCACAAATCAAGTTAAATCATAAAAAGACATCATACCGTAGAATAAAAAGAAATATAGTAATAAAAAAAATCTTAATGAAACTTCAACAATGCAAAGCCATCAAAAGTTTAGTCCATTTTGAATCCCGTCACGAAAACTCGTGCCGGAGACAAGTTTTTACGATTTTCATAAAAGCAACGAAACCGGTTTTTCATTTACACGGTTTTAGTGGCGATAAAATATAATTAAAATATTTTATACAGGATGCGTATCTCTGTTTAGTTTACGGTTGGATGAGGTCGCAAAGAGAGAACTGCATTTAGGTTCGTAGCGTAATAAGAACTTTACATTTCTATAATTTTTATGAGTATTTAGTGTTTGACCACAGTTTAATACGATTTTAAGCGACGAAATTATCTAAGAGGTTAAGTCTGGAGAATATTGGCTCTTAACAGTACCTACCAGACCACACCTATAGGTGCTTGACAACAGACATTCACCTTTAAGATGTACTCGCCAGGTGAGCTTAGAAAAACACCTACCACCATTCATCGATCGACATGGTCTCCAAAACTACAGCCATCGTCATTCCAGCATAATTATTAAAATTTATCACATATGAAACATTCATTGAATATCTCTCGATTTATGTTGTTGGCTGATGATTTCGATTTATTGGAAGAAATGCTGCTACTCATGTCCAGAGCAGACTGCGAAAACTGCGGGAAAAGTAAAAGACTATGTGATGTAAGATTATTATTCAAAATATTTCTTTTGCAACTTTGGTAATACTGGTCACGGCGTTAAACGTTGTTGTTCCTATTAGCCTCTCTGATTTTTAATATCAATGAATCATAAAATGGAGAGAGATCTTGGAGACCACGAGTTATCCATAGAAGCCTTTGAAAGTTAAGGAAAAGTATGTGAAATAATTATAAGACAAGTCGTGGTGTGTTTTGGGCTATGAAATGGATGGTTGAAGGTATATTACATGTAGTAGACATATTAAAATGGTTGTGTGGTTTAACTAGGATGGATAAGATTAAGAATTATTATATAAAAGAAAATAGTACTATTCAAGTCGAGTAGGGTGTTAACGTGATGAGAACGAAGAAGGATTGGAAGTTGTATAACCAAAAAAGCATTAAGTACGAAACTGGGTGGGTATAAGAGTAGATGAAAAGAGAAGGTGGAGATAGATTACGCGAAGAAGGATATGTGTATAAAAGGAATGAATACAGGGATGACAGTTGACAAATGAGACAACCTTACTTAGGTGGGATAGAAGCACAAAGGGTGTAACGACCCACCCCTTCGCCATACTGAGACAGCTTAGTCGCCACTGCACACCTCTCTCACTATCTGCCATATATTAATTAACCAAAGATATAAAATCCTGGTTTAAGTGTTATATTGATATAATTATTGCCATGATCGTTTAGAAATTAGGACCCTTCTACGTTGTGAATTGAAACAAAATTATAGTAAACAAATTCTTTTATCTGGTACTCAGAAAACATTACATAGATCAAATCTAGTATAATTAGAACTTTAGCAAACACATGACAATAAGTTATAAATGCAATTATTTCAAAATCAAATAAATAAATTAAAGATAATATCTATATGTAACACTGTATTCATAATATGTTCACTTAATTTCAATATACATCCTACTCTTAGTTATAATAAAATATAATTGTGTCTTAATTTTGTGTATGATGGTTGTGTTAAAATGTTCCCTAATTTCCCCCGGAAGGGGGGGAGGCCCCAATACCGTCCACAGTCCCGCCTCTTAGAAGCACTATTGAATTTATAGTGACAAGTGACACCCAATAGTCAACTACCACAAGCATTGCTAGGGAGTTAAGGGCAAAAGGCAGGATATAAGGATTCTGGAACTAGCTCCTTAATTGTATAATGTAAAAATATAATGATTCAATCTAATAAGTGATTATAGCTATTCTACTATCAGACATACCATGATCCTCACCGAAGTAGCGAAAGCTCCAAGGTGACAAAGTCAACCGAGGAGAAAATAAGTAACTTGCTTCAATCCAAACCTCCCCGCACAGGAAAGAAGGCCAAAATAGACACTGGGATAAGTAGGAGGGAGACAAAGCTCAGCTCCAATCCACTCGTCTGGCGTCTAACACTGTGTAGATCGACGGATATGGATATAGGGAAGACAAGAAACACCCTAACAAGTATTCAGATTGTTTGGAGGAATCACAGCAGCCTGCATAGAGATTTCGCTAACACACCCATCGGATTAAATTACTGCCTTTTAAATGGTAGACATAACCAGTAATGAATTATTAAAATCACACTAGTTCCAGAAGGATAGTGGATAGGATTTAGTAGCATTATGTGCAGAGTTAAGTCAGCACCAGCATTTGTATTACAGAATAATATTGTAGATATTAATTTAGATTGATAGTTGAACATCTGATTGGTTCCAGTCACCATTAATTTATAATGTGCTAACCGAATCCCACACAGATTATTCATTTTACCAATGTTGTTATTATATAACAATAAATTAATTTAATAATGCTGTGCTAACTCCACTCAACACACATTTCAGCCGTGAATGTGGTAGTTGACTATATAGGCATAAGGGCTATTTTGTCCCTTTAGCAAATCAACAATACAAAAGGTGTAGTGTGGTGTGGTGTGGTGTATATTTACATGATTTTGTTGGAAAAATAAACTTAACACTACAATCACTTAAACATAATTCCGTTCTTAGTTATCTATGTATGCTCATATAATCCTAAAATATAGTATTTAGATTATCTTTAATTAAACTTGGCCTACATATATTCCTCATTGAATTTATAAGAATGTTACCTGAGTTTTATAGAATTCAAACTTTAATAATTATTTGATATTATATACATATATATAATTCTATGGTAGATCTGTACAAGAGTTGAGTGTGAGGTTGTGACATTCATAAAGAGGTTTATTATAACTTTCAGTGTATTCCAGTACACATTCTTTTGTATTATAAACACAAGAGGATGTCGAATGAGTTACGTCAAGGCTAGGGCCGACTAACACCAGGCGGAAGATTCACTAGGTAGATGATGTCGGACAATGAAGGCTACCGGTTCGTACTTTGGTAAAGAAGAACTATGTTTCTAAGACCAAACCATTCCCCGGGTCAAGGCAAACGTATCGCCGACAACTACCCAGTTCGTCTTCAGGCATACAGGAACCTCTTCACTATATCCAGCAAACTAGTTTTACTTGACAGAGAGAGAGAATTCAAGAACCGCCGAAGCGTATATGCTTTAGGTGCCAACTCAATTCAACGCCTACTGGGACTTCCTATAATAAAACACTGATGAGTAAAAGCTTGTGTAGTGGAATCACCTCAGTTTAGGAAATGATGTATTAATGAATTACAATATTGTCACGAATCTACCCGAACCAATTTTACCTCATTCTGATAGTATTATCAGAACTACAAAACCTTTAGCTGATGTACAGTAATGCTATGTACTTATGTGTCTTTGTTTGAATTCTATAGATGATTGTTACTATGTACATATAAACAAAGTATAATATTAAATTACTCACACTCTTGTAAATTTAAAAATATACCTTTTTAAATGGATTGAAATATTTTTAGCTTACCTTATATTATATAAAACTAATAATTTGTTGAAATTCTACTACTATGTTATAGAATTCAAACTCTAATAGATATTTGATATTTTTAGCATTAGATGTATATTTACTGAAGTTAGTTAATATGTCTGTAAATAGTTGTGTGTGGGGTTGTGACATTAACAAAGAGGTTTATTATAACTTTCAGTGTATTCCAGTACACATTCTTTTGTATTATAAACACAAGAGGATGTCGAATGAGTTACGTCAAGGCTAGGGCCGACTAACACCAGGCGGAAGATTCACTAGGTAGATGATGTCGGACAATGAAGGCTACCGGTTCGTACTTTGGTAAAGAAGAACTATGTTTCTAAGACCAAACCATTCCCCGGGTCAAGGCAAACGTATCGCCGACAACTACCCAGTTCGTCTTCAGGCATACAGGAACCTCTTCACTATATCCAGCAAACTAGTTTTACTGGACAGAGAGAGAGAATTCAAGAACCGCCGAAGCGTATATGCTTTAGGTGCCAACTCAATTCAACGCCTACTGGGACTTCCTATAATAAAACACTGATGAGTAAAAGCTTGTGTAGTGGAATCACCTCAGTTTAGGGAATAATGTATTACTGAATTATAACATTGTCACGAATTTATCTGAGCCAATTTTACCTCATTCTGATAATATTATCAGAACTACAAAACCTTTGGCTTATGTACAGTAGTGTTATGTATGTATGTATGTGTTTTGTTTGATTCTATAAATAGTAGTTCTAACGTACATATGTAATAATGTATAATTTTAAATTACTTACAGTCTCGTAGATCTAATAAATGTACTTTCTAAATACAAATTACCGACTACAATGCTTAACACAACAATACCTCTTCTTTTAGATATTACAATATTTCTACGACGGAAACTAACTGATAATTCGTTTACTATAATACTAAAATACTGTGGGATCTCCCTGACACTATTAGTGAACTCACGCGCACTATCTGAGACTACTGTTAACACCCTAAATACCAGTAAATCGAATAATAACTTGGAAGAACATTATTTACTTTTGTTCTATGCGCAAACTACCTCTAGACAGTCATTACGACCGCTAAAGCACTTCCTGATTCTATCAACTGCCTAAAACTGCCCTAGACCGTCATTACGACCGCTAAAGCACACTGATTCTAAAAACTCTAACCTGCCTAGACAGTCATTACGACCGCTAAAGCACTTCCCGATTCTATCCACTGTAAACTGCCTCGATTCCCTAGTTGAAACCCCTTTTATCCATGTGCCCCTCTCCTAAATCTCGTCAAACAATCAGTCCTTTCATTCCTCGAATTTACTAATATTTTTCGGGTTTTTTCCGTTCTTAATTTACCACTTATTCCTCTTACTCCTACAATCCATCCTTTGTTTCAAGTATTAAATGTAAACAAATTTCTATAGTTCCCCCTTGTTATATGATTGTTGACCTACTTTTTTTTCATAATCTTAAACAACAGTCCATTCTTTGTTTCAAGTATCGAAAATTAAAAAAAACTTCTATAAAGCCCCTTTGTTAAATAATCATTGACCTACTTTTCATAATCTTAAACGTAAACAATGATCCCTGATTTGATTCCCCATTGGTCATTTATTATAAACAAAATACAACCAATAGAAATTCTTCACTTTGTCTATGATTTTACAAATGTTCTATATTTACATAAAGATTTTATTCAATCTTTACTTTAATCTAATTCACAATAACTGTTAAAATATATTACATAATTTTACGAATATATTATAATATGTATTTTCCCTTTATTCCTTTTATTTAACCTGTATTATAAAAGTTTCCAAAGTTGGCGCTAGTTACGTTATTGTACTATTATTTTGTTTGTCAACATTTCGATACACCAATATTGACCAAGTATGGAAAACTCTTTATAATTCTACCTAGATGGAGTTGTTCGTATAAATTTTTTTTTTTTTTTTCTATAAGGGGCCAGTATAGATCCGTTACAAGGGGAGGAATAATCTTCATTACTCAACATTATCTTCTAGTACGCCGGAAAAAATGAATTAGGTAAGATTGTAGTAACAGAATTTTTTGGCGACTTGCCTAAACAATACGTAAACTACGACAAGAGGCTATAAATTTCCTTAATACGATTCACATCCTTACTAGTTACATTAGTTTAAAATAAAGTGTCATCTTGGACTTTATTCTTTCTGTCAGCAATGCTTATTCTTCATCAACTCGTATCATTTAATAAACAATTGTTCCATTATAATTTTTATATTTTCCATTTAATTTAATTTATATTCTGTTTTATTACTTTGATTTAAGTGTCACTTTTATTTTGCTTCTGATTGTATAGAGTTTTATTACCATCGTCTACTAATGTTAATCTAAAATACAGTAAAACACATATTTTATCCTACATTCACTTTATATATTATGTTGAAAGCGTAAACGTATTGCCTCTACTATTCTATTTCTTGACGCAGAAATATTTATAAAGTAGCTAAATAGACATTATAATATCGAAACAATACGCCTTGAAATAATGTTGTTAAGAATCGTCCAAAAATATTATTAAATAGATGAGTACTGAATATACTTCACTTATATACTAATTGGTTTAGTGCTCGCGATCGTTCTCGTAAAAATGGTTTCATTGTTATCTTGTCTTTTAACTTTTATAAATTTCTTATCGACTTTAAGTTACCTCTGTTATAATTAATAAATACAGCTTGGTTTCTAAAGGAAAAATCGTAATGATGTGTAGCTAATATAATAATCTGAAAAGTCCTGTATCAGTCAGTAAAAATCTCATCAAAATCGGTTCAGCTATAACGAAGATTAATACGGCCAATTTTCGGATAAATCAGACCGTTTAATTTGATTACAAACTAGCTTTTGTTCGTGACTTCGCTCGCGTTAATCATAATTAAAATAAAATACAGCCTGCATGTTACTCGTTGACAATATAGCTTTGTATAGGTAAAAGAATTTTTTTAAATCGATTAAGCATGTTTTGAGCCTATTCATTATAAACAAAAAAAAATTCTTTTCCCGTTGTGCCTCAAAGTTAAAACACTTGTATAAATAATAGATGATCAAAAAATATAGTTCAGTAAAATTAACAATTCTAGAAGCGCGTTTCATATTTATTCTAGCGCGGTCATAAACTCGGGAAAGTCCACCGTGCTTTTAAATTACTAGGATTAAGTTTTTACACTCCTATGTAAATATTATATAACTTTACTATTGTTTTAAATTTTATTATTAAAAATTATAAAAAAAAAGAAATTTATAATGAAATAAAAATATGTTGTAGATTTATGTGTAACGACTACAAGCGATTATACGCGTTTCCCTCCTTCAGTTGATCCCATTTTCTTCGTCAGTACACCCGTTCGAAAATAAATAAAATTGAAGAGTCCGTGATTTGCCTAAACTAATATCCGAAACAGATAAATCAATTTAATGAAACTTTAGCAGTAAATAGATATATTTCTAGATTGCCATTTGGAATACTTTAATTAATATTTTAATTTGCATCTTCCAAAAATATGTTATTTTCCAGATACACGAAAGATAGATACTCACTATTTCTCAGTTTATCTTCTCTGTCTCTAGGAAATATAAACTTCTTTTGAAATTAAAAATGTCTTGTGCCGAAGCTCTTGTAAGTGCTGTTGGTCCCGAGGGACACGGCCATCATCCGTCATGCGCGACACCGACTTAATTGGAAACATGCCGTCTTTAATTTAAATTTCAAATTGTGATCCAACTTAATTTATCGTTACACGGCAACAAGCAGAATCATTAACAATTTAATTTTCTAGGCAATAGTGTAGACTTATTTTACACTAATTTGTCTTCTCTGCAACAACACTTATGCACACACAAAGTTAAATAAATAACCCTGTCAGAAACTAAGTACCCTAATGTAGCGTAAGGTATTAAATCGAAAACTTTTATTTAAAATTAAAAAATATATATTAATTTATATTAATTAATACAGTCAATTAACTAAACATGCTAAGTAAAAATAAGTTTTTTATAATGTTGTACAAATTGCAGCGCATGATGCTCGTTTGCGCGAATTTCGATACTCATGCACACGCACGCTTGAATACTATAGAAAGAGACAGAGAGAGACAAAATGTCGCGTCGCAGGCATAAGGCTTTTTCCTTACGTGACGATTTCTATGAGTCAACTCCTATCGCAAGATGCGTTAGAGAATTTTATTTAAAAAAAAATTACTTCATTTGTTTTCTTTTCAACTTACCAATATGAGATCGATGTCATAGCTTTCTACAAACAAAATGGCTTTACTGTGTAAACGTTACTCTCCCTAGAACTAGATTAGAGGAGATGAAAGGCAGTTTCAATTTAAACCAAAATTTCTCACTTCCGCGAACATTAACCGGTTTAAAAAAAAACTTAACGAACCGTATACAGTTTCAAAGGTAACGTTAATTCCCATCTCGACGAGAAAGGAGTGCAATTAATCCCATAATTACAAGTGGCAGATGCAGGCACTTAAGTAATTTTACACCTGACTACCCCCTTTTAAGGTGGAAGGGTGAGATGAATTTCTGATTGTATCTTTTTTATTCAACCTCATTTTTAATTGTAATTTTCTGACTGGTATTTTCTATAAAAGAAATAAAAACAATGGATCATATATAAGCGTTGAAAACAGCAAAATGCAAGTCATTTTAATGCACCTATCTGTGTAACGTCATTCGTTTTCGCCATTTGCAAAATGCATTCTCTGGGGTGCGCCGATATTTCCACCATAAAGCAATTTCAGCAGAATGTAGCGGCTAATTTTCTTAAATCTCACTTTAGCTTATTATACTAAAGATTAGGTATTTAGTAGTGATTATCTAGTGTCCTACTTCATCAATTGAGCGTGTCGCGTTAGTACGCGATGCTATTACCATGAAAGTCGGTGATTAAAAATAATCGACACGTATTCTTCGCATGAAAAGTGGTAATTAAAAAAACATGTTTAATTACATAAAAATATCCTAACTCTGATAAACTGGCCGTAATTAACTTGCGTACAAAGACTCCAAATAATTAATTTAGAACGTTAAATACGATATTTTGTATTTAATATGAAAAATATTTCAGCGCTTTCGCTGCTTTAAAATGCAAAAGAAGCGCGCTTTCACGTGGCGATTGCATTCATCATCTTGATATACGTGTTGTGACCATCATTTTCAATCTGTAATATTAATTTCATACTATTAGTTGTTAAAGCAATTTTTGTTAAAATATTTTCTGTATATACATACATATAGTACACTACACGTAGTATAATATTTCGTATAGTACAGTTAGTAGTTTAGTACAGAATATATATTTAGTATTATAATAATTATCATGGTAAATCTACACCTATTTAAAAGTTACTTTATGGACTGTTTTTTTTTTTTAATAATATGTAGGATTGGAGTTGGACCATCATCTCAGACGTTGTTAGGTAATAATAGGGCATACGATAAGAACACGTTAAACCTAGATGGGAATTATATTTCAAGAACAGCTAACGAAAAACACATATAGATTTTCATACAGATTATCTATTTAACTGTGGTAATTAGCCATGCTTGTTTAAGAAAACACCTTAATCATTTTTCATTCACTAAAGTTGAGGATAATTATTTGAAATTGCATTGAACGAAGTGAAAACCACTTGAAAGATATTTTCTTATGTTGAATACAGACTTTGATGTAATGACATGTACGAAATAGTAAAAAAATGCAAAACAAATGTTGACAATCGTACGATATATTCCACAAGTTGTAAGTCCAGTTGAATGAGTGAGTAAGTAAGAACTTATTTGCATCCTTCTTTTTTTTAATTGATTAACGAAATATTTAAATGTAATATAGGTTTTGTCACTTACATAATTTAAACGGATGTATCAACATATCATATGATACAATATATCAAGCCATTTAAGCTGCATGAAATGCTAAAAAATGTGCATACACATATTCGGAAAACTTTACCCTGGCTCTGCGCATTTAGATAAAGAATGTCCAGAAATTTTATATTTTTATTAACCTGAATAAAACACTTTCGCAGTTCTCTAAACTCACAGACACCCTATAGGTTGACGAACGGCCAATGTAGCACAACAAACGTTCCGTTTATTATAATAAGTGAAGGCGCATTACAAGCGCTAGAACGCGAATGCGATTTATATTGTACGTTGCATGAGGTGCGCCTTGCCTCGCCCAACACTATGCTATATACTAACACTTTTCACCAGACAATCCATTCTTCAAATTTATTATATACAATATAAGTTAACCTGTTTCACGTGTTTGAATCGTTTTCTCAATATTAATTATTTTAAAAAGAACGTGTATTATTGTGTTTTTTCGTTTAATTGCCCAGATAAAAACGAATTCTTGTATGAAGTTTAGATGCCCTCTTCTTTCACTACTGTAGAATTATATTATAACTATCTATTAACCAAGGATCGTAGTAACCGTAATGTTGTCCTTGACATTTAAACTCGTTTTGAGAATGACTCAATGGTGAGAGGAGTATGAAAATTATTATTGAAGGCGCAAAGACGGATATATAATATACCACTGTGCATATGGATTAGTCTGAACAATATTATTGATTTAACTATGGCAATACCATGGTCAAAAATATTTCGACTGAAAAGTTGCATGTCAAATCGTGTCCCTTCACGTTTAGCGTTTTTACTACCTTAAACCACAACGTCATTTAACATCAGTTGACATTTTAGTCAAACGCCAAAACCTATTAAGAATTTTAAAAAAACATTGAAAGTTCTACACATTTACTACACTATATGGTACTTAATTCTCGACCCTCATTGTGAAATTAAGTATAAAATTATTTACGGCAGTCAATCTATAAGCAACTACAAGTTGTTCGAAAAAACAAAAACGCTATACCCCGATTCCCAATTAAAACAACAAGGGAACTTGGAAGAATATTTAATCAATTCCGGAACAACCTTTTCGTATTCAGTGATATAGTACCACAAGTATACTCGTATGTTCCCCATTCAATCGGGGCCAGAGATTACTAAATGCAGCAGGCCTCCGTGTCGGATGTCAGTCGTAAAAGTTTACGAACTAGCGCCCTCGCACCACTATCGGTGACAATCATCTTTTGCACAGAGTAGTGAAGTATTTCCATAAACGTTACTTTATAGTATAACATAAGCATTTACGTATTATGCATAGGTAACAAACCTAAAAATATTAGAATATGTATGTATATTTAATTATTGCAAATCAAAAGTTGTGTTTTTAAAGTTTGCGGGGAAAAACAATGACTGGCTTGATATGACGTCACAGCTAAGATATCAACTCTTTAATGGTATGTGAATGTTATTCATCTGGCTTTAAAAAGAATATATTTTCATTATATTTAATGAGTTACAGTCGTTTTTCAACAGCTATAAAATTTACGCTAAGTAACTATATAAAGTATCTATATATAATATACTTAGTAAGTAAAAATTAAAAAGTATTTACAAGGCAATATTTACCTACAAACTGTATCAAATCAACAAATAGCTAAAGTTTGAAAGGTCTGCTTTAATTAAGCCTTTTTCACTTATAAATTCAGGACTCACTTAAGCCAATGTCAACCACAGGCTTATGAATTGACGTCACTTTGTGTTTGAAATTACGTTCCAATTTACGTAACTTATAATTGAATTTTTCTTGAAAACATTAATAACTTTAGAATGTTACATTTCACTAACGCACTTTTCAAAACTAACTAATATTATTGAATTATTAACAACATTACTAATATAAACCTTGGTGCGAGTTCCACTTTATTGCATCGTATATACACTTATGAATAATATAGCCTTATCCCATTTTATAACCCTAATATCTAATGTGATACCTAATAATGGACTAGCTTTTTCTTACTATTTTATATACATGTTTTTCAATATATTAAGGATAAAAAGTGACGAATATCTTTTTATAGGTTACAGGCTACCTCCACGACAAATGGCATTGTTATCGGTTTATAGATTTAATAGTGAAATTGGAACAAGCAAACAATTCAGGACTATTTTCGTAATTATAATATTATTGTGAACTTTACCTAAAACGTTTCGAAAAATAATTTAGAATAATTCTTTAAAAAAAATCTGAGGTCTGCATATTTTTCTACTACTCTGTGCGCAGAGGCTGAGATTTCAATAAACGGCATCGGTTCCTGATTGCAACGTTTCAAGTCGCTCTACATGCCCTCGTTAAATGTGACAAGCGTGTATCTGTCCTATCCTTTTATAGAGTTCTAAGATTTGTATTGATATCTGCAGCATTCGATCTGCTGATGGAAATAATTCTAGACGCATGCCTTTCTTTTTATTAGATTTGAGATGACTGAGAAATAACCAACGATAGCGAGTGAAATTCAAATGGGAGTTTGCGGAATTTATAATTTGTTGTTGAAATACTGAGCACACAATATGTTTTTGTATGTAATGAACGATTGAAATCTAAGTTTTGTTTTTATTACAATTTTTTGAAATAAATTATTGTATACACAAAAACTAAATTGAAAAGAAATAAAACTATAGGTATTACATACTTTATAGGTTTTAGGGTTTGAACACAATTTCATCTGATGCTAAATGACGATATGATCTAAGATTATAAACACGCTAAACCTAATAGGTGCTCGATGACAGATTTTCAACTAAAACCTTACTTACCATCATGCTATGGTTTCATCACGATGTTTTCCTTCACCGAAAACTGTGACGCAATCGCAAAGATTCGAATTTACTCGTACAATACGCCAATCGTAAACGTAACTAAAGAAGTAAATCTCAAAATAAAATCAAATCAAAATGTCAAAAAAAGGTTGGATAGTTCATAAGTATAAATCAATTGCAGAATTATAATTCCAAATTACAAGTACATTAAGCCTGTGTGAAACGGTGCAGGGATTATTTTATAAGCTAAAAATTTAATATCGAAAACAAAAATGTCAGTAATTAATCTTACCCTTTCACGAGTTGTTGACTCCGTTACAAATTCTAACTTCGCATTAAAGTATGAATGAAAGTTGCTGGCTCATTAGCTGGATAAAATCATAAGGCTCCCAAAATGATACTCATCAAACCCTTTTTTTAAATGTCAACAAAGTTTCAGAATAAAACATGTTATACGTTAATGGAGTTTATTATATTAACGATTGCCTCATGTGCTTCAACATAGATGTTACATATATTAGTTAAGTCCGATGTTTGTAACCACACTATAAAATCTAATCAATTTATTGTAAGTCTATCTATGTATATTACTAAATCTATACTTCTGAATGTACTTATTTTTCTTTTCGTTTTACTTTTTAGTTTCTAGCCTATCTGTCTGGAATTGCAATCATAATGTACAAGAGAATTATGTATGTATTTTTCTCTGTTTATGAACCGATTTTCTTTATTTTTTTATGTGGTAACTATCGACGAGTATTTTGTATTAAAAAAAATTGGATATAGTTGTTTCATTTTCTATACCATCTACAAGTCGAAGCTTTTATTTATGGGTCTCCGTATTGCCATACTTCACGCTCCCTACATATATACATTTATACAATATTGATGATAATATATATACTTGACCATGCAAAGAAAATGTTTGTACTTCTTACTATGGTCGAATTTTGACTATTAGACAACCACTAATATATATAATTTCTCAACTAATAAGGTATAAGAATTGTCAATAATATTTTAAGAAATTGCATAAAACAAATAATATGAGAAATACATTTATATTTTAGACTTTACTAGAAGCTGTCATTAGAAAATTGATAGCCTATATTAATTATCAGTTCTAGTTTTTTTTATCATAAAATATGAGTAGAAACAAAATTGTGACGCGCAAAATTATTGCGCAATAAACTCGTAAGTTGCCGCAAGCGCATCTAGTATAATAATAAAATAATATATCTGAGAAATATTACAGCGAGCTGTTTAAAATTGCTTTTATTTAAATTTTCATTACGCACTTCTGGATATTCCTTCGCAATATTTTCCTTAGCCAAATACATAATAATCCCATTTATTATCGTTCTCGTCCAACGCTAATAAACTCCCGATTCGAGATTTATATTAAAATTCAAAGGGAGAGGAACTCCCGAATGAAGATTTTCATAGGATACATTAAAATCTGTTTCTACCGCTTCGCTATTGTGTGTGGTACATGTTGCAGGCGGCACGAGTTTCTTGATAACACGTATTACTTTATTTAATGTGAAGCAGCCAACTAAAAAAAATGAGGTCCTGGAATTAGTTCGATGAATATTTTATTATTGGTTTACAAACATTACAATAACCTCTACACAATCTGTCAAATTATTGTAATAGATTCATACAAAAATTATTTTTTTATTTGTCAAATTATGAACTTCTAAACTGCAGTTATATTTTAATTTCGGAAGTTGATCTTCGAATTATAATAATATTTATAGAGAAATAATGTTGTTTTTTTACTAACAAGAAACTTGAATAAATATTTACCTGGCGTGATCCGACCGAACTAACCAAGCGCCAGATGTTAACTCCGTGAGAAATGCATCTACATTGCATTTTCTTAACTAATGTGGACCTTATTTTAAATGTTAAATTTAAAAAGCGATCGTTCAAGTTACTATCATTTCATTTTAAAATGTTTTTCTCCGTTGTATATAAAAGCTGTTATCAAGTTTTATTTCATTCTTAAAAAGAGTAATTAATTTTCTTCCGTCCTCACAACATTTCTTGTTTATAGTATTAATAGGATTTTAAATGTCAAAGTATTGTCAATTCTAGTGTATTTTATAGCATTTTGCGAATTTCCTAGACGCAATGCTCATGTAATAGTCTCTACAGATTTTTCTATCTATCTATATAGTTCATATCCTACCCAAAATTAATTAAATGTTATCCACCTATTTTCATCATTTAGAACATTAAAAAGACTTAACAGATTTTGTAGGAGCTACTGTAATGTTTGGAAACCATACAAAAATGGAATATATAAAACAATTTTTGTATCGTGCACAACATTTAAATTTTTACAATATTATGTAAATGAGGTAAACATAAAATCGCTCTTATCTTAAAACTTACGTCACTCACCTTGTCCGTTGGGACGGCAATAACAAGTCCATAAACCGTTTTTACTGCCTTTGTTCAAGTAAATGTATGTAGGTTTTGACTTTTTAAGAGATGACCGTATTTTTCTATGGGAACAAGTATAATACTTAAGACGTTTTTGAATGGTCTTGCGGAAGATAATGGCGTTTCGCGTGTAACAATGATAATTTTGGTTGCACGAGCTCTTTGTCAGACAACTGAATTTTACAGACAAAATACATTTACGTACATTTTGCAATATTGTTATTATTATTATTTTATGAATATTATTATTAATGAGTACACTAATATTATAAACTTGAAAGGATTATTGTTGGAACTCGGTAATCTTTGTAACTACCACTTAGATTTGAAAAATTGTTATGCATTTTATTGTCTATTAATATAAGATTATACGACTCTTACGAGTGGAAGGTTTACCATAAATAATGAAACTCAGAAAGTATAATAAACAAAAACGAGACGTCACAAATACGCATCGAACTTTCCTCTATCAAGAGATGCGTAAATTTGTTGGCAAAGCGAAGAAAGGATCCTCTAACGGATCGGTTCCATTAGCCACATAAGTGTTTTCAGGATGCTACACAAGTTATTCGCCAAGGATGCAGGGGTCTCTAACTCCTCTGTTCCTCTTTAAAGCCTATAAGTAGTAGAGGACAGATATATACGAAAAAATAAAATATGCAATGCACTATATAATAAACATGATTCCATGCTAAAAGGTCATTATTAGATAAACATTGAAGTACCAACAACGAGTTATTCTAAAACCCTCATAGTACAACGTAATGGTGATAGTAATCCGATTCATACAAATTATTATGATAGCAAAATGCACAAGTATCTGCGTTATATTAAGCAAAGTCAACCCGCAAACAACAATGAACAACAAAGCAAACGTCAACAATCAAGCTCGCAAAATACAGAAACTTAAAATCAAGATTAGTAAAAAAATAAAAAAACAGCAGAAATATTCATCCAAAATCTTAAAAAGTAATAAAATAAAGAAAGACCTAACATCTTACTATCTGAAAACAAATCTTTAAAACTCACAAAGTATCAAAACTTGTCCCAAAAAATTCAACCTTGACCATTTAGACCGAGACCTTAAAACGGATGCAGACAGGCATTAATCAAAAATTAGGTTAACAAGTTCATTCATCTTCCTCATATTTAATAAAGTATTTTTTGAGACAGACCGTTCTAGATAGATAATGTGAATTACCTTATTAAATTACTACCTACACTTCATTCTCACGAAGTGCTCTATGTGAACATAGAATAAGAAATAATGTAGAGAAAAAAAATAATAATAGGTTGCATGATTTAACTAACAGCTTTTAACTAACACTCTACAATTTGATACCTGAAACAATAGATTTGAAAAGGGTTGTTTAGTTATCAAATTGTTTACTATGGTATTTGGTTGTAACTGTATTGTCGTAATTGTATTTCCTTCAATGGCATCAACCTGTAACATTCAGTGGTATTCCTATCAAAAGGAATAAAAATTATTTAGGAGTTATTATTCACATAAAAGAGATGTCTCATCTGTACTCTTTTCACCATCTATGGAAGAGCATAGGTTTAACGCCTCCATTAAAGTATTAACTTTTAAAAGCTACTCAGTCACCAACCGAGATGTACTGCTTAATACTTCTATTGTTTGTCATAACTCAGACAAATGGAGCAGACATTAACAATACAACTAAATGTAACGAATTCCAAGCTAATTTTAATTTTAAAGATATTATTGGAACATGGCATGTTGTAGCAATAATTCCCGAGAAACTGTTCCCAGAAAAAGAGGTGACTTGCTACAGAGTAGAAATGAGCGAAACCGATGAGGTATGTATTTTTCATTACATTTTTATACTCGACCGCATCCAGTGTACCTGCCACTACATGCTGTAAATTTAGGTATCTCCAATTCTTACGTAATTTTTATCATGATACCAATTAATCTCTTTCATGTTTGATATAGCAATGGTCCTTTCATCAATTGATTGCATTCTTTAGATTAGCTTTTTTGTGAACATACATCAGATTCCAAAAAACTACAAGCTTTGTTGATCATTTATAGTACAGGCATGCAGTTCACAGTTCATGTTCTATGGGCAATGCAGCATTAGCTAATTTAAAGACGACAGCCAAAATAACTGCAAAATTATATTTCTACTGACCACCTACTACAGGGTCATAAGACTCTTCCCGAAGAAAGGTATGGGCATAATCACAACGCCATACTATGACATATTGGCGATTTCAAAAGCAAAGAAATTCACAGTTCTATATCTTCCCATTTATATTGATACTATAAGAATATTTCTCAGGTTAAGGTTTCCCCATATTATTGTCCTTCACCGTTAGCTGAAAGCCAATTTAAATTAGTAAATGTACGCGAATTCTAAAAAATTTGCTAGTATATGCCAAAGTTTGAATTTGCGGGCATCGAATTGATATTTGAGCGGTCAAATCACTCGACCATCACCAATCTTATATTACTAACTCCTAATAGTGATAAAACAACACCAAATCATCCAAAAGTGATTAAACTACTACACTCATGGCAAATTCTTGGCTCAATTAAAATATAATGAAATTTTTAAATCTAACACATATCTTTCAGGCAGGATTACGATGGTTGGTGAACAAAACCAAAGGTTCAATACCAAAAACTTCGTCAACAGAAGAAATAAAAGGAAATATAGTACGTCAAAGATACTACACCGAACATCCCTTCGACGTGTGGGCGAAATCTGTTGAAGGTGTAAGCGGCTGCTTCCAGCAAGTTTTGGCTTTAGATCTGGATAATAATGACATTCGTAAGAGAAATATTAAATGTATACATTACTACATATAATTGATTAATCATTATGAGTCATAAAGATATCGTTTGATATTTTTTGTATCTCATTAGTTTTTATCCTGACTAGTTCTTCTGTTTCTAGTAATATGTCCTCCACTACTGTAGGTACTCGTGATTCTCTGATTTTTTTAAAAAGATACTCTTTCTGATATGACTGACTAGCATATGGTATTGAATTGTATTTACTATCCTTTTTTTTTCATTGTTATCTATATAATTAAAGTTTAGTAAATTAAGCTCTGGCCATATCGACAAATGTAAATAATTTGTAATTATTTAATTAATTATTTTATGTTCCCATCATTTATGGCTGTTGTATACTGAAAAATCGAATCAAAAGTATTTCATAGTTATTATTTTTATACTGTCCTGTTTCAGATAAAACTCTGAAAAATCGTGCTTTGATGCAACTACATCTAATGGAATCTGTCGAGGGCAGTGGACCATTCCTATTACAAATGCTCTGGGGGCGAATGATTTCGGTTATAATATATCGAAGAAATCAGGTAATTATATAATAAATTTGATTATTACTTATACTGCGCCAGCAATGGTGCTGATGATAATTCAATAGTCAGCGTGTTCGAGTATAGCGTCGATTGACGTCGGCTCAAATACTTGCCAATGAATTTCAGCTTTCGGTGAAGGAAAATATCGTGTTGAATCAATAGATTTGTCTAAGCTTCTTTCTAAACTTAACCCTCAGGTTAAAAATTTGCTGCCGATGTGTTCCGGCAGCTACGCTTGAGACTTATTTCTAGACTCATTTCTCTTCTAGGTCTAGTGTGTTTACTATCTTACATAAGGTCAGATTGTGTTAAACGCTGAAGTCGATAAAGTACAAAAATAGCGACCATAAAATCTCTTAATATACTTAGATACCTAATATAAACTATAAAATGATATTATATATATCGTGCTAAAAAGTATAAAATAAAATCATATTCTAGTAGCATCAACGAATATAACAAGTCGAAAATAATTACTGCTTGAAAAATACGTGCCGTTCACTTCACTATGCACATACTTTGTTTTTATTGGCGGTGCAAAATGTATAAAAATGTATATCCGAAAAAAATGGCCAATGGTCAATCGAATTCAAAAAATATCCTACCGTATACCCATCTACCAAAAATTCCGCATAAAATAGTCATAGTTATATGGCAATACGTTAAGTAGTTTTGATGTAGTTTAGCCTCAAAGGAACCGTATCACTTATTTTCTGAGATGAACCTTTCTGCTTTTAGGGTGTCACACAAGATGAACTAAAAGGAGTCTTCGATTTGATGAACAAACTTCGTGGACCGCAACGATTACCTAAAATCTGTGAAAGTCCTATCAAGGATCTTTTAATATTCTAAATTGATAATAAGATTTAAAATATTTTAATTTTCTGTTCGCTGGTGTAATTTGTCTTTAGTAAATTGTTACAATTTTAATCTAATTTTTTTTATAAAACACCTATTCAATACTTTAATTGAACGAATACATCTAAATTAATGAATTAATTTTATAAATTAACCTAGTACTCGTGTAAACTACAATATTATTATTTTTTTTTTTTAACAGATTGTAGTGGTAATTATTTTGTCTCGACTTAATTTACTTTTAACCTTTTAACCACTTCTATATATTACTTAATATAAGAAAGCATATACAAGAACATAGGTAGAAAATATACATATAATATAAAAAACAATTACTTAAATCGTTAAGCACACTTACGAAGAGACAGGCGGCTAAATATACGTCTCTTATAATATGTAAGGGTTCTCTAATTGAGTGCACGAGAAAAAAGGATTTGCATCAGAATCCTTTTGTCCGAAGTAAGGACTATATTTAGTAACGGTTTACTAAAAATATTACATAACTCCAGTACTCCCAATTAAGTTTAAATTAAAATGTTATACAAACAAGTTCCCAAGTTTTGCATTCCATTGCAAGTTTTCAGTACACGTAAGTATATTTTTATGTTTAAACTAGCTTTTGTTCACGGCTTCACTCGCGTTAATGTCAGGTTAATCTAACCCTCGGAAATAGTATAGCTATTTCTGGAGGATATGTACCCTAAGCTCTAAGCCCTGACAACGTGTATGCAATAATAATAACATATTGATCGCTTGAGTAGTTAATGCGTGATAAAGCAAGAGACAAACAAACTCACATACTTTATAATGTTAGTCCAGCTGAGAGTTAGTAAATAACACTGTTCAAAATAACATCCCACGCAATATATATAACATTTAAATACGCATGGCCGGACAGCAACTCCGCATCAGGTGTCCGATAGTGAAACCGTGTGATTGATTTCCATTTTGGACAAGACTGCTATATACTACAAATGCATAAAACAGATATACGAGTATACATGCTGAATTTATTATATTCATACAAATCAAATTCGCATGGTAATAATAAAAACCACATTAAGATGGAAATCTGGCGTAAAGCGTCTTAGAATATGCATATTTAAGGGTTTGTACATTAAAAAATACATTTTTTTTCAAGTTTCATTTTATTTTAAAAATGAACAATAAATCGATATAAATCGATAACTTTCGTATATTATTGTAAATTCGTTTAATTTGACAAACCACTTTCGACAAATCTGAACTACAAATACGACAATTCTATAGAAGCGAGTAACATAAAAAATTTAAAAAAATGTTCATATTCATACCAAGTAGAAGTGCAATCAGGCTAAGTATGAACGAATTCCAGAACTTCTTTTTTTTCAGTATCCACTTCACGGGAACTACCTCAACTGACAAACAAAACAAAGTACGACTATAGTGACACGCTCAGGCGTAGCACGTCCTGGAATCAGTCAGTATATATCTAGTAAAGAAACGTGGTGCCAGGGTATTTGTACACGACTGGATAGCGACAACTATGTAATGACAATAAACCCATTACAATGACTCTCTTCTGGATCAGGATAAATTAACATATTTTGCTGCCAAAAGACTTGTAAATTGTCACTCAAATCAGAACCAAATTAATTAATAATCTGTATAATATGATAGATTCGATCATATACCCCATAATAAGTACCATAAAAAACATATCCGTTTTATGAACTGTATCAGTCTTATGGTTTATATCAATTTTTGTGGGAATGTGCCAGGACCGACGAATTGTACCATAAGATACTCTTAGAGGTCCGGAAAATTGTTGGAGAGATTAATATTATATTGAGAAAACGTGTAGCTAATGCGGCAAAAATAATTTAATTTCTTTGTTTAATTTCTAAATGAGATAATCTAGTTTAAAAGTGCATTAATCAAACTGTTATCCTATGAGACTGATATAGTTATCAAGGATGGTGAAGCATAGTCAAAATTAAGAATAATTACGATTATTGCAAATGGTTCTCAGCAAGACTTATGAATGGTTTGTGAATAGCAAATCAACTATATTTATAATAAATCTGCGTTGTGAATTTTGAGCCGTAATCTACAACCTTTAGTGTACAGCAAAACGATCCATATAAAAAATAAACAAGAAAATTACTTTAACGCTTCTCATGATACTGTAATAGAAGCTGTTAAGAGAAGAATTTGCGATTTCCATATCCACAGAAAGATACATTTGTGTAAAGAAAATATTTTTATACTTTATATGTATCAAGCATCTGGTCACAATCTCCGCTGATGTTACATGACAATGTAGGCTTAGATAGTAACGCGCTAAACTGGAGTGGGACTGCTTCTCAAGTGCAGCTGCCGGAATACACCTACAGGTGCTTGGTGACAGATTTTCAACTTGACGTTGGTAGCTAGACAGACGGGCATTACTAAATCTTCTGCAAGCTTGCTATTGTTTCATTGCTAAGGTATCTTTCATTGAAATCTGAGAGTCATTGATTTGCATCTACATCCGAGTAACTTACCACAGCGGCATCATCGCTCTGAAATTTGAATTTCTTTTTAGTCAATATATTAGTATCAACTAAAAGATTACTATAGTAAAAGCAATAATTAATTTAAAATCGTCATGTAAGAGATTATCATTCAAATGTCGCTATCTCAAATGTGTACATAAATAGGCCAAGATAAAATATTTCCGTACATATTTCTGCTCTATTTTACAAGCAATTTTCTTTATTGTTTTGTTTATTTGCTATTGACAGGCTTTAGTGTTATTAATAAAGATATTTTGGGAAGGCCTCTCTTTGTAACGTTCTCTCGTTGTACAAATATATTTACAGTCTCGTGGAGGGAAAAACGCAATAATAATGAACATTAAAAATGGATTAATTGTGGTTGAATTTGGACCACAAAACGAATACTAGTTAATGATAATAATATATGCAGAAGATATATAGAAACTGGTTTTGTACAACGGAAGTCACTCGTTTCAAACAGAAATCAAAAGCAGATCCCCCTGTACACAAACATGTCGGGTGCTGAGTTCGCGTTGAAGAGGGCGTTCCACTCGGCTCGTTTTATATTTATTGTTTATGCACGACAGGGATTTCGTATGAAACCTGACGCATATATTATACCAGCTTTTGCCTATAACTACACCTATATTATGTAGTACCTCTGACTAAATTACACAATACCAGTTTCTTATGTATATTAAAATAAAAAAATAACACTTTTATTAATCTGACAGAATTATGATAAAACCAATTACCCGGCCCGGTTTGGCGCACCCGTATTGAAGAAAAAAATTAGATCCCTTAAATAAATATATACAATTGCAACTGAACAACTGAAAGTCTGGCAATATTTTCGAAGGTATCACTACTGTCTTCTGTTTTACTCTTATCGTTTTTATATGGAGGTTTTTGAACCCAAGTTTCAGGTTCGATTTTTGAAACATTTTGTTTCATAGAAACCATGTCCCGAAAATTGTACTTTTGCTACAGCTACTTGCTTTTACTACTTCATGACATACAATTGTTGATTCACAGTCCCACCACTTTTTCACGCTGTCATCTATATATTTAAGTTCATGCAAATTAAAGATACACAATATTAAATAATAGTGGGCTATCAGATGTATCTACATATGGAAAAGGAGTACAAAGAATTGTTTGTAGAAGGAACTGAAGAATTAGGCTCGTGTTTCTTTCTACAACATAAGAGATATTGAAAGATAAGATTGATATTGTTATGTAAGTTATTGTAATTTATCTTTTCTATTACACAAATTAAAGTAGACTAAGTTTCTGTTGAAGAAGAACCAGAGATATAATTTCAAGAACTGATTAAACAATTCCCAATTTACTCACCATAATCCATAAACCACTGACCGGAATAACTTTAAACTTTTAATAGGTATTCAACTCAAAATCTCATCTTTGCCTCTCATCCCGTGAAATTACCTAAGTCTTACGGCAATAAAAGCTCGCGTAAAGACCATTTTATAATAGGATCGTAAAAGCGACTATTTGATGGATAAGTCCGCGCCCTACGGGCACTCCGAGGAAGTTAACGACCTCCCTTTTGTTTATACTAACCGGTTTATAATGAATTATAATTCTTTTTGCACACCTAATGCTAGGGACAACGACTCTCACATTCAACTCTTCAGGAACAACAACTGTAAAAAATAAGCATTAAAAATCTTACCTTCACCAGCGTAAGTGCTATCTCTCTGGCATTGGTTGACATTTCAACTACATAAATAAAATTTTAATCAAAAGTAAAAGCGAATAGAAAAAATACACCAGTGCGTTCTTGATCATAGTTAGGTGCTTACATAGTTTTGAATTGTCTTAAGCCTACCAACATCTCAATCAATATATATTTCCAATTCGATTTTGAAGAGTTTCATAATGAAAAAAAAAAATACAACAAAATTGAGAACGTCCACCTTTTTGAAGTTAATTAAAAAAGGTCAAATGCATTTATCTAAATTAAGGATTAGGAATCATTATCTCTGTGAATGTAGCCTAGAGGATTGTTCTTCTGATATATTTTTATATGTTCTTTATTTGTTAGAGAAACAGATTCTCCCTTTATGATGTTCTCCCTCCTTATATTCCTCGTCCTAGAAACCTTACGTGTTTCTTAGCTTTAATGAGACCCTTTCATTTTATATGCCTTGTCCTTATTTATGAAAATTAAAAAAAAAAAACAAACTTTAATCAGATTATCTATGTCTTAATCTATATATATCAAACTTTGGCTGTATTTATTTTTGTGTCGAAAATACAAGTAACTCGGTCTGAATAACAATTATATTAATGAATTATTTTCTTTTCGCGCATTACATTTGTTAACCGTACTCCTTCGTTTATAACACTATCTGCCACAGACAGCGCACACTCTGTACGAGTATCTACATGACATTAGTGAAATTGTGTATTACCTACACACAGCGTCATAAAGAAGAAGGTTAAATTATACCAAAAAGTGTGCTGAGATATGTCAAGTAATTTTTGTACCCTTGAAACACAAAACGACACGGGTTTTCATTGGTTTTTTTTTTTTTTTGAGTTACTGGCAGTGCAGTAAGACAAACCTAGACAAGTTTCGTATACGCTACTTACACTTTGTATAGTAATTGCTTCCACTGATACTAGATAACCTTCTTAAATATATCGGATGAAAAGATAAATCAAATTAAGTTTTTTACCAGTTCCTCTCGATGACTTGGTTATTTTCTGAATCCGTGTTAATTATGAAATTTATAAGCTTTCAGGGCTTACATTAAATAAAGTCTGATATCAGATATATCCAATATCAGTTCAATTTCATATACGTGTTAAAACGAACGAAAAATTCTTAAGAGCCGTTATAGTATTGCTGTAGATAATATATAAAATAACATATAATATATTGTAAATACAGTAAAAGTACCCGGGACATCCAATTAACACGGTCAACCGACCACCAAAACAGGATTCCTTCGTATATTTCCGGACGATTTTTCATCAAGTCGACCACTGGTGGACGATTATTGAAATTCACTCATGCGACTAATTAGTCGACGACACGAGGGCGCTTTTGATTACACTGATAATTGTTTAGTGTATAGACCCATACATATAGTAATATATGTTCATATTCAATCGGAAATTACACACACGATTTGATGCTTTCAATGCCTCCGGTGTCCCTCTCTGTGACTTTTTTGTTTGCGTTGTTAAGCTTATTTAAATACACCTGATAGTCTCAAATATATTATTGTGCTGACATTAGTATATATAATGCACTATTTTCTAACGCCATACAAATGTCTGGAACAATCTAGTAGTTTCTACAGACATCGCGAATAAACTGGTAGTTGCCGATAAAGTAGCGCGGTGATACATAGATACGCGGGAAGAGGCATAAATTAAAAATTTATCGCACCGAGTATTGTAAACACATATACAAACGTGCTCTAAAATTAGCATGAATTTAGCAAAAAGAAAGACCTGAACACAAAAAAAAAATATATAGAGTTTCATGACATCGACTTGACCCTGAAGTTTAAAGAAAGGTGATCAAGACACATATGTATAATATAGTATTTAAATTATCTTCTCTATTATCATAAAGTATATGCACAGGGAGTAAATTAAAAGCAATTGACTATTGGTCTAATTTGTCATTTGTTGTTGTGTGTCATCTCGAAACCAATCACAACGCGGTTTTAATTTCCGTACGATACGAATATTTTCGTGATATTTTCTAAACAAAACCATACACATGGAAACTGTAGTTAGATACTTCGCGTGTACACATTTGTTTCTTTAACGACATAGAAACGATTCGAGAGAATAAAGTAAATAGTTAAAACAGCGCTCGGCATCTTTGTCGGAGCCAATTTAGAGCAATGGTCAATGAAGCGGAGCCGTTAAATTTAATGTACACTAACCTGGTGCTATAAAACGCAAGTTAATCTCAATACACCGATAGCGCTTATTATCTTTAGTGACGCGTAATCCTTATAATTCTTATATCGATATTTATAAAAAAACATATATGTGTATAATTTGTTATCAAATATTTTTCACTAAGGTCAGGTAAGCTGGTCGAAAGACAAAACAATGACGTAACCAACATAATTGTAAGGTCACCATAAAACATAAATTATGCTATAGTTAACTGTTTCTGCAGAATGGTTTTTTTTCTGTATATCTAGGATAATAAGTAACACATGTCTTTTTCAGATCCCAGACTACCTTTATTCTAAATTTCGTTACGATTAGTTCAGAAGCTTAGATGTGAAATGTAACAAACAGAGAAGCAAAGCTACTGTATGTGTCCTTTTGTCTATATAATTATAGTATAAAAATTGGGATTTCTTTCCACTTCAGGATGTTTTTGTGTGTAAACAGATCCTACGTTTGTCTAGTATTTTTTTTTTTAATTTAGTGAGTTTGTATGCACTTTTTTTTCTAACAAATGTACTTCATTTTCTTAAACATTGCTATATTAGTTAATATTCTTACAGTACTTTAGGAAATCAAAAACAACGATATTCTAAAGTATACCGTCTTGAACCTTGTAGAATCGTTCGAATAATGACGACGTCAGGCTTCCATGGTTTTCCATCTTCCTTTATGAAAACGCTTACAAAGCGCATCGCAATGCGTTCGAGGCGAGTTATATTTTAGATATTGGAGCGAATTCAAAGAGACAACAAAAGGAAGAGATCTTCAAGCGGACTGCGACCAAACCACTATAAGATGTAAATGGAACTGTGTTATTATTATGTCATTATGTATTTATTTGATTTTTATCTGTAACGAGTACAAAGTAAATTTATTTTCACATAAACAGTATTTAATTTACCCAATGGTCTAATAATATTGCTTATTTATATTTTTTCAGTCATACTTATTGCTATGCTTAATTACTATAAGAATACGTCATATTGTTTCAAGTGTGCTACATATTTTTATACTTTATAGGTTTTAGCGTTAACACAATCTCACTTGATGTTAAATTTCCTTTATGGTCCCAGATAGTAGATACGCTAAACCTAGAGGGACTAGCGCTCAAATGCAGCCGCCAGAACACTCATAGGTGATTGGTGACAGATTTTCAACTTTAGGATGGTATCTAGCCAGGCAGGCTTAGAAAAAACCCAACCGCCATGCTATGATTTCATCACGATGTTTTCCTTCACCGACGGCCCGGCTCATTCGCTAGAATTCAAACCTACTCGTACGTCGATTGACTCGGTGTTTAAAAGTAATAAGCCATTCAGTCATCATCGCTTCAAAATAATTCACGTCGTTTTTGAAATATTTCTGATGAGATCATTATGTGTATGTAGTCCTTAACTAAGCTATTATGGCGACCACAAATATTCTCTTGAAATATTTACAAGCTACAATTATATGATACTTAGAATATATATATATATATATATATATATATATATACAAACAATGCAATTAATTATAATAGAAAAAAAATCGAAATATGCATATATTTCTCATAAGATAAATTAATTCTAAAGAGTCGATCAAATTTTATCGACAGTTTGGTACATGTACTATATAGTCCCATCACTACGCGGAAATAAAAATCGTAAATGAAGCCATTCGAGCTCGCGGGCGGTCTCCGAATGCGATTAACTACTTTTTCGGGACTACCCACATTTACTGTCCTTTTATTTCAGGTGGAAATGTTATTTATTTATTTACCCGCGTACGGTTCGGTCACTGGCTTATGTGGAAATTAAATATTTATGTTCAAACGGTATTTTCTGTTAAGAAATGACCAGTTTATGTATGTGCTTCAATATTTTCGGCATAGCGATAACCGAGAGGTTCTCCAAAAAAACATTATGCGTACGCTAGCGTTGTAAAATGGGTCATTCGATCGACTCCTAGAAAACTACATAACCAGCGAGTACCATGCCTAAATTAAAGCGAGCAAAAACTAGTATTATAAGAATGAATCAGCAAAAAGAATTAATTCGTCCCAACCCTGAATTAAACTCCAATCCCATTAACATTATACTTATTAAATGAACTATTGTCATATATTCTCAATTTTATCTTGTTCATTTGTCCACATATTGTCATCGTGCATTAAAAACGAGCAGAATTCAATAAAAACATACTTACCGAGATACGAGACAAGAAATAAGAAATAAATCGAATAACCGAAAGGTGGTGAAAGGAAATTGGAGTAATATGGTTTCTAGCCAAGGGTTAATGGACTGGAAGTGATTTTGCTGGTCAATGCCTTGTTTATTTTTATGGACATACTATTTTTGTTATTATTTTTATTCAACTCTTATTTTATATCTACGGCATAAAGAGACAACATAAACTTTTTTACAGGCAAACGAGTACTAGAAATCGCCAGCGTTTTCATTCGCGTTAAACTATGATATACTAAAGTTTATGTTGACGGCTTTGCTATCGAGAACGATACTTTTTCCTGCCCTTTTCACTACTCCTGGAAAGGTGTATTCAAGTATTACGTAAGCAGCAAGTAAGTGTTTAATATCAGTAAGTGCTTGATTTCCTTATTTTTGTTGACATGAAGGATGAGGGATCTGATATGTGAGGCGCGTGGTCTTATCCCCTGGGCTACCATTGTCTTAGTAGCGAACCACTACTTAATTGCTTTATAGAGTATATATTCCATATTTCTAGACTTGTTAATTGCTGTACATGTATCTATAAGGAAACCAGAACATATTAAAAATAATTATATAAATGTTTACGTAAGCATTTAAGAGCATTGCTTACTTTTGCTAACGAGAAGGAGTGGCCAGTCAGAATTTACAAAAAATCTGCTAACGTAACACTTGCACAGCTCCTAATCGGTTGAGTGGTTAAGACGTGAAAGTATAACAAACAAACCCATGTTCGCACTTATAATTTTAGAATAATAAAATAAGGTATAAAATCCAATGTATAAAGCGAAAACTTGATTCTTAACATTTAAATTACATAACTCATATTAAATGCGAAACCCATCAGGGATTACCATAAAAACTCACCGTCAAAGTCAAAGTCCCATCTCATTAATTTCCTAGCGTTCGTCATTTCTGTACCGCTGAGAGACTGATCATTTCGCGACAAAAGACGTTCCCCGAGGAAGGAAACCTTTCAGTTTGTGTGTCATTGTTTATGCGGGCGGTGCACTTCAAACGGATGATAGGGCGACCAAAAATTCATTGAGATGAATTTCACTATCATAAAAAAAAGAATTGGGTGATTTTATGAAACCACGATGCAAGTGAAACTTTTTTTTCTGATCGTAGTATTTTAAAAACTTAGCACAATATTTGTTTAAATCATTAGATCATTTTAAATTCAGCTATGGGTGCCGCCATATTGGTATTGCCTGCTCTGCCAAGTGCCTTTCAATTTACCCCTACTCCGCGGCTGGCTGAAATGCAACATAAGATAGATGAAAGAAAAAATTTGAAGCGATGTAAAAAAGTTTCCCTTCAGAATGTCAACGTAATTAGCTAAGCTTGAATAATACCATATAAAGTACTACTATATCATAGGGACCCCGCTTTCGTCATAGTCACACAATATAATACTTTGGTGGCATAGGCATTCACAGTTCGAATATAATCAAATAAAACCAACAATATAGAACCACGTTAAGCTTAATTAATTGCACCGGAAAATACCTTATGACTATAAAGACATTGTAATATATGCAGATTGTTGAAGCTCGAAAAAATGGGGAACAATGGGGCCGATATATTCAATAGAATAAAAGCTCCTAAATATAAGATAAAAAATTATATATATATGCAGATAATTTTAAATAAATTAATATTTTGAATATAAGTAGTTTTTACTTGTCATTTTATTCTTCATTCTGTATAGTTAATTTTTATTTTGCTCCTAGAAAAATATTTTCTTTGAGAGATTTACATCACATATTATAAGATAATTTATTGGCAAACATTAACCATGATTGAGTACAAGTAAAATGATCTAACTATTACAGAATTTTAAAAAAAAATGTGAAGCTCGAAAAGATTTCGGAACCATATTTTTCCAAACGATAGATACCCTACAATCACTCCATTGATCACGCCGCCAAAGACAAGCCGCCCGAGAGAAGGCATCCGGCGGCGACTGTTTCCGCTCGCACGCACCTTTAATGAACTAAAAACACAACATAAGGCACCTTACACACCCAATAAATAAACGCAGCTGACGCTACAAAATAAGGACGATAATAAAATAAGTTTTTCCATTACATAAAGTTTGAATCAGGGTTAGGTATGGGTACTGTGCCTGATGGTAAGCACAATATAATCAAAAACGAATGGCCATTGAAAGAGCAAATGATGATGACTTAGTTGATAGCATGTTCGGACACCTCGTCGATTGTCGTAGGTTCGAACCTTGCTTACTGAGTCGGACCTTTCAATGGAGCAAACATCATGATGGTAGGGCCTTTTCTAAGCCCGCTTAGTTAGCTACCATCTGAAGTTGAAAATAGGTTCTTAAGTACCTGTTGGTGTGTTCCAACTGTTGGAATTGGGAGTCACTTAACCCCCCGCCCCTCCCTCTAGGTTTACCGTGTTTAAACAAACGCTAAAACCTATTAAGTATACAATGAAGTCGATGATCGCTAGCATGATAATTCGTATAGATGTCCCTTGATATTACACTCCTAGGATCAGACGTTATAAGAAAGTACACACTGGACGGGAGACTGGACCAAAACTCCATAGTACGAAAAAGAAAACACATTGCGATTTCTTAGGTAGTCAGTCTTCTACATTTTTCTCATTCCAGGAATATTACTAACAAACTTTCGACAATGATTGACATGACATTGAATGAGACTTAATGTAGTAATACTTGAAAATAGCGATATCTTCGTTTAGAAAGTTTTCTTAGAAGCTGCTTTATTCACATTGTGTGAGATGATGACAGTATGTTTATTAAGCACATACAATTTATCACAAATGCTACATTTAAAGATTAAGTTAGTACAAGTCGGAAGTCTATGAATGACACCAAATAAACTGATGCAACATTACAACATAAACTACGTTATTTTATGACAAACTAGCTGATACCTGCGACTTCATCTACGTCTTTATGATCTTAGCAATGTATTTAATGTACGGAGGATAAACTATTGCAAAAATTGAAAGAAAAAATATACTTTACAACTTTACATAACAACACTTTTTTGTGTTTTGTAATACGTATAAAAATCGTAATTTCTAAAAACTATAAATGACACACAAAATGAAGACATCATGATACTTTTTTATTTACATCAAGACCAAGTGTCTAAGAGAAGTAAAATTAAACCAAAAAATTATCTAAAACTATTCAGTACTTTTTCTATCATTTTATTTGTCTATAAGAAGACTATAAAAGCAATTGTATTAAATTGTCTTAGTGTAATTAATGTAGAATAATTAATAAATCTTCCTATTGATATTTATAATACAGTATTAATAATAATAAATTAGTATTATTACCTCATTAATATATTGAACATTGATACATAGAATACTGGAAAACACACCTTTATTATTTGAATTATATAGATATAACATGAGACAATGTTCCGGATAAAAACAAAAACGCAACATTTCATCTCTTCAATGTGAATGAAACCTTACAGTTATGCTATAACAGTAATCATTTGCTTTTTATTACGTGGAAATATAGATGAGAGAAGTGCGTCGAATAGGAGTTCTCGTTTCGTATCCCATTTTGAGGAAGACAAATGGTAAATGAATATTTTATTCGGATTGTGACATATTTGAAATATATTCCTGTGTTCTTGCATATATACGGATTAAAATAACATTTTCTATTATTATCATTCATCCTTGCAGCTGTATCTAATATTAATTTATATAAACGTAAAGATAAACAGACCAACAATTTATATAGTTACTTAAATTAAAAAATTACTGTGTTCCACAGATATCTGCGTGGGAATAAATGTTATTGTATAAATTATTAGCAACTAAGTATACAAACCATTTTCAAAGTTATGACCACTGCATTCTATAGCCATTAGATTATATAAACAATAAGGGTTGTGATCCAGAAGATTGAGTTAAAACGGAACGTGTGACAGTTCGTGTTGCCATCAACAGCTTCCGAATGAGAACCGAACAGCTCCAGCAAATAAAACAAATATATATATATATATATAAGACAAATTGTTCAGCAGAAAAATATCTTTTGTAATAATTTTTAAAATAATTTTGTAATGGTAAGTATTGAAATTATTATTGACGAATCAAACATTTTCATTTTAAGTATTTACTTTAATTCACGATTTAAAGCTGTAATTTTCTTTGAAATAAATGTAACTGATATAAAAAAAATGCTCAATTTTTGTCTCAATTATAATTGTTCTTATATAGGTAAATATTTTATTCACAATCAAATAGATTCCATCAAAGCCTATATTCACTTACAAGCAATTCAAGTAACCTGAGGCAAAACTCCTTATAAACGATGCTTGGTTGAATGCTTCACCGGGTCGCTGACGAGACGAGTAAGAATCGTGCTAAGGACTTCCTTATCAATATTATCAAACTTCCTTATCATAAACCTTATTTCAAGGTATGAAGGTTCTATTTACTTTGTGTAACAGCACACGTATCTTCGTGAATTACTCGCAGCGGTTGCACGGCGGCCGTTGATTTTACTATATACTTGCCGTTTGATTTAAAGCTTTATTACAAAACAAAAGAAACCATTTCAGATCGTTTTTTGAACGTCGAAATATTAGGTGGTAAGGCAGATGGAATTATATTTATTCAAGTTCATAGAGATTTACCTTGTTATGGTCTGGAAATGGTTTTATAGAAGTTTATACCAATTTTATAAACGCACTAGCTGTTAACAGTCTGATTCGTTATATAAATTAAATAAATAAATAGATTGATAGATATTTTTCGTTGTGCAGGCATCACTTCAAAACTACTGGATAGATTTTCATTATTTTTGTTTAGTTTTACATCTTAGATGCTTGGCCTAAATCTAAAAAAAAATCAGAATATCTCCATATAACATATAGTTATGGAAGTTACGGTTTTTGAAAACAGTACAATAGACTAAAGAAATTTTTGAAGCAAAACAATTTTTCTTTTCTGTAGAAAATATATTGTTAAAATAATAAACAGCACAGATGAAGACGCGGGTAAGATGATAGTATATAAAAATGATCCTATGTCCTATTCTAAGACGTATTCTATTTTTAAGTCAAACATATTCCGTGTAACCGTTCAATCGTGATTTAAGAGCAAATATTTAAAGAAACAACATAAAATAATATTCAATTTCACAACACACTTCCACGGTGTATATCACAACATATTATAAAACAAAGTTACCCGCCGCGTCTGTCTGTCTGTCTGTTCGCGATAAACTGAAAAACGGCTGAACGGATTGTAATGCCGTCTTCACGAATAGATACAGTCATATATGAGGAAGGATTAGGTATATCATTTGTTAAGGTTTTGTGTAAATTTGTTGAAATATAACGATAATTGTTGGAAGTGTTGGAAAAAGCAAATCCGCCTTAGGAAATTTCATCGAAAACGCCGCCTAATTCTTTTGAGATATAACAAAACAATGCATAGTGAGATATTCCTCTTTTAGAGATCTACAAAAAAGTTTGTGATGGCATATACCTATACTACTTAGTATACCGGCATGTCGTACAGTAGCACATCTCAACTCGCCCTTCATTCGAATACTTCTTCGACATCTTAACGACATTTTGCTGGAGTTCCCGCTAGTCGACTAGATTGCCGACAATTATAAAGAAATGTGTACCACTTTTAGAAAATTTTGTGAGAAGCTGGAATGACTGTAGAGTCTTATTGTTTAGTAATATTTAGTGTTATTATTGTTATTATTTTTTTTTTGTTTTAGTCATCATATGTTTATATATAATTAATTTCCTTTTTTTATTATTGTATGTTTAATGTTTATTGTATGTTGATAGCTGACTAAACCTATCTATCTTCTAAAAATGGTTACACAAAATGAGGTGATTACAAGGCTATTTAGACGGGTACAGTATTAAGCCTTATAAAATTTAATACATAAATTACCTGAAGCATTTGATGTACATAAGTATCTATCTTTTATTATCAGGACAAGATAACGTCCGTTGGATCTACTAGTAGTATTTATTAAATTTCCAGTGGTGGCAATTTATTATTTTTTGCAAAGAGTTTGCATGTGCAATTATCACGTATCATTTTACCTAATTTTCTTCTATTGCCCCAGCTGCGAATGTTTACAAATACGTCATTGTGCACAAATTTTTGATTGGTGGAATTACATATGAAATATGGATTATCGTGAAAAAATTTACTCAAAGCGGCTCTTTGACCGTAGAGTATTATGTTAAACTTTTTTTTATGTTTTACAGGCACGCGTTTGGTCTCGATGTCACCTGATGGTAAGTGAAGATGAGGCAGACGATGGATCGTGCTAACCCGCTAGATGCCTATTCTCTCTCCTCTTGAACACTCTCAAGTTATAAGAGGACAGGAGACGGTGGAACTTTCGTATTATATAACTTTATAGGTTTTGGCGTTTGACTACATTCTCTCCTGATGTTAAATGGCATTGTATTTCAAAATGGTTACGCTAAACCTAAAAGGAGTGACGCTCAAGTACAGCTGCCGGAGCAAACCCATAGATGCTTGCTGATAGATTTGCAGCTTGAGGGAGGTAGTTAGCCAGGCGGTCTTTTGAAAACCCCTACCACTATGTTCATACCACGCTATGGTTTCACCTCAATGTTTTCCTTCACTTATAGTTCCTGCTCATTCACAAGCATTCGAACCTACGTAGAAAGATGCGTTGTCCAAATACGCTAACCACTGATCAATGTGGCCGTAATCAATGAATTATGAATGTTATATTTAAATTTAAAGTATTTGTAACACATTTTATACCTTCATTTTATGTTTCTCTATTAATTGGAAATGTGAAATTTAACTGTGCCATTTCTCATGGTCCCTGAGTGTGTGCCATGTGCTTCAAAAAGAGTACAAAGTATTTTGTTCAAATATATGTATGACGGTACTGATACCGGTATACAATTTGGTTGATAATTATTTTTAATAATAACTGTGAAAGCAAATAGACGGAAAAATAAGGGCTAAAAAATTCTAGAAAAAAAAATGATGAACTAATTATATCTATTTTTATAGTCAAATCTTTCCTTCGACAACATTTAAATCGAGGCCCAGGTGTATTTCCACTCGGGCTCCCATTCGGAACGCGATTGTCTTTAAAGTGTATTTTAAACTAATGAAATGACATAATTTCATCGCATCTGTTGCTTAGTATTTTACTTTGGTATTAATTTGAATTCTTTAACGATATATGGCATAAACAACTTCAAAACTATACAAAGCAGAACATTAAAATCAACACAAACTACATACTGTGGAAGTTTATCTCTCCATTTTAAACTTTTATGTTTTGTTTTTATATACACTATTTCATTACAACATTACTAGCTTTAACACGCGGCTTCGCTTATATTAATGTAGTTTTGATCTATCCCTTACTACATAATAGACGAATGAACACTCACAAATTCGCATTTATAATATAAGTAAGGGTATATATTCTGTGTAAACATGTCGGTCATACTAACCAGACGGCTCTATAACAAACAAATAAATATTTCCGAATAAAAATTTAGAAACCACCACAATAAAATACGCGGCACATTGAAAAGGTCATCAATGATGAATGATTGCGTCTCATAAAACTGATGATTACTTTAGAACAAACCAATATACGTATATCAGGTACTTTGTTTATTACACTACAATATATTTTTTAACTTACTTATTGACTAATTTTTACCAGCTACGTTGCTCGTGTTATCTTAGGTTTGACCTTTCCCTCGAGAATAAATACGTTTTTTTTTTATTTGAAAGGCAGCATTTGTCCATTTCTGTATTCCTGATAACGTGTATGCAAAATGTATTGAAGATCAGTTAAATAGTTAAGATGTAAAAGTGTAACAAACAAACAGACTCATATTCACATTAGTTAGGCTTCGTTCAATTTAAAAAATCCAGGTAGCATGAAAAAAGGGATATCCTTTAGTCGCAGACAGTCAACCAATTTTCTGTTTTATGTCCGCAGTCAGTAACATAAGATGAGTGACTGAAATCTCCCGTCTGTTATTAGCCGTCTACATTGATATGTAGTCGATGCCACAATCAAAACAAATAACCCCGCATAATTCAAAATTAACCCATCATTAGCGTTATATGAAAATCGATATAGCATGTTAATTATACAGGATTATATCCGGAATCCGCCTGACCTATTTCCACCCCAAGCGTTCAGACCCCATGCTTTCATACGGGTATCACGTACTGCTGGTTTAGAAGAATAATATATAATTAATTGCAGAAATATTGCCATCCGATCGTGTTAATTGGAAGGATTTTTATATGGGTCGTTTTTTTCTGTAAAAAGAATCTAAAAAGGGGTAGTAACTTGCCTTTATTTTTGGAACATAAATACATGGATAGGTAAAACAAGATCGTTTTTCGCTTCTGTCCCTGTGTGTCTATTTAGTCGTTCTAAAGCAAATAAATGAATGGTTTTATCATTTATGAACATCGTCTTCATATTATAAAGAAGCATTGTTTAAGTAGACAGTATTTGAATATGCATTGTTTCAAATGAGATCATTATCGTTAAGCCTTATTTGCATCTCTTATCTCATCTTTTTCTTCACTGGCATTGACCCCTCTGCTAGTCATCATAGACCTCTGGGGGTCGATATAGATCACTTTGGGAATCACAATTCTAAACTAAGAATTTGATATACTTTTCAATAACGTTTATAGACTTTATTCCTCAATATATACAAAACATGTATTTTACTACTAGCTTTCGCTAGCTTTAATGTGACTTCGATATATCCCTCGAGAACAGTACATTTTTTTGGATGGTAATACATCTTATGTTCTTTTCTGTACTCCTGATAAATAGTTAAAACGTGAAAGCGTAAAAAATAAACAAACATTCGCATTTATATTATAAGTTTGGATTTATGTATAGTAGATAAAAGTCAATGTATTCTAATGAAGTCGTGAGAATGATTTTCGGAAGATTACATTGGTTACACTAGCTAAACATTATGAGATACAAAAAACAATACATTACAAAATATACATCTAAATAATGTCTACAGAAAAGTAAATGATATACGTTTAATATCTGTTAAGAGCAACTTATAATAATATTTTTTCCTTTAGGCCTGATCCTCCGGAGTGGAGCCCTCGAGCACGTTGCCAGCACTATACAGTGACTCAGAAACTTTCAATCACAACACAGATATCCCCCACACAGGTGCACATCCACACAAGTGGGTACACATAAAGTGGAACAATATTATTTTTTCCTCTTATTCGAACTGAATTAATTTAGTTTAGCTTAGTTCTCAGATCGGAAATACATGTTTGAGTTCGTGAGGTACACATTCGTATCTTACGAATTTCTATATGTGCGAATAATGAGCTTAGTTTAGCTTTGTAGGATTCGGGGTTCTAGGCAACAGTCCAAACCGAGGCGTACCGTGCGCCCTTGAGCTGGTTGCCAATATAAATGCGCTCCCCTTAGTAGTCCGGTGAAGTTGTAGAGGCCTATCAAGAAAATAACGTAGTCAGGTCGAAAAAAAAATTGTATGCTGTCAGACTCTTAGAGTGCAAAGACCTTGTATAGAATTACATGTTAAGCTTTTAAGATCTGATAATGAATTGTATTGCGGAAATCAATATTACTGCGATATCGTTACGGGGCGTTATAGTCGCAATGTTACAAAGCACATGTGAAAAAAAAAATTGCTTATTTGCAATGCTTTTTTATCAAATATATTATGAATACTTATTTAAGTAAATATCTTAGTTACCTTGGAAATTTAATGTAGATGAAAAATGCCTTTAACAGCGCACCACATCAATAAATAGCTTAGGAGATATCAGATATTTAAAATTACAGTACAAACTACCGACCGACTTGACCGTTCCGAATATAGTTGCGCAGAATACAAATTTAGTTATGGATACGTAAGATATTATAGATATAATATGGGCACAACTTAACGATAAATAAATACCAATTTTAGACTCCTATAATAATATTTTGACGGTTAATATGAAACTCTGATTGTGAGACGTGATTGTCGCAATCCAGTGGGAAACAATTATTTTGTCCGACCACCCCGCTTTTGAGCTTAAGTATAAATAGACAACGGTCACAATTATAGTTATTTAGGTGTTCAAGTAGTTCGACCGGTGGAATATCGAACCAATGTCCGCAGGTTCGAACCCTGAACGGCATGTACCAACGAAAATTTCGGAATTCGCGTACATTTCCTAATTTAAATTGGTAGCACTATCAGCTGAGGGTGAAGGAAAACATCGTAAGTAAACCTTTACTTGAGAAATGTTCTTGTAGTACCACCGTATGGAGGAAAACTATAGAACTGTAGATTTATCGGAATTTGAAATCGCCATTACGTCTTGGGCTAGCGTGATGATTACGCCCATACCTTCCGTCGGAAAGAGGCCTATAGCCCTGCAGTGGGTCTCTTACAGGCTGATAGGCTGATGATAATGATGATGACATGACAATGAGATGACTATTATGACTATTAGATAAGATATTAGAATAGATATTAGATGACTATTAGATAAATGAAAACAACAGACACCGCAGCTCTGTTCGCAATACTCTGTATATAACATTGTACATAAATGAGATTTTGATAATTCTCAATAATCGTATGAGGTATCATAATATTACAAATGCGAATGTGAGTTTTTCCGTTCATTGTTTAGTTCATCCGTCTGTTTAGTTTTTACAAATATATGTGTATAAGAAATGTGATAATTTGCTAAAAATACTCTGTTAAATTCATTAAATATTTCAATTATATTCATTGTCTTATTTATACACATAATTATTTGTCGAGATGTGAATAAATTTAAGGCAACATCCGCTATCATGTTTACTAAAACATTATCATATAACTGAATACTTCAGAATAAGCAAAAAATCCATTTCGACTTAAATTTGTCCAATGAAAAAACTCACGGGAGCGTAACAATAACAAAATCGGTATGTTCAAAAGGGTAGCGCCCGTCTCCGACTGATCGCATGAGCGGCCGCATGACAAATTGCCTGTCTCCATGCAACCCTTGCGTAGTAATCTTCAGGTAATATATGATTTATTAGCTATAAGTCGTATTGTTACATATTTTTCACATTCATCTACAAAGGTATATAGGATTGTTATAGTAACTGCTCAAAAATCTATATCAATAAAATAATAAAGGTTAAGATAACTATCGGGTGAATGTCTTAAGCGTTCCCCTTAGTAGCCTACTAGTTTGTACTAACATTGTAACCGTTTCGGGTAATGCTTTCAGATCGGACGCTCTTGAATACGTTCCCTGACGTCCATACATACTACAACAGTATTGATAGACAAGAAAATATTAATATAAATTGTTAAATCTTATTATCGATTCTAATGATATACCTAAAAATAGTAAAGTTTATCATAATATCCAATTATATGTCCTACCCTAAACAGATTCGATTAAATCTCCCCATACTACACAAGGAACGGTCGCGTTTAACTACATTTTGAGATAAAACTACGGATTATTGTCTATTTGAGGGTGAATATTTTTCCCCGATAAATTTCATTATTATAATATTACTGTTTATGGTTGTCTATTGCGATGGAATAGTGAATTTAATTACATATAATTAATCGTATTGTATGTTGTAATTAAGTGTTCGATTTTAAACAGAAAGATTTTCGGAATATATTACTAATTGTTGTTTTCATTTATTATTTGGAAATGTATATAAATTTAAAGCGTAATTTGATTCGTATCAAATAGAATATTAGATTAGATTGAACTGACAATCCCCCTCAACGATGAAGCGATGATGGCTCAGTTGATAGAGTGTTCGGACGTAGTGTCCAAGAACGTAGGTTCGAACCCTAGCAACTGAGTCGGAGCTTTCGGTGAAGGAAAACGTGATGAAACCATAGCATGGTGGTAGGACTTTTTCTATATCCGTCTGGTGAGCTACCTACCACCCTGAAGTTGAAAATCTGTCGCCAAGCACCTGTTGGTGTGTTCCGACAGCTGCACTTGAGAGCCAGTCTCCCTCTAGGTTTAGCGTGACTACAATGTTAGATCACATCATCATTTAACATCAGATGAGATTGTGGTCAAACGCTAACTTATATAGTACAAAAGAAAACATGGCCTAGCGCAGTGGTCGGCAAACCGCGGCTCGGGAGCGGTATGCAACTCCTTCACTCCTTGACTAAGGCTCTATCAGAAAATGTTGAGTGCAAATTATTATTAACTTGACTTGTAAAACATTTTCGAAACGCAAGCCTACAGAAAAGAGGCACAATTTTAGAAACCAATAATAGCACGATTAGCCGCTCTCAGAAAAAAGACATATTTACCAAAGACAAGCTATGGCTAAGTATCGAAGATCGAAGAATTCATAATTATTTTGATAAAAGCATCTATGCTAAAGCAAAGCTTAAGTTTTAATAAAGCCTCTTTGAATAAATTCGTATTTTGTATTGTTTATATTTGGCTCTTTTGGAGGACGACTTTATCGACCACTGGCCTAGCGTCAATTAGTGGTGAGTTACATGGGCATTATCGCTTTTAAATAGGTCTCCATAAAATAATTATAATGAAACGGCCAAAAGGCTAATAATTGCCTCTACAAGAAATTCAAGTCACTAGCATAGATTTAAAAAATATATATATAACAACTGTAAGAAGTTAATTATAATAATAAGATCGTATCTTGCTCCTTATAGTATTGTATTTAAGCTACACTAGATTAAAAACGGTTAAGTTTTTATACTATTTCAAAAAGAAAAGTACGGACCAAGAGTCTGCAAGAAACATTAAAAAAATAGGCATAACAAGAGGAAATACAAGTATATAATTGTATAACTCCAACACCATGTGACCGATTACCGTAATAATTATCACAAATAAATATCATATCTTGGAGCAGATTTTTATGTTATCCATTTTATTGTATCACTAGGTGGCTCTAGGCTATATTTCATTGATGCTAATCTTCATATTTTAACTCAACCCGGATGAAGTTGCAGGAGGATACTAATATAATTTATACAATTATTATAAAGAGAAAATCTAGTAATATAAACAAAGAAGACAACAGGAGAAAAAAAAAAGAATTCATTCGTGGTCACTGAACAGCCATCGTGTATAGTCGCGCGTCGGCGTCAGTTGCCCCGCAATAATTCTTGTTAGGCCTCAATAGAAACAAAGATGATTCTCTTACAGCGATATTCTCGGAATCCACTTATACCTCGTTTTATACAGCGTGTTACTTTTATATTTTTGTTTTATTTTATAATATAATTTTCCTGTATGAAAATTTTACCGCAATGTTCGGACAAACACCCTCTTGATATAAACAAACAAATCATGTCTCGTCAACCGTGGTAACGAAATACATTGGAGTTTTTAACATAGGCCGTCTCAATCTTTCTGGTATCGTTCAAGTAATGAAGTCAACTTTCCAGATTTTCCCGCCATATATTAAAAGGTGTGTAAAGCAAACCGCGGTGCATCTGAGTAGAGTTCTATTCTGGCTTTCGAGCGAACATGAAGAAAAACAGAAGGAAAGGATATTCAAGGAGACTATGACTATAATAAGTACAAGATAAATGTCACCTGACACAAACGGCATTTGATTGTCAGTTTGTTTGTTTGATATGCATCCACGTTTTAACGGTGCAACCATCATCATGAAATTTTGAATATACGTTGTCAGAAGTCCAGAAAGGAAGATAAAGTACGATTCATCCAGAACAAATCGGTGTTCTGGAAGGAAAGGTCAGGTGTACATTAACATAAGCAAGGCCACGGGCGAAATTGGAAGGATACCAAAATGAAGATAAGAGTTTGGAAATAAAGTTTCTATGGAACCATAGTATGGTAGAAAAGCATTTTGAGTGCTCGCGTGAGTAAGTGACTCATAACTGTGTTGATGAAAATAATAAATATTTAAAATGCGTATAAACCTAGTCTATTTGTACACATAGGTTGTTACTATGCTATCTAAACGGTAAAAATAGTTTAGTATTGCGTATTTATTTTGAAATTTCGATATTAAAATGTATTAAAAATTGAAGGAATGCAATGATACTGTAGAGGAGCAATTAGTGCTCACTTGTTTGGCTAATAACTAAAATATAGTTGAAAACCTATTGCTAAGGTGAAATAAATATTGAATACTAGCAGATACCCGAAACTTCGTCTGCATTATTTATTACCTTAACAATATATTTCATGTCCAGGAGAAAAATATTTTAAATCATTACATTAATATGTACTTTCCTTACAAAATTTCTTTAGCCTTTTGCAATGCTTATAATAATCGTACTTGCATAAAACTTTATATTAAATTAAGATATCTTGATTTTTTTTTTTGACAAGGACCAAGTGTTTAAGTGATAAAACTAAAACAAATTATCGTGATTTCGATTTGAGTAGTTTTTGCGTGATACGTCCACAACGACAGACCTCCATCATCATTTTATTTATATAGATCTATTTGTAAACACTATTTTGGACTGTGGTATTTAAAAAGCGACAGTATAGTATTATTTATTTATTACGAAGGTTGAATACTCGAACAGACTGTATCATTCGACAGCACTCATGAATGTTGCATGACATTTCTCGCGTCGATATTATTTACCGCAGCCCCAACAATAAACCTGTCCGCAATGAAGACAAACTGTGCCGGACATCTTGCTCCGGTACTAACCACTGTTTTTTGCTTGACCCCTCTGCACATTGGTCGGGGATATAATTTAAGGGATGATATTGAAGATTTTATTAACGTTCTGATCTGTTTATTGTATTCGTTAGAGTTTGTAGCTATTTCCCTGTAACAGTATTTAGTAAACCATAGATTTAAACTAAATTATACACTGGGAGATGACTAAAATAATTCGTAAAAATATTATTTTGAAATACCAGTATGCGTAATACGAAAATAGAAGATAGATAATAATAACAACGGCTGTAATAAAAGTTGTCAGTTATTCCGCTCTTGGTAATATTTTTGATTTCTATCATTTTGTAATTTATGTAAGTAAAATTAATGCCGAATGTATGAATGTATGTGCGCATCACTTTGGAGCGGCTGCGCCTAGTTAACTAATTGTTTATTTGTTGTGTCTGTAATGTCAGTACAAGGTTTGCATGAAGGGAAAAGTTTGAAAAATACTATAGAAAAGTGACAAAAATTTGGTTAAAATATATCTCGTGTAATACCTCTTTTTGTTCACAATAACTAACTTATTTATATAATGGAACAAACCGAAGACCACCTAAAGGATGTGCTTATCTAAAATACAGTTGCGTCTAGTTTCTCAAAACAAAGAATGCTGAATGCTCTCTTAGTAGGGAGTGGATCTGTAATTACCTCTAATCAAAGTATTAATATATCTACATACACAAATTATTCTACAGAAAGCTACACTAATATCATATAACGTTATGGACAAATATAGATGATGCCAAAAATAGAAAAAAAATATGCAAATGAGTACAAATTATGTTTCCTTTTGTCACTTTTCCATAAGCATATTCTAATAAAAAATCAAATCCGAGGCAGACATTTCTTTACAAATTATGTTTAAGCTGAATCTAAATTCATAAAATCTATTAATTATTTTAAGTGCATCAATTAGCTTTCCATATGATAAGACACATTATTTTGTAGCGAAATAAAATAATACAGACACTGGAAAGGCTAATAATTGACTAACGTGTAAAGATTGTATCTGACAAACAAGTTAGTGATGATTGAACCTTTTCACAGATGACACTTATGTTTTTCTTTAATATTACCCGATTTTATGAAAGAATTACTTTTATATTTGCAATATTTATTAGCAACTAAACCCTTATCGGTCTATACTTCTTTACTATCTTTTTCTTTACTTATATTATAAATGCGATTACGACTTTGTTCGTAACGCTTTCACGTTTTAATTATTCGAGCAGCTATCATCAAATTTGTCACACACGTGTCAAATCTACAGTAATGTAAGCGAATCCGTAAACAAAAGCTAGTCGTTGATATTATGAAGGGTTTTCTTATGAGGAATAAAGGAAACAAATTTCGTTTAACGATAATTCCACATCGATAGGATTCAATGAATAAATTGTAAAATTTGAAGAAACTTTGAAAGTGGCAACCCTTCTGTTTGGAGCAACGGGAAGTTTTGATTTAATATTCATTCATTCGAGTGAAATGGATTCGCTTTTGATCAGATAAAATACTGTCTACCTCTTCACGTAAATTTTTTGAAGCTCAAAAATAAATTGTTTTTTACTATATATAGTATCTGATGGGTACTCTGATGTGGATTGTACATAAACTCCTTAGATCCATGGTTACACACATATCATCTAATGACAATAGTGGTGTATTTGAAGCGATGGCTCGAATCCTTGCAACTAAATCGGAGCTTCCGGTGAAAGAAAAACATCGTGATGAAACCATTGCATATTGGTAGGGCTTTTTCTAAGTCCATCTGGCTAGCTACTACGCTTAAGTTGAACATTTATCACCAAGCACCTGTTGATGTATTCCGGCAGCTACACTTAAGAGCCAGTGCCTTCTAGGTTTACCGGTTTTACTATTTTAGACCACAACGTCATTTAACATCAGATAAGATTGTAGTCAGACGTACAGAAAACAATTCGCTTTTCCATAGGAGCTAAGCGGTAATGAAAATTTTAATAAAGAGAAATTAAAATTAATTCATTATAAAAATAAAAGACAGTCGCAGATAAAATACGCAAGTCCTTGAAACAATAAAATTATTGTCACCTGTAATAACCAGCTATTATATAGATAAACATAAAATTAATCTGGTATCTGTATATATATATTCACTGGGTCAAGGACGTTATATGACCATGCCCGGTTTCTGAAGCCGTCAGTTAAACTATCAATAGCTATTGATTCAATAACGTTATCCATAAGACAAGCGGCGTTTAACTGTCAATGTTTCTGTATACAAAATGAGACGTAGACTGACATTTCTCGTGTCATTTTGTATTCAGAAACCCAATTTGACAAGTTATCGAACCGATAGCGCTATTAAACAGATAAACTACAGTTAAAAATGCTTCAGAAACCGGGCATAAGTCGCTTATTAGAAAAAACAGTGATATGATAATTTGGCAAATATCTCAGTATGAGTGTTTTATAGAATTACTAGCGATGGACCTCGGCTTCACATGGGTGAATTGTAAGCGTGTAAAAAATTATATTCATTATTAAATCTTAGATCATTATAGTTCAGCAAAGTCATGGAGTAGTATAAATAAAAATCATTACACAAATAACTAGTTCTCGGTTACGTGAAGTTTATAATCTGTGGTATATTTTAAACTGTTTATTAAAATTGTATGCTATACATAGCAAATGTGATTCTACAATGTAAAGAAGGTATTTAATTGAATACAGATTAATACTATATTTGTCAGAATAGCGTTACAAATAACTATTTATTTTATAATATGTAAAATATTTACTGTAGATTAATTACTGTCTTCAGAGATAGACATACGTTACCACGGACTTTTCTGCACGTATTGTTAAAGCTTATAATTATATTATATTACTTCCATATATTTTATAAATTTTAGCCAGCATCACCGATATGGGCGACCGCAACCCCTTCTTACAATTTCTATACAAGATAGTGAAAACTGTATCAAAATCCGTTACGCAGTTTAGCAGAAATAAAACAAGAAACAGAATAGACGGTAAAAGCGACTTTGTTTTTACTATATTTAAAGAAAATACATCTGTAACAGTACGTACATACGCTATTAGCTATTAGCATAACAAACAAAACAGTACAGCAACTGGGCGACGGCAATCAAGAAAGAAGATTGAAAATAAATGTAATCCGCGTGAAGCGACGCGCCGGCACGTGCGATGACATGTCCCGACATGTATGCAAATAAGATATTTGGATAAATCTACACGGATGACGTACTGTGACTTTTTATATTATCAGTAATGGATATCGGGGTAGCACGCGACATTCGGCTACTAATGGATTTTATTTCATATTAACATCAAAATAATTGGTGGTGGTCGTTTTGTTACGACAGACAGAAATATTAATTTTATGCCCGGAATTTTCCAACATTTTTTTTTAATTTCTGATTTCACTATTTGAAAGAACAGCTACGGGCGAACTTAGAATATCAAATCTTAAGAAAACTTAAATAATATAAAATACTTCCGTAGTCTTAAATAAGTAATAATGTAATATAATATACAACACACAGCATTTGGTTTAATTTCGAGGAAAAAAATGTGAGACGCCGCGTCTAATATCGGCTTGCTTCGGCTTTGTAAAGCGTTCTCTGTATCGCACAGCACAATAATTGCAATAAAACAAAGATAACGCAATACGAAACCGAACTTAGCCGAATATCTCGGTCTTGACACCAACATGCCAAATCAAAAGCCAGGTATTGTTTATCCCTACGCAGTGAATAAAAATTTATTGAATACATTCTGCTGTTTATTGTCCGTTAACTGTTATTATTACCGAGAATGAGTGAGTCGACCAGGGATATCGCAAAGTGCAAACAAGTAAGCATTATGCAACAACCGATAGATGTGAAAAAGAAAGCACTTAACGTTACTCACACTTAAAATTTATTTCACTGTCGTATTATTAATACAAATTACAATACGATACATAATAGGAAATTCTCAGTGAATATTCACGTAAAAAATATTATACATATGGTATAGAAAGTACAAATTAATGTTTTCTTAAATCCATCGTTACATATAATATATATATTTTTTTTGTATTATAGGGGGCAAACGAACAGGTGGGTCGCCTGATGGTAAGTGATCACCGCCGTTCATAGACACTAGCAACACCAGGGGAGTCGCAAGTGCGTTGCCGACCTTTTAAATATGTGGGCCTCCAGCGCTCTCACAGGCCGAACGAAACGCAACAGTGTAACCACTGTTACTTCACGTCGGTTTTCTGTGAGAGGGTGGTACTACGAGACGACCCATTCATGCTGAAACCAGTAATAGCTTCAGCTTAGCTCTACCACCTACCTAATTATAATATGAATCTATCAGATTTCAACAAACGTCTGGTCAATCCAGCTAATACTACTAACTTTTGCTCGCAGCTTCGCGCCTATTAATGTAGGTTACGTCTATTCGCTAGGGTTATATGCCTTTTCTATAACCCTGAGAGCGTTTATGTGTTATAGTTCAAGGTCGATGTGCAGTCTCTTCACGGAATGGCTGAGGTATCTCTGGTATGACCAAAGTCTTGGGGCAACCCCTCGTAATAAATTCCATTTTCGACCTTTGACTGAAGTATTTTTAGGACCATGTGCTCTATTCTCCGTTTTCGGTTAGGTTAGGTTAGACTTGTTATATATAAAAGAAAGTGCGAGCCGGGTATACCTGGACTGCAAGAAAAAAAGGAAAACGTGCTTTGTTTTGAATGAATTTTGAGACGTTCGCCGACCGCTGCCATGGCCGGCTTATGTTTTCTTTTCATCTTAAGTCTAACCTAACCTAACCGAAAATGGAGAATAGAGCATATGGTCCCAAACAAACATTCCCCTTTTATAATATTCCTTATTAATACAGACTAGGCCAAACAAAAGGGAATTTATCTCGGGGTTTGCTCAAAGGCTTTGGTCAAACCTGAGATACCTCAGCCATTCCGGGAAGAGACTGCATATCGACTTTTGCTTATAATGTATGCATAATTTCGCAATGATTAGTTAAGCAATTAAAGGGTATAAAACAAACAAACTTATATACGCATTTATAATATTAACTAAAGGCTATATAATACGGATCTCGTATATTGAATTTTTGAAATTGCGATAAAAAACCAAAGATATAATGTTAATAACTAAGAAGTATCAAAATCATTAAATAATGTAAGATACTTTCATCATCAACAACATCAGCCTGTAAGAGACCCACTGCAGGGCCATAGACCTCTTTAAGAAGGAAGGCATGGTCATATCACCACGCCAGCCCACGACATATTGGCGATTTTAAACTCTGAGAAATCCACAATTCTATATTTTCCCATATACAATGGTACTCCTAGAACATTTCTCAGATTTAAGTATCCTTACAAAGTTTTGCTTCACCGTCAGCCGATAGTGTTTCCAATTTTCATTATTAAATGTACGTGAATTTCGAAAAATTCGTTGGTAGATACCGGAGTTCCAATCTGCGGATATCGGATTAATATTCCACCGGTTAAATCACTCGCTCACTATGACTTCAATATTATGACTGGTTTAAATTAAGCATTCTGTTTTATTTTTTATTCTTTATAGGTTAGCATTTGATCAAAATCTCATCTGATGTTAAATGATGATGTGGTCTAAGATGGTAGTCACGCTAACCCTAGAGGGAGACTGACTCTCAAGTGCAGCTGGCCGAACACACCAACAGGTTCTTGGCGACAGATTTTCAACTTGAGGGTGGTAGCTAACCAGGCGGACTTAGAAAAAGCCCTACCACCATGCGAAAAGCCCTACCACCATGCTAAACTTCAAATAATTTGAACTATGTTTGTATATTAATATTTATTAGACAATATTATAATTAACCGTATATTATAGATAATTTAAAATACTATTTTCCCCTACAAACAGAAGTCATCGTAAACGCCATCTGTCATAATCCCCCGACAACTCTAAGTACCGTGGACGACACTTGCGCCGATAGCCCATTGAATATTTATACTTTTCTTTTGGGGCTATATATTACAATGGATTCGCGCGAAATCTGTTACAAATTTTTAGATACAATATCTTCTTGCATTATGAGGGAATGATGTCACTTGATGGATGGGCTCATTCATTTTTATGTTCGTTTTTACTTTAAATATAAGTTTTTAATAATCTTAGAACCTATCTCAAAAAACTCTGAAGTATTTCAATGTGTTTACATATTGTTAATACACCGACCGAACCGACAATTTTTTTTTCGAACTGACTATATGCCTGATGGACCTTCACACCTTCACCGATCTAATGGGCCAGGGCATATGATGCTTGGCCACTTCACACCAAGTTGAAAGGTGCCAAAGTGGCCGAACCTCGGCTTTCGCTGTTGCCTTGAATGCAACAACACGAATTTTACTAAGCTAAACTAGCTATGCTAATCACCAACGAAAACCAAGCACTATTGAAAAGGGCCCAGTGCGTCTAAGTCTGTAAGCATTGCCGTTTCGACCTTTCTCGGTAAGGCTTGGTTTTTGTCGGGTGGCCTAAGAACATTCGGCTCGCATTATACCGCTTCAAATAGCCCACTCGGTCTGATACTTCAACCTTTAGTAAGTTACTCTTTAACCCTCAATTGATACTACAACTACTCCGGTAATAAGGGTTAACGGACAATTTTTCTCAGTAATATTTCTCAAAGAAATTTTATGTCTTACTAGTAGTTATAGAGATTAGCGTCTACAAACAGCCAAACAAAACAATAACAAAAATTACCCTGAGCTTCATAATATTGAATATAGGCAAGGGTCAAATAAAATACGTTTATTTTTTATCCCAAAACAACAATTAATCTAGAACCATTTCTCAAAAAAACATTTCTTAACAAAAACACATTGTAATGATAAATAGTCGTATTACGTAAGATTCATTTATCATCTCTTGGTATAAAACGTAATGGTAGGTCACCCTCTACAACAGGCACTATGAACGAGCACGTTTTTATCTTGAACTGGCGTTGTGACGTCGGTGCTGGCTCGACGGTAAAACGCTCTAGTAGAGCTGCTATACCAATCAAAGACTGCATGTGACCCAAACGGCCAGCTACAAATGAAACAATCACGTTATTTATTGTAGAAACCAATTTCGTCTCTTTAGATTTAATATGTTTTAACGTTTGACCACAATCTCATTTGATGTTAAATGACGATGTGGCCTAAATTGGTAAACACACCAAAGCTAGAGGGAGACTGGCTCTCAAGTGCAGATGCCGGAACACACCAACGCGTGCTTGGTCATAGATTTTAAACTTGATGGTGGTAGTAAACCAAGCGAACTTAGAAAAAGTCCTACTATGGCATATTATGGTTTTTGTTTGTACAATGTTTTTTTCGCCCAAAGCTCCGTTTCACATCAGAACAGCTACACCTATTTGTGGTTTCATTTAAGAGCATTCCACTTTTTTAGGTTAAACATGTCGTAAATCATTATTTAACAACAAGTAGGATTGTAAAGTTACTCTGTAACATCCAAATCAGGTTTACTTATAAAGCGGTATATATAAATTATTAAAAAACCTCTGGGAAAAAATGAAATTTTTGTGTTGTTACCTGGACATTTTCTTGGGCCTTCTCCAAATGGCATGTACACGTATCCATGCAACTTTTTCATATATTCTGGGGAAAATCTTTCCGGACGAAACTCTTCTGGATCCTCGAAGTAAATAGGATCCATGTGTAATGCTTTGGATGGTATTAGAATCTTTACTCCAGGATCAATAGTTATATTGGTGCCGGGAATTGTGTATCGCTTTGTGCAGGTCCGATAAAGGACGCTGCCTGGGGGTATGATTCTCATGGTTTCCTTGAAGCACATATCTAATAGTTTTAGTTCTTTAATTGCATTATAACATAATCTGTTATTATAGGTTGATAACACTGAATCGATTTCTTTTTGAACGTTGCGCTGTACGTCTTGATGGTACGCTAATAGGTGTAAAAGAGCACTGGTTACCTGTGAAGAAGTCTCAAATCCCGCCAGTAGAAATAGAAATACTTGGGCTGCAATACCATTTTCGTCCATCTCATGCTCCACTTGAACTGGAGATCCATCAGGGTTCTTTTCGAAGAAAGATTCTGCGTAAATTTTACCCTTACCCTCCATTTCCAGCAGTCTGTCCATGAAGTCATTTCGACCAGATGGTTTGAAATTTCTTTCGTCTCTAACTTTTTTGGTTATATCATAAATCATATTGACAAATTCTTTACGAATACCATACGAACCTGGTATCAGATATAAGAATGGAATTATATCGTTCAGGTTGATCATAAACATTTCTAGATACGTTCTATCGAAGAATAGCTTAGCAGTTTTTAACAACTGAACATTTTCCTTATCTATGGTGTCCAACTCTACACCGAAACCGCAAGTTCCGATAACCTCAATCGTGAACCGTGCCATTAACTCCCAAGCTGGTATGATATCATTCTGAGCAATCTCTTTTTCAGTTATCTGTTGCAATTTATCAGCACACTTAGCCACCAATGGAAACATACCTTGTAATTTGCTTGCGGATACAGCAGGCGAAAATCTTTGCCTAAGCAATTTCCAGTGATCTCCGTTTACAAAGAACGCATTGTAGAACAAAGAATCTTTTGTTGTTTTTACTTCAATGCCACGAATAAAGAAGTTATTAAATTCCAAACTTAGTACATGTTTTATAATCTCGGGATCTCTGATAAGTAATGCAGGTGTGGTACCAATATAGAAGCCAACAAACTTTTCATCGTAATATTTCTGATATAATTCAACACATGCTTCGTTGATGGTCTTTTTGAACAACAAAATAGGTAAATGATTACCAAAGAATGGCAATGGTTGTTCGTGCATAACTTTCCTCTTTTTCCAATAATCATGATTTCGTATGGAATACAAGTAGAAAAGGAGCAATAATAAAAACAAAAATAAAATTGTTATCATAGTTATTAGTTAAGAACCCCACTATATGAAATGAATATGAATACTGCGCGTGCAAATTTATACTTAAAATGTACATAGATTAACTAAGTTTTATAAAAAATACAATCAAGATAAAAACAAGTACTGTCAGTAAAAACAAGTCAAGGAAACAAAATTCCAGTGATAGCAAAAAATCTACGTCCGACTGTGTTCGCTTAGTTCTTCTAAACTGTGATGCGAACTATCATACGAGTTTTACTATTATTTAATGTCTATATATCGCATCCTTAATAAAGTAAGGGCACATATCGATGTATTAGGTATTTTAGTTTTTGCAACAGAATGGCTCATTACAAATAGTTCTATAAAGTGTATCTCACAAAAAGAGTAAAATTTCATGGTAATGACGTCGTAAATCAGGGAGGTAGTGCTAATTTTGTAAATAAGCTGTGATCGTCGATTTATTTTTTTCCTTTTCCCAAAAAACGACTTTTCTAAGTTAAGCCTTTACTTTACTAAGGGTGCGATATATATAATAGATGCATATATTGTTTACAAAATGTAGAGATTTACTATCTATAAAAACATGTTTCTCACACGTTTATATTGTTAAAATTGGCTAATCGTTGTGAGATATATCATACTAATGTGCTGTACCTTGAGAGGGTCTACAGAAAATTCAACGACGGTATATGCCTATCTTTTAATGATGACACACAATAAACATTATAATGTTTGCATGTTATTCAAATTTTTTACGTAGCTGCTATAACTAATATTTATATCATTGTTATTCAATTAAATATTTTAACTATATTGTGTACTTAACGTATATCTAAATTGCCCGTCATGTCATCACACATGACACATGAAAACATCACAGATTTAAATTATGTGCAAGAAAAACAAAAGTTGTTTGTGTGAAAAAATGTACGAAGTTTGTTTGACTTTCATGAACTAAATGTGAAAAAACACTTAAAATATTGTGTCGTGTAGTACATATGTCTTAATTGCTCCAAAACCTCATAAGTTTGCGCCACATTAGTATAATGCACCCGGGTGAAATCAGAGGATGGGCGCTAAAAACATAGTAATACTAGCTTGTGAAGGTAGCCAGAACTGAGCAAATACTTCTTCCTAAGCACGGCAAGGACTACATCCCACCGTATTGTAGTGTAACTAGATTATACTTTAAATGTTCAGACAAAGAAACTGGACTACGAAAGAGACTGATTTAAGTAGAGTACATGTGACAGAGATGTAAATGTAAAGATGTGCTGTAATTAGAACAAATTATAATAGTATATTAAGAGGACAAACAAAATTCATAGAACTAGAAGAATGTTAAATATGAAGGTGGACAGATATAGGAGTGCAAGAAAACCTAAGACAGTAGAAACAGTATGAGAACTAATGTTAATCGTCCACTTGTCGAAATTCATCAAAATTCATTAATTACAATATTATTTAGGGTCTTTGCCAATAACTTTACAAATTTGTAAACTGGTATTTCTTGCGGTTTCATCCGCATTAATATACATTTGACCTATCCATCGGAAACACCACATTTTTCTTAGATGAAAGACCTTATGTCCTTTTTTGTACCCTCGATAACATGTATGCAAAATGTCATAACGATCGGTTAAGTAGCTGAGGCCTGCTAGGCCATCGCAACATGTTATAATTGCTGACTAAGTGCCGAGTCCCACGGTACACCAGGTGAACTAGGCATCAAGTCAGCAATTTCGATGGAAACGATCGGCAACCCAATTCCTCCATAACCACCTCTCTTCCCACATTGTTTTTATATAAATTATTGGACCGGATGGTCATTCAACAGTGTTAATCTTGCATCGGCAGCATTCACATATTATTAGTTGTACACTCTTTTGTAATTTAAAATAATTTAAGTTTAAAGTAGTTTGGTATTTTTAGGATCCTCCAGCTCTGACCTTTGTAATTGGCATGTAAGAACGAACAAACAAACTCACATTTACATTTATAATATTATTACACACAAAGATCATGAAGAATAACGAATATATACTTATATTTAAAACTTCGACACGTTAATGGTACAAACAAAAAACAATCTGATTCCAAAGTTTTCTAATTGACAATATCAAAGCTTTTCAATAGCATATTATTTATTTATATATTTTCGACTTTCTCTATATAGAAAATATTGCACGTATTATTCTCACAACTAATTTTCTTTAGAGTAACGAGTATATTGTTTTGACAGCCTGCAGTTCCATTATTTAATTTATGTTCAAATTTTAACAACAGCGGTATGAAGTGGAATGGTTTTTATTTTATATAATTAATATACTTAAATATTCTGGCATAGTATAACCAGTTCAACGAGCTATACAATAATAACAGTATATAATATTTTAATATATATACAGTATATAATATGTCTTATTACATCTTAATATATCCTAAACCGTATATAGCTGTAATTTTTTTATATCCTTCATAGGTTTTAACATTTAACCACAATGATGATGCTAAATGCCGTGTTACACAAAACACTAAACCTTATGGTACACATAATAAAATACACGTCGTACAAATTTTCACAGTGTAAAATCATACAAGGTTAAAATATATTTATAGTTATAAACAATTCTTAAGTAATATTTTATACATTACGTGATAATAAGAATAAAATGTATCATGAAATATGTACCTATATATTGGGTATATTATGTAATTTCGTCTCAAATCGACCACTTTTACACCCGACCCCTTTTGATTTTACTGATTTATTATCTTTTTCTACCCAATTAAAAAATGTTTTACACATACCAAAAGAAGTAATGAAGTAAAACAAAAAAAATTATATTGATGTTTTAAAAAATTTCAATTATTGGGACGTTTTTTTTTTAATATTACACAATATCTAGTATACGTCGTTGGTTGGTTAGTTTGATAATAAAACTTTCAGAAGCAGAACTCAATTGCTCTTACCTGTTGGTGTCAATCGTGGGAAGTTCAATGGCACATGGTCTGACCGCAGCTTGCCAGCGAGTGAGTAATGATATTATTAGGAAGTGGTATTATTAATAAGATTTGTGTATATAACGGATATTGTGAATTCTTCCGCTGGCATCCTGAATACCCTTAGCAAACGTTTGACCGCAATACAGCCAACCGTAAGTGAATAGAACATTGTAGCTGGACGGCGTCTGTTGTTAGTCCTTCAAGCCGGATACTACCGTTTTTATATATTCAGATGTCCAATGCTCGAAAGTTAAAAACGAAGAATCCTTTATTCAATATTCAATGCCCGCCTGGCTAGCTACCAACCCTTAAGTTGTAAATCCATCGCCAGGCATCTATAGTTGTGTTGCAACTGTTGTATATGGGAGCGAATCCTCTCTCTGGGTTTAGCGTGTTTACCACCACCATATCGTTATTTGATATCACATAAAATTCAGCCTAAACACGGAAACTTATAGAGTATAAAAAAAATGAAATCAAAACGTTAAACTTGTGAAGTATACAAAATGGGAATCTTTAAAGAACCATACAATCATCAGAAAAAACCAGAGATATATTTATTTATACTAAATCATTTATAAAAAGGCCAAACGTATAAACAAAAGCAATTGAAAATGTGAAAGGAGATGCCCATTAAAGAGTACACGTTTATCCTCATTACAACGGTATCGTGTAGCAAAAACAAAACGCAGAACACGACACCGCGAACCGTATCAAACGAGGCACTCGGATATATTTTTTATAATATAATTGCTAATTTTAGCCCGTCTCTATTCCGTGCCGTTCCTTTTTTTTCCATACAGCCATTGTTAATTTCTCGGATTATCCTCTCTACTTGACTCGTGGATTGTTGTTTTTCTCCCTATTTTTCCCTTTCGAGGCCTTTGCAATACGCTCTAATTATTTCCTCTTCAATAAACAAAAGAGACTTTGAATTTTTGCAAACTTCTCTTTTAACGTTGGAATAAAAAGGAAATTATTTTATTACCTACATAATTATGTTTCGTTAATAATTTATGGTTTTAAATTAATTTTCAACAATGAATTATTTGGGTGGTTTTGTTCACGCTAATTCATACGTTTATGACGTAAGAATTAACCAATATAGTTTTAGAAATCAAATTTGAATACTTATAAAACTTTACACTAGAAATGCACACGAAATAATAAATTTAATGAAATGGAGTGGAATAAGTCTTATATGTTCTGATAAAATTATGTTTTTTTTAAAGACAAACAAAATATATAGTACTATTATTGCTGTCTCATACTGATGATTTTTCTTATAAAACTACTTTGTTAAAAACATAACAGATGGCAGAGTTTTATATTACTTAGTATTTAAAAATGATATAATTCCCTAAAAATTCAAGAGATGGCATGTTACATAGTTTATAATATTTAGAAAAAAATACAATTTTATTACTTCATTCAATTTTTTTAACAATACTAGACATCAAATCTAGAACTTGGAACTGTGACAGATTTTAAATCTAGAAAATAAACGCTTTTCCATATTTAAACGATTAATTTTATGTCTCATAGCGTTTGTCAATCGCTTCGTTTTTCAGAATAAAAGTAACAATTTATATACAAAAAAAAAGTATACAAAGCATTTTTGGAATAATCATCTCTTATAGTGATGTACGATCAAAAGGTTACCTTAAGCCCGACATTATCTCCAAATTCAACTCGCAAGCGGATACAAGTGGACACTGATGTATCACTTATCCTTAAGTTACCCCTCGAGGGGTAAAGCACCTCGGTGATCCGACACCGTCTTCACAATTCCTTGCCCTAACATTCGCACTCCATATTGCTTTGAGCACAATAGCATGTCAAGAAACTAAAGATTTTAGATAAGGCAAGATAATCGTTATATAATTATTGTCTACTGAGAAAATTAACGATTAAAACAATATATTAAAAATGTTATACGAATTTTGGTTATTTATTACAAGCTTTTTCTGTCGCTTTGCTCACGTTAATGTAGAAATCACCTCTTTATGAAACAATCTTTTCTCGTAACTTTTTTCGGAATGAAAGTTATCATTTATCCTTTTCAGTTCACCTGACATCGTTTGTATGCAAATTTTCATAAGGATTAGTTGTGTATTTATTTAAGGCGTGAAAGCGCAACAAACAATGTAACTAACTCACATTCGCATTTTTAATTTTAGTATTTTTTTAATTAATATATTGGGATTTCTAATGGTAACTCTAATTTCTTCTCTAGAATGAATTCCCAGCAACAGCGTTTCCGGACCAGTATGATATACAAACCTTGAAGAAACGAGCCTATTCCATCCTCTAAGACCAACGGCAACGCATCTGTGATGCCTCTCGTGTAACAGGTATCCATGGGCGGTGGTAATTACTTACTATCAGGTGACCCGTCTGATCGTTTACCTCCAATCGCATAAAAAAGTATTATTTAAAATTCTTATACTCCATCAATTGCCAGCTACCATTGGGTGATAATAGAATGCATATTTAATTTCTAAGATTTTTTTTCAAAACCTAATAGTATTATTAGTAATGTTTTAGCGCAATAATTATTAAATGATATGTACTTCTTGTATACCAAATTTAGTCAGAATAGTGGAAGATATATATTTATATTTGCCAAAACTATTGTAGACAATTCTAGTCGTCTACCTCGTCAATTAAAGAATTATATAAACTTCTTATCTACAAAATTTTATATATTTTTTTAAGTTAAATAAAGATATACAAACAGACATATCGACAAACAATTTTTTTAACATCATGTTCGTGATCAGTAGCCTTTATAATATGTTTCTATAACAAAAAAAAAGTCTACAGACAAAACTATACGTAGATAACTACGCTCGGTGTACCTTCCATTTCATTCTATATCATGGATTTGTACACGATGGCGACCCCTCGACCATAGTGAGACTTATCGCGTGTTGATTCAATCATAGATTCCTTTTTAAAATTTGACATACGGAAACCAATTCGGGATTATGATATACGACGCAATTTATTTTCATCACATTGCTTTTGAAAACATTCACTGATAAACTATATGAAGTCTGTTTGGTCTTCAGTGTGTATACGATAGTACAAATCGTCGTAACATCGACAGCTCAATGATTAGCGTATTCGGACATCACGTTGACCTTCGTTGTTGCGTCAGTTTTTCCGTGAAATACAAAACATCCTGATGAAACCATAGAGCATGGTGTTAGGACTTTCTGTAGCGAAATCTTCTTTAGGCACATTGAGCACTTTTTTGGGTGAACAAAAGTCATGGAACTCCCGTCATCGTCATCGAACGATTTCCAAGAGCTATATGTGTATTATGTATATATGTAACTAATTTTTAATTGTTTTCAGTTTTCACTTCTGTCGTTAGTCCTTATATACCGACTCGTTTTTTTTAAGCCCAGAATGGCTAAATAACACTTTTAAGTAGAAAACCTGTCGCCATTTATGTATGTTCCGACAATTGCACTTGAGTGACAGCCTTCCCTCTTTGTTTAGCGTGTTTATCATTTTAAACTCCATCGTCATTTAATATCAGGTGAGAGTGTAATAAAACGCTAAAAGCTATACAGCATAATAAATATTGAAAAGTGTATTTTAAATCAGCATTAAAACATGCTGTATACTCATAAAGGAGGTATTTAATTGTTACTAGCCGATTGCACCACAGGAATTTCATTCATATAAAACAATTAGGCCTGTGCAGGTGGGTGGCGGGCGTTTGCACGAGCAAATATAGTTATTAATGTACGTAGAAATTGGTAACACCACTGTGAATACTAACGGCGTATGAGTGCATTTGATCTACACGCACCCGTGCAAGAACCGGCCATCCGCCTACATTCTGAAATACACATTATACTTTAAGTTTCCAATATTTTCCACTTAGATTCGCCTACGTTCATAGTGAACCCTTGTAAAAGATATCAAACTTTATACTTCAGACTATAGCTTCGAGCCCATCAGTTTAAACATGTACGTTGAATGTCAAGCAATCTTAGAAATTATATTAAATAAATATCCTATTAATGAGGAGAAAGTTTATGAGGAGGAATGTCTTGTTACTCTTTCATACAGATACTACTGAATGAATTTTATTCAAACTTTTACTATAAATTACATATCAGTATCGAAGCTTATACTGAGATGACATCTGACAGAGGAGAGTGGAAAAGGAAAACATGTTGTGCCGACCCTACTTAGGTGGAATAAGGGTAAGATGATGATGATCGAAGCTTACTGACTAATATTAAAAATGCCAATATAAATTCATTTGTAATTATTCAGAAATCCAACTATAATAAAGAGTACAAAGTTTTTTTCTTTACATGTATATATATCATAAATGTTAACTGTATTTCTGTTTGTTATTTTTTATTTCAAAATTGTAAAAATTATGTTGAGTATATAATATACATATAATACAAATATTGGAAACTACTCTTCGGGAATTATCGACGGGATCTTCGTCTGTTATATAGTGGATTTTATATTTTGTTCAAAATCTTGTGTTATTTGACACTATATTTTGTAATATTGGTAGTGTGTTATATAATATAGATTGGTTATTATGCATAAGTGAGGTGGATGGGAAATTACGACGGAGCAGGTTTTCTGAGAATACCACAAAAACTTCAACGGAAAATTCTAACAAGGAAGTCACCGTCTTATTAGAACATTTAAATTATCACAAGACACTTACTCCAGAAATGGTAAGTCATTATTAAAAGCCCGGACCATATTTTCATAGAGAGAAAATCGCATAAAGAGGAAGTGACTAATTTACTACGTAAAAATGGCAGTTTAATAGTATTAGATTAGGACTGGGTGACCAGTAATAAAATAGAAAGAAAAGAAAAATCTACTTTTTGCTCCCGGCTTCGCTCGCCTGAATCTGGACTTGTAATACCCCTCGGGAACAGTACGTACATTCTCCTGGATGAAAATAGTTTTCTCGTAGGATAAGTCAAATCTACATTTAGGTGAGCAAAGTCGCGGACAAAAACTTGTTTATAATATTAGTAAGGATTGTAGCTATAAGGAGCGTAAAGTGTGACGAACGGAAACTTATACATAAAGGGTTTGATTCGTCAATATTATTAAAAAACGTAGTGTGTACTTATGTACACGCGTTAGAAGTTATACTTCTTTGGTGTAACAAGATAAAAATCTTTTAAAAAAATTTATATTTCGCCTTATTCTACGTTTGTAGAAAAAACGACACTAACAATAGAAAAAAGGTATTTAATACATACATACTTTTTTTGAATAAAATGTTGACTATAGCTAACTTCAGGGTGTCAGTTTTTCGTAACGGTGTGTTAGCGCATCGTAAAAATGTACTCAAAACTAACGCGCCAAAAGAAGTATAACTTCAAAAATTAAAATATTTGCAAAAACTTATGAAAATCGTTAAACAAACAAAGGATGAAAGGTACAGTAGCGTGTCATCTTCGCCTATTTACCTATATGCAGTTAGAAAAGGGTTTATATTATGGTTTATATTACGGCTGAGATATTTTCTATAAATGTCATTGGAAGGACGCCATTTCGGCTTTTCTATTGTGAAATACGTAATTACCGGCCCGGTCTCAACCGGAGTCACAAATAAACTAAGACATATTCTCAAATACGGTAGCAACAACAATTTTAGACTGAAACGTTGCAATTCATTCGACTGAAGCTTAATTCAGTATTGTAATAGGAAACGTTCAAAGACCAGTCGGAGTGGGGGAATGTCCTCAACCGCAGTTTTGCCGGTGACTCTCGCTTAATGTATTCCGGCGTATTGTTTACTACAGACAGACGGATTACAAATGCTTATATCAAATTGCAGTATAATAATAGTGCTTTAAGATATATCGATGTTCGAAATAGAATATATTAAATATTTTATCTGTGTATCGATATTTATTTGCTAACAAATCAGATTAATGATATTTTGAACTTTTATATTAGAGTACTTATATTGTGTTTTTGACATGAGAGGAAAAATAGGAATGCAGTAACTTTGTATATGAGATGTGGGAGAGAATAATAAATAATGTTCGTACTATAAAAGTATTACTTCAACGTAGTAACTGCATCCGCCTGTATCACACAACAAAGTCCCAAAGTATGTTACTAATATGCCGGATATTCAATTTAAGCACCATGTTAAGCTTGTTTTGATGTGAAAATGCTAATTTTTACCAATTATTGAAGTTATACTTCTTTTGGCGCGTTAGGGAAAAATGATGAGAGTACATTTTTACGATGCGCGCGCACACCGTCACGAAAACCGACACCCTGAAGTTAGCTATAGTCAACATTTTATTTAAAAAAAGTATATATGTATTAAATACCTTTTTTATATTGTTAGTGTCGTTTTTTCTACAAACGTAAAATAAGGCGAAAGATAAAATTTTTGTAAAAGATTTTTATCTTGTTACGCCAAAGAAGTATAACTTCCAACGCGTGTACATTAATACACACAACTTTTTTTTGTCAATAACAGAGTGGATCGATATGATAACGATGGTGATGACTAGAATCAGCCCCGTCTTTATCTATGCATCCATTATACATGTTTCTAATTATAATGAATTCTTATATAAATTATATGTACATTAAAAAAAGCGGCTAGAGTTTATTGCCGATTCATCTCGATGACTGGTTTAATTTCCGAATCGGTGATAGTTTTAACGTTCATAAACGTCGTCTTAAGGCCTAAACTGGATAAAGTATTCTTGACTATGATTCTGAAATCCGATTACAATCATGAGTCACCGGGTACCACTTCATACTATAAGCTTGGTGTTGTAATAACCTAAAAAAACTATTTACAATGTCACAAACAAATTTAACGCTATAACTCCATGAAACGCTACAAACATACCTTAGTAAATGTCAGAACTTTGAAATCCAAAGGATTATGGGGAACCATCGACAACTTGCCTTTTACGTGTATTAACAAGTCACTAGTACTGAGCCGGTCAAAGAGACAAGTAACTAGTTGTTTCAAAGACGATTAATAATTAATTTGACTAATGGAACTGTTTGTTTCGTTCGAATGTTTGACACTATTGTGAGAATCTGGCGTCTGAGTTACAAGCAAACGCGATGACGCTACATGAATAATATCATAGAACTGTTAAAGAAAAAGACAGTAATAACTAAATTGTCTAACAGCAATTAATCCGTTACGTCCGCGTGTAAATTAAATGCCGTTTGCGTTAGTTAATTTTTATTCGAACAGGCAAAAATCAACTAGAGTCACTGTCACAAAATTACGCTACATTTACACTTATAAAGATATAGTTATAGCCCGCATGAAAATCTATTCCTTTAGTTTGTATTCGGTTTTACTCTGACATTTAGAATAGAACTCCACTCGGTTGCACCGCGCCGCACTTATATACATTTCAATAAAAGAGTATGAAAAACCCGAGACGGCTGACGTCACTATTCGAACGATTCGACAAATTATGAGACGGCTTATTTTTCCAAACTCGTTGTTTCCTACGGTTGATGGTTTATTCCTTAAACAACCAATTAGCATACCGGGTACACCTGCACGTTGTAATTTAAATTGTAATTGAGAAATAATTACAAATTAATTTTCTCCAACGACTTCATCTATGAGTTTCTCAATATATTCAAGATGAAAAGTAGCCCGTGCCATTTTTCACGCGCCAATTTACCTCTCTGGCAATATTTATTGTAATGGGGTCAAAGATTTTGCCTTAATAAGTTAAAAACATAAATATAGAGATAATTACATTTATAATATTATTGTGAATTATAACTGTGTTTAAATAATGAAACACTATAACTTGATTGTCTTTTGTTTAATTTACCTGAGGAATTAGTCAATAAGTGTAGATTCACTTCATGAGCCTGAGCTGAAGACGAGATCCTCGAGATCATGGTGAAACTATAAACTTTTGGTTGGGTAATTTCCGAACCCGCTTAGTTAGCCAACACTCAGATTGAAAATCTGTTTCCAAGCATCTATAGAGGTGTTACGGCAGCTATACTTAAAAACTATAAACTAAAATAACTATTTAAAAATATATATATTTTTAAGTACCTAAACGCTTTTTGACAGTTTGTGACTTTATTGCCGAAGAAGCACTTATTGAGTGTACTATGTATTTTATTATTGAATAGTTAATTTTCTCGTAATGTTTCAGTGTACACTACATAGAGGATTTAGTATACACTTTGTGAGGGTGCCATCGATGGTTTTTGTTGAACGAACAAATAACAATACAACGCTCAATAACAGGCGCCATCGTGTTTAGCAAGACTATAAAATTGTATTCTCCGTGTAAAATCGCTTCAATAAATCGACTCAGCGCTTATTGACGTACAAACGGCCTGTTTTGAATTTCACTAACGCTCGAAATCGAGATCCGAAGCACTTAGATATGCTTCGCTTCATACGTAACACACGGCCGGGTAGTTCAACGAACAGAACGATTATCTTCACAGTTTTTTATATTCCTGTTAACGTTCTACTGATGATTTTATTTGCGTTTATGCTTGTTAGTGTAATGGTTCAAGCTGTATTGAACTCCTCATTTAATAATTTATTTTTTCATCCTCCTAATTTATTGATTATAATCGTATTATAATTTGTGTTTTTAATGGTTTTTTAAATATGTTTTCCACATTCGATTAAATTATAGACGGTACTTAGGTAAAAACGTCTGGACTTTAAAAATATGTGTCCACAATAAAAATGATATGAATATTGTTCATTCCATTTTACATCAGAAGCATTTAAATAAAATAAAAAACATTGGTTGTCTGTAAAGTCGCTTTACGGATGATAATTTTACATGATAACGTCATAAGAAAACATTCATGAAAAATTCCATACCTTTATGAACCGAATTCTAGAACACTGAATTATCATTATTTGTATAATACAAAGAAGGAATTAATTGAAAATTACAATTTTTTCGTTAAATTATGCGTCACAAGCGGAACACTTAGACCGATCGCCACTATCGCTTGCACGCTCGGCTCAGGTGAAACGTGACCATGAGTCATGCGTTTTCGTGCGTGTATCCAGCGTTTATGGATTTATAAGACGTTATCACGTCAAAAATATATGTATTAATTGGTTGGATTTTTTGTTATTTTTTATTTTATTTATTTATTTCCCAAGCAAATAAAATACTGACAGCTATAGCCAAAACATATTATATTTATAATTAAAATTAAAAAAACTAATACCTGTTACGGACATATTTAAGACAACATTTTCGAAATACAGCATCTTTAATTACCCTTTACCTGTAGATTAGCAAGCACCTAGAATTCATACATTAAAAACAGTGATATAGTCAGCATTTAAATATCATGTAGTAATTTATTAAATTCTTAGATTTTTCTAGAACTCAATTCATATCTAATATATCCCATAGGAAAGTAAACATGAAGACTATAATTAATATGACGCCCCACTGCCCTGTACATAGTAATCTAAGTGGACATGCAATTTTTATTATGTACTAGTTTTTGCTCGCGGCTTCGCACAAATTAATATAAATTTGCCTTATCTCTCGGTCCCTTTTTCTGGCTACAAAGCACTTTATGTCCTTCCCTATACCACTGAGAAAGTGTATGCAAAATTTAATTATGAACAATTGAGTAGTTGTGATAGCGTAACAAACAAATTCACATTTTTGTAGAGATTATGAGGTTCACAACAAAAAAGGAATTTCCAGGAGCTTGCCATTCTTTGCAACCAAGTGCCCCAAACATCTTAAACTATTGAGAGACGTTTTAGGCCATCTTGCCATAACAATAAACCATCGCAAGGGGTCTTCAGAGACCATTTACATATACATAGCCCCGGACGTTTTAAACGTTTGACAGTTTTGAATACAGAAGCCTTATTGTTCAAGGAGGGCCTTTGATGAAGTGGAGTTGTTTATCTCAAGGTTTGGGATAATAGTTTATCATTTAGTTATTACTTTGAATGTTAACTTATATAGTTGATGTTAGTTCAATATATAAAGGAAGCATGCTACCTTATAATCTACCTAATAATGCTGCCATTGACGTTGTTGTCGTCAAGCTTCTTTTAGACATTTATATATAACAAGCTTATTGTCTTCTTCTGTCAAGCACTTGAATGTATATTATTCGTTCATTTTTATTTATTTGTATAGATATACGCACTGGCAAGCATTATGGAGCAATCAACAAGAAAAGGAGAGCATTTCATATTACTCTCACACAAAGTCACGATACGACCAACTGACAACAGTGTATAAAAACAATTGTTGTAAAATGATACAATGATGTAACTCATTATTGATATATAAAAGTTACTACTATCAATTGCGTCAAACAATTGAATCGATTTCTGTACAAAACAATGTGAATCAGTACTACTTTTTTTGCTTAAGCCCCCGAAAAATTTTGTAAGACCTAGATCTCAAAATGGCGGATTATATTTTTAATTTCATGGTTTAGTAAAAAAAAGTTCATACAAATGAAAGAAATAATTTAAAAGCACATTTTACATAAAAAACAATTTTACAATAGATCATTTGTTATTTTTCAAAGTTTTGTCAAAACCAGGCTTTTTTTAAAGTTTATGCTGCCAACAGTCTGTTGACCTGTGCCTCATTAGGTTTACATTCGTTTGTATGGAATTTAAACTTTTATGGTTTTGGATAGTCTAGGGGTTAAATGGTTGACTACAATCTCATGTGATGTTGGAACGAAGTGGTCTAAGGTGGTAACCATACTAAGCCTAGAGAGAGACTGGCTGTCAAGACTACTTGAAGTTATACTTTTAATTTGAGTGTAATAGCTCGTTAGGTAGACATTAAAAATATCCTTCGTAGTACTAAATAGTTTATGCAATACTTGCATGATACATGTTAATCAATCTTGGTATTTTAAATACAAAAAATAAAACCTCTAAATTCTCACAATCTGGCACCATTTTTTTATATTGTGCCCACTTATTCAGTAGAAGAAATAGTAATGAAGACCAGTATGCTAGATTTAGTTCCCGTTTTCTTTCACAACATTCCTTATTACGTTACAAATGTTGTAACACAACTGAGCAACTTCGATTTTGATTCGTAAACAACTGAGTTATCTGTCATCGTTCAGACCGAGTTCGGAAGTGATCGGTCACTTCTTACGGCGCGTGTTCTCGATTCATCAAAATTACTATTATATTGTACAACGGCCATCAATATAAATTAGTGTTTCACTATTAGACTAACATTATAAATAAGAATGTTTGTTTGTTCCTATGTTGCGCTTTCACGCATTAAACTACTCAACCGTTCATTACGACATTTAGCATATACGTTATCAGGGGTACGGATAAGGATATAGAGATACCTTCCATCCCGAAAAATGTACTATTCCTGTTACTGTAAATGTCAAGTATAGATTGAATGTATATAGACGCGAGGAAAACCGCGCGCAAAAACTAGTTGCGTTTAAAATTAAATGTTATTATTTCTCTTTATAAAGAAAAAACAACAAACTATTATATATACCAGCATTTCCCAGTGTATGGGAACAGGACGCAAAATATGATGAGACGTACATCCCGGTTAACGGAACTTTTTCTTGATTAAACTTATCTTATTAATATGATACTTAGCGCTTGATGCTTAACGGTAGATTTTCAACTTGAGGGTGTTAGCTAATTAAGTCTTAGAAGTGCTACCACTATGCAAAATGGTGACGATGATGGATGGAAATCATTGATAAAAAGCAACTTATTCCACACCGTCATTAAAAATTGAGTTAACAAAAATGTAACCATACTTATTGATTCCAAGTATCTAGATTTTAAATCATCCAATCTCGCCGACGGCTGATAACGAAACCAGACAAATAAATGATTCATGTTTTATTAATCATGGCAGTTGTAAATAAAGAATAATATACGAATAAACCGACCAGTTCGGGGATAAATGACTGGATAGTTAATCGTACTGGACGTTTGACAAACAAACAAACGTGCATTTCAATCCTTCACTGCAAAGATTTAAAGCCCGGAATCCTGTGAAATTTAATTTTGATAGATGTATATGGAATAATGCAATTTTACAACACCATAGATCTATTACTTTATGTCTAGATAGTACAGTAATGGCTACGCCTTAAAGAGGTTAATGATTTTAAAGTGTATATATATATATATATATACTGTATGTATATACACTTCTATAACATACTTTGTAGTATAAATATCTTTATGGATTTTAAAGTATCAGATATCGTTAGGGTCATATTAATTATAGGAATTAAATAGGATATATATAATTTAGATATGACGTGTGTGAAGCAATAAAGAGAGGGGATATAAAAAAAAAACAATATAAAACTGAACAGCAGGCTAACTCGTTCATGAATGTAACTAAAAATTGTCATTGTTGAAGTGAAAACTTCTTTAACCGCATCGAGCGATTTTTGGTAAGAGGAAAACTCATGGGTTCGACCTCGACATGCTTGTGCTATATTGCGCTAGCGTCAGACTAGCGATGCGAAGTATAGCGGCCTGTGTACATGTAATATTTATATTTTGTATTGAGCTTCACATGCAGGTCATCATTTGTGTGATTAATTCATAAACTGTATAAAAATGTATATAATTATTGCCCGGAGTGCCAATAAATGTAAAAACCAGACTAATGTTAATAATTTCAATTTATGAAATTTAAATGATTCCGACTGCGATTGATTTAAAAATTAAAAAAAGAATACAGGTATTTCATTGTTTTGTATTTTCACTACTACCGATAATCCTTATGACAGTCTCGACTTTTTTGTAGTATAGTACCTTTAAAAAGATTTTGTTATATGCTGGTATTTTGTATACAAATCAAATATCTGAATAATTTTATTCTATCTTTATTACTTATTATGAGTTATATAACCGAAACAGACATCATCAAATAATTTTGTAATAATACTAACGTTTAACTATGGCTTTACATTCATTAATGTAGCTTTCACATATCCCTAGAAAACAGTACTTTATTTCTCGATAAAGGTATCTTATGGCCTTTTCTGTACCCTTGATAACGTGCACGCAACATTTCTTGATAATTGGTTGAGTAGATAAGAAAAACAAACAAACTCACATTCAGATTTATAATATTAGTAAGGAATATATTTTATAAAAATGTTTTCAAAGATTTTTTTTTCTGGTTACTGTTACGAGGGTTAAGTCAAATATACATTAATGAGGGCAAAACCGCAAATGGAAGCTATTATCCAATAAAATAACACTTTTGTTTAAAATACCGCTTTTATTCTCAGCATATTTAATTAAATTTAAAATGTCTGTTCCAGTAATTTGTTATCCGCAAAAATCCGACATCGGCTTTGCCCGTCACAAAGCCAGAACACGGATCAACTGGGCTTTACCCGGACGGTAAAGCGCGAAATATTCACACTAATTGCTATACGATGCGAAGCAGTACGGTGCGACGCGGTTGTATCGTGCGGGCGTGCGGCGCGCCGGCATGCGACACCCGTCGAACGGGATTTGCATTCCCGAGATAAGCGCGATTGCTCATTACATTGGCGGCTTAGGAAGGGTTGTAATTTGGATTATTATATGTACACCTGTTTTGTATATGAACATTGCTGAAAATATCATCTTTAAATGTATGCATATCATTACCATCCCTACATTTAACCCGTAGTTTTTTTTTACTTTTTATAAAAGTTTGCATAATGTTTTGGGATATTTAAAGTGTTGTTTGGAGTCGCCCTTTAATATCTTGGCTTACATTGTTTAATAAGGAGAAAGTAAGTGTTAGTAATCGAATCTTAGGCTGTCATGTAGTAGACTTTATTTTAAACTAACTGATACCAGAGACGTCGTATGTGTTGTTTATTATTTTATTAATACTTATTAATCATTTCTAGAAGTTACGTTCAAAAGAGAAAAAATAAAGAAAATTGAAAGCATAAGTACACTTTGCCAACAATATTTCTTAAGTCTTTTCTAGTGTTCACAAAAACCATAGTCTCTTAAAAGTTTAATAACTTTAAATGAAAATGTCGTGATATTTTTGTTTTAGATAAGGGTCAAGTGTTTTTTTTTTTCGAACTAACTACACTGTTGGCTTGTTAAGGCCGCTACAATTTCACCGGAGTATAAGGGCCAAGTGTCTAAAAGTCTCTCCAGTAGCTTTTGCGTGATGGGTGCACAACGACATACCACTATCATTTTATTTATATGATAAAAGAAGAGTCACACACACCCTATATTATGTAATATTGATGACATTTTGCGTAATATCATTTGGTAATTATACACAATTGATGTGGGTTAGTACTAAAAACATGGAACATGAATTGTGAGACAAACTTTCTAGAATGTTCTAACGAAGACTATTCTACCATTTTGTTACAGCAGTGAAATCACTTGAAGTCGTTAACTCTAAAAAAATACGAAACATTTATCTATTTCATAATAGCTTTAATAATCTTCAATAAGTGGAAGTATTTGTAGAAGTTGGGTAAGAAGAAAATAGTACAAGAAGGAAATTAATAGAAATTAAAAACTTATGAGTACATTTTCTTAATCTATCTAAATGATGTACGTTCGCTAATGAATATTTATGAAACAATTTATAAGAGATTTTTTTTAAATAATTTGTGCATTCGTTTATATTAATTATAATGAACTAGTTACCCGCCCCGGCTTCGCACGGATATGCCAACGAAGAAAATGAGATCAAATCTATAATTTACAATACGGCCATGTAGGTAATTAAATGAAATGGCAACTGAACGTCAATTTGTCAATTCTGTCAATATTTATGAAGTTGTATACAGCTTGTACTATACTGTATATTGTGATGTCTTCTATCTCACTCAATTTTTGACATCGACATTTTTTAAACCAAATCTTTCACTCTTTTTCGTATGCAATTACTATTACTTATATCGTAGGTAATTACTTTTTATTCATATCTAATAAAATCGTAAATATACATTTTGATCAGATGGACCTTACTATATTAAATCTTGGTCATTTGGATGAGCCAAAGTGGAGCATCCATCAATGTCGTCTCTAATTCCTTGGCAACCTACTGCACGATAAGACAACAGATATAAACTTAGGAATAGTTACTCGGAGGTCACATATTCGTAAATAATAATTTCCATGATAAAAGCTAAGATACATTATGTATTTTTTTCTTTTGCTAATATGTTACACGTAGTTCGTAAACCTTAAATGTAAATTATCTTTTTCTCTACTGAATCTGATGACAACCGAATGGTTATATTTATTACTTATCATTTTGTTTATAAACCAAACTTTTGAAATAAATTTGAACTATTAATTATTATAGTACATATTTTAAAGACTCTAAAATATCAAAATAAATTTTATATTGTGGTTAATACTTAGAAAAAGTTTATCAATATTACCTTGCGTTAAGAAGCCCTTAATTTTTTTTCAATTCATTATTGTAATTTAATAATGTTTGCATAGTGGTGTAATTGCTCATTTATTATACCCCTTTTATTAATTGTTGTTCCGCCAGTCTTTTAACATAGTAATTATGTAAGGCATATGTAGTCATTATTTAAAAAAAGTTATCAGTGCCGGGTGAGTACATCCCTGTAAATTCGGAAAGTCGGTCGCATAGTACATGATGGAGAAGTGAATCGGCCGTTTTTCCCTTATCCGCAAAATTGTTTCAGAGTGGACAAATAGTTTAGGATATCAGGGGACTTACAAAGAGTGTTGGTATAAGGGTGATCGAAAACTAATTTAGTCAGGAATCGAATAATTCATTCTAATTTTGTTATACTTGAAGTCATTTTTTTCTTATTATCTTTCCGTCAACATCATTTTGTTTTTATATATTACTAGTTTCCGCTCGCGGTTTCACTTACTTAAATGAATAGGCACCTAGTGGGTAAGCGCGATTCATTGTCGGCCTCATCTACACTTACCATCAGGTGAGATCGAGGCCAAGCGCGAGCCTGTAAAACATAAAAAAAAAATGTAGATTAACCTATTCCTCAGGATTAATAATTATTTGATGAAAAGTACTCGTATGTTCATTTCTGTACCGCTAACAGAATGTTTAATAAATATTATGATGATCAATTGAGTACATAAAGTATTACATCGGAGCAAACAGACAAACCCACATTTGCATTTATAATATTAGTTAGCATTAGAAAAAAAAACACATGAACAGACAGAACTAGTGATATATTCATTTAAATTTTATAATACTTTTATACGACTAAATCATCATATATTCGTAGCCATAAGTATAAAAAACAAATGCGAATAAACACTTAATCTCCTCAAAAATTCCCACGTTTTTTTTATGTCGTGTATTTCGTTTCCATTAAATTACATTTTAAAGTATTTACACGCGCTCTTAATGCCCTAGTGTGGGATAAAAGTAATTTATGTATCCTATACATTTCGTTGCGTATTCAATTGGGTGTTATGAAAACCGATAACTATTTTTAAATAATACAATCGGCCTGTCAACATGTCGTCGTGTAATTTATTCGAAAGACCGTAGGACATGACAATTGTCTCTGATTGGACCGCGATCACAAAACACTAGGCGGTAGGGTATTTTTAATGCTCGCTTGGCTAGATACCACGCTGAAATTGAAAATCTATCGCCAAGCACCTATAGATGTATTCGGGCAGTCTTACTCAAGCCTCTAGGTTTATCTAGGTCTCAGTTAACAAGCGACACCCGTCTTTTGTCTTGTTCCGTTTTGGGTAAACTATTGTAAATTAGTTTGTCGAGACGCTTGCAGGCCGGCATGATAATTGAGATAAGCGTTATTGTATATATCTCCGTGATTGCTGTTGTTATTGGACATTGGACTACAGTGTCCTTACCATCAGGTTTAGCGTCGTGATTTTGTCGTGATAGCATTAACGCAAACTGTTATTTAATAGCATCTTTTTATATCACACGGGGATATGATAACGCTTATTGGTGATGTCGAATGTCATTCCCAAAGTAAATATATTCATATACTACGATACTACCACAATAAGGAAAGTGGGCGCATTTATCTAAAACATAAATCGGAGAAAAGTGAAAAAGTATGTAGCTTACGTGTTTGGTGTAGTGCGAATAATTCGCTTTTTGATAGACAACATCATAGCTGAACAAAAAAAATGCAATAGACGCACCATTTCCGCCGATTCCAAATATATATAAACATCTTTAAAGTCTTTCTTTCGATCACAGAATGAGTCTGAGAATAACATTCTAATGAAAGCGCAAGCAATTGTTTGCGTTAACGTCTCAAAAATAAAATTACATCGACGGACGTTCATTCTAACACTTATACTTAACAACCTCGTACTACGGCATCAGTTAACCCAAAGTGAAATTATTGTCAAAATAATTTTAATATAGATATAAATATAAATATGTCCGAGTTAAAACTCAGATTTATTAACCAAATTCATCTTCAGTTCAGCATTCTAAATATTAGTACGTTATTTTGAATATAATTTGTATACATTAAATTCTAAAATTGTGTATCAAAACATTAAGTTTTTATACTGACTATGAACACACAGGACTTCTTCACACATGACTGGATTAGAACCGTTTGTCATATTTAAAGATTTAATGTACGCAATTATTTTGTAATGCCAGGGGCGTGAGAATGTTTGCTTGTATTTGGCGTCGTGCTGGATTTATTTTATTTTAACATGTTTCCTCATGAGTGAATGAGAATTTATAATATTGTAATAAGCTATTATATTCCACACTAGCGACCCGACCTGACTTTGCATGAGTGCAATGTAGTAATAGAGTGTAATAAAAAATATTCCAAAGGTTCATGTAATTTTCCTTAATATTTAAACTTGAAAAATTATGGTCGAATTTCAGCCACCGGACGAGCAGTGTACATATAAGCCTCCCAAGAAAAATGATCTAAATGATACTAAAAACAAATCAAAATCTGTTGTGTAGTTTAGAAAAGGTAAGACAATACACACAGATACTTTTTTTTACTGGCTGCTCTATTGGCGTGACGGGCATTCACAGCTATACCGTAATATTAAGGCAAGCGCTTAAGGCACTCATCCGAGTTTTGGCAACAAGCTCAAGAGTGCCAAAGGGGCCAAACCACGGCGTAGACAGTTGCCTTGAATATAACATCGTGAATTTTACTAAACTGAAAATAAGCTAAATTATTAGTATACATAAGAATTCATGAGACACACATGTGTACCAGCATGTGTGCCTCATGAACTTAAATATGTATTTCGAATTTGATAATTTGGCTATTTAAAACTAACGCAGTTCGAAATAAGTTCAAAAAATAAAAGCCTTCCACCATATGAGTACCTACCTGTGTGTATATGTATACACATATGTGGAAGTGATCTAGATTGTGTTGTTAAATAAATTATTGAACATTTTCAGTATCACTGTATTGTACTAGCAGTGTTCTCGAGGGATCGAACCTAAGCTTGAGCCGCTATCATAAGGGGCCGCGGCAAGGAGTGTGCGGGAGCGAAATACACCGCCCGACCACAGCGGTGTGATTTGAGGTTATGCAGGCGTAGGCACGCACATGCTCTATTTAGTGAGACGGACGGGTACTGATCATTTGCAGCATTATTTTGTCGGTAGAATCGATAAAAATATTGTGCGGATGTCTTAGGCAACTCGAATCGTGGACTTCAGTATCGTAAGTTATGGTGGATACCACTAACGGACTGAGACGATTCGTGATTTTTAAAAAGTAATTGATCATAAGGAACTTTACGTACGTCCAGATTCCTGCACTGCCTTCCGTAGGACACTTCCTTTCCTGTCCTTTTTTCCTTCCTTCTTGTAAGATCTGCATCTTACGGAACCGAAGTTTCAACATGTGTGCGAAAACGTAACAAGTATATGTAAGAATAGGACAGAAACACGACTTATATAGTGTGATATAGAGTGTATATTGATTGCTTTTTAAACATTTAGAGGGATGCAGGCGACCCAAGATCATAGCGACCTTGTTTCGCAATCTATCGGTGTGCTTACGTGGTCACTTATGGATTTTAATGGGGGCGATGAGTATCGCGGAACTCTTCTCAGGATTGAGTTCAATCCGTTATCTACAATACCATTTGCCCAGATCGCGAACGGTTCGTAGGACACGGGCTCTGAGTTTGATTCTCTGTCTACCAGAACCGTAGATGACCATATCATCAGAGTAACAACCAACGGTGCTCGAGGTAGGTCACTAATGAACAGGTTGACCAGGGTGGTCGCGATAAAGGACTCTTGAAGCATACCTAAGCGTATCGAATGAAGTAGGGACAGTTCGCCTTCCGCTCGGAAGTGGAAGATCCTATCGGAGAAGTAAATGTCGATAATATATATATATGTATATCCTATCGGGAACACGATACTCTGAAAGCGTATAGACGAAGCCAGTATGCCAAACCTTATTGAGAACTTTGGCTACCTCGAAGAAAAGTGTTAGAGTACGTTTCGGTTTAAGTTTTTAGGGTCAGGATTTATTTCTTCTTTAAAGTTAGCTAAAATGTGGTCCATGTGGCGATGCACTTAATGCGTGCAAGAGTGTTGGGCTCTATACGAAAAGCGGCTTTGTTTTATAATGTATAGAAATAAATTATTATTTGAATATAACATTTTAAGAAGACCAATTTAATTTATATCTTGTTTTAAGGAGCTAAACATAAGAAGGTAAGTGTAGTAAATACGTACAAAACGTCCAAAAAGAGTTTTAAAGGTGATCGTGGGGCTTTATGAACAACAGATTACACACCCACTATACGATTTTTTAGCTAAGATAATTTTCTTGACTGACTGTCCACGATCATCTTAGGATATATCTACGTCCTTTGAATATTTTAACTCAACCTAAATCGCTTATTTTTTGCATTATTTATTTCTGAGTGTGTTTTTATTCTTTTGTGCAAGGTGCAATCCAATGGAATGATATGCATCGAAAGATTATATACCGACCTACATATATACATACACCTGCTGATCCCGGAACGTCATAACATCTAAGCAAAAAATTATTTTCTCTACAAATAAATAAAATTATAGTGATTGTTTGTGTCAAAGTAACAGCTTTTTACTGAATGATTAATTAAAAAAGTATATAAGGTATTTATAAGAAAAAGACAATATGAAAATGTTTGTCTGTCAGTTGGTTTAGGTTAATCACCGAAACCGTTTGACCGATTTTGACGAAAATTTCACTGGCATTAGCTGATGTTATGAGAAGTGACTTGGGTTTCTTTTTAGTAAAAAAAACAGAATTTCGTGCATATATGATATTCCATAAAATTGTGTCCAGTACCACGCGTGCCTCAAGCGCACGTTTACATTGAACAAAATGTTTTTAGTACATTCCACGCCGACGAAGACGCGGGTAACAGATAGTTGTTAATAGTTTTAAAAATAACTATTTGTTATAATAAAGTAGAATGACAAGTAAAGGGCAATCTATTACGGCTTTAAAAAGGAGCGCGAAGCCGCGGGCAGAGTGTAAAAAAAAACAAATTGATTTAAAACAAGACCATAACATAAATAAACCGTATTAACCATCCAAATTACAAACCTAACCACACGCAGACGTAGGACACATCAAAGCAATTCTATTCATACCGTCAGACCAACTAATTGGATTATTCAACTGCAATATTAGTCCAATATACGGCGGAGAGCCGGTCCGTGTCAAAGTACAGTGACCCTAGCGCCTTCAGGACAATCGATGGTGTCCCCTTGGTTAGCTCGAGGCGTATTGTGTATCTGTTACCGCCTATTAATGACATGAGGGTACGATTACGTCCGAATATACATCTGTATTGAGCTTCTCTATTCATGGTTATAAGTTTTTTTTTAATAATATTTGTCTGCATACAAATCGCGTTATTAAAAATGCAACATATATTATTTATTATTTAAGACAACAAGTAAATCCTCCGGCAACAGACAGAGACATTATTTAAGTTGATATTTACTGCTTTTACATATACTAAGTTTGATAATTGAAGTTAACAAGGTCATGTTAACGGAATTTCAATACACTTATTATAATAAGTGAATATAATTAAATGCATTAAAAAGGAAATTATTATTATATCTGTATGGGTATATACACACATACATGCAACATATACTGAGATATATAGATTGAAGCGATTATTATTGTTTAAAATTTCATTGAAAGAAAAGGTTATGTAGTATTTTTGTTTCCAAGATTTTATTGTTTTTTTTTAAATACTTTTAGGGGTAAGTGTTTGATTGTAATCTCATCTGATGTTAAACGACGATATGGTCAAAGATGGTAAACAAACTTAACCTAGAGGGGGGACTGGCTCTCAATTGCAGCTGTCCGCAGCTTCGACAGATCGGTAGATTTTCAACTTGAAGGTGGTAGCTAGAGCTAGGCGGGTTCATGAAAAGCCCTACCACCATACTATGCTCAGGACAATTTCCTTAACCGAAAGCTCCTATTTATTCACAAACATACATAGATTGACGCGGTGTCCCAAAACGCTAAACACTGTGCTTCAATATTTTTTCTTCGTATTAATTGGTGATATACCATTGTCAAAGTTGAAATCTATCATAAAAAATCAGTTGTTGCTACTATGTAATATGAATATGAATCGCATTTTTAACCTTAATAACTTTGGCCATAATTATCCCTTATCATTAGGTAACACTGTAATGAAACGCTAAATGGTAGTGAACTAGAATGTGCTCACGACTTCGTTCGCGTTATTTAAAATTTAAAACTTAATAGCAACAAAAACACTTATGTAACTTAAATAAAACGTGATTTTCTATCAGCGAAAACATTTTCAAAATCGTATCATTAGTTTCGGAGATTTTCTCTTAGAGATAAACAAACTTTACTTCTTTGTAATAATAGTAACATACAACAGTATAGTTTCATAAAATCATTATAACTCTTGTATTAAATTAAACACTCTTGTCTATTAATTTTTTCTCTCCGAATATCGCAATAAAGAAATAAATATTTGGAAGTTGCATTTCTTTAATAAATCTTCCGAATTTTCTGACATTAACTAAGAGCCATTAAAAAAAAATATTGAAATTACTTTTTATAACTTTATCTTCATTCTCATCTATATTTCTAAATTCCTTGAATTGTATAACACAGAAAACACTACAATTGTATAAATGTACCTTGTAGCCAAACAATACGCAACTAAATTAAAAACGGCAATGCTGACCAATGACCCCTTTAAAATAATACAGATAAACCTCACAAGCTTGACCGACAATTTATCAGTGCAAAATTTACATGCATCTACGAAGATTAATGACTACTTGTCTGTGATACTGTACGCCCAGTGGCTAACGGAATACACGTAGTGGACCGAAACTAATGGACAGAAAGGGTAAAGTTTTTGTGAATAAACTCTGATAGAGAGTCATTAATCATTTCATTCATATATTTTATTGTGACAGATTATGATAAGAGTTTCTTGGAATTATTTACATTGTAGATGTTGCTTTATAAATAATAGCATACCTAATATTCTTTCAAAATTATCAACAAAATATATACCTTAATAACCACGTGGTAAATTACAATATCAATATAACAACAATAAATTACAGCCTAGTGCCTCCTAGTTAAGACCATAATAAAACTAAGATGTGCTCATGGCTCCACTCGCGTTAATATAGTTTTGATTTATTCCTTGGAAACCGCACATTATTCTAGATGAAAGTACTCTATCTCTTTTCTTGGTCCCCCAAAGATCGTGCATTCAAAATTTCATGATGACTGGTTGAGTAGTTAAGGCGTGAAAACGTAACGAGCAAACAGACAAAGAGATAAACACACAAATAAACAAATTTACTTTTGCATTTATAATATTAGTTGGGATAAATGAAACCGTCTCTATGAAAAAATACTTTGTATTGGTGTGCCAACTTTCTAAAAGATCGTTCCAATGAAGTTACAGTTTATCGATTTCAAACAAACTATCTATTTCTATACACATAGATGTAGATATATATATGTGTATATACCTGACCATCGGAATTGCTTCTAAAATATTATTTTCCCGTAAATCGTCTCAATTTAAAAAGATCGGACCTAAGTCCAATTCCCGATTCAACAAAACGCTTGTCCGTCTTGATAGATGTCCTCAAATGTCTAGAAACGCACGTAGAGCATACAATTTTATACCTTAACCCACGAAGTTTATAGTTTAAATTTCATAACAAACAGAAACATGCATGGTCAGATCCAAGTAGAAAATGTGACGCTGAACTCTGAAGAGAAATCAGATAAAGCCGTTAAAAAACGGTAGCAATTACGTTTGTCTTATCTAACGGATTTATTCGTCAGAGGCGAAGCTTGCTGCCCTATTTAGAATTGCTAAAAACAAGGCGTCACATTTCGGGGTGATCCGCCAATTAAAATGAAATCTCATACTCATTAAAATTCAAAGACTCTTTGGTGTAAAATAAAAAACGCTAATTAATCTTATTTTTATTGAGATATTGCTAACTGAATATAAAAAATTACTTATAAGTCTTTAGCATAAAGCAATTGTTAATTCAGTTCATTTTTGGGGTGGCGTACGAGTGCCTTAAACATTGAATTTTTGATATTTGTACTTTTCAATAATGTTTAGTTTGTTTTTCCAAAATCTTCTCATTCACTTCATTAATTTTAGATCTCGCCTTCTAATTTAGATCTTCCGACATTTGTAGTATATTTGTATTATTATCATTTATTATTTTTGATCTTTAATCGTCTTCATTTATATATTGGCATTCTGCAGACTACGCAATGACTACAGATTTGAAATCTATTCATCTTTTACTTTGGTATAGCTTATTAAGAAATTCATCATCAACCACATATAAAATATAGTCTAGCGTGGCCAAACCATGACTCCTATTAATATATATAGTCTTATCCAAACGGTATATATGAATAGTCACATGTATCATATAGGAAATAGGATTTCCATGGTGTTTACGCCACATAAGTCAAATAAATTATGCATGTTAGCACTTTCAAAGCAATTACTACATTTCCATTACATAACTCAACGATGTCTATTCACTTAAGTCGGCTACATTAGTATGGATTATATGGAGACACGTTATTCTTATTTGATTTCATTGCAGTGAAGATTTTTTGCACTAGCCGTGTGTCCACCGTAATTTTCTATTGGCAATACTTCAGCATTTTTAAGCTCATGTTTAAATCACGGAGTGAAAGAATTTAAAAAAATCTTTTTTCACTTAATGTATGAAATTGCTCTGCAAAAATTAATCCTTTTAGACCCACAGATTTAAATATATTGTCTGTCATCAGCGAGAGAAATCTCAGAGTTGTAATTTGCTAAAATATTTTGATTTTGTTTTTGGAATCTATTTTGTTGCCAATAAGATCATTACCGACTAAAATCACATCTAAATGTAAAATTGGATCAAAACCAACAATATATAGATTAGACTAATTGAAAAACTCTGTTTCCATACCTTTTAACTACGCAACAAATCCCTGTCCACTCCTCTAATAGCGGTCTACTGAATAATAATCAAACTCACATAAAATTTCAATAATGGCTGTGTTAACTACTCCTTCATGCAAATCGAGTTCGCATTGTACTTGGGAAGTTAACTTACTCGCTTTTAGGAGTTGATTTGTATGTAATTCTTTTTCTAAATTACAATTTAGTTTTTAAATGTCTATAAAAGAACAATAGGCATAATGGAGAATTGCAAGACTTTAATTTTTATGTTCGTTATTTAGAAAATCTAAATTCAATTATATAAAAAAGATACTATGCTTTTCTCCGACAGTTCTTTATAGATTTTTTTATGCCTAATAGTGCAAATTTAGTCTCGAATTTTCCATAAAACATTCACTCAAAGACAGTAATCCAGTGACATTGCATGTATTTTAAACATGTTTTAATTAAATCCTGTTACAAAGACAACGTTCAGACAAATGTTCTACATAGATTCTACTAATCCATTTCATACGTCACTAATAAAGCTGCTTTAGCTGTTCATCTGCGCGAAACAAAGGCGGTCTTTAATGGCCTTTGGCCTTTCTGAAATGTGGCTGTGACCATTGTCCGTTTAGCCTGGGGCGGCAATATTCAACCATTGAATTCGGACCTGTAACCGCCAACGGATAAAGGTATGCGATAGACCGGTTTTATCTGGTTCATACCGGTACAAACCAGATGTAAGGGGAATGAACCGGAATATTATTACCGGAATAGAACCAGAATGTGGTTTCCGTATATGAGACAGTGACGTTTATAGGCGTAGGTTTATAAGTTTGGAATTATATTGTGCTATCGATCGACAGATGTTGAGATTTTAATAAAACAATATTTACTACATATTATACTGTGTGTAGAGTCATTTAACTATCTATCAATTTATTGTCTTCCAATGTTTGTAATCTACTATAGCGTCAAACACTCTCCATTAAGTTTCAATGTAATTCAATCTTATTATTATTCCCATGCTTTTGCTATTATTTTTTTTATTTGTTTTAATTGTTATTTACAGTAATAAATAGTTAGGTTTATGCGTTGCAGCGTCAACTACATATTAAAAAAATAAGCCCAATCAAGTTGTTTACTGTTTTTTTTTAATACTTTATAGGTTAGCATTTGATCACAATCTCATCTGATGTTACATGATGACGTTCATCTTAAGATGGTAGTCACGGTAGAGCTAGAGGGAGAATGGCTCTCCAGTACAGCTGCCGGAACACACCAATAGGTTCTTGGCGACAGATTTTCAACTTGAGGGTGGTAGCTAGGCAGGCAGACTTAGAAAAAAGCCTACCAGCCTGCTATGATTTCATCACGATGTTTTCCTTCACCAAAAGCTCCGACTCAGTTACAAGGATTGGAATCTACGTCCTGTGACGCTATGTCCGTACACTAGTATGGTAGTCACACTGAGCCATCATCAGTTCTTCTCGATGACCGCGTTGTTTTCTAAAACGGTGGTGATTTTGACATTCATAATCGCCTTCTTAAAATCTAAATTGAATAAACTATTTTTGATTTTGATTTTGACCTAGTGGCGAGATATAATAACACGAAAAGACAATTCAGGGCTTTACAACCAATATCCTTTTTGTATACTCCATGAAGAGAGTAAAGGACGGAAATTCCCTAACAAATGGAAACAATCGTATTACATTACATATAACAGAACTACTAAATACATAAATCCAGACGTCAATCACTGAATAATGAGGCATAGTGCGTGCCGCTGTAGGCGATTGGTTAATTAAATGCTTTCACGCAGACCTCTATAGTTACTACAGTTGTATTTGTTTATGACGACACAATGGATAATTAAATGGACGAATTAATAACTTTTAAATGCTTTTGTAGTTAACGTGGATGGTGCGTTGAATTTAAAGAAAATAATTCTGAACTTTCTAAAAATGTGATCCTGACGGAGAATGACCAAAATCTCGTTGTGAATTGATTAAAAATCTATATATGCTAGCAGCTAGCCGACAAAATTTATATATTGCATTTTATTGTTTACTAGCGTATGCCCGCGGCTTTAATGTATAACTGATCTGTCCTTCGGGAACTGTAATTTTTTCTGAATATAAAGTATCTATGTCCTTTCTGTACCCTGGAAAATGTGTATGCAAAAATTCATAATGGTCGGTTAGGTGGTTAATGGCTCAATTATGCAATCGGCTTCATACACAACAATTGTGCTTTATACTGAATTTATTTAAAGTTGTCTCACTGTGCTGACCATGGGTCACAATTAAAGATACGCATAACTTTTATGTCAAATATATATTAACTCTCATGCTGAGGCCTCATTATTTCTACAATATCAAGTTGTCGACAAATTTATCAATAAACTAACTGATGCCCGCTACTTCATTTTCCTAGTCTTTCGCAAACACACGACACCGCTTGCCCTAGTTTTCCACTGAACATTATGTTAAATGAAGATGGCGTGATATTTTTTATAGATAAAGACTAAAAGAAGTAAAACTATTTATAGTTTCTTTAGAAATGATAAAAATTTGTGGAGTATTTTTGCGTTTTGCGCGCACAACTTTGTATACACAAATTTGTATAGATTATTACAAAATTACAAGAGAAAAATTGTGTCAGTCTTTTAATAAAATCCGGTAAATTCGATATACAAGGTAAGGAAAAAGGATTCCCTTAAACTCAAATCACTATGAACATAATGAATCCTCCCGAAATCCACCATAAAAGTGGATTAACTCACGTCCACTCGGACAAATTGTGTATTAATATTTTATGTAACAGTTCACACCGCGGCCGCTGAGGCTCGGGCCCATAAAACTGTCATCGCGCCAAGACAAACTGCCGAGGACTCCTTACGGGTGATTTAAGGCGGCTTATGGGGATAGTGGACCGGATTGAGAGTGAATTTTCCGAGTACATTTCGTGTATTGGATACGATTATAGTAACGTCATCACATAGCACTTTATATATATATATACACAATATAACATACCTTCTTTATTATTTTAACCCCTGGACTGTCCAAGACTATAAAGGCTTAAGTTTCATACTAACGAATGTAGACCTCATGAGGCACAGGTCAACAGATTGTTGGCAGCAATAAGCTTAAAAAATATCTGATTTGTTAAAAAAAAACTTTGAAAAATAACGAATCGTGTATTGTAAAATTATAATTTTTATGGAAAATGTATTTTTAAATTATATTTTGATTTGTACGAAGTTTTTTTTTACCAAACCATGAAAACAATAAACGATGTCTTGAAATTAAAAAATAAAAGCAAAAACATAATCCGCCATTTTGAGACCTGAGTCTTAAAAAAATAGCCAAGGGGGCTAATGCAATTTAAAACTAGAGTTAAATTTCATAATTTCCTAATATTTCGTTCCAATTACAACATATGGCAATTCTGTTTAATTACTTTTTGTATTTTCATTTGGTAAAAGAACTTATCTCGTGGCGTAGTGATAAAAGCCTTCTTATTAAATCGAAAGGTCGCGTGTTCGATCCCCATACACGACTGACTTTTATATAATGATGAGTAGTGTGTTACATGTACATATTTATGTGTATTAGCTAAACGGTATGCTTAGTTTGGAATTGTGTGTTGTGTTGAATAGAAATAAAAAATCATACTTGAAAATATATATACCCAAGTGGGCGGGAATCAGCTAGTATATAACCAGCTAGCTACTTTCTTTGCAATTAATTTTTTTTAATGTTGTCGTCGAAAACATAAAAAAAATCGTCTTAATTGAGAAATACTTGAATACCACATATTTATCAAATACCTCAAAATGTATATAATACATGGGATGATAAAATGAAGCCAACAAAAAAAATGCCACACGTCCCCTTAATATTTAATTTCCCCGTATAGCTAACAAAAGACACTATTTATCCCACTAATTACACCTTTCTGACGTCACTGATGCGTTACGTCCGCAGATGTCGTCACTAATTAGACGCGAGCTGCGCGTGACGTCACCGCGTTACATTCCGATCAAATTGAACGCTCGTGTACGATGTAACACGCCAGCTCTAATGTATTTAATTAGTGCAATCTATAGAGAGTTATGCTTGTGAGAGATGCGATGTATATTTGTATTTATTAGTATTTGGCTTATTTACGAAATCCATCATATTTTTTTATTTAATAGTATATGTATTGTCTTGATTTAAACAATCACGAAAAAGTATTCATGATTGTCTATGAAATGAAACTTAAAAATTCCGGGCTTTGAAATTCTGATCGGCAACCTTTTTTTGTGACGAAAAGTGGTGGAGTTAATAAGCATTGTGTTGGGGAGAGTGTTTTCAACACTGGGTCTCGTCCAACACCGTGGAGCTTGGATTTTTGTTTTTTGTACTTTCTATAAATAAGTTTTCATTTCTTCCGTGTAATAAAAGCACACATACACACTTAAAAAAATAATAACACTATAGCTTGTTGTAACAAAACGGAAATAAAAGAAAATCGGTCGATAATAGAAGAAATAGACACTGAACTGTTTTATCGTCCCAAATTATATATAGATATTACACTTGATAAAAAACATGCAATCTTTTTGAGCACGTTACGCATCCTTAGATTGTGAGATTGAAGCATTGTTAATGAGTTCATGTGGCGTAGGAATACAGAAAGATAAAACATATGTATAAAATGTGTTCCAAATACATTAAATTAATTTCAATAAAACATTCATATTTTACACTTAAACTGTTTATCAAACACATTTTAATCTGTGGTCAAACAGGCGCTTAGATTAGATATTATCACTAAAAAAATATATATGACAAATTACTCTTTCCATGTTTCAGGCTAGCTTAGACCAATAACAGTTTATTAGATAACAGTGTTAGGTTTTATAACAAAGTCCCAAAGCATATTTCTGATTTGCCAGATAGTGAGCGAGTCAATCGGGTTTTGAATCTCTAAATGCTATTATTGTATCAATATGCGACGCCTCGAAATGCCGCCCCTCTCTGTGCGTCCACCAAAAACGAATCTAACTATATTAAAAAAAAATGATAAACCAAATCATATTTCTTGCCGGTTATTTTTGATGACTGGTTCGTTTTCCAAACCGGTGGTAGTTATTAACGTTCATAAGCGTCTTCTCAGGGCCTAAATGAAATAAAGTATTTTTGATTTTGATATAATATGTATTTCTATCAGTCAAAAATTACTACTTAATGATGTCTTTGTACAGATTTACAGCTGACGTAATAGAATAAAATATATATTTTTTTCTAAAAACTACTAATAATGTAATGTATAAATGAAATTAAGCTAACGCATGTATAGTACTAAAATGGCGTCCTGTTATTTCGTAGTGTCAATATCGACGTAATGACGCTCAACAATGATCTCAGTACAGGTGTATTCACGGGTTTATCGATGTAATTTGGCCGCGAGTACAACATCGATATTCGACGTATCGACAACCGGCCGTCGATATGGACGCACGTGTCGCATAACTACTAATGAGAATGCTATTAATTGGATGCACGTATCTAATTGCGATTATCCATAACTTTATATATCCCTTAACTGTATAATTTAAACTATACTTTGTGCACAAATATGCATGTATAAAATACAGAACAAAGGGTTAACAATTTTAGACGCTACTAGCAACTCGTGTAATATGAAAACGTGAGGGAACCTTCCAGTTAGACTAGAAGCATTCTTATATCTTTATTGTTTCAGTTACAGTAAATTATTGCAATATTAACTGCTGTGATTGGATAAGAACCAGTGTTTACGACGTGGTACGAACTTTAACAATCAATTATCTTTGAAGTAAAATTAAAAGGTAATGATGAACTCTTTCAACAAACTGATGATTTATATCCTCTACTCAGTTCAGTGTTCAATTTGCATATTAGGAAAGTAATAAAAAAATAACTACGTTAATAAGAAATTATATTTCGAATGTATTCAAACTCGATGTAATATCGATCATAAATCTAAGTAAGCCTTTAACCGCCTAAATAATAGATGGGTACCGTGTAAAAACCCTACAGGTATTATGAAGACATCCCATTAGTCATCTCGTATTTGAAATACTGAGTGCTCGAAGCGAAATTGTAATGTATCGGTGTTTGAAAATATATGAAATTCGAGGGAATATGTGATTTTACTGTACATTTCTGGAAATTTTGTTATGTAATTTATTGGTTCGATATAATCTTGTATAACGCTGTTTCATTTATTCTTTTGTTTGGGTTGCTGTAGTTATTGCAGATATCATATTTTCTTTGCTTTCTGCATTTCCAACGCCTTTGTTTACTTTTTATATTATACTAGCTGTGTCGTGCGGTTTAGAGGTTTAGGTAAATGGAATAGATTTCATATAATCATAAAAACAATAGTCGTGTAAACAGTGCGGCATTTTGTTGAGTTGTAATGGACATAGACACAGTTCGGCCTATCTCATTGATATTCTATTCTTAACAAGTCGCTTGTTAATTCGCCATCAATCCCGATACAATAATTTCCTAAGGCTGTATGTAAATCTCATGGTTGTAATAATGTATTGCGGCAAACAGTAAACTAAGCAAGTAGCATGTCTATTACAAAGACCGAGTAGTCGCCAAACATATGACGTTCGTTTTTGTTGTATCCATTCTCTTGTATTCAAATTTGACAATGACAAATCCACAGCGATTTCCTCTTGCGGTTTGGCTCATACTCGGATGTTCGTATCATTTATATTCATTCTTGTTTCAGTCGTCTTGTGTTCGAACTAGCCGCGATAAGTTGGTGAAACTGTAAATTATAGTAGGTACTTCGATTATTTGGGGTCTTATTACAAAAACAAAAATGAACACATGTTTTAAAATACTTTATTACAAAAGCGAGAATTTATCTAGTCAATTTTTTTTACATTTTCGTAACTTTTTAAGCCGAAGTGATAATTTTTAACCACTTAAAAAGACGCATCGATAACTGAGCTAAAAAGTAAAAAATAGTTTCATGGAAGAGACAAGAACTTTTCTTCATTTTATTTAAACGAAACACTCCTGAAGGTTGCTCTTATAATTATTTTTTTTGGAAAATTGGACCAATTTTCTTATAAAATACTTCAGATACCCTACACATGTGTGTCATGATACACAAACTTATTAGAAATAGTTGACATGGTAAATTTGCTAAACAAAACAACTGGAGATTTATTAGTATAGATTAATCTGTAATAGAATGGAACATTCTAGATTTTAGAGACATGAAAACAATATGTTATGGAAATTTGGTATTAAAACTCCTTCGATACACATAATAGGTATTTTTCTTTATACCAAATGCCATCTCAAAATGGCCGTATACATATAAAGTGTGTACAGTTCATTAATCCCTGAAGCAGAAAGCAAAAATATAGAAAAATATCGCGTTACTCCTTATATTAACGTGCTAAGCGATCCGTTATAGAATCACCCTCGCGGGCTCAAACGCCCGTATTAGAATGTTATCCCGAATTTATTGTTATTATACGCCTTTACTTAAGTGATATTCGAGATTTCCTTTCAAATGCGCTGCGAATATTTCCCTTATTTTATGCAAAACACAGCCAGTTTACGATGGACTAAGAGTTTTTGTGAATCACGCGAGTGCAGTTTAAAGAGTGGCGGTTCATGTTATATCGGATGTTGTTGTGTTCACAATTACGTTCAGATTTTCAGTTGTTGGTCGTACCTAAAGTTACCAATCTACAAATTGAAGGTAATATTGTTATGATAAATATAAGGATTTGCAAATTTATTATCGCGGTAAGTTCTTATATATAAGTAAACAATTTGGATATTGTGAATAATCAAAATTCACAATAATATAATAGAGAACTATTATATTTATGTGTAGAAGGAAAAACAATAAAAATTGAAAGCAAAAATATATTTTACTTACAAACTTTACTATTTTTTAATGGTTATAAAAATCGTGTTATATTACAATTGTAATAATTATGTCTTAAATTACGATGCGGTTATATTTTTTTTTAAGTAAGGACGTTGTGGGTAAGAAATCAAACTAAAAATAATATCAAAATCTAGCCAGTATTTTTGCGTGACTCGCGCGGGTCTCTTAACGGCAGGCCTCTTATGATTTCATTCATACAGGTAAAGTTTTTATACAACGCTTTTTTTTAATGTATATCTTAGAATGGTTCGAATGCTAGCTTATTTTTTAAAAAACTTCATTAGGTTTTTTAAGCTTTATGCAATGAAATTACTGTTCATAATAAATGACAAAAAAATATTAGGCATTTAAAGTTATCAAAATTAGCCTTTACATTAATTTCAATAAATATCTTAAATTTTATCACCGATTAAAAATTATACGCAACAAATAAAGTTGTTTAGGTGAATATCAAACCAGCGTTTAATACATGTAAATCCTTTACGCACGTAGGCCTGTTTCAGAGCGCAGGCGGGTGGCCGATGTGTGTAGTTTAAATGTACATAAACACCGCGTCGCGTCGCTAGCATTCACAGTGATGTTAATAATGTTTACGTACATTTGATTAATACGCACGCGCGCAAGAACTCGTAGCCGCCTGCACTCAACCGCATTAATACAATGTATTCATGCAAACCCATGACGGGACACCAGTTATTAGCAGTTAAAACCTAAACCCGATTATAAACCACTAAATAATTTTTAGTAAAAATAATGACCAACACTTTCAGTTGAGGATTGGCAAGTAAATAGTTTATATTTAACACTCCCTTGTATTTCAATTCAGATATACGAGTATCATACTTGAATTTTACGTTGTTATATATTACCATGTTATTCTCACAGTTAAGACGAGTCTAAAAATCATATGTTTAAATCCATCAAGCTGTTTAGGCTACAGAACGCTTTAAAGGAACAAGCGTACCTTCATAAAACTCGAAAAACCGTGGTTCTGCACAGTAAGATAAAAAAACGTAATTAGATCGCGAGAAAATTAAAACTGCTTCGTTCTTTTTTTTTTGTTTCAACTTTAAAGACTTCTTCGGGAACATTCGTGTTAGTTTCGTAAAGACTCATCCCTTGTGTATTATCAAAGATAAACTGTTCAAAAAATGTGGAACGCTTCACGATTTTGCGTGTCATCCTTGCGCAGGGGCCATGCTAATCTTCTCTGTATCGTTCCAATTTTAGTATATGTACTGCCGAAGCAAGTACACTAAGCTTGTTGAAATAGTTACATATATACTAAAGAATACGGAAATATCATTAGCGCGATGTAGGATTTTTAATTATTATTTTATATATGTATGCAATTATACTTTATATACTAAAAAAACTACTTTAAAATATACTAAGTTAAGACTATATTCATAATTTACTGACTTAATAAGAGATTTTCACTTGTTATAGCAATATTTATAACAAAATCTTAAGTTCATGTCTTATAGCGCCATCTATTGACGACTGGTGAAAAACTGTATAAGCTAAAATATTCATACAATTTTTTTCTCTTATTAATACATTTTTGTTTATATTTAACATTGATTTGTTTATTTTAATTATTTAATAACAAAGAAATATATAAATTGCGAGTCTAAAAATAATATGAATGGTTTTATCGTACTATAGTTTCATTAGTAACACAAGGAAACTGTGTTTGTGACGAAATATTACTATAATTATTTTTCAAGTGTCTAAAACATTAGAAGATCAAATATAAAGGTTTTCGTATATTTTTAAAAATCCACGTTAACATTTTGTAACAGTACTAGCCGATGCACGCGACATCGTTTATAGTACAAAAATAGTACTGTTGCCTAATAGAAACTACAAGTTCTATCTAACTGTAGACTATCTTCAATTTTAAATAACTCTATTACAGATTGTCAATTAGCACTATTAAATTTTATTATTATTCCTTAGCCTCTACGAACAGACTCTAAATAATACCCAAAAACAAACACTTTCATTTTATTAATATACATATATGAACTAATAATTGAATATTCCGCTGATATTATAACAAAATCTTGCCATAGAAATTGAAACAAAATGGACTTTAATTATTGACATAAACTGTCGTTCCGAATGAGAACGTTCCAAGTAACAGTTCGTAGAAACTGGAAATAAAACGATTGAATACAATCAGAAAGCTCCTGGCAATAAATTAAAAGCAATATACATGTTAATGGTTTAAGGAAAATCTACATCCGCCCCTTTGCACTCGACAACTTTGACTTTACGAGGAATAATAAATATCAGGTCTCAGTGGATGTGGTACCTTACTTGGATTAGTTTTTTAAGTAACCATAATTATTATCATCAAAAAAAATTTTGTAAATAAAAAAACGTTTCTTACAGATAATCCTCTTATCAATGTGTTAGAACCAAAAAAAAATGTATTGTTATGTCATAGTGGACCATTTTGTGTTTTATTTATTATAGGACTTTATTTAAATAAGACACTGGTTTAAATTAGTTGAGAATAGGACTTAATGTTTTCAGGAAGGATTTAGCAGATAATATCAAGATTATGTAAAATTGTTTCACCCTTACTCTTCATTTTTATGTCGATAGTGTTTGTTTCCGTTGATAGTGACAAAATTTTCAGAGGGGCATCAGTTTATCTAACATCTCCAACATCATAACATCAAAGTCATAACTTTTACCCGACGTTTTGTAATTCTAATATAGATTATATTAACATGGTACAGTTCAAAAATAAATTAATTAACGGTTTTTATAAAGACAGCATGTTTTTAATATAGAGTTAGTAATTGACTGAGACTTCGTCTAAGTTCATTTAAGCTATAAAATTTATTAACAATAAATTGCAGTCTAATCCCTTAAAGTAGTGCGTTATAAGAAATAGCTTTGTTTTATAAAGAGAAGAATTAAATAAACAGATACTAATATACAGTAATACAGATATTCTTATCGAACTATACTTAGGGTAAACATCCTTAATTCGAAACATTTTTATAATTATTTTTGTATATTTCATTATGGAACAAAAGTAAAAATAGAAAAACGTAAATTGTTACCACATCCATTTGCTAACGATATCATTGTAGCTACACGTGAAAATCAGATTTTGCCGAGACGTGTGAGCCGACCACTCGCGTGTGACTAAAAGCATTGTAAATTTTACAGAAACACCGTCATCGCTTTCCGCTCTATGACAAGTAATGTATTTTGCTCCCTGTGCGTAGATTTTGTTTTTTTTTTATCCGACAAACTGACTACAATGCGCAGTCCCCGCCAAACTTTTTGGCCGATCTGAATATAGATGCGCAGAACATATATTTAGGCATAAATATAACATCGAAAAGACTTAAGGGTAAATAAATGTTAATTTCTGATTCGTACAATAATATTTAAACTTTGTTTTGCATTCAAATCTTGATCATGTTATGTCCGAAGTTATGTGAATATTCAGAGCGGCTAAAAACATTGACGACGCCTTCCTTTCTTAATAACAAATTGACAGAAGAAATACATAAATAGTTACAATTGGTTGTAAGTCTCATTAATATCAAACGTTTTTTTTTAATCTTTTGATGCCAAACTTAGTAATATAATGGAATTAGTCGTCATTTAACGTGAGGTGATATTGTGGTCAAAAAGGCCGGCAACGCACTTGCCACTCCCCTGGTGTTGCTAGTGTCTATGGACGGCGGTGATCACTTACCACCAGGTGACCCATCTGTTCGTTTGACCCCCATTATAATAAAAAAAAAATACCACTTAGCTCTTGTCATGTACTTAAACACACCATGCTAGAGCATACCAGTGCAATAGGTAAATAAAGCTAACATGAAGCGATGATGTCTCAATGGTTAGCGTGTTCTAAAACCGAGTCAATAGACGTAGGTTCGAATCGTTGCGAATGAGCCGGAGCTTTCGGTGATGAAAAACATCATGATGAAACCTAAGCATGGTATTAAGAGTTTCTAAGCTCGCCTGGCTAGCTCTCATGTTGAGTATATATCGCTGAACACTTATAGATATGTTCCGGCAGCTGCATTTATGAGACACTCCCTCTAAGGCTTGTATATCTACTAGGTTGTTGTGTTAAAACGTTAAAATTTATAAAGAATACAAGTAAGAAGTTCCCCCCCACAAGTGTACCTGTAAATCAATCATCCGAAACAACTGATGATATTTCTTGATATCATGTTGTTATATGCATAAATCTATCAAAATTTTAGCGACTACAAAATTTTCATTAAATCCTAATTCTTCTTGCACATTTGATATACTTACAAATTATTTAAAACTACCTTAATACATTTCTGTTTAGTTTAGAAACACAAGCCATTAGCATAAAATTTTGATCGGCCCTTAACCAAAGACGAATGTTTTCCAGTAAAGCACCTTTTACAACTAAACTCGGTTTACAACGACATCAAGCATTATTATTGCGTGATGTTATATTACGGTTTATTTCTTACATGATACAAAGGAAATCAACTCACATATATATGTAGAATCTTGTGCATATCTACCTTATGTTAAATCATAAAATTACGAATGTGTCTATGGCGTAAATTCTTAGGTCTGTTATACTATCTTAAAGCAAAACTTACTTTATATGCAATGTTTCGCCAACGTCCATGCCACGTTGAAGACACCGGTTCTCGTTCGATCCCCGAAGGTGGCCGCGGTCAGTACTTGGATGGGTGACCGTCTGGGAACAGGGCGTGACGTTGGCTTTTTGCTTTTTAAAATGTTTACTTTTTACTTTAGTTTTTCACGTTCGTATTTTTATTACCTTTACCGTAGTGATATCTATTATTTTAATTACGAATCTCGAATGGAATCGTATATTACATAAAGTTTATACATAAAACCATTTGATTTATTAACTTTACAATAAATAAACAGTGTAAGTAATCTTCATTGAGTAGATACAGCGTAGTACCACGCGTGGACATTAATCATGTGTCGGATTTTATGTAAATTCGGCTAAGTGCCACTGATAAATGGACGGTCAAGCTTGGACGGAGATTTTACGTTAACTTTGAACTTAGTACAATTTCGTTAATGGTTATTTACACTGATATTTTTAATTGACCACAATCTTATATGATGTTAAATTACAATGTCGTTTAAGATAGGAACACACTGAACTTAGACGATTGACTCTCAAATGCTAGTACTAGAACGTACATACAGGTTCTTTCCTAGATTTCCAATTTGACGGTTGTAATTAGACAGACGTGCTTATAATAACCCAATTGCCATTCACTGATTTGAACCAACATCGATCGAGGCGATGTCTCTTTAGACTAGTACCACTGGGCCAAATTTGCTTAAAAATATGCCTATATTAAGATAGCTTATACTTTTAATGTCATTTATTTTATGAAGATATCGTGAGCTTTTGTCTGTCCGCTGTTCGCTATATAAGATTTTTAATGTACAAAGTAAACAGTAACATAAGCACATCATAATCACACACTCTCTTTTTTAAAGTTACTTAACACTAAGCGTTATATGACTATACATATTACGGTCACTTTAAACAATATATGTATAAGTCTTATATAAGAATTATAAGTATAATAAGATTTCACCTTTTTAAGTGGAATTTCTTATGGGAGGGCTTTGAAATGCTGATCTGTCTTTTTCTACAACTAAAAGTGGTGGGGGTAAGCACTGAGGGGTAGAGTGTTGAATACATCGATCGGTTCACGTCCAATCACCGAAGTTAAGCAACGTCTAGCGTGCGGTCAGTACTTGGATGGGTGATCGTCTGGGAACACCACATGACGTTGGCTTTCTGTTGCAGTTTTATGTTCCCATCTTTACACGAATCAAGTTTCAATTTACTTTAATAAAATCTACTTATTATTATGTAGATTTTAGGCTGCTTGCTATAATTCAATGATGGTAATGGGTACTTAATATTAATTAAAATCTATAAATGCATTTTTAATTCAAATTCATAGACAAATTATTACAACTGATTTAGTACAATTTATAGTACAAATGGAGCCGAGAGGAATATGATCCTTATTGAAGAGAATATCCAAAGCGGCCTTTGTAATTCCGTCTGAAGTCTAATAGCAAATAGTCCAAAGTTCAATGTTTAAGTAGTTCCGCTACCAAGCACTGTCCACTTGATTTCATTTTTCACTGCTCAAAACGTTTTGTTTCGCTGACAGGGGTCCGTGGTGTATTGAAAAGGAGTTTGTTTTTGAGCACGGACCCTGCTCAATCAGGTTTATACAACACGACCCGTTACGGGACTGATCATTAACAAGAATTATAAAGGTTTGACACGTGTAAAAATATTATTATGTTGAAAGATGAAGGAAATAGTTGAATTAAAAATAATAACCGTTCAGTAGATTATCCTTGATTCTTCCATGGTTCATTCTTTCCTGGTATGGTATTTAAAATAGTACTTTTGCCTTTTTTTTCTCGATATGACCACACTATTGGCCTGACGGGCCTTCACAGCTTCACCAGACTAGGGAGTACCAATACGTTTAACGCTACCTCGCTGATACCTTCAAATATCTATCACGCAATATAAAAACGTTCTGGTCAGCTAATGTGCTTTTTCTTTCTTTTATTTACCAGCATGTATATTGTTCCAGACATTAAAAAAATGGCACCATCGTTTCTTCCTGGTTCATTGCTTACATGGCGTATTAGTAAATAGATAAAAAAATTAACTCTATATGTTGGTAGAGTTAAAGCAAAAATATCAATGTATCCCTTTTATATTAGCATACATTAATTGACTACTTACAACAGTAGAAAAAGCCGTATGACCTTTAACGCGTTAACTACTATATTCTGGAACTATATATAGAACTTATAGTCTTAAAGCCATCGCTACTTTGAGAAAACGTAGTTTTATGAAAGAATAAGATTTGGCAAACTATTACCTTGTGCAAACAATGCCATATAACAGAGATAATGATGTCATAAATCGTACCCGATACAGTCACTAAAGAAATAGTCTCTTCATACTAACGAATCAAAACCAAGTAAGCCCATTAAATTAATAGTTCCTTATATCACGCTGACCGATACAAATCGGCTGCAATGCAGTTGAAATGTAATACATTTGTCTGAGCAGACGCTTCTCAATCATAATACCCTGGTAGATTGGGGTCAATCTGTCAGATATATTACCAAAGTAATAATGCATTCATAAAAATCCTTATAAAGAAGAGTGAAGAGTCATTTTCATTCGTGTAAAGAGACGCACTGGTTAAGTTCAATTTGGAAGGGTTGTAAAATCTTGGTTAAGGAGATTAAATTGTGATAGTATGGGTATATATGAAAAGCTTATTGGAAGACTATATTTGGAATTAATATTACTTACAGTATTAATGATTCGCATGTACTTCATATGGTTTTGTTAAGAATGTGGATCCAATGAATGGAACCCAAATAACTCTCTCATAGATGTTACCTAGCCTAACTGCATGTTGATATTTGGCAGGATAAAAAATATTTTGTTCGTTTGACTTATAAGGTTTATCCCCTGAACTGTCCATAACCTGATGGTTTTCAACTTTGATAAGTTTAAGTTATATAGAAACGAATGTAGACCTCATGAGGCACAGATCAACAGACTGTTGGCATCATAAGCTTAAAAATAACTGATTTATTATATAACTTTAAAAATAACAAATTATGTATTGTAAAATTATAATTTCTATGTAAAATGCATTTTATTTTTTCAATTGTACGATCTTTTTTTTACTAAAACGTTGAAATTTACAATGTACGGTGTAGTGAAATAAAAAAAATATTTAAAAACAACATCCGCCATTTTGAGATCTGGGTTTTACAAATCAGTCGAGGGGTTCACTATTCAACCGATCATCGTGAAAATATGCATACATGTTATCAGGTATATAGAAAACGATGTAGGGTAGTTTTTATCAAGAAAAAGCCTTGAGGGATAGGACAAATCAACATTAAGCAGAGTGTAACCGTGGGCAAAAACTAGTTATATCTAAAACAAAATCCAAACAGAGCCTATGAGATAAGTCAACTTTTGAAATACAAAAAGAAATCATAGCCTATAACTAATCTCTCTCTAAAGTCTCTTAGACTTATTAGTTTTTATTCTAATTCTCACTGCTCGCCCCTCCTAAACATTATTATGACACATTTTAATTACACGAACCGCGGCTGCGATTTTAATTTAAAATATTAATCCGCTTACGATACCGCACCGAGGTAATGCCGAGTTTAAATTATCTGTTAGTGTTGCAACCATCGAACATTTTATAATCGATATACTAAAATGGGATATGTACATGGCATTATATCGATATTGATATATATTTTAGTAACAGAATTACTGTAGGGTATAGTATGTTTGATTAAAACTTTATTAACAATAAAAGGTAGTTTATTTAATTTTCATTCGTCACTTCTTCCAACATTAATTTCTTCATCTTTTTCCTACTTCGACGATCAATCCTCACTATTGGACATTATTTAGAGCCATTATGAAGAAGGTAAAAAATAATCCGTTTTACAAAGGGTCTTATGTTCACTTCAGTATTCTAATAAAATTATGTTTCTTATGTCAGAACTTAATAAGGACTTTTTATAATAACACAAAATTCAAAACAGTTACAAAGCACAGTTAAAAAGCTATATTATGCGGAATACCAACAATGTTAATAGTTCTATCACATACTAGAATATTTTTGTTGTCATAAAATGAGATTTAAAAAAATGGTTGTCTGCAATGTCAGTTTACGGACGATAATTTTACGTGATAACGTCATAAGTAAACATTTATGAAAAATTGCTTAGTTTTCCCGCAATTGTTGTTGAAATAAACAACATTAACTTTTCACTTTACTTTATAAACACTTGACAAAATAGTTCACATATAGGCTATGTGTTGCCGTTGTGTCCCTTCTACTCGGACGCATCGACTGATGGAGTGGTAGAGAGATAGATACGTCACAAGCCGAACGATTAGGCCGATCGCACCTTTCTATCGATTGTTAAACGCTCTCACTTGCACGCTCGGGTCAAGCGGAACATGACAACGAATCATGCTTTTTAGTGCATGCAGCCAGCGTTCATCGAATTATAAGACGTTGTCAGGTAAAATCCCTAAATACGCAAATATATAACGGAAATTTGCTTTTGCTCATAGCTATGCTTGCGTTAATATAAATTCGACTCATTCCTCAAGAACAGTATTGTTTTTTTGGAATTAAATACTCTACATACTTCTTTGTACCCCTGAAAACGTGTATGCAAAATTTTATGACGATCGGTTGAGTAGTGAAAGGGTAACAAACAGACAAACTCACATTAACATTTATAACATTAGTTAGCGTATAATATATGCAAAAGTAAAGGCTTGGTTGCGGAATAACGGAGCTTATACTAGCCTATTCTACAACTATGTTTCCGCAATTTTGTAAATAAAACTACTAAACGTCACTTGTATTTAAATGGTTGAAGTATTTCACAACTCTTAACAGACATACACACAACAGCTCTTAATAATGTATCTTAAGAGAATAATTAATATGTTTTTGTTTCAAGTTAACAAGTACTTTATTTTTTTATTATGACTAGCAGCTGCCCACTACCACGTCTGCGTTGATATCTTTATAAAGGACCATATTTTTGCGATCCCCATTTTTTTTCTAAAACAAAAGCCTAAAATACTCCTTATAACATCAGCTATCTGCCAGTGAATGTGTCGTCAAAATCGCTCTAACCGTTTCAGAGATTAGCCAGTACAAACAAACACCATTATTTAAATAATACTTACTACTTTCTCCACAAATTTAAATAAGAGATAATTCCGAAACACTTAAAAAATTTAATATTACATTAATAATGCAAAGAAATTAAATCATCGATATCACGATCCCATCACTGTGTTCTGATAGTCCAGCGGTGACAACAACAACACCAATTAACAGACTTTAATTCCACCATGACAGGTTTCTTATTAACGCCATTTGTCAGCCGTTGCACCATTGGGATTATATTGAGGATTTTATCTAATCAAGTGAACTCCTTTCAACGAGATGAATACCGGTGTTTTATGTTACCCTGTCGACTTAAAACTGATCTTATTGTGTAACTTTAAATACAAAAATGAGGACATCGTTATGAACGTTGAATTATAACCAAATAGAAACAAAAAAAGACATGAAAAGAGACAAAGCAGTAACTAAACTTATCGTCATTGTTAATGTCTATTCTGTTAGTATTACTCTACCCTAATGTGGTCCAATTTAAGTTTAGTTTACGGGAATAAGAGATTTTTCATATTTGTCAGATGTAAAATAAGCAAAAAAGCCAACGACACGCGGTATTCCCAGGCGGTCACCCATCCAAGTATTGACCGCGCCCGACATTGCTTAACTTCGGTGACCGGGCGAGAACCGGTGTTTTCAATGTGGTATAGGCGTTGGCGACCGCAAAAGTGTAAAATATAATCGATATGATATATATGACGTCATTTGATTAGATTATATTACAAAATATCAAAAAGCCAACGACACGCGGTGTTCCCCGGCGGTCACCCATGTGTTTAACTAAAATTATACCTGTAGATAAAGCTAAATACTCCGTAAAGACCAGAGCGTAGTGACTACATGTTCTTTTTAAATTTATAGATATCTAGAAATATGTATAAAATGTGTATGTTTACTAAATATAACTGATTTTGTGATATTTCAGTTACTATTTTGCAAGAATATTAATTGTCATACGAATAGTAAAGAATTTACAAATTGATCTAATATATAAAATAATTTTAATAAGCACCTCCGATGTTAAAAATGTATATATATATAAACGAAATAACATAAAAAATAATTCAAAGGGTGCAAAATATACCCCAACTAATCTCTGGTATTTAGTGAGATTGAATTTTCACTTTGCATATTGTGTAGGATTTAACTTTTGACTAGGTATAATTAATGCTCGGGAGGTGATGAAACTTTACCCCCGGGAATCAAAATACATCTCAATGTAATAAAATACTGGATACTAAAGATCTCACCGATTTCTAATTATTATAATATATAGCAATTATAATTGTATAGTATAGTGTTATCTACACACATTACTAAAATTGAAGTGTCTGTTTAAATGGTAATGAAATTACATACGGCACTTTAAATATATATTGTCTGCTGCGAGCCTGTATGTCTGTTCCGGTTAATCTCCGAACCGGGTAGGTTGATTTTTACGAGACTTACACTATTAGATAGCTAATTCTGATAAGGAGTAACTTGACTTATATTCTGAATACTTTTCTATCTATACATATAATAAAAATGAAGTGTCTGTATTTAATATCAAAATAATGACTTTTTAGTGATTGGATATGAACGTATTCACGACACTAATAACAAAAACACAATTATTAAAATTTTTGTCTGTCTGTCTGTCTGTTTGTTCCGGGTAATCTCCGAAAGGGCTTGACCGATTTTGACAGAAATTTTACTGACGGATAGTCAAAATTACAGCGGGTGACATAGGCTACTTTATTTTAGACTAGCTATCATCCGTGGCTTTGTCTGTAGTACTATCTCCAAAACGATTGGACCTATTTGCATGGGACTTTCACTGACAGATAGCTAACATTATAAAAAGTAATTAAAGCTTTTTTATTTTGGACTAGCTTTTACCCATGGCTTTGTTTGCTGTATTATCTCCAAAACGTTTGAACCATTTTTGACGAAACTTTCACTAACAGATAGCTGATCTTACAAGAATTTTACAAGTAATTTACAATTATAAAATAAACGCATGTGGAGCTGCGGGCAACAGCTAGTAGGTAATAAAATTGTCATTGCTTTAAGGATTGACTCGACGCGACGATATGATTGTAGCGGACTACGTAAGAAACAGCGAAATGACCTGGAACACTATGTAACAGAGAATAACATTTGAGATAGGTATTCACTTGAGTTCTTATTTATAGCGAATCATAATAACATGTGCAGTTCATGATTTATAAGACTTACCTCACAATACTTAATTTCTAAAATCGATGACAATATGTCTCATCAACTTATTTTCAATCATCTATTGTTCGCAGCGTCGCTCGTATCAATGAAAACGTGTGCTATCCCTCGGTAGCAGTACTTTTTAATAGACATATGGACAAAAGGTACCCTATGTCGTTTTTTATATCCTTGTGATGATCATGTATGTAAAATTTCATCAAGTAGTTAAGGTGTGAAAGAGTAACAAACCAAATAAACAAACAACCTCACATTCATATGTATAATATTATATAGTTATGATTGTACCACATACTGTGTGAATAAGACAATTATTACTTCAATTAGCCATCCCTAAACGGTATAGTACGTAAACGCCTGAAGGATATTAATAGCATAATTTTAAATAGAGATATTGCAAAATTGTTTAGCCAAAAATTTTCTAATTTAGGTTATAACATTGTGTAAATAACTTTTTTCGTTGTAACAGAAAACTTCTCTTAACTCAACTACGAAGACATAAAGAATTAACGGACTCTTAATTTCTCACTCCAATGACGCACATGAAAACAGCCATGTTGCTCGAACATCGAATCGGAACGTTTTAAGGATAAGGATTTAGTTGTTTCGTTGCTGTTGTAGGACAGTAACAGGCAGCGTCACGACTTTTTTTATTCGATTTACGAAACTGGATGCAATTTAGAAATTAAAAAAAAATAGGGTAATAGGTAGGTAGGTAAGACAGGTTCTATAAGTGACGAAATATATAAATGATTGTAACTTAAGTTTAAATTTAGAAAATAATAGTAATAACAAGTATTAAAAAATACACACATTTAAAATAAAAATGCAAGTAGGAGTACTGACAATTATATAAAATCAAAAAATTAAAAAAAATAGAACTAAAGAGATAGCTATAAGGCTGAAAGGATTTCAAGATTATTCAAATAATCTAATATTACACATGATTATGTTACTTTATAGAGAAGATAGTATTGTGTTTATGTTAGTTATATTATATACATAATGCACATAAAACCTCGTAATCTTCTCTCAAATTTAATAAGAATCACTGTACTATCACTTTCGACTAACATAATTAATTATAACGAAAGATGCTATAAACAAAATTGTACCTAGTAGGATTGAGTTTGTAATTGCTCTTTTCCTACTATGATCACCAATTCTACTTATTAAAGGCTACTTTTGCAAAATTTTTTTACGCAAAGACAAATATTCAAGCAACATCCTCTCGATAAGATTCGAATATGAATTTGTCGTGAAATATTAGTTAGGGTTGTCACTTATTATTGCAATTCCAATAAGACATAACAACTGAAACGTTCAAACCTCCTTCCTCCAATCATCAACACAAAGCAGTAAGCAACACCCACTCCACCCCGGAACCCTCGTTAATACATTAAGATACGGCTAATCCACACATAACTTAGGATTTACGCAGTTAAACGCGGTTTAGAAGCCGCTGACCATTGTCCTGTGTTTAATTTAAACGGGAAATTGTGCCCTGACGCACGACGGTAATGATTTTACTAGCTCCGGGCAATTTTACACGAATAAGCCAATATTATATTTAAAAAACCTTAACGCATTGAGATAGAGTTGAAATTGTTCAGACAGTTTATTGAATATATGCCGATTGTTTCTGGTGGACTGTGTCGTAAGATTTTACGATTGGCACTGTTTATGCAAACAAGTCCTGTGGGTCAAATTTCTGGTTTTTGGACTATTGAAACCCGAGTCATCATTTCGCAAAGCTATTATTTTAATGATCATTTTGATTATGTTGTTACATTGTGTTCATTTAGAATTATTTACGGCTTTCAAGTTAATGGGTTGGTTACTCTAAACGTCCCTCCAGTTTGGTCAACTTTGTGCAAATGTTTGAACGCGTTTCAATTATAAATTTCAAAACTGCTGTACCGATTTGAACCATCGCTGACATATCATTATGCTTCTCCATAGGTCCTAAGTAGTAAAGGAAATGCGACAAAAAAGATTTCAAATTGGTAAAAGGATTAATAGTTCTAAAGTTCTAAAATAAAAAATTATGTCGATCTTACAAAAACATACAACTTTCATCAATGAAATAACCGAAACAAGCAAAAAGTCAACGACACGCGGTGTTCCCAGGCGGTCACCCATGAGCAGAAGTAATGCCATTGGCAGTTCCTGCTCCCCGGCCCAATAGGTGTGAGAGGCACCGTGGGGTTTTTAGTCCGTGGGAATCGGACATAACCCACCCCCCGCTGCCCGACGGGGTGGGTATCCGTTACGGATTTTCCCCACGTAGAAAAAAAAAAAAAAAAAGGCGGTCACCCATCCAAGTAATGACCGCGTCCGACATTGTTTAACTCCGGTGACCGAACGAGAACCGGTGTTTTCAATGTGATATGGACGTTCGCAACTACTTAATTGAAAAATATAGTCTACATTATATGTATAACGCCATTAGATTATATAATAAAAAACAAAAAAGCCAACGTCACGCGGTGTTCCCAGACGGTCACTTATCAAAATGCTGACCGCATCCAGCGTTGCTTAGCTTCTGTGATCGGACGAGTTCAACGTAGTATACACAATGGCAACCACTGCGATATAGAAATTACTCTGCATGGTAAACAATTCCAGTCATTTTGTAATAATCAAAGTAAGCTCTAAATATACATCTCTGTACATAATAACAGACAATAAACTGTTTCACTTTGTAATGACTATCGTTAATTTAAACGAGAGAACTCGAGGGGCGAGCATAGATGTATCTTCAATTTAATTGATTGTGTTTCATTGTTGTTTTGACGTTTAATTTTAGAGATGCGAAAACCCTATCCGGGTATAAATTAGTTCATTATAAATATGAAAGCTTCATTTTTGATTACATAGTTAGTAGATAAAAATTGATTAAGTAACTTCGTTGCGGGACTGTACAATAGATTGTTATATTCTGAGTCAATCAATATATCCACCTAAAATTTATATATTTTCCATTTCGTTAAAGGCCATTAGTAGTCAAGTAGTTTGACCGAGGAAATATATAATATGTTTTTTTTTCGATATTTAGCATATCGACATATAGGCAATATTACACAATTGTTGATTCCAATATATAATTACAGTGTAATCATTACGACCACAGGCGTGCATGACATTTTATATATAAAGAAAATATACAATCAAATAAATTTGTTGTCTGTGGAGTCGGTTTACATAAGATAATTTTACATGATAACGTTATAAGAAAACATATATGAAAAATTTCATACTCTTGTGAATTGAATTGAATTATTATCACTGAATTACCGATGCAGTGGAAGGGACATAGATGCGTCACGAGACGAACGCTTCGGCCGATCGCGCCTCTCTATCGCTTGTTCCGCGTCCTTGCTTGCACGCTCGGCTCAGGCGGAACGTGACAATTAAAAAGTATTTTTGTTGAGTATAAGTAAGTAAATAAAATCGTTTTACTCCCCTCTCTTTTTGATTCACACATAAAAGAAAGAAAAAAAATATTTTTATTGTAACAAGCACACGCAGAATACAGGACAAAATAAGAATTGTAAAATAGTTATGGCTTAGTACCTCCAGAAAGGCAAACAATTCAACTTCAGCTGGCTGCCACCATAGCATATGGCTCCAGCGCTGATTCTCAATTGTGGCCAAATAGATTTAAATAAGTATGATAATAAATAGGAAACACTGTATAATGTATTCTATCTCATTTTCTAGCGTGTTATTACTGTAGATGCATATGTTTCTCACTTTTTAACGTTGCTCTTTGGTTTCATCGAGTTGCAAATCAAAACGGAGCTATAAAGAAGTTTTCACTTCAAAAATAGTTTTGCGTTCAACATGCCAGCAAATCACAAGTTCCTAGTAGTGAAGCTTAGATGCAATTTAATTTCCAAGTTTTTACAATAAAATTAACAATTTCATACATTTTACAGTTACACAGCTTTCGTCATTTAAAGTTACCCAGTTGGAAGATCGTTTTGCAGGATGGAAAGGAGTACCAACTCAATGTACCTACTTCATCACTGTTGAAAATTTTTGTCAGTTAAAGTTATTTTGGACCGTTCATATCTTGATATCTCAGGTAAATAAAATCTCGTACTAGTTCCACCACTTAAATTTTGTGTGTTAAGTAATGTTGGGTAAGTTTTTATATTTAAACTAACAAAAAGTATGAACTACAGACTATTTTCGCAAACTTTTTATTTCGGCATCAAGTAAAGAAAATACAGAGCTTCTTCTCTTATTTGCCTGAGATAACAATGATTTTATTTAAACTTAAAACTATACACTTACCTCTTTAGGCATGTTCTTCCTAACAACTCTTTCATTCACACTCTTGGCTCGTTCATAACATCAACTCTTTCACATCATCATTCGCTACTAAAAAATACACCATAGATATTTTTTATTTACTACAGACAAAGGTCATCATTTCATACATCCAATACATATTTATTCTAATGTAAGACTCGGTCCTGTTCCACGGGCCAGGGCGTTGGACATTTATAGAAAAAAAAACGGAAATCTTGTGAAATAGAAAACGGTGAACAGCTTTACCCTAACAACGTTTAATAGAGAAAAAAGATCGAGAAAAAATTAAAATTGTAATGTAAACAAGTGTGATTTTTTCTATATAAGGATCAATAAATGAACGAAAATGTAGATAAACATCTACTTAACCTTTTTATGGTATTGTACAGTTTTAAAATATATTTAACTTAAAAGACAATACACTAATCGAAATAAATACAATAACGGGAAAATAAATATAATAAAAAATAGACTCCGTCATAACAGTGTTACCGTTAACAAAAAAATTATAAAAATAAATGACAATATTAAAAAATAACTATATTGTCACTAATAAGAAAAAAAAAAAAAAAAAACGAAAAAGGAAGCTCCGCCATGACAGTGTTCCCACTGCCGTGACCAGGATTCGAACCTGGGTTACTACGGCCACAACGTAGGGTCCTAACCACTAGACGATCACGGCTACCGGAGCGATAGAGGAGTTACTGAAATTATTCATAGGCTACACTACAGCAACAAATTAGTATAACGTTAAATGATTGAAACTTTTTTCTATTTTATACCCCTGGACTATTGAAAATTATATTGGTTTAAGCTCCATACACACGAATTTAAAACGTATAATGTAATTTTTTTATCTGCTATTTATTTACTATAATAGAAGCTATGATTATTTTTGTATATTTAGTCTGAATATTTATAATGTACTTTTTCATCACGGAAAAATGCTAATTAAATAAAACCAAAAATACTCTTAACCAATTAATATAATTTTAAACATATCTGGCTACATAATAAAAATTAATCATTATTTATAACCAATTTATACATATACATACAACTGGTGTGTCTGTTCCGTTAAAACAAAAGACAGGCCAAAATTAAGCGCATGAAAATATCTAATTCTATGAAATAAAACTTGAAATTATTTCCACGAGGATGAAATCGCGAGCGCTAGCTAAAGAAAATAAAAGTATTTCTTTTAAAGAAATTGTCCAATCAGAGATTAATACAAGGTTGTGTTAGTAAGGAACAAATAGGATTCATGGAAATTGGTACACATACTCGTAAATACTTGTTACACTACATCAACATATGTAATCATGCAAAGACATTTATTTAAAATACAACGAACAACGTTATCGTGTAAATATTTAATCAGAGCCGTATTAACAGTTCGCGTGACTCTGTTCAAATTATATAAACAAGTCCATTCATTATCAAAAAGCATTCCCTTGTTATGTAATGTCAATTTTGTCGTTGCGTTTGACGTAACTGGTTATTTGATTGCTTGTAAGCGTTGAAGATAATAAGGTGGCCTGTAATAACTGTGTTTATGTTTTTATTTATAAAATGAATTTGTATAATGACGTTATACATATGATACAGACTATATTTTACACAACGTTGTCTCCCAACGTCCATACCACGTTGAAAACACCGGTTCTCGTCCGATCACCGAAGTTAAGCAACGTCGGGCGCGGTCAGTACTTGGATGGGTGACCGCCTGGGAACACCGCGTGTCGTTGGCTTTTTGCATTTTTTTTACCAAAAACATGTAGCGTATTTAGTGAATTTTGATTTGTGACAAATGTTAAAACAATTGACATTTACGTTTTTAAAGACACGTTTAATGTCTAAAATTACAATTTTAAAATTAAATCAATAGTCACAAGGCAAAGGTAATTACCAAGATAGTTGTAAATAAATAAATAAACAGACAGAATTTATCAAAAGCATTTCTACCTTTTACGTCTCACAGCGGGACGGTTACGAGGCAAAGTTAAGGAGTCAAGAACTACACAATACAAACTTTACTTTTCTGTAACGTTTTATCTAATATATCTTAATCCAACTTGATAGAGTTTAAAATAGAAACACATGTAGTTCCACACTGAAATTTTAAAATTGGTGATGTATAATGTGGGACATTCATAACGTATTGTGTTTTGATTACAAACGTCAGAATAGTTTGAGTACGGATCGCGGTTGTATGCGAATAGGAAATGGTTATATCTCGGTACACTAAGCCTTAGAATCCACTCGGAGCCAAGTTTGAATGGCATCAAATGGCAAACGTTATGGTACGCTCCGTTTAGTTGCTTTATTGTTTTCGCTTTATTATTGGAGCTCATCATTTATGGGGTGTATTGTGTACATCGGTATATATGTGAAACGCGTGAATATATCCATAAGCGATATAGGTACAGAAGTATGTATATACTAGGGTGTTTTTTTAAGCGACTATTTTATTTCCGTCCAGAAGCATAATTGGCCGAAAATTTAGGCCTTAATTTTAACTCTAAGTACTCTCCCGGAGCGTCTGAAGATTTCTCATATAAAATACATGTAAACTTTGACTCGGCAGCATTTTGTGCTATCATGTCGTTCGAACTCAGGAATTACTCAGAGTTGAGCGCTCTACGATTAACTGTAACTCACACCGGTGAGGCAGTATAAGTCACTAAAGTCAAAATATATAGAAAACTCTTGTTTTTCTGTTGTTATTTCATTAATGGCTGAACCTACAGGAAAAATATCAATGAGACATTTGTAGATTTTCCATATCACGTATTGTATATTTCTCTTGATATTGAGCCTTTACTTTTTTGTAGCATAACATAATACAGGATTATTGAGTCAAATTAAAATTGAGCTTGTGAGGTCTGTGCTATGTAGATTATGGTCAATAAATAACGTATCTTATATAAACGAACATTTTTTAAAAAGTTGGAACAAATCGAAATAGTTATTAAAATTTTAAGTTATAACATTAAATCAGCAAAGCCAAGTATTGTATAAGTATTGGTATATGGAGATGTGGTTGTATTTTTTATTTTACCTTGTTTTATTTCAAACTAGCTTTTGCTCATGGCTTCGTTCGTGTTAATGGAGACTTAACGTATCCCTCGGGAATAGTACTTTATTCTGGATGAAAGGTACCCTATGTCCTTTCCCTATGTATATTTAGTAACGTGAATGCAAATTTCATGATAATCGGTTGAGTAATAAACATACAAAATCACATTCGTGTTTATAACGTTAGTTAGGACTGGTCAGGATCGCGTCCTAAAGTATCATTAAGGTTTAGAATAATAAGACAGTTTTATGAAGTTCATCTTCTACCCTTTTTCCACCTAAGTAATTTCGGCACAACACGTTTTCTATTTCCACTTTCCCCTGTCACATGTCATCTCAATATTCACACGTTTTATACACATATCATTATTCACACAATCCATCCACACCTCTTTCGGCCTTCTTTTACTTCTATATTCTATATTCGTCCACCTTCATAATCAAAACTATTCTAGCTACACGACTTTCATCTCTCCTCATGACAGGCCGATACCATGCTTTTTTTTTATTAGCGTGGGGAAATCCCTTATGGATACCCAACCTCCCGGGGGAGAGAATGGGTTATGTCCGACTCGCACGGACTAAAACCCTACGGTGTACCGGCTACCGCTTTAAGTTGGGGCGGCATGGGACCGAACTGAGCTATCACCATGCCGCCCCCAGCGGTCAGCCCGGCGAGAGATGGCCGCCGGGCTCCGTCCCTATAGGGAGGTACACTGGGTACACGATCAGCTACCTCCTCTCGTCCGCCGAACCCGTGCAATGAGGAGATGGGCCCCCCGGCCCATCCCTTCAGGTCCAGCTACGGAGGTGGAAGGAGGGGGGCAAATCGCCGCCTCCTTCCACCGGCCCCCCCTTGGCGGAAACGGCCGCTACGTTGTCCGCCTCTCGGGCCCTCTCCGCCGCCTCCTTCTACGAGATGACCTCCTCGCAGAAGGAGGCCATCGCCATCCATGCGTTTTCGCTGTCGAGCATGGCCGCAACCTCGCTCGGCAGCGAAAGATTTTCTCCCACCGCCACAGCCAGCGTGCGGCGTTGCACCTCCCACGCAGCACACTCAGACAGACTGTGCTGTGCGGTGTCCTCCTCAGCGCAGCACTCGTGACATGTGGCGGTCGGCTGCCTGCGTGCGATCTGGTGCAGGTACCAGCCAAAACAGCCATGGCCGGTTAGTACCTGCACCAGTCGAAATGTCAGGGAGGCCCACTTCCTACTGAGCCATTCCGGCAGGACCGGGCGAACGGCGTCAATAGTGTAACGCCTGAACCGCGCGTCCGCCAGGTCCTGCCTCCACCTCGCTATTGCCACCTCCCGGCCCTCCCTTCTCTTGGCCTCAACATCCCTGTGAGCCGGAGGCTCCCTCAGCTGTTTCCTTGCCGCCGTGAACTCGTACACGGCGACAAGAACACCTGCCTCCAGCTCCCAGGGCAGGGAGCCGGCGAGCACAAAGGCTGCCGCTGAGGCCACAGTGCGGTACCCTCTGACCACCCTCAGTGCCACAATGCGCTGCGCAGCACGCAGCGTCCGCACATTAGCGGCACCGAGGGCGTCGGCCCACACCGGAGCCCCATAAACGACCATCGCCCGCACGACTCCCATATATAGTCGGCGGCACCCGGCACTCGGTCCCCAATGTTGGGGAGCAACCGGCCCAGTGCCCCCGCCACCCTTGTGATTCGCAGGCCGAGCCCCGAGGCCGATACCATGCTAACCTACTATTCCTCAACTTCTCTGTCATTAGTGTTATTAGCAAACTTCCTCTGATATACTCATTCTCAATCTTATCAATTCTAGTTATATCACATAACCATCTTAACATTCGCAACTCTGCCACGTGTAGTTTTCTCTCTCTCAGCACTCAAATGCATACAAGAAGACTGGTTTTGTAATAGTTTTATACACCTTCCCTTTGATTTTCAGAAGTATTCGTGGATTACAAGATACCCCAGACACCTTTTGCCATTTCATCCACCCTGCATTTATCCCATTATTCAAGTTCATTTTTTCAATTAATTAACTTCAAATGTATTTTTCTAAATTAGATCGTGATAATTAATACCTATAATAAAACTTAAACTGTAATCCTGACGTGGATTTAACATTTTATTCAAGTATTCAGGTCATATAATAGAGCATGTAAAACGGAACCAAGAAAAATTGAAGCGATGATGGCTCACTTGGTAGTGTGTTCGGGCCCGCCGTCGAAGGACGTAGGTTCGAATCCTGGCACCTGAGTCGGAGCTTTCGGTGTAGGAATACATCGTGATGAAACCATAGCATGGTGGTAAAATTTTTCTAAGTCCGTCTGGCTAGCTACCACCCTCAATTTGAAAATCTGTAGTCAGCACCGGTTGACCAGATGGTGTGTTCTGACAGCTGCACTTGAGAGCCAGTCTCCCTCTAGGTTTGGCATGACTATCATCTTAGACCACACCATCATTTAACATTAGATGAGGTTATGGTCAAACGCTAATCTATAAAGTATAAAAGAAAAACTTACTAATATCTCTAGAATAGTCTTTAGAAAAAACCCCTCACCTTCTGTCGTGGCCTACCTTTCACCCGTGTAATTTTTCCGAGTTCATATCTATCGGTTGTAACTACACAGAAACAACACCCCTCAGAGTGCATTCCGTACCAAGTATCATTTTAGATCAAACACGTGATAATGGGTATAAGAGCGCCCCTATTATTTGATACAATAAAAGCGAAGTGCCGACATATTCCGAATTCTACTGCAGCATTTCACCGGGATGATACGACTTATGTAAAGTTACAAGAGTAACAAAACTAAGCCCTAATTTTAGAGACTATAAAGACGATTTTGAAATAGAATCTTAGGTGAAAGATGATGGTTTTTATAGTGACAGAGACGCGTGTCTATCGCGCACTCAAAAGCCCGGTAGGTTCGCAGATACGGGACTAATGGTGATTGAGAAAAATATAGCAGTAACATGGCCAACAATAACTTGCGGTTATGCCTTCATGAATATTGAAGATCCGATGTTGATAGGTGACGTTTTATTTGATTATGAAGATATAGTTAATGGGAGTGATAAATATGTTGATATCTTAAGAATGTCTGTTTTATTTCAGAAATATTATTTCCAAATTTATAAGATATTCATCCAATGGTTTACGTATAACTTTATTAAACACTTGGCTTGTAGTGGTATTTATAAACTCAACTTTGTTTATCTAATCAGAATAATATTATTCACAAGTTATTGCAAGCACACCTTGTATCAATAAAAGTCTTCATCTACCAATTACAATATCGCTTTAAATCATAGTGTATTTAATAAAGTGTTTAATTTATTTTAGAATGTATTTCGTATAGTTTATCCACCAGTACATTCTGTAAATATTTGTTAAGATGTTGGATTACTTGTTATTACTCCGTTCTTATGTATTCCATTGAAAAAATCATCATCATCAAGCTGTAAGAGACCCACCACAGGGTCATAGGCCTCTTTCCGAAGGAAGGTATGGGCATAATTACCACGTCAGCCCGCGACGTATTAGCGATTTCAAACTCTGAGAAAATCCACAGTTATATATTTTTCCTTATATGGTAGTAATACAAGAACATTGTTTTCCTTCACCGTCAGCCGATAGTGTTACTAATTTACATTAGTAAATGAAAGCGAATTCCGAAAAATTTGTTGATAAACGCCGGGGTTCGTACCTGCGAACATCGGATTGATATTCCACCACGCAAACCACTAGAGCTACATTAAACTACAACTTGATTTTTTTTGTACCATATTTGAAGATATGTACAAAAATTGTACTTTTATCCCACAATTTGTAGAGCTATTGCGAAAATCATTATTTCGATTTTTTAGCAAAAATATTTATCATAAGCATATATTGAATGTTGAATACCTAGCTATGATAGTAAAATAATAATGGTATTTACTAGCTTCGACCTGCAGTGTCGCTCGCGTTAATGTACATTTAACTTGACCATCGGAAATAGTTACCTTTTCTGGTAGAAAAATACCCCATATCCTTTTGTATACTTCCGACAACGTGTATGCAAAATTTATGTAACATATAGACAAACAAACTCATTCGCATTTATAATATTAGTAAAGGATTTACATAAGTTTATACTTGTATCATCAGAATCAGTAGAGATATCATATGCTGGAATATAATTCAAAGTATTAATTACCGTATTGTTAACGCGTTGCTGATTCCGACGCGACACTTTGTCGTACTCAGTGAATTTATTCACCCCTTTCTTTGGCTAGTTGACTGAATATTAATATCTCGTAGGGTAATCTCCGACGATTAATGTTTCGTTGCGTATACGTACTGGTATGTTATGAATGTTTATAAAACTTTGTGCTAATATGTAGATACTTATTGAAAGATGATTTTTTTTTAATGAATATTTACCATTAAAATTTTAAAATAGTGATCTTAACAGAACTGTTCGATTTACTTTTTATTAGTTATCATTATATCCCTTCTACGGATTACTATTACTTAGTTGATGTTGAAACGCATACTTCGATATGCATTACTGCCTTATTTATCTCAAATGTTCTTTGCTTTTTATTTCTTATTAATTTATTTATTTAACATGGGTTATCACCACGACAACACATTTGTAAATACATATTAGTAATAGTAACAATATAGTAATTAAATTTAAAAATTATTTTGATCTTAATTTGTATTACCTGTGATTCGTTTTAAATCAGGTTTGTCAGATTTTATCATCCTAGATTCCATGGAAAGTAAGTGCATACGCTAGTGAAAAATTAACGACAATACTTTAATCACATGTAAACTACGTGATCTGGTCGTTCACAAGTTTTAAGCATACTGTTCAATTCGTTCTTAGCACCTGCAAAGTTTTTGTTACCTTAATTAACTATAAACACCTTACCTTACCTTACACTTACATTGTCATAGAGTACAATATGACTTACTAATGCATCCTCAATAGTTTAATGTAGGTTTGCAAAAAAAAGCATTAATCATAAACAAGTTGCATACAATTTTGTAGGTAATAATGCTAGGTAGTACATTAAGTTCACAGAGTACATTATCGGTTTGCTGGACAATAAGTTCAAGCACTATGTCAAACAGATTTTACTGTCAATGTGATGAATTATGAATATGATGTCCAAACTGTTAGTCATGTATGTACAATCATAAGTGCCTTCTTAATGGCTACACCGAAGACACTACTGTTATACCCGTGGGTTAACCGTATGCCGTTTGCTTCGAAACAAATTCATTGTGCACTCGTACAATACAGTCACTATGAAATAAATACTACAGTCACACTTTATATTATAATGCAGTGGTTGCAATCCTCTTGAAGATTTCTTCCTTTTGACTTCTTTTCGTATTCGTTCCAATGTCCACAATAGAATCCATTTCGGACGTATCATGGCCCGCTTGTATACCTTTCAATAAAGAAGGGTATAAAACTCTGGAAGGCTGACGTCTTTATTCGAAGGATTATATAAAGCTTAAGATGAGCTATTTTTGGAATCCTGTTGTTTCTAGGTCTCACGGCTGATGATCCATACGTTGTTTATTTGTAAAAACGAGTTCGCATAATAACTAACAGTATTTTTGATTTTGGTCTTATTGTCTGCATATTTTTTCATTTTAAAGTTAATTTCCTTTATTTCGATGTCAACATATTCTGGTCAACAATCTAACATGATCCCATGTTACAGATTAATTTATATCCAAAAAAATATATATTAATAGGATATAAAATTCCAATGATAATAATTTTACCATTTGGTACTTACTTTGGAAAATAAGCGACCGTACATGCTACTCTTATGTCAAGGGGTTAACAGATTAAATTTGGTATTGTACAAATTAATATCAGAATTGGTATAATTTTTCTAATCCCCTTTCGAATGGCGTGGTATCAGTTTTATCTTAAAATCTGTCGTTGTCAAACAATACCACATGTATGGACACTGTGCACAATGACATTAGACTGATGAGATAGTGTTTCAAATTATTTCATATGGAAATATATACATATGGAATCCATGGAAGATTCAAATGTAATTGATTATGCCACTGAAATTTAAACTCAGCAAAGTTTGTTTACGTCTTTGCAATTACAATCACGTTGGCTATTAGCATGAACTGATCCTTTATGATTTCATTTTCCGGCTTTTGTTTTTATTTCTACCAATTCCATAATCTATAATTATTCATAATTCAATTATAACTGTATAAATTCCTTCGAGAACCAGTTAGATAGATACGCTAGCAGATAGTGTACAAAATATTTGTAACACTAGGTTTTCGTCGTAGATATGCTCACGTTAATGTGTACATGGTATATTCCTTAAAGGCACTACATTTTTTCTGAACAAGATACGTTATATTCTTGTCTGAACCACTGATAACGTGTATGCAGAATTCTATATTAATTGATTAAGTATATAAGGCGTGCAAATGAAACAAATTGGCTCACATTCGCATTAATAAAATAAGTTAGTATTCTTGCGTGCTAGTCAATTATAGGTGAATATAATATGCGTTGATAAAAATATTAATATTTCGTATAGTTATATAATTTTCAACTATCTTAGGAAGAAAATTGTCGTGGCATTTAAACCCAGTAAAATACTAAAATCTAACTTACACAAGTTAAAAATAAGGCAACATTACATTAAATAAAATACATAACAAATGAAAATAAATTATTTTAGAATGTCATGTTATTAATATATAGGTAATAAATTCCTTTCTATATGCATAGCAATTCCGTATACAAACCGGGACATCTTACAGATATACGCGTTATTAAATTTCTGTTTAACCTAATAGACGGACTATCCGCATACAATTGCTCTTAACTCCATGTAACCCAACACCCTGACGCGCAGGGGTGAATACATTACAGATACCAATTCGAAAATTGTCAGAACCAATATAGTTTGGGCACCGACAATCGAATTAGTTAGTAAAATGGAATTACTTTGTGATTATTACCTATTAGTTACTTGATAAACATTGTCTGTAGATGATTTATTTTTTATTTATTTATCGCTGTTGTTGATTTAAATTATAATTAAAGTAGATATAATGTTTATTACTCTCAAAGCTATCTGGTAACGCCATCTATTGTGCAATTACAACATCCCAACTCCCACCCCTTTTCCAGTCGTGCATTAATGGCCGCCCCTTCTTGCTCTGTCTCTCGCGCCGACGTGACATAGAACCGCTTACCTTTTTCGCATTCCCGCGCTCCTGCTTTATTGAAGTTCAGGTGAAAGAATCGCTGTTATAGGTGTAAAAGCCTATAATATTCGCGTTCCCGCATACCGGTTCGGTGAGTTACGCGAGTTACCAAATTGCCGTTACCGCGACCTTGTGAAGGTGACACAAAGTGTGCTGCTGGAGGTGCTTCGGGCGGCTGTACGCGCCACGGAAGCTGAATCCTACCGCAGGAGAACCAGGTCAGTGCACGACATCCCGCTTCCCACCTTCACATCTTCCCCTCGTCATTGTGACGACGTACCTACCGCAGCCACGTTGGTTGCTCGCCCCTTTACCGACCATTTATTGGTCCTTCGATTCGCAGATATTGTTACCAGCGCCCTTATTAGTAACGTCCTCATAAGTGTATTTAAGTAAATTTATCGTTATAAAACATAACTTATATATTTAGTTTATTTCGCCCTACCCGCTCTATTTTAAATCCGCTTAATAGTAATTACATTCCCGCAGAAACTATTTGTGCATAGTTACGTACAGACTAGTTTTATTTATTATAATCCCACATATATATTTCACGTTTATAATAATATTTGTAGTATATTTTCCATTATTTCGTTATTTCATTATTTAAATCCACCCGCATTCCTTAACGTTTGCATCGCGCGCCTGCGCTCTCGCATCGCCGTTGCGTCGCCTCGTATTGTAACAAAGTAACCTCAAGGTCAGGTCATTTGTTACAATAAAATTAAATATCGCACTTGTAATTAGTTACATATAACAATGGTCGAAATAGAAGGCGACTTTTCCTTGCCAATGCTTGAGGGAAAACGTAATGCCATATTTGAATGTCTACAATATGTTTACGACTCATCAAAAAATATAGGAGTCGACACAAAGACTAAAGACAAGGACATAGATACGTTTTTAAATGCCAGTAGTAACATCGAAACGCTTCGCAGTGAGTTTTTGACCGTTTTAGACGCATATAATAAACGGTTATTAACTGTCAAGCCAAAAGCATGTCCAGATTATAAGCCCCTGGTAGCGTTTGAACAATTATATAGTCGCGTAAAACGCTTAGTCGGTGAATATACTCGAACTCAAACGCCAAAGGATGATGTACCGCAAAAAAGCAGACCTTCTCTACCGCCTATCGAATTGTTGTCGTTTGATGGCGATATTCGATCATGGCCGTTATTTTACGCTAGCTTTAAATCGACAATACACGATAATCCATCGCTCACAGACGCAGATAAGTTATACTATTTATTGGGCAAGATATCAGGTGCTGCTCAGTCCGCCTGCGCAGGTATTACCCCTTGCTCAGAAAACTACGAATTAATTATTAAAACGTTAGTAGATCGATACGAAGATAAAAGAATGTACGCGTCAACTTACATGAACCAAATATTAGAATTTGAGCCCATTTCAATCGCGTCCGCTAGTTCCTTTGATTTATTTGTGGATCAATTCGTTAGTGCCGTCCAGGCGCTTAAAAACTTAAAATTAAATGACCTTTATGACTTATTTATATTACACATTGCCCTTAAAAAACTAGATACAGATACAGTACAAACTTTTGAAATGTCCAATAATAATCCCGCACAAATACCTACATTTGATAGTTTAGTAGAATTTATTAAAAATCGTTCTAAGATATTGCAACGAAGCACAATTATCGCAAGCCCCGCGTCTTCAGTTAGTTCGAAAAAGGCTACTGAACGAATACGTACCCGCACTAATAATAATAATAATTTATCGCCGCCAAAATATCAAACATATTTAAATACGCGCGAAGATAATTTGCTTAATTATAAATGTTTGTGTACAAATATCACGCATCTCCATTTGTTTAAATGTCCTGAGTTCAATAAAATGCAACCCAAAGATCGTTTCAATACAGTAAAAGAATTAGGTGCTTGTGTAAATTGTACCAGCATTAAACACAGAGTTTCGTCGTGTCGTTCCCATGCAAGTTGTCGTCTATGTAAATTAAGTCATCACACAATGCTTTGTTTTAACCAAAATTTGCACAAACTGGAATTGAACCGCTTACCTAGCACTATCGAGACGGTACGCATAAGCAATGAGCCATTGGCGCCCGCAGCGCCACGTGACGCACGCGCATCGAAGCCGGCCGTACTACATGCTAGTGTGACGGCCGCGGACATAGCGTTATGTACAACGTCCATTGCCGCTTCTCGCGCTTCATTACCGCAAAGTTCTTGCTATGTTAACGCGCAATGTACTACGAGTACCACAGTATTATTGGCTACCGCTCAGGTTTTTGTTTATGATAGTCACAATAACAAACATGTATTGCGAGTCTTACTTGACACCGCTTCACAAAGTAATTTTATAAGTAAAGAGTGTTGTGAACGGTTGGGTATACCGTGTCATGAAGTCAAACCCGTGGTTATTAAAGGGTTTGCCAGCTCGGAAAATATTATTAAACGCACAGCAAATATTAAATTGTTTTCTCGATATAACTCAAACATTAATTACGACGTGAATTGTTTAATGGTCGATACAATTACGGATTGTTTACCTACCGCAATCGTAGACAAATCTGCACTCCCACATTTGAATAATTTACCGCTAGCAGACGATATGTTTGCAACGCCTAACAAGATTGATGTTTTGATAGGCGCTTCCTTATTTCCGCATTTGCTACTCCCGCATGTAGTAAACAGCGACCCATCTTTACCGACCGCAGTCGAGACTGTACTCGGCTATGTTATCATGGGTACAATACCCACGCCGCACGCGCAGACGAAATATTTGTCCGCATGCTGTACCACAGTACTTGAACCTAAGGAAGTACATATTAATGAATTCTCGGATCGTGATGAAGTTTCCGCTCAGGTGTCTGCAGATATCAAACGTAAGGAATTTAACCGTGCGACTACTGAGAATGATACCATCAGTAGCCGATGTATTGTTGCTAACCGCCTTATTAAATTCACCAAAACTAATCCCGTGGGTAATTCCTACCCCGTGTCTGGGTCTGTGAATCTCGCGTTCTACTTGTCCCGCAGTTTAACTCCGCATAAATTAATTTTACACCCACTTTGGCTTCGTGGCCCTTCGTGCTTGTTCAGACAACCTTCGCAACGCCTTATTAATGAAGGAGATACTCTCCTACCTGATGATATACCAGAACAAAAATTATTGGCACACCCAATTTCCACTACACCTCAAGGTTCTGAAATATATGAAATCGCGTTTCGTATATCTTCTTGGAGAAAGAAGTTCTATCGTTTTCTTAACGGAGAGTATCGACATCGACTCGAAAAGAAACTTATTGAGAACCGCATAAACCGTAAATTTAATTGTCCCGCTTCAGGTAATTTCGAAGGATGCTGGGAAAGCATGGTGAAAGTTATAAAATCCCACCTGTTTAAGGTCATAAGTCAACAATTACTTTTATACGAAAAACTCACTATGGTCCTTGGGCAAATGGAGTGTTTACTAAATTCGCGCCCTCTCACTAAACTTAGTTCAGATCCCGCAGAGCCTAGTGCTCTCACACCAGCACACTTTTTACATACCGCGCCTTTATATTCATTACCCGCACCTGAAATAAAATTCGATAAGTTCTTACTTCACAGACATTCTCTATTACACAAATTAGTTCAGTCTTTCTGGAAGCGATGGAATATCGAGTATTTACATAATTTGCAAGTTAGGCAAAAATGGAATACCTCTTCAAGTCCCATCGCTGTCGGAACAGTACTGGTCATAGTTACCGACAATTCGCCTCCATTAGCTTGGCCGCTAGCTGTCGTTGAAAAGATACATCCAGCTAAGGATGGCATTGTGCGTGTTGTCACGGTAAGGACGGGAAAGGGGATGACGTATCTACGTCCTGTTGTCCGTCTTTGTCCTCTTCCTACCCAATAACATGCGCAACTAAATTTTGATCATTACGTGTAATATTTATTTTGTTTACTTATTCTATATATTATATGTATGTTATATATATGTTATTCGCAAACCGCATCTTATCTCCCGCTTATAAATATTATATTTACTCTCTCTTATTATTATGGTTGTTTATTAAAGGTGACCCTTTAAGGGCGGCTGGAAATGGTAACGCCATCTATTGTGCAATTACAACATCCCAACTCCCACCCCTTTTCCAGTCGTGCATTAATGGCCGCCCCTTCTTGCTCTGTCTCTCGCGCCGACGTGACATAGAACCGCTTACCTTTTTCGCATTCCCGCGCTCCTGCTTTATTGAAGTTCAGGTGAAAGAATCGCTGTTATAGGTGTAAAAGCCTATAATATTCGCGTTCCCGCATACCGGTTCGGTGAGTTACGCGAGTTACCAAATTGCCGTTACCGCGACCTTGTGAAGGTGACACAAAGTGTGCTGCTGGAGGTGCTTCGGGCGGCTGTACGCGCCACGGAAGCTGAATCCTACCGCAGGAGAACCAGGTCAGTGCACGACATCCCGCTTCCCACCTTCACATCTTCCCCTCGTCATTGTGACGACGTACCTAACGCAGGTACTTTGGTGGCTCGCCCCTTTACCGACCACTATCATTTACATGTTATCCTTATATATTACAAAAGGCAACGTCTCTGTGATTGTCTGGTAGTCTGTTTATAACTCGTATGGAGGTTAGAGATAAGGAGAACAGTTTTAGATATGACATATGCCTAAAAAGTGTTCAGCTCTAAGCACTAGATAACAGTTCCAAGACCCTTCAAAATGGCGCTAGTATAGGCAAAGGGTATAGTTAGCTCGTAATAATTTTGTAAATTTAACCTAAAATATCTGCTATGAGAAAACGTGGCATGTTTGCGAACTTTAAATAATATGCTTAGTCATTTTTGAGTATATACTGTTATAAAACACTTAAATAATGAACCATATTGCCACTGTAGCGCCATCCTAATTTTGCACATTTTGATGGAGACATTTACATGCAAATAGATGGTTCTGCTTACCTCTACACTCAATAATAACTCGAAAGATACTGGCCCAATTCACATGATTCTTTTTAAACATCATAGTGTATTTAGAGCTGCCAGCCGTATTTTAAAATAAAGTATACTACTTAAGTTCATATACTTTATACTTTTCCATAAAAATAAAGTATATGAAAATACGTTACTGGATATATTTAGAACAAAAAAAACATTTCTTATTTATTCTCTATGAACGTGACATTTGTTTTCACTGAGTGCTTTCCAATGTATTTAGTACAGAATAACTTATTAATTTATTGAAATTTATAAACTAATGTCGTAAAAATAGTATTAAAAACTTCAATAAAAACAACCTCATTGTTAGCATCTTTTCTGAGCAGAAAATATGTATTTAAGGAAATGTAAGCTGAAATATTTAAAATACTTATTTTTCTTTCATATTCTTTTGAGCTGATAACGTCTTATCGTTCTCTTATAAATCGATGAACGCCGGGTACACGCACGAAAAAGCATGACTCATTGTCACGTTCCATCTAAGCCGAGCGTGCTAGCAAGAGCGCGAAACAAGGGACAGAGGGGCGCGATCGGCTTATGACACATCTATCTCTCTTCCATTCCATCGGCCGATGAGTCCCAGTAGAAGAGAGATAGCGGCAACTGTTTTGTCCACTCTTTATAAAGTGAAGTGAAAAGTTAACGTGGTTTCCATTGTTTATTGCAACAACTATTGCGGCTAAAACTATGCAATGTTTTCTTATGACGTTATCACGTAAAAATATTGTCCGTAAACAGACTTTACAGACAACCAATTTTTTTTTCTTGTTCAAATGATTGGATAAATAAATTATTTTTCTCACAAAAATGTTGGCGACTCTAGTTGTATTATAATGGCTCCCGTTCCACTGGGTCTAGAAGAACAAGGATGAGTATGTGCACCTGTGTCTTGCACATGCACTTGTGCACCTTAATATATCCTGCGCATCTGACCGCTTCCATTACTGGACTCCGAGTACGCAAAAGTCCTGTGGCGATAGGTAAAGGTAGAGAGGAGGTAGCCTGATAGCACGGAGTTTTGCCGCGGAGATAGGCTACATAAGTCATATTCGCGCGCACCAGCGCAATTTCTCAGACTAGGAGTCAAAGTGGTCGACATGGCCGAAATCGGTCGGAATCATCATCATCATCATCATCAGATATACATATGGATGGTGAAGTATAGTGAATAGAGAAATATAAGCAAAGGCTTCGATTCGTCGATGGTGTGCAAAAAAAAAATGTTTCCAATTTTTTTTATTTATAATAAAATAGTTACTAAACAACAAAAAAAAAGGAAATCGGTTGACAGTTAAAGGAGAAAATAGCACTGAACTATTTTGTCTTCGACTATTCGTACATATATTATATCCATGAAACAAAACGTCTGTCGGTCAATTAATAATCGACGTAAACAGAAGATGTAATCTCTAATTACCTCGCCTTAATAATTATCCGCTTGAAATCAAATAGTAATTACATGTTAATAGCTTCTAATTTACCTTTCATCATATTAATTTACATTGTGTTATTACATTATGTAATTACACGATGTAATCATGGTCAGATGATTAGGTATCTACTAACTAAATTCCTAATCTGTATATATAAATAAAATTCTAGCGTCTAATTATTAGTCTAACCTCCGAAATGACAGCGTCAAATTAGACTAGATTTACTCGAAGATAAAGAATTTCTGAGTTTTTTTTTGTCGTTTTACTTATTAAGGGATTTGGCTATAAAGCAATAGTGCCACTATTTTTGGAATGTATACACTATGCCAGTGGTGGCCAATATTTTGCAAAGCAAGTGCGCAGGGAGCTATTTACAGTGCGGTGGGCGCGTTTCTACTTTTTTTTAGGTTAGAAAGAATAAAATAAACTCAAATACTTAAGCCACTAAAATAGATGAAAATTAAATTATTATTATGACTTACTTTTAAATCATTTTCATATGGTTAAGAAAATTTTTTTAAATTAGTATTTTGAAATCTTGCAGCGGGGCGCATTACAGTTCAACCGCGGGCTAACTTGTATCCGTGGGCATGGGGTTGGCCACCACTAGATCACACACAGACAGTCAATCGTTACCTCCTATTTATACCTAGGTTCATTAGCCTGCACAGTATCTATCTAGCTACATTCGACAAGGGTGACGCAAAAATGCCGTTACAGATCATATCATACTCTGTTTCATTGCGAAGACATTCCATAACAATACGGTAGACATTCTTTAATCTGTTCCGAAGTTTATTTGATCAGAACAAGTTTCAGTTTCGTCACATGATTTCAATAAGTGTCTTGATCACGTATGTAGTTGCGAAGAGTCCTTTTGCTGCGATTCTGATTAACCACTATTTTAGTTATACTGTATTTAAGCTAATAACACAATTTTCAGTTATGTGTACATATGCTTTTTATAACTATGAACTAAAGCAAGCTACTGTAGATTATAACAACACCCACCACACCACACACGTGCACATACACACATGTAGGTATACATAGTGGTTTCGTTTGTTTTTTTAATCCTTTTTTCGTCGAACGGAGTTCGTTTAGATTAACTTAGTAGTCAGATTCAAGATACATGTATAAGTTCGTGAAACATACATGCTTGGTACACGTGTATGAAATAATAGTTAGCTTCGTTTAGCGTAATTAGTCTCGGGATATTCGGCGGCAGTCGAAGCCGAGGCACGCCGTGCACCCTTGTGCTGGTTGCCTATATAAAATCGGGTGAGTGCCTTAAGCGTTTCCTTTAGTAGTCCAATGAAACTGTAGAGGCCTTGCCAGATCAACAGTGTAGAAAGTACGAAAAAAAAATTTTGTTAATTATCGCAAAAAAAATCAATCTATATAGATTACCTAATTGTCAGAACAAAGAGAACAAATCATACGTATTCCTGATAATCTAAAAATATAGCAAATAGTTTTCTTCAATGAACAAGTACATCAATCACTATTTTATGGTAACAGCAGTAAAACATCAAATCGAAACGCCTGATTTTTTTCTTATAGCAATAAAATGCTTACGTAATTTGCTTCGACAATCCGTATTAAATTCGTTTACATTACGAATAACAAAACATCGCCCACATTTGCGAGCTTTACGCTTTTATTAAATACCCCTTGCTCTTATTATGTAAGTAAACGAGCGAATTAATATGCAGATGAGTTGAATTAGAGTGAAGTTGATCGATTAGACGACGCAAGAAGCGGCCGGACAATGTGCCCGCATTGTTAGATTCTGCTCGCTTTATATTACAAGTTCATTTAAACAAATATTTGAAATAGAAAAATAAAAAACCACGTTTCAATGTATGTGCAATTTTATATCCAATTCAAGACAAAACGTTTGTATATTGCGAATTTTCTATACAAAAAAAAGGAGACAATAAAATCTTGTAATACGTTTGTAGAAGTGGAAACTCCTTTAGCTCCGTACAATTAAACAAAAAACTGATATCAAAAAAAGAGCCATACATATACATCTATATGAATGGACGTGTGATAGATAAGTTTTGAAAATTTTACTTCTACTGCGTGTGAATCGCACACGTTGTATCACGTTAGACGTTATCACGTAAAAATCGTTGTTTCCTAAGACTATCATTACTTTATATTAAATGATCATATCATAACAATAGGTTTAGATGTGGGCCGAGTGTCTATGATGGCAAACTAAAAGGGAAATTGATCGGAATCTGTTCAGCAGATTTTTGCGTAATGTGCGCACAACGTAATATCTCTGTTATTTTATTCATATATTCTAGCAGGCCCGGCGGACGTTGTCCTGCCCTGATAATAAAAAAATATATACTTATGTGCATGAAACGCTTAAGGCGGCTTGACTTTTTCCGATTCTTTCAACAATTATCATTATATTTCAACCAATTAAAAGAAAAACCTTGACAAATTATTATTATGCGAAAAATACACCAAAGCCTTCTCCGTGAATTACTCTATTTATTAGCGAATACCACATTGCAATCCGTACAGTAGTTTTTGAGTTTATCGCGAACATCCAGATAGACAGACAGAATGCGGCAGACGACTCTGTTTTATAATATGCATTGATATATATATATATATTGATTTGAAAAGATCGAACAACAATTAGATAGGTACTGGAATACATAACGTCTCATTTCTAATTAACTCTATTAGTTTATAAAGCTTTAGACAATAATTAAAGCCATCAAAGGAAACCTATAGAAAACGAGTTACATTGAAATAATGTGGTAATAATTTGTATTTCTAATCCCTAAAATTACTACCATTATATCCGCTTAAAACTTCACAAATGGCTGATCAGTCAAGGAGACGAGACCCGTTGAGCGTTAAAATTAAATATGCATAGAGGGGTTAGCGTTTGGTCAGATTCGCCACGCTTTCGGTATTAATATCTTGATCCATCAACAGTTGACGGGTTAGATGAATCAGGGCCGGTAGTGAAAGGGTTAAATTTGATTGTCAAACTGTGTATTTATCCGTGATATTATTTTAAATATAGATCTTAAGAATAATCTGTCCGATTTGAATTTTTTTGTTTATTTAATATTTCGTTTATCGAAGAAAATTGTAGACGATAGCACGTTACACTTTTACGTTACATTTTTGTAGCTCATTGGCTAATAATATATATACAAGCAAGGATAAATCATATCAGTACCCTTTTCCTTTTCTCATGTATAGAGTCATGTATAGACTCATGTATAGAACCATGTATAGACTCATGTTTAGACTCATGTTTAGACTCATGTATAGACTCATGTATAGACTCATGTATAGACTCATGTATAGACATGTTAATTGATTTTCCCTAGTTTTTTGTTCGATTAACGATTCGAAGCCTATTGTTTGTCTGTATTCATCATACTGCACGCTTTTAACATCTAAATTCTACAGTACTTTTACAATATTCAATACAGTTTTTACTGTTTAAACTAAGAATAAATACACTTAATATAATATTTCTATGGGTATATTAACATGTGGAGAGAAAGTTTTCTATCCTTCCCATGGTCATTGGACGACCACTGGTATTAATATAATTACCCAATATTTATATAATAGCGTGTAAATAAATTTAACCTCTCCATTATTGTTCATAACTGTGTTTCCTAAGGGGCGTGATTTTTGCAAAAGAGGAAAAGTTTGAGAATCAATAACACAATGGTGATTTATTTGACGTCACAGACAAAGGGTTAAGTTACCATTAATTAAAGAGATGTGTTCACGATCTGGTCCAAGAGGGGATATTAATAATTATTGTATTACTTTTCTACAATATTGTGATATTTTGTGTAATATATTTAGCTTTTATTGGCTTTTATTTTGTACAGAGTAATATCCGAAATACCTTAACCAACTAAAGGGCTTCCCATAGTGTTACTTACGTTATATATCATTACGCTTTACGATAAGTGCTAAGCAGTATAATTAAACAAAGGTAATTTAAAAAACATCCCAATTCAAAAATAATGTACCAACACCCACAAAACAATAACATTTCCAAAAAAAAGCAAAGTACTGGAGAATAATATAAAAATAGCAATTAAAGAAAAATAGAAACTATAGTAATTAAATTTTATAGAAAATTGCCCAATCCACTTAGACCTTTTTTATTTTGTTTTTTTGCCAACCAATCTACTAAATTATTACTGCAATTGTCAAGTAGGTAATAAGGACAAGTGTCTTGTGATAATTTAAATTTTCCAACAACAAGACGGTGGCCTCGTCGTTAGATCCTTCCAGAGCGTTTATGTGACATCTGAGAATTCGTGCTCCGTGTTATTATTATTTTCCATTCACTTCACCTATGCACAATAACCGAATGATATTATGTGAAATGCCACCAATATTACAAAATATAGATTATAAATAAAATATAAAAACCACTACATGACAGACGAAGATCCCGTCAAAAATTCCAGTTTAGGAATTATATACTTTTATTAATACGATCGAAATAAGCCAAACAAAATAATGCTGGTTACTTTAATTAATTTTGACAGATATGGACACGTATATCATTATTATTTGTTTGTCATTTATTTACTAAGGTTACTCATGTATCGTCACACTACGATCCTTAGGAGACGGGCAATTGGCATACAAAGTGTGGTAAGAAAGTACGCTAAGCATGAAACCAGCATTACCAAGAAGGCTGAACAGTGCATGCTTATATAAACAGTACGTTCATGAAGCGACAATTTATTGTTATTTATACAAAAATTATTAAAGCTTACCTAACTGCGTCGACAGTTAAATTATAAATGTTATAATTTATACCCGAGTAAATCAGCGCCACCTATCGAACAATTTATAATTTACGCTGTTAAAAATAAGTTATTTCACTTCCATGGCTACAAAAAATCTAACTTAGATAACAACGAAAAACATAATGAAAGAATCCACAACAATGGGCTGATCTGACGGCATGAAATTGTACCCACCCACATAGATTGATGACGTCCAACAATGGACTGAGCCGTTTTTTGCGATCCCCTTTCGATTTAACAGCAATTAAAAAGTTCTACAAAGCCACGAAAGGGTTAACTTCATTTGCGTATAATTGGTCCGATACTACGATGGGAAAGAAATTGACTATAGATCCAGCTGATTTATTAATCGATATTTCTCTGCATCGATATATCGACATTCCTTTCAAGCAAATAAAACATTAGTAAATATATATGTGATCTCTTAACATATAATTATATTGAATTCACCGTAGACCAATTTTTTTAAGACAAATTCTACACAAGTGTTAGAAACCAGTGCAACGAAGACTTTACGAAAAAACAATCAACGGATAAAAAGTATATTTAGGCTTAAAAGAATTATTTGTAAATCGCACAGTCCTGTGTGGGATTTACAGTCACAGCACAAAACACAGCGTGAAGGTATTAGCGAGTACCATTATTAAACTTTTAAAAATAAATTATATTTGTAAATTATAACTTACTAGGCGATTGACCCATTTAACTACTATCGACCATTGTCATTCAACCTTTTTCATGACATGACTCCCTTAGTATGTAAAATTATTTCCTGACCTGTTTCTTACTTGTACTTTTTATCTTAGAAAAATCAAATCCGTACAACAATTTTATTTCTATTCATGATTACTTGTCGCTTAAAGACATAATGAAATCACTGAAATGTGAATATAAATCAGCGGTATCTTCGTTTTTTTGTTGATTTGTGTTAATGCATGAATGTTCAGAACTAAATTTTATGAAAAAAAAAATTGTTGGACTTTTTGGTATTTTTCTTTATCATTAACACATCGCAATCCCCTGTGATCTCGTTATAAACTCTTTGCAACCCTTGGGGGATCACGACCCACATTTTGAAAAACACTGCAACAGACACCATTTAATAATTTACGCGTACCATTGATTGGATGCCTTAAAAGAAGGCCAACGATTATGACACTGTTATTTCTTATAGAGATAGTTTGTTCATATTTTGACAGATATCCCAATACTGTATTAAGAGTCATATCGCTATATATATTGCTTAAGGTATTCGCTTTATCTATCGCTATTATTAATATTCGACTGGTCTTGGTCGTGTGAACGATTAACTGCTAGAGATGGTGTCATCCATGACGTCATAATTTTAGTTTTGCCTTGTTGTTTCTCTGATATCGATATTTTGAGTAATACCTGTACATCACTATTTTTAATCTGAATAGATTTTATTTTTCTCTTCTTTATGAAATGAATTTAAATTTCGAACGAAGACAGCGAAGCACAATAAGCGCTCTCAAGGTAGGTAATTGATTCACACGCTTCCCGGCGTCAGAAATGTTTCGCGGTTAAGGGTTAACTCCAGTTTCTTTGTTACAGAAGCGAATTGAGTTCTATCACTAATTTGATATTGGATTTTTCCGGGAAATAAATGTTGTCGACTTAATGTAATTAATTACCTAAGCTAAAATTGAGTGTTTTTGGTAATAAATAATTAGTTGTTTATGTACAAAATTGAAATATGGACTTTTAATTTTCACCAAAACATATGTTGAGTTGTATTTGAGACATTTGGGTTAGTATAGTAAGAGTTTGAAAAAAAAAAAACATTAACACTCTTGACTTATTTCTCCGCGGCAAGAAAACATATCGATGAACGGGTAGTGCTTATAAACGTAGGGGTTTCTTAAAACGTTTATAACTGTATATTGAATTAAGCTATCGTGACAAACTTTCTTTTAGATAAGGATTGTTAAAAATCTCCTTGTATATGTGTTAAAAACTTCTTTGTGTTTTTGTATTTAAAATATATATATTTAAAAGGGACTGTTTCGAAAAAAGGCGATGAAAGTAAAAGCATGTATGCAACTGCAAATCTATTATTATAATTTAGTGTAAGTCTACAATTAGCGACCGATATGGAGAAAGTGAGGAAACAAAGGTCCAGTTGCTCTACACGATTTTTTACTTGTGCCGAAAAAGATTTGCAGAAAGCTTTACAAGAACTTACGCCTTATATTCACGCTTTGTGCAGTGTTCTGACAAAGCTGAAAGTTTATTTAAAATCGGCGACCGAATTTAAAAATTATGGTTTCGGTTAGAAGAATCAGAAGATGTTATTTTTTTTATCTAGAAACCGCCGATGGATATAAGCGTTGTTGGGCCGGTTTAAGCACCGATTATGAAAGTGTCTCCCGATCTTTACCGAAACTATATAAGGCGGGGGCACATAACGGAGCTACGGTTCAGAGTGAAGAGCGAATTTCGACAGTGAAAGATAATTTCGATCAAAGCCAGAGTAACTGGTACAAGGAACCCACCGTAGCATGTTTAGTAGCTATTGAAATCAGCCCTGGTAAGGCGTTGCAGAGTTCAATACCTAATCTGTCAACTGACAAGGAAATTAGTTATTTAAATACAAATACTTCTTTGTTACATTGTGGGGACTTAGAAACCTTAGGTGTTCTTCAGTTCTTCAATGACAATCTGAAATAAGATAATGAGACGTTAAAGTACGCTTTCCTTTGACAGAGCACGGGGCATTTTATGTGTAATAACAATGATTTGCAATCCAATCAGTTAATTTTTGTTTTAAATAATAATGAAAATAATGAGGGTCGCTATGAAGTGCGCTTGCCATGGAAAGAAGGATATCCAAGACAACTTACTTATAATAGTAAATATTTGGCGTACAAGCGGTTGATTTCTGTATCAACAAAGCTGGATTTAAAAGATCTGATTGAGAAATATGTTGAAGTGTTTCGTAATTGGTATCTAGAGCCTATATTACAAGAAATAGAAAGGAAATTCTTAATATTCCTTGTGGACCCTGGTGTGGTGAAGGTTCTAATAATCCTCAATCGCATTTATAAGTGGTTTATTTTGTAGAGTTTTAGGTCTGTTTTTGTATTTAAAATATATATTTAAAAGGGATATATTCTATGTCACTGTTTCGAAAAAAGGCGATGAAAGTAAACGCATGTAAAATCTACAAATCTAGTATTTTATTATAAGTTTGAATCTAGTAGACTGATTACAAACACGAACTTGAAATTAACAAGGACCAAGTAGTATAGAAGTAAAACAAAAACAGAAATTAATATATGTCTAGTAGTTTTTGTATTGACGCGCGCAGAACGACAGACCTCTATCAATCTGTTGATATAGATTCTTCTTTAGGAGATAGACAAGTCTTACTAGAAATAATAATTTAATTAAAAATATGGTAACTGTCACATTACTTTTATTTCTGCTTTTAAGACTTTATTTTTATCATTATACCTTATGCAGCTAAAAATATTCAGAGTAACACTTTGAAACGTGAACTGTGGATTGACTGAGCAAGGAGAATTAATAAAAAAATGGAAGTGATACAAAATATCAAAAGTTTCCTTCGAGCCGGATTTGAACCAGCGACCTATGGATATCCACGTATTTTTCCTCTACAGTCCACCGCTCTACCAACTGAGCTATCGAAGGTGTTGTAGGTGTAATGAAAATTATGAATCAACTTAGAAAACACATATATCTTACTTGTACAAAATGGTGAAACTATTAACTCTCTATGATTTAATTTTTTATGTGTTTATATTATCCTGACGTTGGGCATTATGTTCGTTAATGGGAAGCGTAAAGGATGCAATTGTAGGACATTTTAAACCACGATAAGGAGTCAAAAAATTGAAACTTATGCCTGCCTAAATAAACTGCAAAATTAATTGATATGAGAATTACGTTACGGAACCAATAACTTCACGGTTCACACCCTCATTAACCAAGACCATAAGTAGTCTCGATTCAATCAACGATATTGTATGTAAATATAATATAATTGTATTAGACTGTGAAAATACGCGACAATAAATACATTTATTGTTTTTGTTTAACCGGGGTTTGTTCAGAAACTTGAAGGTTTTTTTTAATAGTAACGCATGAAGATCGTGGAACATCGTCATTTACTGGTCATAGTTATTTCTCAAATGGGTTTTATTTATCTATTGACGGATACGGCATATAAATTTTGGCAAAATAAAACGTACGAATATATAATATACCGTCTGACATAAATTAAGCGGAACATTTCAGATGAACGTAGCAGTAAACAAGTGGGAAACAAAATGGCGGCCATCGAGATAACGACATCGCAGACAATCAGCGTTTCTCGAGCATTCGTACGGAACACCGCGAATATTTCATCACGAGCGAACCACTAAATTATCTAAATAGAGATCACTCCCCAATCAACGAGGTTTCGACTCGAATCACGTTGATGTAAAACATTACTAGATGTGGTAATTTCATTATCAAATCAGATAAACATTTTAAACTTCGAATTCACGCGAACACTTGTATGTTACAAAATTACTATATCATACTATGTGATATATAATAAATGTATGTGATATTGTCACCTGTTTAGAAATCTTTTCTGTCGTTCAGAAGAACCGGAAAATGACAGTTTTCGTATCGCTCTGACGTAAAGTCTGAACGGATTAGTTAATAATATAAAATAATTTACGAGCCTTAACGAACGATTCCTTACAAGTAATGCAAACTTTGTTTTAAATCAAATATATTTCAATTAAGAACCTTAGAAGGTACTTATTGGTTTCAAAACGCTACCACTATTACTAAACTCATCCAACCGTCGTGAGAAGCGGGTAACAATTTCGGTTTGGCTTATTATTATTTATTTAGTTAATTTTTTTATTGTACAAGTATTGCTTACAGATATACATTATATTTTTTTTGAATGTACAGAAGAATGAGTAGCTTCTATATATTAATGTTGTCCGGGCATTTTCATAATTTTCATATGTGGGTAAATTGCGATACCGGGCTCTGACCTTGCAACGGTCAGTTTGCCTTTTAACGTACGACGGACTAAACACGCTAACGGATCATTTTGTGTGTGTGTGGTTTTTAGAGCCTTCCAACAGGACAATAAACATTTTCGTGATTGCTGTGAGTACGTATATGTGACGGTGCACCGTAAGAAGGAGATATAACAGCCCAGGTTAGTGGTTTGCTTTGTATGAGTTTATGAAAATACCGGACTGAGGGTCGAACCAGGCCATCCCGGATCTGTGTGGAATATACGCCACAACAAATGTCATTTACATTGTGATCCACTCTAAAATAATATTTTGGCAATAAAACTTGTTTTACATTCTCCTCGAGTTTATTATCCGCTAAATCTGTAATTTTAGTTTAGTGATTATTTGGCTATATAGGTACTCATTTGCTATTGTAACGATACATTAACAGAGGTACTTTAAGAGAATTTAAATGTGACTTCTAGATTTTGTTATATTTTATTCCGTAGAAGTTCTAGTAACACTCACACATACACACACACACGCACACATACACACACCTACGCATGCACACACACAACATACATGCGCCCACGTGCACGCGTTAGGTTAATTATTGTACAATATTACAAACAACTTCATACATTTACTTTTTCGTTATGCAAAATGTAAAACGTATTGCTTCATAATTGGCACTCTGTAATTATATTCATATGTTTTTTAAAATACCATGATTGTGCTGTGAAGTTCTTATAATAATAAAATAAAAATAAAATAAAATTCTCATTGCATTTAAATAGTACATAATAGAAAACTGTATAGTTGAGTAATTGAAAAAGGATAACATTATAATAGTTTGTAATTGTTTTAGTAAACTGTTAAGTTTATTCATATCATATCCAGTAGATGTATATCACTGAACACGCTCATCCGGAAACTCAGCGTTCAGCCAAAGATGGCGGGCGGAAACTCGTCGCGCCTGCTGTCATGGCCGCCGGAAGTCCTCCGCTATTTGATAAATAGTTGTTCTTCAACAGTTTTTCTCATGCAAATGAGGGGCAGGATGACGGATTGCATTTGTCACAATTTTCGAGGATAGATTTAATTTGGGACCTCTGTGGGGTGGTTAATCCTGATGGGGACCAACGGAAATGCTGATTGCGCGATTCCCTTTCGTTTTATAATGTATACGTTATATGTTTGTGTTTGACATTAACGTGAATGTCTTAAAAATATTAATTGCTTGCGGCTTCGCCCGCGTTAATGTATAATTAATATTTCATCTGAGATATTTCACATTTCCTTAGGGCTCGACACTTTGGAGCTTCGTAGGGATGTTGCGTCACTTTGCGTCCTTTACAAGATCTACCACGGAGAGTGTTCTGAAGAACTATTCGGATTGATACCTGCTGCTGAGTTCCATTACCGAACGACTCGCCATACAACGAAATTCCATCGATGTCATCTCGATGGTTGGAAGTCGTCTACTGTGCGGTTCTCACGTGCGTTCTTCCCACGTACGTCGGCACTCTGGAATGAACTCCCAGCGGCAGCGTTTCCGGACCAATACAACCCACAGACCTTCAAGAAACGAGCCTACTCCTTCCTCAAAGGCCGGCAACGCATCTGTGATATCTCTGGTGTCGCAGGTGTCCATGGGCGGCGGTGATTACTTACCATCAGGTAACCCGTCTGTTCGTTTGCCTCCAATGTCATAAAAAAAAAAAAAAAAAAATTATCTGAATAAAAGATGCCTTATGTCCTTTCTGTAACCCGCACAACGTGTAAACACAATTTCACAAAGATAAGTTCGATCATTAAGGAGTGAAAGCATAACATATAAACGAATTCCAATTCGGATTTATGATATTTCTTAGGGTTACTTTAACCCGAGCGAAACCGCGGTATGGTCGAGTTATATGTAAATTTGTTATTCGTTGTAGCGTAAAAACTACATTGAAAACATTTGAGGAAAAATATATAATATAGAAAACTACAACGTAAGAATGTTACTTATTTCACTAGGTGCCCGCCCCGGCTTCGCACGGATTTACTAAAGAAAATGAGATCAAATTTTCCCTTTATAGTACGATCATGTAATGAATTTTAGAAGATCTCTGACTATCTTCTGTCTCATTCACTCACTCATTTTTTATATAGATACTTAATCCAAATTCTTCACTTTTCCATACGATTTTTCCCGTACTTTGTTTCATACAAACCTTATCCTGTAAATTAATAAAAGCAGTCGTTCTGAAATGATACGCTTAGATACATACATTACATATTTTGTTTGTATGTAAATTTGTAAACATCTTCGTAAATAATACACAATAATTAAGTGAAAAGCTCGTGTGCAGCTATTGCATATTTCGCATAAATCGCTTGTCATGCAACAGACGCAGCGCATCTGCTGTCTATGCGTTATAACTAGAACACACCGTTGTATTACTCAGTATATGCTCAAATTGTAGAGTCGGCACTTTTAATTATACGAACATTGTCTATTATGCAAAGATTAGATTATTTAATTTTTGAGGTGATGGCTATTTTGTCAAGATAGACAAAAATGTTGAGTGTGAATTTTAAAGATACGTGCGCACAGCGACATGAAATTGTATATAGTTTGTAGATACATATTATTTATTTATAAGTTATTACTGTATTATTTAATAATTTCATAATTTACTTTGATTATTTATCACTCCATTCAAGTTGCGCGAATTGAAGACATGGTGGATGTGTGACATAACTAGACTCGTTAAAATCCGCAACGAATAGGTATTTGCGAGGCAGCCTAAGAGTGCGCGACATTGGTAATAAGATTCAGGAAATTAGGCTGCGATAGTAAGGTCATATGAAGAGGAAGCCACTAGATTACGTAGGGAATTTACCGCCAGAACTGTCTCTTTCTGATCAAAGACCCAGAGGCAGGCCTAAAACAAATTGGAAGGGTGTAATATTGAAGGATATGAAGGAGTTCAAAGTATTCGAAGGCGATGTCATGGACAGAGCGAAATGAAGAATAAAAGCACGAAAGGCTGATCTCACCATCAAGTGGGATAAATAGCCAGGAAGAGACAGAGAACGAGAGAGAGAGAGAGATTTTGATTATTTTTTGGTTTGTTAATTTTCTATATATGTACTTATTCACGTAAGTAGTAAGATTTCCTTTTGCTTGTCGTTAGCTATTCCATTATTTATTAAATAATACAAAGTAACATTATAAATGCATTAATTGTTTATTTTCTTATTAAAACTGGTGTTATTTCCATTTACGACAAGAGCATATATGCATATATTGGGAAAGGTAACAATAAGTTAATATGCTGACACAAATTCCCTTTTGACTCCGTGCAACACTTAGTCATTACATTTTTTTTAATAAATATTTTGTGTATATACTTGTGAATATAGGTTGTTTGTGACAAATAAATATTCCCATTTTTCTTATACAAGTCTAATCAAATCAAAAATAATTTATTCAGTTTAGGCTCTGAGAAGGCGCTTATGAACGTTAAAGTTATCACCGGTTCGGAAAACAATCCAGTTATCGAGAAGAAATACATTTATAATATTAGTCAATATATATAGCTCAGAAAGGTGTAGATTCTGCAATATCTAAAAGATTTGAAGTGAAACTGTTTTACATCGTCTAAACTTTTTTCGTGCATCTATAGCATGTCCCATTACAGCCGGCCGCGGAGTAGGAGTAGAGTGAAAGGCGTTCGGCAGAATAGCCAAGGTCATTATCATCCCTATTCCGAATTATTAAGTTAAGATTAAAAACATGATTTTAATACACTATATCGAATAATTTTCCTAAAAATTTCAATTAAATACTTTCATTTGCATCTTGGTTTCATAAAACCACATAATTTTGTGTATTAAACCAAGTATTTAAAAATTTGGGTTTCTCTGTATATTTTCTAGATACTACGTTTACAGTACTAGTTTATAACGGCAATTGATTAAGTTTTTGCCCGCATACGTGTGCTATGACCATTCGTAATTAAAACCTAGCCCACAGACGTGTCTAAGGCGACACGTGGGTAATGTTAATGGAGCAGATGTTTGTTAGACGGTAAAGTTAGTAACCCGGAACAATTGTCGTAAAAAAATCTACAGTTATTTAAGTTTTTTCTTTAATTTGACCTTTGGCATAAACCTAGTTATATTCATAAATTGTATTTGAAAGGAATAGCAATCACACTCTATACCCGAAAGCGTATCAGCACTGTCTGGCTTTGATAATTCGAGTGGTCGAAATTCGACCTACGATTTTTCAAGTTTCAATTTTAAGAAAACATTAACATTGTTATCAGTGTTTTTTTTTATTTGATAATACTAAAGCTCGTCAATGTCTAGTAAATAGGAACAAGCAAAGAAAATTGGTTGAAAATAGGAGGAGAAAAATGTACTTAACTGTTTTCCCACTGCTTATCTATATGTGGATATCGTATAAGAAGCTACTCTATCCCAAATATTTCTGTCAAAGCCGTCAGAAAAAGCTATTCCTCTCTAAATTATTTCGAGTAGTCAACTCAATACGTTACGCATAATACTAAGAAGTAATAAATTATACATTGTTTTATAACGATTATTGCTATTCATTGTTATCAATTATTTAACTGTTGGATAATTTTATATTTTGTATCGTATTAATAATTCTACGACGATGAACTAAATGTTCAATGTTCCCGTCGTAATTCGAGTGTATAAGCAACATGAAGTGTTCTCTATTTCACACCTCTTAGTTCTTGCATAACGCCTGCTTGTTCGCATGTTCCATAACAGCGTACGACCATTATAATTGTCAATAAAAATTACAGACTAAGGATAATCAACAGCGTAGTAACTCAATAACTTGCTATACATTGCATAAGAATACTGAATATAATAGTTAGTAGTATGTAAACTCAATTAGAATTAAAAAAGCGGATGTGTGCTTATGACCACACGATAGAAGTGAACACTTAGGAATAAATACATGTATGTTAGCAGAGATTTATCGACGTTTCTATGTATATAAATGATAGTAATAGTTAAATACGCACAATATATAGATACACTTTAAATACTACACTGATTATGTACAAAAAATATAATATATTATTACTGTAATACCTATTAATAAAAAAGTTATTGTTGGATATATCACACCCTTAATAAAGGGTAAATAATAATAATGTAAGGGCGCACATATCGAATTTTTAAGTATTTTAGTTTTTGCAATGGAAGGGATCATTGTAAATAGTTCTACAAGGTGTATCTCACAGAAAGAGTAAATTTTCATGGCAATGACGTTGTAAGTCAGGGAGTTAGGCCTAATTCTGTAAAGAAAATATGATCGTCTATTTGTTTTTTGCCGTTTCCCAAAAAACTATTTTTCCAAGTTAAGCCTTTACTTCACTGACGGTGCGATATGCCCTCGCAAACGTACTCGATGTCGACTAAACCCGATTCAGAGTCACCAATCTGAGCGTTGCGGTTCACTTTAATTCTCTGTTTAAAGAAGTTTTCTTTAAAAACAAACAGCACAACTCTTATAATTTACGTGAAAAGTCGCAGGTGGAAAGTTACTCATATAGCTTTCGCCTATACCGAATTTTAAAGCTAACGTTCCATATCACTGAACGACTAAATGTCAGACGGCAGATGTTTACGATACGGTAATGTTGCAAAAAGAAATAAAATTACAAATTCTCTAAAACACCTTTCCTAGCAAAAACTTTGAAAGGTCAACGTTCGACGAGTGACCACGTGCCAACGTTGCTTGAAACTTATGACTCATGCAATGCATCCGTGCTTTACCAACCGTGGCCATACCGACGTATATATTTCTTAATGTAATATCGACTTTAAATCTAATATAATAAGGTTGTGTTTACGTTATCGTAGTTACGATGGGCAGGTGCGTAAGAAAATGACAGAAATGTAGTGGTATTTATTTATAATATGTTCAAAAATTCGAAAGGAAAATGTTTTACTAAATGACTTGGATTATTGTTTAACATAATTATTAAATCCGACTAAGTATGTATTACTTTGTAGTAAATTTATTTACTTACCTTTACTTAACCACAGTTAGGTTTTTATGTTATCGACTGCTCATCACTGCAGCTAATAGTCTCGTAAAACTAAACCCCGAAGAACCGCTGCTAAAAACCATTTAGGTTGTTGCCAGGAGAAAACGTTCCCATAAGACTGCTCACGCAGCCATATTGTTCAAGGTTTTGACCACCCTTTATAAGGCTGTGCCTACTCAGCTCTCTTGGCATCCGAGTCTCGACTCGGCTTAAATTTGTAGTTTTACCAAGGGCAACATACTGCACTCCTTGAGATCCTCTTCTGAGGCATCAGCCGTGACAGCCCTTAGCGATATAGCTGATAGTTGGATCGCTGCCAAAGTGTCGATGCTAGTAACATATTAGATCTAGAGCAATCCCATCCTCCAGCGCATAAACGTTATCCCGTTGGGTCTCTTACCAATATAAAGCACCAAACTAGGTGTTCCAAATTTGCTGATAAATACATTGACAATGACGAATGCCCGTCATAATCCGTCATTGAGGCTAACATAGCACGGAATACAACGCACACTCTTACAGTATAATAGAATATAACACCGCAGCGGCAACGGACCCTAAATTTGACCAGTTAAAAATTCACACAACATATAAATAGACTGGTCACAACAAACCATCCTTATATATCGCGTGTCCGCGTCTCATTAACAAAAACGTGATCTAAATGCCAAAACAATGATATCTACCATCTCTCTAACACCCTCTTCCCAACGGAAGCTGTTAATAAAAATCTTCAAAATTGTGTCAACAATTTTTTATATTGCGCCTTACAGATCCTTAATAGCAAAGACGCAGGATTGAAAATCGTACTAAAAAATATAATATGTATTTCAATTTCAACAATAACGCTGCGTTGAAAAAAAGGCTTTAAAACTAGGGATTATAAGTTAAATTGGTGTGATAGATTGTTAATAAAAACCAAGTAGTGTACGGTCCAGTGAATTTAAGGCCGGTAAAGAGTCAATACGTTAATCAACATAATAAAAGCAGAACTTTAAAATATGCGAGATGGACGTGCGTCCCCTTAATTACTGCATGGTGGCGGCTATTGTTTGTAAATAGGAAAAAACTGTCCACTCTATTGAAGGTAAATGAATTTTGAAATTTTTTTTAGCAAAATAACAATTATATGGAGCTATAAACAACTGTAATTTTTTTTATTATAATAAAATGAGATGAAAAACATATGTTTCAATGTCTATTTATGTAGTATTCAATTATATTAGTGTTTAGACTCGAAATAAAATAAAATGTTTGTGGTCTGCCGTTAATGGGCATGAGTAAACCGCAAAACTACTGGATAAATTTCAGTCATTTTTTGTGTTATGTTACAGACACTCTGTGTTTTATATAAAGAAATAGCAGACATATTTATTTAATATAAATTATTAACATTTCTATGAATATACGATTAATGATACGAAAAATGAGGCAAGCAGTGAAATGTGCATGCGCAGGAGCGGGGAAGTACACGGGTAACATTGTTTACAAACATATTTTGTAAGCAAAATATACTTCTGCTTTCAATTTTTTTATTTTATTTTTCCTGCTGTATATAAAATATATTGTTAAGATAATGAACAACGCAGACGAAGTCGCAGGTATTAGCTTATTAAATGATAAAGTTATTCATTGTACATATCCAGATGTTTTTATATGATATTGGTATATCATTTGAATCTTTTAAAAGTATACCTACACAAAAAAAATAATTGTAAGAATAGGGATTAAAGTAATAATTACAATAATCTACTCCATTCGTTTTCAAATCATCGATAAAGGGTAGGGGTCCACGGTCCGGCTTTTGTCCGTCACAAATGACCACGAGTAGTAATCATCTCCATTCACCGGCCGCTCTATTTTCCCATAGCGTGAAGATACGGGCATTTTGATTTGCGAGTTTGAATACAACAATTTTGAATTACACTTAATTAAGCGAGCAAGCGGTTATAAAGTTCGTTCGTAGCTTGCGATATAGATATAACATCTTTATATAACAGTATAATATTATAAGGACTCTTTAAATTCATACATAAATCGTTATTTTTGAATTAAGCAAATGTTATTTAGCGGTATAGTTTCTATTTACATATTTTTGTTTTCGAAATGTTTTTACTGAAAAATAAACCCTTATGCAATTATTTTTCTAAACTTCTATTAAACTTAAACGTTTCATCAATTTAACAGGAATAATCTATGAAAGTATAAACCTCGTACTTAATTTATCCGTCGTATAGAAAATTGAATAAAAATATATATTCATTTTATTAACCTCTCTACACTTGCAAAATTTAGATCATCTTACAAATTATAAGCTTATGTGCTCTGAAAATATTTTTTTAATATTTTCTCTATCATTGTCCAGCCACTGTATCTTTGAAACATCGCACAATACCGTTCATAGTTGGGTTGACAAACCTATGTTTAATGATTTTAAAAGTAAAAGTGTCAATTACGCTTGAAATTACGGTGGGTATGAACGGACTTCCACTGGGCCTTGTTTGTCGACCAACAGATTGCGTATTGATGATATTAATAAGCGTGGATTATTAGGAAAGGCAATTTTCAATTGAATGAAATTAATGTAATTGTACTCAAGAATTTGACCGTAGGTGGCCTTTAATTAAAGTTTGAAATTAAGACGTTATCACCACAGAGTTTACTAATATGTGTACTTATTACAATAATTTATCTATACTAGGCTGTATAAAAAATTAGTAAAAATTTCCTTTGAATATTGTATAGGATACCGAAAAAAATTATCCTGTTATAACGGCAATTCTTAATTTTAACTTTAAAGGGATATTTTGGCGATTTTCCATTTCTGATATAATTTTAAAAGGAGGCTTTTTTAATATATTCGGAATCATGTAACTTCTGAATTATTATTATTATTATATACAGTTATGATAACTATTTCTTATTACAGTATACATAATAATACAACGAAAATAAATAAGTAAATAAATACACCATATAATTAATAGAGCTATAGTGACCATGCTGTCCCTCTGTAACTAAAATCGTAAACATTTTACGAGCGCCGCATCGTGCATTCGTAAAAATGTTTCGGAAACGCGTGACGTCATAATCCGAATTCACATTTATTAGAGCAATATAAGCAGAAACAATTAAAATGAATAGATTTATGTATTTTCACGTCACATTCTTACTTGTGAGTCACTTTAATTGTAATGAGTTTTTAAATTATTTTACTATTTATTGTAGGTACTTGTAACAATAAATGGCGGGCGAGTCGTTTCTTTTTGATAGCAACAGGAGCAAAGTCACTGGCTCAAGCAAGTAAAATATAAATATATAGATTACAATCATAGTTAACCAACATTTGAATATATATTCGTTTGATTAATCAATTAAGGTAATTAAAAAGACGATTTTTTTTCTTTTTATTTGAGAGGTGCTGGGAGCCTGAAAATTATTAAAAAAATAAAAGATCTCAACAACAACGTCACATACCCAGCCCAGCTATAGAATTATTCATGCGTATTCCGTAAGCATCAATAAATGTATAAAATCGGTCAAACCTTTTAGAAGGAGTAAAAATACGAACAGGTGCACTGCGGTATTTTATAAAGTTTAATAAAAATATCACATAAAAAGGAAAAAAAGTAACGCTATTGAAATAGATAGAGAAGGCTACTATTATTTTTCTAGTAAATAAGCAAAAAGTGTGAAAGTATGACGTCACTATGCTTTAATTTATTGCCGGAATCGTGCCGATGGAACTGCAGTTTAACGCGTTTATCAATGATCGTTATTCACGCAAGACCAGTTTAATGTAGCGATTTACTATATAAAATTCGCAAACAAACATGTATAAATTTAATTTTATTTCCAGCTTATATTTCTATTTATTATTGACAGCCCATAGTCTAAGATAATATTACAAATGTTATAAAAAAATATATATATATTGCGTATATCAATATGTACACGCGAATGAAGTGACATTTATGGGGCTTATATGTATTAAATTATATATGCATGAGAATGCTATCAAAATATAAACTATACAAAGTCCCGTAGTATAAATACTTAACATACTTTTACTAATTTTTATATACTGCTAAGCCCATACAGGCACTTATACATACTTACACATACACACAAATACATACTTACCTTACGCTTAATGCATAACGCGTAACGAAAATGTTTCCTTACCGTGCTATAAGAAGTTTCACTTCAAAAATGAATATAGGAATTACAATATAAAAGGGATTAAAAATAAAATGTAAATCGGGCAATAGATTCGCAAATATGAAGTTTTTTGTATTGTAGTAACATATAAACAACACTGTAGTCCCGGTGATGTTCGTAAACCGATAATTAAATAAATAACTCAATATTTTAAGTTATTTTTCGTTGCGTGGTCGCGTGCGTTCTCTTAAGTGGTTAGACAAAGATGAGTAGCGCGGGCGGCTGTTGGCATTTCGTTCTTTTTGGAGAGTAAGGGGTTGTAAAAAATACATAGATTAAGAATAGCGTGCGAAATTATTGATACAATATGCGGAAGAAGGAAAAGAAAATAATACATATTAAAAATAATAGATGGCGTTACCAGTATGCCTGAAGGTAAGCATATAGTACAAACTAAAAACAACGGTCTCTATTGAGGAAGGAGTCAGTTGTCACTACCATACCGGCTTACGTAAAAGTATCTTCACATTACGCTTGAATGACTCGAAACATCGACAATAACAATAGAAATGAGATAATACCGTAGTCGGGAAATTATTCCAGAGCTTCACAATACGGCAAAGGTGGTGCAAATTTTTTAGTTCATGCCCAGATGGAATCTATCGTAAAACTGTGGCGCCGATGACCACTACGCATGGTTTGGTTATGAAAGTAACAGCAAGGAATCAAATTGAATAGCTTTTCCCAATACTTACCATGATACAGAGAGCAGAACACGCTCCATGAGGAAATATACCTGTGCAACTAATCAGAGTACGAACTCGGTAACGACTGCATTATTAACTATGGGAACAGGCCGTTTCTGCAAACTGTCTAGGGTATCCAGAAGGTACTTCGCAGATACGTCACAGTGTTACGAATAGTATTCCATGCACAGTTAAACTTTTGGATTCTAGTTGATTAGGTGTGAAAAATCATTCCACTAAATCTTTGGATTTAATGTCGGTACAAATATATATACCTAAGATATGATATTATAGTATTAATAAGATATAGTTTCTTTTTATTTTAATACTCAATGAAACGGATTTTGAATTTTGCGACAAGTTAACAACAATTTAGAACAATTGAAATATTTTTTTAAAATCAAATTTAGTATAAACATGTAACCTAAAAAAAGTAGTATTCTTTTTTACTTAAAACATATTGCAACGCTTGTGACGTTAATAAAACAGTCTTCAAAAAAATCCGACCACAATACAGAATGCAAAAACGGTCACCCCGACAATTTGTGTCATAACATCTCGATGCGCACTCATACCCGGTGCAATAAACGTCCGGCCACGCCGTTTGTCCGTATGAAATTTACGAGCTCGCGTGCCGGAGAGCCGGGCGCGGGCGGTTTATGATTATGTCCCGATGTTGATTGAATGGTCATGGTCACCCTACGCGGTTCGGTTAATTGCTTCGAAGATGTAACATAATAATACGCGGTAATGAGTGTATTAATAATACGGTTAATTATCAGAAGTGTAGGCTAGTATATAGACGCAATAACCACTGGGTACTTCTATAATAATATGAGATTACGAATAGCTGGTTCTAAAGTACACCCGTTAAAAACTTAATCAAAAATACCCTACTATTGTTGCAAAATCAAATGTTTGTATGGGATTTAGAATTTAAAACTAAACGTCAATTTTAGTTCTTCCACGTTTCCACCCGAGGCGTTACTGGTAAGTATGTAAATAACAACGAAATCTTTGATTTTGTGTTAAACTATATGTACCTACGGGTCGACAGTCGTCTGTTATTATTTTCTTAATTAATATTGTAAATGCGAAAATAAGTTTGTTTGTTTCTTACGCTTTCACGCCTTAAATACTCAACTAATCATCATTCAATTTTGTACACACGTTGCCAGGAGTACAGAAAATGATATAGACATCAAGAAAAAATGTACTGTTCCATCTCGAGGGTTAAGTTAAATTTATATTGACGCGACCAAAGCCGCGGGCAAAAGCGATATTTATGATAAATAGTTGATTTATAATAAAATGAATATCGTGTAAATATTGTCTATGCACAAATATGGAAATGTCAATTTTTATGATGATCGCTGGAACAGTATATAAGACGATAATCTTCAGTGCGCGGTGAGTAATATCAGCGATTGGCGAGTTATAGTAAATACCATTAAAAATACTGACGTAAACTATATCTTATGGTGATAATATTATCGTGAATAGTCAGACGGTTAAGATCGAAGAAGTAAATTAATCTTACATACTTGTATTTCATACTAATTTGTATTTGTATTGTAAATTGTATTTCATACTAAATATATAAATAAAATGATTAAGTTCTGTCGTTGTGCGCTCATCCTTCCAAAAGTACGCACTTAAACACCTGGTCGTTATCTAGAAGGAAAATTGTTGCAGTAACTTAATTTAAAATAAAATTATTAAAGTTTAAGACAATACGTTTTTGATGTATAGATAAGATAATAAATAAGGCCGACGAAGTCGCTGGTATCAGCTAGTATCACAAATATACATATAAAAAAAACTGTAAAAAAACTGTTTTATATTGACCAAGAAATGAAATCTAGGATCCGGATGAATTTAATCGGACAGAGTGACCGCACATCTTTAAAGTACTACGAGAGTGATAAAATTCGTTAAATCTTATAACATTTTTGCATTTTCACACTGTAATATATGCGACGACAGAGAAATAGAAGCATCATTTATACAAATGTGCTAAAAAGACAAACGTTTTGTTGGTGCTGCCGCTCCGGGACGTATGATAATAGCCGTTGCTTTTATAGGACCTACTATTTGTTACTATTCTCACATAAAATTGATTTTGCTAATTAATTTTTTTTTTACCTAATAATGTCTTATAAATCTATAATGAACGATGGACGTCATAATTAACTGTGTACAGTTTAATTTTTAAGATTTCCATTTACCTACTATCTACATAGTGTAGTTAGCTTAAATTATTTCGGTAATATCACTGAAATAAGTATTCTTTATTCAGTTTTTCGCAGTAATACAATTGGCCTTGTTTTTGGTTAGCGTACTTTAACACAGTCATCAAATTTATTGGGGTCAAGTGGGGATGAGATACTTGTACCTCGGAACCGCAGGGGGTGGACCCACAGGCGAATACAGTTCCCTCGTGGAGCCTTAGCCTGCCTCCCAAGACCGTCAGTGCGTGGTGAAGAGCCACATCCTACACGAGGTGACCCTGTCTAGCAGAACACTACGGATCTAGGCTAGAGAGCCGATAAACACTCCTGGGGCTCGGTTTCAGAACCGGGTCGGGGCATATACCCCGGCAGACGGCGCCCCTCGCAGTACCCCTCTGCTTATCAGAGGGGACAGGGGATGGGGTTAGGACGGGCCTGCTTCGGTTCGCCCGTCTGAGGCTGGAGGGAGAAAACCTCCTTAAAAAGTTACCGTGGGAGAAAACCACGTAAAAAAGTTACGGAGGGTAGTGCCTTCGGGCGGCGGGAGGGAGGAAACCTCGGTAAAAAGTCACCGTGGGAGAAAACCACGTTAAAAAGTTACGGGTGTTGAGGAGACAACCTCGTTAAAAAACAGACGGGAGGCCTTCGGGCGGAGGGAGGTAGAAAACCTCGTTAAAAAGTTACCGTGGGAGGAAACCACGTTAAAAAGTGACAGAGGGACGGCCTTTGGGCGGAGGGGGAGGGAGAAAAACCTCATTAAAAAGTTCCTGTGGGAGGAAACCACATTAAAAAGTGACAGAAGTGTGGCCTTCGGGCGGAGGGAGAGGGAGAAAAACCTCATTAAAAAGTTCCTGTGGGAGGAAACCACATTAAAAAGTGACAGAGGAGTGGCCTTCGGGCGGAGGGAGAGGGAGAAAAACCTCATTAAAAAGTGACAGAGGGGTGGCCTTCGGGCGGAGGGAGAGGGAGAAAACCTCGTTAAAAAGTCACCGTGGTAGAAAACCACGTAAAAAAGTTACAGGTGGTGGTGGTTGGAGGGGGTGACCCCTTGACTGCCAAACCGGACCAAGGAGGGAAGGGGCTGGGGACCTGACTTTCCATTGCACATTGGTTCGGTAGACGGGTAGGCAGCTTGACCGGGCTGTCGTCGCGGTCAGGGCGTTCGCGCTGGGCCTTGTCGCCGGGGTGGCATGGTGCTTGCTTGTTCGATCCCGTGCCACTCCATAGTGCGGCAGACGGTATCTTGTGGGTTTTTTTAGTCAGTAAGAGTCTGACACCCCACAGCTCCCCAGGGCTGTGGGTGTCCAATGAAGGATTTCTTCCCACATTAAAAAAAAAAAAAAAAAAAAAGTCATCAAATTTATTGCACGATTAAAATGTAATAAAAAATATTGTATAATGATTACAAATTAAAATAACATTACTCTTGTAAGTGAGTGTCGCGCAAATGGTAGGGCCAAAGAATCACCTCCGCATTCGCTCCGATCCAGACTATAGTCTCTTGAGAATATTTAGAGAATAAACTTTATATGTCGCGCGTTAGTTTATGTTACACGGAACCCGTTTCAGTCAGAACAAGTTCCATATACTTAAGATGTGAGAAATTTGGATAAATATGAGATATGAGTCAGAGAAGAAACATTTGCTATTGTACAGGATTGTAGACTCTTTATTATATATGTAGGTACCTATTATTTTATCTCATTTTTAAACTAGCTGCTGCTCGCGTCTTCATTGTCTTGAAAATAGTTTTCTGTTTCAAAGGAACTACGACTTTATTAGGAATAATTAAAGTTTAACTCGTACAACCCCTTTACCTAAGTTATCTCTCATAAATATTGGCATTACTGATAATGTAAATCCATAATGATATACAGCGTAGAGCTTTGAAGAGTTTTATGTCTACCAATACAAATCTCATCATCTTTGGTTCAACTATTACGAAGTTACTTGAAGCTAATCATCAGACACTTCAATTTTTCGCAGATAAGCAGTGTAGTGTAAATCTAACACATCCCTCTCAAAAACTCTTCTATTTTATGATAAAACTGACTAAATTAATTAACAAATTATCAAATGAATATGTAGTATGTCGAATAGAGACCTATTTATAAATAAATTCTTGGGAACTCGTCAGTGGTACAGAAAGAAACGAACTATGTATTTCCAAAATTATTTTGTTAATAACATCACAGCTTACCAATAGTTACTAAAACAAAAATTAAATAAAGAAAATCGAAAGAAAAACAGAGGAGAAAAAGGTACGAAAATGATTTATCTTTGCATCAATGTTTGCAAGCCATAAAAAATAATAATCCTGTTACCTTTTACTCTTTGTTATACATAATTTTGTATAGTCAGTCACGTGATACATAGTGGATGGTATTCAGAGCCCTTAGCATTAAGTCGACTTAACGCAAAGTTTGTTTAATTAACAAGAAATTAATTACCCGAGAGCGGAGATTACCCGCGATCTATCTGTTCATCCGATTATTGCTAATTGATACAGCAATATTATATTGTACTTATATATCTTAAGCACAATGGTATATGCAATATTAAATATTATAAATTATACATTACATATACTAATCATGATTAAAGAATGCATATGCAGTACACCCAACTTCAACCTATAACTATCCGTTTAACCTCTAATACAATTACTATTCCATTGGAGGTATATTATAGAAATAGACAATGAATAAATAACTCATCTATCTCACTAGCTTTATAGCACAGATATTTCTTGCACCAAATACCTATTTTTCCTCCTTAAATCCGAAACGTTTCGTTCAAAACGTTGCATTCAAAATGTTGCACTAAAATTTTAATTGTCAATTTTATTGCGACGTTTTGGATGTAAAACATAAAAAAAATATGAAAATGATTCCATAAAATTAGGGATTTGAAGAATTTATATGTTCATTTAGTTTCTAACGTCAGAAGTATTAAACTGTGTAGTTCGAGTCATGAAGTAGTTATTGTCACACAACTATAGGTGCATGGCGACACATTTTCCACCTGAAAGTAATAGTTGGAAATGCAAATATTAGAAAAGTTATACCACAATACTATAGTTTCATCAATATGTTTGTATTCTCCAAAAATCATATCCATACGAACTCATTTTGGGATTCGAACATACGAGCGTTAATCATTGAGTCCGAATGCGCTTTCATTGAACCATCGTTTTGTGTTAGAATTTGCGTTGATCATAATAAGTTTAATAACAAATACGACTCCGTTAATTTATTCCGTGAACCTTTTTAAGATACCAGGAGTAACTGTCCTGTGGAATCTCTCACATCATTAATCAAAGAGCGCCTTAATCTGAAACTAATTAAAACACGCCAGTCCATATCGCCACCGGATTCCGCGGGATTCAGCGGATTACAAATCCGTATCAAAATAATTACTTGTCCGATGCAGGGCATTGTGTAACCCTTTAAGTTTCGCCAATTAATTTGACGTGGCTTGTTAGAGTTGCATCATTAGTGGAGGATAATAATGATATACATAGCAAGACAAAGCAAAGCCAGTAGGTAGTTAGCCTATCCTAAAATTCAACACTAAAGTCACTAATGTCTTTATAGCAGTAGTGAATCGTTGCAGTCCCTAAAGCCTACATCTATGTACAACCAGCTTCAATGGATTGCATTCCAGTGTATCGAGGTTGCTGAAGACTAAGTTGGAACTGCAACCTTCATAGCGAATTGCTGCTTTACGTTAAAACTGTCTAGTTGTAGTGGTGCTTTTATAGATTCTACAATTAACTATAAATATATACTGAAAGTACCAAATTTAATTCATCCTAAGGAACAAGAATACAATTAGTTGATCTTTTCATGTATCATATCATATCATCTAGTAATAATACAGACATCAGCCGACTCGACTAATCAAAGGGATAGTGATAAGTGCGTTTTAACATCATTGTTAATGGTACGTGTACAAAAGAATATAATGAGTATAAATTTACGGTAAAGAAAGACAAGATTGCTGAATACAGGACGCTGGTAACCCATTTTTTAGTATTAACAGCAACTATTAAGATATATATTTCAGTAATTGCATTTGTATGCAATGCCATTCGCCTTTATAGACTCGGTGTGTTACATATTATATTTCACCTCGTAATTTAATCTCAGATGAAAGACTATCAAACGCAATCCTGTAAATAAATAAAAAAACAGATTTCAAAAGAGAAGAAAGAGTGCGCTAATGAAAAAAAAAACATTATCAATATAACAGATCTTATCGATTTCATACATTTCCATAAGCACTCCAGTGAATTTCTAAAACATACCCAATAAATTAACGAAAACCTTTGACCATTCAAAATGACCGATTGCACTTGAAGTCCAATGACGTCACGGAAAAGGCCAAATCTCGGCAAAGGGCAAAATTACACGCAAAAGGGCCACAAGTGGTTCTGGTGAGATTGGTTTTGACGCGCTGACACCCCGTTACGTACCCTGATGCTTGATAATATCGGTTTGAGTTCACAAAAGGACGTGTGAAAGGGTCTTCGTGACATAGATTAAATAGTATTGCAGATGCGTCATTTTTGTTACTTGCAAGCTATTTATGGATATCTTTACAGGAATATATAATACGTTTGGTTGTTTTTGATTAGATACTAACTTAGTTACATGTTGTAAGTACAAATGTTCGGAAGTCTAATTTACGAGTATATAATTAAGTTTTACTATATTTAGTTTATATATACTATATAATATTATTTATATTTAGTTTATAGTCTCATGGTTGTGGTATTCGAGTGCTTTGACCGATGGAATATTAATCCGATGTTCGCAGGTTCGAGCCCCCCGGTATGAATCAACGAATATTTCCGAATTCGCGTACATTTACTAATCTTAATTAGTAACATTATCGGCTGACGGTGAAGGACAACATCACGAGGAAACCTAAACCTGAGAGATGTTCTTGCAGTACCATATTTTGTGGGAAAATATAGAACTGTACATTTTCCTGTGTTCTATATCTTCAATAAGTCGTGAGCTGTCGCGGTGATTATGTCTTTACCTACCTTCGGGAAGAGATTTACGGCCCAGCAGTGGGTCTCTCTTATAGACTAATGATAATAATATATAGTGTTAATACACTTAATATATCTTATTTATATTGGGAATAATAACATGTTTCAAAAAGCTCAAAGAGGCTTGATTATTTATGTATCTACTATACATGGACCGATCAATCATTGAAGCTATTCAGCAGCGGTACAAAAGAAATAATAGAATATTTAAAATGAAATGGAAGAACAGACGGACGTAAAAGATATTCGATTTTTTAAATAGACAGACAAAATGGAAGTAATGAAAAATGATAACGTCTAAGAATTGACCTAGCTGTATATTGCGTGATCTGTAACGAAGTACTACATACAGTTGAGAAGGAGACTCTGAATTGACACGGGTGCTACTTGATGCTTTGTGAATAAATAATGCATACAAAAAGTGTTTGGTATTTTGGTTTATAGTATCGGTTAATAGATACAATGGCTCTATTGGTTTTCTTTACATATTAGCTGATTCTGATTAAAAATTACAATCGGTCATTTGAATCAAAAACAATGAAAAATTCTGCATCGAATTGTACTAGTCCTGTGACGATATTTTTAGTAATTTTGACGTGATTCAGCCTCACACGAACTATAGTTTCATTATATATTTATTGTAAATTACTGAAGACTGTTTTAAATAAATTGCCCATTGAAATTGTATACAAATGTATGTAATGAAATGTAATAGATGGGATACATTTTCGAAATTCGTTGTGATTTAGCGTACGTATTCTATTTGTATTACATAAGTGTTTCAATAAAATAAGTTATTTAAAATCAATAAACTAAGTTGTTTAAAATCAAAAGAGAAATATTGTAATCCGAAAACAAAAAATAAACTGTTTGCGGTTACGGAACCCCCATCAAGAAGAACATTCTTTAACGTAAAATAAGGAATGAAATAAAAAGTTTCAATTAATATTCTATTGAAAATATTAATTAATTAGAAATTGTATAAAAAAAGCATAATTAAAAATTAGTTTTAATGAATTATCCACGCGTTCAATAATGAGGTTATTCAGTATTCAGCTGGAAGCGCTCAATGACCGTTTTTTTAATTTCAGTGCTTCAACACCCACAGACACACACACTTGTATGCAATAGAGGGAGCGAAAGAAAAAACGATAATGATTTTTTATTTCGAACCGACTAACTTTCAAATCTTCACCAGACTATCAATGATGAATTGATGATTTCTAAAAGTCAACTAGTATCGCAAGCCGTGTTAAGGAACAGTTCCAAAATGTTTTTGATTTCTTGGTGGACAATAAAGATAAGTTAATTTCAATTGATGTCACTTATATAAATTAAATACAAGTATTCGATATAGAACATGACTGTAGTTGAGCTCTTAAAGTTTAATTGAAGAAACAAATCAAAGAATTCAGAAAATACGTCCGCCATTTTCCGGCTATCAAAGTTTGTACAAGTTAATAACGGTAAAACAAACTGCCAAAATATTAAACAACAAGGTAAGCATATCTTCAGACGAAACCAATTCTCTAGAACAACATGTATGTAAGTACTCACTCGATATCGTATAAGATACAAACATTGGAGATGAAATACAAATAAATGTGTCGAACGATGTCTTATTGGAAACATTAATACAATAACATTACGCTAACATACGAAGAATGTGTTTGTATTTAAAGTAATCTATCTGCATAATATTCTATAGAATTGATCAAGAGTATTATAACATTTTTGCGTTTAATTTATTATAGTAATCTCCATACAATTGCATTAGAAATATGGATTTCTTGAAAAAAACTGACCTCACCACCTATTATCCGTTAGTAAATGCGTTTGAATATTTTAAAAAAATCTTTAATTGTATTAGATTTTACAGAAAACTTAAATTCGTATAATGTTAAATCCTTAGCAAATGTATACTAATTAATATAATAAACGTAAATGTCAGTTTGTTTGTCTGCTCCAATTTCACACCTTAATTACTGGTTGAATACTATAGCGTTTGACCAAAATTTCACCTTATGTTAAATGCCGATGTGGTCTAAAATGGTAAATACGTTAAACTTAGTGTGGGGCTGGCTCTCAAGGTGATTAGCAAAAGATCTTAAATTTGAGGATGGTAACTAGCCAGAAGGATTTATAAAAATACCTACCACAATGGGTGTGGTTTTTGTCAGTCTGACTGAGGCTCACATTCAAGTTGAACAGTTGTCATCATAATCTTAACTGTGGCGCCCAATATCTATTTGATAATTTAAATTATGTATGTTCGCAACAACTTAGTTTCTGTAGTACGATTTTAATACGGAAAACAATCACAAAATGAGCAGTCCCATGCTTAGCCTTAGTAAAAACATTAAACATTTTTGAGGCTACAGTGTCACCTGACGTAATAACGTTTCAAATTGTTAATATGATTTGTATACAATAAGTTCAGACACTATGTCAAGCGAATTTTAAATTCGAAAGGTTGCTTATTATAGCGTTCGTTAACTAAATGGTATTGATATTTCTCTCTGTACATCTTTTTTTTTTTTTTTTCGAACTGACCTACACTGCCGGCTTATTAGGCCTTCACAGTTCCACCGGACTACAGTCTGTACATCTTTTAAAATACAAAAGCATACTTAAATGGTTTCATCACGATGTTTCCTTTAACAAAAGCTACAACTTTTTCACAAGGTACACTTTCACTACTGAGCCATTGCATCAAGATGATAATATACTAAAAATATATATGTTGCTATAATTTTATAAAGTTCAGTATTGCTATTTAAATGCAAAAAAAATCATCAAAATATTAATGTTTTTCAAATATACAAACAAAAGCGTATATTATGGAAGTGCTTTGAAAAAATTCGAGTAGCACTCGAATTTTATTTGCATAGTCTAAGATGTGATGCATTAAACTACACTCGGAGTCGAGATGGGCCCTCGAGCGATGTTATAAGTATGCGGGCGATCTGTGCTATCGATCAAGTGATCTCTAGGTACCGATACACAATTTGCATATTCACTTTAGGGAATCGTTTCGAAATTTAGGTTAAGTTATTCTTTTGAAGTGGACGATACAATAATTTTCGCGATATGAATTTGACGAATATTTTTTTTTAGTTTCTTTATTTCACTTCAAAGTATTCGAACTAAGCCTTTTTAAATCTCCTGATAGAGTGAACCGATTCTAATGAGAAATAATGTGTAAATATTATTCGAGAATATGATTTATGATTTTCTTGGTGACGTTTTATCATAAATATAATATTTTAATAGTAATGCGTGCACATACAAACAGAATTATTCTTCGTCATAAGCAATATTTTTTTCATCTAAATCTGAAAAGTACAGGCACGTTAAATTAACATTCTTATTATACACACACATAGTTATGTATTAATATAATTAAAGCAGTTAATATGTACGGCATGCGACATCACTGAATCTAGGGTGACATCGAATTGCTCAAGATGGTGTCTTATCTAAATAAGTATTTACAATGTAATACTTTATAAGTATTAAAGGCGACTACTTTTTTGGGTAATCCTGGTACCTACTCAATAATCTTAGATGGTTTCTAGAAACGAGTCAAATCGGTTATTATTGTTTTAAATCTTTTATATTACATTTTCTGTTATCTAGAAAAGTATATGAAAGAAAATCTTTACTAAATATTGTAGGTGCACAAAACATATAATAAATAAAAAAGTGCATTGTCCTGATTCAATTTGTAACATAAAACGAACGCATGAAATTTAAAAAGGGTTCGTTGGTACAACACACGAACATTCCTTTCAGTAACCCTATCGACATATTGTCGATATTGAACACAAAGGAATCGACATTAATTTGACATACCATTAAAAATTATTGCATTTGAAAACGCGACGCGGTATGAATTCACGCGGAAGATATCTCTGCAAATGTCGCTTGGCAACCCTATACTGTATGACGTCATAAAATAACGATTTATGATCGACCGTTTCTCAAAATAATAGTTTTTCTCGCACCCCTAATGAATTAATTAAAGTTTCATTCTGGTGTTTTGCATAAACTGATTCAATCTCGATTGATTGATCGATGTCGTAAAATCGTTTTATTTTTATGTCGACGTAACTTCAACCCGACTATAAGGATGACACGCGTTTTCATTGAATATTATGCTAATGACAGTAAACATTAATTTGTAACGGTTGATTTGTTAATATACAATAGTTATTTGCATAATCATGTTGGATAAGTTACGGGTTACGCCGCCGTTACTGTTGAAAGGGATGACTTTTACAACTATTCTGATGGATCGATCGTAAAAACTAATTTCTGTCATTAAATACAACAATGTCTCCATTTAGGCGATGACAGTGTGATTTCGTCGCATCTGCGGTTCGATATTCAAATTTAAATAATTACTTTTAATCTGCGCCCATAAAATAGATAAAAAATATATAGCAACCAAGATTTAAAACTTCACTCTGCGGTTCTTTATTCAAACTTGACATTTAATTTTTATTGCTGCCAGTTAAAAAAAATCAAGCATCGTGTCCTCCTTGATTCCCACGGGTGACGTTTGAAAGGGTTTAATTTAAAGCGACAGTTTTAAAATCACGTCAAAATTTGTCACAGTTGGTAGCATTGACTAGTACTTCAAATTGCGTCAACTTAGAATGACAATTGATAAGTGTGGAGAATCGAGACTCGTGCGAAAATTTTATATTTGTCAAAGCGGCGTAAGTCGAAACGATTTTGTCCTAATTGATTAGATTCTGTATATCATTGGACTGGTGCAGTGATGCTATCAGATTAATATGAAAGGAGTTCATTATTAGCTTATATGACTTTGCTGATTGGAGCGCGATAACTATACAAATCCCGTCCTTGTGACTCGCTTTTCCATACTGAGTATCGGGATCTATTTCTAAAGTAACACACAATCACTCCCACCTAAGAACTTTTGTTAACTTAGTTTCACGCTAGCAAAAGACAAAGTGGTTTTATCTGTACATTCTTTTTAAGTTTTGTAATATATGCCTACTATGAAAGACACTGATCACGAATAGAATACTGAAAATCTGGTGATCAAAATTCGACCATATTAATGATTTTTTAGGTTCCAATATTTTTTCTTTTTTACAAAGAATATACACATACCGTATGGACCGTGAAGTATAATGAATGAAGATTTATAAATAAAAACTTGTCAGTGGTAAGGAAAAAAAAAAAAAAATACTGTTTCTAATTTTATTTAATTGAGAACACTAAAGCTCGTCAATAGCTACTAAACAAAAAAGAAATAAAGAAGAAAGAAGGTAGGGCGAGACACACAGGAGAAAAGGTACTGAACTATTTTACCTTGGCATATTCAAATAACTAAGAAACAACTTGACCAATGCCATCCATTTCCTTTTGATTGAATCTAATGCAGAGCGGCTCGAAACGTCGACGATCGGGTGCTTTTCTTGGGGCTCGACACTTTAAAGCTTCGTAGCGAGATTCCGTCACTTTCCGTCTTTTACACGAACTACTCCGGAGAGTGTTCTGAAGAGGTTGTTCGGATTGATACTTGCTGTTGAGTTTCATTCTCGAACGACTCACCACAAAATGAAATTTCGTCCATGTCATTTCGATGGTTGGAAGTCTTCTATTGTGTGGTTTTCGCGTGCGTTTTTTTCATGTACATTGGTTATCTGGAATGAACTCCAGCAGCAGCGTTTCCGGACCTATATAACTTAAAATCTTTCAAAAAACGAGCTTACTCCTTCGTCAACGGCCGACAATGCATCTATGATGCCCCTCGTGTCGCAGGTGTCCATGGATGGCTATAATTACTTACCATCAAGTGACCCATCTGTTCATTTGCCTCCAAACGTGTAAATAATAATTTTAAGGGATTTTGTACAGGAAACCTACGTCACTTTTTCAACTGACAAGAAGGTTGACATAGACCCATTGTATACTATCAATATCACTTTGAGGAATGCCAAACAAAAAATCAAAAACAAAAATAAAAAATTGTTATTTTTAATTGATTCTAATAATATTTTATACACAAACTGTATTTTTTTTAATCGATGGCCTTTTGTAATTCATTACCAAAAATAATTTAAATATCATGAAGCATGACAAAAAAAAAATTAATAATTATAACGTAAAAATGCAAGCAGACCCTTGGGTAATGCTAGTTAAAAATAAAATATTTGAAGATAAGTAAATTAACATATCAACTGTCACAGATATAACATTATATTCTAAATTTAGAGAAACTGAGATTTTATATACTTAAATAAACATTAAAACCCAATTAATTTCAATTGTCTATCGAATATAGATGTGAAATATCGATACACAGAAGCTGTAGTATTCAAGTCAACGAGTCAAAATGTAATTAGAAATTAACCGAAAACCTTAATATAAATTTTATAGCCATGTCATTGTCTTGTAGCTATTAGATGAGCTTGAAATACTGAGTTGTCGTAAACCAAGCAAACCTCGCTTTACTGTCTCACGGGAAATGTAATTACAAAGAAAGGGTTTATGGACTCGGTTGTTTGGGATAGAAGATATTAGCTACTATTTATATATATATATATATAAAATTATAGATGTCTACTCTTCTGATCACGCAAAACCTGCCCTCGATAAAAAAAAATCAGTTTGACTTCTTAGATATTTGACCTTAATATAAAAAATATATCGACATGTCTTCATTTAATATACAGTGATTGAAGTTTTAAGAAACTATGGTTCTTATAAGTACTAAGTGTTCAGCGGTGTGTGTGTTTTCTTGCTGTGGAGAAGTGACAGGTATTAGTTAGTATCTGATCACAGATTTAATAAGTTCTTCAGAGAAGACACGTTTAGAAAAAATACGCCTGCAATAAATAAAATAGTTTTTTTAAATATTTAACGTTGTGTTATATTTTTTTTAACTTCATTTCCATATATTCTTGAAGTTAAATGATTAGATTTTAAAGTAATACTCATGAGATCATGGCCTTAGTAACACAAAAGTGGATATAACCTCGGCCAGTACTACTTTGGAGCGGCGTCTTCGTTCATTTTCTCTATCTTCTATATTTGAGACAAACTCTAACACCGTTTGACCGGTTACCATGAAAGCCTGTAATGTATAGCGGTTTTTTCATTACAGATTTCTTTATTTTACTTATTAAAGAAAACTTATAGCTAACATTAATAAAATAACAAAATAGTAGCATAGTTAAAGAGAATATATAACTCGTCAACTTTTTTTTCCGAACTGACAACACTGTTATCCTGGCAAGGCCTCTACAGTTTCACCGGACTACTAAGGGGAGCGCTTAAGGCACTCAACACTCACCCGATTTAGTAAGCAATCAGCACAAGGGCGCACGGCGCGCCTCTGCTTGGACTGTCGCCGAATATTTCGATCTAACTAAGCTAAACTAAGCTATCTATCTCATACATGTATCTTGAATCTGACTACTAAGTTAATCTAAACGGTATTATAAAGTTTTGTATAAAGTATTGTCATAAAGTTTTATATTGTAACTAACTGCCCGCCCAGATTTACCATCGGTATACAAACGTAGAAAATAAGATTAAATCTTTCCTTTGCAATACGACCGCGAGATGATATAAAATGGCAACTGAGCTGCTGATCGTTAATTTGTTTAATTCTGTCAATAATTTTAATGATCCCTACTGTCTTCTATCTTAACACAAATTTTAAAACAATTTTTTTTTTATATACAACCCTTGTCCTGACGATTATAAATAATAGATAATTATAAAATAAAATAGGTGTAGTCGTTCTGAAGTAATGTACGTACATACACACTGTAATTAATTTTTATTTATGTAAATTTAGCCTATTTTTTTCATAGTCATTTTCGCCCTGATGCATTACCGGCCTTTATATAACTTACGCTATATATCGAAAACTGGAGTGCTGTTATGTCTGTACCCATAAAAATATTTATCATAAATTGATCGCGGATGACATAGCCTATGTAATACAATACAATACAATTAGTTTGTGTGTTGTTTGTCTGTTTAAACACGATAGTCTCTAAAAGTACTAGATGATTTTTCATATAGATTTGAACGTAATTGATATATTTTGTTGCTTTGGATTTTATAACATTTAGTTACATTTGCACAACCGAAATAACAGTTAGTTTCCTGAATACACAAGACTATAATGTACTAACGACACTTATTTCAGTGTAGTCCGGTGAAACTGTAGAGGCCTTGCCGGGTCAACAGTGTAGTCAGTTAAAAAAAAAAGTGAACAAGTCTAATTGTAGGACAAAAGAGAGCTCGATTTAGTTTTTTTAAAAACAATTATGTACAATATAACAACAAAAAAGTCTCAACTCCCCGAACACGAATAAACATAATTTTCCCCGTAACAATAAAACAAAATAAAAAGAAGTTACGATCCCGGTTACATTTGGACCTTTAATTCGTGTTTGCTTAGTGTATCTCCTACTAATGAAATTGTTGGGATTTCCGTGCGCTTTTCGCACGGTTGTACTCAGTGATTAATTGCTTTTTTTTTCGAACTGACTATACGCTGTTGGCTTGATGGGTCTTTACAGCTTCACCAGACTAATAGTACGAGCGCTTATGGCGGTTTAAAGTGGCCGAACATCGGCTTGGGCTGTTGCCTCCGATGCAACAACGCAAATCTATCTAGCTTAACCTAGCTAACTTAATCATACATATATGAATTAGTGAAGCACACATGCGTACCAGTATGTATGCCTCACGAACTCAAACATATATTTTATATGGCAAATATAACTTGGCTAAACTAAACTAACCAAGTTCGGAAAACAAGGGAAAAAAAATAAAGTCTTCTACCATATGTATAAGTACCCGTGTGAGTGCACGTATGTAGGGGTGATCTGTATTGTGTCTGTTAAGCTAGTGACTGATAATATTCAGTGTCATAGTATCGCGTTAGCAGATAGCGTGCTCGAGGGCTCCAGTCTGGGGGATCGGATCTAGGCTTGAGCCGTTGCCGAGGGGGGCCGTTGTTAACCCTTAAATGGACAATGTTGTTTTTAAACAACATACTAAATCATCACAGATAAAATTGACCTTCTTTTCATTTTTTGTTAATTTTGACAACTGGTTCTTATTTCTGAACGAATTTTGTACTTTTTTTTAATGTTGGCAAAAAGTATAGTAAATTCATGTCTAGATTTTTTTACTCATTTGTCCTAGACAGTAATACATGTCTATTACACAAATATATATTTTTTAAAACGTGAAACAAAAATCGTCCATTTAAGGGTTAATTGCTTTGTGAGTATTAAATATCAGTAAAAGTTTTATAGACCCTATGTGAACTTTATAGGTCATGTTAGATATTAAAAAATTATTCACATAAAAAAAATCGTACATACTCTATAGGTATATTGACGATAATCTTACCTAATATTAAATGTATTTTAAGATGACAAACACATTAAACCTTTGATGATACTAGCTCTCAAGTGCAACTGCCGGAACACACCCATGGGGTAAGGCCGCCAAAATTATCACTTTATACTGGAGTAAATAATATCAAAATATTACCATTAATTTCGAGAAAAATTCAAACGTTATAACTTTCATGATGTCTGGAATCTGCGAAGTGACTCCTTCGCTAGCTGTTCCAAATCATAAACTATACTTAACAAGTTTATGTGATAAAAGATAAAATGAAATGCTACTTTGGATTTCCATCTTTAAGCAAAAATACAACGTCGTTCACTGACATAAAATGTTATAGTCTATAATTCTTTTTTTTTTAATTCGATAAATGTAACATTAAAACCGCATTCAGTATAAGATAATTAACTACAATTAATTAGTAATTATGTTGCGATAATAATACAGGTTTTATGTTCTTTAAAGAATATACCATGATGTATTTGCTTTTGGTTACAAATTTACTTAACTTTAGTTACTTTTGTGTTCCATTGTTGTTATCATAACCTACAATGTTACTATGTAATGTTTGTTTTAAAAGTGTGAATTTTTAGCAACCTTACCCCATACAGGTGTTGATGACAGATTTTCCATTTTACATTTCAACTAGCTACATCCACGGCAAACTACAGCATTTGCAATTAGAGTGTTGATATATATTTTTTTATTTTAAACATAGGTTATTTTTTTTTCGAATTATATTTATTGCAATGCCTTTTTGCACACAATGTGTACTTAAATAACGTGGATAAATTGAATATCGTAAAAGATATATATATTTAATTATGATTAGGAAATTATAAGGCGTGAAGGCGTAACAAGCAAACTGATAGTTACGTTTATAATATTGGTTATAATACGCTGTTACTACTAGGAAACTACACACCTACCTAATCTGGAATTTACAGCCTTTTATAATACCGAGATTACTCTTCAACTCAAATTTCACTAACCATTTAGCGAGTCTTCTTTTCAGATTTAGCGTATCATTGTTTATCCTGTTAATAAAAAAATGTAGGTAGATTTCTACTTGATGCACACAAAATGCGTGAATGAATGACAAACGTTCGTAATTCCGAAAACAAAATGATTTATTATGAAAATTATGTGGCATATGGTCGTATGACTTATCGTTTGGTAGATTTAAATTGAGTGGGCGACACGAAATAAGCAATACGGTGTGTTTTGTCACATAATTATGTCGTAATTACTAGGTTACGCTTTTATTTAGCCGATAACTTGTTTGCAATATTGAAAAGATTACAATACTACTTTTTATTAAGTATTTAATAGTTTTTTATCTTTTGATCAAAATAGTAATGAACACATTGAGCAGATAGAAACAGTATTAAGTTTTATAACAAAGCCCCAAACCTATTTTAACCGGTAGATAGTTCAAGCGCCGCGTCAAGCACGATTTTAATATTTAAAGTCTAAATGGCGTTATCTGAAATAACACCTCTTTTTGTGCATCATGTATTTATATAAAATTATGGACGATGAAAAGACAAACCAAATTGAATTTCTGCTCAGTTCTTAATGACTAGGTTGTTTTCTGAATCAGTGGTAGTGTCGATGTTCATAAGCACTTTCTCATGGCCTAAACTGAATAAAGTGCTTATAGGATTTTGTTTTTTAAATCTTATCTGATATTAAATGACGATGCGAACTAAGATAGTAACATGTTAAACCTATAGAGATCTCTCAACCCCCAAGTGTATGTAACGGAACACACCGATAGGTGCTTGGTGACAGATATTCCTCCTCAGGATGATAGCTAACTAGGTGTGGATTATTAAAACCCTCACACTGCAACATACCAAGTATATGATCAAGTAAATAAAAAAACATAAGTTGAAATTGTAAACTGTATTATGCGTTACAGATAAGGAGGTAATTGTTACGCCACCATCTTGCTCCACATTTCGCCTGCAACTTCAAGAAACGATGCACAATCAGAAAAATATTGACATGAGTAGATTATCCTGTATGTACCTTAACTAGTCATTAATTTATTAATACAAATAACTATATCTATTATTATTAAAACTATTATTACTTGGAAACGGAGCTGATGGCATATATATATTGACACAAAATGGCTGCCGTTAGTAAATAATACTAGCCGTGTAGTGTGAACATAGACTAGTATCGCCCATTTTAATCTGAAAGGATTTTCTTTCTATTATCATGGTTTCAATTATCAACTTTGTGTTTATTGAGGAGGTAAAATAGTTCTACTATATTTTTCCTTTTATGACTGTACAATTTTCAAAGTTCTATCCTTTTTTTTTTTTTTTTTTTCGTGGGGAAGTCCTTGATGGACACGCCACCCTCCCGGGGGAGAGGGTGGGTAGTGTGAAACTCCTACTCACTAAAACCCCACGGTGTACATCTGCCGCTATGGGATTGGGGCGACACGAGATCTCTAAAGCATTCATCGTGCCGCCCCAGCGGTTAGCCCGGTGTCAGACAGCGCCACCGGGTCCCGACCTTGTCAAGAGACGACCATGTACACACCGGTCGTCTCCTCCGTCCGCCGGACCTGTGCAATGGGAAGATGGGCCCCCCGACCCACCCTCCCAGGTCCAGCTAAGATGGTGGAAGGAGGCGAGCAAAACGCCCTCTCCTCCCACCGGTCCTCCGTTGGCGGAGACGGCCACTCCGAGGGTCCAGCTCGCGGACCCTCTCCGCCGCCTCCTTCTGCGAGACGACTTCCTCGCAGAAGGAGGCTACTGCATTCCACATACGCTCGCTGCCAAGCATGGCTTTTACCACGCTCGGCAGCGAGAGATCCACACCTACCGCCGCAGCCAGAATACGGCGTTGCTCCTCCCACGCAACACACTCAGACAGAGTGTGCTGCGCGGTGTCCGGCTCAACGCCGCACTCGTGGCATACGGCGGTTGGCTCCCTGCGTGCGATCCGGTGCAGGTACCAACCGAAGCACCCGTGCCCGTACCCATCGTCTCGAATACCATTCCGACAGGACCGGGCGGACGGCGTCGATAGTGTATCTACCGTACCGCGCGTCCGCCAGGTCCTGCCTCCACCTATCCAACATCTCCTCGCGGAGTCTCCCACGCATAACCTCTACTTCCCTGGGAGCTGGAGGCTCCCTCATCCGTTTCTTGACCGCCGTATAGTTATATACGGCGGCAAGCACCTCTACCTCCAGCTCCCAGGGAAGGGAGCCGGCAAGCACCATGGCCGCCGCTGAGGACACCGTTCGGTACCCTCGTATCGCCCTCAGCGCCACAGTGCGCTGCGCATTTCGCAGCGCACGTATGTTAGTGGCGCTGAGGGCGTCCACCCACAACGGTGCCCCGTAGACGGCCATGGATCTTACGACCCCCGCATAGAGGCGGCGGCAGCTAGCACCCGGCCCCCCCGTATTGGGGAGGAGTCGTCCAAGTGTCGCCGCCGCCCCGACTAAGCGCGGTCTGAGCCCCTTAAAGTGGGGCTCGAACCGCCAACGTCCGTCCAGGGTGAGGCCCAGATACTTCATCCGGGCCCCCACCCCGACACGGACGCCCTCCACGTAAATGTGGGCCCCAGGAGGTGGCCCTCGCCGAGGCCTATGAAACATTAGGGCCTCGGTCTTTTCGAGGGCCACCCCGAGGCCCAGCCTTCTGATGCGCCCGACCATATTTCTCACGTACAACTATGTATTTACAACCAACGTAAAATATGACTGCGGTTCCAAGTTCGTTCAAATAATTAACTAAATATCTACCCATAAAGACTAAATAGATATTTATATTTCTGTTTTTCAGTAGAAATAGCTGTGGTTGAGTTTCTTCTACGAGCGTGCAGTACTTTTAGAAGCTAATCAAATAATAAAGTTAATAAAAAAACAAGATTACAGACGGAAAGGGTTCGACAAATGGTTGTAATTACAATTTCCATCACAAGTCGATCAGGGTGATAAGAAATTTAACACTATATTCACTGTCATAGGGTCGGCTTATCGTCCATCAAGAACGGTGCCAATGCGTCGCTAACAAATACGTAATTAATTGTATCATTTTATACGATTTCCCGCTGTTGTAATCAACAGTGTATTTTTTGGAGTATAATCTGTGTTAATTAAATCATCTTTCACCGCAAACAAAATTGATACAACTTGTTTATTTTTAGCAGGCGCCCGCAACTTCTTCTGCGTTTGTGGAGGGAACACGGAAATTGGTCGGTCACAGACGGCGGGATATTTTTCCAACTTACTAAACAAAGCAGCTAAACAATATCTATGTAAATTGTTGCTTATAAGTTATTCTGATGTGTAAGTAATATTACAGTATAGTTTTATCAAGACCAGTGTAATAGTTTTTGCGTGTTGTCCTCACGAAACAATCGCCTCTGTTTTTGGACTATACCGTACTAGTATAAAAAGAAACTAACATAAATCTATCCTAACAAACTTGTCTTTTATAATATTAATAGAATATTTCATCTGATTACGTTTGACATTACTTTAACTTTACACCATGAATATCTAGAATGTTCATAAGTGAAATGTGTCCGATAATAATAAAATATCTGAAAAGGCTTAACGTACATTAACCGGTGCGGCGTGCTTGCTTGTTCGATCCCGCGCCACTCCATAGCGCGGCAGACGGTATGATAGACTTGTGGGTTTTTTTAGTCAGTAAGAGTCTGACACCCCACAGCTCTCCAGGGCTGTGGGTGTACAATGAAGGATGTCTTCCCGCATTAAAAAAAAAAATGCGGCGGTTGATCGTTATGTCAATGAGCAAATTTTGGCGAAAATATTTTTTTTATCTAACGAGTGTAAAAAGCGAAAGTTGTGCGAGTTTTTAAGCGGGAGTACAGAGTATAGTGTAAATGAGAATAAGATTTACTACACATTTAAACTGTAGAATGGTTAAGTCGAACTGCTTTTGTTGATAACATTTTCTCATATTTGAATCCCTATAAGGAAAAGCATGATAGAACTGTCTTATGATAATTGTAGATTAAGATATAGCTCTACATTCTTGTTATATTTTATAGGTGTAATAGCATTTGATTCGAACATCACCTAATAGTAAATGACGATGTGGCCTGAGATGGTAAAACCTTTTAAGTTTTTTTTTACAATGACATGACATGTCATTTTATTTGCATATACTTTTTCTATAATATATTTTATATTCTTGTAATGGTTTATTATATCAGAGTTTGATTTATTGGACATTGAATACTCCGAAAGATACCAACTTTATTAATTCAGGTCAATATGTACTGATTTCAGTGATACAAAATCCTACAGTCGCGAAAGTGAATTTTGTTATGACAATCGCCAACGTTTAACAAAAACCTTGGTACTACAAAATAATCCCAAGGAGGGATCATGTCAGGCGCGCGCGGCCGATCGTAAAAATTAAGCCAAATCATACATCACAACATGACAAATATGTTGTTCCGACACTACTGGAGTGAGATACGGATAAGGAGATGATGATATGGCCTAAGATGGTAATACGCTAAAACCTAGAGAAGAACTGGCTCTTAAGTGTGGCTGCGAGTTTTTGGCGGGATCTTGGTTTGTCATGTAGTGGCTTTTATATTTGATTTATAATCTTGTGTTATTAGACCCTATATTTTGTAATATTGGTGGTGTTTTACGTAATATAGCTCGGTCATTATGCACAAGTGAAGTGGATGGAAAATAATACCACGGAGCGTGCATTCTGAGATGCCACCAAAACTCCATGGAAAGTTCTAACAAGGAAACCACCATCTTGTTAGAACATTATAATTACCACAAGACACTTACTTGAAACAAAACATTGACACTGGCAAATGCTTCTGCGGTGCCAAAACAAGAATAAGAAGAAGTGTGGCTGCCGAAACACATTTATAAATGGTAGGTGATTTTCAACTTGAGGGTTGCTACCGATCTAGGCAGTCGTGATTAAAATTCCTACCGCAATTATTTCATTAGACCATGTTGTTTATCTTCTCTCAAAGCTTCAGTTCATTGTAAGATTCGAAGCTATGTTGATAGATGTGGGCCAATGATCCATCATTACTTCAAACTATCTCAAAAGGCATTACAAGTTAATAATCAAGTTCACATATAACTCTAAATGAATATTATACTGGCGTCATCCCACCCTATAGATTTTACACTACGAGCGCAGCCTTAATCAAATTACACCATCAGACGGACTGGACTATAAGCTTAACCCATTAGCCGACACTGCACCCGATTTCAATTTGCGACACGGACTGTCAAATTAAATTATGCCGAATGGTGGGTATTACTGGTTATGTGGAAAGAAATTTCGATCTTGGTAACTTTAGATACAACCAATTTTCAGTGTATAATGGTATAAAGTGAAATCTTGAGAAGAACTATAGGTATGTTATTTTTTGCCAACCTATCTTCTAGATTATTATGGCCATTGTAGAGAATTACTAGTAGAAGAATATTACATACATAAATAATGTTATAAGTGTCTTATGTTATTTTCCATGTTCTAATAAGATAATGGCTCCCTTGTTAAAACTTTCCATGGAGTTTTTGTGGCATCTCAGAATTTATGCTCCATGGCATTATGTACTATCCATTTCACTTGTGCGCAAGAACCGAATGATATTAAGTAAAACACCACCAATATTACAAAATATAGAGTCAAATGACACAAGATTATGAATATAATATAAAATCCACTACTTGACAGACTAAGATCCCACCAAAAACTCAAACTTACATTAATTTTATGTCTTAACTCAAATATATGTTTTGTGTAATTTACGTATGACATGTAATATATAAAATGGCCCCAAAATGTTGAAACAAGAGATAAATAGATTAAATAAAATGCATTTTAAAGCCAAAGAGTTCCATTTTCAAATACTTTAGTTAGTTTTTAAGTTGTATACGGCAGAGATAATTAGATAAGTATGTTCGTAAAATACTACATATCTGAATAGAGTAGGTAAACACTACCCAATTTTTAAACAGGGTAGCCACAATAAAGTTCTGCTTTTTTACCTTACTATACCGTAAAACCTTCGAAATTTAGTGTTATATCCATCTGATAAATGATCTAAGAGGTCTGCGGCCATTTGTGGTTGGACACATAAAATCCAGATATTCATTAGCGACACACTTCCGAATTAATTCGGCCAGCGTAAGAGAATCGTAATATTTATTAGCAATAAACAATGATTGCGAGTTTACAACGTCATTGCGATCGGCTACCGTCTCGTTTGCTCGACTGTAGTGGTGGGAAGTGACTGTATTGGTAATCGATAATTTTTTTTTTATTAAAAAAATCTTTCAATCATATTTTGGGTTTTATTTCCAATCTTCTTTAGCACCGTTGTGTTATGAAAGTTGGTGAAACGTATAAGAGAAATTAAAAGGAGACAGATCACACATCTATAGGATTTAACCTGCGAGAGAATGAGATAGAAGGAACTACATAGTGTTCCTCATAAGGAATATATTCGTTCCGAATATATACGCAGTCACCTCTTTGTATATTGCATTACTAAATACTTGCTCTGGTACGAGCGTTGTATGTGTGTATATTTGTACGTATGATAGTACGTGTGCCTGTGGACCTGCGAATTATGAAGTTTTGGGAAAAGGCGTCACAACCGGTGCGGTTATTGTTCATGGCGTATTTGAAAAGGATATTAACGTTTTCTTTAACTTAATTTATTATCTTACCATTTATGCTAGAAAGTTATACAATATAAACAATAATTCTAGGATTCAATTAAAAGAGTTTCCGATGTATACAAATCATTATTCAGTATTTTCAAATAGCGATTAGTCTGTTACTTGTAAAAAATCTGCATTACTTTATGTCACTCGCTATATCATAATTTATCCATGAAATAACATATACAAATATTATACTAGCTATGCCCATGGCTCCACGGGTATTTATTAGTATCGATTGCTGTTATTATTTTCTGTAAATATTATTTGTTCCAATAATAATAAAACTTAAATAATAAGATATTAGAAACATCACTAGATAAATATATCGATAAAATCTAAACAATACAGCACTCAGAAGGACAAGGGCAATATATTGTCGGACATCATAAATATGACATCCCATCACTGTCGACATGAAGGGACGCGCACTGACGTTACACGTGCGTATGGGCGTTATCGTAAAATTTTACGACGCTGCAAGATCACTGCGGCCGGCCGTGGTCGAACTTCCGTTTGTGGGAATATTGTTGGTAGAATTGTAAAAAATATGTGAAGAATATTATTGCCACATAATTATAATGGCATTTAAAGTAAATATTTACCGATGTAGATCAAAATATATATGTACGATTTGATTTCATTGACACAAGTAATGTTTGACTTTGAACTCATGTTGTAAATTAAATATAATGCCTTTTTTTTACTTTATTATTAGTTATGGGAATAACCAGTTAAGTTAGTTTAAAAAGGGACAGAGAAAAATATCACCTAGGAAAAATATATGGATTTTCTAAAAATTAATAATATAAAAAAACATAATAACGATGTGTCTGTACAATAAAAAATATGGAACGATAAGTAATTTTATATATTAATTAATTTCAGTAATGAATTTTTTTTAAACTGTTTTTAATAATTTAGTTAAATAAAATTTTTATTTCAACAGGAACCAGGCGATTGTTTACTAAACGTACATCGTGTTAAATGACATAAAATCTAAGTCTCAAGATCAGTCTAAATTTAAAAATAAAAACATTACATTTTCTACATAATAATCGAAATTTATACGGTATTCAAAAGATACCACCCCATTCCTATCGACGATTGAGTGTTTATTTCATAGTGGAAAGAATGTCTCTTAAATAATTTGGAGATAACGGTACTATGTGTGGGTATCACTGACAATAACGCTTGCGACTCGGAGCGATAAAAGCGCAAGGTGGAAGCGCTTTCGTCGCCGAGAAATCAAAAGAATTATACGGATACGACGATTTCTTATTTTTCATCTAGGTAATACATAAAAATCAAATGCTGAATGTATTTAAGCGCGTCACTTCACAGTGGCTGCATGTATTTGGCTTGTCAATTTGTTGTGTATGTATCGGTCAGGAGAAGGTTTACATTAAAGAATATATTTGACAAACAGAGTGTATCGTAAAGATATACGACATAAGTGAAATCTTTGTGTTACAGAGAATACATTTTAATAAAATAAAAAAAAAATAAGTCCACGTCACACAGTACTAACCGCGCCCGACGTTGCTTAACTTCGTTGATTGGATGAGAACCAGTGTTTTCAACGCTCTATCTGACCGTGTTTATCCCCACCACTTTTCCTAACACAAAAAGGTTATCGATAAGATTATCAAAGCCCTTCCATAAGAAGTTTCACTTCAAAATAGTACAGAAAAGTAAGTTCAGTTGCTATTTTATATTGTTGCATGATTGTACTATAAAGTGAAAACTTCGCCTCATTTTCTTTATTACTACACCCGTATTAACCCCTTACGAGCAACTATTTTAGTATAGGATATGACGATGTCTAGAAGATATTTTAAATGCTCGTAAAGCAAGAGTAGCTTGTATTATATTTCATTATCAAAAATTCATTATATATACACTAACAGTTCACATACATACAATAAAAGTATAAAATTAACTATTACCTAGCCACTTATTATTAAATCTTTGCCAATTATTTTACTTAAATTACTAATAAAGAATATCATACGTCTATTCATCAGATTTATGTCTTATCGTCTGTATATACGTCGCTTTTGGATTTTTACAACAAATTTCCTTATAATCCAAATAACTCTTCAATGGTAATTAAAGGACAATAATTGAACTAACGTGCTTAAACATTTAGAATAACTTAACTGTTACTTGTGACTTTGTTTTCTTTTCATTCGAAATGGATTCACATACTGACTATTGTATTTTATAATTTACTTTAGCAATATATATTTAGATAACATATGTAGATATGAAATGTCAAATTAGATAAATCGTTCTAAGGTGTCATAAAATAAAAACTTTTTGATTTCTGGATTCATTTTGCTAAATTTTATAGTAAACTGTTCTAGAAATAGAATAATATTTTAGATATCATTATATGTATCAAAACCGTTATTATCAACATCGTATTGTTTCATAAACTTTAATTATACATAATCTATTAAAATAAATTAAATAAAAAATAATTGTCATATCCACGTCATTCTTTCGGTCGATTCGACTAAAAGGAAAACCTTCATCGAATCTCTAAGAAAATATTGGATAGAGATTAGGCCATCCACTTTTATTGGGTTTTTCCACAATATTTATTTAACGTTCGCGTCGACGGACGTTTGTGTCGGAAACGGTAAACGAACTTATCTGACACTCGGGGATAAATCTTTTTGTTTGTTAACACACTTTTTCCGGGACACTTTAAGGGTACTACCAGTTTATTTTTTAAGTTATAATACAAATAAACGGGAAACATTTCTAGTTGATAGCGTAGGGTCTTAATTTATTGTTGGGGATTATTTCTCTTCGCTTTGTATTTCTCTTTCATTATATTTCGAATATTTATGTTAGGAAGGACCTAAAAAATGTTTCATTTATAATACAGTGATTCTTATGAAACATTTAAAAAGCGTATTTTCAGCAACTATTGATTTACGTTCTACCAAAAGGCTATAACAAGACATGCCACGAATCTTCTTATATATAAATAAAAATATAGGGATACACGTATCACGCAAAAAATCCTGAATAGATTTCAATCTATTTTTTAATTTTGTTACTTAGACATATGATCCGTGTCTAAAACAAAAAAATATCAAGTCTTCATTTAAGTTATAGCAAATTATTAACTTTAATATGAGTGAATTTATTAATAAGCTCACAATTTTATCGTGTGGTCATAAAGACACATCCATTTTCTTCTTCGACTATGCTTATTTCAGGTACAGTGTGGCTAGTTTTGGTGATCGCATAAAAAATAAAACAAAATTTATTCAAGATGTCTCAAACACTCGCCTATATGTGTACTGTATTATTTTATTCCCACACTGTACAAACAAGATTACCATCGAAATAAATAAAGCATACCAACTTTAGCGTAAACCCTTTGTCGCAAATTAATTGATGTGGTTCGATACAGAATTATCACGTGAAAGAAATTTCTCACACGTCCACCCGAAAGTGGATAAAGAGACGGCGAATGACCGGTACAACGCATTAGACTCGGACTGACCGTTCGCCAATAATCCGATTCTATTTTGTCCTTTAATAATATTAGTTTTGATTTTGTGAGAATTCGTCTAATGAACTTTCACATGCATTCCCGAATAAATAACACAAAAGAGTCTCTCTGTCTCCTCCAAATATTAATATAAATTGTAATAAAATATTCCCATTTCTGGGTAAACCTCATAACTACGCTTTTCTCAAAGTTGAAATGATTAGTGGAAAACATTGTTAAAACAGAATATTAAATGTTCAGAATGAGAACCAATCCTTTTACAAATGTTCTTTTTCTCGTGTCTACTATTAATTATTATTAAACAAAAATTTGTGTAAAATTGGCAGTTACAAAAATTTTGTTGTTAGGGAGTTTTCTCAGGAAAGTGGCGAAATTCCATAATTTAGAGTATTCGCGAATCAAATTACAAATACATGTAAATATAAATAAAATTAAAATGTCTGCTGTTTATCCGAAGCTAATTTCCGAAACAGTTCCACTGACTTCGACGGGATTCTTACTCGTAGATAAAATGTTTTCTAAGCTACATAATGATGCTTCGGTTGGTATCTGCACCGGATAGCACGCAGGGAGCCGACTGCCGCATGCCATGATTGTGGAGCTGAGACAGACACTGTGCAGCATACTTTTTCTGAGTGTACTGCGTGGGAGTCTCAGCGTCGTACTCTGGCTGCGGTGGTGGATACGATTTGTCGCTGCCGAGCGTGGTCGCGGCCATGCTCGGCAGCGAAGCCATATGGAATGCAGTGACCTCCTTCTGCGTCATCTCGCAGAAGGAGACAGCGGAGAGGGTTCGTGAGGAGAATCCTCTGAGTGACCCTCTCTGCCAACGCAGAGTCGGTGGGAGGGGGCGGCGTTTTGTTCATCTCTTTCCACCTCCGTAGCCAAACTTGGGGGATGGGTCGGGAGCCCATCTCCCCATTGCACAGGTTTGGCTGACGAGGAGGAGGCGGCTGGTGTGTACCCAGCTTGCCCCTCATTAGTAAGACGACGCCCGGCGGACACCTTCCGCTGGGCTGGCCGCTGAGGCGACATGGTGATAGCACTGCACGATCCCATGTCGCCTCAACCAAAGCGGCGGCCGGTACACCGTGTGGTTTTAGTGAGTAAGAGTCTCACACTACCTACTCTCTCCCCCAAGAGGGTGACGTGTCCATGATGGATTTCCCCACGTTAGTAAAAAATAAAAAAAGCTTATCGACTTGTTGACTTTTTTTCAAGTACAACAATGAATGATATTTCGTACTAAAATATTAGTCATTCGTATTACACGTATCGTACACATAACACAACTTATACGGTATCTCTAGTGTTTCAAATAAGAACTTGCGCTAGTTAGACGTCGAAACCCAAAATCAGTTTCCGTTGATGTCGACCTATGGAATACTCACATCGGGACCTGCGAATCCCTGGTCTAGATATAGTGGCAATTGCTTACAAATTCCATTGTATCCATGTATTATGCTTATCTTACTATTTACTTTCTAAATAAAAAAGGATGGTTTTTAATAAAAACTCGACAAGTTCGCACACTGTACGCTTAATCCCTCAGCACTCGTAAATGTTTACGATCGCGACTAGCTGCGGTGCGAACGCGTCCTTATGACGCCTAGTGTCAACGCGAAGTTAGGATATAGGCACATTGAGCTATACTCTAATGATGTCAAAGAGAAAGCATTCGTTAAGATTTTTATTAATATTACTAATTTTTTAAAAGTGAAAACTTCTGTAGGTTCATTCAACAGCGAATACAAGTCAACCGACCTCCAGTCAACATCAGCCACGTTTCCTGTCTAACAAGGAGTGCATCATTCCAATAATAACGGTGTTATTTTTACGTACGATAATAATAAAGTTAAATTCAGTTGTTATGGATGTTTTACAAGTTTTTACTTCTAGTGTGTGGTAATAAGACCACATTCACGTTTTTTTACAATTTATAGATTTTAGAATGTGAACAAAATCTTACCTAATATTAAATGTTGATTTGTATTATGATGGATAACACTAAACTTCTAGAAGGACTGGCTCTAAAATGCAGCTTCCGAAATACACGTGTAGGTGTGTTCATTGATGTGTTTTAGCTAGATGGTAGATGATCAAGTAGTCATTAGGAAATACCCTGCCACAATGATTCGATTGCATTAGCAAATCAGTCAAAAATAAAAAATATATAAGTTATTATATCCGAATATAACAACAAAACGCATCATCTTTGCTTGATAAGGCGTAATTGTGCAGATGAATTATAAATACAAATTAAATGTTATTCAAATATCATTAACATATGTACAAGTTTTTTTTTCGAATCGACTACACTGTTGATCTGGCTAGGTCTTTACAGTTTCACCGGACTATAAATATATACAGGTCAATATACGAGTATACATACTTTAGATTCGTTTTAGTATTATCTACGTTTTCTGTTGAACATGCGTGCGGTAAATTAAGAAGCACTTTTACATTACAAAAGCTATAGGTAAATGAATACTTGTTTTTTATAATTATTATTTTTTAATAGGCGAAGGTAAAATAGTTATTTTTTAGTTTTAATTTATTTTTTATTTAATAGCTATTGACGAGCTTGAAATTGGAAACAGTTTGCTTTTCTTATCAACAACCAGTAGAAGTGTCTATTCATAATCATATTTCACAATCCTTACATCTCCTAATCTACAACATTTGTACACTCTTTGGTACCAATAGCTTAACATTATTGAAACTTATAAAATGAATCAGTCATTGTCAAATTCCAAGCACTAGTCAAAATAACTATGTAAATTAAAAGGTTTTAAAATAAGAATTGTATTTGGCTTGCTTCAAAGCAAGAACGTGGAAATAATTTCCTACCATTGAAAATCCCAGTGTGCCTCGAACTTAACGACTACCGTAAATATATCTCTTTTCCAATATTACCACTTATTGTATTTTGTATTATTTACCAACATTTACGATCCGTATCGTTGATAATTTTGAGTGAGTCCGAACTACTTAAATTTTTATGTCCTCCGCTTTCCACTTCAATAATGTCGAAGCGGTTTTATGGGCGGCTGTAAAATGTTGCGCTTTTTCTATTTAATTAGATGAGGTAGAAAAATAAGTTAATAATGTCTATCGGTGTATAATAATAACTTAAACCTCTTATGTGCTGAATTTTAAACTTAAAATCAACTAACCTTGTTTGTGTTTTTCTTTTAAATTTTTATTCTTATTAACCGACTTCTGTCCAAGCGGATAGGCAGTTGCTGATGTCGGCTCTCAATTTAAATAAGCAAGATATCGGAATGTTTCACGGGGTACTATCTAAACAGAACAGTATTGAAGCACTTAGTCTTTTTAAATTGTTGAGTCCTCATTAGTCACACTTTTCTTCATTATCATTTGTATTATTGTATTAGTTATAAGTTAGTTTAGTTTAGTAAATTAAGTTAAGGGTACTATTGGGCTGATATACCCATAAAAGCCTGTAACTATATTAACAAAAAAAAAAACAGGAAATTCTCAATTACTTTTTTTAATTGTTTGTTTTCCACAGGACTTCTCGTCAATTATAAACCTATTGGAAAAATTGTTTTTTTTTGGAGAGGGGGAAATTGTTAACGGAGTCCCATTTTAATTTAATTAACATTGAATCTTGCCTTTCGAATATACATAAGGAAACTCTTCAAAATTGAATAGGAATTAGAGAAATGAGATATTGGTATTTTTTTTTCGAACTGACCGGAGCTTCACCGGACTAATGACATTGGTAGATTTATGACAATCCAAGGTATGGTAGGTACCTAACCATAGTCAGGGGCATTCGTCCTAGTGCATTATTTTAGAGTACATATTTTTGTATCATTTTTTGCATGCATTTTGTGCATTATTTTAGAGTCATATTAAATGTCCAAAAAATGTAATATCCGATCGGTTTTTTTGTTACTAAGACTTTTATAGTTCATCAAGTAAAAGAAGTTCCGTAAGTTTCGCCTCATGAACAACTTTTTATTTCGGGTTTGCATATTTTAAATCTGTGATATCTTCCAAGATACTTATTGAAATTATATTTTAAGATATAAGAATGGTTACTATACGTCATCTTTATGAGACATACATACACTATCGCGGATTTTCTATAGATCTCTTTAAGATATGTAATTACACGGCATATTATATGGAAGTGTCTCATAAGATTTAGCCAACATTACTAGTAAGCGCTTGAAAAGTATTACTTACAATTCGTTTATTCAACCCTTCTTTTTATTAATATAGTTATTATTGTGTACAGTATTATGTATAAAATCTACTGAAATAAATTATATAAATATCAATATAAGCCACATCAAAACGCGTTTTCGTAGTTTAGAAATCCAGCGTACACACTGTACACAGTGAAACACGGACAACGACTTTGTTACATTTACCATCAATAAATTGTCATTAATATGTCTAATTCTACATATTTTGAATAAAAACTACTAAGTGTTAAAAACTAAAGGCAGAATGATGTCTAAACTCATAAAATTTTTTTGCTAAAAATAAAGTCGTCCATTGCAAAATTATATATAGTTTTATTTAATCCTTTTTATATAATACAATAATCTATACAGTAAATATTCAGAAATATGACAGATGAGATGCAAAATAAAAGGTCTAAACGTGCCTGCAAAAAAAAAAATATAAGACCTAAAAACACATACTCGTAAAATCAAGCACACATGCGGGCGCACACACAAACGTTTATTCAAACTCGTGTACAAATCCAAACGAAATATAATTTGAAACAGCTATTTCTTTTTCTGATTATACGCTATTGGCCTGACGGGCTCTCATAGCTTCACCAGACTTTTTTGGAGCGGTATAGCAATATGGTCAAGAGCGTCACCAGGCTATGAAAACAACCGTAAACAACAAACCTTTCTGAAGTAAAGATCCACAAGATGGACGCTGAACCTAGTGTGAATATCAACAACAAATATAAAATGTAATTGAGAAAAACTCTATTTTTATCTTGTCAATCTAAGAGAGCTTAGATTGAAAAAAGTTGGAAATAAATACTTTTATTATTATTTTTTACTAGCGGCCCGTCCTACCTTCACATGCGATAAAATAGCAACGAAATAAGTAAATCTGTCTTTATGTCAACATTTTTGAAGATTTTCCTACTTCCTCATATCTCACACACTCGCTAGCTTTTTTATATGGAGATTTTTTTAACCCAAAATAATTACTTTTGCATACGATTTTCTCGAAAAGTTTCTTTCATACGAACCTTATCCTGAGATTGAAATACACACATAAAAAAATCAATTATTTTATTCCTGTAGTATTAATTGAATGGAATTTTATTTCAATTATGTACAATAATTTTAAAAAACATTATTTCTCACTTATCCGATATATTGATATATCAAGTAACATTTAATGCCTGCATTTATGTCGATGTTCGGAAAGAATCTATGAGAATTTCGTTAAGCACATCTACACATCATTTATCAAGTACACTCGACATCAATAAAATCTATTATAATTCATTACTAGATTATATGTTTTGACAAACCATTAAACTCGCATCGAATGAACACTGTACAGTTTGACAGTCAATCGATTGACTCGCATTGACAGTGAGATTTTACAGTTGACGACACTTTTAAAGTGTCGCATTACTGTCCGAAGTTCGTTTATTAATGATCGTAAATAATGGAGACATTTTCAACTAGAATGCGATTGAGCTTAAGGACGGAATGCTTTAGTGGGAATTTCATAGGGTGGATATTTTCTTAATTTAGAATTGAATAAGTTACGCTATTTAAATATATTCTGTAACTAGGTGATACTCGTGATTTTGTCTGCGTTATTAAAAACTTCGTCAGTCGCGTTGAGCGATTTTTAGTAGGAGAAAAATTGTTGGGTTCGCGTCACTGATGACCTCGACATGCTCGTGATGTATTGCGCTTGCACCAGACTAGCAACCTATACATAGCGGCCTGTATACATGTAATATTGATATTTTGTATTGAGAATATGTATGAGATATGAATATACATATGCAATATATACAATAGATGTGAAACCAGACTAATATTAATAATTTTAATTTACAAATTAAGTAATTACAATAATTCAGGGTATAATTTATAGAAAGATTAGGAAAAAAACATAGGCATTCCATTGTTTTGAGTTTTCACTTCTGTCGTCAGTCCTTGTGACTGTCTCGACTTTTTTTAATTTAACAATATATTTTTTATGTACAGAAGAAAAAACATAAAAAAATTAAACTAAAAATATGTTTTGCTTACAATTTTTTTAAGTATTTATTAGTGTTTACAAAAATTATAATTCCTTAAAACTTTAGTAATTTTATGTCAAATGAAGATATCGTAATATTTTATTTTAGATAAGGACCAAGTGTCTAAGAAATAAAAAAAATATATAGAAATCTACCTAGTAGTTTTTGCGTGTTGTGCAACAACGGTAGGTATATGTCTAAATCGCAATAAAATGTTTTTTAATATAAATTTGGTAATATATATATCTCAAGAAATTGTTTGTTTGGTACGTTTATGTGGGATATATACTCAGAGATAAATAAAAAGCAATTTTATTAATACTTTCTTTATTTTTTCACTACACACTTATAAGCAACCTGTCCTAGTACGTCGTATCCGCCAATTTTAATGGTATCTATATCATCTCTCCCTTGCACATTTCTCCTTTCACTCACACCGTACGTTTCATTTTCCACATTTATTTGGTCACGATTATCTCTGGAACTAACCATCTAGGTTTGATAAATATCCTTTACGTTTTACAATTTACTAACTTTTACCAGTACCTTCGTTCTGTAGATTTGAAGTGTCACTTGGGCACGGTCGTTTTTTTTTTTAAATTACGCATCACAATCCGAACGCTTAGGCCGATCGCGCCTCTCCATTGCGTGTTCCGTGCTCTCGCTTACACGCTCGGCTCAGGCGGAACGTGACAATGAGTCATGCCTTTTTGTGCGTGCAGAGAGCATTTATCGATTTATAAGACATTATCATGTCAAACATAAAAAAGAAATCTACATTAACAGGAGAGAAACCGCATGCAAAAGTTAGATTTTATCATTAAGAATGATATAGGATTATGCACATTACTTTTCTATTATAGAACTTCTAAATATCCGTTCGTCTTCAATACCAGATATTTTTAATTAAACTAACAAACATATTTAGTTAATTATCGCCGTGTATATTAAAAATTATAATTGTAGTTTACGGTGTAATTAACAATAGTGTCCGCAGATAAAACATCATAGGTATCCGACCCACATCATGTCGGTGTCATGTAACTGTCATTTAACGATGGTTGAAACGATTAGAGCGCGAATTAATTAATTAATTGGCTTTAATTATATTAAACCTTTCCATTTAGTTCAGTCGTATTTTGAAATAACAGCTCCATATTGTACTACAATCGTTAGTCTGTACTGAAAAATTTATATTAATAGTTTGATCATGAAATAATCTAATTTTCTGGGTTCTTTTCTGTGCCTTTGAGTATGCAAAACAAACACATACTTGTTTTTTTGTAATTATTAGTAAGGATTCTCGGGACGAGAACTCTTTTTATGTTATAAAGTAAGAAATAAATATGCAGTTCAATGTAAGTGGTTAATGCTGCCTATAGTTATGTACGACCATCTTTAAAAGGACCGCAGGTCTGAGATTGATCATAATCATTTGCTATTTCTGGGGGATCGGTTCAAATGCCACATCTACAGTATATCCGATATATTATATTACTAAATTAAACGCAGCAGCGAGAGCACTGTTGATTTGGGATCGTTCACGATTTACTTAAGCACAAAAGGGAGGTTGGAGGTATTTATATTTCTTATTTTTGATGGTATGGTGGACGGGCTCTCAGGATAGCAATTACGTCTGATGTAAGTAACGATGTGGTCTAAGATAGAAAACACGATAAACCTAGAAGGGAACTGGCTTTCAAGAGCACACCAATAGGTGTTGTTAGCCAGGTGGACTTAAAAAAAGTCCCATCACCAGGCTATGGTTTCATCACGATGTGCGATAGCTCCGTATCAGTGGCAAGGTTTTAAACCTACGTCGATCGCGCGGGTCTCCGAAAATGCTATCAACTAAGCCGTCATCGCTTTATTTCACTTTCATCGCTTCAATTTTTTATTTGTATTCTTGTTTTAAATTCGGAATTGTGTAAAAATGTTGCCAATATTTATGTAAATTTATTAGGGGTTATGGTAAGAGTTTTGCTTGCTTTACAGACAAGGGAGTGGGCGAGCCAAAAATGATTAAAATTCTGCTTAAGCAATACTGGCCCCGGTAGTCCGGTGAAGCTGTAGAGGCCTTGCTAGGTCAACAGTGTAGTCATTTCGAAAAAAAATACTGGCCCCTTTGTGGTAGAAATAAGTAAAGTAGATACAATACAGTATTCCAAAATTAACCCTCCAGAATCTGCGGGCAATTTAAATTTCGCTAAATCGTCCGTATCGGTCGAAATGACCGCACGTGGTTCCCAGATTTACATACAACAATGTCTCGATAACACTGTGACGACGCCAATTAAACGATGGACGGTTAAAACTCAATGTTGTGGACGTGTCTTGACCGCGTAATAACTTTAGGGAGGTGTTATTGTGTAACGTAGTTCGAGTAATTTACGGAAGTAACATTTAAGTGCTTCTAATCTTTCTTATATATTGACTAGATGTTTTCCAATACTTCGTTCATGTGGTAATAGATTCGTTATTTCATGGGAACTAGTCTGTATTCATTGTGGGCTGTCTTAATTTTTTTTAAGTTTAACTTTTTTAGATTGCCCCATTTTTTTTGTTCATCTATTGCATGTCATATTACAGCCGGTCGCGGCGTAGGGATAAAATGAAAGGCGCTCGGTACAGCAGCCAAGGCCAATATGGTGGCGTCTACGGCTCATTTCAAAATAATTCAATAATGTAAATAAATTTTGTGCTCAGCTTTTAAAATGCTACGATCCGAAAAAAAGTTTCACTTACATCGTGGTTTCATAAAATTACACTTTTTATTGTAAATTAGTTCTACAGCTCCCCTTTAACTTTTTCAAGAATTTTAAGTTAAATCTGTTAATTTTTATGAAACATGGTAAGCGTCTTTAGAAAAGCGTATGTGACATTTAGCTTAAATAATAGCTTAAAAATTCCTCTATATGCTGGTAAAAGCCGCACAAAAATTGGTTTAGACTTTTTTTTTTTTTATCGTAATCTTTTCCATACTTCCATTATAACCTATAATCCTTGTAGAGTGTTTAAGGTACTTCTGTTAATTGTATAATTACCGTTTAGTCGCGATAAAAAAACGTAAATATATGTAGCTAGTAGTAGATAATACTAAAAATCCTGTATCTTTTGATACAGTTGCCGTCAAAATCAGTTCTGGAATTTTCTATGTCAGCCCGCAGAAACAATTTTATTTATATGTGTGAATAATCTTAAATTAGGTACGACCGGAGACAAATGATCCAAGAGTTTACGGGTAATATAATTCGTCGGGTCCAAGTGTTAACGCTGTAAAATTAGTTTCGCGATTCTTAACAAGGGGTCAGTTTCGAAAATATACGTCAATGGGTATTGGCTTCTCGAAATTTATATTCTTTTTATAAATAATTCGATGTGGCTATAAATTTTGTAGCTTAACTATTTTTTTATTTTATATTTTATAGGTTTTATGACGATATGACCTGAACTTAGTGTATCTGCCGTAACAGACGTAGATACTTGGCGATAGATTTTCAAACTGCGATGGTAGCTAACCAGGCAAGTCTTAGGAACAAAATCTAAACATTATAATTTCACCCAAATGTTTCCTTCATGAAATCTCCGGTTTAATGCAGGATTCAAATATGTGTCGGTCGTCGCGGCATTCGAATAAAACAAAACTGATAAGTAGCAGAAACTAAGCAAGATTCCTCTGGATAAGCATCACTAACAACAAAATATTTTATTATTTCACATTAGCTCAGGATCAAGGCTAGACTTGTTATGTTATTGATTCGATAAAAAGTGTCGGATCTTCTTTAGACCGTAATGACATTCAACTGAGCACTAGTTTAAAAATATTAAACTTCAAACCTATTATTAAATTAGCTTCAAATTATTTCTTAAAACACCCCATTAATATACCTGAATATACACAACAATAAATAACACCTTAGACTCTATGAATAGATACCAAACAAACAAAAATGAAAAGGGTGTGGCAATAATTATTTATATAATTAATGGTATGAAACTGCCAATAGAAGGTAATTTAAAATAAAATCAACCACAATCGATTATCGAAACAATATAATCGAACAATCGATCACGAGTGACAGTCGAATATAAAGAAAAAACAAACGGAAAAAAAAAGATAAATGCGAATCCTATGTTATTATTGAAGCTAAGGGGTTAAGTCCGTGGCAATGACGCTAATGCTTTTTACGCTCAAATGAACTCCTCTAGGGGAGGGTTGAGGGGAGGGTATGAGAAAAAACACAACGAATTTTTACGTAAATCGAATTTTGACGCGATATTATTAGTGGAATTGGAGTGACCGTAGGGGATAACAGAATTATTGACCGCCGAACCGTTCGGCTGTTTATCGGATTATTTTGGGCGAACGATTTTCGTGTAAATGTTTTAATATATTTACCCAAGGAATATTAACAGAACATTAATATATCATTTTAATAAATATTTCGCTGATAGGTAAAACGCTTGAAGAATGCATAAGCTTAACTTACATTCTACTCTTGATGACGCAATGAAGACTTCAAATACTGAAATACCGATACTGCTATATATTTTCAATAGATTATGTTACTTGAAGAATGTTTATTAAGGCGTTCTAGTTTCTCCACGATATTTTTCTTAAATGATATTTTATTACTCAAATTTTAATTAAAAAATTTACGAAGATCGTCACAAAGCCACTACAATATGTTGAAGTTTGAACCTGTGTATATAGAATAGAGATTCTACTAATGTGAACCACTCTGCCACAGTTGCTTTTATTCAGTCAATATCTTAAAGTTGTTTTCAGTTAAAGCATAATCAGTACATGGCTGTTTCGTCTCAAAAGAAGCATATTTCAATCCATCAATAGATACACATGCAGGACTGTATACCACCATCTCACGAAATACTACATCTTTGAGTGTTATAACAATGTAATAAATAACTACATGGTTATAGGTCTCAGAAAACAAAAAAAAAACGCATAAGCATTCTTTTAAAAAATATTTTTTAACCTCGTAGTTGCATGATATTTCTATTCTGATATCTAGAACATTCTTCTATAAGTTAGTTTATTTCTAATAAGATACAAAGAAAAATTTATTCTAGGTTATTTTTCTCTCGAATAGTTTATAATAGACCCTTGAAATCAATCCCGAAATATACTTAGAATAATTAATTATAAGTGCAAAGAATTTAAAAATATATGTATATTCCCAATAATCGACTAACAAAACGCAAGGCATTTACTTCAAATCAAATAGCTAACATTTCACCGAATTTAAACCTCGTAACGTTAAATGGGGTGAACAGAGACCCTTAACATGTGTAGTATAGTAGTCGCTAATGGATTTAAAATTTATTACATCGACGCCTACTTCACACTTTAAACCAACTTTTATTTGCGTGCGAATTCGCTTTACACTTACGTTATTCCATACAAAATAAGGATTATTTTTAATTGAGTAACACATGTTTTTATAATGGGAATGTTGAAAGCAGAATATGTAGTAAGGAAAAATATTCGTAGAATTATTTATTTTATTACCGCCACGTGTTATTTTGATTCGCTTTTTTGTAGGGTTAATTTCGCCAATTTTTGTTTGTCAAATTTGATAATAGTATTGTCCGTATTCAACATTTTTAAACGATCTGAAGAAGTAATTTTATGTCTTCGCAACTTTAAAACATCTTGATCTATTAACAAAGCGTAGAGAGACTATAATGAATCTGAAACAATAGGTATATCTGTATTTAAATGAATTCACATTAAAGTTCAAATAAATAAGAGTCATATATAAGTAAAGCACTTGAAATGCTAACATACTGTTTTGTTATTATTGTAATATGTTATAATAAGAATGTTATTATTCAAGCTATGCACTCTTTCTCAGTCAGTAAACGTGGTTGATGACGGCTGGAACCGAGTACACACGATTAAGTGAATCACCCACCCGAGTTGGCTTGTTGTCGAGTGGCACCGAGTAATCCCGATTCACTGTCACCGGCCCGAGCGTGATGGTTCACGATATAACGGAAAATGTGCAAAACTATCTTTTTTCTTGCCGTTTCATTCCCATAGATTTTATAGATTAACGTTTGATCACAATCTCATCTGGTGTTAAATGATGATGTGATCTCAGATGGTAGTCATGTTAAACGTAAACGGAGACTGGATCTCAAGTGCAGCTGTCGGAAAATACCAACAGGTGTTAGGTGATAAATTTTCAACTTGAGGGTGGTAGCTAGCCAGGCGGACTTAGAAATATGCCTACCGCCATGCTACGGTTTCATCACGATGTTTTCCTTCACCAAAAGCTCCGACTCAGTTGCTAGGATACGAATCTACGTCCTTCAACGCTATGACCGAACACATTACCAAATGAGCCATCATCGCTTAAAAATAGATTTTTACTATCCGCTTTCTTAACTCATAGCAAACTCGTGGTTAGCACTTATTTTTGAGCTTTGTCTGTATTTTATTAACAACTAGATGACCCCGGCGAACTTCGTACCGCCTAACAGTCAATTCTTAAAAAAAAATTTTAATACATATTCTGCTATTCGGGACGCTATATAATGTTACCGTAGTATAAATATTGACATTAATATTTATACGATACTAACGTCACTCAACTGTTTTACCTTCCCGGAACCTCTCCACTAACGCTTAAACTTTATGGTATTAAAGTTCAAATTGACTTTTTAGTATTATTACGAATCATTTGTATGGGAGTATAGAAAAGTGTTCGTTTTTGACATTTTCAGGCATTTTTTTTAATTTTTCTCTCCGTAAAATCCATACTCGTACTTCAAGGTATCTTCTAAAAAAAGAATTAGCGAAATCGGTTCAGCTGTTTTCGAGATTCGCGCTTAGCAACACATTTAGAGATTCATTTTTATATTATAGATACGAGTATAGCCTTATTTTACAATTCAAAACTGTGCTAGTTTCTTGACTACTGATAGATTTATCTATTTTAATATATTTTTTTTTATTTAAAAATATACGATTTTCATTGATCCTAGTTTTATTTTCTTTTACCGCACATTTTAATTGTTTAATTTTAGTGGCTTGTTTTGGTGATTACGGGTGTCAACTACGAACTGTTAGTGGCGTTGGGTAATTTCTAACATATATATTTTTTATTTTTCTATTTTTCCGACGGCACATTAAATAAGCCTGATGATTACCGTTTACCACTTTCTTAAGGGTTGAATTTTAATGGATCTCTTCTTGAACTAAGTACGCCTAATATATGGAATTAATTTCCAACAAATTACAAATTATTTAATACAGCTAATAATACTATCAATAAATAAAAACACATGTGCGATGTCACGGACACAGCCTGCGTATGTGTGAAGACTAGCATTCGTCCGCGACTTCGTCTGTATTTTCATAAATTTAGACATCATACATTATATTCGGGTAACTTTGCCGGTTTCTGCAGTGCACTGTAAGGTATTTTCCAGTTTACTCGACACTTAGCGTTATATTTTGGTAATTTAAAACAATATATTTGAAGACTATGAACTACATGTAATTTTTATGTATAAAATATGTTATTGTGAAGTTTCAACGACAGTAGTCTTTGCGTCTAAGAGTAATAAGCACCCATTCTCACAAACTTTTACGTTTGTAATATTTACAACAATCTGACGCCCGTGGCTTCATCTACGTTGCTTATTATCTTAACAATCTATTTTATGTATAGAAGAATAGCTAAAAAAATTGTAAGCAAAAATATACTATGCTTATAAAATTTGTTCATAAACAAAGTTATCTGCTTACTTCCCCTCTCTGGCGCATGCTAACACCATCGTTTGCCCCACTTCCTAAGTTTCTGAACGCATATTGCTAGCCTATAAAGTATAAAAAAATATAGATGATTAGGTTTTCGTATTTTATTACAAACTTACCTGATTTTAAATTACAGTTATGTCTAAAATGTTAACACACTAAACCCAGTAGTCCGGTGGAACTGTGAAAGCCTAATAAGCTGGCAGTGTAGGTCAGTTCGAAAAAAAAACACACTAAACCTATAGAAGTACTGACTCTCGTGAGACATCTCTAGATGTACCTGTACCTGGCGATAGATTTGCAACTTAAGGGTGCTAGTCAAACGTGAACACTTATTAAGTAAAAAAATCCTCTATATTAATTTTATTCTTATAAATAGGCATTAATTAAAAAGAAATTGTAAGCCCATATTTCTTTTCTTCACATGTATCATTTTATTTCAAGTACTTCAACCCATTTCATTTCCTTGAAGGCGTATCATCTCGCAAAAGCAATGACTAATATACGGCACTACAATACGTTCGTGACATTAATTTGAAGGAAGTCAGTCGTAAACTTTTACGATATAGTCGATTGACTTCCGAAATATTCACAAGACAGGGTTCCGTACTCAACGACTTACTTTACGTTCTATTTATGAGGGGAACGCTGCTGAAGGATTGACTACGATTGAATAGAGAGGTCATGTTAACCCTAAATCTGTATAAGTATTGAAGTTTTCAGTAATTTGACGAATCTGGTCTCTACATGCCGTAGAACTACTTCTACGTCTACACTTATAACAAAAAAGTGTCGTCTCTTTTTAACGCGCGTCCCTTGACCATAGAAAAGATTGAAATAGGTGATATATAGTATACTAAAATATGGATAAATTCTAACTAATTTTATAACACGAATGTGAGCTTGATTGTAATTATGAAATTTTTCATACAAGTTGTCATGAAAATGTCTAGGAAAACGTACTCTTCCCGAGGCATAGGTATTTTATATTAATGCGAGCGACAATACGGGTAAAAGCTAGTGGTTTATAGTATCTACTAGCTGTAATATTTTGTTTTTGAATATACATTATTCAAAATTACATGGTTTGTTTGGTATTCATTGTCGAGTTTGATTATAAACAATATTTATTATTATATATTGAATTAAGATCACAAAAAGCTTTCAATCGATTCTGATTAATATTTTTTTATTGTTTCTTCTATTTTTAGTTAATATTGTCATGTAAAAGCGGTCACTGTGATTTAAATGTAAAACTAAAATTGATTATAGTTGTGTTTTTTATTAATAATTATTCTAAATAATTGTTTATTGCATTATATTAGTTAGTATTTACCGAATTAGCTAAAATATATCAACAGAATGAACTGAAAATCATTTTGTATCGATTTAATTCAGTTTTCGTCTCATTACTTCTACCATATACTTTTGAACATAACAAAACCTATTCTAAAATTTAGCCATAGAATACACCTATAGTGTAATAATAAAATCATTTAATCTTTTCAGCGCTTTTTTAGTTATAAGCTCATTAACGAACAGACTGATAAACAGATGCGTTACCATTTATAATATGTAAGAATTAGTTACAATTTAATATGAATTATAATGAATTGGTATGTGTTGATACTCATCAAAAAACTGTTAGTCAAGTCTGAAATCGCATGATCCAATTTTTCTTATATTAATCTACAATGAAGTTCTATGATGGTTTTAAATGCCTTCTCTAGTACATAACACATTGCCCGCTAGTGCAAGGACTCACCTGAATAAAAACGAAACAACTGCAATGTATATCGAACCTGTAATCTATCTATCTACGGATTTTTAATTTAACTACTTGTGATCCCCAAGTTCGTCCGCGTAGAATTTAGCAAACAATTGTTATTCAATGTAAAGTTGCATATTTAATATTTAATTTTTGAATGCCCTGCCAATATTGGTTAAACCATTTCGGAGATAAGCCGGAACAAACAGACAGACAAAAATAAAAAAAATATTGTGTTTGTTATGTGTACTGAAAGTGTTCATAACCACTTAAAAAAAGCTATTATTTTGACATTATAAACGGACGCTTCTATTGTATAAATTTAATATTATAAATCAAGGAACGTAGGAAAACCTCCTTCAAATTTCATATCATAAAAATCAACTGGCATTAATATAATTTAGCAAGGATATATTTCATTGGATAAAGTTAAAACCTCTTTGTGAAGTTCAACAAAAGAAGAGAGTGGTAGGATTTTTGTCATGTCCATATGGAAATTGCTTTCGCAAATGGATTGCTCTCTCGTGTAAGCGACTAGGAGGAAAACCTGAAAGATAATATTTTAAAACGTTTCTTTAGATTGATACGGCTCGAAATTCGAATATAAGAATTGATACAGTTCCGATTTAACAAGATTTTTTTTGATACAATAGACACTTATAATAATGACTAGTATATTCAAAAATATAGGACTCTAATTGACAATTCACCTTTCACAATTATTATGTAAGAAGATGGCAGGATCTATATAGGGTTTGTAGTAGTACTCAGAAAAGGTGTATAAGACTATAATCAAACCATTCGTGTTATATGGATCCGAGTGCTGGGCTACAAAAGAAATAGATGAGAAAAGATTAGATGTGGCAGAAATGCGAATGTTAAGATGGATGTATGGTGTAACTAGAATGGATAAGATTGAGAATGAGTATATCAGAGGAAGTTTGAAAATAGCACCAGTGACAGAGAAGTTGAGGAGTAATAGGTTAGCATGGCATGGGCATATTATGAGAAGAAATGAAAGTTATGTGACAAGAAAAGTTTTGAATGTGGACGGATGTAAGCGTAAAGAAAAACCGAACAAAGTGTGGATGGATTGTGTGAAAAATGATATGTGTTTAAAAGGTGTGAATACTGAGATGAAATTTGACAGGGGAGAGTGGAAAAGGAAAACATGTTGTGCCTACCCTACTTAAGTGGGATAAGGGTAAGATGATGATGATGATGAGTAGTACTCAGAAAAGTCAGAAGTTAAGTTTCAAATAACAGAATATTTATTTCAGTTCAATTTATTTTATACAGAGAGGAAAAACTATAAAATTTCCGATGCCGGTTGTAGGTTCGTTAAAAACGACATTAGTCGCATTTATCGATGTCGTTAACGTGAGCTTAAACTGTTTTAACTGTATTCAGTGCGTTCCAAACTTTAACATTTATTAACATGTTCCGTTCCAAGCAAATTTTTCCTGACATGTCGTTCAGGATATTTGATATTTTGACTAAAAAATTATTTATAACCTTCCAATATTACATTACAATATCAATACATAATTAAATGTTTCGTTTGCAATGGTTATCACATCGTATGCCACGTGGGTTAAAAGATGAAGTTTAACCTATACTACCGGCATGGAAATGCATGTTACGGAACGTGTTAATTACAAGCTTTATGCATCATTCGCCTTTATGTAGATTTAACATAGAGAAAAGTATTTTTTTTTTATAAAAGTGTACTTTACGTCTTTTTCTATAATCCTTACTACGTTTATGGTAAATTTCATGACGATCGGCTTAGTAGTTAAGGCGTGAATCCGTAACAAACAAACAAACACGTATTTGTATTTATAATATTAGTTACGATTAGAATAACAATAATGATTTATTTTATTACTACATATGTGCCTACGTACTTTTCGTTGTATGCAAGACTAACTTTTACTAAGTTTTAATGTAGACTTTGAACATAAAATACAGTTCATGTTACTCGCTAATAATGTAGTTTGCGTTTATAAGTCGTCAAGAAAATCGGTTGAGCAGTACCCGAGTTAATTGCAAACAAAAAACCAACTATTTTCTCTTTCTAATAGTAGTATAGGTGAGACAAAAAATAGCCTTCATGTCTTAGGTTAAATTAGGTTTTAGGGTTTGATTATGATGCAATTATGTATGTATGAATTATAACACGTTAAACCTAGACGGGTTGAGATTGTCATCAGTTTCAGGGTAACTAGTGAAGTTACTGTGAAAATGCTAATTTATGTTTTATAAATGAGGAATAAGTTATTATAAATGAGATTGTTTTAATTTTTTTTTGGCATTTAAATGCACCTCAAACTGTATGGAAATATTTGGATTAGAAAAATCTTCGTATTTCGTCTCCTTTTGTTATTATTGAATATAGCTATTATCAAGCGCGTTAATGGTATCTGTTAGTTGAGAAATCTAATAACAGAACACTTTTACACGGGTTCGTGTTATTATGGTTACAAAATTTAAATCTTCATACATCCATTGACACTTTTTAATGTAATAATATTTAGTTAAAATTATATAAGTACTATATCTTTAATTTGGCTTCTAAACTGTTTAAAATATCTTAACAAAAGGATCAGCAAGACATGATTTACTGAGGAGACTAGAATTTTAAATTATATTTATAAAATTCCTTTGCTGAACTTTGAGAATCATTGTAGAATGTGTCAGAATTTAAAATCAAAACTACATCAGCATCACAATGGTAGCCAGACGTTGTGTTTGCGGAAGCAAGAGTTGTAAATTTTTACAACCACGATGTCGTTCGCAATTACCGGTAGAGGGGAAGGGTTGTATAGGGTTTTGTTGGGGTAAAAAATATGCATGTTGAATTTTTGCTCCTGCCCTGTAGGCAGGAGGCATAGCTTTAGGTACGTTGTTTGGTTGCAGGTTAGTAATTCTACAAACATGTGGAGTATTAAAATTTTAAAAAGTTTGAACGGTTCTATCTTTGGAACGGCTAGACATATGTGAAAATTTATTATTGTATTTTATAGGTTATTTATTTAGAAATATTTTAAGTTATCTAACACCATGCTATGACTTGAAAGAGAGCAATAATTACTACAAAGTGTTAGCTAGGTAGGTCAGAAATTACGCTAAATATCGGGAAGCGCGACACTGGGTATTAAAGGCACAAAGCGACATAGTCGCTCTAAGAATACCAAACATATACAGAGTTGCTCAGTTGTCTGAAATCGGCTGTTTAGGTAACTGTAGTCCTTTCAACAATATTTAAATTTATCTAAGTCAATCAAAGTTTAGAACGATAAACACGAGAATAACCGCGATGCAAAGCTAGTGTCAAATAAAATAAATTTTAAACTTCTACTAAGGCGATACCTCAAACAAAACCTAATTTGAAACTGCAACTCAGCTCAAATAGGCAGCCACAAACAGATAAGCCGGCGATATTAGAGATAACTTCGCTCAGAAATTGACCTGAGCTTCTGTTGGAACAAACACGGACATATAATTACCGAAAGTGACAAGTCATAGTTTTGCATGATTTTGGACAACTTTTAAAGTGATCGCTCGTAGTATTGTCTTCAAACACAGTCATTCTGATAACTAAATAATATGCGGTTTACCTGTAATCTTTTCTTGAATGGGTAGTTTTGGCTACTAAGAATAAATATAATATTCCATTAAAACAAACGTAAAAAGTAAAAGACATTAAAATAAGAAAGTAGCGTGGGCTTATAATCATACGATAGAAGAGAAAGCTTATAAATATATACATGAACATTGAACTTTATACAAATTTATCGAATGTTTATATACGTACAATATTACAATGTATATAGAAAATTCTACATTGATTATATACAAAATACACATCTGATTCTTATCCGCAACCTTTTTGTTTGACGAGAAGTGATGGAGTAAACACAGTGTCGGGTAGGGTGTTGAAAACATCGCTTCTCGTTAGTACTTGGATGGGTGGCCGCCTGAGAACACCGCGTGAAGTTTGATTTTTGCTGTACTGTTTAAAAATAAATTTTAATTTTCTTTATTGTTATAATAAATCCTTGAGTTATATAAAAAATAATAATATATCTATCTATATATACATTTTCATTGCGGTACGGAACAGAAGTTGGTGTGCTATAGCGCTATGTACTGGCAAGTTATTGTAAATTGTATTACATAAAATATCTTGAGAAACACTTTCGTCTAATTTGGGAAAATCTCGCATAACTTTTCCACCGGAGGAATTGATTTTCATTGGTTAAAACCTCAGATGTTCTTCTCACTACTTTTTGGCGGGTTCTTGGAATTTAATAAACTCATAATATATGTATATATATACAAACACTTTAATCTAAAATATATTAATACAAAAAAAATATTAAGGTTGTTTCCACGGTTTTATATCATTGGTGATTAGCATATACGCGTCAGAGTCGGATTAGTATCTTCCAGATCAACGTCACAGCTCGGGGGCTTCCGTTTGCGCTATGCAGCTCCGTTTAATAAGGCATGCATGCGGTAACATACACCGTATACATTATTCGTGTCATGTTTATTTATGTACTTTAACAAACATGCGATTAACGTGTTTGTTGTTAAACGGGTATAAAATACGGGGTAAGGTACTTAATTTCATTTTTGTGTAGAATGTGTTACATGTATATTTGGAATCTACTTCTGCATTATTGTAATCTATCCTAAGTTGGAACAAATTATAAGAGCCTTTAATACTAGGTTGTTTCATCTTTCCATCGTCCGAAAATGATTTTGCCAAATTACTCTAATAAACACCCAGGTTTGAAAACTTAAAATATATTTATTGTAATTTCTCATATACAATAATCATTTAGTTTTAATCGACTGCATATATAAACTGGACTTCATCGATTTTGTTTCGACTTTTTTCTGTCATTTCCGTGACAAACATAAAAAAACGCCGAATAGTGAACCTGTTCCTGTTTGAAATTGGTTAAAAATTACACATATATATAGGTTTATTAAAATTTAATTGGCAATTTAACCGTGCCCATTATTTTGTGGTCGAATCTGTTTTCCAATACGCAGTATCAGAACAGATACTACTACATTTAGCATCCAATCATGCCTTTATACTAGACATGCACATATCTGACTATCGGAACATTATGTGATACTCAAGACTCACAGGTGTGCCTCAGGAACTACCCTATATTTATTTGATTGACATGAAACTCGTTTAAATAATTCTAATTACTAGTTCATCCTAATAAATAAGTAATTTAGTATAAAATTATAATATTAGGTAAATTGTTTTGAAGGTCTCATTCGGCAGATCTTATCTAGTTTTAGGATTTACTAACTTTCGCCCGATTTGGTCACTACTATTTGGGTCGAATACTACTAGCCTATGTCCTTCCCCATATCTCGGGTTACATATATTCAAAATTTCATTGCAATTGATGCTTAGGTTTTTTTATCATGAAGAGTGGAAAGTGGGACAGGTTTTTTTTTTCAAACTGACCTACACTGCTAGCCTGGTAAGGCCTCTACAGTTCCACCGGACTACCTACAAGAGGGACAGGGTTAATTTTGCATTTATAGTTATAGTATAGGTTATAGTTTTAGTGTAAATTTTCCTTTACTTCAGTCTGTAATTTATGAATTACAACTATTTATGCAAAATAACATTTATTACACGACATTTGCAAATTAAATTGTATTATACATAATGACTTTATGAACGATTTTAAAGAAAAGCAAGCACTCAAACAACAAAGTCGAATAGAAATTTACAATTCACACGTCAAATTTCAAGTGATCAGAAACGATTCGATCAGCATTTCCCACGAATTAGACACGTGTTGGGACACGGATGGTTCAAGAGGGAAGGGCCTCGACAAATATTGTCTTTGAGGGCACACTCGACCGACTTGACTGTTTAAGGGTTGAAACGTTTGGTGACAATGCTCTGTAATTACTTTGTGTTTGATTACAATTGGTTAACGAGTAATTGGATAATTATTAAATACAGTTATTTATTATTAAAGGTGGTTATTATTGAAACATATACTAGTAATTCATGTACAATAAATACATCGAACTGATGGAAGTAATTCGATGTCCGAATATTCGAACCCTAATATGTACCAAAGAATTTTTCATACTTTGCCTGTATTTATTTATTTAATTTGGAAAGACTAATGGTTGACGGTGGAAGAAAACATCGAGAGGAAACCTTACCATGAGACATGTTCTTGTAGTATGTTGTGTGGCTTGTATGGTTGAATATAGAAATGAGAATTTCTCTGCGTTAGAAATCGTCAATACGTCGTGAGTAAACGTGGTGATTATGCCTAAACCTTCATTCAGAAAGAGGCCTATGGCAATGCAGTGGGACTCTTACAGGCCGATGACGATACAACAAATTAGTGAAGACATAGTTATTCAATATAAAGTTGTTGGTGAGTAATTTTTAATCATAGTAGGATACTCAAGAGTTCTGAGAATTATGTGAAACAAAACACCGTGATGAAACCATAGCACGATGGTAGGATTTTGAGAGCCAGTTTCCTCACTAGATTTACCGTATTTACCATTTTGGATAACACCGTCATTTAACATCAGATGCCAATGTGGTCAAATGCTAAAACCTATGAATTATTAAAGAAATCCACATTATGTACTGGTACTAATATGTACACTATTCCCTGTAGATTACTTGTAGGAAAATTTGGAATTAAGAATACAGAAGTAGCATTATCTTTACTCTACCAAAGCTTGATTATATTTGGTAGGTATACATGAATCTGTTAAAATCAAGACAATATCTGTGTTATCATTGTACTCTTGCGAAATAGGTAGTTGGGGTGTTTAAGCTTATTACATTTTTAATATTTGTTTTTTTGTCAGTTATTAACAATTAAGGCTGAGTTGCACCAAAATCGTGGTTATTGTAATTGTTAAAGTTAACTTTAACAATGACAAGATTTGCTAACAGTTACATTTGCCAAAACGAGTTGCACCATCAAACATTTTGTAATTGTTAAAGTTATTAGGGTTGCTACTTCAATAACCCAATTAGTCCCTAAAATCGAAAAGGGTAACATATTTTACTTGGCAGGACTTTCTTATAAGTGTCACTATTGTTGTTCTGTGACTGTCAACAGATGTTCATTGCGCGCAAACATCACATAGCTACAATTATTTTCCTCTGTTATTTACTTTATGTCTATTTCTGTGAAGTTGTATATTGGAATTTTTGATATCAACATATTTTTATCAATGGCTAATACCGAGAAAATTAATACCACATTGGTTACCGCATTCGAGAACAGTATAAAGTAAGTAGTATTGAATTTATTCAAATGTACAACAACATTTGAAAATTTCATATAAAATGTTTTTGTTTTCTTTTTCTTTGTGTGTTGTTAGTGTGTGTGTGTGTTCTTAGAAAATTTTTTTTCTTTATAAGACGCAAATTATCTTCAAATATACTGATTTCGTCATCGGAAGAACTATTTTCAGTTTCCCATAGGATTTCTCTTAGTAACGACATGACATTATAAAGCTTTTTCTAGTGAACTTGACAACCGATTCAAAAATTGACATTAACAATAACGGTAACCAGCCAACATGGAGCGGTAATAGTTAACGTTAAATCGTGACGTCATTTTAACCATTGTCAATTGGTGCAACCTATTTTTTGCCTAACAATAACTTTAACCGAATTTTTAACTTTAACAGTGACTGGTGCAACTCAGCCTAAATGTTTATAATTTTAGCAGATGTACAGAAAGCAACTCAAGTTCAGTGTTATCAATTTTTTTTGAAACTTACAATAAACTTTCCAGTTAGTCTCAAGAGCATCGATTTGAAATACTATATTCTTGAACTCTGTATATTCTCAGTGATTCAAAAAGCCCCATATCAGTAATTGGTCTTGGAAGCGTTAAATGAGTATATTCGTATTAATCCCGATTTCGTGTTGGTTTTGTTAAGCCCCATATTAATAACCTAAAATCGTGATGTTAACAATCATTGTAAATCTCACAATACTCACTCACTCCCGATCTCTTGTTAACGTCCACTCACGTATTTCTGGACAATACGATACCAATAATCTCTCTTGCGTTCTCCCTATTAATTATAATTGACATATTTCGTACTTTCCTAGCAATTTGTCTGTGTTTGTTGAATGGTCGCGTGGCCCGTGTGTTTGTTTTGATGTCCGTCGGTTCGATGGACCGGTCGCTCTCATTAGAGGGTTTTGGAGGCACTTGAACTTAGAAAATATTGTGGTATTTTTGATTCATTTTATGAAAGGAACACAATCGTGCCTTATTTTTATTCTATACATTATAGGTTTTATAGTTTGACCACAATCTCACCTAATATTAAATTACGATGTAATCCAAGTTGGTAAATACGTTGATTCTAATGGGGTATAAGTTATCAAGTGCAAATTTGAGAACACATCAATAGATGCTTGGCGACGAATTTTCAACTTGAGAGTCGTAACTATGGTATGGTCTCTACAATGCTATGGTTTCATCACAATGTTTTTCTTCACCGAGAGCTCCAGCTCATTCCCAAGGATTCGAGCTAACGTCGAGCGATGCGTTATTCAAACACAATAACCAGTAGGTCATCATCGCTTTATTTGCCTTACGAATTGGGCTAGTTGAGTCTTCTGCTCTTAGAACAATATGATAATTTTGTTTGATTGAATTATGACCTCCATACTTCATGTGTAATAGATAGAGATATAACTAGGTGTCTCGAGCTCGAGGTTCAGTAGGTGTTTGTGAAGTTCTCTAGTATCTTTATTATATATACACTATCGTTATGGATCTGAAAAAATAAGATCTGATACGCGTCCTTGAATGTCGGCAACACAACAGTAATACCCTTGATGTTGCAGTTATCCATAGGTGACTGAAACCATTTACTATTACGTGGGCTGTTTGTCGGCTTGCTGCCTTTTGGTATAAAAAAGGCGTACATATCCAGCGGGATAATAGAGTTTTTTAACGGACCCATTGCGCAATCACTACACAAATGGCGATAAACGAATAGCACTGATTCTATTTTAGTTTACCGTTTTAAAATAAACCTCTAGTACACAGTTGCTAAAATACTTTTAGGCCAATACGACAGGGATGTATATCTCTCTGTAGTCGCCATTGTTTTCGCACTTTACTGTGCTTACCAATAGGCACAGAACCGTAACTTTGCCTTGTTTGTATGGAACGTGATATATATTTAATGAAGTTATAAAGTATAACACGGCAGAAATATCAGTAGTTGTTTTGATTTAATAATATAAACAGGTGATAACAAAAACTATTTTTTGTCAACTCACCAGTGTTGAGTAAACACTTCTTCGCGGGGAAAAGAATAGACTTATATGACTACTATAGCCTATGACGTATTGGTAATTATAAATCTATAGGAATCAACAGATTTTACTATATAGTTTCAAATATTTCACGTACTTCGAACATATGTTCAAAACTTTCAAGCGTTCATACGTTGGTTTCCTAAATTAAAAAAAGTCAGTATATACAGATCAATATTTCACATATTTCAAACTAACACCACCACGTTGGCAGATTGTTCTATTAACCAAGAAATCCAGTAATAGCGTGTTTGGACATCACGTCGATCGTCGTATGTTTAAATCCTGCAATGAGCATTTGCCTTCGGCAAATTTTAATATTCGACTGGCTAGACTACCACTATGATTTTGTAATCTGCCGTAAATACCTATGGGTGTTCTTCTGTCTAGGCTTAATGTTTAGTATCTTGGGTCACATTATTGCTTAACATAAACAATAAAACATATAGAAATAAGCATAAATTAAAAGATTCGTACCGTTCCCACGTCCGCTAAATTCGGCAATTTGGAATCAACTCCAACAATTATGTCTAACACAGCAGCACGTGATCGCCTCCGGTTGTTTTAGATAATAAATATTAACAATAACAATTTAAACTTACGTTATGAATAAAACATTACTAACATTTTTTGTCTACGCCCTGATTTTGATTTTAGGGTTGCGTTCCTAAAAAACAACAAAATTTCTTTTATTAGATTAATGTCAGTCTTTACTTTAATTTACGTGTATATTTACTCATATTTTACTCTTTTTTTTAATATTATTGACAATCCTTTCATCTTATCAATTGAGAATGGTATAAACTTTCCGTGTACATAATTTTAAAAAGAATGGTTCAACCATTTTAGAGTAGAATTTGGGCATACAAAAAGACATACTCATAATTTTTGTATGTCAATTTTAAGTCTATTGAGCTATAATTTTATTTTTATTCATACTCTATTAAACTTTTTTTTTTGAAAATCTATTAATAGCGGATATTTTTATAATAAAGATATATACGCCCTATATATATTATTATTAAAATAATTATATTAATTTTCAATATTACATATTATTAAAATCGGTTCATAATAAATAAAAAACATATTTTTTGAAATATTTTCTTATGATTTATACATTTGTAATTGATACTTTTTGTCTAAAAATTGCAGACTTTATGCACATACAATTTTAAAACAATTGATAAAGTGGTTTTTGCTTTAAATCCGTACATATAAACAAACACACAGATACATATTTTATTTCACATTTTTATCAGTGTTTTTTTAATAGATAATTTGGAAAAAAGTTACATAAACAAAGAGAGCTACAAGTTAATTAACATAGAAAAGTAGGCATAACAAAGTTTTATGAATGAAAATAAATATAACAGAACCCTTAATTTTTTCATTAAAAAACAATCAAACCACTGCTTTATGTTGACGTATTGATATTGTTATTCTATTAGTCACGGGCGAGTCGTTTATGTGGGACGAAGCCTTAGGCGATATGTGACAATGTAAGCGGAAATAATAGAAAACCTACAGTAAAGATGGCCTCTACAAATAATATATTGTGTGAGGTAAATTTAATAAAAATAGAAACACACTTGCGTAAAGTGTTGAAATTATAAGGTTCAATTAAGATTAATAAAAAACAAAAAATGTATAATTGTAATAAGTGATTCTTAAATTATTATTTATATTCGAATACTCTGTTGCCGTCTCCATATAATAGGTCACTAGCTTGTTAATGTAGATTTGACCTACCTCTTGGGAACAGTACTTTTTTATGGATAAATGTCCTTTTTGGACCCTTGATGTTGTGTATGTAACATTTTATAACGTTCGGTTGAGTAGTTACAGCGTAAATGATCAATAAATAAATAAACAGAGGTACATAATTCGCGTTTACGATATTAGTAATGATTAGAATTCCACGTGTAATTATGACATTGCCAAAGTTAGCCTATTTTTAAACTTATTTAAACTTTGTAGGATATTCTTTTTAGTTCCAAACAGGAAAATCCAAGATGTTTTTATTTTGCACGCGCAGTTTCGGGCCCCCATAAAATAACGTAATCAAAAAGCCGTTTTTAGCTGTATAATTATTTCAATTAAAGGTCTCTACTTCTCCGCAATGAGCTGTAAGATAGAAGAGGACGTAAGAATATAATTATGGTTTTCGTAGAGTACTTTATTTTGCGCAGGAAAAAAAAAATCAAATTGCGTGTAAACGAGACTAACTCTTATTTTGGTACAGAGCCATTCAAAAGAAGCGTGGAAAAGTATTTTAACATACGTGCATGATATGTACTTGAGAGCAAGTCATGTCATTGGCATCCTTCTGCGATTGCTGTTGATTTTAGAATATATTTATTACAAAGTCTTTTGTGATAATTCTGATGAACTATGTAAAAAAATGATTCTATAAAAAGTAGAATTTCTGATACGTATATTGTTCATTATTCAATTTTGATCGGGTCTATTGAAGAGTACATATAACCAATAAAAAAAATCTATAGACTTTTAAAAATATAAAAAAAATGTCTTTTAACCAAACCGTAATGGATGCGTTTTTTAGAAACATATATATTGTTAATTTTTATGTTTTTATTCTTATAAAAAGATAATCAAATACCATCTACACATCAGCGCAGACACCCCATTGAAGAACAAAAGGAGTGGGGTCGACTAAGGGACGAGGAGGTGCGAGGGGGACGCACGTGACCGACACGTGACCTAGAGTATGATGGGCACCGGAAAATTGATGTACTGGTGAACTGTAAGAAATGGTGTGGAGTCGACATAGATTTTTTTTTATTTATTACAATAAAAATGATAGTAGGGCAACAAGACCTTAGTACCCGACAGGGATCCCGAGGTGTAACACTCGCAATACCGGCATGTTTAGGTGTGTCGCGCGTTTCTTATTGTATATCCGGTAACCAAGCAGACTCGAAGGTTTTTGTACTGGACTGAGTTGTAACACCCATACCAGATAATAATCACCTAACGTGTACTCTTTTCGTTTGTGCGTTTTGGAATCAACCGGCATATCTTATAACAGGCGTACAGTTAGCATTACAATTACGACTGACGATAAACTGTAGATTTCTTGGCAGTAACTGCTGTTTTCTTATTTCACTGAGGTTACCATTACTTTGTAGTCCTACAGTAATTTTAACGGTCAAAGAGAACATTCAATTATGATTTTATTTTGTTTGTTAGCATCATTAAGGATTGAAAAATTAGTTACTTGCTAACTTGTTAAAAATATACTATAGAGCTATGTACCATATGTAGAAAATCTAAAGACGTCTGAAAAAAGACGTGGAGACCATTAATGAGTTGTATCAACTTCTGAGAAAATATTTTTTAAAAGAAATAACTACTCCATAAATATGTATGTTCGTGTTCGTACATCTTCCATCTACGTACGTTTGATTCGATCCTGATTTTGTCAAAGCCATCGCGAAGCAGTAGTCGGCCGGGCGGGCGTCGCGTTTGTTTTTATACAATTCACTCGACGCACTTTATTCACTCATTTAGACATGGTTTTGTTTAGTTTGATTTGCGACTGACACTTTTTTGTTGTTATTTTCATTCTTGTAATGTTTTGTTATGATATTGCTTGGGCTATCTACTCTTCTGTGGGAGCGTGTCGTAGTTTTGATCGTCTGTCAAATTTACATTATAATGATGTGATGTGATTTGATGTCGTGAGAATGTTATCCTTAGATTTATTTTGTTGTTGCCTGAAAGGAATTTCATTTCGATTAAAAATAAATATCACACTGGTCTTAGTAATTTCTTATGCTTCTTTTGCATGAACAATTTACTTATATGTTTAGTTATACTTCTTTATGAGAGTGATGAGGATATTGTATATTGTCGTTTGTATATTTGATAAATATTTACCACCTAATAACATAAATGATTGTTTGCAGTTATTAAACAACATTTTTATTTTTCTACTTATACAAATATTAACTATCATGAACTCGATTTTTTTGACGAGAAATATACTCAATACTTTATTTCTACATTATAATCGATTTCGATGATGAAATTACATTAGAATTGATTGCAATAAATCGATTGTGGTTGATATATAAAAATACAATCTCATTTATGATATATTAGGAGTCATATTCGACTTCCTTCGTGTGTTATCAATTATCTATAACTAAGGTGTTTGCCACTAAAATAAAATGAATACACTTATTTATTGAAAAAGCTCTCGCACCTTCTACGGATAGAACGGATAACAACTAAGTAATACAAGTTGGCACAGGTTAGTGTTTTTTCAGGAAAATGCTTATAAGCTGTTCATTGTACTATAATTCATCATTAGGTAACACTGCAGTACATTAACTTGTAAACGGTTGAATCGATCGCTACGATAACTTGTATGTAGCTTAATGTCCATCTTTCAATAAATCAACCGTTTATTCAAGCAAACAGTAATTACAATATTAAGAAAAATCATATGGAAAAAAACATAATCAACAAAAAACAAACTTGACTTTCAAAATGTCACTCAATTTTCATCTTGAAAGGTTTCGCCCGATTTCACACGCGATTGTATTCGTTCATTCGCCTAAATTCATTAAACCCACCACGCTTGGTCTGTTTTAAAGCGGCCCCTGCACGATCCAATAATTACATACGTTTTAACCGATAGCCACCCTCGCTATATTTGAATATGGGTTTATTTCAATTGACTTAACGGGAATACTTACATCTCGCTCATGGAAATTGTTACTTTATATGCATCATATAAAACATGTTTTTCTTTGACATTTTGTCTACGTTAAGGGTGTAATTTGTATGGGAAATATTAATACTTTTTTTTATAGTTATAAAACGTAACTTTATTTGTAGTATTGTCACCGCCACTTAAAGGGCCACATGTCGCCTAAAGGGCTTTTGATGTTATTGTTCTATATATATTTGCGTAGACTCTCTCTTTTTTACTTTAATCACTTTAATTAATATAATTTAGAGTATATTCTTGAGTTAGAATTCGTGCAAATATTACTTTCACAACTGTATAATATCCGTTCCTTTATTTTTTAATTGTTGATTCTAAGTTGAGGTGTTAACTAATTTTACAAATGCGAAAATGAGTTCGTTTACGCTTTCATACCTTTACTACTCTAGCGATCATCTAGAAGTTTTGGATTTGGTTTTGGAAGACCTTGTCAAAGATGTAGAAAGAGATATGGGTTAACTCTCATCCACAAAAATTACTGCTCCCGAGGCATAGGTCAAATTTACATTAACACGAACGAAGCTGCGAGTAAAAGATAGTTACAAAATAAATTCATTTAAATAAGCTGATAATAACTATATGAATGTCGATTTTCATGCTTTGCTAACTGTAACAACTATTATAAATTTATGAGGCTTATCTGATTGTTACTAAAATAATTATTAAATATTACATACATGCTATTTATTATATTAAATATTGATATATAATTGGTTTCGAGTGTTATTCTTATATAGAAATTGGTATTATGAAATGGGGTTTACAATCAAGTCAATTCTATCTAATACTATAATGCGAATATGAGTTTATTTGTCCTTTGCGCTTTCAAACCTTAACTACTGGAATGAACATCATAGAATTTTGCACAAACGTTGACAAGGATACATAAATAGAAATAATTATTTGAGAAAAACACGGGCTATTCTCGAGGAATATAAAGATGTATTTTACTAATCTGGAATAAGATAAGATTGATAACGAAGCTACAATTTTTAACCTGGAACGAAATAAGCGTGTTGTAATGATTAGATAGAGATAAAAATAAAATCAAATGGAGTGCAGTATATCCTGGTGATAAGTTTAATGGCTTTTAAAATAGCGAGCGGACGGGTAAACGTTCGAAGAGTTTGTTTAATGGACATCGGGCAAACCGCGAAATGTCCGGACACGGAACAAAACTTAAAATAATTGGTCCGCAATACGCTTCGGTAACGACATCCTGATGTATAGTGCTACCGAGTGGATTTGATACTTTTGCGTTCAACACTATATACTTTTCAATAAATATTGTGAATACTTAGGTACACGATATGTATTATAATTGTTATGGTGTTAAATATTAAAACTTAACTAGTCCTAACTAATATTATAAATCCAAATGTGAGGCTGTTTGTTTGATTGTTTATTACACTTTAACGCCTTAGCTACTCAACCGATACCATACAATTTTACATATATTTTGTTAGGGGTATAGAAAAAACTAGAGTACCTTTAAAAATATAATCACAAAAAGATCTGTTTCTGTTGGTTCGATCCAATCCATATTAAGTGAGCGAGGCTAGTAGCAAAAGCTAGCATTCAATAATATTATGCAGTAAAATATGTGATACAGTATTTTTTATTACAAAAGTGTGAAAAGGCGTATGCAAGTTTTGACTTGAGTTTAGAAGAGCCATCGTGGCAGGTTACGTCACTCTGTTCTAGTTCTAAGGATGTGGTTAGCAACACGCACTTATACATGAGTAGTATTAGTAATCAGCTTATGGCTGATCTAAGCTAAGAGTCCTGCCTTTTTTAAGGTTGATTATAAATATCTATAGACTTTAGTGACCACTTAATATTGACTAATGCGAAGTGTACCCTTTTTAGAAAAATCATACTATAATATATGTAAAATTATAATAAAATTAATAAAAAGACGTATGTTAATAACATTAGCTTTCAAATGGCGAGTGTTCTTAATGCAAATATGTAGTTGTTCATTTTATTGCCATTATTTTATACTAAAATTTTTAAGACTTTATATTGCATGCTCTTATAAATAGATGATTACTGAAATAAGACTACTGTGCAAAAATCCAAAGCAAGTATCAAGATTTTCAAATCGACTACAACTTCACGAAAGAGTTACTACCGGCATTCGATACGTGTATAAGTCATTAACTAATACAAATAAATTAGATTTACTGCAAAAAATGGTGGATCGGACCCGCTGATTGTAATGCCACCCAAGGGAAATTCAGATATACAGGTTGCTTGTTTTTCAATATGGTAATATTGTACGTAGTCTATTCAATATATTTTATTAACGAATGCTCTTGTGATCTATTGAACAATTTAGTTGAATTATATGAAAGACGAGATTAAAACGAATTGAACATCACTTTTATTTTAGTTAAGCAATGGTCCATATTTAACCGATTTAATAATTTCTTGTAAATCATTATTTTTTTATATCGACTAATGGAAGCTTAGTGTTGTGTATTGGACAGCGTTTTGTTTATTGTATAGGTATGTGTATGAAATTTTAAAATGTTAAAGCACATATTAAATGGGTCTATAATGGTAGTATGTAATGTAATGTAATAACAAGTTCCAGAATATATATCACTTTTGTCTGAATTGCATATGTATATGAAAAATAATATGCATTAATTTTGAATGGAGCGATATGCTCTGAAAACAATGGCATATTAAAAAAATTAATTACATTTTAAATATGAGTTGGATAACTGTTTGAAATTAATTTGAAGACAAACAAATGAATAACAGTAGACAAACAAACAAGCAAAGAGAACTTTCAACGAAACATTATCCAATTTATTTAATTTCACAAAACACATGTGAGAGTATGTGAAAATGCGAACAAAATAAACAGGAATCCGTACACGAGTGGCGTTTAATTAACCGGTTGAAGTTTTAGAAAATGTTCAGACAATTTTCAGACGTGCTTTATTTATATGCGCGTTAGTTTCCGTATTTACAAAATGGCCGTCGCAGTGAATACGAAATTTAATATTATAAAGCTGGCAAAATTCGATACGCTTGTATGTAATATGGAATGTCGTGTTTCGAGCAACATACTATCAATATTATTTGAATAAATTTGTGTCTTGGTTAAGATAATACATATATTTACTCAGGGGCTTAGGTTGCTTGTATTTTTTTTCTGTACATTAAAATTTTGTAGCAATAAAAATCAATCGCATAGTTTCTGACTAAACCTGCAAAAGCAAATATAATATGACAGAAAAAAGTGAGGTGTCATATCTTTTTCTAAGTCCGGCTAGCTAGCTACTTACCATCTTAGACCGAATCATAATTTAACATCAGATGAGATTATGTTTAAACGTTAACCTATAAAGTATGAAAAAAACATATTTTAAGTCTGTTAATAAATTAGCATATCTCATTAATTTTTTAATTTTAAAATAATCGTGACTTCATTATTAGAGTTAAATCCGATTACGAAATATTGATTTGAAACATTTGAACTCTAATTTGAAAAATGTTCATGTAGTGTCTATTCCTCATAAAAATACCTATACATATTATTTAATGCGGCAACGACCTGTACATAATTCGAGTTCGCAGTCATTCTGTTCTAACCTTTTCCGCAATCTAATTACACTAAGTGCGTTTCTCTCTTCGCTTATGGTATAAATATTAAGCGTTTGGTCCAAAATATATTCTTTTATAGGATTCAAATTATTTAATAATTTATAACTATTAGTTAAAATTAGAATAATTCCGACACAATTATGTATCAATCTCGACATCTGAAATGTGACTATGATATTTTTTTATATAGTAAGGGTATGTGCTTGAAGTAAATCTCATCTTTTTCGGTGAGGATAGATAAAGCTAACGATGGATCATGATTAATCGACTAATGTATTCACTCTTCGCGTAAAAACTCCCAAGCTATAAGGGAATACAAACAATGTGAGTTGAAAGAAACAAAGCTTGTTTTATTTATTGCAAATCTGTTTAAAATGTTAACTCTCTATATATAGATGATCTTTCGAGTTATATATAGTACAGTCAACAGAACAAATCAATATAAATAGAAAATGTAAATTTAAAAACGTAAATAAAATTGAAGGACTTATTTTTATTTGACTTATGCTTCGAAGCGACTCAGTGGATTTTGATGAAGCTTTTACTATCAGATAGAGAATTTTTAATAGTATTATTTTATTTACATGTAATTACGTTATTTCATGGGAGTTAAGCACTAAAGATAAAATTGAATACATCTAAGTTAAAATCGGTAGGAGGACTATATACGGATTAAAGTTACAATTTAGAAAATTAAATAGAGCCCACAATTATCCTAAATATATATATAGTTGTTATGAAATAACGAAACTATATTTACTATAACAAACTCGCGGGAACTAGTTGATGTAAAATAAATTATAAGAAGTCATAGCTTATTACTTGGACCAAGCAATAGAGCCGTTTGATAAACCACCAATGTGTTCGAGGTCATATAATTTGCACCCGTTTTCTGAGTGGACAAGGGTCAGTTGAATGCGTTTGTATGAGACAGTACATTTACTACGGGGAAGTTCCTACCACCCTTATTAATAATTCTAAAACTTTTGAACATCATAACATAATTATTTCATAAAAGTTGCTTTAATGACATCGTATAAGGAAGAAATCATGATATATCAAAATGAATCTTTAATCTGTATATATAACGTTTAATGTTGGTATATTTGAGTTTTTTGCACTTAAGAATCAGTCCCTCCATAGGTTTAACGAGTTTACCATCTTTAAACCATATCATCATTTAACATCTATATAAATATATTATACATATATATACACATATATGTATATATACTAATATACACATATATATAATTATACATATATTATGCAGATACACCTTTCAAAAGAAATTCTCTAAATTATAGTGAAAACCGTATCCAAATCTGTTGTGTAATTTAAAAGATTGAACACACACATACAGACACGAAAAACTGATTTGTTTTATAACATATATAAATACTTATCATTGATATTGATTATTAATGATTTATAAAAAAATAGGTTTTATTGTTGGAATCAAAGCCGTACAATTAAATTACGGCATACATACATGAGGAATTAAAAATGTCTAACAACTGGCAGCCCCGTTCAGCAATATGCTGCAGTACAAGAAATATTGCAGCGCTGATTTTCAGTATAATGCTTGGTGCCCTGGAATATATTTTCATAAGGAGGAAATCGCCTAAAATAGAAGAGATTAATTTAATACGTGACAAATGGCAGTAATAGTCTTTGACGACAACCCAGTCGGGGTTGCTAGTAATAAAAAAGAAGAAAAGCAACGTTTGGTGTTTAAAAGTAGATTTCGATATACGTTAAAATATCGGTAATATTTCACATTTAATGCTTGTAGAGAGAAACGAATTTATTGCGCAATAATTTAAACCTAAGAATTAATTTGAAACCGAACGATAATTAATATAATAACGTCGCAAAACCAACGAGCGATGACGGTATCATTACCAATAAGCGAATATATTCCCGCATCACGCAACTCCACACGTACACTTCATTCAATTAACCCCGGATTCGCAAACATGTAATTTTCTGTTTATTGATTTTTCATTTCGACATATTAATGAGTTTATTAAAATACAGTATCCACTAGTCATTTTGATGCGATGTTGTAGGCATGTCGGCAAGTTAGAATCCTGAAATGAGCCGAAGTTTTTGGTGAAGGAAAACATCGTGATGAAACTATTACTTTTGTAATATTCAGCTGGATAGCTAGCCGCTCTTTAAGTTTAGTATCTGTTCCTAAGCAAACATCCGTGTGTTTCGGCAGTTGCACTTAAAGGATTAGTTGCTTCAAACGTAATGTTACCTTATTAAGCTATTTCGTTGTTTAAGATTAGGTGAAATTGTGCTCAAATACAAAAAACTATGAAGCATAAAAAAGGAAGCTTTTTATTGGAACTGCAAGTTATTTTGTGGATAGTCTAATTCAATAATAATAGCTATGTGGTCGAAGGTAGCTACAGATGGTCTAAAACGTGAAATGTGAACTGAACCTTGAGTATTGAGATGCTGCATCATCAATCAATCATCAAAGCAACAATATATCATTTTTTTTTTATGTGGAAAGAAATCCTTCCTTGGACACCCACAGCCCTGGGGAGCTGTGGGGTGTCAGACTCTTACTGACTAAAAAAACCCATAAGATACCGTCTGCCGCGCTTCGGAGTGGCACGGGATCGAACAAGCAAGCACCATGCCACCCCGGAGACAAGGCCCAGCGCGAACGCCCTGACCGCGAGGACAGCCCGGTCAAGCTGCCTACCCGTCTACCAAAACAATGTGCAATGGAAAGTCAGGTCTCCAGCCCTTTCCCTCCTTGGTCCGGTTTGGCAGTCAAGGGGTAGCACCCTCCAACCACCACCACCTGTAACTTTTTTACGTGGTTTTCTACCACGATGACTTTTTAACGAGGTTTTCTCCCTCTCCCTCCGCCCGAAGGCCACCCCTCTGTCACTTTTTAATGTGGTTTCCTCCCACAGGAACTTTTTAATGAGGTTTTTCTCCCTCTTCCTCCGCCCGAAGGTCTCCCCTCTGTCACTTTTTAACGTGGTTTCCTCCCACGGTAACTCTTTCTTGAGGTTTTCTCCCTCTCCCTCCGCCCAAACGCCGTCTCTCTGTCACTTTTTAACGTGGTTTCCTCCCACGGTAACTTTTTAACGAGGTTTTCTACCTCCCTCCGCCCGAAGGCCTCCCGTCTGTTTTTTAACGAGGCTGTCTCCTCAACACCCGTAACTTTTTAACGTGGTTTTCTGCCACGGTATCAATATATCAATTGACCCACCGTCTTTTAACCCTTTCAGTACTAAGGATACACATATTATACCTATACAATGTAGGGCGCTTAATTAAAAAAGAATTTAAAACGCATAGCCATTAAAAAATACGGTGTGTTTTTTAATTAACAAGGCTTTTTAGTATATTTGTTGGTATTAATTGGTTAGTATTTCCTAAAAAATACTAATTTCGATTGTAGCTTAGTCTATGTCTTTATATTTATATTTAAAACTGTACAACAAATCGTGCGCAATTTGTAAAAATAAAACGATATTTCAATATGAAATAACAGTGTCACTGTATATAATTATAGAAAACTATAATACAAAAACAATCAACTAATAAACTAATGATACATTCCTCTCGCCCTCATGTTAGATATAATTTTACAAAAATATTAACTAACATCAAAAAGCAAGTAATATGAACCTTATCACGACTGACTAAACACCAATTTCTTTTCTTAAAAACGCCATAAATAGCTTTGACGTTATAACAGCATCTGTCACTTTGACGTTTGTCACGTGATCACGATTAATTTGACGTTATTACGGAGTTTCATTCCAACGAGGTGCAATTACCGAATTAAAAATATATTTATTTAAAGAGGTTACAAATGGATTTTGAATTGTATCCTCTTCTAATTATTGTGATTCCGAAATTAATGTAATTGTTTGATTGATGAGAGTTATAAAAATATATATACTTTTTAATTATTTTTGATGAACGCAAAAATCGTTGTATGAGTTGGTAAGGTGTGAAATTAATTCCATGTATTACCAATACACTAACACGTTACAAAAAACTCTTGTACTCCTTTTTAAGCACATTGTCGATTGTGAGATTTGGCATAGCTTAATTTCATATGGAGTAGGAACGAAGAAGACGTAAATTATGTATAGCATTTGTGACAAAGAT